>OX459115.1:94983765-96286602 GCA_949775065.1 Brachyopa scutellaris | reverse complement strand
GGTTAACACTGGCTCAAGTTATCTATGTACGTGGAAATACAAAATGTTGATAACATTAAATTAAGTGGTAATTCATAAATAGAATGAAATAGAATGATGAGAACCAAAAAAAGGGTACATAAAAGGAGTGTTTTCATCAAAAATTGTATTAGTTGTGCGAAATGTTTTGGATTCAGTTTATTACAAAGATTGAAAAGAAGTGCCATTGTTCCTCAACACGTTGTACAAGGAATAAATATTGCACGAGAACATATAAAAGAATTTTTCTTTAAAAATGTTTTGGATTCAGCTAATAAAGTCAAAGGATAAATATTGCATTTGTCATTCATCATGGAAAAATTTCCAGATTATAAACGTTGATGTAATTGACGATAAATTATCAGTTTATTTTACAGCTGAGGATGGCTTTAAATGTTTGTTGTTCAGCATGCGCAGAGGAGAGTCAGCACCAAGTTTTTTATCAACAACGGTATATCAGTTTAATGTTAATGAACATCTAAAAATTGAAGTAATGGGTGGCACAATAACATTAGTAGGCGTTACAAATGATGGTGTTAAACGTGTAAAGTGGACAAATAGTTTTCAAGAACTTTGTGTATTCCATGATTTTGATGATAGATTAGCCATATCGTTGAGCAGCATTGATGAAGAGGATATGAAATTGATAGATGAACTAAGTATTATGAACAATGAAAATTAGTACGCATTCATTAATTAGTGATGAAGGATGGACAACATAACTAGCGGATTATTTTTGAAACAAATTCACAACTTTTTAATAGATAACAGAGAAAATTTGCTGGAGGAACATTTCAATGAGTTTCTAGAGTTTCACTCAAGACTATATCAATACATCCATGTTCCAGTCATTGAATCTAAATACGGTCATCATTTTTCGAGCTGTAGCTGGTCTTCAGATGCATGTAAAGTTGGACCAGACACTTGTGCATGTTTTATGTTAGAAAATAAAATAATACGAATAAAAAAACTAATGTTACTCTATAATAAATTTAATAAAAAGTGATGATTTAAAGAAATTTGTCTTAGTTTCAATTCAACCTTTCTAGAGTGCATACAGCTATTACAGAAAAACAAAAATGACTAAATTTGTTTTATTGATGTTAATCTATCTTTCATGGGGATATCTTGTACAAGGTAGTCCAATACCAATTAATCTGTCTGCTGTTGGTGATAATAAAGGAAATTTGGAGTTTACTTTGTTGTTACCTAGTAACGATACTTTAAAAATTGATTTATCCTTTCAATTAATGAAGATTAGCGAGACATTAGACAATCAGCATAAGAATAATAAAACAACAACAACATCAACAACAACAGAGGCACCTAAAACGCAATATTTTACTGTTGAAGAAGCCATAGAAGCATTTAGGCAAGATTTGATACGTAAAGAGAAGGAAATAGCTGGAATAATCGAAAGTGAAAATATCTTTTACAGACACTTTAAATTAGAATATGATCAAGTGAGCTTAACCATTCGTTGTACTTATGATAGTAATTATAAGGATCGCAAATTAAACATAAACTGTTATGAATATCGTGAATATGAAACTGAAAGAATTTTGAGCAATGGTGAAATTGAAGTATTTACAGCAAAAGACACATCAATTCATTCCGATGTCGAATTCATTGATGTTAAAAAATACAAACAAACCCTTGAAATGACTATTTCGTAAATTGTACTGAAATGTTAATAAAAAGAAATAAAAACAATAAATGATACTTTTTTACAAAAAAACATGTTTTATTTTTCATTCCATATTTAAATTATAGAGAAATTTCAGACATAAATGACCACAATTAAAAGAATTATAGTTTTGATGTTGAGTATAGTTGTATTGTAGATTTTTACCCAAGTATTTAACAATTTCTTGAGGAGGTTGCAGATTTCCAAAACTGTCAAAATATTCTTTATGATGTTTGTTCTTAGCATATGCTACCCAATGTGAGCCAGACCCAAACGAAGAATCCAGATTAACGATACCACATTCTCGCTGATATGATTGTTTCGGTAGAGTATCCCGCATGAAGACTCCTCTGAAATGTGTGATAAGTCCAAATGGACTAAAGTTCAAGAATATTTACATATATTCAAAATCATTGCATCAACCCAAATATCAATATCTACAACAATTAATACATCCCATAAAGGGTATGGGGTTTCATACATTCTCTGAAAATGATGATGTTCTACCACCAGATGAAGCGAAAACTGACTCTATTATTATTTTCGATGATGTTGCATGTGAGAAGCAAAACAATATAAGATCATATTTTTGTATGGGACGTCACAAAAACATATGAATGCAATCAATGAGAAGGGGTACACATTGACTTATATTGGACCCTTAGGTAGATCATCACAAGTAAAAATTGAAAAAAAAAAAAAAAACCATTATGAATAAAATAAAGTGAGAGAATATTTAAAAAAATAGTTTGTTTTATTTTCTTTTTATAAACTTCAAAAATTTATACGAGTCTTTTAACCTCGCCAGTAAGAGGTGTGTATTCTATGATACGATCATGTATGAGTACGCAATAAGCTGATGTGTCTGCTGGAATATTCTTTACAGTTTTAATCTCCAATCTTATATCAATGGGTCCGGATTTGATTGCCTCGTTCTGGTGTGTTACATCGACTACAACGATTGGTGCCTTGTTTTTAAATTCTTCACATGATAAAAGCGGTTGCGGATCTCGCATATAATAGCTCTGTTGAAATTTTGAATACATTTCATATAAAATAGCATATCGATCACGTTCAAATTTAAGATTTAGGTCATCGTACGGATATGTGTCAGAGTTGAGATATACTTTTATATCTAATAAATCGCAATGTTTCAATCCGGATTTTGATTGAAAAACAATCAATATAAACCGAGGTCTTTCACTATGTTGAGAAAGTTTCACATTCCACAAGTGATGTGTTCCTTGCGATAGTATGGGATTAAAATGACAGTCCCAACATCGAAATGCCATTGTTAAACGTTGACCACTATTTATTGTTTTGAGAATTTCCAATTTTGCAAAATCAGCCAGGTGTACGTGAGGAACCTTCCATGTAATATTTAGAATGTTTAACTGTATTTTTTCTTTTTCATCAGTAGAGTAGACAGCATCCTGATCAGATTTCGAACGTAATAATATAAGTTCGTGCTTGGAATTTAAAATAATTTTATTAAAATCCTCAGCAAATCCCAAAAGCATTTTAAGTGGTACACAAAAATTAAAATATCCATTTTCCATCTCCTGATTCTCTTTTGTTGTCCATCCTGCATTTTTGAGCATTTCACTTTCGTTTATACTTAAGGATACGAAATTTTTAATCATTGTTGTCATCCCTACATATCGTGTACGATCTACCTCATTTCCATTGATTTCATAACGAATTTCATCAAACAAGAATGCTATACAATTCCTTCTCAATTTAATATTTTTCGATTTTGTTCCATTGTCCAGAGTTACAAAGCCCTCGATGTAAATGTAACTATCACTGGGTAGCACATAGAGATCTTGATTCTGAATAGCTATTCTTATTTCATCACTATTCTTAAATGATTGTAAATATGGTATATAGCTGTGATATTCTTTTTTTATAATGCTCTCATCATAGACGGGTTTCTGTAGAATATTTAGTATTTCACTCATGATTGTTTAATACTAGTCCTTTGGTTGAAGACCCAAAGATTGTAAATATGCTTTGTTGACAGCTGACAGTGGGGCTACCTTTCTTATCAATGTTAGCTGGTTGAATGATGTTGAAGAAGTGATTGAAGGTCTGCTTTTATTGTAAATAATCATTGTATCTTCGGTTTCAAATGAAGTCTGAGAGTAATTGTTTCTCCACGAAAATTTACTAGATTTTCGTTTTGATCAACAACTTTAACAGTTATTTAACTTATCAGTCGAGTGTTCACTGGCAAATAAATAACATTTTTGGGGATTTCATCCATTTTATAGCCGGGACTACCATTTAATGAAAACTCATGAAGTGTGTGTGCAGGAGAATTATTAATATATGACCCTCCCACAATGTTGCATTCTATACGTACTGCATTAATTTTTATTATGTTGATGGGCAAGTCTGATTCGTATTCCTCTCCCCCCTTTATCTTTCTGTTACTGAACCCCAATAATGATCCGATAGATCGATTTTTACTAAAATCTATATCATCAGTACAGTATATTTCAGTTCTCAACGTGTTGTAATTAGCATCAATATAAAGTACTCCAGTTTTGTTTATATCCTCATACTTTTTCTGCAAGTATTCAGAGATATCTGCGAATTCATACGAACCAACTGGAATCTCGATAACTGTATCTTTTATGTGTAACAAATTATTTTCCAAGTCAACGTTGGGTACAGTATTATATGTATGAAAATCAACTAAACCGCACTCGTAATTCTGATCCAAATCTATTGGGGGGAAATAATTTGCTACTAGATTTGATGTATTCCCCGTTAAAGTGAGTGTTATTGACATTTTAACGAACAATGATAGAATGAAATAGAAAATACAAGAAACAAAGCTTTTAAACCAATTTATTTATTGAATATATATATATGTGTGTGTGTGTGTGCATATGCTTATGAATTACAATATATCATTTTTATTTATCCAAGAATTGTGGTCACTTGAGAACCCCAACCATTTTACTAAAACTCTATTTCCTCTGGTGCTGAGAATTTTCTCAACAAGATAATTGTTTGGATATCGTGTCTTCATTAGCTCAAATTCATAGAATCCTCCCTTGATTGTGTTACCCTCATAATCCTCTAATATGTATGTAGTTGGATTTGTGTTTTGAATTGATTTAGTTTTAAAAATTTCCGTTGTCCAATTCGGTGTGTATCCTTTAGCGAAAATATGTTTGTATTTACTGATTCGTACATTGTCTCCAATATGAAACTTTGGTTTATTGAGAATTTTCAAGTTGTTGTAAGCCGTCTTCAGTAGTAGCTTTTCATTGGTAGAATTTACAGCACTTGGTGACATTTTAATAGTTCTATGTTTTGTGTTATTATATCTCTCCAACAGCTGTTTATAACCATTAATCCATTGATACGATCCATGGTAACTAAATTCTTTCCACATAAGATTCTTCAAGGTTCTGTTAAAGCGTTCAATTATGGATGCCTTCACAACACTATATGTTGAATAATGATTAATATGAAACTTAACCATTAGATTCTGAAACTCTTTGTTGAAAAATTCCTTCCCATCATCAGTTTGCAGATTTTTTGGTGATCGTCCATCCTTAACAAATATACTTTCCATAGCTTTTGTGGTGTCAGATGCGTTTTTAGTTTTAAGAGGTACAACCCAGGCATATTTTGAAAAGGTGTCTATGATTGTCAGAAGAAAACGATATCCTTTGTTATAGGATGAATAGTTACCCATTTCAACTAAATCTGCTTGCCAAAGATCATCAATTCCTTTTGTTATCACACGTCGTCGTTTAAAAGATCTACGAGCTTGTCTATGAACCTCATCCACTATTCCTCTCTTTGTATTAGTAGTACTCATTTCGGAATGGTATAAGTCTTTTCTAATTTAGCTATATATTTTGGTTCCAATATTTGTTTGAAAATAATATTTTCGAATCCTTGGAGTCTGTCTTCAATATATAACTTCTGTGTTGTTGTATCATTGTATATATTTTCGATTGAGGTTGTTTGTGATTCTATTCTCTTGTTTATATATTCTTCAACACTTTGAATTTTCTTGGTGGTTTTTGCTATGTCTTTGCTAATGTCATTCTTCAACAGTATGTTTTCCTTTTCTGCTTTTGTAACAATCTGATTTATGCTTGTAGAAACAAAACTCTTAGTAACAGCATCATTGTCTTCAATAGGTAAACCCAAATTTTTTATTCTTTTCAAATGTAAATTTATATTTCTATCACGATCTAAATTCAATCCAAGGGTTTTTCTCAGTCTGTTTTCATTCTGGGTGTGATGAGAAAAGTGACCAAACTTGTCAACACTCATTTTGTCAATGTAAGAATGCAATCAAAATCATGCAATTATATTGCTTTCTTTTTGTACAACTCGCACTTTTTTATTGTACCAGTTGCTAGCAATGTTCATAATCTGAAATTGGTGGTTGCTTTGACAATTCAAATGAGAACCATAAATATAAGGAATGCCAGGAGTGCTAAATAAAGTTAGTTAGATTGTGAAAAACAAATACTTTATTCAAAATACAAATTAAACTTAAATTTATACATTTCCACAACATTAATAATTACAAAATGGATAGTCCATATCTTAAATTCACACTTTTAAATTTGTTTTATCTCCTTAAGGGTTGCATCACCTTCTTGTTGATTTGGGCCTTCTTCTTCTTCCACTCCTTAAATTTAGCAAGCTTACTTTCCAGCTTCTGTTTGTAGATGACACCATGCATCAATGAAGAAAGATCCTGTCGATTGTAGTACTTTGCGTTTGGTTTATTGTTAGACACTAAGCTCTCAGTTAAAGTCAATTTTGCTTTTACTTTTTGTAAGGTTCGCCGATTTTGATGTAAAAACTCCTTGCGATATACGAATAGATTGAAGGCCACTGATGATTTGGTTTGTTTCTTAGAATTTTTGTTAATATCATTCTTCAACAGTACGTTCTCCTTTTCTGATTTTGTAACAATCTGATTTATACTTGCAGAATTCTGGGTGTGATGAGGAAAGTGACCAAACTTGTCAACACTCATTTTGTTAATGTAAGAACGCAATCAGAATTATACAATTATATTGCTTTCTTTTAATTCTTCAATAATGGAAACAATTTCATTATTATGATTTGTATGACCTGCCGATTGTGATGAAATCAAAAGTCGTAATCTGTCAACTAATTCATTTGGATCATTCCAATAAATATAATTAGGTTTTTGTAGATTCACTCTCATTAAACCTGAACCTTTATGTTTATGAATTGATGATGAACTTTTATCCTTCAACAAGTTTTTGATAATATTCTTGTACTTGAATGCTTTAGTACCTTTGGTTTGTTTGTGTTCATCATATCTACGTTTATGTGCATTTGTTTTGAGTAAAATTTCCTTGTACACTTGCAAATCATTAGCACTATAGTGTTGTGGTGTTTTGTGAAAGATCAACTCAAAAAGACCTGGTGTTCTAGACCAGCTTTCACCATTAATCGTAATCTCATTTGCACTTATTTCCATTGCAGCATTACCCATTCTCCATTTGTAATTCGAATCTCTATATGGACCATATAAGGTATCAATTTTATTGTTTTGTTTCAACTTTGTTAAATCCAATAATATTTGATTGTCACTGTTATCTATTTCATCCAGTTGTGTAAAGAAAGTGTCATCCTTACTTTCATTGCTTGAAACATTATCATTCGAATTGGATGTATCTCTTTTTTTAATAGATTTGATTGGAGTACTTGCATTAATTTCTGATGTTTTATTAAATGATTTAAAGTTGATATCATTGTCGGTTTCATCATAATTATGCTTTGCACTTTTAACTAGTTCCTTAAGAGGTTTAGTGATGGGTTTAAAGGTATCTTCCAACATGCTCTCTACAGCTGATTCTCGTGTCTTAATACTATTAAACTTCCTCCTCAAGGCCCTCCTAGCATTTATAACATCTCTTAATACTTTCACATTCATTTTTACTGATTATCTTATCAGACCAGATCAGATCAGTTTATCTGATCTGATTGAATGCAGATGCTATACTAAGTACAAATATCGGTTGGTGAATGTTTATAACTGAATAAAAACATCAAATCCTTTCCTGTAACGCCCGCCATCCATGTGATCATCTTTGTTGATAACAAGGAAGCCATATCTATCTTTCCAACATTCACTACATATATTTAAAAAATTTTTGAAATTCATATCCATCCCCACATGATCATTGTATATATGTCTTGTATTCATTTCATCTTGTTTAAACATTACAATCATATTTGCATTGTCTCGTATTAAATGTTTTGGAACTCGCGTATATGTTTGACATAAATAAAAACTATCTATGTTTTTGTGACGTCCCATACAAAAATATGATCTTATATTGTTTTGCTTCTCACATGCAACATCATCGAAAATAATAATAGAGTCAGTTTTCGCTTCATCTGGTGGTAGAACATCATCATTTTCAGAGAATGTATGAAACCCCATACCCTTTATGGGTTGTATTAATTGTCGTAGATATTGATATTTGGGTTGATGCAACGATTTTGAATATATATAAATATTTTTGAACTTTAAACCATTTGGACTTTCTATTAAACTTATCATAACATTTGTTTTTCCACAGTTTGAGGGGCCAACAATTAAAGCTCTTATTGAATTTGGTAAAAGTAAACCATGTCTAGCTGGTTTCGATAAACTATTGATTGAGAGATCAATGTTTCGAACCTCAAGATCTTTGTGTTGTTTAATGAAGCGCATTGTAGTAACTAACATGTTTTTATTACATTAATCCAGTCTGAAGCGAAACGTTAATAAGTCATGAACGTATAAGAAAAATGGCGGTGTTGTATAAAAAAGAAATCAGACATAAACGAAACCCTGTTGGAGGAGGAGTGCTGAATAACCTAATTAATTCTCTACCAGTGGAATTACATCTACCAGGCTATCAATTTTGCGGACCAGGTACCAAACTTAAAGAACGTTTAGCTAGAGGTGATAAGGGAATTAATTTGTTGGATGCCGCATGTAGGGAGCATGATATTGCATATTCCCAGTCAAAAGACATAAATAAACGACACGAAGCAGATCGAATATTAGCTGACAAGGCCTGGTCAAGAGTAAAGTCCAAAGATAGTAGTTTTGGTGAACGTACAAACGCATGGTTCGTGACGAATGCAATGAAGGCTAAAGTCAAATTTGGTATGGGGGTCAACGATAAAAAAATTAGAAAAACTAAGAGTGCTAAAAACAAAAATAAAAAACCCAAGTGTAACAAGGATCTCTTTAAGTCTGCTGTAAAAAATGCTAAAAATATTTTAAATGAAAAGAAACCTGAAGACATTGAAAGCGCAATAAAAATTGCACGGAAAGTAATAGGTACTTCTTTTAGAGGAAAAAAGTCTGCAGTGAAAATTCCACGTATAATACCATTTCCTAAAATTGGAGGTTTTCTACCACTTGTACCAATACTTACAGCTCTCGGAGCAATTGGTGGTTTAGCATCTGGTGGGAGTGCTATTGCAAAGACAATAAATCAAGCTAAATCGGCCAGAAAAGAGCTTGAAGAAGCAAATCGTCATAATAAAACTATGGAAGCCATTGCCTTAGGAAAGGGGTTATTCCTTAAACCATACAGGAAGGGTTATGGTTTATTTTACAAGTCAGAGTCAAAAAACTTTTAAGAAACCTACCCAAACGAGCGCTCACCGATATCGATTTGATGAAGTATGGTAAATTCATACCACATTTCAGAGGAGTCTTCATGCGGGATACTCTACCGAAACAATCATATCAGCGAGAATGTGGTATCGTTAATCTGGATTCTTCGTTTGGGTCTGGCTCACATTGGGTAGCATATGCTAAGAACAAACATCATAAAGAATATTTTGACAGTTTTGGAAATCTGCAACCTCCTCAAGAAATTGTTAAATACTTGGGTAAAAATCTACAATACAACTATACTCAACATCAAAACTATAATTCTTTTAATTGTGGTCATTTATGTCTGAAATTTCTCTATAATTTAAATATGGAATGAAAAATAAAACATGTTTTTTTGTAAAAAAGTTTTTTTTTTATTATTCGATAAATCCGTTAAATTTTCTTACCTCTCTTAAAAAGAGAGGTACCACAAGATTGACATCACAATCCTGCGTCTTCAGCATCTCGTCTATTAAGCAGATAAGATCTGCTATTTTTGTAAGATTTTTATAGGACTTACACCTATGGAAGTCCTGGGCCGCTTCTCTGGTCAGGCTTAAAATGTTGGGGATTTCCCAACACCCTTGGTATACGTTGTCTAAGTATAACCCAATTTCTGAATCCATGTTCTCTGATTGTTGATACTTGCGAATGTTTTTAATTTCAAATCGGTTTGGTATTTATACAAAAATTTGGTGGGAAACTTCATAGATATTATCAAAAAAATTTTTTTTGGTTCTCATCATTCTATTTCATTCTATTTATGAATTACCACTTAATTTAATGTTGTCAACATTTTGTATTTCCACGTACATAGATAACTTGAGCCAGTGTTAACCACCATTTTCCACAAGTGAATGTTAACCATAATTTTTTGAAGATGATAACATAATTTTTGATTGACATGCGTGCTAACCGCAACATTTACACGTCTCGAGCATAATTTTTTGATTGACACGCGCGCTAACCGCAAACATTTGCATGCCTCGTAATCAAACGCGCACTAACCACAAACATTCAGTTCGTATTTTATTCGACATAAATTATACAACTTGAACTCATTCACATGTCTGGTCACCGAAAATAGTTTTTGAAGTTGATAAGAACTATTTTTGGAATAAGCACACTTTTTCGAATAATAATTTAGTACACTTGACCTTCAATCTACTATCAATTTTGAACCATGCACATGTACCCCCGACCCCCGTACATCAACCCTCACATAGACATAGTACACTTAACCTTCAATCTACTATCAACTTTAAACCATGCACATGTACCCCCGACCCCCGTACATCAACACTCAACCCCCCCCCCCCCCCCCCTTCTGACAGGTACACCAACCACAAACACTCAAGATAAGCACACATGCTGCGGTCAACACACTTTTTGATTGACATTTGCGATAAGAAAAAACAATCCCGCATCCCTGTGAGCCAGAACCGGCAAATTTATACTACTCAGTTGAGCCTTTTGAATAAATATGAAAGTTGACTTACAAGTGTCTTCCAAACGGAGGTGATGGCTATTCGTGAATCCGCTGAGTGGCTTTCGGTGAAATCGATGTACAAATCGCGACATTTTCATTTACAGCCAAGCAGCTATAAAAGCACTCGAATCACCAATTATAAAATCAAAATTGGTTAGGCACTGCCGCGCATTTCTAGACGAGATATCGAGCAGATGCATGCCCAAGCTGTGCTGGGTTCCTGGTCAAAGTGATATACTACCAGGTAAATTAAAGCAGACGAACTAGACAGAAAAGGTACAAAACTGGGAAGTTTTATCACAGAAGGTGAGCCCCACGTACCAAAGGAAATAATAAAATACAAAATCTCTACGCAAGCTCTTCAACAGGCTAATGGAACAGATGGCGTTATCTTGACATGTGTAGCTGCGCCAGGCAGACTTGGCCAAAGCTAAACTAACGTAAAAGTTGCAGCCTGCTTAAAATTAGCAGATCACATATCGGCATAATAGTTGGCGTATTGACAGGTCATTGCACAATAGGCAGACACGCAAGCAGGTCTGCCACAGCTGCATGGATAAGGAGGAGGAGGAATCCCCCTATCACCTACTAACTATGCTGTTGCCCAGCTCTCTTCTCCTTAAGAAAAACGACTATGAAAGAATACTTCTTTATAGACCTTCAAGATATTTCCTCAGTGGATATCAATAAAATACGGATATGCATCCAACTCTCAAAATTGTTCCAAGAGTATCGATAAGAGTCGGCTCATATGGCAGCACAATGGACCTACTTTAATCTAAGTAAATACCACCATATATGGGGATAGCCACCCAACCTAACCTGACCTAGGCTTACAAAATCACGGGGACTGAAGCAGCAGTCTGCTTTATTCTTATAATTAACAGAGTTTAACCAGACCAAACCTTTTTATTGAGTTCAAGAACCCGTAACAAATATAGAGGGGAGAGCAGTGCATACTGTCCTAAAATATCAGAATCTGGATACGACACCAAGGGGTCGGTAGTTCTTTCTTCTTCAGACGACCTATCGCTATCACACAAAAAGACGTGGGAAGCCTTTATCGCTCTATACGAAGCTCCAAATGGTTCTCATGAGCAGCGGGGTTAAACATCGTCAAGATCCTTGGTATCACAATTGGCCCCTATAGGCATAAGCGTACCTGAGTAACTGGCAGCCACTGCTACCTCCCACCTTATATCGTCTACGTAGCAGCAAACTTAGTGTCAAATCTGTATACCGGAGAAAGATAAGACTGCAGAGCACGTGTTGGACTCTTTTGGGAGCTAGAAATACACCATTTCAGTTCTGAAGACTCCCAGTTTCATTAGGAAGGTAAGGATGCTTCGAAATAAACGGCCTTCATGGTAGACAAGATCGTATTTGTTGACAGTTCCCTTTCGTCGGTGGGTTCAGTCACGAAAAAACTAAAAGCTTCTCTGGGTATGTGCAGACTGACCGCCACCCATCTATGCCGCAATCCTTGACATTAAAACCTTAATTTGTCAGGACCCACCTTGGCACAAAGAAAGACTTAAGTCGGCATGAATGGCTGGTGATGGTTACCAGCCAAAACCTGCTTTCTTATCCGTCTTCCCGCTTAAAGTTTTGACCCGTCCTTGTTCGAAAGAAACGATATTTGGGGGAATCTAAAAATCGTGATTGTCACTTGAAGTTCAATTTTTGAATCACTCAAACTGGAGCCCTTCTCTAAAGCACCCCTTAACCAACCCCATCCAACTTTATCTGCCACCTTGCCTTCCTGCACTAAGTAATTATGAAGGACAACAATTTCACTGAAAGTTCCACCCTATAATGATCAGAATCAGAACCATTGCCTATCACTCCCCAGCCCCCGTATAGAGTGGAGTCTTTTAAGTCTTAGAGCATGGACTTGCCATACAGCATAAATCATTCGACAGTCGTTCTCAACTCAAATTCACCCAGTCACATAAATTAGGCGAAGAAAAAAACACGCCATACACACCTCCAAGCTGAAAGTGTTCACTTCTTTCGTCTTCTTTCATCCTCTTCTTCATTATCTTCTTCTTCTTCTTCGACTGGTGTCATGTCCATCTTTAGTGAAAACAGCAAAAAAAAAAAAAATATACAAATAGCCGCCCCTCCGCGAGCGCCAATGTGAATTATCCTTTTCTTTTGTTTTCGCTTTTTACTTTATTTTTTGTATTTTCTTGTCTTCCAGTCGTTTCATTAAAAGATAACGGTATAAAAAGGAAAAGGAATGCAACCAACCAAATTGGGTGGCATTTTGATTGGGAGGGGGGGGGGGGGGGGGGTGAGCATAAATTTACACCAACAACCGCCGCTTGGCGATACCAACGCGACGCGACGACGAATACCTTCAAATGGTGGCTCGCTACAACCCGAAAAAGGAAGAAGGAAAAGGATATTTAATACAGTAGAACCATTTTTTGCTGCTTTTTGTTGTTTTGGCGTTACGTATGGCTACGACGACGACGACGACGACGACGACGATGACTCTGGCAAGGACTACAACAATTACCCGTTACTACTTCAGCGTTAAATTTATCTATGCCGTGGCACATAAAGCAAACACGGCAACGAGTAATAACAATAATCGTAATAATAATAATAATACAAAAACCCATACACACACATACAAACACATACATATATACGCATATAGCATGGTTGGGGTAGGTGAAAGGGTCTCTCGTCCTGATTTATGTCAGTCATATCGTCAATAAACTTTAGTAGTCTCCTTTCGCCTTTCGGGCGTCTTTTTATTGCTTCAAGTTAGTACTTCAAGTTGAATATTTTAGAAGATCCTTTGAGTGGGGGGGCTTCACTTGTGTGGGTGGTAAAATGTGAATCCTTTTTTTCACTTTGATGGTAGAAAATAATTACCGGCGGTGGGGGGGGGGGGGATAGAGAGAGCGAATCTCCAAATTAGTTTAAAGCTGAGAGATGTGAAACAATAAGGTCATGTCCTGGACCTGGACACAGCACTAACTAACTCTCATACCAACTTCATTAACGTCGGAAGTTGTATGTGTGTGCTTGTGTATTTTTTTTTACTCTTAAGGCAATATTGTCATCGACTAAACAACTGACCCATTGGCAACTGGAACTTTTCTTTTCATTCGCATGTAGTAAGTACTCGTATAAGGAGACATTACAAAGAAGGACATATGAAGCGATACGAGTTAAATGGCATTTTGTGGTGGTGGTGGGTGGTTCATGGTGCACTACTCACAAATCAACATGAAGAAGAAAAGAACTGACTATGTACACATGTGTCTGCCGAGGACAATTCGAAGACATTTAATTCCATTCTAGAGATGCATGTGTGTGTGTAAACAAATATGTATATAAAAAAAATATAAAAGCTATCACATTGCATTCTTCCTTTTTTTATCTGTAATTCTTGCAAGTGAATGTCAAGTCAAGTCAATGGAATGACTAAAACTTCGTACAGGTGGATGGTGGCTTGGAGGCAAATGACATATCTTTGACTCATCAGATCAATTCAACAGAGAAGATTGTCTGTTATGTGTGGAGACTGAAGAGTGGGTGACAAAGTCAGGGACGGATTTGGTTCCGAAATTGGACGCCGAGTGAATTTTAATTTCGTTATTTACGGAAATAATTTTTTCAAAGGAAAAGTTATATCAGAAACTTTCAGCTCTGTGCGTAGTGCTCCTTAAGCCCTCTGCTCTTAAAATGGACTTACATTTGGCTTAATTTTGCATGTACTTTGCAGTGACAACAAAATGAAGAGCGGTAACCAAAGATGGCGTAACTTTACTTTACTTTAGGTCGCGCTACAGTTCGGGGTTAACGAGGACCTGCTTTTCGCAACAATTTGTGTGTTCGTGTTATATTTTTGCACAAATGGAAGGGACCTACAGTTTTTTGCCGATTTCGAGTTGAGAAGCTCATTGAAACTCTTTGATTGCTTGTCAGATATTCGAAAGACGTGGCAGCATTGCGTAGTAGTCCAACGTACTTATCTCTACACCACGGTGCCGACGTAAGTTGGCGTAGGTGTCGATAAAAAATAGAACTGTTGTGATTTGAATCCTTTCGTAGTCTGTACAGATAATAGAAAGGATTCTTCTAATAGATTCAGGGCGCTGTAGAAGGCAGATATGTTGAGCATTACCGGGCCAGTTCATCCGCAACCTCATTTGCTTGAATGTCTCTGTGGCACCTACCTACCAAAGTTTGATATGTAAATACATGTATTCGTCCAACGATTTATAGACTGAGACCGGAGATTTCATTTCAGAGCAAGGAAAATATTTCACAAGACAATCAATTTACTGGAATTGCAACAAAGGACAGTGATCAAGTCAATCTTCGTTGTGATTACGACGCCAAAGCTCATTTTATGCATACGCATAAAAACTATAATCGTTGGTTTGATAGCATGTATTTAGAGGGCTTAATCCCAACCTAAAGTCTAGCTTTGTCTTAAAAGTCATCGTTCCAAGTCATGTTCTACCAATCGTTCCGTTGAAAATACAGTCCTGTGTAAAAAACTAAGACCAGTAGGATAATTGTTCACTTTTTTTCTTATTTTTTTCAGATGATGGTTTTGTACTTAAGTCTTTAAATTAATGCAGCCAAATATAAGCATACAATCTTATTACTTTTTTAAGTTTGAAAATTAATTTTAAATATGTTAAAATTGAAGTCAATATAAAATGATCGGGAGTCGGACAGAATACCGAAAACCAAGATCCCGAAAGCCCAAAATCATGAAAATCCGAAATCCCGAAAATCCAAAATCCCGAAAATCCAAAATCCCGAAAATCCAAAGTCCCGCAAATCCAAAATCCCGAAAATTCACAATCCCGAAAATCCAAAATCCCGAAAATCCAAAGTCCCGAAAATCCAAAATCCAAAATCACGAAAATCCGAAATCCAGAAGATCCAGAATCCCGAAAATTCACAATCCCGAAAATCCAAAATCCCGAAAATCCAAAATCCCGAAAATCCACAATCCCGAAAATCCAACATACCGAAAATCCACAATCCCAAAAATCCAAAAACCCGAAAATCCACAATCCCGAAAATCCAAAATCCCGAAAATCCAAGATCCCGAAAATCCAAAATCCCGAAAGTGAAAATAAAATTTTTTTTGTAAGAAAAAAAATTAGAAGAAAATGTATTTCACATATTAAACAAAATAACAAACTTCAAATAAGTAAAACATAACAAAACAGTTCAAGTCTTATGGACAAAAAACATTTAAGAAACGATCTATGACAAAGCAATATCTAATAAAAGTTCATTTAGAACGAAATTCTTATTAAAAAACTTATTTCAGAACGCTCGTTCCGCGTAAGTTTTTTTAATTTTGTTTTTCTCAATAACGTAACGTTTTCTTATTTTTTGGTTTTCACCGGAAATAGTTTTTGAAATAAGTATGTAAATGTTTTCACACGGATTTGCTCCTCATCTAAAAGAGCGATCAGTATATACACCAATGTGTGAAACTTAAATCCATTAACTGAAACTAAAATCTAATCTATCAGCTATCACACTGAATGTGATCAACACAACTGAATGCAGATTGCGAATTATTGTAAAATATTACAATACTAACGCCAACGGGAATGAGCAAACATTTGTCTACTTTCATTTTAAAAAAAAAATCGCGAAAAATTATAAAATGCAAAATTTGCGCAAATTTTTCGGGATCTTGGATTTTCGGGATTTCGGTTTTCGGGATTGTGACCCCAACGCAAAATTATCATTTTGGTCTTAATTTTTTACCCAGAACTGTAGATTCTCCAAGAAATGCCTTTCTAGACCCGTACTTTCAGGCAGAGAAAATGGATTTTATCTTCTTTTTGTTTAACTTTTCAGGAAAGACTTCCTGCCTTCAGATATGTAGGTGTTCGCTGCGAAAGATGCTCATTGTTAAGGCCAGAAGAACAGATGACTATACTAAGTATTTCGTGAAAAACGAAGTTTGGAACTTTTTAAAATCTTATAGCTCTTTTACTACTTGAAAATCTGAGTTTAGCTTTGATTTGAAGTTCGTAGGATGACCTATGACAGTTTTAAAGACAGGCTACTATTGATCTTGATCTTTTGTACTTGTAACAACTTCATACTTCTAGCAGCCGACTGAGTCAGCTTTCTAGAGTCAACTTAAACATTTTCGTGAGGTAACATCGCACTGTTGTGTATTTTGAAAGCATATTTTGGAAGCTATTTGCACATCTTGACTCGTCAATCTTTAGAATTAGGATTTTTTGAATTCAGCCCAGAAATTGATACCCATGCGCTGTAAAGCAGGAGAGATTAAGTCCCACTAAGTGAGGATATTTGGTTTCTGTTCATTATAGTTAACCCTGGTTGAGGTTTCTTGAAAAGTAAAAATCAAAGCCCCGCATTTTTCTCTTAGGTCGATTTATATGGAAAGGACAAAAAAGAATCAGAAAGTTAAGAAAGTCTAGAGCTGCTTAGATTTTCGAACTTTTTAGTTGAACTTAGTTCAAAACTGACAACTCTTTGCTTGATGCCCCTTTTTTAAGTCACAAATTCGGGTTAAGAAAAACCCTAAACTAGGGAAACCATTCTGTCATATTCGAGGAGCCCTCTTGGGATTTTTCAATTTAGGCGGACATCCTTAAAAAGTTATTTACAAACTAAAAAGCCTGTTTAGACGTCAACCCGATATGTAAAAATACTGTAAATTCCTCAGCGCCTTGAATTGATTTGCCACCTCAAACCGCTCCTGTTCAAAAACCTCTCTGTATCAGGCAAAAGAGTGCATCTGATGTCATCTGCAAAAGAATGTCTACAAACATGTCCCGATATGACTTCTGATATTTTCCCAACCCTACACCCACACTTTCACCCGTATGATGGTCCTTCTCATTTCTTAAGACGATAATAATAACCTTTTCTCATTGTCCTCCATCTGAACACCCATGTGATACCGTCATTTGCTGTATCCCTGTGGTTGTCTGTTTCAAGGCAAACAAGTGAAACACGAAAAAGTCAACCTGATGATGAGTAAAAGTATAAAACAATCTCTCGACTCTCGACCTCCATCCAATTCCATCAGAAATAATTCCTATATTTGCGGGACTTGACATTCCTGCAAGGACCCCTCTCCCATCACACACAACCATAACCAACCAACCAACCAACCAACAACATCACACAACGATCCGTTTAAATGTCAAATCCTACACACATATGTCGGTCATAACAACAAGGCAAACAGACAATCGCTGTCATAAGGGAACAGGATAGTGACTCCACCTATCTCGCTTACTCCCGCACTCACACTCAGCCAGCGTAACCTCTTTTTGTTTAGTCCTGTTTGTTTGAGTACAACTTTTTTTTTTTGCTCCTTTTTGCTGCTTTTTCTCAGTTTTACACTGGGTGACAGATGAAATGAGTGTTTGCCGTGGGAGTGGGTGGAAGTGAGGTCACATCGGTTCGTCTTCCATAAGGAAGACATTGTTTGTGTATCCTTAGCCCTTACAGGAGTTTAATGGATGACTAGTGGTGGCCGGTCTGTCCGTCCGTCTAGATGACCACCCCCCAAACATCAAATGACAATTTGTAATGGAAAAGATGAAAGAAGACAATACAACCAGACCAGCGCGCCATCTATAAGTTCACTTCATTTAACCGCACAATTTTATATTCCTGGCTGAGTGTAGGTGTGTGTGTGAGGGAGGTAGATTTCGTCCAGGATCAATAAAGAAAGACAGACAACCAAGTACAAACTGTCAATCGAACAAACGTATCTGACAATAATTCCCCATAAACTCTAGATCCTTCCATACACAGATATCCTGATTGTGAAAGGATATGTACAAGTACATGTGTGTGTGTGTGTATAGGGGAGATGTTGGAAATAAAAAAAAAGGGTTAAGGGTTCATGAAGCGACTGCCAAATCGAATCATTTAATAAACGAATTGAAGCGCTTGATGGATACACTGAGGAGCTGATTGATGACAAGGACCTGGAGAGAGAGTTTTTTTTTTGTGTCCTTAATCCTTTGGAGACGAGTCCTTTTGTTTTGTTCCCCCCTTTCTGTCCTAATTCATTACAATCGAATTGTCGATGCTACACGAAATTTTGTGGTTCTCGTCCCTCTCCACCCTCATGTCCTTTGTGTGTGTGTTTTTTTATTTTCTTTTATGTTTTCTGAAGGGAAAACAAAAGGATATTCGCTCTGTTTATGTGTGTGTAATTCAATTACTCATTAACGAAAGACGACTTCGTTTGTTTGTTTGTTTTTTTTTTTTTGTCATGTCCTCTTCATATATCCTTTGGCAGAGCTATTTAGACACCAAAATACCCAGATTTGATTGACAGGTTTTTATGTTTTTAGTCAATTTTACAACCCTTTTTCTTTTTTGCGCAGCCAGGATATTTGTATATGTTTATTTCTAGGTTTATGCGTGTCAAGTCTGTAGTCTCTCATTCCTCGTTTGTTGTTGGGGGGCTGTTTAAGGACGCTGACAAGCTGACAGAACTGACTGACTGATTGATTGATTGATAAATACTCTGACGAAGACACTGCGTGTGTGTTGGAGTTCAACATGCGTTTGCCAGAGGATGTACGTACGTGTGTATGCCATCATCGTCGTAGACATATTGATCACTGGGAGTGCTACAGGCGAAGGTGAATTTATTTTAAGCGAACATGACTGACAGGACTGTTATGGGGTGTAATATGGAGTTTTTATGTTGTATACTCTTTTAGTTGGATTGAGGCAGCCAGGCTGAGATGGGGGAGGTTTGTTTAAGGATGGGAGGCGAGTTGGTGGCGCGACTTGTTGGTGTGTAGAGTTGAAGTATTGAGAGATGATTGCATTTTTTCGCGGTATCGAGGTGATGGTCCTTGATAGGAAGAATATGTACATATGAAAATTTATGGTTTATTGCAGTTTTTGAATCTTAAATAACTGAATTTGGACACTTTGGCCAGAAACTCCAATCGTGATTCCATCAGCCGAATGACCGAATTTTGCGGGGCTTAAGAGTGACCATACCCAATCTGGTATACAGCTTCGTCGAATAAGTGTAGGACACGCAGGAATTAGGCTCTGATTTTTTAAAGGCACATTTCCAAGAAGAATCTTCGCGTCTGTGGATTTCAAAGCCTTAGATCCATTACCGATCAATGTTTTGATTCGCAACGAGTGACAGTTTGGTGCACGATCCTCGAACCGTAGTTTATTTGTTTGGAAACGATCCACTGACTGACTAACTGTATAAAATTGAAGAACTGAACCAGTGAGCCACAAAAGCCTTGAAATCATGTACTCAAGGTTCTACAAAATTATACACTGGTTGTACATTACGATGGCCACACCCATCTAGTCTGGTGGCCTAAAGTTCTCGAAAAGACTACAGCCAAGAAGCTCGATAAGCTTCAACGGTTGGCGTGTCTTGGTACAACCGGTGCAATGCGCACCTGCCCTTCAGCAACTCTAGAAGCTATAATTGGCATATCGCCATTACAGATCTTCAATAGGAAGTCAGCCGCTAGAAGCGCTATTAAACTTCCACTTATTCGTAAGTACAGACCAGGTAACCTTATGGGTCACCTAAATATTATCAACAACATTCCCAATCAGGACATGCTCTGCACCGTCGCTGGCTTTATTTTTAAGTGAATACTGCTTTGGCATAAAATTCGAAGTTCATATTGGGAAACGTACCACCTGGTCAAATGGAGGACCCTCTCTAGACCCAAAAAGTCTAATATGGTACACTGACGGATCGAAAATGGCCTCTGGTGTTGGCGCTGGGGTCTTCGGGCCCAACACTAGAATCTCCATCCATCTTAGATCATTCCCCAGCGTGTTTCTGAGTTTGCTGAGATCCACGCCATTGAGATCTGCGCCTTGATCAACCCAAGGGAGCTTACATAAATGTCTTTTCAGACAGCCAAGCCGCACTTAAAGCATTGAGCTCATATTCTGTGGACTCAAGACTAGTGAAGTGCTGCTTCAATGCTCTCCAATCCCTAGCTACTCACAATAAGGTCAAACTTTGGTGGGTGCCTGGTCACAGAAGAACTGCTTAGACCTTATGAATTAAAAAATGCGTCAACCAAGGACTTACTTGCCTTTATTAGGAAGGTGGTTTGCCTCTTGGACTAATTAGAACCCTATAAAACAATAGATCTTTCAGGTCGCAGTATCAGCCTTGGGCAGGATCCGGTTCATTAAAAAAAAAAAACTACAGATTTTTTTCGTGGGAACCATCTGGGGTATGCCCTCATATCCTTTGACGTAAAAGCTTTGGACGAAACAGTGTAAAAAGTATTCAATCTAAAGTGGGAGTCTTGGCTTCGATGTTCGACTGATTGGGGAAAGTGGGTACAGAGTCCAGTGCAGAACTATTTACAAAGAATCAGTGATCTACGGATTCTGTTCCCTCTTCACTTCGCTTTTCTATGGTACCTTACCTATGAGAGAATTGGAATAATTTCATGGCAGATAACGTCTTTGCTTCCTCTATTACAGGTTTTGTCTAGAACATCATTGACACGGCTTTTGGAGCATAGTGGCTACTCTGACGATCGGTTGGTGATTTTTTATCATCCTTTGATCTACAATCTTTATACCTTAGTGGGTGGCAAATAGCAACTTTCACTGTAGGATTTGAATTTATTTTTCAGCTTCTGCGGAAGTCACAGTAACAGCCGAAAGGAATAAGTTTGCAGAGAGATGGTAAGGAGGTCGTTCGTTTCACAGTTCATTCATTCATTGGCTTCTCCCGCAAAAGAAAATTTTCTGAATAACAGTTCAGCTGAAAAGTTCGTATCGTTTTAAAAAAAAAAAAAACATTTTTTTTTTTTGAAAAATTCGATTTTGTTATTCAATATAGTGGCCATCGAGGGCGATACACCGATTACAGCGATCGTTCAACATTTCGATACCATTTTTGTAGTACGATTTGTCTTTTGCTTCAAAATATGCCTCAGTCTCGGCGATTACCTCTTCATCGGCGCTAAATTTCTTTTCAGCGAGCATTCTCTTAAGGTCTGAGAACAGGGAAAAGTTGCTTGGGGCCAGATCTGGAGAATACGGTGGATACGGAAGCAATTCGAAGCCCAATTCATACAATTTTGCCATCGTTTTCATTGATTTGTGACATGGTGCATTGTCTTGATGAAACGGCACTTTCTTCTTCTGCAAATGTGGCCGTTTTGCAAACGCTCCAATAACGCTGTGTAATAGTCGCTGTTGATGGATTTCCCCTTTTCAAGATAGTCGATGAAAATTATTCCACGCGCGCGCATACAGGCGCCATAACTTTGCCAGTTGAGTCTTTTCACGCTTTGGCTTCGGTTCACCGCGTGCAGTCCATTCAGCTGACTGTCGGTTGGGTTCCGGAGTGAAATGATGGAGCCATGTTTCATCCATTGTCACATATCGACGCAAAAACTCGGGTTTATTACGAATGAACAGCTTCAAACACTGCTCAGAATCATCAATTCGTTGTTGTTTTTGGTCGATTGTGAGCTTGCGCGGCACCCACTTTGCACAGAACTTTCGTACACCCAAATATTCATTAACGATATGTCCAACGCATTCCTTTGATATCTTTAGAGTGTCAGCTATCTCGATCAACTTCACTTTATGGTCATCCGAAATCATTTTGTGGATTTTGTTGATGTTT
Organism: Brachyopa scutellaris; assembly: GCA_949775065.1. Taxonomy (NCBI): domain Eukaryota; kingdom Metazoa; phylum Arthropoda; class Insecta; order Diptera; family Syrphidae; genus Brachyopa; species Brachyopa scutellaris. The sequence goes on along the minus strand of OX459115.1, from coordinate 96,264,068 downwards.
TCGTCCGTAACAGCCTCTTTTGGACGTCCACTGAGTTCATCGTTTTCGGTGCTCATATGGCCTGTACGGAATTTAGCAAACCACTTACGAATGGTTGCTTTGCAGAGTCCGGATAATACTCATTAAGCCACTTTTTGGTATCAGCACAGCAGCATTTTTTTTTTTTTTTTTTTTTCATAAAAAGACAAAGTTTTCATTAAAACGCGAAATTCCTTTTTATCCATTTTTTTTTTTGTTTTCAAAATAAAAAAAATTTCCCTCACTCAAAATGCTATATCCCACAAACTAATAGTCCGACAGCCGTCAAATGTATACACGTGTCCTTGTAGGTTGGTACTAAATAAAAATAATATGGATTTGATTCTAGTGACGCCCTCTCATAGGAACGATACGAACTTTTCAGCCGAACTTACCTTGGCTTTATTCACAAGAGAAGAAATCCTTGTGTTAGTTTAAATTTTATATTGGAATCGTATTTAGCTAGTACATCTGATGGGTATTCAGCTTTAAGTTTAAGAACGCAATGTCACAAATCAGAGCAAAACTTCATGACATTTTTCGGGACTATAATTATAGCTCAGAGCTGTTTCGACATTAATCTGATAGAATGCAATACACGAAATGTCCAATCAGTGGCTAGTCTTAAAACTTTGGCTATCTAAACAAATTGAAGTCACATCCTTGCTGTTGAACTACTTGCAAGATGAACTGTCACCTGTTTTGATTTGATGGCTCTATCGTTTTCAGCCATCATTTGAGTCGCATCCAATTTTGTTTTCAAAATAACAGGGGAACACCTGGCGGTGGGTGTTCGTCTTTTAAGTCATCCGAATCCGAAGCGATATGTCTACCATGAACAGAATAAAACAAGTTTCCAAAGCTTCAACAGAGTCACGATTTATTTTTTTTTTACTTAAGGACCTCTAGAAGAAAAACACCAGGAGGTACCTACACATCTTCACCTATATATATCTCCCATACAGTCCAAGAATAATCATCTTCGTCCTGGTCGCCGCCCAACCTTACCATTATGCGTAATAGCAGGATGCGCAACACGGGCAAATCTGACTTACATAACCACCCTTAGGGAATTTTAATATTAACAAAAAAGTATTTTTAGCAAAATAAATAAACGCTCGGCTACGATAAATTAATTATTTAAAAAAAATAAAAATACATTTGTATGTGTATGGGACACCGCTTTTCTAAATCACAGTCAGCTTCAGGAAAAGACTGGCTGGGCCACGCACCCAGCTCCCACCTCACAGATGTGAGAAATGAAATGGCACGTACCAACGAAATTCTCGTCAATATTTCCCTTTATGACGTCTCTGTCAAAATCGTACATATACACACAAACACAGGACAGATCCACACGCACAAAGGCCATATATCTTGGGCAGAAACAACAGAGCCAGAGCCACCCCCCACACACATATGCCAGGAGAGTCCACCCTCACTGAAAGCGACTCCTTTTGTATACGAATCCTTAAATTAGAAAGGAGTATCTGAGTAGTGGGGGCATTTGCAGGTCTGACGAAAAATGAAAACCCTTGGTGTACCGTTTCTACCATTTCATCAAAATTTACTACAATGCCTCGTTTACTGAATAATTTACACCCCGCAACAGAGGAAAAAAACGTTACACTCACACACACATACAAAAAAACGTACGACTCCTCAGGTTGAAAGATGCTGTAGGGTTGAGGAGACTAAAGGTGTGCGGCGGGGGTTGTATACTATTTGCCTCCACACACGTAGAAAATATGGAAAAACATAAAAACAAAACGGGACTAAAATGTGAGTGATACGTGTTGTCGAGGGACCGATAAGGGCTGATTTAGATTTGAATGATGCCACCCCTCACCCCTTCGCGTTTGAGAAGAACCGGCTAACGGTGAGGATAGTGTCTCGGTTCTCATTTCGGGTTGGGGTTTCGGTTGTTTTGTTTTTTTTTTTTTTCTTGCGCTGGCGGGGGTTCATTTGACTTGATTTGCTGCCGGAGAGTGTGAATGGTGATGGGGAACAATTTTGCCCTTTTGTTTCGAGGTACTTTATGGCGGATTGACGGTGAGTCAATGGGGGTTGAGACTTTGGAGAATATTTTAATGCCGCATATGGGGAAGTGAAAATAGTTGTTTTTCTTTTCGTTTCTTATTCTTTATTGAGCGCATTACTTTTGGTGTTTTATTTTCCATTCCCACCGTTTGAGGGCGAGCGGTTGTGGTTGTGTGTTTGAATCCGTCGGGTGATAAATTCGTGCGTAATTGGTCGTCAGTTTTGGGTTAAATTAGGCGTGTTGTTTGAAAAAAAAAAAAAAAAAACAAAATATTTTTGCAAAGAGAAATATGTCGGTAATCCCGCTCAAAGGACCATAAGTACGTGTGTTACTTGGCTGATATTGACAGTCAGTTTTTGGCGGGAGAGCTATTCTACAAAACTTAGTTTTGGAGACTGGTCAGTTTGGCTTTTTTTAGGGTGAAAACCCGCTATATAAAGACTTTTGGGTCTCATTCTCTCCAAGAAGTACCCACTGCTTCGATATCTGTTCATAAATGCAGATTTACTCGTTCTTAGCTTAAGAAACAGATTATGGTTTCAAAACAGAAATATCTTCAAATCGTGCTTAAAAATCTCTGAAAAGCGAAATGGCGAAGAAGAGCTTGGATCTTACTTATAGTTAATAACGGATACTTAACAGGCATCCCTATCAGTCTGGAAGATGTAGTTAGTTAGTTCAAAGTATCGGAAACTGGGGCGCTCTACAAAGATGACAGATAGTTCGAGTATCAAGTGATTTCAATGCGAATTTGTTACTCAAGACTTGCTTAGCCCGGTCCTTAGCTAACTGCCTCCAGTTGCCCACTTGAAGTTGGTTGAGCTCCTTTTCTACTTGTGCGCGCCACCTTAGGCGAGGTCGTCCTCTGCTGCACTGACCCTCCGGGTTGGAATCGAATATTCTGTGAGCCGGAGTTTTTTGACCAGGTTGATGTCGCTGTACAGTTCGTACAGTTCGTGGTTGAGTCTTCTCCTTCAGAACCCATCAACGGAAACGGGACCGAATATCTAACGAAAGATTTTTCTCTCCAAGCGACCAAGGATATCTTCATCCGCTTTCGATAAAGTCCACGCTTCAGCTCCATATAGAAAGGCTGGGATGAAAAGGGTCTTATATAGAGTCTCGTTAGTCGATCAAGAAAGGACTTTACTACTCAATTACCTTCTTAGCCCAAAGAAACATCGGTTGGCAAGAGTAATCCTTCGTTTGATTTCCGAAGAAATGTCAAGTCAAAGTTGCAACTGTCTATAGTGACGCTCTGTCCAATTCGTCGATGTTCAGTGTCCCTTTTCTTGGACAGCATAAACTTTGTTTTGCCCTAGTTTACTGCCAAACCCATGTTAGCCACTTAACGAATCCCGGCCTAAATGTTTTGAGGACTTTCCAAATGAAGAAAATGTCCCAAACTAGTCAAAAGAACTAAATTCCGACAGCAAGGAGACTGGTTTTATGGCCTATTTCGACTAAATTTACCACCTAGTTCTGTTCTAAGTCTCCTTTACATTTCATAAACCCTATTGTTGTCAAAATGTCAAAAATCCATAAACCGGTTGAACTGACTTGAATTTAATTTGAAGTGTTGAACTGCCATGAGAGAAGAAAATTGGCTTCTATGAACATCCAGATGGATTGAACTTAACGTTTCAAGTATGAAGTCAACCAGACCATCGGATAACCTTACAGCTGTTCAGTTCGCCCCAACTGTATTCCTAAATTCCATCATTGAATTTCACCTTAAAGAGTTCTATGTAAAAATCTGTGTCACTGCCGACCTCTTGCTGGTGGTCCGGTAGACTTCCTTCGAGCTGTTAAACCATTTAAACAGCAGAGTACGGAACGGATACAGATGCGAAATTCGTAATAAATCTTCTTTCTACAAAGAGAAATGCAACTCTTGCAGAGCAATAAATTGCATCGGTTCTCTTTACCCCATGGAGGGGAGGTTTTTACAAAGCAATAAAACAAATTCAAAAAAACAGATGATTTACAGCAGGTGTTTAGTTTTGGTTTCCCTGAATCCCTCTACCAAAAGAGAGTGAACTATTAAAATAAAGAGAATTTCTCTCTCCGCGTGAAACCATTCGAAAATGAAACAATACGATTCTCTTTTTACTCACAGATGCGAATATTTCCAATAAGATACAAAGATACTCTATGCCTGCGATGGTAGTTGTGTGAACTGAAGTAACTGAAAAACGTGCTTTTCGAGTGAGACACAAACACCTGACATGCTGTGAGTGTGAGAGAGATGCCCAATTGTTTTGAAAATGCCATAAATCTCTTTTGATTGCATTCACTATGAGATGGGAAGTGAGTCTTGAGAGTATCTGTAAGATATATGAGAGCAGTTGTATCTGCAAATGTATTTGTGTTTTAGTTTACAAAAGAGACTTCCAGTCTCTAAAGGGATCTTGCGCATACCGTGCCGTGTGATGATGATATAAAAACAAAACCAAATCCCTGAAACGCATTTGATGTGTGGAAGGAATCATTCAATCCAAACACACGACAATCATTATAACGAGACACACGGTAACGCGACATCCATTCTCCTCTCATTCTCAATACTCGCGCGAACGAAAACGAGTACGAGAACACCGTCCTTTTGTACAGATACACCACCACTCACTCATACACAGGCTCTGGGGAAAAAAAATTGTGAGCGTATATGCGGATATTTCGAATGACAGTGCCCATACGTACACGTATCCATATCCGTACACAGTGTACAATTCGAGTCTGTACGATGTCAGTGTCAAAAAGATTTTTTAGTCGACAACAGTCCGTTTCATCGTAATCATGTCGAGATTTTATGTTGACGACGCCAACGACAACAACAACAGTGCCAGTGTCAGTGGTTCAATCAGTAGCAATAACAACAACAACAACAACAACGACATAAACGATAATAATTTCCCATCTACCACAGCGATTTGTTTTTGTATATCGGTAGCAAATCAATTATTCAGTGATAATGTGATAGACAATATATAGGAATTTTTTTTATTATTAAAACAAAAACATAGTTTTCAAGTGCAATATCTAGTCAAACAGTAAAACAAAAAAAAAAAACAAAAAAGTGAAACAAAACAACAACAAAATAGTATCTAAGCAACTTGAACCGATACACGAACGAAAGTATCTTTTTTTTTCTCTGAACACGACAATCTCAAGGATCAATTAAATCAGTGATAACGGTATACGACATATTAAATTTAAATTTAATTCTGTGATTTGTTTTAAGTTTTTCATTTTAATTATTTTTCCAAATCTATTCTTGTAAAAAAAAAAATAAATAAATAAATAAATCAACTCTTAAGTACATTGAAACATATCTATCTTCTGGTGAAGTGGTTTTTCGTTTTTTGTGAGATATTTCCAAACGAAATTGTCCTCCCGACGCCCACATGCCGCACATATTTTCGTGTTTTTTTTTTTCTGTGATTTATTTATAAGTGCAACAATCAACGGCGACCGTTGACAGTGACAAAAATAAAATTCAAACAAATTAATTGATACTGCTGTTTAAATTTTTTTTTTTAAAAATTCTTATAAGCAAAAGATACTTTGCAAAAAAAATACATAAATACACATGTGTATTCCTAAGATGTATCCTCTCAAGTGTGACAGTTTTGTCGTGTGTTTACAATGCTACAAGTTTGTTGTTTTTTTTTTTTGAGTGCATTTAAAAATTAATTAAAAATCAAAAATCTCTTAAAAAATAATTTAATTAAAAAAAAAATATTGAAATTGAATTAATTTCGCGCCATTAGAATGATGCTACACGAGGCTGTTATGCTGGAGATTTATAGGCAGGCGTTGAATGCAAGGTTAGTGTTTTTAGATTCCATCCTGAGTTTTTTTTTTAAATTTTTTTTTTAATGTAAAATTTATCGTTGTCGATGTTTTATTGCGATAAATGTTAAAATATATTTTTATTTTTAATATTTTTTTCGGAAGCGATTAAATGGGTAGAGGAACATGAACATCATTTTTTCTAACCTTTGATGACAGAAGATGGAGATTTTTTGTGGATTTGTTTTGACGGAAGGCGCACGTTTTTTTTTTATTAAATGTTTTTTTTTTGTGGAAATTTAAAAAAATTGGTAGAAATCGTTTTGTGTTTTCTATTTTTTTTCTTTTTTTTTTTTTGAAGGTCACTTACAGAAGATTGGTCGTATTTTTAAACTGACAGGGAACATGATTTTAGTTTATGGCTGTCAGCGAGAAATTTACTGGTTGGTGTTGGTATTTCGTTTTTTATCACACACAGCAAATTTGCTGGGGACGATATTTTGATATCTTGTCCAATAGCACTTGACAGCTATCAAAAAGTTATAAGCGAAGATGTTTGTTTAGTTGGTGTATTTTTAAATATTTATCTAGGTTTGATAGTTTTTTTTTTTTTAATTTGTTCTATTTTTTAATGTATCACCATCCAAATTGGGTTGGAATGAGTGGGTGGGAGAATGACCCTTTTTAAAAATTATTTATAACATAATTAGTGGGGGTGGCGGCAATCTTAAATTAATTTAGAAAGTCTAGACTAAACTCAGGCCGTGTTTTATAACATCACATCGGTTTATACAATCTGCCAATCTGTGTGAGCAAAAGTAATGCTAGGTTTTTACTTTTCGATTTGAAATTGATAAACGACGTATTTTAAAAATAAGAAAAACTGCTTATTTCTCATTATTTCCAATTGCCAATTTTCTAATTGAGCTTAAAATACGTCGTTTATCAATTTCAAATCGACAAGTGGAAACCTAGCATAAGAATTAGAAGTGTATTGTTTAGCCCAAGACACAAATCTAGGCGGTATTTGAAAGGGGTCTAAGTATGTCTTCAAGTGAAGTTGCTTGCTACTTCGCCGACTTAATCTTGACAGACAGTCGATTTTTAGTCGATTTGCCTCATAAGTCCCATGGTGTAGTGGTAAGTGCATTGGACTACTATGCAATGCTACCCGGGTTCAATCCCAACAAACACCTTAAAGTTATTTTCACGGTGCCACCTCTTTCGAATGTCTGACAAGCATTCAAAGAGTATCATTTGTCATGAGGAGCTTCTTAACTCGCCGTTTGGAGTCGGCAAAAAACTGTAGGTCCCTTCCATTCATGCAAAAATATAACACGCACAAACAGGCAGGTTCATCCCGAACTGTAGCGCCACCGTAAAAAGCAAGAAGGCCTCACAGGCTTATAAATGCATTTTTTTGTAAGCCGGTATTTTTTTTATAAATCATTCCCAAGCTTCTCGTCGAAGACCTTTCCCTGATTGTTAGTTATTCGACACTAAGTTGTCTTAGCTAGCATTGCCATTCTTCGTAATATCGGAATAGGTCTTTGAAAAGCTTGGGAAGTCTTGAGAAATATTTGATTTTTTTCTTGTAAAATCGTCAAGAAAATTATGTGCATGGAGAGAGAGGAAGTACTGTGCTAACACTAAATAGACTTTGCCTTATTCATTCTCGTACATAGCGATTCTGGTAGTTCTAGGCTACGTTGAGGTCCACTTGCTCGAATCAATTTTGTCGTCGAACTGTTTGGACTAACCGCCAAGGCAAACTATTTATTCAACTATCTGATTCACAGGGGAGATGGGAAGGAAGAAAGCGTTCTCGAGATTGACATCTGAGGGGTCTATCGTTCTATACTAGACAGCCAATAAACCTAGCCGCTACCTTGGAACTCTGATTGAGTTTTCTCGAGAAGTATAAAATTTACAACTAGGTATTAAAGTTGTACCTACATTCATGTTGATTAAAATGACTTTAAATTTATTCTTAAGTACCGTTAACTAACATTAGTTGTATGTTTTGTACTTTTAAAGAAAATCGAATCAGAGTTCGAACGTATCGGGTGTTCCGGTTTATTTACCGTCTAATGTACATATATTCGGAGCTAAGGGAATTTCAAACCGAAGTCAGCTGTTGGACGATTTGTCCAGACGAAGGCAGATCTATAGACACATACTGATTGTAGTTTCATTGAGGCTCTACTGCCAAACTTCTGATCAACTCCGAACGATCTCACAGAGTCCAGATGATGTAAGAAAGTCTTCGATCTTTTCTGTGTAGCTGACGAATTTCCTACTGAGCGTCCGCTGTCCGGTAAAAATGGGCAAGAAGCCCCATCAATCTCGACGATAGATATAGTCTCTGGAGATGATTTATCTTAGGAACAACTGCTTACTAAATAATTGAATTGAAAGTGGTCATAATTCTAAGGCTAACCAGAAACTTCGATTGATTGTTGAGATAGTTTTTCACTCCATATACAGATATACGAGTAGATGGATGGTAGGGAGTCATCTAATGAGCTGTCAAATTTGAGCTCTAGTTGGGTACCAGACCGAATTTGAATTATTTTTTTGCTTTTAATTGCGGTTTAATTTGAAGTGATTCACTATTATGTTATTGTGGAGCCCTTCGTAGCAGTTTTCCTCAAATCTGGCCCATAACATAAGCTCTGTACCAGAGTATCGGTTTTCTTGACTCACACCAGGCGTAACCTTCTCTCAGTGGAGGCGAATCTTAACCAAAGCTATGGCTTCCGTAGAGGACTGTATAGCTACGAATCAGAAGCTTCTAGGAATAGAGTTCCTTTTTGTTTCTGTTGTTAAAGAAAATTCCTTTTGCAGTTGGCAGTTGAACGGGCAGATGCTGCAAGTTCTAGTGGCATGTCTAGTATTCCATATAAAAAAAGTTGCATTTTTTTTTTATACCCTTATAATGTTTACACACAACGCAAGCACATGAAGGACAAGTACGAGAGACAGACAGATCGACGTAGTGATAGGAAACTCAGATGTTGGGTTTCAACTAACTCAATGGGTGGTGTCCAGGATAAATGGAGAGTTGTTTACTATTGAAAGTTATGCCACTGCTTCTGATTCACAAAAGTTTTTTTCCGGATGTTTCCTATTATAGTTTGTGCGATCAATTTCTTCAGCCATACTATCCCCTACTGCCAGTGTTATGGCTTCGCAGTTGGTTTCCATATTCGCTTCTTCTGAAACTGATCAACCTATTTTTATTTCGTGAGAAATAAATGTTTCGGCGACATCTGGATTTGAACCGTGAGCCTTCAGCGTGACAAGCAACGACAACTACCACTACGCCACGGCCACCCACATTTAATAAAGTTCTTACAACATTTGCATCTATGAAATTGACTTGTGTCTTTCACCAGCATTCATGGTGCAGCTTGCAATTTCTTCTACGAACTTCCCAGCTTCGTTGAATCGCCTCCTTATAGTACCGATAATTTGCAAACGGACAAGTGCGAGTATAGGACTCGCGAACTGAGGGTTCTGTACCTACCATGAAATAGTTCTAAATAATTGCATTTTCCTTTCTTTGTTCTATTAAACCTGCCTTTGTACTAAATTTCAAAATGCTAGCTAAACAGGAAGAGCCTTATATTGGTTTGCAATATCTTTTTATTGCATTAAGTTAGAACCATAGGCCTATGAGGCTGACCTTAGTGCTTGATATTAATGTCAACGTACCTGCGAAAGGGATTCTTCGACTTCTGTCTTTTTCTTTTAGGATATTGACTTCAAACTTAGGAACAAGTTTCAAGAAAGGAATGTCGTATCATATTGTTACGAAAAGAAAATCGGTATACGTAGAAAATGCGATGTTAATAAGGTTAGGTTAGGTAGCAGTGGCTACCAGTAACTCGAGGCCAATAGAGGCCCATTGTGATACCAATGATTTTGGGGATATACATATATCCTACACATGAAAAACATTTGGAACTTTGAGCGAGATAGGCTCCCAACGTCTTTTTGTGCTAGGTCACTGAGATCATTGAAAAAGTATTCGTCTAGGTGTAGTTTTCTACTACGGCAGAAAACTTGACATGGACAGAGGAAATGTGTTGAGCTTTCAACCTCTCCTTTGTCTCTGCAACTTCTACAGAAGTCATTCGAAAGGATTCCAAGCCTAGTAGCAGGCTTGCCAATAATCGTACTTATAAGTTGTCTTTTTAGGGACAGAACGTAGTTGTTGCAGTTTGAATTCAGTCTAAGCCAGATCTGTTTCTGTGGCAAGGCAGGTTGATTTACCTTGCTATCTAACATTGGCTTTTTAGACTGTGTCAAGCTTTAGTGCTAACTTATATATATATTCTTCTTATCCGTTAGAATAGGTATTGTTATTTTTAGCTTAGCGAGTTCGTCAGTATGTCTCTAGACCCCGGCACCCAATATAGCTAAATTGGGACGTTGGACGTTGGATAAAGCTCGACAAAAAGATTCAAATAGAGTTGGTGAAAGTAACCATCCCTAAGCCGTTCTCTTTTCACCTATTCAGCTATTAAATAAATCCTACGAAACAGAACCTATCTGTTTAGTTTTTTTTTGTTATTATTATTTTGGCGCGTGTGTATCATTTGTAGTTTTAGACATGATCACAGATTGCCAAAGACTCCCAGAAGTAAACTCGTTTTTCCTGAGTTCTTCCTTCGCTATAATACCAGACCAACGCCTATAAATCACCACAATGTTCAACTGGACTGTCAAAGTCCGCAACAAATTTAATATTCTGTATTAACAAAAAAATAAATCTACATTCAATTAGCAGAGTTTAAGAACAAATAGGATTTTTTTTTTTTTTTTTTTTTGTTTCACTTTAAGAGAATCATACAAATTTTATTACCTTGTCCCCGATTGATTTTATCTGATGAATGTTTATCCGAGGCAGTTTAAATGCAAAACGTAAACGGCTGTATGCATGGTTGTGTGATTTGAATTTTGAAATCGAAATGTTAATTACTTTTTTTTTGCGAGATTTCAGCGCCATGGGTGATGAGGTTGGGTTGGCTTTTAGTGCTTCGGTATGTGTATCCAGTTTCTTTGATTTATTGCATCCAATGTAAACAACACGAATGTGTTCATTTTAATGATGGAATTAGCTTAAAAATCAATATTGAAATGTCACATTTAAGAAAAGATATTAAATCACAGCTTAATTTCTAAAAACCAGACTTAAACTTGACTTTTTCGATGGAAACTTTTTTTAATGGATGTTTGATGATTTCACTCAAAAAAAAAGTCGTCTTTAGAAATTGCATGCTTGGACGCTGTCAATTTATTTCAAAAAAGACAGCAAAAATGCGATTTGTACTATTTGTATTCAAGCTTCTGAACGCACCCGCTGTCAAATTGACAAGGTTTCGGCTCTGACTTAAATGTCAACTATGACAGCTGCCACTGGAGTTACTCTTTAGATCTGTTTGGTAACATGCTAGTTTTCGCAATACTAGGTCCGTTCGCGTACTTTTTGCACTAAATATTGGTTTTCTGTCAACTCTCGAAGAGTGGGGGTAAAATTCTCTCAAAGACAGAAAAATCACGAAAAAGTAATCGAACGCATTAAGCACCAAAAAATGAAGAATGTATGTGATTTCACAGTTTCCATTGTATACCCCAATGAAATTTGTTGAACTAAAATTCGTAGCATGGGGAAATTTCTTATTCTCTCGTGAGCACTCTCTTCTATGAAAAACTACGAAATTTTTGCGTACGCGAACGGGTTTTCATTGTCTTTCGTTAGTTTTCGTGGACTTTCGTTGTTTTGGGAGTGTACGCGAACGGACCTACTATGTAAACTTTCATAGAATCATGACAGTTTCATGGCTCTCAATTTTTTCGACTCTCATTTGGCTCTCAGCTTGCGATGTATTTTACGCTACACCACCTTTTCGTTGGGGTGTGCTGTTCAACTCTGTCCAACCAGCCATCTGACAGTTTTGGAAATGTCATAAATCTTCATTGTTAGTTGAAAACAAAAACAAATCGAAAGGTTTGACCAAGTGTTGTTTCAAAAGCGTTTGGTAACTTGTGTTCAAGTTTTCTATCTTTGAGAGGATTTCTCTCTCTTTGAAAGGATTTTACAATTTGACAGGTCTTCTTCTTACACGACTCTTTTTTTCGTTCGATTCGTCTTTCGTCTTTTTGACAGATTGGGGGAGGCGCATAGAAACGAGAGGGGAATGAAGTAACGAAAGCAGGAATGAAAATTCTGAAATTTTTTCCGGTTGATCTTTGACATTTCTCGTTTGACAACCCAAAACAATGCAGGAAATTTTAATGGTGAGTTTTAAAGTTGATTTTAGAGCTGAATTTAGGAAAATTTTACATTTGTTAGTAAACACGCCTCCATAATAAGTAAATTTCGTTTGATTCCATTTAAAATTTTATTACCTATTCGCTTCTAAATATAACGTGAATTTCAATTAACGGTAAAATCACGTATGCACGTATCCACGTATGCACGTAATCACTACCTGTCAAAAAAACGAAAGACGAGACGAACGAAAAAAGAGTCGAGTGATAAAAAAGTTGCCAAATAGACCTTTTGTTGCAGTAAATCACTAATTTTGACAGCTGACAGGAGATCTTTCGAAATCGATTTTTGTAGAACGATAACGAAGAAAGGCGATAGCTGAATACGCTTGTTTTCGATGGACACAAAAGATGGCTCCTATTCTACGTCTTCTGAATGACTTCTGGAAAAGATAAAATTGACAAATTTGTCAAAATTGGTGTCTTCTGATGTTTCTGTCACTCTAACCTAAAGAAATTGTTTATAATTCACGCGCGCTAAAGGGATTATGAATACCCTTAAAATGTCTTGCACAGCGCGGGTCATAGGGAAATTTAGGGAGGATGAAAGAGGAGATACCGATGCACATTGGTCTTAAATGTTTGCAGATCGTAACGGCAGGGAGAAATCGTGTTTGGTAAAGCCTTCCACATTCGTGTTGAACGGTTAAAGAAAGAATCTCTATATTTTACTGTACGTCCGAAGTTGGACTTAAGGGTAAACTGATGGGCATTCCTTGCGAGACGTGTGTTGCGAGGAGATTGTTGAAGTGGAGGAATGTAACTATCTATTTCACTGGAGCACTGTTTGTGAAAGAAGCGATTAAACAGGGAAAGACAAGAAACATTAGGTACGACGGTGTTCGAGGGAGTCAATTGACTCAGTCATGTTTCTATCCCCGATAAGTTTTATCGCGCGTTTTTGTATTCTATCGATTAGGTGCAATGATGTTTTTGGAGCACTTGACCAGATATGAGCATTGTACTCGAGCTTGGGGCGAATATACGCCTTATAAATTGTAGCTAGATCAGAGGGGGTGAAGAATTTCTTACATCGTTGAAGGAAACCTAGGCATTTCGCGACGTTTTTGGCGGTTTCGAATATGTGGTCATTTCAACGTAGGTTGGCATTAACACACATACCTACCGAGAATGGAAAGCTTTTCGGTTTCAACGATGCAAGAGCCATTCATGGATAATGGCTGATGGGTAAGATTACGCTTTAACGACAGAAGACAGCATTGAGTTTTTGAAGCATTAAATTCCACTCATTATTTATTCATACCCCATTTGGTTATGCTGTCAAGGTCGGAATTTAATGAGCTTAACACACGCGACCGTTCCAGTTCCACAGCCGAAGAGCATGGACGTGAATCTGTAAACGAATATGTAAAGCTGAGGGTGCTATCGAAGGAATGTATTGGATTAGATGTGACAGACAAGAAATCATTTATAAAAATAAGAAAGAGTGTCGGAGATAAAACTGAGCCCTGGGGGACACCAGCATTTATAGGGTGAATTGAAGACTTGAAACTGTCCAAAACAACTTGTATTGAAAGGTAGTTTCTAATCCATTGAAGAAAATGTTCATCGAAGCCATATGCACGCATTTTCGACAAAAGAGCTTGATGCCAAACTCTGTCAAATGATTTTGAAATAGCAAGTGCAACAATCTTACACTCACCAGAGGGATGAAGAGATTTGTTCCCATTTTTCGGTGAGATATGCCATCAGATCACCAGTGGATCTTTTGCTACGGTAGCCGTATTGCCGGTCATTGAGAAGCTTTCAGATATTTCATTAGCTGACGGTTTATCAGCGTGTTCATGACATTGGAAAGAAGGAACGTAGGTAAGTGCTATGGGTCAGTAACTGGGGAGAGAAGAAGATTCGCCTTTTTTAGGGACGGGCTGGGCAAATTCTGTTTTCCATCTACTCTGAAAGACCCCAGAGGAGTAGGAAAAATCGAAAAGCTTCTTTCGGTTATCCTGGGGTTGGCTTTAAGAGACCAAAAACTTAACTCCTTTATCGCGATTTATGTTGATTTATTTCAGAGAATTGTGTTCGAAAGCCAGAATTTATTACTACCTATACTGCGTTTGTGCAATCGTTGCAGAATGGCGTTTAATGATCAACTAAATGGCTTTGGGGTTTTGACATTTCTCAAAGTTGAAAGCTACGCATTCGTAGGTATTTAGAATAGAAAATTTTGTTGAACTTTTGTTGGAGTTTTGACAGTTCGATCAGAATCAAACCAAAAGTCAAGTTGGCAGCACTTTTTTGAATACAGAAAAATTAAGTAAACACATACCATTTTTTTAAAAACTTTGTTCCCTTTGTCGATGTACACCGAATTTTAAATAATTTGTACGTAATTTGTGGGTCGAAACCTTTTCGCTTTTGGACCTTTTTCTGTAAAACAGACACCGAGTTCCTCCAATTTTAGACTTAAAACCCCACACCCTCTAAAAACATCTTTCTAATCGCATACTTTACCATCTCTCTCTCTCTTTCTTTTCAGTGAGCTCGCCAGCCCGCGTTGTCAATCACGCGATTCGACTGGTTCCACTGGTGGCGGCCGGTGTCAATCGGATGACTCCAACTGTTCCGGCAATGGCAGTAACACAGCTCCGACACCAACACCGAACAGTCCACCAATTGGTCTACCACTGCCGGCGACACTTCCACCATCGGCTGCACTTTTGCCACCACAATCCGCCGCAATGGCCGCGTATTTGAATGCGGCCGCAGCAGCAGCTCAACAGAATCGCATGCTTCTCAGCAATCCACTGGCAGCTGCAGCTAGTCTGGCCGCACAGCAAGCGGCTCAATCACCCTCACCCAGGCTACATCCAATGCAGTCGCCGGCACAGGATGATTCACCGGCGCTTGATTTCAGCACGAAACGTAGCCGACGGGATTCAGATGCGGATAGTTGCAAGGACGATAGTGACGCTGTGAATTTGTCCAACAAGTCTGATCGGGGAGCAGAATCACCATCATCGGCGGCAGATGTCAATAGTCCATTGGATCTGAGTGTGGGCAGTCGGAAGAGGTCAACAGATGATGATGTTCCACTTCCGAGGAAGCTAACCAGGCCGAACGACTATAAACAGCTACCAGCCGCATGGGTACAGCCGATTAATCCATATTTGGCAGCAGTGGCTGCGGCCAGTATGTCTCCGAAAGGCGGCGTACCGCTGGATTGGAATGGCAAAAGCAAAATGGCCACTAACGATGCCACTAAAGCGCTCGAGAAAATGTCCGAAATGACGCGATTGGGAGGATCTGATGTGGGTGACA
The DNA here is from genome assembly GCA_949775065.1 of Brachyopa scutellaris. NCBI lineage: Eukaryota > Metazoa > Arthropoda > Insecta > Diptera > Syrphidae > Brachyopa > Brachyopa scutellaris. Next base: position 96,248,593 of record OX459115.1, on the reverse strand, counting down.
TGCGTTCGCCAGCTCAGCCGACATGTGGTGTTGGATCCGGCACCGGGCGTCACAGTGCTTGGCAGTCACACTGGCTGAACAAAGGAGCCGATGCGGTTAAGGATGTCTTCAAGTGCGTTTGGTGCAAACAGAGTTTTCCCACGCTGGCCACTCTGACGACTCACATGAAGGAGACCCAGCACTGTGGTGTGAACGTTCCACACTCCCAGCAGAGCCACCACGAGCAGCATCACCGTCATGCACCGGTATCTTCCGCGCCCTCCAACGTGACGTCGTCTTCCTCGTCCTCGAACAAATCCGATTTAAATCTTCTCATCAAGGAGACGATGCCACTTCCAAGGAAACTCGTCCGCGGTCAAGATGTGTGGTTGGGCAAGGGCGCCGAGCAGACGCGTCAAATCCTCAAGTGCATGTGGTGTGGTCAGAGCTTCCGCTCGCTGGCCGAGATGACCAACCACATGCAGCAGACCCAGCACTATACGAATATAATCTCGCAGGAGCAGATCATCTCATGGAAGTCATCGGATGAGAAGGGTTCCTCATCGTCTACCGGTGGTCCACCTGCCACAGGAGCTCCACCGACAATGGGAGGTCCTGCCCCGGGCCCCCAAGGTGGTCAACCATCGGTGGCAAACAGCACAGTGTCGGCCGTGCTCACGTGTAAGGTGTGCGATCAGGCGTTCTCCTCCCTCAAGGATCTCAGCAATCATATGATTAAAAACTCTCACTACAAGGAGCACATCATGCGTTCGATCACCGAAACTGGCGGCCGCAGACGGCAGACTCGCGAAAAACGTAAGAAGTCTCTCCCCGTGCGAAAGCTGCTTGAACTAGAACGTGCTGCCGGCCAGCAGGACTACAAGAACGGTGATCCCTACAAGCAGCAAATGACGGTTTCCACGAAGATCAGCTGCGAGAAGTGCGGTGACAAGATCGAGACCGCACTCTTCGTCGATCACATAAGGCAGTGTGTGGGTGGTGCTATTGCAAATGCATCTCCGAGGAGCATCAAGAACAACATCATGCCTCTGGATGGATCGTTGACAAGTCCTCCGACACCTGGAGGCAGCCGTGATGGCCTGAAGAGCATTTCACCGGCTTCCACATCATCGACGCACCGACATATGTCGCCCCATCTGCCATCGCCAAATTCGAAGGACCCGAATATGGGACATGGCGAGAAGACTTCCTCCTCGCCGTCGGTCTTAAATGCCATAGAACAACTGATCGAGAAGAGCTTCGACACGCGATCACGGCACGGTGCCACCTCCTACGCTCAAAATAACTCTGGGACACCACTAGGCGCAAGCATTCTCAAGCGCCTCGGCATTGATGAAACGGTGGACTACACCAAGCCGCTGATCGACGCTCAGACAATGGGACTCCTGCGATCGTATCACCAACACCAGCAGTCCCAGTATGCAGGACGCCGTGAGAGAAGTGGTTCCGAGTCAAGTTCCGTATCCGATCGCGGCAGCAGTCGCATGGAGTCATTGACTCCAGAGAGGAAACCCGAGGTAAGCACACCACTACCTCCATCGACTCCTCGCCGAACGCCCGATAAATTCACCCATTCGCCCAACTATGAAGCGGAGCGCAAAGATGTTAAAGTGAAACACGAGCCAACCGATGAGGAGGAACAAGAACCCGAGCGGCACTCCAAGATATCCGTAAAGAAGGAGTTCAACATAGAACCCTCATCGGATGGTGGCGGAGAATTGGATCTCCGGAAGAATAGAACTCCCAATAGCTCAGCAGCACCCAGCCCTGCACCAAGTCCAGCATCAAGTGATCGTTCGTCGGCCGGCTGTGGGGAGAAAAAACTTCCCGGCAGTAGTTTGACAGCTCTGTCGTCGATGTTCGACAGTTTGAACTCGCACGCCGCCACAGCGTTGGCCAATGACACTTCGTCCGGAGGAAAGAAAACCAACTCCGCCAATCCACTGGCCGCCCTCCAAAAACTCTGCGAGAAGACCGACACTCCACCGACGGCCAACAACAACCGCTTAAGCTCATCCAACAATCATTCCCACCACAACGGTGGGTTGACAGGAGCCAACACACCCAGTGGCATGGTCGCGTTCAGCTGGGCCTGCAATGACGCCGTCATCACATCGGACTCTGTTATCAAATGCGCATTCTGTGATACGCCATTTTGTTCGAAAGGCGCCTACCGCCATCATCTGTCAAAGGTGCACTTTGTCAAAGACGACGCGAGTATGGAACCCCTCCTCCTGTCAACGAAATCGATTATGAGCGGTTCGTCATCATCATCATCGGCAGCATCACAGCCACCACCTTCGCCGAAGGCTAAAAGTCCCGCTACCGCACCCGCTCCACCACCGACACAATCACCCTCATCGTCAATGGGCGACGAAAGCGTTCAGTCAAAATTCCTCAAGTACACCGAACTGGCCAAGCAGCTGTCATCGAAGTACGTCTGACAGTCAAAAGGTAAATATGACGCATACCGCCATAATTAGGTAGAACTGCCCTTTCCCACCTCCCCCCTCCCCAATCAAATGACAAGTGTCAAAAAATTTTGAATAATTTGCGCTGCAAAAAAAGAAATGCGAGCATGCACTTCCCCGCTTCCTCTTTGCTCATCGATTAACCATAAAAATAAGTAAAAATCAAAAGAGAACACAAAAAGAAAATAAAGGAATATTCCTCCCACTGAAGATTCCAATCAACCCCCAACCATTTTTTTTTTTTTTGTCGTTTTGGGCTAGTGTCGCATCTCTCCTTCCAGTTATTGGAAATCGCATTGCAATTGGTGAGAGAACTAAGAGCAAAAAGGAGGGCGGACTGTTTAGTTTTTTTTTGAGCGAAAGAGAACGGCGCGCGACAGCTCTTCGAAGTGCATGAGTGTGTTAGTGTGTAGGAGGAGTGAGTTATTGGAAAACCATAAAAACCAGTATTTTGAGTTATTCACATTGGAAATGGAACCGGTTGAGTTAGATTGATGTTGAGATGCACTCCAGTAAATCACTCAATTCTTTCGAAGATCAGAGAGTTTGTTGGGTAAATGAGAGTGAGGGTTAAATTCAAAGAGAATGCTATAGTTTTCGCTGAGTTTTTTTTTTTTGTTGCTGTTTTAATACAAATTACATGGAATGAGATATTTAAATGAATAATAGTGAGGAATTGTGGTGAAGGTTTTTTATCACATCTTTTGATAGGAGGACATAGGAAACTCGTTTTACTCTTCAGCGTTTCAATGAACTTTCGGCAGCGGGATATATGGCCGAAACCTATAATAAAATACAGTTTGTGTAGCAGCTTACAAAATCATTCAGATTTAGACAATAAATAGAAATTGTGCAGACCGGGACCGTAACATGGTTGCCGACATGAAGGTTTTGAGACAAATAGGAACAAGATAATAAAAGACGGAGAAACAACTTTCAGGACAAAGATGTAACCTTCCAACTCAAATAAGACATTTTGTACATTTGTATTTAGGTACCTAGGTAGGTAGTATATTTTTCTGAACAAATTTATTTACATATGTATATACAGTCGACTCTCGATAAATTGAATCTGTAGGGACCTGGCAAAAATTTCAATTTATTGAGAGTTTTATTTAACGAAAGTTGTAATTATCGAGAGAAAATAAGAAACATTTCGAATTATCGAGAGCCCATTTCAAAAAAATCGGTTCATTTTTTTCACGACACTAACGTGCAAGGTAAAGCCATCAAGCTACACACGTCATGGATAACGATCAAATGCCTACTGAATTACGTAGAAAAAAAATGTATGCAGTAGCAGTTGTCAAAAAAGCATACAGGTTCAAACAAGCAACTTATTCCTCCGGTGAATTGTTTAGGTACATTCAGGCAACGACTTCGTCGTAGAATTCGTCGATGTCGTTGCTTTGAACGTTGACGTTTCCCGGAGAGAGCCGTCCCATAGAATTCTTTGCATACCTACGTTGAGAGACGATAGCTGATGATAGAGCCCGTTCAAATTGATTTAAATTTTGAAATGTCAACCGATTAGCAACGGCATGGGGATGACAGTTCCCAATGCATCCACCAATGGATGTGCTTACACTCAATTTGAAAACCTACTTTCTTATGGGTCACTTTCTATAAGAATGCGTGTATTCTATCGAGCTGATAGTTAAAAACGACACAGCTATGCAATAACGCATTCTATGGGTTCAAATTGTCGAAAGGTCGCCTCTCCTACTTCAATCTATAGCGTGTTGTGTGGGCTAGCACAATGGCTTCAAATTACCGAGTGTATATAAATTCATAGGGTTTGTTCAATTTGCCGAGAGATTTTCAAGAGACCAAAGAAAATATTAATTTTAACGAGAGATTCATTTTACCAAGAGTTTTATTTATCGAGAGTCGACTGTAGGTATATTGGAGTATTAAAGGAAATTGAATAGTTGTAATATTCAAGGTATTGTCCATCGCTAGCCACTACTCTTTCCGATCTTTCGTGCAGGATACGAATACCATGTCCGAAGAACCCCTCTCATCTTTAAATGCAAACCACGAATCGACCCTATTTTGTGCAATCTTCGTAAGAAGTAAGCTTCTACTCAGACAGGCCGTGGCCCATGAGTAATCGATCGGAACAAGTGACAATCCAAACGACCGATGTCTGGAGAATACGGGGTATGGGGTTGGACTTCCCATTTGAGTGATTCGAATAATGTTTTGACCAGTTTCGCGACGTGCGGACGAGCATTGCCGTGCCGCAAAATCGCTTCGACGTGCCTTTCGAAGTATTCGGGCCCGTTTTTCCTTCAATGCACGGCTCGAGCGCATTAATTGTAGTCGGTAGCGATCTCCAGTGATCGTTTCATTCGGCTTGAGCAGCTCATAGTAGACCACATCCTTCTGATCCCATCAAATACAGAGCATGAGTTTGGATCTAGCGATATGGGCTTAACCCATAACTTTCTACGTTTGGAATTGTCGTAATGGATCCACTTTTTATCGCCAGTGACAATTCGATGCAAAAATCTCTTCCTATGCTGCCGTTCAGCTCAAGTTTTCGTTTCGTTATATTTAAGCACGAGAAATCGTTTCAAGAGTTGGTTCGCTTTTAAAACGATCAAGGGTGCGTTCGCATTGCTCAATTTTTTTTATTAAATTGCGTTTGGCACTGAGAAATTACCGGGAAGGACAAATTTCAAAGAAGTGTTGAAAAAGACACAGCCTTTGCTCGTGTTGGCAACGCTGGACCATAGTAGAATTCCACTCAAGTGCCAATTCTTTCAGATGGGCGAGATTTTAAAATAGGTACATACATAATGTAGCATGGGCACACTTTTGTCCGGGGGTACTCCTCTTGCATTTGCACCCTAATAGAGGCTCCTTCTGTATTAACTTTTGTGTTCTATAGAAACCTGGGCATCAGAACTTGCATACAACATACTTTTTTTTTTTTTTATAATCTACACACGCTAAAGGGGATTCTTGATTTTTGAGTGAATTCACATTTTTTCAACAGTTTGTGACTTCCACTACTAGTGAAGAGTTTGAAGTTTAGGCTTTTGCTACGGATCATTATCCAGTGCACTCATTTAGCTACCACTCTCTCAGTCAATGCACAGGAAACTACCATACAGAAGAACATTTGGAAATTCTGGTTAAATATATCTATAGATTAGGCACCCACAGCATCCTAATCTAAGCTGCATATGTATGTAGGTTCCAACCCACTGTATCGAAACTTGTTCCTAGCTATTTCCTAATGCAATGATGTAAAGCGTTAGATAATTCAAAAATAATAAAACAAGTTGTAACTCCCTACCAAACGCTCGCATGCACCGATCGATCGTCATTTACTTGATTGTTCCTTTCGAATTTTAACCGCCATCCGAATTAAATAAAACAAAATGTTTAATACAGACAAACCCTTAAGAAAAGTATTGAGTATAGAATCTTGTATAAAAAAAAACGTGATTACACATAAATAAATTGAAATAAGTATTAAAAAAACAGAGAGTGGTATGAAAGAAAAACAATTATGATAAAATACAATTTCAATAAAAACTACAACATACAAAATACGAAATAATATATATAAACTTACTTTTCTCTTAAGTCTTACCAATAAATAAATTAGAAATGTAAGTTGATTTAATGCTTCAATCTTAAGAGATCCTAATGTATGTATGTACATAAATGTAAAAGAAAATAAAATATTTAAATAAAAACCAGTGTTATACGATTATTCCTATATAAAAAATAAATTAAATCAAATCTTTAAACAAAACGATATTTAAATAACACTATTTATAACACAAAAAAAAATGTATACGTAATTTTTAAAATTAAAACCAAAAGAAGTTTATCTAAATTAAATTAAGAAATTTAAAATCTCTAAATCTGCAGATATAACATCGAACATTTGTTTAAATATTGAATACAATTTTCTCTAAAGAATAAAAAAATAAAATTCCAACGAAACAAACAAAACTGTGGTTAAATAAAAATATAATTTTTTTTCCAGTGGTATAAGTTCTTAATTTTTTGTTTACAATTAAGTTAATTCGTAGGGAATTACTTTAAATATTTAAGAAAATAAAATCAAATTGTGCCAAATTAAGTAAAAGAGTTGTTTTTTTTTTATTTTATTTTATTTTCAGCTGCTTTCTGTTTGTTTGTTATTTTTTTGTTGTTGTTTTGTTGCACCAACCCACTGTAAGTATTATTTTCAGTTCCTTTTTGTATATTTACTGTACATGCCTACAAACTAATGTGAATAAAACGTATACGTAAAAATATTCAAATTTATAAAAAAAAAACCTCACTAAAATAAAATATGTTAGAAATAAAAAGTAAAATAAAACTATTTATAGCAAACCAATGTATACCAAGCATTTTGAAAATAAATAAAAAATATTACATAAGCAATTTATTTCACTTCCTTGCGAATGGAAAAACAAAAAACATAAATATCTAAATATTTAAATTAAAAAAAAAAATATTTAAATAGGAAAAAACACTTCCATTACGCTAAATGTATAAAATAAAATTGTGTATAGTGATTTATTTATAAGCTACACCCAAGTATACTAATTTAAAAATTAAATTTAAAACAAATACGAACAAAATAACTAAAGTGACAAAATAATGTATACGCTGCTTGATATTTTAGAGCGAAATAACTTAAGAAAATTATAATATTTACATATTTATTCGGAAAGGAAGATGAAAAGTAATAAAATATTAAATTTTAGACAAAAGAAAGAGTAAATAAAATTCAACGCTTAATTATTTAAAAAAATAAAATCTCCTTAACAGTTAAAAAAAGAACATAATTGGGAATTCAAATAGAAATACTTAAACTAAAGTGTAAATATAATATTCAACTTGAATATTTTATTTATGTGCGTAGTAAACAATATTATTCTATTTTGTTATTTAAAAGAAAAAAAAACAAGAAATAAGAATGTAAAGTCAAATAAAAAAATGTAAATCAGCATTAGCAGAAGAAAATAAAATAAAATAAAAATTAACACTAAATAATAATATATGAAAATATTTATAAAAAATAAAATATAATAAAAAAAGCTCAAAATAAAATCGAAATGAATATTTCAAGAAAATTACAAAACGAGTCTGTTTTATTATTTCAAACACTACAGTGGTGGCCGCTTAAGGAGAGTTTCGGAACTCCAAGGTGGCAAATGGGCAACTTTTGAATGCAACGTAGATTGGAGTCATTTTAGGTGCATTTCATTGATCTTCCCTACGATGTAGTTAGGCCGTGAAAATGTAAGTATTGAGATAGGTGTGATGAATTGATGGCCTATGGACAGCTTTGGTAGGTATTGGGATTCAAACTAGTCAAAGACCAAACTGGACTCCTTTCTGTACAGCGAAAATCACATAGGGTAAAACTATACAAAACGCCCCAGTTGACAAAACGCCCCAGTTGACAAAACGGCCCACTAGCCTGACACGTACACAAGTGTGGCTATGGAGCTGCAACCTGCAACATGTTCGAACCATTTCGATCAGTACTGAACTGTAATAGTGGAGGGTAGTGCTTTTTTCGTCCATAAATAATATTCGAAATATTCTATAAAAAAAGATTTTTGGCGCTAAAACATTTTGGAGTGAGTACAACAAAAAAATTTTTTTTTTCAGAATTTCAAAACATGACACCAGAGTGCTTTATATGTTAAGAAACTGTATGAAATAAGTTTTATAGTTCGGTTTTGCTTCCCTTCTAGAAGAGGGTGGGGTTTTCAAATGTTGATGGGGCGTTTTGCACTCCGAAATTTATAAAACGCGCTAGTAGTATAAGTGTAATATGCCTCACCTAACACATTGAAATATACACTTATCAGGGCCTTCCTTTTTTGCTTATTATTTATTAATAGAAATGCCACGAAATTATACCAGAACATAATATCTTGAAAAATCACAATAGCTCGAAAAAGATATGAAGGAGGCAATGGAGGAACATCTTCAAATCTTGAGGGAGAGCTGCGAGCGTGGCCAATGGTATTTCGGCCTTAAAGTCAATAGGAACTTGTCCCTACGACCCAAATACCATTCCTGACCACTTTTTTCATTGTCAGATGATTACATGAGCAGAATTTGATTCAAACTCCTACTGAAAGTTCTGAACCCCAACCGAGATCATCCGGACTTCAGATAATACCTGCAGAAAAACTGGGCAAAGTTCAACCTCATTCAAGCTCATCAGAAAGAAAAATAACACCCTCAAACATTTTAACCGAAATTCATCCAATCCCGAAAATATCACTCATGTAATAAGTGCATCGAGTGTACTGAAAATTATGACAAGACCGTTTCTTGGGAAGGCTGAATCCAGTACACGTTTTGTCTGGATTGGTTACACGAGTCTTGCACGATGTATGTATACACCAAACTGCAACAGCTATCGAAAAGCGAAGAGGCCAGCCATGTATCCTAAAAATTAACGTAATTTTTATACTTTTTCCTTAGGGGCGTTTTACCACTAAAGTGGGGCTTTTTACCTGACAACCAAGTTACAAAACGCCCCACTTAAACTTTTTTTTTAAAAAAAAAAATATAAAATATGTATTAAAATATAAAGCTATGATTTCGATTGCCAAAGTCATGAAAAATTACCGTTTTATATTTTTGCAATACAAGATTTTAGTTTTTCTTCTAACTTATACGTTTTATTGGCAATGTTTTCAAACTGGGGCGTGTATTGTATAGTTTTACCCTACAGTGGAAATTCTTTTCACTAACTATAATAGCACATGACAACATGTATATAAACTCCTCTAAAAGATACACATCACCGTAGCGCAAGTGGTTAGTGCGTCGGACTACTGAGCCAGCGGTCTTGGGTTCGAATCCCGCCGCAAACACCTTAAAGTTTTTCACAGTGCCCACCTCTTTCGAATGTCTGACAAGCATCAAAGAGTATCATTTGTCACGATTGAGCTTCTCAACTCGCCGTTCGGAGTCGGCAAAAAAACTGTAGGTCCCTTCCATTCGTGCAAAAATATAACACGCACACACAAATGGTTGCGAGAAGCAGGCCCAGGTTCACCTCGAGCTGTAGCGCCAACTAAGTAAGTAAGTAAGAAAAGATACACATTTGAATCGGGAGAGAGCCTGGTCCCAACGAACAAGAATGTCTTTAGTCTTTGGCGAGTCTTTGGTCAAAATAAAAAAAAGTTTTCTCGGTCAACGTCAAGCACCTTCTCCCACAGTATGTCACCCCAATTCTGAAAGTCGTATGTGACTCACAAATACGACTTTCAGAATTGGAGTGATTGTTGGAACAAGTTTGTGATCTGAAAAATTGAATTCGTGCCCGTCGCACAAGAAAAACTCGGAATATTGCTGCTGTAGCCGAGGCGAGACCACAGATTTATCGATTCCACGTCGATCTCAGGAATTGAGCATCTCACAAATAACATTCCACCGAATTTTGCATAAAGTCTTGGCCCATAAAACCTTTAAGATGGTCAAGAATAGAGGGACATAGGCTAACCAAGGCTCTTTGGCCGGCCATAGATCACAAAAGGACTAGAGTAATCCTTGGACTGAATCTAATTAGAAATACTTTCTCTTGGGGAAACAGTGCAAATGTTACGAACAATTTCATCAAACGTGCCTGGAGGTCTTTTGGCTGATATTGAATTTCTTTGTTGATTCCTTATTCTGCCGACAACAACAAAAATACGTGTTTCTTGATAGATCAAAATGAAAAATTAAAACTGAAAAAGCCTTCGGTTTAAGGTGGACAAGTTGCGTTTTCTTTTTTTTTGCAACACTACTCGTAAACTAAAAGGCTGAAAGGCCAGCTCTGTTAAGTAAATCTGTCCAGTGTAGTTAGGCAAAGCTGCTGGGAAACAGTTTTATGTTGATGAATGTTTTATTGAATGGAAGACAATGTCAGCTTATTGTCTGCCTCTGTTAGCCTTACAAATGCGGGCTTTTTTTCATCGCATTTTCATACATATGGAAACAGATCTCACAGATTGTAACATTGGCTGCATGTTAAATAGAATCGCCGCATTGGAGTAACATGTTAACCAAGCCTAAAGCATCCAATTCCAGTGTCAAAAATTTATCAATCATGTTATGATATCGTTCTCCAGTACCTAAAAGTTACCGAATCGCCACGTTCATTTTGAAAAAGTAAGGGCCAACGATTCCTCCAGGTCATATAGCTCACCATATGGATGCAAAGATTGCTGATGAATGATTCGAGGTATTGCTATTACCCAGAACCGAATATTTCGTTTGAAGGACAAAGTGATTACGAGTTGTTCATATGTATGGAGTATGCAAATTGTTTGTCTGGAGGTTTCACAAGTCTCTTTCTCAGCTGTGAGCTTCAGTTTAGCCTCTCAAGTACCAGGAAATAGAAAGAAAACAGCAAAATTTAAAAGATTTTAGAAATATGTTAACGCAACTCATACTCGTACCAAGTGTACCAAGTGGTTTCAGTCAACAAAAAATAGGACCATCTGAAGACGATTCCTCTCGGCTCTGTGGTAAAGACGAACAACTGAGAACGTCATTCCCTGCGAATACACCGTAAACATTCTGATTTCAGGGCAAATATGGAACATAAAACCAGGACCCCCAATGTGCCTCTAAATTATAAACAAAAGTGACCATAATAGACGTTCTGCAGGTCCTTGGGCATCTATAAGGGCAGAACTAAAACTATTGCTACTCTTAAACAGATATCAAAGGATTTATTTATTCAATTTAGAATTAATTATCCCTCATTGTTCCTGATGCCTACTCATTCAATCTTTCCAGACATAAAAAGGCAAACACACACATGTACATAGTTACGTGTATGGATGTGCAGGGTTATCTCTCTCATATAAGAGTTTTACAAAAGAAACGAATTCATCTTGAGATACAGAAAACCATAAAATAGAGTCTCTTAGTGATTTAAGATCATTTTCCCTTAGTACTAGTAGTACTCTCGCACAATGCAATCAAATTGAATCTACCCCCACCCCCCCCCCCCCCCCCCTCATTTGAACCCACCCCACTGCCACCACTAAAAATGCAATGAATTCTTCCATTTTATGGGAGTGAAACATGCTAACTGCAAGATGGATGCGACTAGTGTATCCTGCGAAATAAATCCCCACAAAAAAAAAAGCGGCCCTGCCACCCAACCTACCACCCACCCAACGCAAGTAACTTGGTCTTCTTTTCACATAAAATTAATAGCTGACAGCTTCGCTCCTCCTTCTGCGTCCTGACCGGCTACACCTTCTCCTGCTCCTTGAGAGCGTAAATTAAAAACAAAAAACAAATGAAAGTAAATATTTTATTTATAAAAATAACTCCTTGACTCATCCGAAGGACATTCACAAAAAAAAAAAAAGAATTTCAATCAGCCCAGTGAAAAAGGTTGTCTTTTGTTTCGCGTCAAAGGTCTTCTTTCATTCCTGCATTTTTGTCCAAAAAGGATACTCTTGTATGTTATGTCGAATTAAAACATATGCAAATACAGACAATGGAAGGATAACGGCTCACATGAGCAGTTGTAGGAAAACATCGCTCCGTGCCGAAACAATCAGACAGAAGACCGAAGTGATATATGAATTAATTGTTTTTTTCTCATTTTTAATATTTGTAAAAGGACATTAAATTTGGAGATACAATCCTTTGGTCACAGAAGACAAAAAAAAAACATTGAAATGGAATATACATATCAAGGAAACATCCTGCTAACGAGTACAAAAAAGGAGAGCAGCAGGAAAAATTAAATAAATTGAAATTTCCTTGAGGACGACACACACACCGAGAACCAGAGGAGCAGAAGAAATGACTTCAAATTTGAAAATCGAATATCATAAATCAAATTTCAATTAAAATCCTTTTGCTTGTGTTTGGTTGTTTCGCCATCTCAATGAATTAAAATATACCCTTTGTAGTCCTTCGATTCGATTGCTGTTGGTACCTACCTACCTGGTACTCCGCTGATGAGGTTTTTTTTTCACTTCGCTTGTTTGGATTTCCATTTTTTTTTTTTTTCGATTTCAGACGTCTGCTTTCGTAAGGCTCAGGGAAATTTCAATTCGATTTTTTAAAAAAAGGATAAAATATTAAAACATGTGTTTTGTGCAAAATAATCGCATAAGCTTGGGTTCAAGTGAACGGAAGATCCTTTTTCCTTGGGTTGGGTGTAAGCAGATGCCACGGAGGGTACGCTAATGCAGGTATTGACCTCAGGATTCCACTGGCTGGACTGTTGGGGAAAAATGTACATCCATAGTTGACATGAGAGATGAGACTTTAGATCTCTGTTTGATCCAAGACAATCTGGACTCGGTACGTCTTGATATGTACCCATACGTAACAAAGTTTAGGCAGAAATCGTGGCTACTTGCCAGTGCCTCCCATTGGATCTTATCCGACAGTCTGACTGGGGTCGTCTTAAACCGCTAGACTCAAAGACAGTTAAAGTGTTATAATTCAGCCCACAAAGGACATTCAAGAAAACCGCCGACTGGGTCTTAGCAGATAAGCACACAAGTTGTAACCCATTGCTCCACGCTTTAAAAAGGAGGAGAATTACTAAGATAAAAAACCGAGAGTATTGGGTGCACCCTTTCATCAGTGATCGGTTATTAAACGAAAAATGTTACGCGATGCATTGGGCTCTAAGAGCAAGACCAAAATATCGGCCGATAGAAAGTCTATAGTGTGCAGGGTCTCTAAGATTCCTGGCGTTTTACTTTTCTGTTATCACCGATGCTCTACAAAACATTGATCCTGCCAGTTCTGCTTCCGAGTGTTGGACGATAAACAGGAAAGCAGAGGAGATTTTGAATACTTTTGAGAGAAAAATTCTTTGTCGCATTTTCGGTCCCGTATGCGAGGAGGGCGAATGGAGGAGAATATATAACCGCGAACTCTATGAGCTGTACGAAAGATGTGGATGTAGTCCGAAAAGCCAAAACACGTCAACTACACTGGCTCGGCCACATCGAGCGAATGGACAACAATGCTCCAGCAAAGCGAGTATCTACTACTCACAGCCCCCAGGTTCGAGACAATAAGGAAGACCGAACCTCCGGTTTAAGGACCAAGCTACCGCGGATGCCAGTGCGCTTGGTCTAGACAACTGGGAGAAACGTGCCCGGCATCGAAGAGAGTGGACGGAGACTCTTCACGGGTCGGGAGCCCGTTAAGTAAGTAAGTAAAGTAAGTTATCATCGATATGAAGCTTTTTTTTTTTATAAACAGAAAAAAAGAACATGGGAAAAGATGACCTGTATAGGTCCTGTGAAAATGATTAGACATGATTGCAACTCCTAAGCGTCCTTGTCTCGGAGGAAGAATTCAGCGGGAACACCCACTGTGCTGCATTTTGATCAAAACCAGTGGAAAGTTTCTCGATCTAGGGAAGGACGAATCTACCAAGTGACAGGACACGTGGTCTGAAGTTGGAACAGACTGGAAAATTGTCTTGTTTCAGTTCCCAATTCTTGAGAAACATCGAGATTGCAAAAGGATCAGCAAGTTGTGGTTGACCCAAAGAAACGCTCTCGGGCTTCTGAACATATCTTTTGTCGAAGCTTAATCTACGAGTATTTCGAAGACTTTCCTTGAGCTTCATCATTTGCAGAAGAAAATGATTTCTAAATATCCTGGCATTCGATTACCTAATATCTCCCCTTTTCACTACACCTCCTCACTGATAAGTCTGCTGATGGATGGAAAAGTCTCTCCATCCATCCATATATCCTGTCTGCGGCATAACTACACATATGGAGTAGAGGTCCTGTAATTAGATAAAAACTAGAATCGCCACCGTACACCTTTGTTTTCTTGTATTAACGAGCATGTACGGTACGTGTCGTGTCATAAAACACATCTCAACCTCTATGTGATGTCCTTGGTGGGCTTTTTCTCATTTTCATTCTCACACATCCCCCTCACTTCTGATGTTTAAGTATAAATCAAACCCTTTTTGGACATTTACGATCGTGGTGGCGAATTAAAATGAAACAGAACAACAACAGGGGAAAAACTTTCTAATATAATGAGTACCTAACACACAAGCAAAGTTACATACACATACATATCGGTTCGTGGTTAGGGGGAAAAGGCAAAAGGATACAGGACGACTGCCGGATGGATTTAAATGAACATAACGCTTACGCAAGGAACTGTAAATCATCCGATTAATTACTCTGTGTGTTCGAAATTACACACGACTACTTAGACTTATGTACTGTTAGCGAGTGAGAGAAAGAGAGACGGAGCGCGAGTGCTTGATGTGGCATACTGGCATCTGTAATGTACGCGCGCATGTGTGAGTGTAAATTAATATGATATATGTAATTATTGTAATTTAGTAGCATCACTGGTGGCGGCAATGGCGGCGGCGGCAGTACAAGGAGTACATAACACACTGGATACGCTACGCAGTATATCCTTTCTGAAATGATGTCGCAATAAATGATAAAAAGTACACACACACACTCACACAGCAGGGACATTTATTTTTATAGCCACAAAGCCTATGAAGGGGAGTGGGTTTTATTTTGATAAAGATTAGAAGGAAGCAAATAGAGAGGGAAGCAAGGATTTCTTAGACTAGACGTTTTCTTAGAATTGACCTTGAAGGCGATTGACATTTTACGACCCAAATACTCCCGAGGAGAGTGAATCCTTGGTAAACGAAAAAAAAAAAGGAATCAAGTTTTTTTTTTTTTTTTTTTTTTTTTTTTTTCCCGAGGGTAGGTGAAAATCTTCCATAGACACTATGAGAATAGCAAGCGCGTGCTCATAGTAGTGTCAGATTCTTACTGACCAAAAACACCTCCCTTCGATATAAATTTGTTAGATACTGCAACTAAGTTATACTACTTATCAAGCAATTTTTCTATCACGAAATATAAACGTTTGGCAGGTTACTTTCCAATGAAAGATCCTGCATATTCCGCAATTTAGATGCGGTTAATCCTTATCTCGCCAAGTCGAAAGGTTTTGTCCTTTGTAGTCGGCGCAATAAATTGCTCTCATCCAAAATAAGTAGGACTGTATTATTAACATGTCCGATTAGTCGGTTTCTATGTTTTCGCGCGAAGCTTCTAGTTTCAGCTTCGATTGTCGGAATTCCGAGATCCCTGTGGATATCGTCGTTTCTAGCATACCACGGTGCTTGGACAATTTCTCTAAGCACTTTATTTTGAAAGGTCTGTAAAATATTGGTATTTGTTTTCTTGGTACAACCCCAAAGTTGTATACCGTAGGTCCACACCGGATTTAGCACTTGCTTCTATAAAAGCAGTTTGTTCTCGGTACTGAGGTGGGAATGTTTCCCGATCAGCCAGTACATTTCTCTATATTTGATTTCTAATTCTTTACGTTTCATTTTCACGTGCGAATTCCACTTCAGCTTTGCGTCAAGTGTCATTCCCAGGTATTTGGCTTCATTTGCAATGGGAATTCGGGCCAAATTTATAAAAATTGGCAAGTCATTAATTTTTCTATAAGTGAAATTCACGTGAACAGATTTAGTTCCATTAAGGGCGATCCGCCAGTCCCTCGTCCATTCATTTACTTTATTCAATGCGTTTTGCAGCTTGGCAGTCGTTTCCTCGATTGTTTTACCTACTGCTAGGATAGCGGTGTCGTCGGCAAACGTAGCAAGCATAGTGCCATCTTCTTTCGGTATATCACGAGTATATAACAGATAAAGAAGCGGCCCCAGAACGCTTCCTTGCGGTACGCCGGCCGAAATTTTTTTGAGCTCTGAGTATTCGTTTCCATTTCTAACACGGAAGAGTCTATTTCCGAGATATGAATCCAAAATCTCGTATAGGTACACGGGGAGTACTTGTCGTAATTTGCATTTCAAGCCATCGTGCCACACCTTATCAAAGGCTTGCGAGACGTCAAGAAATACGGCTGAGCATATCTTTTTTTCTTCTAGTGCTTTTTCGATTACGTTAGTAATTCTATGCACCTGGTCAATTGTCAAATGCTTACTTCTGAACCCAAACTGGTGGTCAGGGATTAGATTATTTTCTTCTATAACCGGTTGGAGACGCCTTAGTAATATCCTCTCGAAAATTTTTGATACGACTGGAAGAAGCGAGATTGGTCTGTATGATTTTACTTCATATGACGGTTTTCCTGGTTTTAAAACCATAATGACTTCCGCAACTTTCCATTGGCTCGGCACGTGTTTTAATCTGAGTGCAGCATTTATAATATGGAGAAGCTTAATAAATGCTCTTCTAGGTAAGGCTTTGAGAATTTCTCCGGTAATCAAATCATAACCAGGAGCTTTCTTAGGTTTTAGTTTCGCGATCTCACGTTCGAGTTCTCTAAGCGTTGCAGATCTGCGCGTTAAATCGTCAGATGGTGGAACTACTATCCTTGTGAGGTTGATGTTGTCATGAACCACTTGACCATCGTTCGGTTTAAAGGTTTCTTCCAAATGGGCGGCAAAAATATCCGCTTTTTCTTTATCTTCCCTTGCCCATTCATTTTGATTTATTTTAAGTGGCGGCGCGGGGATTTTGGGCCTTTTGGTGCCTTTTACGGCTTTCCAAAGGGAATAATTGGAATCTTTTTTCGCTGTTAAACTTTCAAGGTAAGAGCCTATCGCACGATTTTTAAAATCCTTAATGCTATTCTTTAACAAATTGCAGAGACGATTCAGATGGGTTTTATGCTGTGGAACACGACTTTGTTGCCATCTTTTACGCGCTTTTCTTTTTTCCCTAATTAATTCCTTTATTTCAGCAGGATATCGTAGACCGTATTTGTCTGGCGTTTTTCTTGGATTATGCGTATTATTCCAAGAGGCGAGCTGTACTAGGAATCAAGTGCGAATCTAAAGTATACATTAGATTAATTATATTATCGTCCCGAACGCCTTAGAATATTCTTTGTTTTAGGTGGCGGTACAGTTCGGGGTGAACCAATGCCTACTTCTCGCAACCATTTTTGTGTGCGTTTAATAAGGTACCCACAGTTTTCTGCCGACTCCGAGCGACGAGTTGAGAAGCTCCTCATGACATGATATGATACTCTTTGAATGCTTTTCAGACATTTGAAAGAGGTCACTCCGTCACACCTAAACGTGCAGTATGCGTAGTAGTCTTAGAATATCCTAGTCAAATTATTTTGTCTCTCTCAGTCAGGGAAAGAGAAAGAAACGTGTTTATTCCCATAACAGCAGAACCTAAAATGCGAAAGTAGGATACTGACAGATGAAATGTTCTATTGTATCCTTTTTGTTCAAGAAATGATCTGCACGATGGGCCCTCAGTGAGAGTCATGTTTCTCATCTGATAGTCGCAAGAGTTGTGTCACAGTAGGCCTCTTCATCCCAAACTGAAGAAAAAGCAGCAAGTTAAAAAATGTAACCCCAACATCTAATATGCTTGTACATATTTTTTTTACTTACAGTAGAATCCACTTAAGACGCTCACGCATAAGACGCTATCCCGCTTTTAACGCCCGTTTTCTCCAGTCCCTTCATTTTGAAAAGAATTCGTATGAAAAAAAATCCGAGCGTATTACTCTATTTCCCGCTTAATACGCTCACACAGCTAAACGATTGACTCGTAAAATTTGTATTTTCTTGCCTTTTAATTTTTTTTGCCAGTAAAACCATTCGGTGCATTGGAATATACGGTGGCGCAGACGTTCACCGCCGTTCTTATAGGGATTTTTTTGTTTTCGCAAACAAATTATTTGAGAGTGTGGTTGCTATTGTCAGTTTTGTTTCACTTCTTGTGCGCCACTTACGTACATACAGGTGGTGTCAATGCATTCGAATTTGATTGCGTACAGTAGTTAGTACAAGGGATGAAAGGAAAACTAGCATAATACATGTATAATTTCAACTCTTTTTATAATATAACCATATTTTTAACTGGATGTAATTTTTTCTAGTTTTTCCCACTTAAGACGCTATTTTCTGTCGGTCCCTTGAAGAGCGTCTTAAGCGGATTCTACTGTACTTATATCTAGTCGCTTTACCAGCGCATTTCATTTGAAATAGTGATATTTTGTAAAATATGCCAAAAAAAAAATTGATTTTATCACTACTCGTACTTTTGTTTCCAAATAAATAATTATGAACGTTACATTAAAAATTGAAGCATTTATAGTATTTATGACTCTTTCAAGTAAAAAAGAAATAATTTTCTGATTAATCAGAGATCGGAAAGAAAAATGATAATAGGCGTGTTTTTTTTTTAGCCTACATAGAATAAAAATAAAAATTTCAATACATAATACAACAAAACCTTAGCCTCGATAATTATCCAGGCTAAGGTTTTGTTGTATTTTATATTGAAAACATGTTGCTGAAACATGTTTATTCTATATAGGCTTAAAAAAAACACGCCTAATAGTTCAGCAAAAAAACACGGTAATAGAAACAAAAAAAAAAATTCAAGTATTTCGGAAAAAAGATACAGTCGACTTATCAGAACAATACTCCATTTCATTTGACGACTCAGAAAGTAGTCAACGTGACGATTATTTGTCATCAACTTTAATATTAGTGTCAGAAAACAGACATTCTAAGACTACCACAACCTTGTCCAAAACGTGTGACCAAACGGGGTATCTGATAGATCTGCTGCAGCAATTTCATCTGCTGCGCTCTATGACACCCAGTCACAGTCAGCTGTTGAAGTGATGGTTAAATCGAAATAATACCGTAAAAGAGCAAATCTTCGCAACGAACTCTGTGTTAAGGACAGTTGTCTAAATATTCCAGCATTATATTTTGATGGCAAGAAGAACAACACATTAATAGACTATTGAAAAAGGTGCAAAAAATACCAAAGGCCATTATGAGCCAGGCTCAATTTATACCGGCTACGCTGCGCTGTTCTAAATGACGGGACGTCTCAGGCCATCGAACTCGCTATATTTCAATTGCTTTCTTCTCAAAATATTTATTTGAAAGACACAAAAGCTGTGGGCTGCGATGGAACAGCGATACATACTGGAAAGAAAGACGGTATAGTAAAACTTGTGGAACAACCTTTAAATCAACCCCTACAATGGATCATATTGTATGAATGAACTGCCTGACACCTGTTTCTACACTTAGATGGTATGTACAAATACTGGACTCGATCTCTTCCAGCTCATCTAAAGAAAGTAATAGATCCAGTTATTAAGTGCAACAGTTTCTTTGCACATCTTGAAAATATTTTACTATCAATAATTTATATCCTCAGAAATACATTCGAGTATTTACTGGCAGGAGATTTTCAAAGGAATGGCGTAAGAATAATTTTGATCAGCATCCTCGTGTTTTTACTAACCTGGACATACAACTTAATGCAAAGTCATAGACTGTTAACAAGAATATCAACGCCTTCCTATTCTTCGAGATATAATAGATGAAAACTGTTTTCCCTAAGTGGAATCAGGAGGTGATGAAATAATACCTTTCTTAAGACTGCCTGTCACACTCAGGCTGTAGAACGTTCTGTTAAAACGGTAACAGAAACTTCGATGCAGTTTTGCAAGAAAAACTCCAGAGAAGATCTCATAAAACTAAAAATGAGTTCAAGATGCTAACATTTGTGAGCAAGCTAGATTTTAAAGTTCTTACTAAATAATTTTTTAATATTTTTATTGAGACTTGTGCGTTATTTTAATATAGAAAAGGTTTTTGTTCATTGTTATTCCTAAAAAATTCAAAACATTTTTTTAGAGTAAAATTAAAATGTAGAAGGGTAGAAGGAAGGTACGTAGAAATGTTTTTTTCGCTTTTTTTTTACCCCCGCCAGACTAGCACCTTCTTTATAAACTGGCTTAGCCCATTTTGTCAGAGGTGCAAAACCCAATCATCAATGTGGAAAAGCCTGGAACAATATCGCCCTAAGAATAAACTTCATTCGAAGCTTTTTCAAAAAGCCACCACTCTGGCGAATTATCTCTGAGACAATCTTGACAGCTGTCAACTGATCGAAATGTGTCCCACTACATGAGCCTATCTGTGGAATACTTTCCACCTCCCAAACTCCCATGACTCAGATGTTAAATAAACCAAAAAAAAAACCAATCACGTCTTGTAAATCAGAAAATCTAAAGAAAGTCACTTTAAGAAAATGTGTAAACGACATTTAAAAGGCACACACACACAAATCACCATAACCGATAAGATTCCCGATCCCGGCCACACGGGCAACAGCAAGTGTTCAGCCTTTAGATCCTTTTATCCCGTGAGATGCACACAGGCACTCATCCGCTGTCTCTTAACTCACCCAATCCCATCGATTCGAATGCAATAAAATACGAGTTTCCATTTCCATCGCAGCCGTGAATGTCCATTGGGAGTTTTTTTTTTTTTTTTTTTTCCATTTTGACAGATTTATGACAGAACACCCTAATAACTGGTGCATTGGTTCGTCATTCGCGTTGACGCAACGAGTGAGTGAGACAGAGTGCGCTGCCGCGTTCCCTTGTCAAAAGATTCGATTTAAATTGAAATAAAAGTCGGACCAAAGGGAAATAAATTCCAGCGAGCAAAGAGACCGTCCACGTCTTTCTCCGAGTCCGAGTTCCGACTCCGAGATACTCGTATATTTTAATGCACACATGGTGGCCATAAATTATGCCATGGGGTTGAATGGAGTCAATGTGCGTTCCATAATGGTCGATTGCACTCTATTAGAAGTGCATTTAGTGTTTTTGTGTTTTTTTTTTTCACTTTTCCCTTTTTTCTTTGGGCTCTCTGCTTCGACTTTGTCATAATTTTTGAAAATTTATACAATCTGATTGAAGCTTGGGGATTTGTTTTAATAGCGCGAAGGTCGTGTGCCTCTTACCACGTGCAAAGGCGACATCTAACGAGGGACAGATGTTAGAAAATTCGAAGTCGATCCAATACTAGAGCAGCGTTACCAAATCTATTTTCTTATTTTGACATACAAAATGTCCGGTTATTTTTTTTTTTATTTGTAAAGGCTTGTCCAGACCAAATGAAACATTTCAGGAACATTGCTTAAAAAATGTTTCACATTTGATTCACAAACATTTAAGAAACATTTCTGAAATGTTTCTGAAATGTTTCTTTTGGTGTGTACGCTGATGAAACATTTCTGAAATGTTTTTGAAAAGTTTCTGAAATGTTTTTTTGTTTCCCATTCGAAATGGAAAATTATTTTTGTTTCTTATGCGGAAAGTGTGGATTTTTGTGAAGATAATCATGAAAATGTCAAGAAAGGCAAGTAATGAGAATAAAATAATTTTAAATGATTTTCTGACACATTTCGTACTCTGCTTAGCCTATGTATATAGAAGAAATCAGTTATAACAAAACCTGATATAGCGGTACCTTGAGAATAGCTTGAGGTTAGTAGTTTCTACATGTTTTTATGAGTTGTTGGATGTACACAGACAATTGTTCATTTTTAGACACCCGAATGTCGCAATTCGAATAAATCTTCAGATATGTATTCCATAGACAAATAGAGGAACTGAGGCTGTTTACACTCAAAGCTGTTTTTTATGGTGTAAGATAGCATAAAGGTCACGAATTTCGAACACTGTCTCTGCATCGTGGAGTGGTGCCACTTCCTTGGAAGCTAAAGCTCTAAATGCATATTGACTTTACGCAGGCTCAAATGTTGAAATGTCTGAACTCCGAAGGTGAGGCCCTGACTTCCATTACATGGCCTGTTTTACAACTAAATTTTGATATCTGTCGTTATATTGTGACATATTGATAATTTACCAAATCGACGTTCTTTAAACATGACTTAACGAACTACTCAAAGACTGGCTTTTAGAATATACAATACCTCCATCTATGAACAGCTGTCATATCTGCAAAGAAGTAGCAAATAGGACAAGATAAGTGCACATTTTTAAAAGCAGGAGACAATTATGCAATGAACGGCACTTGTCATGATGGATATCTTCTCGTTTATGTTAAAATAAGGTTACATACATGTTTTTTATTTATTTTATAGTCTCGTTGATATGACTTCAACTCAATTCGAAACTATTCTCAAAGATTGTGGTGCTGTTGCTTAGTTCTATGCTGCATATTTGTATATTTGATTTGGCAATTAAAAGATAATACAACACATCAATCAAAAAACAATATTCCAAATCAGTTTTTTTGTCGTATCCAATCTACAGCGCGAGCATGTCCTACCCCAATTTAAATTAAATTTGTCCATCTGTGCACATACAGTCGAAAAACCTGATTATAGCAATGGTAAGAAAATTGTTATTGAGAGCTGTCCAAAGTACCCTGTTTTCAGAGATACGGCCTTTACAGCCAACATCGATGTATTGTTAACCGATTTCTTCTGTATACATAGGCTAAGCAGAGTACGAAATGTGTCAGAAAATCATTCAAAATAATTGTATTCTCATTACTCCACGCCTTTCTTGACATTTTCATGTTTATCTTCACAAATATCCACACTTTCCGCATAAGAAACAAAAATAATTTTCCATTTCGAATGGGAAACAAAAAACATTTCAGATACTTTTCAAAAACCTATCAGAAATGTTTCATCAGCGTACACACCAAAAGAAACATTTAAAAAATGTTTTTTGTTTCTGAAATGTTTCTAAAATGTTTCTAAAATGTTTCTGAAATGTTTCGTTCGGTCTGGACACACCTTTAGGAAATCTGGAAAAAAATTTCTGTCTTATTGGTAATTTTACGTAAAATTACTTAAAACTGCCAAAAAACAAGAGAAGAGAGAGCCAAATGAGAGTGTCAAAAAATGCCCCCTCTTGTGAAATCGTGCTACACCTTTTTCATGGAGTGACCGAGGGACATCTGCCAAACAGCCATCGGACAATTTGTGAAATGTCAACCGCTATTTGTTAGGAAATTAGTTTTTCGTGAAAATATTTAATAGTTAAAAAAGAAGAAGAGAGGATTTTCGCCCACTTTTCAAATTATTTACTATTTGACAGATGTCCTATTTTGATCACAAAAAGTTAAAAAACAGACCTAAAGATGCTGCTCGCCTAAGACTTGTGTTCTGTTGGTTCTCTGTTCCCGGGTTTGTTCAAATGGATGTCATAATTGCGGCGAAAGTAGGACGATCTGTTTCCGTGGTGTGTAATTTCCTCAATTCAGGTGAAAATTATGCCTCTGCTAGAAGATCCGGTCGACCAAGTCTTCTTAGCACCCGTGATAATGATGCTACTTCAGGCGAATTATGCTGAATGCTGGTCAGATAAGGCGCAATTTGGATCTTTCAGTAACAGTTAAAAGGGTGGAGCAATTGTTGAAGGAAAGTCCTAACGTTCGATACCCAAAGATGATCTTAAAGCCACACTTGCAGCAACATTTGCCAGAATTCACATGGAGCAGGATGTGGGAATCTGTTATTTTTAGAGATGAACACAAATTTAACGTCCCGATGGTTTCAGGTTTTTGATGACGTGATTAACGAGATTTGTGTTTTATTATTTTTCTGTTTGATTATTCAATTTCGTACTCGTTTGCAATTTTTTCTGCGACTTGTTTGCTCACTCGGATTCTATTTGGAAGTCTTTCCTTCTGTGGATTTATTTTCTGTATGATAAGTTTATTCTTTGGGTGATTCCCTGTAAGTACTTGTAAAAAAAAAAAGAATCATTCCCTGCTTCTTGCTTCATTTTCAGCACATCTACGTTTTGCTCAACATTAGGTTACTTAAGGGGTTACATGGGTTTCACGGCTTCAGAAAATCGAGATTTTTTATTATCTTATTAAATTCTGCAACTTCTCTAGAATATTGTCCTAAATTTCAAGTCGATCGAAGTAATAGTTTCGGAGATAGAGCCTTGGGAAGTTGCACGCTCAACGCCAGTTGGGCTCAGTTCTATTGTCACTCAAAACTTAATCTTCTCGAAACTGTATTTTCAAAGTCGGTTGCTAAAATTTCTAGAAAACTACTGAACCGATCTTAATGAAATTTTATACACGTCTTCGAGATATTATTGACAAGGACTTGGACGAAGGATTTTTTTTTTTTTAGTGCAACTATTTTTGAGAAAGAAATATAGTGCAAATTTTATCGAAATTTTTAGTTTTTTTGTAAAAATGTGTGCCGAAAATCGAATTTTGACTTTTTTTGTTTTTTCCTTCGTCCAAGTTCTAGTTTAAGATGTTAACTAAAATTAGTATTTTTTTGTTTTTTGACTTCAGTTAATCATGTCATGAGTTCTGCTCTCAACGCGCCAGCACCTTGTTTCCGAAGGGTCACCGAAAATGACGTTGCATTGGCAGAGTTTTAAATATTTTTCTACAAAAATTTCAGAAACTCTTTGCCAAATGTGTATATTTAAGGCAGTAAGAAGTTTGAATCAAATATTTCATTTTTTATATAAAAAAAAATTGTGAAAAATAAGCTGGTTTCTAACCGAGGAAACCCATGTAACCCCAAAGCCTCATAAGCCTTCCTCTAAAACATTCCGAAGGAAAGTACAGATTGGAGAAATGGTTTTTACAAAGTCTGTTGTAAATCAGAATTGATCCAACTGATACACGTAAGGTTTGCTGATAAACTAGCGAATCTGGGTTCGGAATCCTAATCCTTTGTCACATTAGGTCTCATCTCAGGCCATTACTGGAACATTTCAGGACGAAATTACGAACTTTATCCTTATATGCAGTTAGTCAGAGGTCTTTAAAGACTGATTGGCTCTTTTGCCAAAAGATTCCACTTAACAAAAGAAATTCTGAGCCAGATAAGTGATTAAATCACATATCTTAGAAGATCTTGAAACAGAAGGTTCAAAGGTTCTGAAACGATACGATGCAGATGTCCACAAAAAAGTTAAACTACAGGCGGCTTAACGACTAGATTCTGGAAATGGATTGAATCTGCGTTAGACCTGTTTATTGTCAGTTGGGTTTCATATGAATACTTAGTACCTATACTCAACAAAGCCGAGACAACTTCCTGGCGCAAGTAGGTACCTAGAAAGAAGGTCAAGACTGAGATTTTCTTACATTTCCTCGTACACAATCTAGGGACTGATTTGCTCCAGTTACCCAAGAAACTATAAAACAGTGGAAAAGCGTCACAATTTACTAAATTAGTCAACTCCAGTTGTTCTCCTTCCAAGGCTAAGCCCGTCCAAGCACCCATGCACAGCCACTCCCTTCGAAAGTGTGAAATTCCCTGCCAGTGTAGTGTCTCATCGTCATCATCCCCGCCCTTTTGCACTCAATTCCTCATCAAGTAAAACACAAAAAGTCATTATACAATCCTTTCGCACTTTCAAGTCCAAAAAAATGTACAAAATTCCCCCCAATCCAAAGAAAAAGGAAACTTATCCTTTGGAAAAAAAAAACACACAACACCAAAAGATCAAGCCAAACCCCCAAACTGATTTATGTCCAAGGCAACCCTCCGCCGCCACCGCCGCCGCCGCTCGTACTGCATCAACTACAATTCTTCTAGGTACACCTAAAAACTTCCGCAAAACGAAATGAAACGGACCAACCAAACAACAAGGATCTTTTGCTTTTTGCCTTACCAGGAAAAAAAAATAAATAGAAATAGCGATACCCAAAGTCCTTCATGCACATGATGCCCCCGAAAACGGGGAGACGGGGTAATAGGGACGATTGAAATTTATGTTGTGACACTTTAAATTGCGCAATTTTATGAAATCCTTTTTTTCTACTAGTGTTTGTAAGGACGACCAAAAAAAAAGAAAAGTGTACGGTTGTAGTACACAAGAATTTATACTCTCCTCTCAGAGTGTGTCCAAAAATAATTTTGTACACAATTCTGTCCGGTCGTCGACGGCGGAGGAATGCAGGCCATCTAGGAGTGGAAACTGGAGAGCCATTCATTTCACCAATGGAATGGAAGGATTCCATCTGAAGAAAGAGACAAAAACGAGGGAGAGTTACAGAGAAAAGTGAAAGAATCCTTTGGACACTTCATTTGAAGATTTTTGATTGTTTTTCGCTGTGCGGTGGTGTCCTAGTTTTTTTTTTTTTTTTCTTGATTACTTGAAGGACATTTTTTGATGGCGGAAATGGCCACAGCCATACCCTCAATCGAGTGATTAATACAGTAATATCGTAATAAATTATCCAAAATTGTTGGCTTGTCCGTACTCACATCCTCAATAAATTTACTCCTATGTCCCATCCCACCAGGTGATGTGCCTATGTGCATACACGATCTGACAGACAGAACCGAACCGAAACGAACATACCGTCCATAATGAAACCCATAAACTGAGCTCAGAGAAGATTTAATGCGTCCAATGATCCCCCTAACTCCAGAGTCAATAAATTTCCTCCAGTGATATCAAAATTCAATTATTTCGTTTCTTTCATTTCATTCATTTTCATTCCGTCTAACTGTCTGTTTACCTGTTTCATTTGCATCCCCCTTCTGCCTTGTCATCATTCCCATCAGCATTTATGATCACTGCGCGCGCGTGAACATCCTCATCCGAAAGAGGGATCATGCATTCCCATTACTTTGCATGGCTTTTCCATTGACTTACCTTGCCGTGGCTTACCTTACAGGGCCCTGCCTTGCCTTGTCTTAGCGTTGATCGTAAATTACGATATTATACGCGATCGATTGTTCCGTTGCCATTCGCGCGCCGAATCATATTTTGAGGATCTGTATAATTACAGAGGACCGACCAGACAAAATGAATGATCCGCGCTAGGCAGTACCCAGATTTATGAGGCTCAAAACCAATCCCAGCTCCGAGAGGTGATCAGTCCCACGAACCAGTTCATCTGGCTCTGCTCGGCTCATCAATGTCGATGCATTTTTTTTTTTTTGTTTTTCCTCTTTGAAAACAAAGGAGGAGGTAGGTGGACAACGAGACGGGGATGCATCTCCAGAAACACAAATCAACCACATCGGTCGGGACCCTACCGGTACCGGTACCAGGGTCTGACATATAAATTACCTGTGAGTGGCGGTATCCTAGCGTGCGGCACCAGTGTCTGATGTGTTGGAAGCGAAGTGTGTGTGTTCATCTCTATTGGTGGATCAGTTTTATTGTTCTTCCTGTGGAGCGGATCGGTCGATTCATGGGCGAAGGTGATGAGGATTGATGGGTTCTGAATGCGTCCGACGCGACGGTTGGAGACGAATTAAAAATGAAGAAATTCTCGAATTTTATGGGCATTAGAGCGTCGTGATTGGGAACAAGTCTTACCAGATGTTAGGAAGGGGTTTATGATTATGTCCGAGACATTTGGGGAGTGGTTAAGAGAATATGTAATGAGATGTGATTTTCAGCTGGATTTTCTTTTTATTTAAATAAGTCAGAGGATGTAGGAAGTTATTTCAAAATTATGTAGGAAACTACAAGAAGTTGAGGCTTCAGTTGAGTGGGTTAATTAGGGTGTGAACATATCTTACGATTCCCTAAGCGACAGGAACTAAGTTATGCGTTTACACCCACTGAACATGTACTTCTTCGCTTTTAGCCGGAAAAGGTGACTGTTGTATGATAAACAATAATAGGCCGAAGGTTGGCAACATTTTCTGTTAAAAGAGGCTTCAAGGCCTTCTGTTTAGAGTGCATCTTGGTTTTGAAGACGACTAAGACAGCTAGGAAAATAATGTGGTGCAATTCGACAGTAGATGTACAGAACTGTATCTCAATGCGTTAGACTTAAGGTTTAGGTTTAGGTTGCAGTTTCAGTGTTTTGGTGATCAAAATTGACCGCCCAGATCATGCGTTCCAACGCCGTTGAGTAAATTGAGCGCTATATAAACATTTTATGCTGGAAAATTTCATGGAAAATTTCGACAAAATCACAGCAAAGCCGTGGAAACCATTTTTCCGATATACCTACTATCTATTCCATACGTAACCTTATACTGTACTATACTTTATGAATGTTTGGATGGTTGGATGTTGTAGCAATAGGGTAGGCCCTGACTGGCTTTACTTGGTAAAGACCAGTGCTGTAACTGTTCCTACACATCAATTGTGCTTATTTTACCTTCAAGTGGTAGCCATCGGCTACTGGTCGCTGCCCGCTCGGGCACGACTTGCTAAACTTATAAGTGCGAGTGCTGAGCAAGCGAAAAAAGCAGCACTATAATACATGTCAGCGGACGAATTCCATAGACCGAACCAACGGTGACGTTCAATTTCCAGAACGGAAACAAAACCTTATCTGAGCTACTTCGACATATTCAGAGCTCAGGTCGATAATGATTTCCACGTACTAATCAGGCTCGTGGAAAAGAGTTGGTGGCGGATGAGCCCCTATCGGGCCAACGGCAGCGCTCACACCTCTGTAGCGGGTTACTGACACCGGTGCACCCGGCCCCTTGTCTTAGAATGCGCTGTATTTGTTATGAAGCGAGAAGTACACAATAAATCAAAAGTTAGCTGTTAGCTGTCACGGTCCATTGAGAGTAATAATTTTGATATTTTGGTTTTCAGCGCCACCTATCGGAGAACTTGAAAATTTTGATGTACAAACATTTCTCACTTCATAAAAATTATATTGTGTAAATTTCAGCTCAATCGGATGGTTTTGAAATTTTGGTGTTCCAGCGCCATTTGTCGGAAAACTTGAAAACTTTTGATGTACGAACATTTCTCACTTCATTACGAATATATTGCGCAAGTTTCAGCTTAATCGTATGGTGAGTTTAAGAAAAATTTGAGGTCCAGCGCCATCTACACGAAAACTTGAAATTTTTTGATATACGAACACTTCAAACATCAGAAAAAGTATATAGTGTAAGTTTCAGCTCAGTCGGAGGGTTAATATATCAGTTTTGAGGTATCAAACGAACAGCTAATTTTTATATATAAAGATAAAGATAAAGATAAAAAAAAACCGTATACTAAGAAATATAGTAGGTACCTACATACAGTGTTGGCCAAAACTAAAGCACGAAATTATCATGCCATAGAATAAACTGAATAAAATTTGAAAAACGTTTGATAATATTTTTATTTTAATGGTTTTTTTATACAAACAACATTATTTGTTAATTCGCAAGCAAAAAAATAATTTTAAGTTTTAACACAAACAAAAAAACAACAAATACTATCAGAGTTCATAAGAAACCACCTGGACAAAACTAAAGCGCATGCACCCTTTATCAAGAAAAACTACCGTTTGCTTGCAATGTGCTACAATATAACCATTTGTTTTTTGTAAAAATGATCTTATAAATGGTAATAAATATTCGCTGTGCATCATCGGTGTTGTACATAGATCGGTCAGTATAACTTGAATTGAGATAGCAATAAAATGGCGCCCAATCAGTATTCCACATTGCAAAAAGAATAAATTCTGTCCGATTTTGATAACGGTGATACAGTAGCACTAATTGCCAATAAATTTGGCAAAATCCATACAGTGGTTTCACGCAATAATTAGCCGATTTCGTGTTCGGGCTATCCAAAGTGTCATGTTCAAGCTATTTATAGTGTCGGTAGACCGCGGAAAACCACCAGTTGCGAAGATAACAGACTCATCAGGTTTGGAAAAAAGACCCTTTCATATCTTCAAAAAGTGTAAAAACCGAGCTAAACTTAGATATATCAAGTAGGACGATGAGGCGGAGAGCGGTTAATTGTGGACTTTCATCATACCCGAGCAATCAAAACGCCTTTTGTTTCTCGAAAAAATCGGGTTGTTAAACTGGAGTTTGCAAATGCATATCTTAATTTTATTGCAACCAAATGGATGCTCTACTTTGATGAGTCCAAGCTTAATTTAAAGCAGGCATGTCAAAGATAAGGCCCGCGGGCCATGACTGGCCCCCGAGACAATTAATTGTGGCCCGCGACGTCATCATTAAACTATGTATTTCACCACTCATTCACACAATTTTTAAAGATCTTGATGAACTATATTCCCTACTTTACAGAAGTCGTGCATCAATGTTTTTTTTCGAATTTCGTAAACATATTGTTACGCTTATGGCTCAAAGAGGCAAACCCATGGAACACAGTGATGTGGCTTGACTTTATGTTCTTAGTAGATATGACGTTTGGACGTTTAACTGGAAGGAAACAATAAAATTGGCACGCAAATGTACTCAAGTGTTCAAGCTTTGGAAATGAAGCTAACGTTGCGGGAGTCAGAGCTGTAAGGCACATATAATGCAGATCAATTTTCGAAGCGTTTGCTTGACCTTATTGCTGAATTTGATATGTGTTTCGCAGATTTTCGCGCGCTCGATACGTTCAACTTTACACAGTGTGTCAAATAATATCCCGGACATATGCGTTTTAAAGCTTGAATCTTTCTCTACTATCTGTCATGACATTTCACGACATCTGGTTGACATTGAACAGTTATAAAAATAGAGCAGTTGTTTTCGAGTGGCATAAACGTTTTTTGGGCGGCAGAGAAACGCTGGACGAAATACGAAATTACTTAAAAAATCAAGACCGAATCACACAGCATTCATTGTTCGTCAATTTTTGGGGTCGAAATCAAGTGTGTGAGTTAAATCATCCGCCGTATTCACCTGATTTGGCACCGTTCAACTTGAAGTTGAAAGTATGCTTTTTTAACGACATTCCGACCATTCAAGCAGCTTCGACATGGCCACTGGAGGCAATTCCACAATATGAGCTAGAGCAGGCATTTGAACCACCATTGAATCGCCGTAATAAGAATATTGAATCGGAAAGAGAATATTTCGAATAAAAACACTGAAAAATGAACAGAAATCGTGTTTTAATTATGTTT
The DNA here is from genome assembly GCA_949775065.1 of Brachyopa scutellaris. Taxonomy (NCBI): domain Eukaryota; kingdom Metazoa; phylum Arthropoda; class Insecta; order Diptera; family Syrphidae; genus Brachyopa; species Brachyopa scutellaris. The sequence continues at coordinate 96,217,450 of OX459115.1, read as the reverse complement.
TCTAGAGCCAGTCCGAGATATTATTTGACACACTGTGTATTCTTTTTAATGTGTTTGTACTTGCGTTCGATGTGAGTAAAGAACCGACTAACGTGCAAATGGAACTTTATAATAGATTTGCAGTGCGATTTAAAAAATAAGTTCAATAAAAGGCGTGTTTTTTTGAAACGTAGCTAGCCAGTCGTTCATTAAAACGATTCCCAGCCAGCCGAACCCAGCTGACATACCTCCAAGTTGGTGTGTATGATTTCGGTTATATGTGTGTGATTTCGATCAGCTGTTAAGTGTGAACTGTCAAAGTATTCGGCATTCAACCAAATCGATTTTTTGTTATTTGTTGTGAAAACAATTAATTTCGGTAATTTATTCAATGAATAATTTACATAAAGTGATATGAAATCATAATATAATGGATTATTTCTGTGAAACATCATTTAGTAATTGAAATTATATAATTTTCGCACACGGCAGTCTGTCAAATGTTCTACAAATCGCTTTAAGCGCCACCTTGCCATGAGATATCGCAACATTCCTAGCCAGCTGCTCTTGGCTGCGGATAAAATCAAGAGTTGTAGCCAGCTGGTTGTTGTATTTGTGTTACGTGTGAAATTTGACTTTACTAGCAACTACTGGCTAGCTACGTTTCAAAAAAACACGGCTAAAGTCGACATTGCATACAAAGTAGATTAGGTTCATACTGCAAAAATCGAAATAGCTATCACAACTTAAGGCACATTGATTCCCGTATTTTATGTATGTTTTATGAAGTTTATATGTGAATAGATGTTTTCCACAGTGAAGATTAATAAATCTAAATACCTTGCAAGACTAATAGATAAACATCTTCAGGCCATTTTGAAAATAAGCACAACATCGTTGACAGTTGACACCAAATGTCGAGGAGATAATGAAACATAAAAGAAGTCAAGTTTCTGGATCCTCAAAATAATATTTCGGTTCAATACGTCTCTACTTAAAAAAAAAATATAACTTTTTTTTATATAAATTTTAATTATACGGGGTATTGTATTACATTTGTGTTTTATTTTTAATATGGCCCCCTCTCATACTCGGGACAAAAAACTGGCACTTTAAGAGTTTGAGTTTGACACCCCTGATTTAAAGGGATCTGATGGATTTCGGACAGTTCAGATGCTGCAAGGCAAACGACTAGATTCCCGGTTCACTAAGGGTAGGTAAATATTAGAAGTAAATAGTTTGTTTTCCCTTAAAAGTTGCTTTCAGGCGACACAAGGCGAGCACGGGTCAGCTAGTTTCAAATAAAGTTGAAGGTTTTTATATGTTTTGATAAAAACTTTAAAAAAAAACTCCATTGGGATTCTTGAATCTACATAATGTTACACATTTAAAGATAACTGTATGTATCTACGTGTTAACATGTTTATAAGTTAAATAAATAAATAGGTAAATAAATAAATAGGTAAAAATGTTGTCACCGTCACTGTCCTCCTAAGGAAGGTTTCACTGTACATAAATTACCTATATGAATTGAAAAAAAGTTTCTTAATGTAACATAGCACATTCATCAGCCACTTTGAAATTCGAATCCGGAGAACACAATATCGGAGAGTAGCCTATTCAGCTCAGTCTTGTTATTTCCTCATATAAGCATTTAGAATCGCTTAATTTCGTTTTTAGTAAAAGAGCAGACCTTTTCTTTTCTGCTCACATCGAATCCATTCAACTTCCTCATCCACCAAAAGTACCATCAAACCTTGCAAGTCTTACACCAGATTGCATCGCGGCTTCAGTGCCAGAAAAAGAAAAACAATTATATCGACTTAATGGAGTGCAAAAAAATTTGCTTGCTTCTACCAAAGCACCACCCACCAAAAAGATAACTGAAAAGAAATACAAGAAAAAAACGAAACACCCCCAAAATGACTACAAATTCATGCACTCTTGTTCTTTCTGTCACCAGCATAAATCATCGATCCTGACAGGTTATACCAAAATCCATAAATACCCGAAAAACTATAAATTCTTCCACCCACTCTTGCTGGCAAAAAAAAAGAAAGAACACAACCTCTCATTCGAAAGACCATAGATCAAAAAATGAAGGTCCTTCCTACGAGTCGTCCTCTCTTTGCTGTGTTTATAAACTGCCACGGAGATAGATTTCCCCCCCAAAAACATCCTTGGAATCCACGAGTCTCACTGGTCTTTTCTCTTCCACCTGTACCCGAAGGTAAAAAATCACAACAAAATCACACAGGAAAAGATACAAAAAAAGAAGAAGCGGAACACTACACATCGACACGAGATAAGAAAGGATCGTTTGCCTTCCGAAACCACGTACCACCACCGTCACCTCCTTTCTGCATCACTTAACCGATGCAACTCAAAAGTCTCACAAAAGCATACAAAAAAAAAGCATAGCAATGCAGGGCTGGTATGGCAAGGACATGCCAGGATGCATACTCCTTATTTACAACTTTTCATACACTTTTGCATATATCCTTCAAAACGTAAACGGAAATTTTATTTTTTTTTTCACTCCCATCACGAATACAAACAAGCGAAAGGTATAATACTCCCAGCAGGATACAACAAGGATCCTCTCTACACACGCTCCACACAGACGATACACACACACACACACATGCTTGAATCTTGTCTCCAATAAATCAAATTTTATTACAGTTTTCTTCATTTTACATTTTCAAACAATATACACACACAGGAGTGCCGCAAAAGGATATTCATAAATATTTTCTAGTTCTAGGATCCAATCCGTGCAATCGAAGGATAGATAGGTGGGAGGATCCCACCATACGAATACACCGGCAGCAATACCTCCTGTACTCTGCCGACGTCGCCATTGCCACGCCACTGTTCACTGTTCACTGTTCACTGTTATCCTGACAGCGAGACATGATACGAGAAAAGGTTCACTAGAGCAACCCGTTTTCGTTGCGGATGGAGTGGAGTACCCTATGCACCTTCTAGTCGGTCGGGTATAGTGGTAGTAGTGGTAGTCCTGTGTGTTATCCTTTTCCTAGATATTTATAGCCTGTTTGCTGTGTGACTGGGGGTGGCGTTGGTTCTTTTTTCGCCCCTGTTTTTCCTCATGTGAAACACCTACAAAAAGTTTAAAGTTTCTTGGGACTGTGTGAGGGGGTGGAGGGGGGACTCACTCTTAAAAGGTAAAAAAAGGGTTGATGAAGCCGATAGGATACTGTTTTATCCCCCAAAACCCCCGATGGGCATATTTCCACTTGTATATCATTCAAACGAGTCTTCTTCTTGTTTTTGGGTTTTTGACTTTTTAGACTCAAAATCTAGGGGTGGAAGGAAGTGACAGAAGGTGGCGTAATTCAAAGCGCCTAAAGGCATCATATATCGAAGGAAAAAATGAACATGTAAAAGCGCCAAAGAAAAGGCACGGATTCATCTTTGCTTCGTGTTTGCTTTTTGGCACGACACTTGGATGCCATATCACTTGGCCATATCTCGGGATAACTTTTTGTCACACAGAACGAGAATACACTCTGTGGGACTGTGGGACCAGTTCCACACCAGCTTTCCAGCTCTTCCAGCAAATGATGTATACGTCTATTTTGCGCGCGCCCAACTCCTTCGACGACCATAAATCAGATCAAGGCAAGAGCATGGATTCGTTTTAATTAGGAGACAGAGAAGCTTTTTACATCGGGAGAGGGATCCTACTTGCTGCATATACATGTGTACATGTGAAGGTCCTTGGTACACGTTGGTTGATGGGAGCAAAAAAAAAAACATTTTGCTGCGCATTTTGCTGATATCACACCGAAGGCAGATAGTGTGTTGGTCTGGTCTTGGGGGTGGGTTTTACTTTTGAGCCAGTAAAACGACAAATCACATGATTTAGGATGTTAATTAGGCAGAAAAATATATCATTATGTGATACAGTCGATGTCATTTGAATGTGTGGATACAGTGGGGTGGCGAGCGGGTGGAGGAGCAGAAAATGGAACTTTTGACAGGTTTTCTCTGGAGGAAAAAAAATACGAACGAAGGGAATATTTTATTTAGCTAATAATTTGGAACTCTCAATTGAATTTGTATCTTTTTTAAAAATAACTGAGCTTAAGAGCTTGGGTCTTAGAGTATTTTCGATGCAACTGATCTGAGTTACTTCCAGATGCTATAAAATGTGGTCCTTCTTGGCAAGTCTCGCTACTATACGAATGTACACTGAAAGTACCTTGTTTATTGTGTATCATTTGTTTCCGATGAGAGTTTCTCAAAAATCAGAGCTTTTTCTTGACGTTGACAGTTGCTTTTAGGGTTCCATACCCATACGGTAATACGGAACTCGCTCTAACTCAAAAATGTCTGTCACATCAAGAACCGTTCTTAGAAGAAACTTGAAATTTGGCACACTTATCCATTACGGTGGTCCACATACATGGACAATATATTACTCAAAAATATTGTGAAACAACTATATCTACAGGGTAGGTAAAATGTAATCTCAAAAAAAATAAAATTCTGAAAAATATATTTTGTGGGGCATCATTCGAAAGAGAGATTTCAAAAATATTTTGCTTAGTTTTTTCCGTCAGCAACTTGGGAAGTTATTGCAAAAAATGTGTGAAAATTATCATACAAAAACGGACCATAGTGTTTTCTCGGAAACTACTGAAGTCAAAAATATGAAAAATCATAGTTTGTAGGTGATTAACTATGTATATTTTTAAAGAAAAATATAACGAATCTCGTTAGTTGTATAGTTTTTGAGAAATTCACGTCGAAAAATTCAATTCAAAATTCAATTCGATTAACTCGTAAACTACTGGACCAATTCCAGTGAAATCATCACTATTTGACTAACAATAATTTTGGAAAAATTAATGGCTATCCAAAATTGTACTGCCATATAAAAAAATTAAAAAAAAATAAATAAAAATACGGATTTTGCCAGGAAACGAACCTGAGACCCCTGAACTCAGTAGTACAACGCAAAAAATGTTAATCGACGCGCTACACACTCAGCCGCGTTCTTAACACCGCGTCTCCACGAGAAATATTTCATAGCTACCTATCTGTCACTTTTCATAGAAGGAAAGAGTGATAGAATGCCATGAAATTTAGGGTGGGCATTGCCATGGCTTACTATCTCATTCGTTGAAATTTTGCCAAGGAAATCACTTCGGTGTGCTTTCGTATAGCGGCACTGAAAGAATTAAAAGAAGAAACGCAGAAAAGAAAACATGTGCTTAGTATTGCCAAACAGAACATATCATACTTTGTTCTTATTAATTGTATGTTTATTTTTAACTTTTAAATACATTAAATAAATACTCAAATTGTTGATAATTATTAATAAATGTCAATACTTCTTCCATACGCCACTCAGCCATCGTGAAAAAAAACAGAAATGTCAAACAGAAATGACAACCCATAGAACACTATTCATAGAAAGCAATGAGCTGAGCAATACATAGAAAGAAATTTTCCATAGAATACTATTTGCGGTCTCCATGAGCAATTTTCTTAGAATGCTACATAGCGTGCTATGAAATATTGCTCGTGGAGACGCCGGGTAATGTTTATCCAATTTCTCATAGTGGTTAGGTTAGGTTATGGGGTGGCGGCTTAGCCTCACATAGACCAGTGTTGATCCATAGTGTGGTATCCTCCTCCTCAGAGTAATCAGTTAATTTCTGTTGCTTTGTTTAAACAAAATGAGTTTGTCTGTTGAGCAAATTTAATAAGAAGGTGAAGTTTTATGTCTGCCATTTCTACGAGTGACTTGAAATAGAATTTTCCCATTAGTCTGTGCCTTCTTTTTGCCAATGCAGGACAAGCGCACAGGAGGTGCTCTAAAGTTTCTACCACACCCGGTTCATTGCAGTTTCTGCATATGTCCGACGAGACTAGTTTGAGCCTACGAGCGTGATAACCTATAAGGCAATGCCCTGTGATGACGCCTAGTAGTAAATTGCATTCCACTCTTGATAGCGAGAGGATGTATTTGGATCTATGGCTACTGCAGTGCGGCCAGAATATTTTCGTTATTCTGCAAGAAGTGGATTGATTCCACTTATTGTCAGCTGTGCTTTGTAGTTTAACATCAATTTTTGAGAAGTAGTGCTGGATCGGTGCTACTATGATTTCGGGTTCTGAACTAAGTAGAACTCCCTGTTTAGCCTGTTCATCAGCTTTTTCATTGCCTATGATACCTTGATGACCAGGAACCCAATATAAGCAGACTGTGTTACTTCTGCTGAGTTCCTGAAGTAAAGCGTAGCAGTTTAAAACTGTTTTCGATTTTATCACATTACTTTTTAGTGCTTTGAGCGCAGCTTGACTGTCAACATAAATGTTAATGTAGGAGCCTTCTTCGCAGTTCCTTAGATGCTCTGCGGCTTTTTGAATCGCCAAAAGTTCAGCCTGAAAGATGCTGCAACTATCTGGCAATTTGAAGCATTGTTTGTAGTTAGATTTTGGATTGAAGACTCCAGCGCCCACGCCTTCGTCCTGTTTCGATCCGTCCGTGTAAATATTAATGCTGTCGAGTGGATCAGCTGTACGCTGTATCCAATATTCTCTAGAGGGAATTTTTATGGAAAAGTTTCGGTCAAACAGGGTTATTGGCTTGAGATAATCTGTACTAATATTAGCAATATTGATTACGTTACCATGTCCAAATAGTCTAAACTTGAAGCATTAGACTCTTTAAGCCTTAGCACTGTTTTAAAAACGACACTCTTAGCAAATAGGTCTATTGGTAACAAGTTCAATATGGTGTTTAGTGACATCGCTGATGTTGTTTTAAGTGCTCCAGTGATTCCAATACACATCAGACGTTGAAGTCTCTCTAGTTGTTTTAGAATGTGTGTTTTCTCCAGGGCTCTCCACCATACCACAACTCCGTATAGTAAGATCGGTCTTACTATGGAAGTGTAGATCCAGTGAGTCACTTTAGGTTGTAATCCCCATTTTATTCCAAACATTTTCTTGCAAGCGTAGTAGGCATTTTGGGCCTTTTTAATGCGTTCTTCGATATTAGGTTTCCAGTTGAGTTTTCCGTCAAAGATAACTCCAAGAAATTTGGCCTGGTTTGAAAACGGTAAAGTCAAGTTGTTCATCTTAATGCCTCTAAATTTAGGTATCTTGTATTTCCTAGAAAATATAATAAGCTCCGTTTTTTGCGAATTAATTTTCAACCCTTTTTGAAGCGCCCAGTGGCTTATAGAAGAGAGTATTTCTCATAGTGAATAATATAACTTATTATATGTTTGTAAAGTGAATATACAGGTGGGTCGTTTTCGTTTCATGTGTTAACGAAACGAAACAGTTATTTAAAAAAAAGTATATAACTAGTTCTAAAACTACGTCTGACTCGCACTTGGCCGGTTTTTTTAAATGAAATGACAAAACAAGGTTTGAAGATATCAGTTTTCAGATCTCAAGAATTTTAGTATTTGCCTTTCATACCACCTTGTTTACAAATGTCATGCTATGGCACTCAGACTCAGACTGTTCAGACTTTCCAAGGCATTTTTTGAGATGCAGCGGATTACACACTATTCAACACACACACACAAATGGTTGCAAGAAGCTAGGCCCTAGAACACCCCGAACTGTTACGCCTCCGAAAGAAGTATGCAAGCTTTTGAGGATCTTACTGGTAGACGATCCTTTTATCCCTCACAATTGGTATAAATTGATCGTGCTGCAAGTTTTTATCTGGTCCTCATCTTAAATGAGGTGAAAGGGGTTCATACTCTTCATCAACTGTTGACTAGGGCTATGACGTGCTGCAGTAACTTTTTACGCTCCTTCACTGTCAGCTTTTATGCAGATTCAAGCGGGTTTACCACGATATCTCGAAAAATAAAATCTCGAAAAAAAGAATCTCAAAAAACAAAATCTCGAAGAAAAAAAACCTCGTAACCAAAATCTCGAAAAAAAAACTCGAACAGCAAAAATCTAGAAAAAAAATCTCGAATTGATATTAATTTTTGAGACATTGGTAACAATTATTACCATTGTCTCAAAAATTAATATCAATTCTAGATTGATTTGTATAGAAAAGTGTTAGATTCACTGTTCATGCATGCAAATGAGTTTACTCAATACAAAGAGTTTTTCTAAAATCTGATCGATGTGGACATGGTGTTACAAAAAAAATTATATAAACTAATAAATTTGCCTTCCTTTGAGTCTGAACAAGCACAACTAAGCTTACCAAGAACGCAAAATAAAGTTGATGCTAAAAGTTTTGAGGGGCATTGCCTACAACTTGAGTTTCAAAAATTTGAATAATATCAATGCATTAATAATGTTCATACATTTTTTGAGTAAATAGATTTTACACAATGTAATGTGCAGAATTATTCCTTGTATATAGTAAAAACAGTACCTACCTACTACAGTAAATTTGGAAAAAAAAAAAAACCATTTTTTGCTGCAAAAAGTTTGTTAAATTCTTATTATTTCCAAAAAAGTTACAGAATTTACATTTTGGACCCGTTTTAACTACTTTTGCAGTAAAATGAAGAGATTTTAAAAGTCTCGAAAGCTAATTTTTTTCGAGATTTATTTTCGAGATAAAGTCTTTCGAGATATTTGTACTTTTTAGATTTTGTCCATTCGAGATTCTCGTTTTCGAGATTTATCAAATAAATTTTCGAGATTTTTTTCGTTCGAGATTTTAGTCGTTCGGGATTACGTGGTGATCCCGATTCAAGCAGCTAAACCTCCGATCAGAGATTAACTGCAGTAAGCGCTTTAATTTATTTTCGCTTTGATCTTGGCAACGTGATTCTATTTTTCTGAATTTTATTGTAGATTTCAAGTTCTTGGGTTCACATACCGATCGGGATGAATCTATTTTTTTTTTTTTTTTATTGTTTGTCAATTGTCAATTTGTCAACCGATCAAAAGTCCACCAAACCATACCCTTTTGCTTCTTTCGGTTCAGTGATATTATCTTACTGTTGGTCCTTCGAGCAGCTGTAAAACGAATATTTTTATGTGGTTATATTTTTAAATTATATTTTTAATTTCATTGCTACGGACTGTTGTGTCTGTGGCCTGGAAATGCTAGTTCATCGATGAGAGCTGACCTTGTAACAGACCGTATTTTCATAGATTATCACACCTTAACGAACTGGTTATCGATGTCGCAGGAATCGATCATTTTTCCTCCACTTTATGGTTTTTTTTTTCCTGTAAACTAACTTGTCATCTTGGTCTTCTAGAAAATGTCTATGATATTGGTCTTTGGTGTTTTGAAACTATCTTTGTTTTTAACAATCATTGGATCTCAGTAATTTGTTTCTGAATAGTCCTGAGTCCAATCGGCTTATATGAGAATACTTATAAGCTTGCAAACAGACCCCTTGCCATTCAAATCGCTGTGTTTTTATTCGAATTCACCAACGTGCAACCACTAATTCTGATTGATCTAAAGCTGTCTAGCAATCTATGGTTTTTGGACAGAACTTGTGTCAGAATTTGCAGTGCAAGTAGTTTTTACCCCAGAAAATAATCTTAGCCAAATAACGACCACAAATGCTTGGAATGGAACCGTTGCATTAATTTTGAGGGTCAAAAACTTCAAAGCTCTTCATAGTTCTTTAGGTTTTTAGTGGTGTCGTACGTAGGTCGACGAATGGTTGTCTTCCTATTTCTACGTACAGCTTAGAATCTAGTGAATTTTGGGATAATGTGCGCCTCATTACCAATTTTCTGGCCACAAAATTATGCAGTCCGCTGAACTGATACACAAACATTATCGTGCCTCATCTTTGGGGATTCCCCACTAAAGAAAACCATGCCTATGTCCATTAATTGGGTTTGAAATTTTGAATTGTTCCCCTAATTCCATATCAAAAAAAAGTATTGGCCCAAGTAACCAACCTTGCGGATGGCCACTATTTTTTTTGTCTCTTTTGAATAAAATTTGATTTCAGTGACTGTTCTTCGTCCCCATCACCGCGAACCGATGAAAAAAATCAACTGATTTCAAAATCAATTTATTTGCGGTGTTGTCAAATTCCGTTTTCTCACGAAGTCACCCCCTTCATCTCAATTTGTTAGTTTGTTAGTACGCCCGGCAACTAATCACAATTAATAGTGCGCGCTCCTTAAAACCAGAATATACTCCCTTTGTATTGAAAACCCTAATTCTTGTTTATCAAGTCCAATATGAATAGGAATACCTCTCCTCGCTCAACACTACTGCATTTGATTGTATGTGTGGGTGTAGCGGCATAAATTACAAATCCAATTGCAAATAAATTCATTAAATGTGGCAAAATTATGTAATTGTTCCTTCAGGACGTACGAGTACATAACATTTTATTAGTTCACTAAACAACACACACGCCGTCATCTATTTAGCTCCTAGCAACTAACCCACTAGATGGCGCTCATATTAAAATCATAATTCACGCACCAACACAAATTTGTATTTTCTTTTCTAAACAAAAGGGTTAACAAGGATATAAGCTGATAGAAGCGTGCTTGGTATGTGTATGTGTAACACAACGGTTTTGTGTGGTAAAATGTCATTAGTGTCCCGTTTAATGGGGGTATCCTGGCGCATCCATATAAATTATAATCAAATTATTAACAAAACATCTCTATGAGAATTTTCGGACAAAACTTCCATGCAACTGTTAGTTGTTTGTCGTCTCTGCAATAGAAGCAGCAGCAGCACATCCTTAACAAAGGACATATGTATACGTAGTGGAAGGGAGTAAGGTTGAATTTGTTTATTGCTACCTAGAGAAATGGAGAAAATGTAAACTTGGCCGAAAGATGTTGACCTGACACGTAGACATAAAAAGAAACCGCATATTCTTTATGATAATCCTTTTCATCGTTGAAAAGGATCTCTGTTTGTTGATGGCGAAACGTTATACGAGATGTCCACCATTTTGTCATTGCCTCCTCCCCCTACCATCAACACATACAAACGTATGAAACAAAGCACTGCTGCAGCGCATTCCTGAAAGATAAACAGAGCTAAAAAAAAATATCCTTCTAGAGATCCACCACATCCACATCACTTAGCTGCAGCAAAGTGAAAAAAATACAACCATGCCCACTTTAAGGTGGAGAAACTACTCGTATCTAGATTCCGTCATGGACACGTCAACAATGAGTTTCCCAGGACCAAGACCGTGTATCACCAACCAAATGAGATTCTCTTCTGTTCTATGTGTTTGCTGTACTGCAGTGGCATAAGGTGTACGAGTATCCTTGCTGTAGCTGCTCAAACAACAAATGCCTGATGGGGTGGTGGGTGAGAGTCAACCGAAAGTGTCCTTCTTGCCGACATGTGATGAACAACAAACAGGCATGAGGCGATTTATACAAACAGTCATTATCTTTTTTTTTATTCGTTATCCTGGTTGCGTTGTTATCCTTGTTGTCTGTCTGTCTGCTTTTTTTTGTAGCAACAGCCACTATCGCTATTCACCATTCTATGCAGAGTAAGGTGTTTTTTTGTTTTGTATTCTATGTTATGTCCTTGCAACGTCGTATATATGTATATCCTCCAAAGGATTCATATTCATAGGATGCAAATGGCAGGCGGGGAGGATGAAAGAGAATTATGCTTTTGTTGTTTGGCCAGCCAACCAACCGAAGGAGAGCTCCAACATCCTCTTTTGGTACCCTAGCATCAAAAGGATGTCTTCTGGATTTTGTATCGTTCGGTGGTGTGTTGTTTGATTGGAAAGGACCGGGTTTGTTTTTTTTTTTTTTTGCGGGGGTATGTAGGCAGAGCAAGCAGAGATCTGCTTTGATTTCGAATGTCGTTCGTTCGTCGGATACTGGACGAGTGATGGAAAGATTATATTCGGAGGTAGGATGGATGAATGCTTTTTTCGTTGTTGCTCTTACAAGTGCTTTACATGGTTCGGATGGCATCAGTTTGATTGGCTGAATGACGAGCGCATTCTCATAGTGAGAGTTGGACTTATACATTTGAATGTACAAACAGGATGCTCACGGTGCATATTTATATTTTTGTAGAATGTTAGGAGAAGAAAAGGAGATTTAAGAAGGACATTCCTTTTGTAGAGGTGGATGTTAAAGAAGCTTAAGGATGTTAAACTTTTTTCAGGTGGCAACAAAAGGACCTACTGGTAATCAGTTTCCAAATACATAATTCCAGCTTCTTTTGTTTGAAGGACTATCCATTGATGATTTTGCGAGCCCAAAAAGTTCTCAGAAACCGTCAATCGTTGTGAATTAGGACTCCTTTCGACAGGCGGTTTTGGGTTTTCGACGCGATGTCCTAAATCAGGCAGTCCTGCGTATTCACACAGTTTTGTGGGTAAAAATAAGCCCTAATCCCTGATTTGTTTGTGACCATAACCTTCTATTTGATTCTCAAAATTTCAAATGACTAATATATATATATATATATATAGCTGTTGCACGTGCACTTTACAGTCGCGGTACTTTATACTAAAAACCGGATCTTCCCCGATTTCGAAATTTTCTGAAAATTTTCCGGGATTTTCCTCCATAGTGTCCTTCCTTGAGCCAATACGAATCCATAAAGCCCAAAATCGCAAAAATCGAATGATCCGTTCTCGAGTTATCCGTGCACAGACGGAGGGCAGTCTCTTTTATATACCTACTAGCTGTTCCACCCGGCTTCGCCCGTGTACTAAAACAGTGGTGTTATTTATTATTCAAAACGCTGCTCTAGTAATGTGGTTCTGGGAAAAAATAAGAGCCAAATTCGCCAAACCTTGTTGAATCCCACTAAGTGTTCAAAGTGTGAATAAACAACATCATAATTTTTCTGCTATTATTTGGTTGTGAATTGTTCGATTTAGTAGTAAACATTTAAGAGCTCATCTCATTCTTTTTTATACATTTATTTTTAATCAAAATATCGAACTATAACGCGTTGGCATCTACAACGCTCTTCAGACGTCAAACGTCAGGTGTTAATTTTTTTAAGAATTTCTGAATTTTTAGCGCAATGATATCTTCCAAGGATTTTATGGCCTTTTGCATGGTAGACTAAAACATCAAGCCAGTACCGTGGATGTGGAAGAATTTCCAATCCCAAATAAAGAGTTTTTGTACTGTTACACGTGAGGTGGCCTAGCATTGCCATGTAATAGTATTGTGCCCTGCCACTGCATGCGCTACTTATCTCGATTTCCTAAGATAATTTAATGGCGTTAACCGTTTCTCGTGGTTAATGAAATGAAAATTCCATCAGACTGTCACCATAAAGTCTTGCAATTGAGAATTTGATCAAACTTTTTACCATCGAACATGAAAGAAACATGTCAGCTAGATCCGGATTTTATTTTTTTTTTTAAGAAGGTGGAAAGCATCGAAAGCCTGTGTGTGGGACTTGAACCCTAACTAAAACCACCTCTGCGTCCAACCCCGTATCGGGGGGTTTCAGCCGTAGCTGCTTCCTTCGTTGTCCGCATACCCGGATAGGTGGGTGCGAGTGCACGAACATTGGTCTGTATGTATGTATTTATTCAATTATGTATTTATATCTTCACTGCCAACCGGTTCAAAATTATATCTTCACTGCTCGCTGGTTCAAAATAGAATAAAAATGTTAAAGAAAATGATTCCCTTCAGGCCAAGTCTTTTAATAGGGTATTACCCGGATTCACAAAATCATTTTCATCAGAAAAATAAAGGCAAGACTTTTGCCTTTTTAAATTTAACATTAAATGATTCCCTTCAGGCAGTCTTTTAATAGGGCAATATAAATAGAGCGTTAGTAACAGAAAATTTGATCTATAATATTTCTGTGTTTTGTTAGTAATTTGGCAAAATGCTGAACTGATTTTGACTAAACTTCGCAGAAACACTCGGGCCAATACCGAGCTCAATCGGTTTGGTTGCTTTAGAGTCCATAGCATACTGACAATACATACTTACAAATATGTATACATATAAATGTAGATATGTAGATAAAATATACACATACACTGACTCAAAAATTTGTCCGTACACCACTCAGATAAAAATTTATTTCTCTATAACTTTTGGAGTATTTGTTCGATTCAAATAAAAAACATACGAAACGAAAGCTAATTTATTTAGGAAACGAACAATTTTCTTTATTTACAATTATTTAAAAAAACTTACTTTAAAACTTAAACAAATTTAAATGACTTCATTTTTCCAACTCAAAAAATTATCCATACACTTGTTTCAATAGGTTATAATTAGTAAAAAAGAAAAGAAATTAATAGGGTGTGTGATAGCCCTTGGCTTCAATAACTGCACGCAATCTATTTTCCATTGAAAGCGCCAATTTGGCCGTATACTCTGGGGATATTTCTTGCCAAGTCTCTTTCAACCCAGTTTTCAGATCTTCTTTGGTCCTTATTGTTCTTTCTCTTAGTTTTCGTTCCATATGCGACCATAAGTGCTCGATGGGATTAAGATCAGGACTCTGGGGAGGATGGAGAAGAACTTTGCGGACGTTGTAGAGTAACCATTCCGTTACAACCATGGATGAATGCTTGGGGTCGTTGTCGTGGACAAAACAGTAGTTCTCACCTAGTACCAATTTTTGGGCAGAACTTGCCAAGTTATCTTTTAAAATTTTCAGATACTGCATCTTGTTCATTATGGACTCAATGAACACCAGATTTCCTACCCCCGCTGCTGACATTGATCCCCACACCATCACACTTCCACCGCCATGTTTGACAGTATGGTTTACGTTGGAATCCTTTAGTGCTGTGCCGCTTCTACGCCAAACGAAGCGTCGCCCATCTGACCCAAAAATATTAAATTTTGACTCGTCTGAGAATATAACGCGTTTCCAAAATTCAGGCGGTTTATTTACGTATTCTTTCGCGTATTGCAACCTTTTTAGAATATTTCTTTTTGATAGATACGGCTTATTTCGAGGTGCTCGGGCCATATACTCGTTGGAATGTAAGAAATTTCTAACTGTTTGTGGATTCACTTCAATGTTTAGGTCTTGCACAAGTGTTGCGGATATATTTGTTGCACTCACCTTAGGATTTTTTTTTATTATTCGCAGTATCTTACGCTGAACCTGTGGTGTAGCCAATTTCTTTTTCCGTCCTTGCGATTTCAGTTGATCCTGTTTTTTTGTATTTGTCTATGACGTATTGAACAGAGGAATGTGTTCTCTCAACAATGTCTGCAATTTCACGCAAACTTTTATTTTTTTTCCACAGATTTATAATTAAATACTTAACGTCCTTAGGGATTCCTTTCCGCATTTTCTGCTCCATTTTTAAGCACCAAATTGAATAAAACGACCACTAGTAGCGAAGTGTAAATACTCAATGACATGCAAAATGAGAAATTGTAAAGAAATCGTAAATATAACGGTAGTTCTATTTGACTTTGAACGGTGTACGGTTAATTTTTTGAGTCTGATAGGAAATGTGTTTTGGCTTTTTTTTCTTTTTAATTTTTACTGGATGTTTTTCATTTCTATTCATAGGCAATTCGTAAACTCTGGTTAATTTCCTTTTACTTAATATCTTTTTTATATAAATCCTGTGATTAGTGTCAAAAATATTGAGTAATAACTTTCCTGTCGTATGGTGTACGGACAATTTTTTGAGTTAGTGTATATATGTAGATATATGTAGATGTAGATACATTGGCCTTTATATATTGTATGTTTGTAGATAGAGAGTATGAATATAACATTAAATGATTCCACTCATTTTGTGACACAACTTGACTCCAGCCAGCGCCCCCTAGCGAGCAGTTTTCCACCCATGTCCTTCCCCAGGTCACAGACTATCGCTGTACCAAATTACATTGTGATAGGTTCGGCGGTTTAGGCGTGAAAAGGTTTTGTTAATAACTTGACTCCAGCGCCCCCTATCGAGCGGTTTTTCTGCCTATGTCCTTCCCCAGGTCCCATATTATCTTCGTACCAAATTACATTATGATTGGTTCAGCGGTTTAGGCGTGAAAAGGTAGTGGACAGACAGACAGACAGACAGACAGACAGAGTTACTTTCGCATTTATAATATTATGTGATGTATGTATAGATTAAGCTACTCGTGAGATAAAAAAAAATATTTTGAATGAAAACCGTTCTAAGTAAAACAATTTTGAGAATTCATGGCTTCAACCCGAAACAACAGGAAACCTAACTTCGAAGATGGAAGTTGAAAAATGGGCCAAATTTTACAACTTATGGCAGTGCTAGTTCATAACGAGTTTTGAATTAAATCGTACAGGATAAGGCGAATGGACTAAAGCTGTAGCACATACAAGTGTAAGAAGATCTCAAACTACTTAGGCTTAGACTTCGACTAAGGGTAGGAATTATAAATCCAGAAAGGTAAGGTTAGGTTGGATAAGCGGGCTGACACACTTAGTTTTATTTGAACCCATTTTGGTACCCATTATGTGTTCCCATCCGTGGTGGCAGTGTTTAGATTCCAACCATCCCGACATCCGGGCAAACTTAAGCAGACCCGATGGCGATCGATCTGGATAGCTCGTCGATGTGTTCGAAGAAAAATTTGCCCGAAGTTCTATTTCTAAGTTAGAAGAGGTTTGGGCAGTTACAGAGGAATTGGGCCGTGTCCTCATGAGCCTCTTCATCACCGCATTCCCTGCATATGTCATCATCGTTAAGGTGTAATTTCATCGTGTGGTATCTTAGCATGTTGTGCCCAGTTAACACTTTTGACAACGATTTCCTATTTTTTGTAGAAGTTTCCTGGTTATTGC
The DNA here is from genome assembly GCA_949775065.1 of Brachyopa scutellaris. Taxonomy (NCBI): domain Eukaryota; kingdom Metazoa; phylum Arthropoda; class Insecta; order Diptera; family Syrphidae; genus Brachyopa; species Brachyopa scutellaris. The sequence continues at coordinate 96,200,748 of OX459115.1, read as the reverse complement.
TTTATCGTATTCTGGCCACAGAATTGATTTCCATCTGCTATTAGCGTGGAAGTTTCACCGTACCGTCTGCTTGCTCTCTGGGTTGGTTGAGCATTTTCTGGCCAATTCATCCGCGGTTTCATTACCTGGTATCCCGCTGTGACCAAGGACGCAGTTTCACGTTGTGCTGCGTGCCAAGAACCTTAAGTTCTTCGCGGCAACACTTAATAAGCTAGGATGCTTGCAATTGATTTTATGGCCGCTTAGCTGCCAATGTAAATTGTGACATTCTTTTGGGATACTGTCATCATTGACACCAATTGGGCGGGCTTTGTCACTGCTAGAACCTCAGCTTGGGAAACTCTGCTGTGGTCTGGGAGTCGTATGGAGCTGCGTATTCCTAGTTCCTCCGAGAAGCAACCCGCTCCTACACCTATGTCCATCTTTGAATCATCGGAGTGATGGACTTAGCATCCTGAGGCACCTCGTTTTTCTCCCATTGCTCTCTGCTTGGAAAGACCCAGGAGAAAGGTTTTTCGAAATCCAAATATGGGACAGTGTAGTCTGAATTGATGTCACCTTTAAGTTAATTGCCAAGTATCTTAGTGTTTCCATATGTATACGGACTCCAGTGGCCTGACTAGCTTATTCTGGGAGCGCTCTTTGCTGCGACCTCCTGTATGTAGAAATCTAGAGGCAGAAGGATAAGAATTGCTTCCAATCCCGCTGTTGGCGTTGTTCTTATCGCGCTGCATGCTATTCTCTGTACTTTGGTCATAACATTAAGGCTGCTAGTTTTTGCGGCAGCATGCCACCAGAATAATCCTTCATATTTCAGTATGGGTCTTACTACCGCCGAGTACATCCACAGCGTAATTCGTGGCCTAGATCCCCAGTTTTTCCCGAAGAATCTCCTGCAGGTATAGAAGGCAACTGATGCCTTTTTTACTCTTTCTTTTATTTATGTTCAGGTCAGCTTCTAATTAATCATCCTGTCGAGTATGAGATGCAAGTATTCAGCGCACTCTCGGACATCTTAAGGGTCAGTAGCCTAAACACTGGTATCGTTCTCTTGTTAGTGAACAGCAATAGTTTGGTTTTCTGAGGGTTGACCGCCCGCCAGTCTATCCGGAAAACGATTCGTTTAATACTTAGCTGACTACCTATAATGCATGGTACTTCAAAAAGATACAGAAAACTACTTAAATTTGTAAGATGGTTAAAAAGGACTCGAAATTCAGAAATATACCCCGCAAGCGGCACTACATCAAAACCTAACCTATCCCAAAAGATCCAAATACTTTTGGCCATTTTGCTGCTGGCTACTAAGCCCAAGTCTCCATTTTCTTTTCCTATCTTCGACACACACACATACATTCAGAGTTACAAATACAAATGCAAAATGCTTGTTCACTTCAATTCCAAGATATCAGATAACAAAATCTAAGACGAGCGCATGATATGATGGGCCATATCGTCCTTGTATATCCATATCCCATCTTAACAACAATAGCAACGTTCGTTTTTAACTGCGCTGGCTGTGTGATGTGATGTGCTCTTCACTTCAATCTCCCGACAGGCGCACCTCCTCCTCCTTCATTGTCGGGTTATTTATGACTCCCTAGCCTGACGTATTTCACAACGTTGCGTCGTCGTCGTCATCATCATTGTCGGTCCCGTCCTCTTTGCCAAGGAATTAGATACAAAAAACAAACAAAAAACGACTTTCTATTCCATTCTTCGTCTTCTGCTGTTATAAGAGAGTGTGTGTGTATGCTTCAAAATGAGAAAAGGACGAACAAGTCTTTGACATTTGGGTGCCACCCTCAAAAGTGAAACCAAACAAAAAGTAGAAAAGTTGTTCATCTTCCACCCAACCTCCGGCTCCATTGGGAACACTGATAACTACACTCTAGCTACCAGTTTCAGCTTCATTTTCAAATTCTCCATCAAGATACGAAGGAGATACGTACGAATACGCCAACATTACGTCGCGTTGTCAGTCGGGCAACAAAATAACTGGCTGGGATTAATTTCGTCCTTCACAGTGCGGGGGATTTTCTTGTTACATAGTTTGTCAGTTTGTCGTCCTTTTTTTTTTGTTGCTGCTCCATTTCTGTTTCTTTACGCGACCAAGAATAATGTCATTCGTCAGAAAATTCGCTCGTTTATATGGATGGGATAAGGCGCACTCGGCCAAAGCCTTGACAGTGCAAAAATAAATATATACAAACGGGACTCAGAGCATGGCCATCATCATCATCATCATCATCATCATCGGGAATAGCTACAGCATCGGCATCTAGAGTATCAAATGATAGATCCAACTTTATAGATATTTTCTAGGACATTTTCTTTGCTCCCTCCATACACACACACACACACACACAGAGCCATACAAAGGGGCAGAGAAATTATTTATGCATAGATATGTATAGCCAGGAGATTTAGCGCGCTCTTCGCAAATGAACGGACAAACGGACAGGATGACTTGGTAATTTACCAATGGAGCGCAATTTCCATAATTACTCTCCGAAGGAGCCAGCTATAGAAGCAAACGAGAGGGGAGTGACATGACAGAAGGATACTCTGAATGAGATGTATATCCTTCTCGTCCTGCTAGTGCTACGATACCAAGATGATGATGATAATGTTAATACCACTCATGATGAGAATGCTGGTGATAAGATTCTTCTTCAATAGCCAGCCTCCCCCCTCCGCATTAACGTTATCCTTCATTGGACGCGCTCTGAAGGACACACTATGGGCTGGGCGCATGGATTAAAAGTGTACTTAAGCGCACAAGGATACGGATATACTGGTAGCCAAGAAAATTTAATTACACCATTGAAGGGGTGGTGGTGGGTGGGTTATGGACATTGCCATCGTCCTATACCTATACCAACTCCTTAATAGTTATGACCTCTGGAGGGGTTTTTTTTTTTTGGTTTTTGGAAAATCTCACTCGCTTTGGATTATTTCTTTCGGGGATAATTTAAGGAAATTAATGAAGTGCCTCTTTCGCTTTCTGTTTCTCCATCTATCTGTCTATCTGGTGTTTTTGTTTTATTTTGGTGCTTCAACTTGATGAAAGTTAGCTAAGGCGCGTATAAACAATGAGAATGTCCTGAAATGTTCGTCCAGATGGTGATTTGCATAAGTTCTTTTGGCTTATCATTTTGACATGGAATATGCGAACGTCCTTCTACTCGTATTCGTTTGCTGTGTCAGTTGCTATGGGATCCAACTGTGATTGGAGATTTTCTTGATGCCATCTTGTAGGTATTGTGGGTGTCATTTGGAAGGTCTTTTGGGAAGAAATTGACAGAAAAATCGTTGGCTACTTTCAGGCATACATGCGTGCGTATATAAGTAGGAAGCAGGGAGTAGTTGGCACATGGTCATTTGAGAACTTTGCTTTTTTAAAAGTGTAGTTACCTAGACAGGAAGGAAAAGGGGATCAGAAATAAATCTGTAGACCTATATTGGACTTTGGACTGTGCTGAGCCTGTTAGAGCGAGCTAGAGCTAGTGAAACCCTGTGAATAGGAGTCTTTTGACACGGCTACGATTTGAAGATTTTTCTTTAATAGTGGTAAAACTCAGTGATCCGATTCTTCATAAATTAAAACTGTCTTCACCTCTCCAATTGACATTTCTGCATCTAGATCTGCATACTTCTATAGCATTGCCGCGGTACCTGCAGTGTATTTAAGAGCTGTCCAAAAATTGATTATAAGATCAGTTGCCTCTATTTCTGGGTACCATTGTGCGGTTTATTTTTGAAGTGAAACTTCTAACTCGACTTACGCGTTAAACGGTCGCGTTAAATGGTCGCGTTATGGTTGCATTAAACACTTCAGAGCAGTGAATTTACATAGGCATCGCATCAGAGTAAAAAAAATCACCACACCTTAAACAACAAAACTTACTCGCAACCGAATGATTGTTGCATATCGATCCAATAGATTGCTTTCAAACCATTTTAAGTTATATAGTCGTGCGAGTCAACCAGCTTTCAGTGGGTTGTGACTTCGGTATACACAGCTTTTTTGTATTTTCATTTGCTGCAATCCGTCTCGTCCGATCCGATCACCGAAATCAAGCAGCGTCAAGCGGTTAGTGCTTAGCAGGGTTGCCGCGAGCAAATTTCTGAAAGCGTCCAAAATGGGGTCCAGAAGCAAAAAAGGGGTCCCACTTATATTTGTATGAAAAAATGCAATTTTTCGAAAAACTGTATCTTATTGCTGAACCTAAAATACAATAAATATTGGGAAAAAATAACAAAGATAAAAAAACATGAATGCAGAACGAGTTATTGGTAGGGAAATTCTGACTAACAAAAATACTTTGTTGATTTCATCACTGGTTGAACAAAATGGGTGTGTTTTAAGAGTAAAGTACCACGTTTTACACGTAAAAGAAACATGAAATGAAAATAAATTGAAAAAAGGGTCCTATATTTTCAAAATGCGTCAAAATCGGCGTTTTATTGAAAAGTTGGGTCCCGGGTCCCATCGCCGAAAAAGAGTCAAAATGACGCAAAAAGCGTCCCAAACGGCAACGCTGGTGCTTAGTCGAGTAAGAAGCTTCTTTAGTTGTGGTCCCCCTAACTAAAGAAGCTTCTTACTCGACTTCGGTTGGTTGCGTGGTATGTATGTATGGATATCAGTGGTGTGGGGAATAGTAGAAACAGCGAAAATTGATTGAGTGCAGAGTAGAATTGTGCGTGCGAGTAGTATTCCCACAGATCAGAGTTGTAATATTTTGCATTATTTTGCCATATTTTGTTTTATTTTGGAGTAGTAGTTAGTAGTTAGTTTAGTTAGTCAAGACTTTTATTTCATAAAAAAGGTGGGTTGATACATTAGCATACATTCTATTTAGGTTTGGTCATTATTGACCGTCTACCAGATTGACATTTAGGCTCCCTGCATAAAATGTGAGTTTACTTGCAGTACATTATTTATAGTATATTACATATGAACTTTAAACATTTGCATAAAGAATTTAACATATGTACATATAACAAAAGCTAGCTAGATTGACATTTTTGTTTTAAAAACTTTCCTCAATAAAACATTTTCTGTACATTAACGCCTTCGCAGTGTTCTCTCCTCATCCAGCACAGTCGCCCCAAAGTATCTTAATCGGTATTCTTTCAATATAAGACATATCGCTAAAAAGTGAAAAACGTCCCCTCTCGTACTTTTGTTACACAGATCACAAAGGATTGGCAGCTCAGGGCGATGCGGTATAAAATTAAGTGCGATCAGCTCCCCCCTCACTTTTAATATCAGGCTTATTTTGTCGGTTGAGTTACTGTTTAAAAAGTACGTTCTATCATGTAGATCATATCTCAGTCGCGAGTAGTATATTCTGTGTTGGGAGTTCCGAGCATCGTTTGCGTATCTTTCGTATCTATATCGTCCTATTGATGACACTAGCGCGTTAAATTTAGATCTTAAGTCAGAACCTTGATCCGCCGTTGTTATTTTGGAGTATTGTGCATTTTTTGAGTTAATTTTAGTTTATTTGGTACAAAATGTAGGTAAATGCAGGTAAATTGAGTAAAACAAAGCAAAATAAGGCAAAATTATAATGCAAAAAAATGCAAATGAATGCAAAGAATGCTAATGCATTCATTAATTATTGCATTCAAATAAATGGTACCTAGAAAAAAAAGAATGCGATCTTTTGAATGCTTAAGAATGGTGATTGCATTCTTGTTATTGAAGTCTCGAAATTCAGTCGATGAATGCAATCACAAAATTGAATTCATTCGATGATTTTTAATAAAGAATGCATCCCAAAATTAATTGGGACACCCACACCATGAATAGGTAGGTACATACATATACATATACATAGTTGGTAAAATGGAAATCAAACAGTTTTTTGTTAATGAATTCATATTCCTAAATATTTTGGGGCTTGGGGCAAAATGGACACCCGAACATGTATTCGAGACATAGACATCCGAAAAATTTGGTTCCATTCAAAAGCCAAGAAAATTTCTGATGGAAAATACATATCTAATTATTATGTGTCATATGGTATGACCCCATTTCTTAAGTTTTTTCAAGGATTTTTTTAAGGAGAAATAACTGAGAATATTCTTTGAATATCCAATAAATGCGAAAATTGTATGAATGTCTCTTCCTTTTTGTCACAAATTCGTTTTCCTTTGTCCACGATTATATGTAGCTAAGAAGTTTCACTTCGGCCGCGCGTACTTCTACACGTACCATTTTATTTTGTAGGTAACTAGTTAAATAAAACTTTAGTAAAGGAAAGAATTTATGGAGGTTAATCTCGATGCGTCTGACCCCATCAACAACGAGACTGACTGACTGACTTATTAAAACGAATGTGGTCATTTTTGAATTTTTCAATTATCAACTCTTGATTTTCAGTCTTAGGACGGAATACTTATTTTAATTTAAAACTCCAAACAAGGGTAAGTATCTCCGATTCCAAGTTAACATTGGTTTCCTTGAAGAAACAATTTACATTTTTGATTCTTTTTAAGTATTTGCATATTCAGCGTAAGTACCTTATTCTCAATTTCTGCCAAAAGTTAATTTCTTAAGACAACAACAAGCCACGTTCTTAAATTCTTAACTATCCTTTATTCTTGGTGCAACAATGTAAGTTCTTAAATGTAAAAACTTTTTTTCTTGCTGTAAGATCTTTTATTCTTATGTAGTAACTAAGACAGAGAATTCTTGAATTAACAATTTTACTTGTTGAGCAGATTTTAACCAACGTTTATTCTTGCGACAAAGTATAAAATTGTTGTGATTACAACTTTTTTTCTGAGTAATATATGTAGATATCACATTTAAAGCTACGAGTACGTTCTAAGGACCAATCTTAAAAAATAAAATATTCTACAGCATCCTATGTGTGCTAGAAAAATATGTATTCTGACCCGAATTGTGATTGCACAGTACTGTTAAGAAAAAAAAAAAAAAAAACACAACAAAGGATAACCTAGATTCCTTTAAATTAAATATTTGCCTCCTGGCACTCTGGGAAATAATCCAAAAATCTACAGAAATGGAAAATCGCTAATTGAAAGTACTTTTTTGTTTTTTAATTGTGAGGCCGGCCAAGCCTACACACTCGTATCTCTCTTTTGTTTAAATATTTACTCGGATCTATTGGAACAAATTAAACGATAAACAGGTACCTACTCGCTCTACAAATAATCATTCGAAACCAAGCCAAAGGAACGATGGAAATCGAAAGATAAATACCGCTGGTGGCGGCATCCGACTCTCATTAGCAAAGATTCAGCGCGCCCACACACACACACGCGGTATTTAACGTTTTATGTCAGCCGCAGCCGCATCTGCAAACAGAAGCAGTTATGTACCAGTATCTCCACTCCACCCTCGTATCCATCTTTTTCTTTATTTTCCGTTAAACTAAATCAACAGGTTTTGGGGTCTCGAATTAATTAAACGGGGATCTGTGTTGTGTGAGAAAAAGAAGAACCGGTGATAACGCGACGCAATCAAACATCCAACATCCAAACCATACGCGTTGATGATTACTTGGATGACTTGGGATGCGGTAAAGAAGACATTCCCGCCGCCCACCTGCTGGTGTATGCGTTGTGGAATCACTTAGGAGAAAAAAGCGGCCGCCTTGTGCACGCTGGATTAATTAGAGAACCTCTAAGCCATGTTGACACTCGGACTGATCCATCGTGCGGTGTGGTTGTCGCGTTTAATCACCAGCCACCAGCCACCCGTCTTCTATCTCGCTCCCACTGTTTGTTTGCGTATATGTTTGATGTCAGAGTTGACGTTTCGTGTTTTCGTTTAATTTGAAAACCAGAGCGCGCGTACATAAATCGTCTGCGGCCATCAAATTCTTTGGGCGCACACACCAGCAGCAACCAACCAACCCTTTTCCTGTATTCCAGGCCAACGCAACGTGTGCCTTAATTTTATTGAAATTCCTGTCAACTTGCTGATGTTGAAAGAGAGCGAGGCCGCCGACTCCACCGAACAACGAGTGGGTCGTAATGTTACAGATCTCCAATGTGATAGCTGCGCGACTTAGATTAGAAAAAAAAGAAGAACAGAATTTATAGCTTTTAGATACGCGGTTGATTAGTAATTCTTGTCAAATCCTAACGAAGATGATGCACAGAGATGGTTGTATGGGTTTTTACATTTTAGCCGAGAGCAATTTATGGGCCACGTTGTGATGTGACAACATTTTGACTTGGATTGATGCGCACGGACCTCTTTGGGGCCATTTTCTGTTTAATTGTCCAACATCATCAGTAAAATCGTGTGGTTTGGAATAAATTTGTTTTCTGTTTCTTTTTTAGAATTACCCGCCCGAACTTGTTAGTTAAGTCAGGCAAACGACAAGTTCCAATCGAAGTCGATAATTCAACCTCGTTTAATCGATTTTTGAGTTAATCAGAATCGTTTTTAAGTGTGGATTCGCCTGTCAAACTAGTCCATCCGATGATAGAGGATACAAGTTCGTCGGAAATCCAATTCGGTAGTAGGTAGCCACTTTGATGTTGAATGAAATGGTGGGCGGTTAGGATGTTATGTATTCGTTTGTTAAGTGGAAGGTTTATGTCCATTAAACGAACTCTGTCAATGGAATAAATAATGCGATAGCAGAGGGCCAGAAACCATAGGAAAATTGCATCCAAGAACGCCGATCATAGATTTAACTAAGTCAAACGCCATTTAAGTCTTAAACCTTAAACTAAGGGTGACTGTGGCGCAGTGTAAAAATACAGTGGAATCTCGGTAACTTGAACAATCCAATAACTTGAACATGCTATTTTTCCCCTATAGGTATTCTGTAACTTGAACGGACAGTTTTTAAGACGCGGTACCTTGAATTGACAATTAAAAAATGAAATCCTCTTTAACTTGATCAAATTTTATGTGACAATCAAAATTGTTTTAAATTGGAATCTGTACACCTATGTATGCCTTACACCTATGTATGTATGTTGCTACAAATTTTAATGGTTTTCATAAAGGGGAATCTAATAGAATTTCTTTTGCATCTAAGTTAAAAGCTCTAAATTTTTTGTTTGATCCAGTAACTTGAGAGTCCACTGTAAGTCAATCAGTTTAAGAAGTTTCAGTAGGATAGTCATTCACTGAAGAAATTGATCGCGCAAACAAGAAACATCTGGAAAAGATTTCTGTGAATTATAAGCAACGACAAAACTTTCAAAATAAACAACTCTCCATTTATCCTGGACACCACCCACACGTTAGTTGAACCCTAACATCTGATTTTCCCATCACTAAGCCGATCTATCTGTCTCTCGTTCTTGTCTTTCATATGCTCGCGCTTTGTGTAAACATTATTAGTGTATGGTGTATCCAAAACCTCTATAACTTGGAGCTTGGAGTCTCACCAAGGCAAAGCGAGACGAGACAGCTGCCGCTGACATTCAATATGAGAGTCCAGGTATGTTAAACATTTCACCAGAAAATCCGTTATACTGAGAACCTTAGGAAAGCATTTACCAATAATATTCTAGACCACATCTGGACAGCTCACGGGACACAAAGCCATCTGGAAAGATGTTTCAGAATCCACTGGAGAGCAAGAATATGCTATGACAATGCAGTCTGAAATTCCTCAGCCGTGATAAATGGCACCAAGGCACACTGATCGCTGAAGTTGGAGGCAGATGGATCTCATATTAACGGAGAATCGGTAGCTCGTGTATACTGTCCAGATCATCCGATAAATATATCCATTCATTTAGAACTCTCGGTGACTCTTTTTGGAAGTTTTTGCAATTCTCATTGGCGTAGATGAACTCATTAAAACCAAAACCTGAGACACTTGTGTACACATACATATGCTCTGATAGTCACTTGCACTTGCAAATCCACAAGCTAACTCTACGCTAGGGAAGGACTGCAAAGAAAATCTCAATACCCCTGCAAGATCCTACATGGTGAACCTGCTCCGAGTACCTGGCCACAACAACATACTGGGGAACGAGAGAGCAGATGAACTGGCAAGAGTAGGGGCGGAAGACGTTGATTATTTCACAGTACCTAGTTACTACTATACTACTACTACTACTACTACTTGCAAAACCCCATTTAGCTAATGTGGAGTCAAATCCAAACATGTAAGGCTACTAACGAAAGGATAGAAAATCCGAACCTACAACGGGCTAGGAAAATATTAAAACATCAACTTGAATAGACATGCTAACAGACTGGAACTAGTGCAATATAGAACTCAATTTTCACTCACTTCTTCTGCTACTGTCCTGCTTTATGTACAATAAGTCAGAAATACCTGGGAGGACATATTTCTTGAAAATACATTTTCCTCCTTCACTTTTACATTCCCCATCACAAACCTTCCACTCACATAAACCCTGCAACTCAGCTGAGTTTCTGAGGGAAACACAGCGGACCCGATTTGCGAGGTGAGATCTCTCCCCACCCTGACAAAACAACCAACATCTGGACGGTGGAATATGCCCACTGCATCACCCTGAAAATCGTCGTTTCGTTTCATCTTGTTTCGTACGTTTTAGTTAGTTTTTCCCTTAATTTTGTATTTGCAATTTTTTAGCTGTACTTGTTTCAGAAAATATGTAGTGTGTAGGTAAGCAATGTCATGTTTTACTTGTCAATTCCTTTCATTAGATACCCATATTAAGGAGGTCGTAAAGATGAGACTAATCCACCATCTTAGTGCGTCCGCCATATTGAATTTTAAATGATGTCACTTAGCTTATCGTATTCGAATTGTCAAACCCTTTCATTTGATACCCATATTAAGGATGTACTAAAGATATCAGAAATCCGCCATTTTGAAATTAGAATGACGTCATATCATATTGTATTCCACTCGCTAAGCCCTTTCATTTCATACCACAATCAATGCGGTTGTAAAGAAAAAGATAAAAGAGGTAATCCGCCATCTTGCTTGGTGCGCCCGCCATAATATTGAAATTTTCTGTGACGTCACATAGCCTAGAACACTCCCAGGATCAAGACAAATCCAACGACACCTTATTTGTTGAAATCGGTTCCATAGTTTAGGCTGTACGAGGTGACATCCGTACATACAAACATACATACAAACCCAGCCTGTTAAATCATAACCCTCCCTCTTGCCTAGTCGGGTAATAAGGACATTGACACAGCCGTTTTACCAATTGACGAACATTGTTGCCAGTCACTATAAGAAAATTTCTCAGTAACCTTAAAGTTATTTACAAATTTTCAAAAGTATGTAGAGCGTACTAGGCAATTTCCTTAGAAGTGGTGCAAGTTCTGAAAGTTTGGACACGATGAACAAAAAAACAGGTTCACGATTAGCCGCGATTGCCGCCACACTCGAGTATCATAACAGAAGGTGCATACTCCGAGTTAAAATGAGATCTATGTGAAGTCCCAGAAGGGAGCATTCTTAGACCCATTCTATATATATTGCTTTGCAACGATCTATGTACTTCATTAGAACGATAAAATCGGAATCGATTTTGACCAAACTTTCGCCTAAGTCAGGACGTACCCAAGATGCACTAAACTTTGATTTTAAATCGATCGTCCAGGTCCGCTCCTAACTTACTTTTCTTAAAATGTCACAAAGTGTTGTGGGAAAGAAATTGTCACCAAATCCCAATTGACCAGTGCTTAGCTGGCGACGCGACGCTCCTTCCTTAATTAAGTGATGACTATCTTTTGTATTTAAAATCAAAAATAAACCGAAAGTCGAGGATACAATTTACTACGTGTACACCAAAACTAAATGCAATGTGAACTCGATCGTGCGTCCTCACTCAGCCCCAAATACACACGCGGAACAAATGCTAAGCCGACGACTATGTACTCGTATACGTCCACGAGTAATTCCTTCCGCAAGGGTTCATGCTGTTTAATGTCCGTTAAAATGTGTTGTGGTTTTGTGACGCAATTAATTCTCCAATTGGCATTGCATCGCGACCATCTTCAATTCACAGCCAGCCTAGGGTCCAGTCCAGGTCCGGTGGCTTGTTGCCCACCGTCCGTTTTGTGGTGTGAGGTGATGATTCTTTTCCTCTCGCTCTCTGTCAGTAGTTCGCGTTCGCGATCGAAGGACCTACAGTTGTACCGATACCGATTCGTCGAATGCAAATTTATGTGATTCCAATCGTGTGTGTTTGGACCAAAGACGGGAAAACTCTCCTCCGTCCACATTGTTTGTGTCGTTGAGTTATTTCACCTTAGGGGAGAGAGGGCGCGCGCCGCGCTCGAAAAGGAAGATCACTTCTTTTTGAGATCTTTATCGACGAGACAGAGATCCTCACACACGAACACAAACATGAAACACATGTGGAGGGTAATGCACGATTTTACATTTGTAAGGAGTTCTCCCTCCCTCAGAAGAAAAAGAAGCAGAAGAAGAAGAAAAAGACGAGGGTCACTCCTAGACGCTAAATTACAACCTGATCACTGGCCAGGATCTCCTCAGCTCTCGAGTCTGCAGCGCACTTTTGATTATTGATGCTGTTTTGCATAGAAATTAAATGTTATTGCGCGATTTCGGGATACACGCCGAAGAAGATATATTTGCGTTCGCCAAACCACCGAGAGAGGGAGCACGAGATTTATCGCAGCCGATAAAGATTATTGAGAGGTGTGTTCGAACCGCTTTGGATTGTGGGCACTCGTATAATTGCTGGTTCTGGTACTCGTGTATGGGATATGTTTACATGCGATACGCGAATGTTCTGTTCCTTTGAAGAGAGAGAGAGAGAGAGAGACAGAAGGGAGCCAAATGTGCCTAGAAGCGTATTTATGCTTTGATGTCGATATGTGTACGTAGAAGTTCTGCGAGAAGATCTAAATCGCTTGACAATGATTGGTGTTCCAGGATCGCCGATCGCCGACAGTGTCGCCGAGCTTCCAGCAATCGGGGCGCTTCGTTTTGGGTGGAGATGTCTTCAGGGTGATGGATTATTAGTTCTTATTCATAGAAGAGGGTGTTGACTGATTTAATCGATGCCATGTGTAAGAAAGGCAATGAAAGTCGAAGTCTATTTTATTTTTATCTTCCTGATGGCCAACGGGGTCAACCAACCACCTCAATGGACATACCTATGTAATGTGCATTTAAGCAGCTACAGGCACGATTATGCTGAGTAAAATTGTGACTTGATTGAATAAAAGAATCTCGAATGTTTTTGATCCCAGAATGCAGTTCTCCCCCTTTGTCCTTACGAATATAACGTTCAATCTAAGGCCATTTTCGAAAACGTCATTTGATCGTCAATTTGATCGTCGGGTGACGATCAACATTTGCAACACAAAGGGTTTTGTATGTGCAGTTTGCGTTTAAGAGCATTTGGAGAAAAGCAATTTGATGCAGAAGACGTTTTCGAAAACGGCCTAAGTGTGGCATTGTTAATGGATGTATAGATTGCAACTCGACGCCACACCAGTGTGGGATATAGTGAAGAGAAAGTCAGACTAGCAAAAGTCGAAACTTAGATGCCTCTGCAGGGAGTGAAAACAATGGCGCAAATTCATAATCAGATAAAGCCGACAATAAAATAATTTGTTCACCTACATAGCCTAAAATATACTTTTTGCTATTCATAGTCACCTAATTGAAAATGAGCCAAACATCACTTTAAAATTAAATAATTAGAGTCGGCTATGAATTTTCAGAGCTAAAAGGAAAAAAAAAAAACAAGAAGTCAACTTTGGAATGTATCATAGTTCCAAGACTTACGGCCATATTATTCACTCATTTTGACCCGGGCTAAAACTTACATCCGGGCTAAAGTGAGTTACAGTGGATCAAACCGGGTCGTCGTTAAATCCAAATAAATTTAAACTGCCGCTGGGAACGAGTCTAAGTACTCGGGTAAAAACTCAATTTTATAATAGCGACTCTTTTTGATGATTTGAAGGACGAATTTTTGGAACAGCCACTGCAGCCATTGTTAGTGCAGGTTATATACGCGACACCATTTCATCAAATAAATTAGATATCCGACTTGTTGTTGGAGTTGATGTCCTCTCATCGACTGGAGGTTACACGCTATCGCTGTCAACTGGTGAGAGTCCTGCAACTTTCACTTGCAGAGAAACGAGTTGCGCGCTTGATGGTGACCGCCGTCTGGTGCTAGGGTTGATTAATTTTTAGATCTGGAAAGTTTATAGAGGTGTATGCGGGGATTACTCTTACTCGCCTAATCCCGAGGTTATTTTCCTGTTATTTGCTCTTTATAAATTAAAGAGCAAGAATAGCGATTGAACTTAACACTTACGACGACACAGGGACACTGATTGACTCCCATAGAGCGCACTTTATTTGTCATTCGATTTGTCTCCATGCTATTCGTATTAACATACAAATATATAACCAAGCCCAGCAAAAGATCCGTTTCCATTTGGAAAAAGCGCTTTCCACAAACCAAAAAAAAAAAACACAAGACACAGAAACACACACTTTCTCACTTTTAAATAAATTTCAACCGACGTTTTTCATTTTATGGTCCTTTAATCCGATCCTTTAAATATACTGACGTTTCTTAGAGCCGCCATCCCAAGATTATTTTATTTACAGTCAAACTTCCCTATAGCGAATCTGCACGGGACCAGAAAATCACTTCGTTATATAGAAAATTCGTTATACAGAAATTAGGAATTTTTTTTTATCAACTTTTATTAATAGTAATCAGTAATTTTAGTTTGGATTACAATCTTCCATTTTTCTTCCTCAACAAAATCTTCTAATACATTTAAAGATTCAAACACATTAGTCGGTACGTTACTCCTCATCGCCAGAAAGGTTCGAAATACGTCAATTGATGAAGAAATTCGTCCCAATAATGTAGGTAACACTTTATCAGCATTCTGTTGTTATTTCGACTTTTGGGGAATCCCCTAATTATTTCTTACTTTTTTCTCGGTACAAAGTTTTATTAACCCATTTTGGCCCGAGTGGGTAGTTTTCTACCCAGATTTTTATAATTTTTACTCCAGAGGATTAATGACTGTTTGTAAAATGTTTCTATTTAAATGTAATTTTAGTAGTGTTAGTTACCATTTTGTTTTTCAATCTTCCCCCCACCCCTCTCTTTTAACACTATGATTGGGGCCTAAAATGTAGGCTTCAAAAAAGCATTTACAAAAAAAATAAGAAAAATATTATAAATATATAAACAATAAAATAAAATGTCTATTCTATGACGTCAATATAAAGTACTAAACATTTGTATCATTACTTTATGTGTTCCGTGTATCAGACCTGACAGATCAACGTTCAAAAATTGATGGGTAGTTTTCTGCCCAACGGGCCAATATGTAAGAATTTTTTTCATTTTAAGACAAGTCATGTATAACATTGAAACAATTTGAAATTACCGTTTTTTGTTTATTTATTTGTTTCGCATTTCGAGGTGATTCATCCAGATTCAGTATTTAGTCAAGATAATAAATGGTGTACTAGATAGATTAAAACAACAACAATGCAAATGGAGGAGATTATGGTCTTGCTTTAGTCACCTGATGAAGAAGATTATGTGGTCAATAAGGTGCACAGAACGGAATACGCAAATGTTGTGTATGTACCTTCAAAAGTCGACAATGCACTCCTTTTAATAGATTTCTGTGGAACTTTGGAGCTAGAATATTTAGAGGAGGGTGGTTTACATGATCATGAGGCAGAGTCGGAGACCAGATTGGAGCCACCTTTTAATCATTGTCAGAATAACGTATCTTTGAGTATTCTTAACGTGGAAGTGGATGCTGAAGCAGCCAGAATTTAATCTATATCACAGCTATTGGGTATTATACTCCGCTAAAGCAAGTATAAAATATGCTAAAACGCTCTTTTATTACCTATCATTGTCGTAGGTTAGGTGGTAAATCGTCATCTCAGTTGTTTTCTCTTTTCCATACTGATGGCATTACCGAAATGATAAAAGTATTTAATAACCAATATGCGGCACAACATAATGCACAGCTTCAATTCAACATGCACGAATTGAAGAGATTCTTGGATACACTGTTCCGCAATGAATACCATACACTTCCTCCATGGAAATTGTATGTACTGGTCAATTCAGCATACATTTTGAGTTTCAATTGCGAAGAATCTTTCAATGTCGATATTTGAATCAATCAAATGACTTATTCATTTATCAGGCAACACGAAGTTCGATCGGATACATTTGCCAAAATAAGACGGCTCATCAATCACCGTAGGCGATTATTGAGGTATTCACAGTAAAAAGTAGTGGTGACCACTTTTTGTCAATACATCTTCCAACATGATGCTCAATGCATGAGAATTGCTTGTTTTGGTCACGAAATCGGGAAATGTCAAGCCACAATTGGAGCTAAGAGACCATGTGTCTAAGGAGGTTTTGAGAGCAGACCGCAATCGCCCATCCACATGCATAATACAATATCTCGATGGTAGCATTAGTGACAAAAGCGCTGCAAAATTCGTCACAGTAAGGCGCCCTTTATTTGTATAAAGTGTATTATTAGCTAGTTTGCATTCTAAATGCTTCGGAAAATATACTACAAACATATAAGTACATAGTTATTTATCCCTACGTACTACTTATAACTTATCTATTTAATTTATGCAATGTTGATTTTCTTGAAATTTTTTTTTTTTTATACCTATTGGCCCAGTGGGTAGTAAACTACCCAGGTCATAACAGGTAGACGGTTAAAAAGAAAAATGTTTTGTTAACATTTTTGGTTTGATGGGGTCCATATGAGCTACTTTTGAAAATATCGTGAAAAAATGTCCACAGGAACTGGTACCGGGCCAAAATGGGTTAATGTTCGAAACAGAAAATTATTTGAAAAATTTGTTACATGGAGACAAAAACGCATGAGAGTTCAATATCCAGCTACAAAATTTGTTCGTTGTAGACAAAAATTTCGCTGTATGGTAATTCGTTACAAGGAGATCAAAACACACTGACTAAAAGTAGAACGAAAAAGCTGCGTACTTGAAAAAAAAATCGTAATTGGGAGAGCTTCGTTGTATAGAAGTTCGTTATAGGGACGTTCGACTGTATTTTGTTTTCATTGTTTGTAAGATTCAGACATCAGCGTTGCCGATGTGGCACGATCGTGCCTTTTTGACACGGTAATTTCCTTTAGGCACGCAGGCACGAAAAAATTAATTTTGGCAGGTTTTTTTATTTCCATTATTTGACTGGAACTTAAACTCATAATGATATAAATTTGAAATTGTAAGCACAGTTTTATTTATCATCAATAGAAGGACACGTTCGTTCAAAATTATACCATGAATGCACTTAATCCTGAAAAATAATTTAAAAGTAGATTATAAGTCTATTCAATGTGACTGTTGTGGGCAGAAAAGAACTGAAAAGTACAACGTTTTCGTGTTCAATAAGAAAACTTTCTGTCCGGGACTGATCTGCTTTGTGTTCAATGACTCTGAGCTGGAGAGCTTTTCTGCACCTACTCCGGAGGTAGAACATAATGTATTTGTCAGAAATTTCAAAATCACCTTTGATTGCATATTTGAGTTTTTTACATGAAGTGAAGTGATTCGATGAGATCTAAGTTTACCAACTTAAAGAAATCGAAATTCAATCGGAAAAAGGTTTAGTTATTTTTAAATGTAATAAATAATTTGGAAAATATTAAGTACAATAATCGACAATTTTGTCATATTGGACATAAAAAAACATATGGCTGTAATTTTCTGTTCTATTTTGATCGTTGTTTTTGACAAATCTGTGTAATTCTGCCTTGGATTATGTTAATTCATAATGATGATATTTCCTATTAAACCCAAAATTTTAAGCCAATACGTATAATATGATATTTTTTTCGTCACTAAATGTACAAAAGGGTTTAAAAATTAAGAGAAAAAGATTCCCAGCAATAATATTTGAAATTTTAAAGAAATAGAAAAACCTGTAATTTTTTTTTTGATTAGGCACGCTATCGCTTAAAATGGCACAGTATTTCAGCAGATGAGGCACGATAATTTTTTCTTGAAATGGGAAGATAAAGAAAAAGCGATTATTTTTGCCGCCCATTTGGAAGAAACCTTTAAACCGAACGTTGGTTAAGTGGTTCATGACAACATCAACATCACACGGATGGTAGTTCCACCATCTGACGATTTAACGCGCAGATCTGCGACGCTTAGAGAACTCGAACGTGAGATCGTGAAACTAAAACCTAAAAAAGCTCCTTGTTATGATTTGATTACCGGAGAAATTCTCAAAGCCTTACCTAGAAGAGCATTTATTAAGCTTCTCCATATTATAAATGCTGCACTCAGATTAAAACACGTGCCGAGCCAATGGAAAGTTGCGGAAGTCATTATGGTTTTAAAACCAGGAAAACCGTCATATGAAGTAAAATCATACAGACCAATCTCGCTTCTTCCAGTCGTATCAAAAATTTTCGAGAGGATATTACTAAGGCGTCTCCAACCGGTTATAGAAGAAAATAATCTAATCCCTGACCACCAGTTTGGGTTCAGAAGTAAGCATTCGACAATTGACCAGGTGCATAGAATTACTAACGTAATCGAAAAAGCACTAGAAGAAAAAAAGATATGCTCAGCCGTATTTCTTGATGTCTCGCAAGCCTTTGATAAGGTGTGGCACGATGGCTTGAAATGCAAATTACGACAAGTACTCCCGTGTACCTATACGAGATTTTGGATTCATATCTCGGAAATAGACTCTTCCGTGTTAGAAATGGAAACGAATACTCAGAGCTCAAAAAAATTTCGGCCGGCGTACCGCAAGGAAGCGTTCTGGGGCCGCTTCTTTATCTGTTATATACTCGTGATATACCGAAAGAAGATGGCACTATGCTTGCTACGTTTGCCGATGACACCGCTATCCTAGCAGTAGGTAAAACAATCGAGGAAACGACTGCCAAGCTGCAAAACGCATTGAATAAAGTAAATGAATGGACGAGGGACTGGCGGATCGCCCTTAACGGAACTAAATCTGTTCACGTGAATTTCACTTATAGAAAAATTAATGACTTGCCAATTTTTATAAATTTGGCCCGAATTCCCATTGCAAATGAAGCCAAATACCTGGGAATGACACTTGACGCAAAGCTGAAGTGGAATTCGCACGTGAAAATGAAACGTAAAGAATTAGAAATCAAATATAGAGAAATGTACTGGCTGATCGGGAAACATTCCCACCTCAGTACCGAGAACAAACTGCTTTTATAGAAGCAAGTGCTAAATCCGGTGTGGTCCTACGGTATACAACTTTGGGGTTGTACCAAGAAAACAAATGCCAATATTTTACAGACCTTTCAAAATAAAGTGCTTAGAGAAATTGTCCAAGCACCGTGGTATGCTAGAAACGACGATATCCACAGGGATCTCGGAATTCCGACAATTGAAGCTGAAACTAGAAGCTTCGCGTGAAAACATAGAAACCGACTAATCGGACATGTTAATAATACAGTCCTACTTATTTTGGATAAGAGCAATTTATTGCGCCGACTACAAAGGACAAAACCTTTCGACTTGGCGAGATAAGGATTAACCGCATCTAAATTGCGGAATATGCAGGATCTTTCATTGAAAAGTAACCTGCCAAACGTTTATATTTCGTGATAAAAAAATAGCTTGATAAGTAGTATAACTTAGTAGCAGTATCTTACAAATTTATTTTGAAGGGTGGTGTTTTTGGTCAGTAAGAATCTGACACTACTATGAGCACGCGCTCGCTATTCTCATAGTGTCTATGGAAGATTTTCACCTACCCTCGGAAAAAAAAAAAAAAAATTCTTGAGCGGCAACGCTGATGACTTGAATATGTTGCTGAATTTCGGGCCGCTGATTAGCCACATTTGGGGAGAGGATGATCCACAGCAGTATCAAGAGTACTGTTTGGTATGGATTTTGGTCATTGTAGCCTCAATTAAATGACATGGACTATCGTCATATGCGGTTCCAACAAGACGGCGCAACGTATCATAGATCGGGCGTTACATCGGAGCTATTACAAGAAAGTTCTCAAAACGCGTTATTTCCAAAAGAGGCGATGTGGAATGGCCGTGGCCGACAGGATCGTGCGATTTAACGCCTTTAGACTTTTTTCTCTGTGACTACGTTAAGTCACAAGTTTATCATCAACTGGAAAACAAAAATGGTGATATCCAGCCCGACTTATGCAACCGAGTCATATAAAACTCGACCTTTTCGGATCGTCTTCTGGAAATATCCATTATGCATATTTGTAGTGACTTGACTAGTTAAAAGCGAATGTCATTTCAATTTTGGCCTGACAGCTGTCAAAAACACAGCTGCAGTTTGAACTTTCAAATGTAATCAATTAATGGAAAGACATTCCGAGAAGTGTTTCTGACGCTTTCCTTTGGTTACCGTCAGAGTTCGTAGTTATAGTCCCTACCAGGAACGTATTTGAACTCTGAGCGCCCTTCTCTTGCGAAGTATCATTTGATTTCTGACAGAGAGTGGATGAACTTTTTTAATTAAAAATTAAAGAGTCTCTACGCGCCCTCAAATCGTAAAAAGAAGCCAAACCATCCAACATGCGACTGTGTCCATCAAAACACTTAACGACCTAATTCCAGTGATTGATTTACAACCATCACTAAGCCATTAAATAATAAAAATAAAACCAATATCCTTGAATATCCTTCGCGTATAAAATTCATAAGCAATTTTCCATACAATTGTTATTACGTTTTGCCACTATAAGTATAACAATATTTCCATTAATTAATGTCCTTCTCGTGGTTTTTATTACGTTCACCCGCTGCCAGCCATGCAATTGACACAGCCACCCTTCACATGAATTAAAATAGAGCCAAGCTCCTTGGACTGCGTCCTTCCTCCAACTCTACCACTACTTCTACCACTACGACTTGTAACGACTGTTAATAAAAATTTATGATTATTGTTCGAGGATATTGAAAAAAAAACAAAATGTTGGTCGGTTGTAATTTTCGTTATAACTTCTAAATGCCAATGACACTCGACGCGTCGTATATCCAGGATTCTATTCAAAATAAATGAATTTTATTATTATTTTTTTATTTTGTAATGATCTACGACAGGACATGAATTTGGTTCTATTTTTTCTAGGGCTCACACACACACACTCAGATAGAAGTGACTGACTCATATTTTAATTACCACCGTAAGAGGGTGGTGGTAACGGTTGGCTGTCAGGTTGTAATAAATTTTTTGAGCCACTCTCGTTCTCATTTTATGCATTTTTATGTCGTCGTCGTCGTCGATGTTGTTGCATCGAATTATATGCCACTGTACATGTGTGGGTGTATATTGCATGTCCTGTCGAAGATCAAACGCATAAATCAGCACGAGAAACCATCGAAAATTCCACACAGGATGTCCGTTTTGTGTTATAAATGGCAGCGCGAGTACACTCTGACTAGGACAGTTCGTATCTATATACACAGGGAGAGGGGAGAAAAAGGATACACATTCCCATACAAAAAAAAGGCAAACGAAAAAACAATGAAAGCCCATAAAAATGCATCATAATTTTGGGCACAAGACTCGTTAATATTCGCGTAACCCTCTCCGTCAAAAAAAAAAAGGAACCGAAAAGGGATCCATCAACAGAGTAACACGACAAAAAACGCTGGACACTGCAAAATGCGTATTTATGAACACATGAATGCATTTGACGATGGATGACTATTGGAGGGGTGGAGCGGGTGTGTGTGCATGTCAATGGGCGCTTCAATGAACGGGGCGCCTTTTTATTGTGAATTGTGGCATTTAGGAGACTCAAAATGATCGCCGGGAAACAAAAAGTATGGCTCGTGAAATTCGAGAGTAAAACGAATAAGTCGATTAGCTACGAGAGTCTACTCTTCGGGTAGAATGAAAGCTTATAGTGGCAAACACGGTTTTTCTCAACAAAACGAGGGAAAATACATTGCAGCGATCGCTACAGGCAAATAAAGCTTTTGGCTGATCAAGGCGATTTACTTTTTAGGGACAAAGCTGCGGGAAAGATATGATTAGCTGGAAATATAGGGCCACCAGCTGCGCTGATTTCAGGTATTAAACCGCCGTATCCGATTAAATTGATCATTACATAGGTTTATCTGATCATCAGAACTTATAAGACGACACGCATAAACAGAGCCACTAGAAATGATCGACAGAAAACTAAACTTCTACACGCCAAGAGGCTCGGACTCATAGACAAATACTGGTGACTGGTGTTTTGGGTTGGCTCAGCCTCTCAACCTAACCTAACCAGACCTACACATAGCTGTAAGCACTGATCGTTTGAAGACTGATCTTCAGAGCTGGTGATATTCGCCCGTTGATCTGATCGAATGATGTCCAGCGAGGAATAATCGCTAGTAAGTGAATGAATAAAACAAAAGAAGACCTTAAAAAGCCGATATCCATAGGACCGATAGTACATAAGCTTTTCGCGCGAGAGCTAAAAATCAAGAAATATTTCAACGGAGAAGTGATCTTAAAAAGTTTTGAGCAACTTAAAAAACTGACCATCATAAATAAGAATTGATCCTCAGAAAATCAATAACCGAAGAAACGATCAGCAAGAGATCCTAAGACCACTGATCCTCAAAGTCAGACTTATTATCAGTTGCTGGATCTTCAGGCGACTATTAAATGGAGGTCATATAGCCTACGAGCTTATGATATTTGAAGTTTCTGTCAGAGTACTGATTGATGATTAATGAAGCATTGATTCTTAGAAGACTGGTTGGGGGCTAACTGATCATCAGTGTATATTTTAACTAATGGTAGGATAATTATCCTCTAGAAAACTGAAATTTATACAACAGATCTTTGAAGAATCGATCTTTAGAAGAATGTAGCTGATTTTCATATACATCTCGAGAAAGATCTCACCAGGAAATGATCATCGAAAGAATTACCGTCACAGAATTATGTATTTTCATAAACATTGATCTTCAGAAGACTGATAGACTCATAAGGATGTTTGGAGCGCTAAATGACTGATCTTCGAAGGACTGATAGTTGGATGATTGATGTAAAACTGATCACCAGCACCAGTTAAGTCATAAGGATGTTAGAAGCGCTAAATGACTGATCTTCGAAGGACTGATAGTTACATGATTGATGAAGAACTGATCATCAGCACCAGTTAAGTCATAAGGATGTTAGAAGCGCTCTCTGACTACAGAGACTCGAAATATTGAAAAAATTGTTATACCATCTTGGGTTTTGTTAATTTATTCTCAGTAGATAAACCAGTTCGTGAATTAGTTGGCCCAAGGATAACAAGTAATGCGCCCTCATATCTGCCCTGCTAAACCCCCAATCCGTCCCTGCCGCATGTGAAACCATTCACAAATGCAAACAGGCTAATAAATTTCCCCCAAAAGTACCTACATGCATTTACGCAAAAATGGACAGGTAAATGAAAGAACGACATTGGCACCGAAAAAAAAAAATTATTAAAAAAAAATGCACTTCACCATTGCACATTGACAAGGATCTGAGGCGAATCCAGTGCTGGATAAAAAAATCCACTGCCATTCGATGATGATTGTCCAGTGTCAACACTAGCTCCATGGTGCGTTCATATTCATAATTCTCCATCCATTTTGGTGGCTTGCGCGAACATGCCCAGAAATGTCCTCGCGTCCACTGTTTGTCGATAGATATCCATATCCTGTGACATGTCGGACATTCTGCATTTTTTTTTTGTTTTTTCCCGAAAATGCATCGCATCAGATCATCGACAAAGAGCCTATAGCCAGAATAAAAAAAAAAGAAGTGAACTAAAAAAAGGACTCGCGCCAAGTTGTATTATTGTCTAGCTGTCGTCATCTTACCACACTCCCTGTAGTACCTACTGTTTGGCTTGTTATACGCTATCGGTGTCCTTGCAAATGCAATGCACCAATAAATCAAAATATAATATTTTTGTTGCCATTGTATTGCCTTTTTTTTTGTTGGGTCCTTGCATACAATTTTTAAATTTTGTTTTTTTCAACGGTGCCGTATATCCTGCAAAGCCATACACACTGAATTCGGGGGGAATTTGTCAATGTCATCGATGATTTCTGTCAGAGTTGCAGTGGCTGCTGCATACAGACACAAGAACACCAACCATTGCGCCAATATTTGAATGAATTTATGACACGCAACGATGAGGATTGGAAGAGGACAACGACAGGACTGGTCCCGTATATCGCTGTATGCATTTCGGTTTGGGCACGGTTGCAATTCGCCGCTGCAGGGATAGAAGAAGTTTTCGATGGAAACCGAAGGGAAGACTGCAACAACGGGGAAAAAGTGCTTAATTATTATTTATTGCTGGTTTTTTTTACACTGGAGTCCTTTTTTTGTATTTCCATTTCCGCAGGAGTGCCGTCTGATTTTTTTTTTGTTGGTGCATAAGAGGGGCGTGGGATGAGCGGTTTTTTCTTGTTTAAAGTCGACAATTTCTTTAAATGCAAAAATGCCATCTACGTTTCCTAACAGTATTCGTGTATCCTGCATCCTAATCCTCGTGTGGTTTATTAATCTCTCCTTTGTCCGAAATCAAGCGTCCATGACGGGTAATAAAATGTTTCTTTAGGACCCTCATATCAAAAAAAAAAAAAAAAAAAACACAAAACAACGCGTGTGTGTGTCTGAAATAAACCGATCAACTGCAAGGACATGGCAAATCCTTACAAACCTCAATATACGAATTAATTGATATCAATTAATCAAAATGAGAGCGCGGCACGAGGGGAAATGAAGACAGACACACATAAACACTTTAGCCATTTCGATAAAAGAAAAAAAAAACAAAACAGCAAGGATGCACTTTCTCACTTTGACAGGACATGCGATATAATTTATGGCCACAGCCATTAGTCTTTGTCGATCAATTTTGACGTGTGTGTGTGCCGATGTCCTGTGCAAATTTTATTACCATTTTGACACTTTTTTCCAGGGAAACTTCTGGGTAAGGCAGATAGTCGGACGAAGACAGCTGTGCGCACGTGATGATCCTGAAAAATTGCCCAAAATTATATCGATACACTTTCGTAAGGATCATGATGTTTGTTTAAGTTCTGATCGTTAGTCATGGATGTAGGGAAGTCGGTTGATTAATGATTGACATCTGGCATCTGGGTGATGAGGAGAGAGGATGTCCTGGCGAAATTGCACTGCCAAACTTGACCTCGCATAATTTTGTTTCTTCTTTCCGATACAGGACGATTTCATTTTCTTTGCATTTACACGCGATGTGGCCTGATTTATGACTGGAAAAATTCTTTAAAATTGATTTATGACCTTTTCTCTCGTCCTTTTTCATGAACCCAACCGGTCATCGTTTTTATACTTCAGAGGACACAACCTTACCCAACGAGATGATGATGATGACAAAAGGACCTACTGATGATTTCTTGTTACAAAAAAAAAATAGAAAAATCCTTAGAAAAGGATTGCTGCACTTCCCATCCTCCAGACGAAGTTCCAAACAAGAAAGAAACCGGAAGGATATTTCATGAGCATTTTGAATTATACGCCAGCACGGGTGACATTTGGGCCGACAGGACCAAGTCAATAATTCATAAAAAAAAAGGAACCAAACAATATTTTTTTCCTTGGGAGTTCACTACCCCCAAATGCACTTGGTCGTTGTCCTTCGCCTTTACTTCCGTATTCTCTTTCTACTTGCACATATCGAAATGAAATGATTTCATGTGTAACGGTGATTACATTTCAAAAACACATACATGCACTCACTCGCGCACAGAAAGAGAGAAAGAGAGAGAGACAGCGAAAAAAGGATATTTATTGCAATTGAGCGTGTTTTCTTCGCGCCAGGGTTAGGTTTTCGGTTTTCGGTTTTCGGTTTTCAGTTTGTTTTCTTTTCCCCCTTTTCGCAAGGAGACCGATGTCCTGTCGAACATGAGTTATGATTTTTGATTGAAGTTGAATTATTGCCAGGATTCGCTATTTATTATAATTCCTGTGGTTTGCCCTTTTTACGAGTATTGGGCCCGCTTATGTACATGTGTGAGTATGGTACAACTTCCTGTAAGCGATCAGATGCGGATTTGGTGGCAGGATAAAATTAATAATTACGAGTATAAGAAAAACAGGAGGGCATCTGTAGTATATCCTTTCCTTCGTCGTCGTAATTATTTATTTCATTTTCACTGAAAACGTGTTTATTTTATGAAGGATTTTCGTTTTGGTTTTTTTTTTTTTTTGTGACGCAATGAGAGGGTAGTAGTGAAACTCACTCACCTTCGCGAGGAGGGGAAGACAGACTTTATTATTTGAATTATGAGTCGCAATTTATGGCGGCGGGAATAAATCATTTTTAATGTCTTTTCAACGACACACCGCTGAGTATGGCTGCGATAATGGTGGATGGGGGTTTGAAGGGAGTGTGTGTGTGTGTACAAGGTCCTTTGAGTAGTTCCGAAGCGTTTTTTACTCTCCAATTTGATGTGAATCGGAGTTAATTGTTTGCATTTTGAATGGGGGGCAGTAGCAGTACTGTGTTGGTGATGAGCTCATAGGAGGTAATCTATAAAAAGGTTAAGTACTGTAAAGGAAAACAAAAGTGTGAAAGCGTGGAACATATTTACAAATGTGTGCTTTAACTTTAAAACTTTCTTTGCTGGGCTAAAAAAAAAGACAATGAAGACAGTAGAAGCAAAGAAACTGAACCGTTCATCTTGACCTAGAAACAAATTAGATTGCTGGGGATTCTATCAAGATTTCACCCTCAATTGAATCAAACTGGGTTAAACATTTCCTGAATTCATCAAGGATCGATACAAAAAATGCCGGCAGCCTATGCTTAAACCTTTGCCTTAGAAAATCATACAAAAACTCAACACTCCACAAAGGATAAATCTGATGAAATAACGATATTTTGAACCATAGTTATAAGGGTAAAAGCGGGTACATTTTTTCAAAAAAAATACCCTAAAATCTATGAGGTCTGCTACTGACCGAATGGCGAAGCTGCAGCTGAAGTATGCAGGCACCAGAGTGGGCCCATCGCGATCCCCTAAGAATCCATCTCAGGATGGCACCGCCACAACTTCCTCAAAGCATTTTATTACCCTGCAAAATTTTGAAACGCGTCTGTGGTTGATTTGGCCTACCTCCTCCAGGTTGCTAAAGAGGTAGGAGCCTAACATGTTCCTGCGACTACGTGCAATGCCCTGACATTCGCACAGGATATGTGTTATATCTTCTGCTACACCTAGATCATTACAGTATCTGCAAATATCCGCGCCTATGAGTCCGGGCCTCTTTGCATGCTTACCTAGAAGGCAATGCTTGGATAATATTCCTATAACTATACTAATTTGTGTCCTGCTGAGTCTAAGGATTTCACTGGCCCTTTTACGGTCCAGAGCTGGTCAAAGTGCCTTTGAAACCCTGTGTCCTACAAAGCTAGACCATACATGGTCAGCCCTGCTCGTAAAAATATCCTTAACCTTAACCTTTCATGCAGCAAAGTGGTGGAGCTACTTCCACCGTCTCGGAGAGTAGCAGCTCCCCCCTTTCCTTGCCAGTTCATCGGCGAACTCGTTTCCTACTATCCCGGAGTGACGAGATACCCAAAATAGCCTTACCGGGTTCTGCGTGCATAATGCCCTGAGCATCATTGTGCGACAGCTCCTGACTAGTGCCGATTTAATAGTGTACGATTCTAGCGCCTTCAGCGCAGCCTGGCTGTCGATGTAAATATCAATATTCTTACCGAAAATTCGTTTCATGTTCAGAAGCTCTGAAGCTCTAAGTACGGCTAGAACTTCTGCCTGAAAAACGCTGCAGGGATCTGGGAGTCTTAAGGACCCCTTTAAATCCGGTTCCACACAGTAGATACCAGACCCTGTACCGCTTGCAGTTTTTGACCCGTCCGTGAAGACTGCAGTGTATATATGCTGAGTTACTGTTTTGTTTGTCCACTCTTCAGTAGGTATAGGAACATGTCCAGTGCCGCCGTGGGTGTCGTGCGAAGGGCACACCAGCTGTTCTCTGTACCGCCTCTAATCTTACCAGTGTCGTTTTCTTATTTGCACCCTTCCACCAGATTAGTGCCCCGTTCTTGAGCATCGGTCTGACATAAGCTGTAGTATGAATAGAAGAAGACTGTGCTTGAATAGCTGAGAGCCACGTACTTGATCCAACGTTGGCATTTCCTACCTTATTATTGGGGATATCAGCTTACAAAAAAAAAAAAAAACGTCCTATCTATCGTTAAGTATATTACTCTCAGTGGTAGATTAAGTATTCGCACTTTCACTGGACTCATTGCAAAATCTGCAAGAGTCCCCATCTGATAGACCCAGCTTCCTGAGATGTGCCTTAAGTTAACAATGCCCAGAAAGGAACGCAGTCATAATGCGGAGCTTGTTTTTGTCTAGGCTAATGCAAGCTTTGAATCTCTTCAGGTTGTAACTACCCAGCAGTTTCTTCGCCTGTCTTAGACTCTGAATTTTTGTCCAGCGCTTTATCCTGTTTGTCTTCTCTAGTGATCGGAGTTTCTCCTTTTTGGTGTGCTCCCTATTCCGCAGACTGGCTCATGACCCACGAAGAGTATAGCACAACCTTTTCTGGCATGTTTGTCCGGCCTCTTCGTTACCTTATATCCCTAGTTATCCTGGTACCCAGTAGATGGTGACATTGTTTCCTCCGCCCAGTCTATTAAGTTGCCTTTGCCTTGAAAACAGCTTGGCTGTCTGACATTATTGCTATATCGCATCAGTTGTAAACTTTTTCAAGATTGAGTTTGGCGCATCTGTCAATAGCGCAGATTTCGGCTTTGAAAGATGCTGGTGTGTTGCCCAGCATATGGATTCTAGCTCCAGTCTTTCTTGTTGCTAAGTTTGATGTAAAAGTTCTTCTTCCAGCCGCATTTCCTAATCCCATCGTCTCTAGGAAAGGTTAGAAAGGGAAGCTTAGTTAGCATTGCATCATGGTCTGTATGGCTGATAAATGTTCCTTTTCGTTTTCCTTCTTTAGCCATTCTTATAAAGGTCATACTTGCAGCTTCTTCCACTACGAGGTGCAGTGATATAAGCCCAATAGTACCTGAAGTGCTACAGGCGGACAGGGTCCAACAACCTAACTTTTGGGTAACTAAATATAACTTGAAGAGATTCAAAACTGGTCTTAGTCTTGAAAAAAACAGGGACTTACGGGGCACTGTAAACTCGATGGGCTTAGGAAAACAGGTTTCACAAGTGAAGACTCATGCAGATTCTGCAATGAATGCAGTGAAACACCAGAGCATACATATGTATACGGGAGGAATGTGAGGCACTAACCCCAAAAGGTTAAGGTGTTTGGGTAAATACCAACTTACAAGACAACCGAGAATTCGCCACTCATAGCACCCAATCTTCTACTGGGATTTATCAGGAAAATTGGTCTGGATGAAGTGCAATGACTCATGCAATGTTCAGTTGAGGTAAAACTAATTCCTACAGGACCAATGACGAGAAGGATGTTCCTTCATCTAGACCTTAAGGTCGACGTGCATCTCCAGGCTTCAATAAAAATAATAACACAATATATGCATATGCTGAGATTGCCTAAATGACTGGTCTTTTATTCAAGCTAATGGTTAAAGGATTTCGGTCCGGTCTAACATCATACGCCCCCAAGAAATTAAATAGCTTCTGAATTGGAAGCACTGAGCCTGTTCGGGGTATGTAGTCAAAATTGCCCTTAAAACTTCAAAATTAAACGACAGAATGAAAACCCCAAGGAAAGAGGACGACTTAGAAACAGCACAGCGCTTCGTAACTTCCGCACAATCGAATGAACGCAGGCTACCTTCCAATTCCCAATGAATTTTAAATGAAGCAAACGTCGACTTTGACCATATCTTGGATGCAGACTAATGCAAAGGTTCAATGTAAAAAGTAACCAAGCTGAGACCCGCAAAGGAGAAGTCATGTGAGTGGCCTAAGCATACTTAGGGTAAGTTGAAACTATCGAGCACTGTGCCACCAAAAACTACACATTGCCCTAAAGCCTTCTATCTATAAAACGAGGCCACCAGCTGATCAAGAATATGCACAATGTAAGAGCATGACTAATAAGCCTTACAAGAAACTCTGAAATGTACCAATGAGATCCTTCAAACAGATGGACTCAAACAGAAAATTTGTTGTCTTTCATAATTGGCCAAGCAGCAAGTTCTAAGTCCGAAACGCACGCCCTTCAGGAGCATTTCGAAGGATTTTAGGATTCCAAACCAAAAAAGGAAAAAGGAACAATTACAATATGACTCAGTTTGTCATTTATCTCCGAGACCGGGAATTTATCCCAGAAACTGTGAGAAAAAGCAGCAATTGTTGTTTGATTTGAGAATAAAAGGATTAAAGACCAGAAGAGGGTTTGGATATTGAATTCAGATGTCCAACCAAGCTTAATCTACGGAGAAATTCCAGCAGTTCCTCTGAACCAAGTAGAAAGACACTGCGGTGACTCTGAATTTCGCATTCCGCATTTCAGAACATGGTTTGATCAAAAATAGTCTTTCGCCGTCCTAGCACGTTTATTAACCCATTAGTGCATATGGTCCGTTTAAATGTATTTTTTTTTACCGAAATAAGTTAAATTTTTTATTTCTGTAATTAATAATAGAATAAGGTTGGATTTGTTATTTGGAAAATGAGAATATTATTTCAAACCATTTGATGAGAGTGCTGTTACAAATTAGAATTAGTGTGTACGTCATGAAGTAAAAATGGCAAATCGAAGAGTATAAGTTATTTTAATTATAATTATTTCCAAAAGGGTACAAAAGTGATGATTTCATCTAAAAACCTTACTCAGTAGTTTATGTCATTGTGTTTTGTTAAAATAAATGGATTTGTTAGCTAGCAGTTAAAGTTGTGGGTGTTTTTTTAACAATGTCCGTTTAAACGGACACCATGCTGTCAGGTCATTTTATATTGTTTTCCTAATAGTCGTTTCTGTGTATTTGATTATATAACAACGTTTACTATTCTGCGTAGTTTCGGGCACAGAGACATTCCAGTGAATTGTAAAGCGGACGAGCTCGCTAAATTTGGAATAACAATACCTATTCCAGCGCACAAAGAAAATCTAGATGGGAAAGTGGATCCACATGCCTTTCCACCAGACAAATCTGGCATAGACTGGATCTGAAATGGTCTATATATCTTCTGTTCCTTAAAAGACTACAAATTGGAGTCAACATAGCACACTGCCTTATAGGCAGACATGCAACCAGGCTTCTTTTCGAACGACTTCTGCAGATGCTGTAGAGACGAGGAAGAGGTAGAAATCTCTACTCATCTTCTTTCATGTCCAGCTCTTCGAACACAACTACACTTAGGTGAATATGGCTACAACAACCTTGTGCTAGGTTACGAACGGATGTAAGAGGTCTATGTCGCTTTATATAAACCTCCAAATGGTTCTCAGAAGAGCGGGGATACATACTCCCAAGATCCTTGGTATCACAGTGGGCCTCTATTGGCCTAAGTGTACTGGTACCCAAACTACCGGCGGCAGCCACTGCTACTGGGTGCAATCCGAGCCGGAATATATTTTAGTAAAAAATTGTGAGCCAATTCCATCAAGCCGCGAATTCTTTCATGACAGCCTTTTGAAATCAGTACCAGTACAGAATAAATTATATGCGCAAAATGAAATATACATACATACATATGTTTATTTGCAACGACTTCTCTGCATAAGGTCCGTTTGAACGGACACCCTACATCTCGGCCTTAAAAAACAAAATGCTCCGAATTTGTGTTTTTTCTTTTAAATAAAGAGTGTTTTACTGCAAACAATCGGTAAAATGTAAAAAAACATTTTAAATTAACTTCATGCACTAATGGGTTAAAATATAATTCGCGTGCATCATAAGCTTCAATCTACCCTGGCTGTGAAGTCTTGAATCGCCCCCATTTATCACCTCCTATAGGCGCGACTTTCGACAGAGACAGACCCCCTTTTAACCTACCTCATTTCATCGGATTTGAAAATGTCCTACCTCCCCCCTTCACCCACTTTATGTGTATTTCTTTTTTTTTTTTTGTGATTTGAATCCTGCAGCATCTTTTAATCGCACAAAAATCTATTTCAAATGAGAGGAGAGAAATGTAAGCCCCACCAACAACACAACAGGATGCGACACAATGATCCTCATCACACGGAATGTCCGGTGTCGGTCCTTCGTGCTATGTACCCTTTCTAGACACACCAAGGATTATTTCCGTGGTATGTTTTACTGCTGTTCTGCCGGTTTTTTGGTCTTACATCCAAACACACCGAGCTTCCTTCATTTCCCGAAAAAAAAATCAGTCCAAATAAAAGCAGCACTCCGGTAAGACATAGAAAAAAAAAAGCACACAAAACCCAAACAGGACCCCATACACACCCAACGGGAGTAAAGTAGTACACACCGTGCATGAGGATATTTATTGTGATCCTTTTTTGATTTCAGCAGGTACCCAGACCCACCTCCGGAGTGTAGCGGCAGTGCAATTATTATCTTCTGCTGTTCCTGTTCGTCGTCCTTTCACTATGCGCGCGGCCGGCGTTATTTCACATTCTCGCTGTTGCCATTATTGTTATTATCCTTTGCTGCTATGTTGAGCTTAAAAAATGTATTTTATTTTATTTTATTTATTTTTCTACTGCCGTTGTCCCATATTTATCTATTTTGATTGTTGTACAGAAAAACAAAAAACAAATAAGTCCTTTCTGGGCATCTTCCACTGTGATGTGTCGTCCTCTGGATGTCCTGCTGATGCTGTGTTTGCTTTTGTGTGGTGTTTTGCGCTAAACTTTGGTGACCGTTATTATCCTGTTTGTTTGGTATCTCGGCACAGGTACTATAATACCTCAAGTATTATAATTCCGCAGCGCATAGAATGAAATACCGGGAGAGGGCCAAGTACAAAAGGATACGCGCGACGCGACTGCTGCAAAAGTGTATTTCCTTTGCCTCCCCTCTCTGAAAGATTTTTTCTCGGGGTTATCCTTTCGGCTCTGATGGGTCATCCTGCGGACAATTCGTCGCAGAGAGGAATTGCTTGTGTGGATTTGTCTGTTTTTTTTTTTTTTGTGGCGGAGTGGTAGCGGTCGGCTGAGGTCGGCGAACGAATTATTGTTTTTTTTTTTTTTATAAAAATGTTTTTTTTTTTTTTTTTGCTTTAAGGACTTTGATGAAGTTATTTTTGATTCCTTAATTTAAATCAAGAAGAAAGCAGAGCGACGAGATGTTTAGGGGGATTTATTGAACTACGTGGTGAGGAAGGAAAATGGCAGGATTAGGCCTGGACTTAAGTGGCCCATGCCATCAGCTATCGACGCAAACTGCTTGGTGGGGTTTATGGGCTGGCGCCAATATGCGCAAATAAAGAAACCAAATGTCACCGTCAATGGTACCGGTGGTACAGAGGCATGATCAACGATTTTCTGTTTCCAAATGTGTGTGAACAGATTCTGTAGGACATTTCTTTTCAACAGGATGGTGCCACATGCCTTACTTCGGGTGAAACCATCGAGTTATTGGAAAAGCGGTTACTCCAAAAATAGATCTGTGGCTTGGCCTCCAAAAGTGTGTGATTTGACGCCGCTGGACTTTTTTCTGAGGGGAGTTGACGGGCTGGCCAACAACGATTCCAGCCTTGGACCCCAACATCGAGCGTACCACATGTGGGATACGGTCACTTTTCGAACAATTAAAGCCGTATCTCACGAATCGTGCGCTCGATGTTGGCCTTAAATACTCGAAAACGTGGTCGAAAATTGGGGCTCCAGGGTGCAGTTCCTGAAATATGTACTTCGGCGGTTGCTACAAACATATGTATGTATAAAATAATCTATCGAACAAAATAAACTTCGTAAAATGTTCTCCCCTTTAAAACCTCTATAATTTCCAACATCGTTATGGCCAGAGAAGAGGTTCTTTTGTAGAACTTTTGACCAAATAAACGTTGAGAATGAGGAATGCAGTCCATGCAGCCTCGCAGTATAAGTTATGAAACACATTTAAACACACCCTTAAAAGTAATCAAATGGCGATCCCCAACGATCAACGAGACCAGAAACCTGCATTAATTCGATTGCTGAAAGTAACAGCATAGCAGCAGCATCAAACAGCATGGCAGCGGCAGCAAAAATAACAACAAATGTGTACTGCACCAAACAACCCTGCAGTCTATCTGCCTGACATGTAAGCAACAAAGCGGGTGGACACTGGACATTCTTCTTTCTCTGTCTCTCTTGATTGCAAGTTGTGGCTAGAACAACGAGATAGAGCATGGGTCACGTTGGTTTCTCATAGAGAAATTTATACATGTAAAAATCAATTGCCTTGCATTAGTCTTGCAGAAAATTCGGAACAACCGGAAACTAGAAAAAATCGAAATTTGCGTTTTTTATGGGAATGTATTTAATGCCACCTATGAGAATTTTATTTCGACAATGGGCAATATAGCCATTTCGGATTACTTTCAAACTCATTTCTGATTCTGGTAGACAGATGGGTCGAAAACCGAGAATGGCGTCGGAGCGGGAATAGTGGGGTCATATGATGTCATACAAATATACATATACTAGTATACATATACCATAAAGATGCCACAGTTTCATAGCGGAACTATCTGTCATCAATACAGCTGCACAAATCCTACTGGAGGGAAACTTAAATAAAACAAAGATAAACATAATGTCTGACAGCCAAGCTGTACTTAACGCTCTAAGCAGCAACAACTACAAATCAAATGCCAAATTCGGATGCCACTCAAGCCTAAACCTGCTGGCCAGCTTCAGAAATCTCCACTTCAAGGATTATACCGCCTAGCTGGGACACCCTGTATACCATCAATGTACGCAATATAGGGTAACTTCGGGCATTATGGCGCAGGGGGCATTATGGCGCACCTTGTAAATACCACATTTCCGGTTTGCTTATAGAAAATAAAGTGATGAAAAAACTTGAGTCTTCCTTGCTAGAGTGTCATGTCAAGATGTAAAGCTGTTGGCGATCTTTTTAGAAGTGAAAAAAATAATAAACAAAAAATACTCCACTTTTGTCTTCTGCATATATTTTCGGCTCTTTTTCATTTGCGTGTGGCTCCGTAAGTATAAAACGCACGGGGTTAGTATACACGGTGAAGTGAAGTAAATCATACTGGTTTTCCTTTGGTGGAAAAGAAAATCTGGCGTTTTTTTAAGTTTTGTGCAAATGAGTCTTCTTTGTAATATGGTACTCTCGCCCTTATGGAGCTCGCATGTACCTAAAGCATTTAAAAAAAAAGTATACTAAGATTCTGGAACGATGAGGACAGGAAGCATGTTTTAGTTGCTCCCACATACCTTGGAGTACAAAACGACCAGAAAATTGTGGCTCATGTAAGGAAACTACACGCATATGGATTCGCTCCTAACAGAAAAGAGCTGTTCCATACGGGCTTTGAATAGGCATGCAAATACAGGCCAAGTCACAATTTTAATAAGTCGCAAGTGGTCCCATGACTCGTGTACTTCATTCAAAAATACTTGTCATAGCTACGGCACATCAAACCGCAAATACAGCATCACGCCATATTGCCCAAGAGGATGCGCCATATTGCCCTATGCATAGGGCATTATGGTTTTTTTGTAAAACATTTCTAACTTTTTCTTTGTTTAAATCATTGAATTATTATATATTGCTTTGACTTATTTTTGTTCTGATTTTCTTACATTTTATAACTGTTTTTGGTTTTTGATAAAAAAGCTTTTCATGTTGAAGTAATTTGAGAAACAAAAAAAGTGCGCCACAATGCCCGAAGTTAGCCTATTGTTAATATATTCTGCATGAAGTTATATGGTGAAAGCGGAAGCGCGTTTTGTACATTTTTCTACTCCAGCCATTCATTCATTCAATCAAAATTAGATCAAATTCGTATTTTCCTAATCTTAATTAAGACACTAAAATGTAAAGAACTCGAACTCATCGCGCAACATACAGAAAAGGGCAAAACAACGTCTGCCGCCGGTTCAGCTGGTTGAATTAATAAAACAAAACGTTATTTTGTAGCCTGGCATTCAATTATTTATATCTTATACCCATTATTAACCCTTGGTCTCCACTGGCATTTGGCAATAATTCATTGCAAGAAATATGTCATGCAATTGAAATTTCCAATAAAGACCGCATTTTTCTAGAAATAATTTATTTCAGGAATCAATTTCTACTTTTATTTTTTGCAATCTCTGTGAAAATATGTCCTGAAATAAATTTGACAAGGACTGCCAATTTGAGTTTTATTTAATTGAAACATGACTGATTGGCGAATCAATAAAATTAAGAATTAAAAATAAAAAATAAAAACGACATTCTACATACAACAGTTTTCGAGATATTCACCTGCGATGACAATATTTAAAATTCGTGTATATAATAAATCAATAAATAAAGAGTTATAATTTAATTAAATGAGGGATTTTTTTTTATTTTTAACCACTGATATGGAACATCTCCATCGGTAATACAATATCTTCGTATGTTGTCACGAATCCTAGAAGAAAATGTATAGCCGTTACAGTCTTGTTGGGGCGAGTTGTGTGAACGTTTCTGGAAGCGAAGTATTTAGACATTTTCCATCGAGTTCTGTTGTAAGGCCTTTGGATATCCCCGAGGAAAGATTGTTGTGTAAAACACAGCACGTTTGAACTAGAATATCACAGCAGTCTAGAGATACTTCGATTGGACGATGAAAAATTCTGAAACGGGCTGCAAGTCTTCCAAGTGGCATTTCAACGCACATCCTCGCATGACTTATTTAGTAGTTAAAAACTTCTTGTGATGTAGTTAAGCTTCTATTTCTGTCAGAAGCGTTCATTAAAATTTCATTCAGCTCAAAGATGCCGTCGCCAACTATGTAGTGCATACTTCCTGCGCACTTAATGGTTTCGGGTAAGTATGTTATTTTTAATGATCCAGATGCTAAGGCTTCATATAATGAGCAATTAGGACTCTTACCAAAACTAGTGTGGAATGACCGAACGCGAAATATGTATCGCAGTAATTTAAATGCTGAACTTGAGCGATTGCACACAGTGGATATTTTACCGGATGTCGATGCCCTTACGAGTATGATTAAAAAAGCAGATCCGAACTTGCCCATAAGAAAAAATAAAATCCCAAAACAAAAGTGGTTTGATTATGAGTGTCTGGGAGCTAGAAATAAGTCTTTCAAACTTCTAAAACTTTTTAGGGAATATAATACCAGCATCTTTAAGACACTTTATGGCGAAGCAACTAAGAAAATACAAGCGCATTTGCTATGAAAAAAAGACAGCATTTGAACAGCAACGTATTGCTATTATAAACAACTCCACATCTTCAGCGGAGTTTTGGAAAGCTGTAAAATATATAAATGGACAAACGAATAGCATCGCCTCGTCGCTTAAAGCAACGCAGCTAATGGGCCACTTTAACAGTCTGCTTAATTCCCCACAGATATCACCACCACTCCAATATGCAGCTCCACTAATTATCGATGACTTCCTAGATAGCCCGTTTTCACTAGAAGAGATCAAAGAAGTCATTAATAAAGCAAAAACGAGAAAGGCTCCCGGAGATGACAGAATTCCATACGAGTTCTATAAAAACTGCACATATGAATTCATGTCTGCGCTTACAGGGGAATTCAATAGAATCTTTGAATCAGCAAATATTCCAGAAAGTTTTAAAAAGGCAATTATCTATCCACTGCACAAAAAAGGTGACTATAACGATCCTACAAACTACAGAGGAATATCTTTCCTGAACACCTCTGCCAAGCTGTTTGCCGCCCTTATATACAACAGACTTACCTGCTGGGTTGAAAATAAAAAAGTTTTGCAGGAGTTTCAGGCAGGATTTAGAAAGAATTACTCGACAGTCGATCAAATATTTGCATTACTTAATATTGCGGAGATATATAAACAGAAACATAAAAAACTATATGCCTTTTTCGTTGACTTTCGAGCGGCTTTCGACACCATAGCGCGCGATGCTCTGATCTACAAACTATATAATATAGGTTTCTCAACGAAAATAATCAACATTTTAAGAGCAATGTATGCAAATAATGTGGCGTATGTATGGGATGGGGAGTCCATTTCTGGAGAATTCACAACAACGATGGGAGTGAAGCAAGGATGTATCTTGAGTGCGTTACTGTTTATCCTTTTCATCAACGACATATCAGATACTGTAAAAGGTGGAATCGAGTTTGGCAACATACAAATTCCGGCTCTTAAGTAATCAGACGACATCGTTTTTTTTTCCGACACTGTAGATGGGTTGCAGCTAATGATGAATAGGCTCAGCGTTTACTGCAAATACTGGAACCTTAGCGTGAACTTGAATAAATCGAAGGTAATGGTGTTCAGAGGCGGCGGTGGCAGATATTCTCAAAGTGAAAGATGGACGTATCAAGAAGAAATGGTGGAAGTTGTTCGCGAATACAAATACTTAGGAATTTTGGTGTCTTCGAACTTGAATATGAAGAAACATCTAGAAACCAAACTATCTGAAGCCAAACGAGCAATCTCATCGGTATGGGGTCGCTGCATCAACAACAAGTATTTAAGCCATAGCTCGAAGCAGAAACTCTTTCGCACAACTGCAGCTTCAGTTCTTTTATATGGAGCGCAGGTGTGGGGATACTGTTCCTTTGTTGAAATAGAAAAGTTTCTTAGGTATTTCTTAAAGCGAATATTTCGTTTACCAAGTGCTACGCCTAATTATATGCTGCATCTAGAGACTGGTGCACCGCCTATGTTCTTGGAAACACTGAGACTACATTTCGACTACATAGTAAAAGTTATGGCAGTGAGTAATGACGGACTGCCAAAAGTTGTACTCAAGAGTGTAATAAGAAGTAGAGCAAGCTTCATTCAAGAATGGGAACGCCTTGCATCAGATTATGGAGAAACCATAACGATAACACCCGATGAGCAACCTGAACATCTAAAAGCACAACTCAACGTCTTATTGCAAAAAGTAGGTCGAACTATGTATGATCGATTTGTAACGGAAGCACAGTCTTCCCAGTATAGGACATATTACAGCAAGTTGAAATACGATCTAGCAGAAAAAACTTACTTTTTAAACTGTAACTCAATAGAAAAGATCAGCGTAATTTTTAAAATCAGAGGAGAGCTAGTAGACAGCCATAGGCCAAACCATAATAGACTTATAATTATATTGAATGTTATGAATTAAAAATGAAAATAAAAGTCATATAAACTAACTAAACTAACTAATGAGCTATCTTTGTATATAACTACATCTGATACTCTTCCGTTCCATCCAACATCAATATATACAAATCTGCTGTATGCATCAATCAGAGCTAACAAGCCGACACTAAAAAAATCCTTTATAATTAAGGAAATCAGATCTTGTCTTTTTTCTACAAATGGATTAACCCAAAAACGATTCGATTTTCTCTAGTTCTTACAAACTCATCACGGCAAGAATTAATCGTCGTTGCTTCCTCGTGTACGATAAGTTTGCAAATGAAATGTCCTAACAGAATTTTCCCACCCAATGAAAAAATAAAAATTTCTCAAATGACGTCTGACATTACATCGGAAGTAAATAAGTCTCGTGGAGACTCGGTGTAAAGGAAATTGGGGAAGCTCAATAATGGGCCTAAGCTACTTTATCTAGAACTGAATTCATCACGCAAATTTATATTTCATCACACAACCTTT
The DNA here is from genome assembly GCA_949775065.1 of Brachyopa scutellaris. Taxonomy (NCBI): domain Eukaryota; kingdom Metazoa; phylum Arthropoda; class Insecta; order Diptera; family Syrphidae; genus Brachyopa; species Brachyopa scutellaris. The sequence continues at coordinate 96,161,029 of OX459115.1, read as the reverse complement.
TTCGATATTCTCTTTCGCCTTAAATGCCTTTAACTGAAATTCCATCCATTCTTTGGCTCATGATGATTGCCAATGTCAATTAATGTGAATTATTTTAACAAAATCTTCAACTTTGCAACCTAAGAATTCGCTCCGTATAACCGAGTTGGAGATGGAGGTTCCAACATTCTAAACATTATCAACCTTCCAGTGGAAGTTTCACAAAGACTTGGCTTTTGCAATTATTTTTCGGTTTAATATTGCCCATTTAGGGGTAATGTCTGCCTCCCCTATAGAGACGAATAATGCTCGAAATAAGTTCAAGACTTGTCGAAAGTTCAATCATAAATTTACCACGCAAATAAAGATGGACTATGGAAATATTCCAAATCCCTCTTCAATGAGCGCCAATCCACCTGTGCTCCAAAGCCCCAAACATTACCAAATGCAAACATTTGAAGTGAGATGTCAACAACGCACCAGCACCAGGCGTATACTCGCACGTAATCATCCCGCACATATAGAAGATCTGGCAAAGTAATTCACCTCCGATGTGTTGGTTGAATTAATTTCCTTTTGTTTTTTAATCAAAACCGCCGCGCCACCGTTAAGTCTACGTATCGCATGATATTTGAACAGAATGCCGTACGACAACGGCACATGATCCGAACTGTAATAAGCTTAAATCAACAGTAAGTGAATGGGGTGCCGGTGCCCCCCATCTAATTAGAATCACTCTACCACCACCGTGCGCTAACAAAAGACCACCGCCATCTGCGCGTCGTCGTAAGTAATTAATTTTTGAGTTTTATATTTTTTTTTTTCAAAATCACATAAAAGATTGCAGCACACACACCTTCTGTCGTATAATGTTTTACGGTTTTTCTTGATCTCGTACCGAAATTCAAATCAAATATTTGCCAACGGATGTGCACCGACTTAAGGAGGTTTTCATATTTCACTCTTTGTACGTGTGTGTGTGTGTGTTGGACCCGACAAATGGAAATCAGTGTAATATGTACACATTCCCGTTGTATACTCCAAGGTGAACCGCAACTTTGAGGAAAGATCACCATCACCTGCGGCATGGCAAACAGTTTCGGTGTAAATCGCACAACCGTAAAATGCTAAACAAACAGAAAAAAAGTATTCACCTGCCACCAGCGAGATTTCCTAAGAAAGTTGGCCGAAGAGCGCCTTCTCCTTTGCCTATTTCCAGGATATCGCACCGGATTCAACAGGTCGGAGTCTGGGTTTGAGTTTCGGTATCAACAACTTGTTGCGCGCCGTTTCCAGAGGATAGGAAAGGATTCCTGGAAAATGCGTATGCAATCAGAAATTCTGTTCCTTGGAATGGGGCGGGGGACATGTGTGTGTCCTACCACGTGGTTTTACTTTCACTCTTTCTCTCTCTTTCTCTTTCACATGCTCTCTAGTGCATCCACAGGAATATGTATATCCTGCGTACAGCTGCTTCATCTTTATGTGGTGTTGTGTCCATTCAACTGTCGCGCTTTTTTCTTCTTTTCGTTTTTTGGATAGCCTCCACATCCACAGAGAGGGTGAATATGAGCTGGTATTGGTGAGCAGAAGGTGGTGGTGTAGCTACGTACATAAGAGGAATTGCGTTGCTGTTAGTGGTGCGCATTGAACATGGTTTATGGCTCACATTTTGAGTTGTTTATGGGCTTCGGTGGGTGTTCTCTTCGAAATTTTCCCACAGTTGGAAATGTGCTCTTGGCAGTTAAAGGTTCACATTGAAGGAATGCATTGCTGACGGGATAATGGTATCCTGTGGTAAAAGCAAATATTCACGAGAAGTCTGGAATGAAATGATTCTTTAGAAATTGATAAAATGCACGAGGTAGGGTTTGTACATTTGCCTATGTAAACATGTTTTCCAAAACATACGTTTTCGTCAGCATTGGGACATTGCTCGGATATCTCATTTTGGATAAAGTACATTTTTGAAAGTCCCAACACAAATAAAATAACTTCTTGCACCTTTCAAGGGATCCACTCTACAATACTGTTTGTTGGCTTTTGAAATACGCATCCCCTAAGTGGTTCAGAAATACTTTAACCAATGTAAATAATGAAAAAATGGATTACAGGCTAAGAAATAGTCGGGTAGGACTTCCACAAAATTAAACCAAACTAAAACTGATAGCCCTAGTGGAACAAAATGCAGATGCACAACAATTATGGCAGCATCTAAGAAGATCCAACCCCGTTGACAGCACCCTAAAATGACGTATAAGAAACAGCGCACTAGAAACCGATGAAAAACTCATTCAAAATATTGTCCTTCAGAAAGTCTGAGATCTCAACAATAAGTAGAAAACCAAAAGCTAAAAGCAATCTTGGAATTGCATTTTTGAGGCTTAAATCGTTCAAAACCGATGGGTTTTCGAAGAAATCCTACTTTCTGGTGTTCTGAGTGATGTTCTATGTTTGACTAAAAAATGTCGACTGACTGATTTCAGAACACTAGAATCGAAGTGCCCGCAATCTAATACCCTTGGCCTCAGCTCTTAATAAATCACATTCTAAGATAAATGTAAAATGAAAAGGATATGTGCAAAAACTGAGAAAATTCGGTTCTAAAGGCTGATGAATATTGCTACATTAAGACACGCAATTAATTTCTTTTAAATTCATATTATTTATTAATTTTTAGTTAATTTTAAGGATAATTCATTTTAATAGTATATCCTGATTTGAAATGGCCTCCGCGCTCGGTGACGAATTTGCGATATCTTATTCAAAAGCTGTTCATTACTGCCTGTTGGATTGCAGCGGCAATTGCTTTAAATGTTGTTTGAATGGATTGCTTCAAATTATTCAGTTCCTGTTTACAATAACCGCAAAAACAATTCTGGTGTAGTCAAGTCAGAAAAGTATGGGTCGACAATGCAGTTCGATGAAACTGCACATCACACTGTGACTCGAGCTGTTCCATCAGTTGTGGAGTATCTTCGGATCAGAGTGACAATTTTGCTTATTTATATTGCCGTTTGAATCAAAATGGGTCTCGCCAGGCATAAACGTGAAGCCTCTTCCACCATTTGAATGCTATTCAAGCAAAATTCGAAGGGAATCGGCAAGTCCGCTGGGTTCAATTTGCTTACAATTTGAACTTTGTAGGGAAATAAGCTCAAATCTTTGTGCAGAATTGTCTGCAGTGATTGTCTGCTCTTTACCATTTGAGTAGTTAAGTTCCGAGTCGAAACGCCAGGATTAGTTTGTATGACAATACCTACGGCAGCAATCGTATCCGGTGTTCTTACTGGTGATAAGGCGTTTTTGGGACTATCCCAAGCCCGGCAAATGAGCTTACTAGCTTCACCCCAGTCCATCTCCTCGGAGTAGTGCCTCGAAGCGTCTGCCTAGACTCTCTTTGGGCTTAAATCACCGACTACAAAGCATGATCCTAGTGTCATCCTCCCAATCGTCCATTCTTGTTAATTCTATAAATACCAAAATCAATAAAAACTGGAACCGATTGATTACACAAAGAATTGTATTACGTTTTCTTTTGATAACACGTTTCATCAGCCACCCTTCCCTGTATTTCTTAAAAATAGAAGAACCCGATCGGATCACATAATAGTTTATCCATCCAAGGGCTCTTACAAACAAAATTCCATCTAAGCTTAGACCCACATGGCTATAGAGCTAACGCTTAATCTAGAAATACCGTCACGTATACAAAAGGTCGAACACGGCTCTTTCCTAAAGAAGGATATGTAGGTACCTACTATATCGGAATTGGGAACCAGAGCAAAACAACAACTGTTTTTGGTAAATCTGCCAAACCAAATCTTTAATTAAAAGCTGTTGCCAAGATGTTGGTATCTTGGTTCCCAAAATCTGATTACTTGATGCGACTTAACTTCTGACTTGGGTCAACAGACTAGAAATGGCAAGACCCTCATAGTTATAGGCGCTGGTTCCAAAAAGGGACATAAGCATTGGCGAGACTTCTCTTATTGAAAGCGTAGGATTTAGTGCGGTTCCGAACCACTCGATACAGTCGAATAAAATTTGTCATTTTGTATTAGGTACAGGGTGCTTATTACTTTACAGATCTATTTTGTTTGGCCCCCATTTCGGTTTGGATAACATTTGTCAGTTGACATTTGACAGTCGTAGAGAGTAGTCGGTGACAATTTATGTAATGACCATGAACGGCGGTGATATTGGTGCTCGACTTTTACAGCTCATTATACTTAAGTATCTACAATTTTTGCCAACAAATCATTATGAGGGATGAAGCACATTTCGACTTGGCTGGCTTTGTTAATAAACAAAATAGTCGCTATTAGGACACCGAAAACCCTCAATTGATACACCAAAGAACACTACACCCTCGTAGAGTATGGGCATAGTGCGTTGTTCGCGCCGAAGGCATCATTGGGCAATATGCTAGAGAGCGTGCCGTAACAGTTACTGGTCATCACTATCAGGATATATTGGAAAACTTACTTATGCCCGAATTGGATCAATTAGGCCTACAGAACATGTGGTCCCATCAAGACGGTACCACGTCACAGCTCCTGCTACAATCCAGATTTTGCGAGAAATTTTTGTCGGCCGAATAATGGCGAAAAGTTGTGAAACCAAGTGGCCTAGATTGATTTGACCACAACCGATTTTTTTCTATTTTGCGAAATGGTTATGAAAAATGTGCTTCAAAGAGCTAGCCTTTGCGCCACGGCCAGAGGCGACCACATGACCAACATCATATTATATATATAATGTTAAAGACCATAATATATATTCGATCAATAAAATATAAATTACTAGCTGCTTTCCGCCCGGCGTTGCCCGTGCACTAAAACAGTCGCGGTACTTTGTACTTAAAACCGTATCTCCCCGAAATTCCGAAATTTCCTGGAAATTTTCCATAGTGTCCTTCCTTGGGCTAATACGAATCCATCAAGGCCAAAATTGTGAACATCGAACGATCCGTTCTCGAGTTATGAGTGGTGCACACACAGACGGCAGTCTCTTTTATATATTTATATAGAAGAAAATTTAATTTAAGCGTTATTAAAAAAAACATCGACCTGGAACATAAAAAGCACCCTGTCAAGAGTGGGGTCAGGGCCGGATTAAGGTGAAGCGCGGATGCTGTTCTACGTTTTTTAAGCATTTTTGCTTTATGTTTTCAAAATGACATGCAAGATATAGATTGAAGTGCTTGTACTGTTTCTATTGAAAATTTCGATCGCACTAATCTTACTGTTGGCACCAATACAAAAATAATTGTATATATCCTGTTGCAATAGAAATCTTCTGGCAAAGTTATTGCATTTTTTTATATTTTTAAAATTTATGGATTTAAGTGCTTCCTTTTATTTGCATTCTGTGTGGATTTGCACCTTTTAATGGCTGATTTAAGCGCCCCAAATTCTGTCACTTGGGCCCAGTCAACCCCTAAGTTTAGCCGAAGATCTTTACAGAACCAGAAACGAAATGCACATCAATATCACATCAAAAAACATAGTTAAAACCTTCATCAGGATTTGAAAAAGCCATAACCGGGAATATCCTTTTCAACTTTTGTACAAGTAGTAGAATAAGCAGTCCCTGTGCACAAAAATGACAATAAAAGTCAAACAGTCACTATTGTTCCAGGATATAATACCTTGCCCTAGTTCGAATCCGAAATTTGATTCAGTGTGACAGGGACGATGACAAATCAACAACACGGCTCAACTCACCCCATCACCCTGTGTAAGATTGTGGCACAACCAACGGTATAAAATAAATCATTGCGAATGAATAGCGAAACAATTGTATTTCCAGTTTTAATGTGATTTTCATCAAAGGATATCCAGTTTCTATAACGTATCCTTGCTAAGCAATACCATCGTCATCGTCCTCATCATCTTCAGCCAGCACCATTTCCATCATCGTCTTTTGGAAATAAATCTTTAAATTGCAGTTGCACATCACAGGCATACACAAACACACCTTATAGATATCTGGACGTAATCAGAATCGGTAGAATCCTTGGCGTGCGCGTTTTCCGTGTAATTGTTCCGGATAAGGATAACACATTTGTATGACGAGAACGACATACACGCACATAATTCAAGTGACGACAATAATTCACATTTGTACGTGCATTCAATTTCCTCTAGGATAATGTCCTTTTTGCACACATACACGTTGTATGACTACTCGTACTCGTATATCCTTCAGGATGATGATATGGATGTGGATGTGGATGAGCACGATAATAATGGGCAATAAATTAGCCCGACAAACAATGTGCGCGCATGTGATTCTTATTTTATTACGAGCAAAAGGAGATCCTTTCTCTTTTTTTTGCTTGTTGCTCCTGTATGAGTACAGTGGCAGTTAACATGGAGCTATCAGTAGCAAATCAGTCACAGGCTATTCATCAATGTGAAATGTTTTAGAAGAAAACGAAGAAGTATTACAGGGTGACAGGAGCAGTTATTTCTAGTTTATGTAAGGCATTCTCCTAAGGAGTCCTGATGGTAACTGGTTAAGATTTGATCGTAACGATGATTCTTCAGGAGCTTCTGTTTCAGAACAGTTGGACAGCGGGATGAAATGACGACTTTTTTATATGAGTGATCCAGTGTCCTTGACATTAGATTCGAACCTAAGGAAGCTTTGTGTACAACCATGTTAAGGCCAACTGATAGATTGGGTACAAGACCATAAACAGACATATTCGGGGCATCTTCTGTGAAACTCGCCGACAAAGACTACTTCGTCAAAAGAGGGGCTATTCTAAGTCCTTTTTTATTAGTTTTCTTTCCACTTGACCTTCTGTGGATACTTGAATCTATGAAAATGACACTGAGCAAGAGATATGGGGAAATAATGGGCTTTGTTTTAAGGTCCACTGGCCGTAGACGAATCTATAAGTTTTGGAGTCATACTTTAAGGACGAAAACATTTGAGGAAGTATCTAAGTAGTCACAGTGGCAGAAGTTTGCCCAAAAGGTGGTCCAGAAGATATGGTCTCATGTCCCTACTGTGGGGGTTCCTATTGTGATTTTTTTTTCTAAGTCCGTACTCAAAACAGTATGTGGAAGACTCATCTACCAAGAAGACTAGACCAAGCCTCAGTCGTGTTTCCCACGATAGGAAGTAGGTAGGTACTAGGTAGGGCTACCATATGACAGGTCTCGTCATTCACAATTAGCGCTAGTGCGCCTTTTTGATGCCACAGCTTATTTATAACCATTTTTTTTTTAACCTGGTTTCCATGGTGTGTGTAGAGGAGGTAATGATCAAATTGATCCTGTGGAGTTGAGAATCTTAAAAATGTTACAAAATTGTATGGCAGACATTTCGGACACATCCTTAAAAAAGTAGTTGCCTAGTGTGTGCTGTCTGGCTCGAACTTGTCTCTGGCATTCACACAGGAATGGAACAGACTTTCCTCCACATTTGCATTCTGGCAACTGCGGCAGTGGTGGTTAAAAGGGAATTCCTTATCTAGCCTTGAGGCATGAGTGTCGATTGCCCAGTGCCATGTACTGATTGCTAGCTACAGCTCTGGCGGTCTCAGATCTCAATTTGTTGATCAATTCGTGTGCGCCATATCTCCCTGGATATGACACAGTTACTAAGGTTCCTCCAACTGGAGTTGGCTTCAACTAGAAAGTGTTTAAATAGTTTACCCTTAATTAGGATGTACTCCCACTGCGAGTGAATCAGTAGGGGCTGGACCACGTCTGGCCAGCTCATCGGCTCATTCATTTCCCTCTATGTTGCTTTGGCCGGAAGCCAAGAGGAGAGTGATTTGAAACCGATCACTTGCACGGTTCAGTTCTTTTAGAGGAAGTGGTTGTTGAGTGACGGGCTTAAACGGCTAAAATTGCTACTTCCTTCAAGGTTGTACAGCTGCGACAAAGTTCCTTTGATATCCAGCAGATACCAGAGTAATCTGTGAGGCGAAGGGACTTAGTTTCTTAGTTCAGCTGCAAAGATACCTGAGCCAACACCGCAACTCATCTTGGATCATTCGGTGAAGACTGTTATTTGGTATTCTGATATGTTAGCGTTGCTTTTCCATTCCAATCTGGTCATGTATGAATTGGATGGATTTGTTGAAGTCGAGTTTTGGAGTAGTGTAGCCGGTAGTGGTCAGGGCAAGATCTTTCGGTAACATAATGAGAGCCTTACAATGACCATAAGGCTTGTAGGACCAGTATCCTGATTCTCGGAGTCTTACAGCACTACACGATATCAAATACTTGATGTATGCCTCCAGAGGCAGGCTGTGTAGGAGCACGTTTAATGCCTTCGTCGGGCTCGCCCGCATTGCACAAGTAGCACCCATTCCTGCCGTTCTTTTGACTCAGCCTAGTTTATTTATGTTGTAGGCTTTACCAATGGCTGGCCACCATATCAGTGTTCTGTAGGTGGGGATAGGGCGGACATCCAGGGGACCATCTTTGGTGTCATTCCCCACCTTTAACCAAAAGTTTCCCACGGTGCTACTGGCTAGTTTATTCTTTTCGAAGGTCGAAATGAACCTTTTGTTGGCTTAGCCTTTGGTTTCTAAAAGTGGGTAGTTCCTTCACTGGATGTGTTACGATAGCTGCGACGTTAGTTTCCTCATTCAATGCTCTAATCCCGTTAGTGACACTATACCGAGGTTAGACTTCCCTGAGTACCTACTCTCGCGATCCTGAAAATCCTGAATGAGAGGGACTTTACACTGATAAGTTTCTCCCAGGATTCACCTGAAAAAGCTGAAAATCCGTCTCTCTAACGATGAAATTTTGGTACCGAAGGTTAACCAGTCACAGTCTGACAGCCTATACTGGACAAAATAAAGTCCGTTCTAAGGAAAAAGGTGACTTCTTAGAAGACTCCCATCTCCAACAAATGTAAAAAAGGATTTCTACACATTCCCGTGCACAGATGGAACCGTTTTTTTTTTTTGTTAGTTTCTGAACACATTCTACGTCATTAATTTCTAGTCTCATCCACACACACACAGTAATACAGCGAATTTATCATTTAATGTCCACTTAGCGTGTTTTCCAATTGCTGGGCATGCAATGGCCCAACATTTTAGAATATAACTCTTTTCAGGATATATGACCCAGAACAGGTGCTCACTTTATGAATACTTGATGTATGTGGGTTTGTGTCGCATATTTTAACAAACACGGCGAACCTCACTAATGAGTAGCACGACCTCTTTCTCAGTATCCTTTCAACAAAAAGAAAAGAAAGAACCATTCCAAAATGGCCATTATCTCTCAATGCTCGCGTCCTCTCTCCTAGAACAGGAGTTGGATTGGTGCAAGGACACACAAAAAAAAAGGCAGCGAACTCCCAAAACTAACACACAACCGTACAAACTCACAAGCGGACAGACGGACGCTGAACACTGAGCCAAGCCAACACACAACATTCATTTATCCCTCCCCAAAGCAAACCTATTCGCACATAAAATGTGCCATAGTGTGCATTATTTTAATGTCACTGATAAATCATTTTTATGTTCGTGGTAAATCAAGGAGTCGCTTCTATCCACCACCGCGCCGTGGCTCTTTGAAATGCCCGCCCCTTCTCTCAACGATGCACTGCATCTGGAATCTGTTCGGTGTAGGGATGTGAAGAGCATGGGTTATAGATAGATCCTGTTGTCCACCCACCCACCACCAGAGGACTATGCGCTATGCGCTGTTTTTCGGTGGACAGCGCGCAGCTGAATTGTTGTCCTTTTTACGGATTTCCATCGTTGTTGGCGTGTTAAATTGTATGCCCTAATGGGCTTTTTGTATATTATACAATTATACAATTGCAAAAAGGACGAAAGCATCGCACCACAAATACAGAGTACGAGTAAAGCTGCTTCAAGGAATACGGGGGATAATAATAATAACCCCACCACCACCGTGCCACCACCGAAACGACAACGCAATCGAATGGCGGCAGCGGCAGCGGTAACGGTGAGGAGATTCGAGGTTATAATATATTTAGCGACTACACTGTGAGGCATACAAATAATAAATGAGCGAGAGAGGTGCCATAAAACACTTTGCAGGATGACTCAAAATGTCGGACGGGAGAAATTATCGCCAAAAAAGGATTCCGAAGAAGGATTGCTGCAAATATTTCTCTACTCGTATCTCTCTGTCTCACTCACACCGCCCGGCCCGGCCCGGCCCGGTGACTTTGTTTAACTATCACCATGTGTATGTTTGTGTGTGTGTGTTTTATATGTTTTTGTGCGGATTGTGAGTATTGTCCTTCGGATGCAGCAGTGAGTGCTGCTGCATGGAAAGTTTCTTTGTATAGAATTTCTTTGGGGCGAACTCATATAATAATTTATGTGGGGATTCACGCTGACGCTGATGATGGGCGGCGAGGACGACTGCCCCGATTTACGCTCACATTTTCAACAAGAAAGAGTGAGCGGGGGTTTTTTGTGTCGTAAAAAGGACGACACGGCGATCAAAAACATACATATCCCATTTGGGATTGTCTTCTGCAATTGTATATATGTGTGTGTGTGTGTGCCTCTCATTACTGTTAATCTTAATTAAGTGTCAACTTCGAGCAGTTTTTTTTTTTGTTTTGTGTTGAAGATATCCTTCCAACGGCGGGGGTAGGATATGACTTAAAAAATATATATGCAAAAGAAGTTTCAAAGTTAAACAAAGTCAGTCATCTAGCTAAAGCAGAGACCAGTGCCAGTCATCGCATGTTCGTAAAAAACTGTAAAACACTCTTCCCGAACAGAGACGAATGGAAAAATAACCCAAAGTGGAACAGGACCGATGTCCAACAAAGGTACACCGATGGATGGAAAACAGAAAATGGCGTCGGAGCGGGAATAGTAGGACCAAGATGTCACACACATACATATGTCCTTCCATAAAGATGCCACAATAGTCCAAGCGGGACTATATTTGCCATCAATACAGCCGCATGAATCCCTGGAGAGATGTCTGCCAGCCATGCACTAAGAAACTATAGGTACAAATCAAAATCCACATTCGAATGCCACTCAAATCTAAACCTGCTGGCCTCTGCCACAACATAGTCAAACTCATATTGGTGCCAGAGCGTGAAAGACAGGAGCCAACCAGTGTTGGCCTTTTACGTGTAAAGAATGTTTTTTTTAGTTCTTTACGTTTCAAAGTATTTTATACATTAAAAAGCGTAAACAAAGGTAAACATCTGTAAACAATTGTAAACAAGTGTAAACAACCGTAAACAACTGAAAACGAACGAGGAAATAAGTCAAGTTGAGCATTGCGGTATAATAACAATTGCATGAAGAAGTGCATAAAGCGGGTGCCATTACGAATAAGCTTAAAATATTGAAGTTGACAGTATACGATATCATACGTCGCTAAAGAATCATCGATTCTTAAGACCAGGAAGAGAAGCGGAAGACCCAAATGAACATCAGAACGAGAGGACCAAAATATAAATTAAAAGCTAAAAGGAATCGACGGCTTACAGGTCCAGAAATCTGTGTAAAGTTCAACTGTTCCCAATCAAAGCAGATATCAGTAGAAAGGCGCTTAGCTACCACAGGCCTTCATGGTCAAGTAGCAATACAAAAACCTTTGTTACGACCTCAAAACAAAGTCAAGCGACTACATTGGAAAAAGAAACTTGGATTGGATACCAGCCGCGACCAGTCGTTATTTTAAAGTTGAAAATTTAAATTTTAGACAAAAAAGAAGAGTTTACGTTCGGCGGTTTGCTGAAGAAAATATGCTCCCTAGCGGGGTCGTCCCAACAGTTAAGCATGGAGGTGGTTCTAAAATGATGTGCGGATGTTTCTCTTCCACTAGTGTTGTATATCTCGTCCATATCGATGGAATCATGAAATGCATTAGTGCAAGATAATGATCCAAAACATTCTTCAAAGCTTTGCCAAAGATACGTGGATCAACAAAAGCAAAAAGAAGGACTAAAAAATATGAAATGGCCTGCCGAATTACCCGACCTCAACCCAATGGAGCTGCTTTGGGAAAAACTATTATCAAAAGACAAAGCGTTTTATATGAATTTATATGACGGAATGTTCTGTCCGTAAGCTTATGGTCTTATGGACGGCAGTATGCATTATGAAAATGAGTTGATTCCAAAAATATTAGATAATGGTTTTTTAATTCATTAACGATAGCAAGACTTCACGTTGACATAAAAATCGACCGATCGTCCAATCGACCGATCGCCTAATCGACCGATCTACTTCACTTAACAAAAAAATCTGTCAAGTACAATCGTCTCGGCGAGCATGATAACACGATAGCTATTTAGCTGTCGTCCTCCTGTGTTTAATGCAATTTCGGTGCGTTTTCAATTTAAATTAGTTTTTTTGAAAACTGAATTTGGTTTCTTTGGCAAAAATACGAATTTCATTTATAAAATAACGAATATAATTTCAAAAAAACGAATTTAAAGTGAAAACGCATAGTCTCCTTTCTGCCAACTGTAATTTTTCATTTTAAAAAAATTAAATATAACTTAAAGATTTCATTACTTTATTATTATTAACTAAAAGATCTTAATATTAATTAATAATAAATATGATATATGAAAATGCCGCCAAAACCAAAAATGTCAAATTATGACTTCATCAGCAAATGTCAAATCACTTATAAATGTTGTTTTCTGTGGTTCTCAATCTGGAAAAAGACGAAGGTGATGGACGACACGAGACTGATAGTGTTTCGGGAAGAATCGTTTCGTCGACGTCGTTTGGTACGGTCGTGTGATCGTCAATCGTCGGTGAAATTACGTGATGAGAGCCCAGAGCTTTCTAAGTTGCCAGTTAAGGCCCTGAAAATTCCTGCTTTGTCTACCGATTTGAACGGTTTTCCAATTCTTTTTTTTATAAAAAAAAACATTATTATTTAATTGTTCACATTGCTTACGTTACACTTTCAATTAGACAAATGTAAATTGCGCAATTCTTACTGTGTAAACAATAGCGTAAACTTTATGGCGTAATTTACTTTGCCAACACTGGAGCCAACCGTCCATTTATTGGGCTAGGCTCTCGAAATGGCTGCACTAGAGTAAACACTAAGAAAGTCATCGCGGAATGGAAAACAAACCCACTAAGAAGTTACTGAAAAAGCATAGAGGGCCTAAAACACTCAAAAAATGTCACAAAAAGTGAGAAATAATTTCACATCATAAAAGTGCATTTATTTCCCACTAACTTACTTACTTAGGTGGCGCTATAGTCCGGGTGGACCAAGGCCTCAACCAACAACCCCTTCGAGTTAACCCGTTCCTTAGCTAACTGCCTCCAGTTGCGTACTTCAAATTGGTTGAGGTCCTTTTCCACTTGTGCGCGCTACCTTACCCGAGGTCGTCCTCTGCTGCGCTGATCATCCGGATCGGATTCGAATACTCTGCGGGCTGGATCGTTGATGTCCATTCGCTCTACATGTCGCCCAATACGCAGTTTTTTGACCAGATTAATGTCGCTGTACAGCTCGTATAGTTCGTGGTTGAATCTGCTCCTCCAAAATCCGTCAACACAAACAAGACCAAATATATTACGCAGAACTTTTCTCTCGAAGCAACCAACGATATCTTCATCCGCTTTCGATAAAGTTCACGCTTCAGCTCCATATAGCAAGACTGGGATGATAAGGTCTTATATAGTTGATCGGGAAATGGCCTTACTACTCAATTGCCTTCCCCAAATAAACAGCGGTCGGCAAGAGTAATCCTTCGTTTGATTTCCGACGAGATGTCATTGTCTACAGCCTAGGTAGACAAAGTCCTTTACTGCCTCAAAGTTGTAGCTGTCTTTTGTGACGTTCTGTCTAATGCGCCGATGTTGGGAATCCCTTTTCGTTGACAGCATACACTTTGTTGTGCCCTCGTTTACCGCTAAATCCATTTTAGCCGCTTTTATTTCTATACTCACAAACGGACCGGTAGCTCGCTGTATTCTACCAATTATGTCAATATCGTCGGCGTATGCAAATAGTTGAACGGACTTTTGAAAGATCGTTCCTTGTGTGTTGGCTTCTGAGTTTCGAACAATTCTTTCAAGAATGATGTTGCAGAAGTCGCATGACAGCGCGTCACCTTGCCTGAATCCTTTTTGACTTGATACAAAACTTAGGCCCCAAATTCGCACTTTAACCTAATCCGACCCTGAATAGATTCTTCTCTGATACGGTAATAAATGATGTTCGCGGTTACTTCGATTCCAATCGTTCCGTCCAAAACCTGAACCAAGCAATTGATTGATGAGGATACTAAATGACTCAGATCTGACTAACCAGCCTCTGAAGATGGTTTTCTGCGCAAAACATCGTCCGCCGGTTCTAAAGTTTTGAGAGCCGAAGTGACGAACTCTTTGCATTTGAAATGATCTGAAGTCTATGTAAATTGAGTCCAGTACCAAGCAAAATAAAAACTGATGGAATGGGCCCTAGTATTGAATCCAAAACAGTGACAGAGATTCTTGACAACAAGGGAAATATCCGGCAATATCCTGCAACAAAATCTGTTGAAAGGCGCAAAGCTGAATTAAGGCTCAGAGTCATCTCCTTAGAGATTCAATGTTTGAATTCACTTATCATTCAGCGAGACACGCACGACCCACACATCCTTTTTACCTTCGCATACGAAGTACAAATTGAATTTTAATAATCCATGTGTCAACGGGCTTATCTATTTTGAATGAGCCCACTAATTCAGTCTCTTTGCAAATAATGAACTTCACCTTTTTGTTTTTCCTCTTTGTTTTCCTTAGTGTGTCATCACGCCGGCCGCGCGGGCTTGTGGGTCATAAAAACTGAGTCCTTCGAATATACATACATATACTCTCGCAACAGTCGACCTTATGTCGCATTTAGAATATCAATGGGCTGCATCGGCATTTACCTGGTGAAACTTTCCATAAAGGACGAAAAGGTGGTGTTGGTCCTTGGGTAATAAAAAAAGTTATGCGAACAACGCGTACTTTTACGATCCACCGATGTTCAATATTCGAAAAGGTGAGCCATACCATGCACCCCATAACCTCAACTTATTGGGAATAATGATGATGATGATGATAATGATGAAGTCGGGGGGGCTAACCAGCTAACCAACATCTGCTACAAGTTCTATGATAGTTTTGAACATCGACTGGAAATTTCATGTACTTCGCCTTTGCAAATTGAAAACTTCCGCCAAGAGGCTCAAAATTGAATTTTTGTTTTCGTTTCCATCTAAAGGGGGAGGAGTTACATCTTACAGGTATATGACAATACTAAAGGGTTTCTTGGGAGTTTAGTTTTTTATTCAATTTCCCTTTAAATAAACATTTGAAGCATCTGACGCGAACGAAGAGTACCTACCGTTAACGTTGAAGGCACATCCTGTCGTTTCCAGTTGATAAATAATTTTTTTAGAATTTTTTTTATTATTAACCAAGCGAATGCATGGATAAAAATGCATAGAAATTACCCAAAAGTACGCCGGGGGAGATTCTAGAATCTATGGGATTCCTTGAAGAAGACCGCCCCCATTCTTAGTCCTTATGAATGGAGAATTCCCTTTATTGGATTATGTAAAGCAGGGTAGCACACACACCATACTTAAATGCATTTGTTGGTTCATTCGAAAATATTTGGTTTCGATTTTTTTATTTTTTTATTTTTCAAAATGAGTTCCACTTTTGAGTAGTTTTGCATTTGTTTAGAATTTTTTCATTCCTCCTTCTTATTGTTGTTTCGGTTGGAACTCGTAAGTGTGTGGTGAGTCCTTGTAATTGAATTTGGCCAAAAGACTGTAATGAATACGAATTGCTGTGGTTATCTCGGTCGGTTGGGAGATACTCATGATTACAGTTGGTAGTAGCAGCAGCAAGTGCAGTTGAGTTTATGATGGTGCAGGGTTGCATCGAGGAGTTAATGAAAAAGGATTCTTATCTAAATATCTGATGGAAATGATTTTTTCTTATTGCCGCTATTCGTTTGCTAAATGTTAGTGCATGGTTAAGATGTGCGTGGATAACTAAGCAAATAGCTTGAAAACCCAGAGCTGGACAACTGATTAAGCTGGGATCCAACGTAACCTTAAAATCTGCTGGCCGAGGAGTTTTAACACCATTTAACGAAAATGTTTTTCTGTGAAACTAGCAACGGGTTAACAATAAGATGTACCAATCCTATTCTCCAGTACAGAAGACGGGCTGTCAAACAAGGTGATCAGAGATCAGGAAATAGCACTCTTTACTGACGGGTCGAAAATGGACTCAGGTGCTGGAGCAGGGTTCTATTCGGACACACTCAATGAACGAGAATCTTTCAGATTACCGGATGCATGCAGGCGAAACTACTGGCGATCGAAGAGGCTGTCGGAGAGACCCATTCTGGTGGATAGTCAGCCAGCTCTAAAAGCAATAGAATTACACGCAATTAGATCCAAAAATGTCGCAATGCACTAAACCCCATAAGGCATCACAAGGTCAGATTGCGCTGGGTACCCGGGCATAGCAACATCGAGGGGAATGAGATAGCAGATGAACCAGCCAGAATTGGATCGGCTTTGAGGAGCAACAGTGATGCTGACACCTCCATACAGCCAAATAGCCAAACTGCTTAAAATAATCGGCCACTACAACCAAAAAGAGACCAACGCTTTGTAGAGTTGGTAAGAAGCGGATCGACTCCCAAACTATGAGGGGATTCACAATGGACCTTCGGGTCTCCGAGTTGAAATGATTGCACGTACAATCACACGCCCTTTCTAGCCTAGCGTAGCCTAACAATCACCTTCAGTCTGTGGATGGAATAATCTACGAAAACGGCCTCTTCTTTTCATTAAAATGAAATAACTTCCGATGATTCTGTGGTCGCTTTTTCAACATAATAATAATAATAATAATATTTGGCTTCAGCAGTCCTAGGTAGAACCAAGCCTAGCTTCCCGCAACCATTTGTGTGTGCGCGTTATATTTTTGCACGAATGGAAGGGACCTACAGTTTTCTGCCGTCTCCGAACGGCGAGTTGGGAAGCTTTACATGACAAATGAAACTCTTGAATTCGCGGGATTCGAACCCAAGACCGCTGGCTCAGTAGTCCGACGCACTAACCACTTGCGCTACGGTGCTTTTCCAACAATGTATACGAAATTCAGTTTAAGGACACTTAGGACACCGGCCATGCCTAAACCTAACCTAACCTTAACGTAAAACTAGTGTCTTAATCAAGAATGGAAGTGGAATCATACTGATTTTTCTGGCTTGAACTATATTTTTTGAAATTGATAGGTTATGTTAGTTTAATTTTCTAGCAGCATTTTATTACCCTGCAAAGTTTTCTGCGCGGTATCTTTTTCTACACCAATATCATTTCAGTATCTCCAAATATCCGTATCCGTGAGTCCTTAGCGTATTTGCATAGTGGCCAGACAATATTCCTATAGCCATTGCCCTGCTAAGTCCAAGTCTAGGAAGCCCCATGTCCTACCACGTTAGACCATCTATGGTCAGTCATTCTCAAAACTTTCTTTTACTTTTGATTTAATATTGCGTACCCGTAGAACAATTGGCACCGCCTCGGGTACCGGCGGCTCCCCTCATATCGTTGCCAACTCATCAGCAAAATCATTGCCTTTCTATTTCAGAACGATCGCAGGTACCTAACATAGTCTTACCTGGTTCTGGATGCATAATGTCCTGAGCATTGCGCGCAGCTCCTGGCTAGTCCCGATTTGGTAGTGCACGATTTTAACGGTGACATCAACTCAGACTTCACTGCCCCATACTTGGATTTCGAAAAACCCTTCTTGTCGGCATTTCCAAGCTAAGAGCAGTGAGAGTAAAACGAGGTATCTCAGGAGTCAGGACGCTAAGTCTATCTACACCTATGGGTCAAAGATGGACAAAGGTACAGGAGTAGCTCCATACGACTCCCAGATCACAACAGCGTTTTCCAGGCTGAGGTTCTATTTCTAGCAGAGGCTGCCCAATCGGTGTCAATAATGACAATATCGCGAGACGATATCACAATTTACACTGACAGCCAAGCGGCCATAGATGCTACATAAATAACATCTAAGCTTGTAAGGTGTTGTCGCAAAGAATTGAAGGTTGTAACCGTTCTCATCAACCCGCTAATCTAACGCAACCTAAGGGCTCAGTACTGCTGTCGATGTAAATATCAATATCCTTCTCAGACATCCTTTTTATTTTCACGAGGTCTGCTGCTTTAAGTACTGTTGAAATGGATAGCAAAGTTAAGAATTCTGAATTCTGCGTTTCTTGGAACCTCTGTCTCTCTGTATTTGTATGCAAAGTCGCAAAATGTCCTGTGGACGTATTTTCGCGTACTAGACAAAAATAAGTTAAGCAAATTTCAAAAGTATGCGTTAAGAACGAATATAAAATTGGGAAAACCAAAATAAATCCACATAGATTTTGAATGATTCTTAATAGAAAATATTTGGAGATTTACTTCGTCTATGCAGCTTTCTTATATAACAAAGAATCCTTTGACTCCACTATAAGAAGGAAGTCCCTTAAATATGCATAAGTAATTCCACTATTCAAAGAAGGGAATAGAAGAAATGTTTTCAACTATAAACCTCTACGCCTTTCGGGAAAAAAAACTAAACATAAAAGGAATCTTTAATGGACCTCGGATTTTTAAAAATGGCGCCCCTCAAGGTACTGCACTTGAAACTCTTCTGTTTTTGATTTACTTCAACCACATTTTCCAGCAGCAATTAAAGGCTTTAGTTTGCCGCTCATAAGTAAATCATTAGTGCAAAATCAAAACGTTTAGCATTTAAAATATTCGGTAACTGGTTTTAATCTTGACTTTTATGCATAGGACCGTAATAAATTAATCTTGCCGATTCACACTTCGTGGCATATAACTTATGCTCTGCCAAATGTTTTGAAATTGAGTCACAAAAAGACTAAAAAACCTCAATTGAAAGGATCACATTCAAACAATAAAAGCTCGTGACACGTTTTTTGAAGTGAAACTTCTTTAGCCGCGGTATGGCAAATTTGCCTGAATCAGACGAAAAAGTGAAACGCTTCCCCTTCTCCAACTTCAACAGGCAGTAAAATCTATACATAGTATAAAAGGAAGTCCCCAAAATGTGGCTAATCTCGAGAACCACTAAACGGATTTAGATGCGGTTTTCACTATTATGATCTGCATTTCCTGACGGAATTTATGCGCATATTCTGAATACTCTTTTACTTATAGGAACTGAGAATTCGAGATCGAAGTGGAAGTGGAAGAAAATCAAATGTTTTTCACAGCCCTAACTCAACAATGCCTTGTTAGCTCTAAAAAAAAGTTTCACTTCTAACGCGCGAGAGTCTCACGTACATGTTTATTAAACCTTATTGTTCCAAAATATTGAAAGTTAATATGGTCCTGCACACTCTGAATTGCAATATGGCATTATCAGTTGGAGTCGGACCTGTTTTAGGCATGTCAGGGCAGTAACGTCTACTCCAATTGCTTGATCACTTAACGCTTT
This sequence comes from Brachyopa scutellaris, assembly GCA_949775065.1. NCBI lineage: Eukaryota > Metazoa > Arthropoda > Insecta > Diptera > Syrphidae > Brachyopa > Brachyopa scutellaris. Next base: position 96,141,555 of record OX459115.1, on the reverse strand, counting down.
CAGACTTGACCATCAATTTACTATTTTAGTAGCGCCATTACAAGAGTATCTTCTACATAAAGAAAACCAAAACCAAACCCAACTGCCTTGCCAAGTATCAACATAAACGTCAGGGCCGAGCACGTTATTGTCTATCTAAGCGGACCAACTGATAATTCTAAAAACTTAAACGACGCATGACGAATAATTTATTTTATTTAACCAATTTTTCAAAATTAGACCCCCCAACAACCTACTTAGGAAAAAAAAATCTTGGTCCTTCGAGCCGAATTGTAAACTCAATTTTTTTTTTCCAAAGCAAAAACAAGTCATTCAATTCCCAATTGAAATGTCATAAATTACACCACATTTTGAGGAGACAAAAAAAAAGAAGAAAGGACATTCGTCCTTTGAGTGGAAATAAAAAGTTGCCAACGGACAACATTATGATATATTCAATGTTGTATCCATGAGCGCCAACTTGAAATTTATGGAAAATCTATTCTCACAACGAATGTCAACTACTGGCTCCCAATGCTACACTCCTTTGTGAGGATAACATACCAACTTAGTAGACAAGAGATTTATTTTGAATCCTTCGAAAGATCTAGCGATATACACACATACACATCCATATTCGTGGTTTCTCCTTCTGTCCAAAAAGGAAGAAAAAAAAATCCTGACATAAGCAGCCATTGACGGGAAATTTATCCTTGCGTTTCTGTGTAGTTAGTGTCCTTTTTAGCCAGCATATTTATGTACATTACCACCCATTCCTCTTCCTCTCTGTCTCTCTCTCTCTCTCTCGCTATGCTGTGCTGTCGAGGATTATAGTATGTCTCATCGTTTTGTTTGGACAAGCAACGCTCGCTCGCTCTAGCTATTCTCACACATCAATGTCTCGAGAACTACGATTTCTGATTGCATAGCGAGCGAAACACAAGACAGCAGACAAAAAGGACGAATAAATTTCGTCCTCCATCATAAAAATGCTGGCATTTATGTTATTTGCTAGTGGTGCTTTGGTTCTGTGTTGTACGAGTATTCCAATGCGACTACTGTCCATTTGGATGATGGTTGTCCCTTCCATTAGTTTTGTTATTTTATGTTTACTGCCAGGACACACTAATGTGTCCTAAATCTTTTGTGCTGGGGACAATTTCAGTGGTGTCTTGTGTTGGTTATCTGCTGCTCGCCAAGAATAGATGTATGTATGTCTGAGTGTGTACGCGTGGATAAATCCTCGTAGAATGCTCATCATCTTTTATGTCCTGAGACTGAGAGTAAGGATACATGTACGTACGTGTATGTATGTTTGTACGGGTACATAAGTTACTTTCGCTTCAAAGTGATTGGAGGAGCGAACCCGCATACCACCACCCATCATCGTCGTCCTCGTCGTTGTTTACTCGAACTGACATAAATATTTCGAACGGGTGACATTTACGACCGCAAAGCGGTTAAGGACTCTACGCGTACCGCCGCCATGTTGACAGCGATGAGCTTGTTGTTGTTGTTGTTTTTTCTTCTCCATATCCTGTTTTGTTTGTGATTTATTTGTCAGTTGTGTTGTCAGCAAAATGTCCTTCCCTTAAGAGAGAAGGAACCTGAGGGTTCTTGTTCTTGTCCTAGTCTCTCAAAAGAATAAGGATACATCCTTTGCCATAATCCTAGTTGAGTGAAGTGTTATGGTACGTTGGACTTGAACTTTCCTTCCCTTCGAATGAGCCCCCACCCACAGCGTATACTGTCGTTGTCGTGTCTCCTTTGCAGGACATTCACGGCGCGTTCTGTTGTGCTTCACATCCTTTCGTTCAGTGACGCCTTCGAAACTGCTAACTTCTCGCATATATCACTTTGAAAAAAATACACACACACACACATACACTCGTAGCGAGGAGATCTTCGTCTTCTGCTTAGGGTCGTTGAAGATGATATTTATGTCCTATGAGTTCGGTGGGGTGAGCTACGAAGGAATGTAAAGATCTACTTATATGCCATGTGGTTTATGGATTCCAGTATTTGACATATTTAAGGATGTGAAGGATCCAAAACACACACACACACAAACGCTTAGTACAAACTCGATTACTCTGGGAAAAGTTTTCCTTCTACTTCCTTCAATCTAACGCGACAGGGCAAATTATGACGAAGGCTGCTGCTGCTACTGCTGCTTGTGCTCCTATTTCTTAACTCCTGCAACTGAGAAGGACTATTCCCATTGTCGTTTGTTATAAGCGGAGCATTTTCCCCTCAACGAAGCTCATAAATAAATGTGGAGCTAGAGGCGGCGGAAGGAGTATGACTGCTGCGGATGGGATCCTTAGAGGTTGTTAATATTGTTTATTATTATAAAGGTCGTAGGGTGACTGGTAGGGTATTCATTTTCTGTTTTGTTTTTTTTTTTTTTCCTTTGTCCTATTCCCTTCCACCCTATGGTTTGATTATTTTGGTGTGCAATTAATTTATCTAGTTTATGAGTACATAATTTTCTTTTATTTAATTTATGAAATATTTTTGGGTGAAGTTTTTTTTTCTCCTTTTTTACTGGAAGCTTATCGGTCATAAAGATGACGAGTGTTTTTTTTTTTTTTGGGTTTTCTATGGTAGGATGTCAACTGCTATCAGTTCGGTTAAGTGTGATCTTTGGCACGGTATTTGGATAGAATTTCCGAAAAGAAGACCTTCCATGTAACGCAACTACATTTACTTCAACAGCTCGCCACTAGATGGAGTGCGAAGCGATAAGAGGCAAGAGTAATTCCAGTTTTTGTGTGAAAAGATAAGGAAAGAAATTGTTTCCAGCTTTGAAAGCAAAGCAACATATATGTAGGTAGAAGAAAAACTATACTTCCAAGTTTCAACTTCAGGTGGCGCTAGAGGCCATTTTTGGGCTTTGGGCACAGCAATTTCCAATTGATACGTGATCTACCACCACACTAAGCGAGCGAACCACATATTATTCAAGGTATTAGTCCTGTGATGCCCACAAAAAGTCCATCGGTATAAAATTACGAACCGAAATTTTAGATGGGACTTTTACAAAGCATTAAAAATGTTAAGGAAGCACCACAGAATGACATCCTGCGTTGATATCTTGCGTATAGGCACTATTTTTAAGAAAAAAAATAAATAAATAACTTCAATTTTATCCGATAGCCTTTATTATCATACCAGAAGAACCACCATTCTTAGCATTTATTTTTTAAATATAATTTCTCGAAAAAGTTGTCCGTAACTGCGATTGACATGGTCCATTCTGAAGTTACAGTTTTCGATGACGCATTCGAGCATTTCGAGTGATAACTGGTGGATGACGTGAGTAAAGCCAGCTACAGACGAGAAACTAATCGGCCAACTGGTTGACAGACTGACTGCAAATAACCCGTGTGTAGGCAAGTCTGACGATGAGTTGAACGATTTCATCAGTCTGCGAACAAGTCGTTGAAAAATCAAAAATTTTTGATCTTTCTGTTTGTGTTTGGGATGACTACTGAAGTTTGAAGATTGGTCTGTGCGTCTGTAGGGAAATGATTACAACCAGTATTTCAACCAGTTGGCCGATTAGTTTCTCGTCTGTAGCTGGCCTAATGTTGACTTCTTATTCCTCAGTCGTAGACTTTGGACTTTACGTAGCCCCAAAGGAAAAAGTCATGAGGTGTGTTATCACATGATTAGGCGGCCAATCCGGTCTGACGCGTGAAATTGACTGCTCACCGAATTGTTCTCGCAATAAAACCACGGTTTCACGGGCTGTGTGGCAAGTAGCGCCGTCTTGTTGGAATAAAAATGTCTAGGTCACGGGTTTCAAATCAGGCACAACAAATAATCCGTTATCATGGCGCCATCAACAGCTACGTTCCAGCCGAGTTTATTTTTAAAAAATATGGACCGATGTTTCCACCGGCCTTAGTTTTGTCTGGATATAATGGCAGCTCTTGCTCCTCTTTAGGTTGGTCTGCAGCCTTAAGACGGCAATTTTGTTTACTGTCGTTGCCATTAACCCTGAAATGGGCCTCATCACTGAACAAAATTTTGGTCCAAAATAGTGGATCCTCTTGAAGCTTTTCAAGAGCTCAAAAACTGAAACGTGGACGTTTAGGAAGGTCGGGGGAGTTCGATTTTGTATACTTTTAAACCAAGTTCGTTACGTTAAATACGCCAAGCTGTTAAGAACGGTGCCGAATCGATTCATCACTGTCATCACGCCGCTAAATTTTCTTCAGTACGTGCTGGATGTGGTGCATTTGGTCGCGTATTATCCCATAATGAAAGTTGCCTTTCAAATTTCTCGATAGTAGGTATGTACATACATATATAGCAAATTGTGCGTTCGGTAAGCCGATTACGTAAACAAACAAATTCCTCGTAGAACGCTAATTTTCGTAATACAGGCGAATAATTTGTAATCACAGGCGGATTTTCGAAAAAAACATTTTTATTTTTTTTGGTAGTTAATTAATGCATAAGTTTATCAGAAAATAAGTTAAGTTAAGTTATATTTTTAGTAAAGTTGAATGTAATTTTGTAAAATTTTATTATATTAAAAAAAATACAAAGATATCCCCAAAAAAATAAAGAAATTGTTTGAAAAATAAGAACAAGATAAGAAAATATAAAGAAAAAAACTTCAATTTGATTTAAATAAATTATAAATAAAATAAAATGTTTCATCGCTTATAATGTATAAATAAATACCAGCTTTACTTGACGATATCTTGCAACATCGCAAAGTTTCGCAACTGTTTATGGTGTTTCCCAAATAAGCAAGTAGGTATTAAAGACGGCAAAACCAAACTTTTCCTTTATGAGACAAAAAACTTTTTTTTTTTTGGTCCCAATAGGTCTTATTTTTGAGACCTTTCAAATCTACGTAAAACTTCAAATTACTTAAAAATTTTGCATTACAATTATTCTACTTACCACTATCAGCAGATTTCATTCTAATTTATTTTACAAGTTTACACAGAAAATTAAAAAAAAAAAAAAAAAAACAGTTTTCAAACACCAAACATGATGCTGCACGTGCTTTACAAAAGCTTACAATTTAGAAGCATCAACTGACGCAATGGTTGCAATAAACTAAGCGGGATCAATCAGAGAATATGCTCAAGTAATATGTTAACAAGTTGGCATGAAAAAAAGCATCAAATTGCTTTTTTGTTTTTTATAGTTTTGGCCTTTTTTTTTTTTGGGAAATCCGCCTGTGTGCGCTGTGCCGGGCTAAGTTTTTCCATAATGTAATATCCAACAAAACTGACCAAAAATACCATTACAATGTGACACGACCCTGTTATAAAATCCCAACTGAAAAAGTACCTACCTCTTATGAATCACCCGTTACTTTACTGTAAGTACCTAGTTGCAGTTTGGTAGGTGGAAAGGGCCTCAGCCAGTAAGGTTGTTCAATTTCAAAACGTAGCTTTGATGAGATGTTTGTTTTCTGCGTGAGATTAACTTGAACTCACACCAGCTGATTGGCAGCCTTAATCAGGAGAAGCTTCAGTTTTAGATATTTAGACTAAAAAGTTTTAGATTCAGGAAAGCCACCGAATGTTGTACCACGGTCTTTGGCATATTTTGGCTATAGTCAACCATCGATCGTCTTAAGTCAGCATGATTTATATATAAGGAGGTGTAGGTGTACTCATACACTTTGAATGAGGTGTTCTGATTGGAAGGTGGGATATGGATTTAAAAACTCAGTTGGATAAAATATTAAACTTCCTTTTTTTTGACATGACTCAGCTCTAGGAGTTCATATGACGGACGGAATCTTCTGGAACTATCCCGATTCCACTTCAAATGGTTGCAGTATCATCATCGTGATTGTTCACTCCGAACAGATGTCCTTTGACTATTTCAGTGAATTTAATTTTAATGTCAATAACCAGTGATGATGGAACTATTTATACTGAACTGCTAACCTTTCTCGGGGAAAGATATGGTATCATCGATTTTGTCAAAATAAGGCCGGTACCTATCGACCGCTCATAAATCGCTCTTAAAGTTAAGAGGCTCTTAAGTTTAAATTTTTGTTTGGTATTCATCGACCACTAATAGGTTTTTGTCTATGCTTACTTCGACTATGAGAGAATCGATTTCCGGTTGCTCTCCCTTTCGATTAATGGCGCTCTTTTCCGAACATGTCAGTGACAAATGGCAATGTAAATATGAGGATGATGCAAAATAGCTGTAAATGGTAAAATTGATGTTGGTGGATACAATTTTTTTCTTCAAATTCAATTCAATTAAATAGTAAAATAAGGAATATGCTCACCTAGCTCATTATAATTTTCTTTTTCTTGTCGGATAAACTCGGGTTCTTTTCTTTTCAATTTTAAAAATCAATGAAAATAGTTTAAATTTGAAATGACAGCAGAGTTCTAATTATTTCGAAGTCATCTAAGATATTTACCGGATACAATAATAATTGTCTCTGATATTATTGTTCGTAATTTAAGAGTGGTTGGAATTGGAACCACTCATAAGTATTATGTGCGCTCATAAATACGCACTAATAGCGGTTGGTGAATAGGTTTATGAGGCTCTTAACTTATGAGCGGTCGATAGCTACCGGCATGAGTCACATTTTCTTTTAAATCCAACTGTCTTTTGAGTAGATTATAAAAAAAAAAACAACTTCTGCAAGTTCATTCCTTTTCTCCTTCAACTACCCACTGTCTCGTAAATCACCTCCAATTCATCAACTTGAACCGCAAAAGCCCTTCCATCATAAATCGCTTATCCCAAGTCTGCCATGGCACCAATCAACCCTTATCGCTGTCAACTCATCGTTCATTGACGAAACAAACAAACACACCGCAGCGCACGCAGACAACAACAACTCTCCTAATCAAATCACATTAAACCCGCAATAATTATCATAATTTTCTCACCTCGCCGGTGATAAAAGTCACCTCGTAGATAAATCACACACTCACACACATGCCGAACTTCACCCGCTTCCCACCCATCATCATTATAATCGTCAACATCAACAACAACAACAAATAACATCACCTCAGCCGCTCAAGTCGCTGCTGGCACCGTCAACATCATCTTCATCTCTCGCCATCTCAACATCTTATTACCATATTATGACAGCCCGGTTGCCATCACTGAAGATTAAGTCAAAATCTGTCAGATGAAATTAAGTCACACATACATACATACATACGTACATACTCGAACCGCAATGCAACGGGATGATAAACAAGGAATCCTTCTGCCGTCAAAGTGTCGAAGCAGGAGTACCGCTGACGCAAAAGGTGTAAACAGTTTTGCGGAGTAAATATAATTTGTCACACTGACATATGTGAACTATTTGACTTATAAGCACACGCGCATACCCACACATACGCGCGCACATACAAGCAAAGATGAAAGGATAATAATCAACGCTATCCAAATAGCAACAACAACAACAACACAGTTCGGCATAACGGTCCTTACCCTGCTTAAGGTGTTTGCTGTTTCTGCTGCAAAGGCAAACTATGTACGAGTACTCGTAAACTCGTCGACATCGATAACAGGATTCTTTCAACACCTTTGCCAAATCCGTTTCATCACCTTCGAGTGGGAGGAGAATATAGAGAAGTGTTTTAGTTGCGAGTGCGTGTGTGTGTGTGTGTGTGTTATCCTGACACATTCAACCTTAGCCGACATTTCATCGTTAATTTTGTGTAATGCGTTGATGATGCCATTTGATGGGGGAGGATGACGAGCCGGATGATGATGGCTGCTGCTTTTGGGATAATCCTTTTGCCTAATATGGACGAGGCTCAACCAGACAGTGGGGTTTAAAAAGTGTTCACGGGTTTTTTATTTTTTTTTACTCCGAAGACTCAATAGAGCAGTAAGAGAGCTCGTCAGTTTTGGGTTAAATCTCCACAAACAGGACGACTCCTCTCAAATATAAGATCGGTCTCAGAAATAAATATGCAAAATTCAGGTTCCTAGCTGTTTTTGTGCCAATTGATGTGATAATCTTCCAAGGATGCTTCTAGCGCGGGCTATTAGCATGCACGATTCGTACACCCAAATACTCGATGGCGGGCGGACGCCTATGTAATAGTCCACACCCAGCGCACTTCTACCGTTCTCCAGGCGGAACTGCCGTTAGGTATTACTTCGCGGGGCTGGTTAGCACCTTATGCTATGTGCACTGTATCTGCCGTGACAGCTTTTCTTAGTCTTTAGAGTCTTCTTAGCTCCTTCTGTGTGCTCGTTATTAAAGTGCAGATCTGCAAACCCAAATAGTGGTCCCCTGAGCTTATCATGTGGTTTACTAGAAGCTCCGGAGTCAGTAGTTCCATTCTTGTTTCTGCGAAGCAGAAGGGCGAGCTATCGTGTCCAAATCTGTAAAGATATTTTGGATAGCCGCCGTGACCGGACAGGAATTGCGTAAGATGAAAGTTGCAATCCCCGTGTGCTCTTTTTGCCCAGACCTCGATTGTGGGTATCAGCTTGTGAGTCCATCTGCCTGTTCTCGTGGTGTCCCATCTTTTTTTGCCACAGCCCAATGTTGCCCTTTCTTCTCCTTTTATCCTCCTGGTACCGTTGGTCTCCTCTTGGTTTGTCGTATGCCTAAGGTAGACCTCTTGCATCTCGTTGGTGAGAATGTCGATAAGGATCATACAGACAGCTTCGTCCGAAATTGTCCGGAAACCGCATACTGTTTTTGTTGCGCAGAGCCTGTATGCGGACGAGAGCTTCTTTTTTGTCTCCTTCGTTGTAAGAGCTCCCGCCCAGACTGGAGCAACGTATAAAAGTATTGAGCTTACCACTCTGGAAAGCAGGATCCTCCTCGTGTATCCAGGTCCGCCGATGTTTAGCATCATCCTGGAAAGCATCTTTTACGCCTTTTTACTGCAGTACTCGACGTGGGTTTTGAAGTATTACCCTCAAGTATTTTAACGCCTCTTTAGACCTTATTGATTGGCTTCCAACCCGGAAGCTTGCGTATTCCACAGTGTTTCGCCTTGTTATTAAGGAGGCCTCTGTCTTGTGGCCGGCTATCTCTAGGTCGGCAGACTCTTACCAAGTTTTGATCCTAGCGGACTCTACCTCATGGATATGTTTAGCAACGGTAACTACGGCGATATCGTCAGCAAAGCCGGTAACCTTAACTCCTTGTGGCAAAACTCCATCATACATTATGTTCCACAGGAGAGGTCCAAGGACTGACCACTGGGAGACTCCCGCGGTAACGTTGTAGTATTTATGCCCGTCGTCCGTCTGGTACTTCAGCTTCCTGCTAGTGAAGTAGTTGAGGATTATTATCTTCACGAGGTAGGGTGGTGTATTCATTCTGGTCAGAGATCTCCTAGTGCAGGACCAATTTGCAGCTGTACCGGGTAAAAACTTTGGAATCATTCTGCCTCACTGTACGTCGTCAAAAAGATTATTAACGAAACTTGATATATATAGTTAGAGCGAAACAATTTGCTGTTTCTAAGTCCTTCTTTTTGTTCCAAAAAAAAAATGGACGTACTAAGCGTTGGATGATAAGAACCCTTCCGTAAAGCTTTGTTTTTAGACATAAAGACTTCGCAGGACACAATAAAGGCTCTTCAAGGGATACTACGGCTTATAAAGTTATTTTAGGTGAAATTGTTCAAAACCAAACCGTTTTCCTTTCACTATCATAAGGTTGGGGCCTTTGATTCTTTGAGAAGCTGTTCATTTCGCCATATCCTTAAAGACTTGTCAATTTTGGGTTAAAGCCCCCCTTTCAGTTGAAAACAAAAGTTAAACACGTTTATGACATTCTCCGTCATTTAGACAGTGTTCTCTGAAAATATTGACACTGCTTTAAAATTGGCCCTTGTTTGAAACTAGGCGCCTATGTTTGGTGTCAAAATATAGTCCTTTCTGGTAGCTACGCATTAGATCCTTTTGTTGGCTTTAGGTAGATACCTATAAAAAAAACTATATTAGAGCTGCTTTAAGAGTGGGCTTTCGTGCAAATTGAATTCGATCTTAAAGCTTTCGCAGCTTTTCCATCGTTTTTTTTTAAAGTTCTACCCAGAGCATTAGAACGGGCTTAGATGAATGAATGCTGACTTGACTTCATAGAGCTTCAGGCAATGAATAAATGTAACCTTAAAACTTGACAACTTCCTTTAGCTTTAAGTCGAAGCTAAGCCAGTCCAACGTAAAGTCAGTGATGTCATAAAAGCGAAACCTAATCACATAACCACCACCCGATTACTAAAATCCAAATCCGTACCTTAATTTCCGCGCCCAACTGTTTCTTCAAAGAAAAAAGAAAAATTATATTCTCATTAGGCAGGATGAACGCGCCAAGACGAACATACCACCTACACCACCAGCAACCCGTGTCCTTGTAATAGTTGTAATAGTTAACCTCATCTCCCTGGCATGGTTAAAGGGGTTGATTTATATCCTTGTTTACCCAAGTTCACCTTTCCGAATCGTTACATCCTTCAGCTGCGTATATGTTGCGTACACATTCCGGTCCCGTTGCTGGTGATGACTTCTCATTAATATTCATTGCGTTGGACTATGATTTTATGGGATGCTACTCAACATTGAGAGTTGATGATTGAGTCCGTTTTTCCGGATTGTTGAGTTAATCCCTAGCGATTTGACAGGGCAGAATATAATTTGAATTGATTCGAAATGGGAGGAGCTGCTACCAGTCATCACAGGACGATTATTCTCAATTACATGCTCGAGCAAATGTCACTCCTGCCGCTGATGGTTGGTGGTGATGGTATTCCTTTGCCAAAACATCAGAAAAAAAAAACAAATACGCGCGCGAATTTTCTTTCAAAAGTGTGTCACAAGGCGGCGCGGCGCAAGGATATCACAAGGCGAAGGCAGCCGCTCTGTGTTATCCTTGTGTCTGTTTTGAATTGTCCTGACATATTTATGCTGTCCAATTAACATAATATGTAAATGTTATCATCGTCAGTTTTGGAATGTTCTTCGTTCTTTCAGTTTTTGAAATGGAATTTGGCTCGAAGGACCAGAATAGAGCATCTCTCTCCTTATGCCACTTTGATGGAAGAATGATGTTATGGGGTTCACTGCTACTGTAGCTGGGTAAAATCAAACATTCTAATGCAAAGGGCATCGTTTATCTAGACAAGAAAAGGACACAAAGTAAAAAACAACAAAACAGCGGCAAAAGACAATGGTGGTATACCCTTTGGCCTGCCTGATGGTATTGCTGTTGGTGTTGGCGTTGGGTAGGCACTCAAAGAAATCCATTGAAATGAAAAACGATTATTATGTCAAATAAAATAGAAGAAGAATGACACAGAAGACAACAACAGCAAAAAATCGACCGAAATTGTAATTCCAGGTGGAGACAGAAGGGGGACGGGCGCCAGTACCGGCTGAAATGTGGCTTCAATTAAATGTCAGTTTATTTTTACGTTAATACCCGGAACAGGTATTTCACCGCACCCACCATTGTAGGGTGGTGGGCGCGTTTAACGAGAGTGGTAGTTTCCTATGCTAATTCGAATTGGGTAGCATCGTTAGATAGGCAAAAACACACACAGTTTAAGACTAAGGACATTTTGTTTGGGTGTCCTCTTTTGAATTTGATGAGCGCTGCGCTGTTACCTGGGCTCGTGGGGTATTTGTTTCGTTGCGGCTTTTTTTGGCGGTATACTGTCAAAGAATTAAGGAAATAAAGATGTCTCAGTAAATGGCTGCCCGAGGGGACGGGTTGGCATTAAGGGAATATTGTTGTCGCAGGTATAATGGCATTGCTTTGAATAATATTGTCACTTTACATGAATGACAGAAGTTGATCTTAAAACTTAATTGGTTACACGAGTCTCATTTCCTACATCAAGTGAAACGAGATGATAATTCTTAGGCAAGTGGGTGGGTGGTCTTTATTACTACAGTTTAGGTTGAGTTGAAGAAGTGTAGATGTATCTAGATTTGGCATCAACAACGTTAACAGCAGTTTGGATATGCCCATGGAATTCCGCTAACAAACTCGCAAGTCTATGTTCCAAAACTATGAAAACCTTTAGCAGTTTTGACGCTTTAGGCTATTGGACTTTATTTTAAATGTAGATCCGAAACGGGTTCTGTTTCCAAACACGAAATTTGTCAAAAAGATCCTTGGATCTTAATATAAATATTGCTTCCATGAGCTTCTCTAAGATGCCGCCAGGGGAGAGTGTATTATTTTTAGGTCTGTGATATGAATGGAAAGTTCGCTGATTAGTTGGGTGCATAATCGAGAATCGTCAAGACTTTAGGATTCCAGAACAGCCCCAACGAAACTGCCCAACAAAGCAAACACAAGCACTCTTTAAAGGGTCTGGGAAAGACCTCAAACCTGGTACCTTATTTGGTTATTTGGTGAAGAGAAGGTTCCCTTTCAAGTAGTACTTACTTACTTAACGGGCTGCCGACCCGTGAAGAGTATCTGCCTGAGACACGGCAGCCTTCCACTCACTTCTATCCCGGGCACGCTGCTTCCAGTTGTTTATTGTTTAGCGCACTGGCATCCGCGATAGTTTGATCCTTGAAACGGAGGTTCGGTCTTCCTTGTCGTCTAGGACCTGGGGGCTGTGATTCGTAGGTCCTCTTTGCTGGAGCATTGTTGTCCATTTACTCGATATGGCCGAGCCAGTGTAGTCGACGTATTTTGGCTTTTGGGACTACATCCACATCTTCGTACAGCTCATAGAGTTCGCATTTGAATCTTCTCCTCCATTCGCCCTCCTCGCAATCTCTTGAAAGTATTCAAAATCTGCTCTGCTTTCCTGCTTATCATCCAACACTCGGCTCCATAAAGCAGGAATGGCAGGATCAATATTGTGTAGAGCATGCATTTCCTCTTCCAAGTTAAGAGTTTGAACCCATTTGTTTTGCCAAACCGAAGTAGCAGCGGTTTCCTAGGGTAGGTCATTCGTGGAGTTGATGTTTACTCCTAGGTAGGTAAACCACTTCGAAGTTACTGTTGCCAACAGTGACGTTTTGTCCTCGGCGGTGGATAGATGTTTCTTTGTTTGTTGAAAACTTGTACTTGGTTTTGTCCTCATTCAAGGTCAACTCGTTTCGCCTGTTCTTCAATTGCCGTAAAAGTCTCTAACACGGTGCGCTTGGAGCGATCGATGATGTCGATGTCGTTTGCGTATCCCAGTAGCTGGACCGATTTGTGAAAGATAGTGCCTTCCGTGTTTACACCTGCACTGCGCACTATCTGTTCCAGCACAAGATTGAAGAAGTCACATGATAGCGCATCTCCTTGCCGAAATCCGGCGCATGTTTGGAATAGTTTGGAGGAACTGTTTCCAAATTGCACGTTGCACCGCATGTTTTCCAGCGTCACGCGGCATAGCTGGATCAGTTTAGCCGGGTTCCCGAATTCGGCCATCGCCTTGTAGAGCTCAAGACGATGAATGCTATCATATGCGGCTTTGAAGTCGATGAAGAGATGGTGAGTCTCGACTTGAAATTCGTTGGTCTTTTCCACATCTACCTTAGTCTGAAAATTCGGTAGGTCTAAGCCACACTGGTGTCGGAAGCCACACTGATACGTGCCGATTAGTGTGCTGCAGAAAGGCTTCAGACGTTCACGCAGTTCGTTAGATAGGATCTTATATGCGGCATTAAGCAGGGATATGCCCCGGTAGTTCTTACATGACATAGGATCGCCTTTCTTGAAGATGGGTCATAATCGGGCATGGATTCATCCATCCATACTTGGTTTATGATTTGGTGCGTGCACCCTACCAAAACATCACCACTATGTTTGTTTGTTGGCTTTGTGAAATAAGGCCGCGATCAAAAAATGAAATTAGGCCGCGCGGACTAAATTCATTGGATGATATGAATTTAGACCGCGATCGAAAAATGAAATTAGACCGCACGTTCTAAAGGATCAGACGACACGAATTTAAGCCGCGATCAAAAAATTAAATTAGACCACGCGGTCTAAGTTTATCAGACGACATGAATTCAAACCGCGATCGAAAGATGAAATTAGGCTCCGTAAAATAAGGCCGCGTGAATTTAGACCGAGATTAAAAAATGAAATTAGACCGCGCGGTCTGAATTGATCAGACGATATGAACCTACGCCGCGATCAAAAAATGAAACTAGGCCGCGCGGACTAAATTCATTGTATGATATGAATTTAGACCGCGATCGAAAAATGAAATTAAACCGCCTTGTCTAAGTTTATCAGACGACATGAATTCAAACCGCGATCGAAATATGAAATTAGGCTCCGTGAAATAAGGCCGCGTGAATTTAGACCTCGATGAAAAAATGATATTAGACCGCGCGGTCTAAATTCATCAGACGACATGAATTAAGGCCGCGATCAAAAAATGAAATTAGACCGCGTGGTTTTATTTTATTTCACTATCGCGGCCATATTTCATTTTCAAAATGAATTTTGAAAGCCCATACAAAACCATGCGCGGCCTAAATTCACGCAGTCTAAGTTCCATGCCCCGCTCGGAGGATAGTTGGAACGCCGTCAGTGACACAGCGGCAATTATTATGATGAAGCAGCGACACGAGGAGCGACAACGGAGTGCAGTGCACGAGCTTGCAACTACAAATACATCCAGACAAGCGGACATAGTCTAAGAATGTGTAATAAACGGTGAAGTGAGTCTGCATTTGTTATCAGAATAGAGAGACTAGTTCTCTACGAATTTACCCTTGATTCCCTTTCACGAACCTGATTTCTCGCGTGTCTGTACGCGGAACTGGAGTGCAAACCGAGGTCTCTGGTGCCCCCAAGCAGCCAACCCATGCGTAACTGATACTACTTGCTTCTTCATTCCAATTATTTACGAATCCAAAAGCTTTAGGTGATACTTAAGTACGACCGTGTTTAAATGGAAAGGTTTACGCAAGACTAGGTAGCTGCGAACCAGACTTATTCTCCTCCGCAGATTCAACAACAGCACCAGTGGACCTCTTTGCCCTGTTCTCAGTTGGTAGTTCATAAAACGCCTTCACTTAGTAAACGAATTCAAAAATTGATTCCAAAAATAATTTCCCAAAAACACATCCTCCGAGGTTAAGTATCCATTACAGAATCTTCTTCTTTGTTTTTGTGTACAAATATATTCGCGTCTTACCTAGGGAACAATTTAATTTCGCTCCACATTTTCTTTTCATTAGAACCGACTATCAAAACCTCTCCTGAACTATCTGCGTCAATTTAAATAAATAAAATTCAATCAAAATGCAACGCAGGATAGAAAAACCACCATTAAACTGAATTTCCATTTCGCACAATTCAATCTCTTTCACTTAAGCCATCCCACCCTTCAGCGTCAGCACTCACATAAGAGAAAATAAAGAAATTTCACCATCAAAACAAACACAAAAAAAAATAGAAATTAAATAAATATTTAATTAATCCAGAGGCAAGCACGAACTTTATTCCAAGGACTGTACCATAAACCAGGCCGGCGAGTACCTTTAATCTTCTTTGCACCACTCCACGAGTCGTCGTCGTCCGCGTGCTCCCTTTGCTATCAAAAATTATTGGACTTCTGGTAGCTGTTATGCCACAACGCGCTATGGTACACCTACATACATATATATGTAGGTATGGATATATAGCCCATGTTACAATGAACCGTTTCACCTAAATATTTACAACCACCCATTCGTGGAAGATGAGAAGAAAGGTGAGCGGCTGAAACAGCTAAGAAAAAAAAATATATAAACACAGAACAAAAGAAGAAGTCACCGGAGTATCCTTGCAAGTAACGGATCACAGTACCAGTAACCAACAGGACCGACATTGGTGTATCCTTGTCTTATCAGCGCGTTAGTCAAACACGTGGTTAAATGTCGGGCCCATGTTATAGTGAAGGTGAAATACTCTTACTCTCCGGCAAGTAAAAGGCGATAGACAAACGGGCCGGGTTAACGAAGAATGTTATAAGGTCGCGAGACACGCCAACACAACCTCTGGGACTGGGCGGTAATACCATAAAGAATGCCAAGTGTAATGATACACCTTTTGGATTGAATGAGGAAGAGAGGTGGTGAGGGAGTAAGTATACGTTAAGGATATGGTGGAGGTGCTTCTGGCCTCCGTTTTCTTTTCTTTTTTTGTAAATTAATGTAACGCGGGTACGTATTTATTGGAGAAGGGGTAGTCCTCAACTGGTGGAGTTCGAGTAAACATCTAATACAATCGGCAGCACTTTTGGACTCAAGTTTGAAGGTAGAAGTCACATTTTTGGAAAGAATTAGGACTCGTTATGACGCGCCAGAGCTATAACAGTGCTTATGAGTATTTGGAACTACAAACTTAGTTTTGAATTAAATAAAAAACTTCAAAATCTTCTAGTCACAGTAATGATGACTTTAGATACATAACGACCATCTTCGAAAAACCTTATCCATATGGTTAAGTTGCGTAGCTTCTTGCGTTTGCTTTCTTCCGCTGCAGACATATGGATATGTCCAGTTTTGTAACCTAACTACACAACGTCCTGAATCTGCATACAAATTTGCAACTCTAAATGTCTATTTCCTTCATTATCACCGCCAACAGGCTGCTTTGCAAGCGGTAAATGTGCTTGGCATTGATTTTGCATTTTGTCTCTTCTTGTTGATTCTCAAGTTTTCAAGTGACCAAATCTTACTTACTTAGGTGGTGCTACCGTCCAGGGTGGAGCAACCAACAACCACTTCCAGTTAGCCCGGTCCTAAGTTAACTGCCTCCAGTTGCGCACTTCAAGTTGGTCGAAGTCCTTTTCCATTTGTACGTGCCACCTTACGCGAGGTCGTCCTCTGGTGCGCTGACCATTCAGGATAGATTCAAATACTCTGTGGGCCGGACCGTTGATGTCCATTCGCTTTACATATTTTAACCATCTTAAACGCACAATGCATTTTTTTTTTTAGCAGGTCAATGTCGCTCCAAAACCCGTCAACGCAAATGGGACAGAATATCTTGCGAAGAATTTTTCCGTCGAAGCTACCAAAGATATCTTCATCCGCATGCTTCAGCTCCATGTAGCAGGACTGGGATGATAAGGGTCTTATATAGAATTTCGCTAGTCAATCGCGAAAAATCTTTACTCCTCAATTGCCACCTTAGCCCAAAGAAACAGCGATTGGCAATAGTAATCCTTCATTTAATTTCCGACGAGATGTAATTTTGTGATGTTATAGAAGAGCCGAGGTAGACAAAGTCTTTTACTATCTCAAAGTTGTAGCTGTCTATTATGACGTTCTGTCCAATTCGTCGATGTTGGGTGTCCCTTTTTGTTGACAGCATATATTTTGGTTTGCCCTTATTTACCGCTAAACCCACTTTAGCCGCTTCTATTTCTATACTCGTAAACGCACCGGTGACAGTTCGCTGTGTTCTACCAATGATGTCAATATCGCCGGCGTATGCAAGTTGTTGAACGGACTTTTGAAAGATCGTTCCTCGTTTAAACAATTCTTTCAAGTATGATGTCGCATGACAGTGCGTCACCTTGTCTGAGATTAATTTTTTGACATCGAAGGTCTTGGTGCGATTATTACCGACCTTGATGGAGCAGTGAGCTTTCTCGCTCGTCATCCAACAGAGAAAGATGAGTTTGTGTAGGGATGTGAAAACTAGACATGGCTCTTTACAGTTTATCCCTCTAGATGCTGTCAGAGGCGGCCTTGAAATCAATGAACAGGTGATGGGTATCGATTTAGACTTCTTGGGTTCTTCCAGGATCTGCCTAAGTGTGAAAATTTGGTCTATGGTGGATTTTCCTGGCCTGAAGCCGCACTGATAGGAGCAAATCAGATTGTTGACGAAAGTTTTCAGGCGTTCACACAAATTGGCAGATAAGATCTTGAATGGGATATTGAGGAGACTGATGCCTCTGTAATTGAAGCAGCTGATGGGGTCTCCTTTCTTGTGGATCGGGCAAACGGTGCTGAGATTCCATTCATCTGACATACATTCATCTGACCAAATCCTAGAGATGAGTTGGTGCTCTCTACCAAATCATTTCCAGCCTGCTATAAATAGCTCTGCGCGTAGACCGTCAGGTCCATCAGTCTTGTTGGACTTGAGCTTAAGTCCAAGTTACCAAATCAGTTCCATATATTTCACTTGTGAACTTTCATTTGGAAGTCGATTTTAGACACAATTTTGAGTTTAAATCTGCTTTTCACATTTGTGATCTCTTTTTAAAGCCACTGTAGGTACAAAGAGTTCATGAAATTGCTCCAACTTCACGCGCAGATATAGCAAAACCCTTCTCTTGCCACCCACCCTATATATCACTTCAAGCACTATTTAGACCAATTTAACTTCTTACCAACCAACACCCATTATTATAATCGCTTTTGTATTAGAATGTCGTCCCCTTATAAAATCATATCTCAAAAAAAAAACACCTAAGTTTAAGTTAAAAAGTTGATAGCAATACCTTCAACCTTTCGGACGTGTTTTTCTTTCCCTCCCAGTTCGCGAGTTTAAACAAATTTAATTAATTTATTGTAAATTTCGCAATACTCCACATCGCGAAATTATACTACTGCAATTTCCGCAATTCCAACCTACTTCTTGGTCATTGCCTTTTATTCGCGAACCTATACTCGCTTGCACTTTTTGTTTGACCTACTTCCGTGAATAAACTGACCCACCTCACACCAATCATGCCTAACATTTGCGGTAATACATCATGTAAACTAGCGACGAGTGACTTTAATGCTGACTGGGTAGTCTGCAATGGGCTGTGCGGTAATTCTTTTCATGCCCTGTGTATCGGTTTAAGCAAGCGATCTGTGCCCTATATTAGTGACTTTAGCAAGAATTTCGTATTCTACTGTGATGAGTGCAGAGAATTATCACTCTCACATATAATGATCGCGATAAAGTGCTGTAGTGACTCTATAAAAACCGTCTCCTCCGAAAATAAACTACTAAACAATAAAATACTGAACGAGTTTAATAAGTTTGATGACCTGTTAAAAAGTGTTGATGATTTATCTAACAGCATCGAACTCTCGGTTAACCTCTGCCGGTCCAAGTTTAAAAGTATTGACAAGCAGTTGGTAGGCCTTAATGACTCATTTACCAAGTCTCCAGCTGACTTAAACTCAAAGCTTGTGAAACTAAAATGTGATATCCTTTTAAACTTTAAAACCCTTTTCGCCTCCGAGCTTTCTACTATCAATGGCTCCCTCAACTCTCTTCGCTCCGATTTTGACATACACTGTCAAAGCTCATCAAAGACTGTTGCTGCCTCTACCCTACCCAGCGATCCATTACTTCTTCACATGATGAGCAGAATTAATGATGTGAGCAACAATGTCGAGGCTTCCCGGGTAACCATAGGCGATATAGCTGAGGACATCAGACTGACTATCAACAAAATTGATGACATCCCAGATCTCTTTCAGCCGCAACAGAGTTCTCTCAACAATAGATCATTACTAACGGAAATTCTTGAATCCGATCCTCCAGCGACAAAATCTCCTCCTCTTCAACCATCAATTCTATTGCCACCAAGACTCCCCCAAGAAACCGCAGCTGCCCCAGAAGTTGTACCGACTGTCGAGCGTTTTGGAACGATATGGACCCTTTCTGACTGGAATAAGAGGCTTAGTAAACTCGGTGGTGGTAACATAGCGGAAACAAAAACTAATGCGTTCACTTCGCTCATCATTTCTGGTGCCCCCCATCATGCTGATACCACCTGGATAGTGAATCTTTTCCACAAAAAGTATTCCATTACCGTAAACGACTGTCAGAAGACTTCGCCACTCAGCTCCAAGAAGTCCCCGTGCTTTAAAATAACCATTCCCTCCAAATATGAATGGCTTTTCCTCAACCCAGCTAGTGACGATTTTCATCTGGATAATTTAGTTATAAAAAAAGTAGAACCCAAGAAAAAACGTAAGACTAAAAAACCTAGTCCTAGTTCTTATAAAAATCTAAAATCTTATAATAACCCTAGCCCTAAGCCTAATGTAAGTATCACAACCCATAAAAATAAACCTAGCTCTAATAGTACCAACTCAAACTGGTTTTTTAAGCAGGGAACATTTCCTATCTTCTCCCCGCAAATTCGCCAACCACCAACCTCCGTTCCCTCAACTCCAATATTAGCAAAGCCGCCATCCGTAAATAACACCCGCCAAAACCGTGTGTCTTTTAACTTACAGCCTGACCCATCTCATTCAACTAGCCGCACCGCATCAACCATCTCTACTCCCTCTGCTTCTCAATATCCGAACTTTTTTCGCTCCCACATTATTAATCCCTCCCCATCCTCTATGTCTGTCAAGTCATCTAATTCTACCACAGTCAACACCCCATCTAGTTTTTTAGACCCTTTGCTTTCTCCTACAGTCAAACTCACCAAGCAGCTTGTAGATGGTAATGACGACAGCCGCTATGTACTGTCGCGTTTGAGAGATCATAGAATTTACGAGAACGTCCGTCTATATCTTGCCTACCTTCATGACAAACCGGACTCCATTTGCATTAATGGAGTAACTAAGACTAACGTCATGGTCTCAATTCACCAAGAGGGCCTTCCAACAAACCTCGACGACCTAAAGCGCATATTTGTCCGTTTCCATGAGAGCTTCAGTATTTCTCCTACTGATGTAGCAAATGATCTTTCCTCATATGCCTCACATGTTAACTCCAAACGTTTGTCACACCTACAAAGAATGCGTTCCAATTTCAAAAATTATTATAGTTCCTAACCTTCCCTCTTCTGTTTTGTCTCACCCCGCTCCCGATTGCTTATCTCTTTATTACCAGAATGTTAGGGGCTTACGTACAAAGACCTCCACAGTATACCTTAACTCCCAAACTCTCCCGTATGACATCTTTGCACTGTCTGAAACAAATCTATCTTCCGACTATAATAGTAACGAGCTATTCACGTCAGAATTTAATGTCTTTAGAAATGATGGTCTTGAGAAAGAAGACGACTCCACTGGTCGTGGTGTTCTCCTTGCAATACATAATCGTTTTGACTCTACGCTCTATAAAGCTTCACATACCGGTATCTTTGAGTTCATTTGCGTCAAAATAACTGTCTCAAAGCGTAACCTTTACCTTTTTTGCTGCTACATTCGCCCTTCTCAACCCATCCATGGTTACCAGCTTGCTGTAGACGCAATCGATGACCTGTTTGATGTTGTAGACCCCTGCGATGTTATCGTATTCCTTGGTGATTTCAACCTACCCGACCTCAAATGGATTCAGTCTGATGACGAGTCCCATTTTGTGGCCCTGAATCTATCTACAGACAAGGAAATCCTTTTCACTGACTGTCTTTCCGACTCTGGCCTACACCAATTAAGTGGCATCACTAACAACTTAGGTAGACAGCTGGATCTTATATTTTCATCAGACGTTGAAAATTGTGTAGTGTCTGCAAGCAATCATCTTCTTTCAAAATTAGACCGCTACCACCCACCTCTATCCCTTACTTTTTCATATAACAATCACAATCAAACTCTCCAATCCGAACATGCGTACAGTTTCAACTTTCGCAAAGCAGACTTTGTTAAATTAAACGATCTGCTCAATAACGCCAACCTCAGCCTTATATTCGATAATGCTCCCATTACTGTTGATAACGCTCTTACATTGTTCTACTCCAAAATATTTGAATGTTTTACCCTTTCCGTCCCTTATATGCAGCAGAAAAACTTATCATCTTCCCCACCTTGGTACAATACAGAGTTGCGCTCGCTTCGCAATAAACGAAACAAACTGTGGCGCACGTACCTTAACTCTCGTTCTGTTTCTGATTTTGCTAACTACCATCTCGCATACTCCCTTTTTTCCGATCTCTGTGAATCTCTTTACCAGGACTATTTAGACCGAATGGAATCAAATCTCATTTCTGACCCCAAACGCTTCTTTCACTTCATCAATGCCAAAAAGAAATCTGATAGCTATCCGTCTTCTTTGAAACTCAATGATACATTGTCTGACAACCCAACCATAATAGCAAACTTGTTTGCTAATTTCTTCAGCCAGTCGTTCACGAACCACATCGTTGAACCCGATATTGACTACTTTTCGTTCATGAACAACTGTCCCCAAACTTCACTTGCTTCGCCTCATATCACTTCGGCAATTGTCCTAGAAAAGATGAATAATCTCAAACCCGATTTCTGCCCTGGACCCGATGGTGTACCTGCCATCGTCTTAAAAGAATGTGCGAATCATCTGTTCCAATCCCTCACGACTCTTTTTCATCATTCTATCTCACAGGGAGCTTTCCCTAAACTCTGGAAGTGCTCTTACATAATTCCCCTTCATAAAAAAGGTCGTAAGAATGATATTTCCAACTATCGCCCCATCGCAAAACTCTCCTGCATACCCAAACTTTTCGAAAGCATTATCTATGACACAATGTCTTTTCACTGTAAGTCTATTTTTTCCCCTAACCAGCATGGATTCCTCAAGGGTAGATCTACAACTACAAACCTTACTGAATTTGTATCGAACTCTCTGTGCGCTCTGGAGGATGGCAACGAAGTTGATGTAATATCTACCGACTTTAGTAAGGCCTTTGACAAAATCTCCCATGGCATTATCCTTTTCAAACTCAAAGCACTCGGCTTTCACCCAAGGTTTATTATGTGGATAAAATCTTACTTGAATGAGCGCACATATCTTGTGCTCTTTAGGTCCTCTGTATCAAACTGCTTCACAGCCACCTCTGGAGTCCCACAAGGTAGCCACCTTGGTCCTTTATTATTTTTGTTAACAATTAATGATGTGGAGTGCATTATTTTGAATTCTTATGTGTCTATCTACGCCGATGATATGAAAATTTATAGGTTCATCAAATCACCCGCTGACTCTCACCCACTCCAAGACGACCTCAACAGGTTTTCAACTTGGTGCAAACACAACTTTTTGGAGCTTAATATCAGCAAGTGCCAAGCTATAACCTACTCCCGTAAACGTCCCCCACCCCCTTCTAGGACTTACTATATATGTAATGAACTCGTCCCCTCTGTCACTTCTTTGCGTGATCTGGGTGTTATCTGCGACAGAGAACTTAATTTTCGCTCCCATATAGATAACATAATTAACAGAGCCAACTCTACGCTTGGCTTTGTTAAACGCTGGTCCAAAGAATTTTCTAATCCTTATGTCACGAGATCGCTTTATTTTACCTTCGTAAGACCGATTCTTGAATATGCTAGTCAAGTTTGGTCACCCTACTACGATATTCACTCTCTACGAATTGAAGCGGTACAACGCAGATTCATCCGGTTCGCCTTACGCGGTCTTCCATGGCCCGACAGGTATAATTTACCACCTTATACAGATCGTCTTAAATTAATTAATGTTCAGTCTCTCGAAAAACGCCGTCAAATTGCCGATATACTCTTTGTTCAGCAGTTATTAGCTGGAAATATCGACTGTCCCGCGCTGCTCGACAAGATCAGCCTTAGCACTAACCCACGTAACCTTAGATCTATTCCCCTCTTCCGACTGAATTATCACCGTACCAATTATGGTTATAATGAACCGATTTCTCGAATGCTTCGCGTCACCAATTCCTTCCAAAACGCATTTGATTTCCATTTAAGCAGATCATCTCTCAGAAATACCCTACACTACCACTCCATCTCCAATACGCCCCATTCCTAGAATATTAAGTTTAGCCTTAACTTCTTAATTTAGGTTTAAGTTTTAGATTGTTTAAGTTTTTAGTATTAAGAATGCTTGTAATAAGCAAATAAATAAATAAATAAAATAAATAAACCGCACTCATTATGAAATTTTAAATTTTGTCATGCACTTTGTGAATTTGACACAAGGTTCCGCGGCGCACAAACAGTAGTGTCTCTGTCTTCCACAAAAGCCAACCAACCACCTATACCCTGCAAACTCCTCTCGCTGCTACTATGGTGAAATGTATCTCCAGTATGCGACTTTTGTGTACCTTGCGGGCAAAGTGATTACCTCGCACATTATTTCCCATTGTTTTAGTTTTGTAAGTCGAAGGATCGTTTCACACGTTCTCTGACAACCACAGCAGCAGCCGGAGTAGTAACAGTGGCAGCAAATCTCCCAGATGTATGCGTTTAGCACGCGCCCTTCCCTCATAATAGCGCATTTCCTAGATTTTGTATGCGCGCAACGGCTTATCTCCACATACGAGTAGTCCCATCATCCGTTTGCCGCTACACCATTGCCAAACCGTGTAATTACACCTGGGTAGGGGAGGAGGTAGTCACACCAAATACCTAACTTCCGCCTTAATTACCTGAGGCGAGGTGATCCTGGGACATTCATTCAAAATGCTTGCCTCATGTGCATGCATATGCATCTTTTTGTAACATACAGCAGCACATAGGAGCCTCCCAAAAAGTCGCGACATCATTCCAAGCTGATGCGCTGATGTGAGTTTAGTTATATAGTTCTTTTTTGCTCTGCTCCTTTTTGTGTCCTGTGTTGTCGGCCTGCTTGTATGGGGGATGTAAAATCTGCAGGATGATTCTCCTTGCATCAGCATGTGTTGTCGTTTTTCTATGGTGGACTCCCCACCCACCGATTTCCACCTAATGTCATTGTACATCCACCCCGCGTTGTGTCATTTGCAGTGGGTGAGTGTGGATGGCGGGGCCTGAGAGGTTTTGGTAGGTTATTCAGGCGAACCGAGCCAAAAAATGCATAAATTCCGTTTTAATTAGAAAATTAGCTGAAAATATGCGCCTCACGTTAATCGTATGAATAGCAAATCTAGCTCCGCTGTGAAGGCTCTTATATTTTAGATTCCTCTTCCAACTGGTTCCAAGGATGCTATGCTAGTCTTTAGTTGCATACACTGGCAGTTATAGTGGATTCAGCCAACGGGCGTAGTACATATGGGTGGGTGTGGTGGTTCGGGTGTGTGTGTACTGCAGACGACTTGGTACGTGTGTATCCTTTGAGCTTCTTTATGATACTCATTATCCTGACAAAAGGATAGTAAATTGTTATTTTCCAAACTTGGGATAATATTGTTACAGAATGTGTGTGTGCGGCAAGGGTGGTAGTCATTATGCGGGTGTCCTTTTAAAGAGGAACGCGTTTCTCTCCGCTGACGGGGGGGAAGAGAAAAGTTAGCGTCGCTTGTGTTTTCTTAAAGGAATCGAATTTTTGTTGGGTAAGGGAAGGGATTTCTGTAAAGATCTTTACGGGATTGCAGACTGCTGATTGTAGGACTGCATGTATTTGGGATTCAACTGAAGAAACCCCCAGGTGATGTGGAGAAGTGTTTATTTATTTATTTATTTATTTCGTCAATCAAGTTTCATACAACTTTTAATAGACTACAAAATAAGAAAACAAAAGAAGAAACAAATAAAAACTATAACAATTCCATAACAATATTCTTAAGAGCTAATCTATTAATATTAAAATCTAAAATAAAAACATTAAAACACAAATCCGTGGACAAACACTTCATGTTGGCGATAACATCTTCTACTATGACAATAAAAACAACCTGCTATGTGATGGAGAAAGTGGGATGGCTTTACTTCAATCATTGACAGCTGATTTGAATGTGACAGCAGCAGGGCCAAGCACCACCGGCTCTCAAACTGGAGTACGAGGGTTACAACATCGCTTTTAATTGTAATGCCGTCTGCCTATTAAGTAGTAAAAAAGTAGCAGGAATAAATACAAATAATAATTTATCAAATTTAAAAATATTGTCATATAATGTTTCTGGTTTAAGTAATAAGTCCTTGTTTATAAATTTTTATGATTATGTTAACCAATTTGATTTTGTCTTTTTATATGAAACTTTCTTAACCACAATCGAAATTAGAAATTTTGAGAGCAAATTCTCCAGTTATGAATGCAGATGGATTCCAGCGGTCAAATTAAACACAAGAGGAAGAGCAAGCGGTGGCTGTTTTTTTGGATTCAAAAAACATCTAATAGGTATAGAATGCAGTTTTGAAGGTTCAGACGAAGAAGCGTCGTTATCCGTACATCGATCCATCTACAGTCGTTTGAACCATCGCCTACAGGAAAGAAACTACTTCCATGATAAACATAAAGTTGAGGAAATATCGATGATATTAAAACTTAGAGCGGAACTCTTGGATCTAAACTATATTCCTCATAGGGAGGATTTACCGATATACTGCTGCCTTTGCAACCTTGCTGAGAGAGAGGACGTACTGCATTTTTTGGGAAAATGCCCAATTCTTCGAGAGACCCGCCGAAGCATCTTTGGACGTGATTTTATAATGGATGAGCAAATAATAGAGTTACTTAATGATCTAGACATTCCAAAGTTATTTAAATACTGCAAAATAGCACTTTCTTATAGAAACAGAATTTTAACTGAGCTCTTTTAAAATTAGAATTAGTGGAAATATATTTGGAAACGTGTTCAAAAAATTAATTGTCAATCAGGCAGACGGCAAAGCCATGCACTTACTGATTTTTGTATACATACATTTGTTAATTTAAAAGTAATAAATAAAATCTTAAAATCTAAAATCTATAGCATATTTGAATTGATTATAGGTAATACAAGCAGATGTAATTGGATTATTTCTTGAATAGTTTGTAGAATGGTAAGGAACATGTAAGAAATCCAACTCTCTTGGTCGTAAGCTACGAGATGGTGCATAAATCTTAAACATTGAAAGTAACGGCGGACAATTTATTTGACAATTTAAGACATCAAAGGCAAAAAGTATCAAATATAATTTTCTTCTTGAGACCAAGGGTTTCAATCCAATTAAGCTACATCTGATCTCATACGTCGGAACATTTGAATTTCTAAAAATTTTTTCCAAAGCAAACTTCGTAAATCTTTTCTGAACTCCTTCAATTTGACGAATACTAGTTTGATCTTTTGGCTGGTTATCCTTTGCATGACATGATTCTCAATTTTGTATTGAAAGCAAATGGGACTGAATATTTTTATGAAAGTTACCACACTACATTTACAAGCATTAAAATGTAAACCGTTGCGAAGAAAGAGGAGCGGTCCAAGGTGACTGCCTTGGGGTACACCCGAAAAGTTTATGATTTCCTCAGACAAAAAATTTTCCAATTTTGACAAACTGTTTGCGTCCGAGTAGATAGCTTTTTAGCCAATCAAGAAACTTGGCATGAAATCCAAGCAGCTCAAGCTTTTTTATAAGGATATTATGCTGTACACGATCGAAGGCCTTTGAAAAATCGGCATAGAAAGTATCGACTTGCAAGCGATTTTCTAAATTATTAAGACAGTAATTACTAAAAATTGATAAATTAGGAAGGGGAGATCTACCACTTACAAACCCATGTTGGTACTCTGAAATATGATTTGGTACAATATTACAGTTTTTTTATTCAAAATTTAGAGTTATTTTTAATTTTCGATTCAAGATACCATATGTATTGCCTGTATATGAATTTTTCAGAAATTCATACGCCTTTCTTTTCTCGAAAACGAACCGATAATTTTCTTTTTTTATGAAGCTTATTCATGGCATTTTTAAATCTAGATAAACTTCTAAAACCAAACTGGTCTCTTAGGCCCCGTTCAGACAGGGCGGAAATCGTGCGGTTTCAAACCGCGGTTGTAGTTCTATTGCGTTATATGAGACTGTTCAGTTTATTTGCGGTTTCCGTGCGGTTTGAATGAAATTTCAAATTTTTATGATACTATGATTTCTTTGTACATAATGTTTAAATAGTGTTTTAATACTAATGGATGAAACAGGAGGCGTTTAGCTATAGGTATACAAACATATATGATAACTAATATATCAAATGAAGATATCGACATTCTCAAATAATTAAAGAATTTGGGCTCAAATTCACTTAATTTGGGATATAATGTTGCAAATATTTCCATATTTGAAGTGAAGTGAACATTTCGTACACAGCCGCACACAAACCGCTCGCAAACCGCAGCTGTCTGAAGAAATTATAATATTCAGCGGTTCAAACCGCGCGGTTGCAACCGCACGGTTTCGGTCGTGTCTGAACGGGTCCTTAGAGTTCCTAACAATTTTCTTTAAGAATAGCAGAATCAATAATGTTTCGAAACATTGTAAAAGCTGCATCTAAATTCAAAAAAAGATTCAAAAAAAAACAATTCATAGAAACAAGATCCATATAGTTTGATTCACTTAGAACAGAAAAGTTGAACATGACTTCAGGTGCCTTATGAAAAATACTATTGCTTAGTAATGGAAAACTTGCTTCATCCAATTGCACCTCAAGATCTTGATCAATAAAAACCAAGTCTTAAATATGACTCATGGAATTACAAACATTATTAACTTGATACATATTCAAAGAAGTAATACCGTCAATTATATAAATTTTATTGTGTTTAATAAATCATAAGCAAAGTCAACCACGTGTATAGAAAGATAATTACAATGGATGTGATCAGATAGAGCGACTATGAGCGAGTTACTCTTAGGTGAGTTCTCTAGCATTAACTGACATGAATTATTCAAGTATGTTAGTATATGCATGTAATAGTATGTATGGAATAGTAATGTACATTGTATATAAGTATGGTAGTATGCGCAAATTCTCTACAAATTTCAAAATCATAAGATAAATTGTAAGACAAAATAGGTTTTTCTTCATCTGAAAATATCCATTTCAAATTTGGTAGATTAAAATCTTCTTAAATTACACAATAGTTATTTTCATCCAGATTTCTCATAATATTACTAATATTTTTTATTTTTTATTTACCATATATTGAACAATTAAAAGAAGGAGGAATATAAGAAACAAAATGGATATATGAATAAATCTATTATCAGTAAATCCACACAAACACCGATTTGTTCAATTTCAGGAGATGAATTAAATAAAATAATTTTTCCACTCTTAAAATAAGAACGAACCGCAAATAAAATGTTTATACACGAACTGGGACTTTAAATATTTCCAGCAGTCCAAGATGGACATCTTAGGTGATGGTGGCCCCATTGAATACTGAATGCCTCAAAAGTCCTTCTCTCCAGTTGGATCAAAATAAGATTCTTTATAAAAGTGGCTTCGTTGTAGGGCGTATATCTGAAAGAGGTATACTGAGAAAAAGATTACATACGCTTTCAAATGGCAAATAAATAAACATCATCGCGAGGATGCACTCCTGGATCGCAAAACACTGTTCATTCGCGCGATAGACTCACCTACACTTTCAATTCGAAACCCGTTTTTATTGGCTGCAATTTGGTAAATCTCTAAACGTGTTCATTTTAGCAATCAGCCGTTTAGTATAATTTATAACTCACATCCCCCCTGAACGCCTCCCCTCTGGCATATCTAATCTTGCCACACCATCGCAACAATTTCATTTATTCCAATCAAATCTGCTGCATTGCAAACTGTACTCGAGAGTACCTCTTGTCTATTTGAAAATCACTCGCAATAATTTCCGCACCGAGAGAGGACCGAGAATTCGTGGCCATGATTGACCCCCCAATACAATTCGGACAATCAAAAGCGTCCACCCCTCACGCTGGCCGGGCCGTTCAAAATGCAACAACGACGCGACGGTTAAAACACAATAAATTGGCATTAAGAGCGCAATCAAAATTTTTCGGATAAATCCACCCGCTAAACACTGAGGTAATCTCTGCGTTTTCACCTAAACTGATGCTGCATATATAGACATCGGTGTGATTTCCCATCGCCGACTGGCGTGCCACCCCTCCTCAAGGGTTGGGCAGACCAGCAGTTGAGCATAAATTAATAACAATTCCTGATCGAGTTTTATTATTGTCGCAACAATTGCATTTTGAACGTCCCCCCTGACAATGGTGTACGAGTACATAAGCCTCGAGCAGCGCGGAGAAGGACAACATGTCCTGTGTTTTCGCTGTATGCGTATTGATGCTCCGAATGTGGGACCAATCGACCGTGTGTTTCTCTGTGAAGTGATTTCGTTTCATTTTCTAGTGGATTTGCAGATGTTTTGGACCGACAGACACAGATCTGCTGCAGCTACACATAACGGTGTGGTGGTTCACATTTTTAACGGTTATGTCGACAGGTCATTCTATGCCTGAGAACTGGATGCGCCTACCACTTTCCAATAATAGATATCCGAGTTTTTATGATACTTGCACTGTCATCGATACTCTATAGGCACAACGAACACACACACAGATACGAAGGATGTGGTATACCAATTTGAGTGGTTGTTCTATCTATCAGCAGATGATGTCGATTCTGAAGCGATTAGGTTGAATGGTATTTTCCGATGCGGTTCAGTGGGGTCGTCTAGGCTATTGGGAGGTGCGTTGGAATAGTATTTAAAAATCTATCGATTTCAAGGACGAGGCATAGACATTTCAATAAACCAAGAAGCTTGATGAAATCGAGGGTAGGCTTGTGGTCCTTGAATAGCACTTCATTTGCCAATTGATGCAACTGACCAGTTAAGAAGGGTTTCACTTACCCGATCCCGTATTCTCGCATGGATAACTTTATGTGGCTTTATGTGCGGTGGGGTTGGATTTCCGCCTGCGAGAGTATAACACTAGTTTGTTATATTCATGTATTGCTTTAGTGTGCAGCCAAGAAAACTACTCTTAGAGTAGGTATACAGAAATGTGATCAAATTGGCGCAGCTTATAAATGTACCTAATAGCATCCATATACATATACGGCCTTCAACAACGTTAATATGATTATGGCAGGATAGGTGCCGATTTATGTCAAAGCTGAGGCTGGTAGCAGATTCAACTTTTTTGAATTTAGTTTCAGAGTATCAAAAGTCGGGCAGTGTTCAAAAGACCTGTATAGCTCACTGACCTTACTTATTGGCTGCGACAGATAGAGCTGAACATCATCGGCGTAGTTCACCTCAGCACCTCTACTCTCTAAGTGTGCTTACATAGTGGAGCGTAGAGTGAGCAATGAGCAAAGCGCAAAAATCGCTCGAGCAAAGAGCAACGACTTAGGCTAGCATAGGAGCATAGAGCAAAGAGCAAAGAGCGAAAGTTCATTTTTTCTATTGAATATTTGAATAGACAAAAAATCAAAGCGATGATAGCTGAGAAATTCAACCTGTTTGAAATCGCTGCTTTGCACTATCTTCGAAAAATGCCGCACTCTGTGCGCTACCCTTTAATTGAATGTGTTTGATTTTACAGTGTTGCTCTTTGCTCTTTGCTCGTTGCTCACTCTACGCTCCACTCTGTAAGGACACTAAGCACACTAATAGACATGCTTGCATACAGAAGGCAAGCCGTTAATATAACGGCAGAATAAAATGGGTCCTAGAATGGATCCTTGAGGAACACCTTACTCGAGCGACTTAGAATCAGAGTATTTGCCACCCACCACGACTCTCCGTGATCTATCACAGGTAGCTACCGACAAGTTTGGTAGCTCTGTCGCTTAAACCGAAATAGTTCCTCAATTTCCAGCGCAAAATTTTGTGATTTACCCTGTCGAAAGCCTTCGAGAAATCGAGCAGGCAAAGCAAAGTAAGAAATCCCTTATCGAACTCCTGTCATATATCGTCCAAAATATTTTTATATGCGTTGGTTATGGTGGGCCACCTTCCATAAGAATGCGTGTATTTTATCGAGATGTGCGTTACAACGAACGCAGTAGCGCACTAACGCAATCTATGGGTCGGGGCCTTAACAATGGCAGTTGAGCAACTATCGCCTGCTCTAAAGCCTGACTGATATTGGTTCACAAGGAAACTCGCGAGCAAGTGATTTTGGATGTGCCCCGCTAATACTCTCTCAAAGACCTTCGACAAGCAGCCAAGATACTAATGGCCTGTAATCATTGGCAGTAGAGGCATTTATTTTCTTAGGGGAAAGGTCGAAGTCATAATACAATGGTTAATGATGTGTGTTAAGTGACCTATTTTTACAGGCACAATCGTTCTTACGCTTCTATACAAAAAGGACGAAACTATAAATATGTATGTACACGCAAGGCTGCAGCTAAAAATTGTAAACAGTCCAAAACAGGTCTTAGTCTAATTGGGTAAGACACAAATTGTAAATCTAGACACCATTGCTATCCCTCTATTGAGTAGACTGAGACGTTTGCCAAACTTTAACTTAATTCATAGAAGATGTAAGAAAACAGAACATCGACTAAGAAAAAAGGATACTTAGCATATTTGCTCTGGAGCTAAGCTTAAGCTATTTCTTGGGGGAAATTGGGAAATAGCTTCTACGTTTCTTTGAACGTATGAGAATTATCCATCAACTTTCGTTACACAGAAAGTTCGCTCAGAATCTAGATTCCAGAATAACAAGGACACATACGAAATTAGATCAGCACTCATTTCTATGGATCAGACCGTCTCAGTCAATTCTAGGGCTGTGAAGCTCAGAAGTTGTTGCGGTATGAGAATGAGGACTATTGTGACGAAATGAATCTACTACAATCAGTTGAGCTCTTCTCTTCCCAAGTTTCCAAAGTAGTTCCAAATGCACACAATGCACAGTGGTTCCACCGTATGCCAAAAGTCGAAAAAATTAAATAAAATTGCGTTCTGTGTTTTGTGTTAAACTTTTAACTGTGTTCCCCCCACGACCCCCCGGTATGTTATATATTGCCAGAAAGGCTGATTTCTGTACTTTTTGATGCAAGTTGAATCAGCTGCTCTTTTTATTTTATTTCAGGTTTATATCACTAAATGCTCTTTTTCTAGAATGTTATGTTTACTTGACCATACAGCCAGACGTCTGCTTAAGTATAAAAAATCTAATCTGCAAACTTTTTCGCCTGATTTTTCTAATAGCCTGGCATTTAGTCTGATGGAGGACACGGCATGCAAGGTAATGCTCGTTTTTGAATGATTCTTGTGTTTCAATTAACTTTATACCAGGAGAACTGTAAGTCCTAGGTAAAAACTTTGTATTGTGAATTTTTAGGTAACATTATGGCGCAAGAAAAAGATACTAAATAAATGCGATTTTCACAACAATTGGTACAAAAATCTGTATTTGAATACCAATATCTCAAAAATTAAAGTACGCAATTTTTCAATTGTTATAGGCACCAATCAATTGTGTATGAAACGAGCCAACTTTGGTTGCTCTAATTTAATACGCTCGAAGTTATAATTGAATAACTGTTGGTACCTTTTTCCCTGAAGGATATTTTTTAAACACCCTGTAGCTCAGTGGGTGTTCAAGATATACCGCCACTCCTGTATGATTTTTTTCATATCATTAACCAGTGAATCAGATCCCAAAACATATGTATCCCAAACCGGACCAACCTGTATACCGTACCGTACCGTACCGCACCATACCGTTATCTCGAAAACGTGACGTTATAGAGCAAAACGGATTGCAGATTCGGAATCAGCTCCCCCAAATTACTTTAACACGAGTTCATTTTCGTTATTTTTCAATGAGCAAGTACTTATGACCGCCTTTGTTCCAGAGTGGAACCACTGTGCAATGGACCAAATATGGAGAATGAAATATGCGTTGAAAACTAAATATAAAAGAAAGGAATAAGATTCGTCCAAATGATGGCGGCTAATATGCACAACAAAAGCTAGCAAACAAACCCGAGTCTCGAGATCTCTTCAAAACCACCACTGAAAGAGACTACGTAGAACATTACGACTTGTTGCCCAAATCCTTGTTTTATCCCAAATTATGGTTCGTCTTAAGTTAGAAATATGAACAAGCCAAATCTTTCGAAGCATGAAATTAATAGGAGTTGGCATAGCAGAGGCAAAGAACATTGTCTTCAGAACTGGAAAGCAACTCCATCTGGACTCTTAAGAAAATTCACATAAACACTGGAAATTATTTTTTATTTATTTACCTAATTCCAATTCACTGTCACTTCCCGCAAACAACGACCCCACTGTTCCCCTTCTCGTTGTATACAAAATTTTAGCAATGCCATCGCCCATGGCCACTAGTCCGTCTCGCCGGGGTGTTGTAAATCTGCACACAACACACCGGTCAGTGTATCTGGAAATTCAAATGTAAATTTCGCCATCCCTCCCCCCGCCCTGAAAAAGACAATAATCTAACTCGCAATCGCCAAATCACCAATCACCACCTCCTCTCGATTGTCGACGAGCCTTATGGGCCGTGCCGGGCTGGGCACTCTACGAAGCATCATAATATAACCATTTGATGTAGATTTGCGGATCTATCTCTCCTCGTCGTCGTTGTGTCGACGCTGGATGACAATTGTCCTGTGTTTGCGTTTTAGAAAATATATTCCAGCTGAATCAGGATCTCCAAAGCCAACCCAACCACCCACTAAAATACACACACAATCGATGGAATGGAATATAAAATCCACCGACCACCGGGCTAAACAAAAATTATGGCACATTCCTAGGGACATAGATATTTCGTTTTCGATTGGATTTTCGGGGGCGAAATTTCGAATTGGAACTAATCTGCATGTGATTTGGTTTTGGGACCCCCCCTGACACAGACGCACGACAGGAACAACAACTGTGATCGCTCTCCAATGAATTCCAAATGCGAACGAATGATTGTGTTTTTATTCGGGAATACAATCATCTATGAAGTCCCTGGGAATTGTTTTTAGGCCGGGATTTGTTGGTCAGAATATTGGAATGACAAACAGATTGGATCAGTCAGCGTTTGATTGGACGGTTATTACATTTAAAATATTCTAATGAGCGTATTACGCCCTGAGAACTTTGGCGGTTTGCATAACATTTGCTTGAAAACAAGGATATTCGTGTCCTTGGAGTTAGTTAGTTGATAGCGAAATCATTTTGCATATTTTTCCCTATAACCTCGACTTAGATTGAACGCATTGGCTGAAAGACTGATAGTTCAGTCCAATCCCAACTTGACAGGATCTAAAAAGGCTTTGCTTCTCAATTGAAGACTGGATCATGAAAGACGAAAGATGAAGGGTGATAGATGCACAGGTTAACTTACGTACTTAGGTGGCGCTACAGTCCAGGGTAGACCAAGGCCTCAACCAATGACCCCTTCCAGTTAGCCCGGTCCTTAGCTAACTGCCTCGAGTTGCGCGCTGCAAATTGATGGAGGTCCTTTTCCACTTGTGAGTGCCACCTTCATTAGTATTATTATTGAAGGGTGAGATGCACCTTAAGGTCTATTGGTGGGTGGCCGTGGTGTAGTGGTAGTCCACGTCGTTTGTCACGCTGAACGTTCACGGTTCAAATTCAGATGTCGCCGAAACGTTTATTTCTCACGAACTAAAAATCAATTTCAGAAGCTAATACCAAAACTTACTGCAAAGGCATAACACTGGCAGTAGGATGGTGCTATGGCTGATGAAATTGATCGCACAAACTAATAATAGGAAACTTCTGGAAAAAAATTCTGTGAATCATGAGCAATGGCATAACTTTCAATAATACACAGTCTCCAGTTATCCTGGACACCACCCATAGAGTTAGTTGAAATCTGACATCTGAATTTTCTATCACTTCGTCGATCTGTCTGTCTCTCGTTCCTGTCCTTTATATGCTCGCGCTGTGTGTAAACATTACAAGGGTATTCATATCCCCTTTAGCGTGTGTAGATTATAAAAAAAAATGTGCCCCCTAAAAGTCCTAGATGAACGAACATCCCTCTCGTCATTATTCCTATTGGAACCAGCGTTACCTCTGAAAATTTCCGGAAGAGGTCCTAAAAGGGGTACCTAGCGGAAAAAAGGGGGATACAATTTAAAGACTAATATACGAGAAATGCATATAAATGGGATGAAGAGAAACTAACCGCAGTATTTGAATGTGTCCGTTTACAGGGGAAATCTAGATTTCCAATAAGGGTCAGATTTCGATGATTTTCAAAAAGGCGGGTTCTGGGGTCCGTGCCATCAAAAAAGGTTCAATTTGACCCCAAAGTGTCCCAAGGGTAACACTGATTGGAGCTGGTTAGAGAGAGTTTTGCTCACATCAAGCTCAGGTGAGAATTGCCTAATATCCCCTCATCCAGGCCAATTTATCTGAGAAATTGCAGCACGAGACTGGGTGCAATGAGTGGCAGATTCTCTGCTGTAACTTGGTGTTTACCCAAGCACTTGAACCTTTTCTGGGTTAAAGTCCCACATTTCGCCAGTTTGTATTTTGGGGTTTCACTGAACTCATTGCAAAATCTGCAAGAGTCTCCATCTGCTTCCTAAGCATTGCCCTAAGTTAACAATGACCAGAAAGGAACGCAGTCAGAATGCGGAGCTTGTTTTTATCCAGGCTAATGCAAGCTTTGAACCTCTTCAGGTTGTAATTACCCAGCAGTTTCTTTGCCTGTCTCAGACCCTGAATTTTTGTCCAGGACTTGGTGCAGTTTGTCTTCTCCAGTGATCGGAGATTCTCTTTTATGGTGTGCTCCCCTATGACGCAGAATAGTTAAGCACTCACGAAGGGTGTAGCAGCCCCTTTTCTGGCATGTTTGTCCGGCTCTTTGTTACCTTCTTTCCCTAAGCATTCGATACGCTGGACCACAATAAACTTATTTGATGCAATGCAAAGAATAGGACTAAGAGGGAAAATGGTTGATTGGTTAAAAGACTATCTATAGCGAGGACATTTCGCGTGGGAATCAAGGCTACTGCAGGAAAGCCAACACAGTGCGGTATGGAGTCCCACAAGGCTCTAAGCAAGGTCCATTATTGTATGTATTATATACCAATGAACTGCTATAAATCATGATGAGCTTTCCCTCCGCATAAGCAGATGACACGGCGATTGTTGTTCGCCACAAATCAATCGTAGAAGCAGTCAGGATATTGCAGGCAGAGTTTGACGAAGCAGGGAAATGGTGTCAGGGTAATGGACTCGTAATAAATGCAGCAAAAACAGAAATATTACATATTCGTAGCCCACAGTACCCAGAGTCAGAAATTCATAGTAAAACTTTCAGCTGCGCCGATCCAAGCAGCTGTCAGGTTATAGATGTCGTGGATACCTTACGTATAAATATCTGGGTGTAACGATCGACAGTCATTTTATATGGGAGCCACACAAATATGATTTATGGAAGAAGCTGAAAGGATTCCTGTTTGCACTGGCTTGTCTGAAGTATAAATCCTCACACTGCGTGCAAAAACCGGTATACCATGCACTCGTCGAGTCCAGGTTGAGATATGGTATACTAGCGTGGGGAGGCGCGGCAAATACACACATCGCGAAGCTGCAAAATATTCAAAATAAGGCTCTACGCTTATTGTCATGTAGAAACAGCATAGATGGCAGGGCGAGAGTTCTCACGGTGAAGCAGATCTTCAATATGACAGCAGCGCTAGAGTACTATGACGATGAACAGTGCCGAACTCTAATCAGTCACAACTTCAACACCAGAAGACGAGCAGAGGGGATGTACCATCTTCCGCCATTCAACAACATATACGGTAAGTGCCAACATCCTAAACAATCCCCCAAGTAATTTGCGCAATTTAAATCAGATTAAATTAAGAAAGAAGAGATTGAAGAAATATTTCCTAGAAGCAATAACTTGATCCTTATGTTAAAACCGTCAATAGCTCATTTTTTATACTTTTAATGTTTACTTTGCCTATAAAACAGCCAATTGCTGTTTCTTTGGGCTAGGTTAGGTTAGGTTTTCGGGCTGATGAGAATGTGTGTATCCTCATCACACTTAGGTCCATGTGGACCCATTGTGATACCCATAGTGTGGTCCTACCCGTGGTATCAATGTCTATGCTTTCATCCAACCCGACGCCTTAGCAAACTCAAGTATATTAGATGGTGATCCATCAGAAAGCTCCTAAGAACGTCTTCTCCCGATCAACTAAAGAGACTCAACATAAAACCCTTATCAGGAGCTGATACATGGAAATTATCGAAAGCGGATGGAGATATCCTTGGTCGCTTCGAGAGAAAAATTTTTCATTAAAGATTCGGTCCCGTTTGCGTTGACGGGTTTTGGAGGAGAAGATTCAACCACGAACTATACGAGTGACATAGAATTAGTTAAAAACAACCGAACGGGACGTTTCAGATGGCTAGGACCTGTAGAGCGTATGGACATCAACGGTCGGGTGCCAGGTTTGCCGCTGGATGAAAGACAGGCAAATTGAGGAATTAAAAGATTGAAAGGTTAGAAAATTTGAACACCACAAATAAAGCAAAGCCTTACAACATTGCCCACATCGCATGTAAGACATCAGATTGAAATTTACGAGAACAGAGTCCCCTCTCCCAATTTGTGTCCACCATAAAATGTCCAATTGCCAAATACGAGTATAAGATTCCCCATATTACCCTTCTTTATGGCTGCTTTCTCTAACTAAACCCCATCATAAAACACCGATGTTAGATGCTGTGAATGTCCTCTTATCAAGGAATCATTTGATCCCCGTTCCCCCAAGGACTGCGACGCTAAATCCAACCCTTTTCTATGGTCCACAAAAACCAACGCTAAGCTCTTTCATTTCGATTTCGTCTCATCTGCGATCAGAAGTTATGTCTCAGTCTTTAGATAGTAGGTGGACACACTACCAAATGGACACACTAAAATATTTGCGCCCACATCAAATTACAGTTGTGGCACATCCACCAACCCCAGGATAAAAAAAAAAAAAAACTTTGGAGTTTGGCCAAAAAACCCCTTCGATTCCACTTGAGTAACACGGCCGTCTCATAAATAGGCATTTTTGTGTCTCACCGAATGTCCTTTGGCCAGGTAAACCGGTGGAGACATAAAAATCTAACTGGAACATATGATGTCCGTCCGATGAATATCTTAATACGTTTTAGATCCCCTCTTTCCGAGTTACCAACCGACTCTTTACGATTTTCCTCAGCAGTAGCTAGCTACGGGATACGGGATGATACGGGAGTATGTCCTGCAATAACCCTGCAACAGTGTTGTCACCATAAAAATCCTTAATATACGACACAATCGGTAATTGTAACATACAAATACACATGCACACACACGCAAATACTCACAGGGCATAGTGGCTTTGGGGAGAAACTAGAATTGTGGTCGCGCGCAGGTGGACAAATTATGCGATACAATTTGTCCTTCGTCCTGGCGCTGGTCAACGACAAAATCATTCGAAATAAATTCCACATTTATGCATATGTGATAGTGATTTCATCTTGGACACTACGTGAGTTGATTATCCGATGACGACAACGACGATGATCAGATCCCGTCCATTTGCTGGTTGTGGGGGGCAATAAAATGTCCCTGTTGATGGAAATTTCGCTGTCAGGATTTTTATTGCAAAACATCGGGTCCGGTAATTTTATTTTGGAATTCTAAACATTCGTTTAGTTGCGTTCGTTTAATCCCCCTTCCCCCAGTACTCTTGTAGTATTCACAGCGAATACTAAATTAAGTTTTCTGTTTTATTCATCGTGGTACAGCGGCCCGGCCGGGGCGCGTACACAAAAACTAATTTGAATAAGGACGACTATACAACTGGACTGGGCTGAGCTGAGGAGACAATTCCATTTATTTCAAATTGCTTGTAATTTTCATTTGTAATGTGTGCGGGCAAATCAGTTTTTAGTGTGAGAGTAAAAAAAAGCAATACCATGGAGCATTAGAACCGTTTTAGCAGGTATGCGTCTGGTGGATAAGCTTGAGCATTGAGGCTGGACTGATTAGTAGAAACACTTAAGCCTATTCTCAGGACAGGAGTTTTAGGGGTAAGACGCTGCACTGGGGGTCTTCAATCGGCAACTTTTCGTATAGAGAATTAACAGACATTTGTTGGCTTTTTAGGGGGTTTTGCCAGCATTGAGTTACAAAGCCTTTTAGGGTTGTATGATGCTTTTTATATTTTAAGGGGTTCTGTACCCATATGGTAATACGGAACCATTTTAAGTTCGCTCTAACTCAAAAATTTCTGTCACGATAAAAACATCAAGAACCGTTCCAGCTAGAATCTTGAAATTTGGCACAGTTATACAGGGTTTTCAACAGGGACGTTTCAAAAGTAGAGCGACAGGGACAGCAAACGACGCCATATTTCTTGCCGCTCTTTTGACATTTCTCTTCAGTAAGGTTTGCCATTTCATGATGGAAAGATATACGAGCCAACAACGAGTCGAAATTATTAAAATTTACTACCGAAATTCGAAGTCAGTGGCCTCAACGTTAAGAGCGCTACGTCCAATTTATGGTCGTCATAATCGTCCTAGCAGATCAACAATTGAGCATCTAGTGGAAAAATTTTAATCCACAGGCACAGTACAAAATGTTCCCGTGCCAGTTAGACAAAGTAGTGCCCGTAGTGTCGAGAATATTGCTGCCGCTGAGGCTTCAGTTGAAGAAAGCCCAAATGTGTCTCTCACACGTCGTTCTCAAGCGTTGGGCATCTCTGTGACGTCGTTGTGGCGAATTTTGCGAAAAGATCTTGGCCTACATCCTTACAAGATTAAATTGACGCAAGAACTGAAGCCGCTTGACCACCAGAAGCGTCGTATGTTCGTGAATTGGGCTGAGCAACAACTTGAAAATGATTCGGATTTTCATCGAAAAATCATCTTCAGCGATGAGGCTCATTTATGGCTGAATGGCTTCGTCAATAAACAGAATATGCGGTATTGGTCAGGCAGGAATCCACACGTACTCCATGAGTCATCATTGCATCCCGAAAAAATTACGGTTTGGTGTGGTTTATGGGCCGGCGGCGTCATTGGGCCGTACTTCTTCCGTGATGATCAAGACCGGCACGTTACTGTGAATGGGAATCGCTATCGTTCAATGATAACCGAATATTTTTGGCCCCAATTGGATGATACGGACTTGGAGGACATATGGTTCCAACATGACGGCGCCACAAGCCACACAGCGAATGTCACAATCAATTTATTGGAAACCAAGTTTGGAAAACGGGTTATCTCACGAAATGGTTTTTTCCGTTTAAAACTTTGCGAGTTCTCACTGAAAATGTGTGCAAAAACACCATAGCCCCACCCCATCTTCGAAACTGCTGAAGGCAAAAATATGAAAAAATCATAATTTGTATATGTATAGCTAAATATCTAGGAATACCTATAGCGTCTCTCATAAATTGTATAGTTTTTGAGAAATTCACTTAAAATTCAAATAAAAAAAAAATAAAAAAAACAGATTTCGCCAGGAAACGAACCTGGGACCCCCAAACTCAGTAATACTGCGCCAAAAGGAGAAAAACCGACGTGCTACACACTCGGCCACTGCGGTTACAAGAAAACTTCCATCCAAGTTCATACATAATACATAAATAATATCAGCCCGTAGCTACTCTGTTCTGTCATCCTTACATATTATAAAATGCAAAGTCTATTTCTGTGCCTTCCCAATTGCATCGAGAACCATTTATCCGATTAACATTTTTTTTTTTTTTATTCATAGATATGTTCTCTGGCCAGGTTATAGCATATAAATAATCACAATATTACTTTTGGGAGCTAAGATAATAATAGTCAAAAAACTAACAAGCCCTAACAGAGAGGCATCAAGAGCACTAACATAAATGTCTTCTCAGACAGTCAAGCCGCACTCAAAGCTTTGAGCCCATACTCCCTAGACTCAAGATTGGTTAAGTGCTGCTTCAATGCTCTCGAGATGCATTGAAGAAATTGAGATTGCGCATGAGCTGTCCCGTTCCGGTTCAACTGCCAAATTTTCAGACCCGGAACACTTTTGTGGCATAAGCTGGGTAACAATCTCGGCCTTAGTTAACCAATAGGAACATAATCTTCGACTCTCTCATTGAAGAAATGCCCCAGGGCTCAGGCAAGCCCAACTTTCAAACTAAGTCCTATACCCATCACAGTGATCTTCTGAACTACAATGAGAAGGATATCAGGTATGTAACAAGCTTCCTCTCCGGTCATTGGCAGTTATGGTACCACCTAAACAAGTTAGCGAGATCGATTGTCGACTCGGTTTAGAGGAGGTGGAGATGGCTCAGAATGTCCTTCGTGAATTCCTGCCTCTTTTCAGGCGTAACCCAAGGACCTACTAGCCTTTATAAGAAAGATGGTTTGCCTTTGGACAAATTAGAACCCTACAATACAATTGATTTAGGTGTCGCAGTATCAGCCTTGGGCCAGGATCAACCCTTTAAAAAAAATAACTTGAATTCACGGCACTTACATGTAGGTTAGGTGAGATTAGGAAGGTTCTTCGCAGCAGATGCAATTTAAGCCAGAGCCCAGAAAGGCTCTACCCATGTTGAGCAGGAAAGGAATACTCATGTTGAGCATGTAGGAGATGCAGTTAACAAAACCACTTTGATTTTGTGATGAATCTTCTGAGATCTGCCAGCGTTATCTTGCATCATGCAAAAAAGGCGCCTTTCTTGGGGTACAGGTGTACTACAGATTCTATTTCATCCTCATCCGTATATTCTGACCATGATTCCTTAGCTTCTGCCCAGTGAAAGCAGTGTTGTTGATCTTGCCCGCTTGAATGCGGGCCACCAGCTGCGGATAAGGACCAAGATGCGGTAAGAGTCCATGAATCTAACGTATGAAGGCCTAAATTCTGTTGTTTTCTAATGGTCAACAGTAACTAAGAACGGATCTATTTCACAGTTCTACATTGCTCACCCTTCTGCTGATGATAATATGTATGTGTATCAACAATTTGCATCCTTCCTAGGTCGCCATCTGTTTACCTCTCCTCAACCAACCTCAATCTAACCTCCACTTACATATCAATCCTTGAACGCAATCCTAGGTGCACACAACCATTAGCCTAACTGCATCAATTATCCACCTCGAGTCGCGCAAATCCTGTTGACATTTCCGCTTGGAACGGATCACAACATCTCCTTTACCACGAGTCCTCGTATATTTGCGTACACGTTTCCTGCACTTGACATTCATCTGTGTTGTCCAACACCAGTGCGCCCACCCACTCGTCTCCTGGAAACGGATAAATGATTGCCGAAAACTAAAACGCGTTCCGCAGAAATCCTGGTTTAGTAGTTGTAATCAACATCAACGTCTCCTCTGTCAGGACGAGTACGAGTATATCATCAGCAGTAGTGTCCTGGATATTTTCCTTCCTTCCTGGCTGTTAACACTTTAAACCGTCGTCGTCGTCGTCATCGTCGTGTTGGTGTTGACGTCGCTGTCATTGCGTGGTTATTGTTGAATGGCCTACCATCACCCCGTATCCATGTGGGCCTGTGTACGTTGTGCAAATATTTATCCTGTAAGTGAACAAAACGATGTGTTGGCATTCGGATTATCCATCTGCAGAGCGGTGATTTTCTTCGTATGAGTGTGTTTAGGGACTTTTACCGGTTGCCAGGATTTTATGATGAATT
Organism: Brachyopa scutellaris; assembly: GCA_949775065.1. Lineage (NCBI taxonomy): Eukaryota > Metazoa > Arthropoda > Insecta > Diptera > Syrphidae > Brachyopa > Brachyopa scutellaris. Next base: position 96,098,375 of record OX459115.1, on the reverse strand, counting down.
TATGTTCTAGTTTCCTACAGCCGCCCCCACAAACTAATCCGTTTTCTGGCCGCCACCTCAGAACGGCTCCGTTGTCATCGTGTCGTTCATTCGTTGTCTACGTATCCTGACGTCCTTAACTGAGTGAATAAATGACACACCAACGCCAGTTCGTTTAATGCCAATTTAGTCATGGCACTTATGGTGCGTTACCAGACGGCTCACACGTACACACATATGTGCCGTGTCCTTGCATATCCTTTTTGGCCGCAAAATGACTTAATGGTTTTGTAATTTGTCATCTCCGAACATGGGTGGTGGTTCGTTCTGTCTCTCTTTCGAATGTGTGCTGTTGCTCTGGTTGATGGTTTAACGCCGCCAATGTGTCATCATAATTTCACAACCCCATCCCACCCGTGGCACCCCTAAACTATGCGGCATTCCAACGACAAACGAGTTGTGTGTTAGTTAAGGTTGGCTAGAGTCAGATTCGTATCATATGCGAGCCGACTCCTATCTCCGGATGAAGGATTAGCACGATTTATATCGGAGCAGAGAATCCTTACACGGTACTCGGGACTTTTCATGCAGGATTGAGGCGGGGTGGGGGTTGGGGGTGTAAATTAATTTATAGGGTTCGTTAAGTAGGTGCTATTCGAGCGTTGAAGCGGAAAGGGAAGATGTGATTTTTCCGCGTTGAGTGTGATGAAATCCCATCAATTATTCACGCAAAATGTACGACTGTTATAGGATGGGGAGAATAACGGGAAATGAATGGCGTTAATTTTCATTTAAGTGATTGCTTTATGAACTCAATCAAGAGCATGTTCATTAATCCTTCGGTTTTTAGGTGAATTATCAATCTGTTCTTACTAAGGGGTTGTTCGGGCTTTTTAAAAGGGAAGTGTCTGATATCAATCAAGGGAGTTTTCAAACCGATCTAACGGTAAAACGGGAATTGGTGAACATATCCAACTGAAGGATATTCCAAAGCTTAGGTTGCCCCGGAGAAAACAAGACCACTAAACTCCTTCTGTGTGACTCCGTTTGTGAGATGGAGACCTTTATTGGGAGTTTAGCAAATTAAAATAGGCTCAGTTTAGTAAACGAAAGTCGGCTTTATAAATGTTCTCATATTCTAGAGATTTTTCTAAAAACATATCACGACTTTGAGACCAGTTTTGGCATTCTTTCCACAGTCTTAGTGTATGCTTTGGAAAGATCCTCAGATGATACCTGAAAGAATTTCGATTAGATGATTCATCAGCATGCTTAGAGCGTTTATAGACTTGTCTATCATCTCAGGGTTAGGTGTGGGAGCTACACAGAGGAGCCTTCTGCTTTGCCAGTATTTCTGTCAAATTGGATACGTCTTATAACTGCATCTTTTAGTCGAAGTCACAGTCAAACCAATTCAATAGAAGAAAGGAAAAAAGGATGCATAGCGATCCTTGGTACCAGAGTACCTGATAAATTGATCAAACACAGATTTTGATTGAACTGGAGACGTATGACTATTGCGACCCCTTTTTACTTTAAGCTACAAATTAAATGAGTGGCATTCTCCAAAAGACTGAAAGACTGAACCCACTCTTTCTAAATTAAACTACCCTTCCCTCCGAAATAAAAAGATTTACAAGTAGGGACTACAAGGCTTAATGGAGCTATAGGATGATGTCCTTTGGCACTTGATAAGTAAGCGACACTAGATAGTGAAACAATTTCAAAAGACAGAAAGATACCCGAGTCAAAACGTTGATGGAGGCCAGCATACCCAGTGCTTAGGTTAGGTTGGATGGCTATCCCCAAACTTGGCAGGATTCACTTAGACCAAATGAGCCGATTCTTATCGATACTCTTGGAACCATTTTGAGAGTTGGATAAATATCCATATTTTATTGATATCCGCTGAGGAAATATCTTGAAGGTCTGTAAAGAAGTAATCTCCCAGAATCTTTTCTCTTAAGGAGTAGAGTGCTGGGTAACCGCACAAGAGGTAGATGATTCCTCCTCCTCCATCCATGAATCTGTGACAAAAGTCATTGGCGAGGATTCCCAGCCTGTTGGCATGTCTGACCTGTCAATACGCCAAATAGGGTGCCGATATTTGCTCTGCTAATTTTTAGCACGCTGCAAGTTTAACGTCGATTTAGCTGTGGCCAAGTCTATCTGACATAGCTAAACGTAGTAAGATTACGCCATCTTTCACGAGATTTTGTGTTTTATTGTTTCCATTGATACATGGAGTTCCCTTCCCAGTTTTGTACCTATGACCAGAAACCCAGCACAGGGTGAGCATACTTCTGCTCGATATCACGTTTAGAGATGCACGGAAATGCCTAACCAATTTTGATCTCATAATTGATGATTCGAGTGCTTTTATAACTACTTGTCTATATCATTTTGTAAATGAAAATGTTCCGATTGTACATTGATTTCGTCGAATACCACTCAGCGGCTTTACGAATAGCCATCACCTCCGCTTTGAAGACACTGATCTGGGAGTCTGAAGGACAAGTTCAGGTTGAGCTCCTTTGAAGGCGAGTTATCTTCAGTGAAGGTAGTAGAGGTAGCAAAATGGGGGAGCTTCTCGATTCCGTACCAGGAGCCTTAGGGAGGAGCTCTCTGGACACCACAAGCTCCAAATATTCTGCTCATTCTGACATTCTGATATCACAGCAAACGATAAAGCTGATGCTCTAGCTAAAGCTGGATCAGCGGCCTCGTTTATCGGCCCTCAGCTTGTTGTTGGCTGCAGTTCAGCCTATGCTAAAAAGAAGCTTCTTGAGCTGCTGAGACTACAACGCTACAACCATTGGCACAAGGTTAGGTCATGCCGACACAGGCCAAAATGTTAGTAGACGCGCCCAGGGCAAACAGAACTAAGTTTCTGTTACATCTTAGCGGAAATCCTCACAGGATTGGTCACTGGGTTCACTCCTGTAAACGAGCACCTGAACAAAATTGGAATCAGAAGCTCGGGCCTTTGCGAGATGTTCCTGGAAGAAGACGAAACAGTTGAGCTTTTCATTAGCGAGTGTCCGACCTTTGCTCGGATCAGAAAGGCCATTTTAGGCAGCTACGATCTACTGCAGCTCAATCTAAATTTTATATTAATGGTATTCTAGGCTAGGCTAGTTAGTTGGCTTTATCCAAAACTGTAATCTCCAGCTTTAGCTTCATCAGCAGTTGGCTTTTTCTTTGCTAGATATGACGTGGCAGGGCTCTTAGAATCAACTTGGGACCAAGTTAAAGTTTAGAGGGTAATTCAACATAATATAATCCTGTTACCACTCCGTTTTTTCAGAGCTCTCGTTGCAGCTGAGACCTACTCCACTACCTAAATGTATCCACTTTTCATAACCATAGCCATCTATTTTTAATACTTATTCGCATTCTATTCAGGTAAACTTCTAAAGGATTTTAAAGCCGAGTTCAAAAGCCCCAAAGTGCTACTTAGACTGATGATTCGCCATTTCTTCTAGGATTTGGTTAGAGCAGGATAAACTCGAAGAATTGCACAGATTCATCGAAGTTGTTTGATAAAACTTAGCAAAGTAAGAAAAGTCAATCCGTCTGTCCCACTTGAGCTGCTCTAAATAAGTTGATGACCAGTTTAGGACGAACAATCAAAGCCCAGGCCTACCTACAAATGAATTGCGGTTTATCGCACTTGTTTTCACAGATTTGCTGAGCTGTTGCATAAGCTGAGCTTATATTTTACAAGGAGAATATAAATGTGGACGCGCCAGGAAGCAATAAAACTAAACAAAAACGGACCTGATCCTGGTTGAGCCCCTTTAAATGAGTATTTATAGACCACAATCACGTCACGTAGTAAGATCCTTGTTGGGATACAAATTCAAGCTATAGCTCTGTTGAAATCGTTTAAAATTGCGTCTCATCATCAAAGAGCATTCTGAGAGGATTCGTAAAAAACCCCAAACGACTGTTGGACTGATATCCAAAATTTGATTTTTTTTTTTTCTGTATTTTTTTTTTTTTTTTTGTTTCTCCTCTCTGATTTTTTTAACTGCCATCAATGCCCCACTATGTCCATGTCGATGTCCAATATATTAAGGATTATCATTAACAAAACTAAATCTCGTGCAATAAACACCCGAAAACCCTTTACCATCTCCAGCATACTGTCAGAGAGATGTGTCAGAGTCCTTCGACTGGGACCCAAATGGTAAAACCTTTGCCAATCCCTTTGCTGAATTATTACCGTAAGTTCGTTCTCAATTTAACAGCAGCAATAGCGAGACACATAGAAACACACACCATCACATTGATGTCCTTTTTTCCTTATTAGCTACTTGTATATATTTTTTGTTGGTATAGCTAGCTAAAAGCTGTTTCAGGGATAAAAACAGCCTTAAGTGGCCCGCCCACCCATTTCGGGTATCACATTTTCGGTAATTGCAAATGTAATACTTTATATGAGACACGTTTGTCCATCTCGAGGTATCGAACTGTATACTGAGTATACTACTGTGCGATGTCCCCATGCGATATGACCCGAAGGATATCATCGTAATGTCTACTTTATTTCCGATTGGAAAAGATGTACCGAAAAGGTGCGGGGTGGCTGGGATAAATCCATGCTCATAAACAACTGCATTTAATCGGTTTTCTTATTGTAAGGAGTAATGCTTTTGCTGTTTCTATAGGTACGAGTATGTGCTTCTATGTCCTTTTCTTTTGGCTTTGTTTCCTGTAAATGAACAGACATATGGTTACAATGGTCAATGGATTTTGTGTCTTTTTTTTTATTATTTTTGTTCGGAAGGAAGAGAGAAGAGTATTCACTGAAAGTAGTGGAAAAGTGTTGCCAATATAGAAAAGGGATAGGAAATGTCAGGTAACAAGGAGCTTAAGAATGGCGATGATAGAGATACAATTTCAAGGATCTTCGACACTGTTCAATGGTCAAGCACCGTGTAAGCGCTCTAATGTTGTCTTGAAAACCAAAATATTATCGATAGTGGCGCCATCTTTGATTCGATTTTATTAATCCCAAGCTTATCATTCCACTGTGACACGCATCATTACTTATTCATAGGGATTTACGGCATGGCTTCATATTGTTTCTGCTGTTCTTAAATTTTTTAACTTTGACAGACAAAACATGGATTTTGACATCTCTCATTCCTAAGACTTCTCTGCATTTTCTTATGCAGAGAGATCAAATGATTCAGAGCCTGGATTTTCATGACCGGCTACGTGTCCATCTTCCAGATTTCATAGAAGAAGTTGATTCCACAATCCATGAAGCAACGAGTGCCAGTATCCAGATGACTACATTTACGAGAGATAGTTCAGCTAATAATCCAGCAAGCGACAAAGTATTCACCAACATGCAAAGTGGCAACTTCAAAAAATCTTCAGGAAATGATCAGATTTCGAACTTTTTGCTAAAAAGTTACCAAATCTGGCCATTTTATCATTTTCAATAATTGCATTAATAACAGTTATCTTCCCACAGCTTGGAAACTAGCCAAAGTGGTTCCCGTGCCAAAGAAGACCAACAGATCGAGTGTCGACGGATACAGACCAATAGCCTTGCTTTGTTGCGTCAGCAAAGTTCTCGAAGGAAGATAAACCTCTTTTGTTCTGAAAGGGGCGTAATTCCAAACTGCACAACGATGTTACTTATGGACTGAATAAAAAGAAGACAACTGTAGCATGTTTGCTGGATATCGAGAAGGTTTTTGACAGCGTTTGGTTAAAAGGACTCCTCTTCAATCTTTTAGAATTCGGTTTTCCGAACTACCTTGTAAGTTTCATTCACAAATTCTTAACCCATAGATTTTTTTATGTACAGATTTTCGACAAGAAATCATCATTGAAGAGAATCAACGCTGGAGTACCCCAAGGATCTAGACTGGGACCAATCCTGTTCAATATTTAAACTGCAGATCAGCCACGAAATGGTCCTCGAACAAGGACATCACTATTCGCCGATGACTCAATTACGTATTCCGTCTCCCCATCCCCAGAAATAGCAGCCAGAAGAGTAGAAGATCACATCAAACGTCTTTGGGAATACTACCTCAAATGGGGATTGAAATTCAACAGCAGCAAGACTGAGCTAATATGCTTTCGCCCACCAGTTACATCAGTCAGAAGTCGGAGAGGATTTGCAGTCAGATGTCGGAGCTTCAAAATAAAACTTCCAAACAACACCGAATTATCACCGAGAAGCATCACTAAATACCTGGGAATCAAATTTAGTGAAAAGTTTAAATTCAGCCTTCACGCTGACATCATATTGAAGAGGGCCAGCTTTGCTTTTCATCTGGTACATCCGTTGCCGCGAAAACGGAATGGACTAAGCCAGCGAACCAAGTTGCTTATGTATAAGCAACTCATCCGACCGGTCCATCTACGGCTGCCCCATTTGGTTCACAATTTCACCAACAACAATGAAGAAGATCAAGCCTTTTGAGAGAAAGATCCTTCGCATCTAAGCAGGAAAAAGGAGACATCTGGATACACTCAAGTACATCAAAAATAGCACGCTATACGAAACTGCTAAGATGACCCCAATAGATTCAGCTGTCTTCAAAAATTTTAGAGAATCTCGCCAATCACCCAAGAAATCAAGGATCTCAAGAATCTAAAAAAAAGATTCAGAGCCTGGAGGCCAAAGCTATGTATAATATGGGATGAGCACGGCAAGGCATATTCCATGACTCAGTCAAAATATGTCTCGCGGTAGATGGCGACACCGAAAGACATGACAGCAGATTTGTTATTGGATCAGTGAAAACTTCAACAAAGCGCATTCCACCCCTCTTCTAAGATTTGCCTTAAACTGACTGTTATTTATTTTCAAAACATCAGAAGCAGATCAGAACAATAAAAATAATTCGCTTATGCACAAGTCGTGATAGAACATCCACTGACAGATAACAAAAAACTACCTTTCTCAACAAATGGCAACACTTTCGCCCTCAAATACCCCCCCCATTTGACCATAACAATCATTTCTCACTGGAATTGATGCAATATTTGTATCCTTAGCAATTTTTATTGTGATACAAGTTTACTATTTCTTTCTTTTTCGTCCTTTTTGTTTTCCTCGCTCATTCTCTTGCTACTGCGGCATTAGTGGTTTTGTAAGATATGACTGGAGATTGCCACATGAATGAATGTATGGGACCCATCCATATTGGACATGACTCTATGGTGATAGAGAGGTAATAAAATAACATAACACCAGTGCAGGATCACTGAATTCCATCTGCGTGAATCCGCTACTGGACACAGGGACACAAAATCATGCGAATGACTTTATTACAAATAAGTTTTTCGTGTTGTTACAGGAGCTAGCGTGGGTATATCCGTTGCGACAATAAATACAATACTCATGTGTGGACACTTTATAGGCGGGATTAGGTGTCCCCCAGAAAAAGGATTTGCACTAGAAGCACGTTGTTTGTGTGTACAACGCCCAAAAAGGTTGCCATTTTCTTAGCACACGGTTGGCGTACAATTCATCAAATTTTCATGGAAAATTATTCGCAGCTTTGGATGGGAATGGAACCAAGAGAGAAGTGTTTGAGTAAGAGAGTGAGAGGGAAAAGGGAAAATTAAAATATTTACGTGAAATGATAAAGTCCACTCGTAATCCTGTTGGTATTTGCACACTGTCATCCTGGTAAATCCTCAAAGTGTCGTTCGTAAGCCATCCGCAATGTTTGCTTATGCATGGCGAAGTTCAACGTGGAAATGAGAATGGATGGGGGAGGGACAGCAGAACAGAATTTTACTACCTGACAAGCAAAGCTCAGCGTCAGGATACACGCGCTTAATCTCAGTGTAAAACTCAACAGAAATGGACGCGCGGGGTTGAGACGCACTACCAATACCTATAGTTGTATGAGAATTCTTATGAAAGATTCCAAAGAGAATCTCCCCCCCACCAGCACCGACCGAGTTTCATTTATCCTTAATGAGATGCTGTACCGGGACGGACAATAAGCTGGGATCAGAGGTAAGTTTTGAGGATGATAGGGGGGCGGGCCAGCAGTACTTTTGATGTGGTCGTTGATAAAAATGAACTTTCAACTGGGAAATGGGGATTCTCTCTGTGGATCGGGAGTGGTTTGTTTATACGAGTATTCTGTGAATGTCACTGAGAATGAACGATGAAATTGTGCATCCTTTTGTTCGGGTTAGCGACATTTTCAGTTCCACAGCTTAGGTCAATCAATTTAACCGTTCTAAAGGAGCTAAGGATAGAAAGGACTTTTGTTGGCTTACACGCAAATAAAGAGATCCACTTAGTGGGCAAGTTATGTGTCAAAATCCGTTACGGAGTTGCCTTAAGTAAGGGTTTGTCCACTAAGGAACTCAATAAGGGGTATAAGGCCTCAGAAATAATGTTGGGGTCTTATTTCATTGGGGCCTTATTTCATGAAATAAAGCCCCAAAAAGTGAAATTTCACCCCAATTTAAAGCAGTTTTTGTTGTTATTGTTTTGCATGCGCATTTTTCGGGCCTTACTTCATTTTTACTTTGGGGTCTTATTTCCTAGGGTCTTAGTTCGCGGCCCCTCGCATGAGTAGTGGCAGCTAGTTCAGGGCACTGCCTTATAGGCAAATATTCAATTTGACTTAGCGTCCTTTCAAACGACTTGTGCGGAAGTTGCAGAGACGAGGACGAGGAAGAGAGCCCAACACATCTCCTCTGTTCATGCCCAGCTACTTCTTAAGTGACCCAGCACAAAAAGACGTTAGAATTGGAAGTCTATCTCGCTTCGAACAAAGTTGCAAATGTTTCTCATGAGCAGCGGGGTTACACATCAGAAAGACAATGATTACAATAGGCCTCTATCGGCCTTAGTGTGCTGGTACTCAAATTGCCGACAGCCACTGTTTTCAAACCTAACCTAACCTCGCTTATAGAATGTGCTGGCTTTAGAGACTTCTTTGAGGCCCAGGATTACCGTAGGTAGCAGCGACGCCTATCTTCGAATTCATTAAACTAAAAACACAATAATGGCGCAAATTCATAGTCAGATAAAGCCAACATTAAAATAATTTATTCACCTACATTAGAGTCAGCTCTAAATTTCTCATACAATATTTTGACGTTTGGGTTTCTTCGTGCATATCACTTTACAAAAATACACCAAATTCGATACTTACTAATACACAGGCAAAAATGAATATGAATAAATGAATGAATAACGAAAAGTTGTAGCCGGCTTTTTTATTTAGTGCCGGCTGTAACTATAGTCGGCTCTAGGCACTATTCATGGGCTGACTATGAATTTGCGCTAATGTTTTTATTTTTTAATTTTTAACTAGACGGGGGATCCTTATCGGGAGATTAGCCATCATATTTCTCTGGTTTACATGGATGGATTTGTTACTACTATCGTAACTACCTACACAGCTATCAATAAGAAGGAATTGAGTGTTTCAACGAATTGAACTAAACGTCACAACACACAAAGGTAGTATTAAGGACATCTTTTGCCAATCGCTTACCCGATCAAATAAGGAGACTCTATATAGAAACCCTTATCACCCCGGTTTTACTAAATGGAGCTGAAGGAAGAATATCCTTTGTCGGTTCGAGACAAAAATCGTTCGTAAGATATTCGGTCCCGTTTCCGATCGTGGGTTTAGAAGATTTAACCACGAACTATGCGAGCTGTACAGCGACATCGATTTAGTCAAAAAAAAAAAAACTGCGCATTAGACGTTTTGTAGGGCGTATAGACAACAACGCTCCGACCTGGAGAATATTCGACTCCAATCCAGAGAGTCAGCGTAACAGAGAATGACCTCGGGTGGACCTAAGGTGGCGCGCACAGGTAGGGTGCGTAGATGACATAGTGTGGTTATGTTAGAAGAAGAAAACTCATATAGCACAGAGAGGGCGCCGTTTTGATACCACAACCTTAGTTGACCCGTTTATCTATCCTGTGGAGTTTCGAAAGAGGATCAGTTCTTCAATCCTTTTCTCGGATATCTCTTTAAAATCGTCGTAGAAAAGTTTGCCCAGTATGCGTTATCTGACTCTCTCTAGAACCGGGCATTTGTATAGAAAGAGAATAAATGATTCGTTTTCATTTTCATCTTTGCAGCTTCAGCAGAAATCGTTGTGAAGGATCACTAATTTGGCTGTATTCATCTCCTTTTGGCCAGAGTCCTCTACTAACTGCCACTACTCTTGCGATGTCTACGCGAGTTCTTTGTAGCATCTCATTTGATTTTGACCACTTGTAGTTTGGCCATATCTTTCTGGATATCCCACAGTTTGTCAGACTAGTCCGCCTAAGACCAGCTAGTTTCAAGCAGTGTGAGAGTATGTTACATTGCCCTTAACAGCACCTTAAGGAATATTAACGTTTTCCGCTAGTGACCTGACCGTCGCCTGGCTAGTTCGTCGGCTCACTCGTTCCCCTCTATGGCACTATGTCATCGAACCCAGAGAAAAGTGACTCTAGCCTGGCTGCACAAGCGATTGTATTTTCTTGGTATTGATCAATTAGTTTTGATGAGATGATTGCCGAATTGATGGCTTTAATTGCAGCTTACCTATCTGTAATAATAGCGATGTTGTTTTTTGGGTGTTGGATCGTTTATTAAGTCCTGGCAAGCCTCAGAGATCACTAGTAATGCCAGGTTTCCACTTGTCGACGTGAAATTGTCAAACGACGTAATTTTAGGTCAATTAGAAAATTGGCAATTGGAAATAATGATAAATAAGCAGTTTTTTATTATTTCCACTTTTCAATTTTCTAATTGACGTAAAAATACGTCGTTTGTCAATATCACGTCGACAAGTGGAAACCTAACATAACCCGTCTGAGAGACGCTAGCAAAATTCGGTAGGCGATAGGATTTCGATATATCTACCAAGTTTTTCTGTGAAAATACCCGTACCTGCACCGCAGTTCATTCTCGAGCCATCGGTGAATTCCGTTGTATCGAAATCTGTCACCACTCACCCTAGTTTCCATTCCTCTCTGCTTGGAACGATAGCAGCGAAGAGTTTCTTGAAATTAAGCCTGGGGAAGATATAGTTAAAAATATAACCAAACAACACTGTGTATTCGGTAGGTGTCCAGGATTTGGCTGTGTCCATAGCAGTCTTAGCAGTCCAACACACAGATTCCTTGAGTGGCGCGCATAAGTGGAAAAAGACCTAAATAATCTAAAAATACGACAACTGGAGGTGGTTAGCCCCTCAGCCCGGGCTAGGTTAGGTTAGGTAGCAGTGGCTGCCGGTAGCAAGTACCAGCATACTTAGGCCTATAGAGTCCCATTGTGATACCAATGATCTTGGGGATATTTACCCCGCTACTCAAGAGAACCATTTGGAGCTTTGTACAAAGCGAAGAAGGCTTCTTACGTCTTTTTGTGTTAGATCGCTTACATCCTCCAAGAAGTATTCTCCTAGGTGTAGTTTTCTACTACGAGAGAGTAGTGTGTTGGACTTTCCTCCTCCTCTTCGTCTCTACAGCTTCTGCAGAAGTCAGTCGAGATGACGCCAAGTCTAGTTTAGATCTAATCTAGGCCAGATTTGCTTTGTAGCAAGGCAGGTAGTTCCACCTTCCCATCAAGCGTTGGTTTTATTGATTGTGTCAAGTTTGAGTGTTAGCTTGTAAGTAGGAGTGACATATCTATATTTTTCTTATCGGGTGGAATAGGTATTGTTGTTCCTATTTTAGCGAGCTCGTCAGCTTTGCAATTCCCTGGAATGTCTCCGTGCCCCGACCCCCAGCAAAGGTGAAGGTTAAACTACATGCAGTTGGTGGTGGTCTTAGAAGTCGATGAGACTGATTCCAGAGATTTCAAGGCCGCCTGACTATCCGAGAAAATGCTTATATCGTAAGTGGATATTACATTCCTCTTGATCCAGGACAGTGGTTCCGAAATCGCCATAATCTCCGCTTGAAACACGCTGCAGTGATCAGGGACGCGAAAGGAGATATTTAGTTTTAATCTGTCTGAGAAGACACCATAGTGGTTGCCGTAGCCGTGGTGGTTAGTGCGTTGGACTACAACGCAATGCTGCCCGGGTTCAACTCCTGGCCGGGTCTAACACCTAAAAGAGTTTTTTCACGGTGCCACCTCTCTCGAATGTCTGACAAGCATCAAAGAGTATCATTTGTCATGATTGAGCTTCTCAACTCGCCGTTCGGAGTCGGCAAAAAACTGTATGTCCCTTCCATTCGTCCAAAAATGTAATACGCACACGCAAATGGTTGCGAGAAGCAGGCCCCGGTTCACCTCGAGCTGTAGCGCCAACTAAGTAAGTGGGAAAAAACCTCGTCCTCGGCCGTCATTGGCCCGGGCTAACTGCAAGTGGTTGTTAGTTAGGAAGGCCACGGACTTTATCGCCATTCGCCACCAGGCAAATGTCATGGGTTACTTCTCTGTAAAACGCTTCTAAAATCCAACTTTCGCAAATGTCGTGCTTTTTTGAATTGCAAGTATTTTGTTTTTGTATTTCGTGGGCGCATATTTTGACTTTTGAATCCAACTGGCTTTAGTAGGGATACAATATGAACGCGCGCACTTCTTCATTATTAAATGAACCTTCGAATGTTGCTTGGTAAACCGAGGATTATTATGCAACCTTCCCGCACATCCTTATCCGCAGTTAATATCCGAATTTACAGCATCCTCATGAAATACATCACCGAGATGAAGTTGGTTATTTTTTTTTTCGTTCGAATAATAATAACTTTTTTTATTTATCGAACTTCCTTTAATCCTAAATGATTACAGTAATAATAATCGACCACGCAGTCGGCTCGCGGAGAGTCATTAAAAGAGTCGGAAAAGAGTGATCCTTAACAATGCCATTTGGTAGATTTAACACACACACACACACATGAGTAAAGTAAATGCTTAACTTTATTAACCAGGCAATAAATTTACAGTTTTTTTTCCCCATCCCACCCCCTCAATGGTAGCAATGACAGGCATCCTTTAAAAAAATCATAAAATTAAATGACTTCCAAACTCCACATTGGCCAACAACAATAAAACAGGATTTGACTTTTGACTGGTGAGGGTTTTTTGTAAAAAAAAAAGGAAAACCAAAACGCATTTGCTTCTCTCCCGCTCTCTCTCTCTGCCGCTCGATGTCCTTTACAGGATATGCAATAAAACAGCATGCGTTTTATGCAGCGCACAGCGAAATCGCAATGAAACACAACCGCCATTCGTTGTAATTTAACGAATCTCTGATCCCCCGAACCAGCTCCAGCATACGCACACAGTAAATATGGTGGATTATACGAATCCATAACAATGCAAGGATATACGAGTACAGGGTATATTTCCATATGGTTGCTGGTCAGTTATTACCTAACCAATTTTCCATATCGCCTCAGCGCATTCGGATTCGGACATCATCATCATCGTTGTACCGCCATGGCCATCATCATCATCATCATCACCACCGCCATCATTATTGTGATCATAATCACTGAGTGAGCCAGGGCAGGCGCAAGGACTTAATGTTTAAACGACTGTCGGTGGACAATAAGGACACACTATGAAATCGCCACCCTCTCAGGTTTGTCCAGGTCATAATGTACAATTATAAATGGATTTTGTGTTTATGCAATCGAAATTACCCATAAATGTACGAATTATATCAATAAATGCCGACGGACTGGACTGCGGACTGGATACACGATGAAATCCCTTGCTGCAGAATGACACTGCTCCATCTGGTCACACACACACTCGTATATACTTATAGTCGAGGTCTCTCTCTTCATTTGATTCATTTTAATTGGCCAAATGAATGGTGAGCAATGGGCATGGGTTGTGTAGTCCTGTGAAGAGTGCCAGATTTCACACAGTGGTGCATAAGGACACTGGTGGTGTGTGGTGTGGAACACTTTGCCAAAATGCTGCTTCAATAGATGGATGTGTGGTATACTAGATGGCAGAACGTTGACGATGACCATTGCCAACACAACACGAGTGTGTGGGAGCATATAAACGGGTAGAGTTAGGCCAATTTAATTCTCTAACCAGAAGGTGGGCGGGAGGGTTTTCGAAATTGCCTAACAGAAGGGTAGTCTCATAAACTAGCTGCCGATATTGCCTTGATTATTCTTCCCCCAAAAAACAATTCACAGTAATCCAGTGAATGAATTATGATTATGTCCTGTTTTGCGTACGACCAGTTGGGAGATGTCTACATATAGATGTAAGAGGTTACGGATTGGACGCACTTGGCAAGGTTTTAAAGGGATACCGTAGTGACTGTGGATCATGGCAGTGTGATGGAACACCGTCAACCAGATCATCACCAGATGGATTGTCAATTCAGTCTCAGGGTATTCGAAGATCTTCTTTAGCGTTGTATAAAAGAATGACGGAATGATGGAATGATGGAATGATAGCTTGCCCATAAGCAATGCTAATGGAAATTGAGTGCTAATGCTTACTATACGATCTCAGTTTTAATTCCAACAGAACTGTGTGCAATTTTACCAGCTTATTAAGGGCAAAGGACCGGTTAGCTTGTTATAGCTTACAGCTTTATCGTTTACGTAATAATTTGAAGATCAATAGCACGTTGTTTCAAGCTGAGGTTCATACCATTGAGCACTGCGCCTTGATTCATCTACAGAGTGGTAACAAGGGCGCTATCATAAATGTATTTTCAGACAGTCAAGTTGCACCCAAAGCTGGTAAAGTGCTGCTTCAATGCTCTTCAATCCCTGGCGATTCACAATAAAGTCAAACTTTGGTGGGTGCCTGGTCACAGAGGCATTGAAGGAAATGAGATTGCGGGTGAGCTGACCAAATTTTCAGACCTGGAACACTTTTGTGGCATAAGCTGGGTAACAATCTCAGCATTAGTTAACAAATGGGAAAATTATCTTCGACTCTCTCATTGGAGAAATGTCCCAGGTCTCAGGCAAGCCCAACTGTTAATTAAGTCTTATACCCAGGAACTGCAATAAGAAGGATATTAGGTATCTAACATGTTTCCCATCCGGTCATTTGCAGTTACGAAACTACCTAAACGAGTTGGGCCTATCTAGCGAAACCAATTGTCGACTCTGTTTAGAGGAGGTCGAGATAACCCAGCACGTCCTTTGTGAATGCCCGACTTTTTTCAGGGTAAGACAGTGTGCCCTACACAAAGAACTCATCCGACTTTAGCAGCGTTTTATTATGCTGATCTGATTCCGATCAGATCACGGGAATAATAAAACAACTGGATTACATTGCACACAGACCTTTTTAGCCCAGACGCAGAACTTTAGCGCGAAGTTGCCGTTTTATTACACAACATTTAGCCGGAAACAGACATTTAGCAGGTATTTAGCGCAGGTTTCTACCACGGATACAGACATTAAGCAGGTTCTTAGCGCAGGTTTCTGTCACAGATACAGATAAGCAAAGTTCACAAGCGGAAGTACATCCTACTGAGAAATAGTCGAACTAATTTTAAGATCACGAAAGTAGATCCAAATGAAAGCAAGATCTCGTGTTGTTATTGTAATGCATATAAACCAATGATGCAATCCGGATCAAGGGTGATAATAAAACGCGGCTAATAGATCTTTTAGGTCACAGTAGCCGTGTTTTGTTATCACTTATGATCTATATGGATCACGCAATGAAAATAAAACAAACTGGATTACATTGCACACCTTTTTAGCTCAGACACAGGTATTTAGCGCGAAGTTGCGGTTTAATTACACAACCTTTAGCCGGATACAGACATTTAACAGGTTTTTAGCGCAGGTTTCTACCACGCAAACAGACATTTAGCAGGTTTTTAGTGCAGGTTTCTGTCACGGATACAGATAAAGAACGTGCGGACGTACATTGATCTTGATAAAAGCCTAGATCACGTAGTGTTGTTGTAATGCATACAAACCAATGATAAATATGGATCATCGGCGATAATAAAACACGGCTAATATCAGCATTGGGCAGGATCAGCCCTATGTTCCGTTCCACACAGGGACTGGAAAAGTTCTCGAATACACACCAGTAGGATTCGTTCTCTCAGAAGGCGTATACAAATAAAGCAAAGCTATTTATTAATTAACCCAGGTTAGCTTATTGGGTGCAGCGTTGCCGGGAGCAAAATTCAATAAGCGTCCACAAAAGGGGTCCCACTTATATTTGTATGAAAGAATACAATTTTTGGAAAAACTGTATTTTATTGCTGAACTTAATATAAAATAAATATTGGGAAAAAAATAACAAAGACAAAAACAGCATGTATGCAGAACGATTTTTTGGGAAGGAAATTCTGACCAACAAAAATACTTTGTTGATTTTATAACCGGTTGTACGAAATGGGTGTATTTTAAGAGTGAAGTACTGTTTTAAAAGTAAAAGAGACATGAAATGAAAATAAATTGAAATAAGGGTCCTAAATTTTCAAAATGCGTCAAAATCGCAGTTTTTTTTCAAAAGTGGCGTCCCACACGGCAACGCTGATTGGGTGCGGCCTACAGACCAACAGACCTTAACGCCATCTACGGAAAGAGAAAAGAAAAAGTCAGAAAAAATATAGAGCTGCCATTAAGTACCACCATTGTGGTCCTTAGATCAGTGTTTACGTTTCCCGTGAGACTCATTCGGTAGACGTTTCCATCCGTCAATTGCAGTCCTGATTCATCTTACATTTGTAGTCGTCCCTGAACTGTTTCACTGGCTTTATTTTTCTTCCTTAAATCGAACTTCGAAAACCGCCTTTTACATTTAGCTTTCGAAATGTCATGTATTTCTATGGTGAACAAAGCCCCATGACTTTTTGTTTTCTTTCCACGTAGAGGCAAACATCTGTACCTTAGGCTCTGTTTCCTTTCTTGTACCAGCTACTTGAGCTCTTCTTTCTTAATTTTTCTGACTTGAGCCGTCTTACATCTTGAGGACTCTTAAGAATCTTAAGAAGTTATTGTCAGACTAAATGTCTCCATCAGGAAGGCAACCGATCTGTCAAACCAACACTTTAATCTACATTACAGCAGCTTAAGATAAGAAAACCTTCTGTTCTGAGCAATCTCTCAGCTAAGGGGATTTAGGGTGATAAGCTCTGTATCATGGAGCCAAGATCGCCTGTCAAATGAAATTATATTCGCTGTTTTGAAGCCTTTGACAGTCTTGGATAGAAAGGAGCTATGGAGAAGAAGATTCATCGTTATTAAGATTTAAATCCCTTCTGGAATGCAAAGACGACGAACTTGATTCTTGCAGCTTCTATTCCGGTATATTCTCCCAGAAGCCTGAAAACCAACTAAACAGATGTACACCGGCTCCCCCTTTCAACCCGACAAATTTTTTCCAACCCACACATAACCTGTAAATTATTTCGTTAAGTGGTTTAACAATTTTCCACACATTCAATGTTTGCTGTAGGTTTTCCGCCCGTCAAACAACAAAGCCACTTTTCTAATCGCTACAACTCCCCTTCTCCCGGCTGCTGCAACCGGGAGACACAAAAAAAACCCTCCAAAGCATTACGAGCGCTGCTTCGTCACCCCATCATCAGCATCGTTGCCAGTGGAGCTTTCAACAATTACCAGCTCATTGGATGAGTGCAGCGATTTAGACCGTTTGACGCACACCCAGACTTGCACAGTCACAAAACGGCGCGGGATGAAATGCAAACTTGCTCTCACTCTTTCTCACTCGTATTCAATGTTGTACTTGTACGTACATCTACATCCTTGTGAGTGGTAGTCGTCGATTGTTGTCCACACAACCCAAACACCATAGCAGGCGATAATTTCATGTTTTGCTGTTGATGTGTCCTGTTTGCCTCTGCTCAGCCATTCGTGTTCAGGTATACCTACCGGGTTGTTGTTAGTATTTGTTTGCCTACACACGAGCGAGCGCTTAATGACGATGACAACTTCCCACAAAACACATCCTGCACTCGCACGAAAGAGATCTCAGAGCCAGAGCTCCATGGTTTTTTGATGCAAGCTCCTGTTCCAACTGCCACCGGGGCTATGGTGACAACAACGTCGAGGACGATGACGCCCTCACTGCAAAAAGGACCTGCAAAACCAACAACATCAACCAACCATCCATCCGTCGTCGTCAGTTGTTAGTGCTGCCGCCACCATCACCACTCTCCCACCGACATGATGCTCCGTATCAGCAGCAGGGCGTTCGGGACTTCTTATCGACGGAAAAAAAGGACGAGAAAAACAGAAAAGCAAAACACCAACCAAACCAACATTCCCTCGCTTGTTCAGTATCCTTTCCGGAATGTGATGGTGATGTTCAGTCTGATGGCAGTGCTTCCGATGAGTTGGTGTTGGTTTTGCTGCTGCTGCTGCTGCTGCAGCCATTAACGGCATCATATTTCCAACAGTTAACTATGGTCTCTCGTTGTTCTATATACTATATGTGGGAGTCACATTTGGCGGTATCAGTGTGAAAGGACAACTTTAGCTGGTTGCATTGTCCTTGTCACATTTTTGCCAGTGTATGCGGCAATAGGGTTGTGATTGTGATATGCTTCTGTTGATGATGTTGATGGCTTTAGGTATCCAACCGTCAACGGATCATGGATGTTGCTGCCCCAACTTTATACTCAACTCATAGATGGCGAATGGAAACACCTACTGCTGTTAGACATCGCTTTTGTAGATGCTCTCCATCAACCGGATGGGAAAGGGAATTTCATTTTCTTTGCGGTGGTAACTGGGAGAATCTAACTAACAATTTTCTTGACAAGATAGCAGTTTCTTTTATTTTATTGTTTCTATGACCAGAGGAGCCATGGAGGAAAATTGAAGAAGTAATTCTGGAGACAAGTACTCCAATTGATTCTGTAGTAGTCCAGGGCCAGGCTAAGAAAACTCTAGATCTGTCATAATTTCTTTAGCTTATTTTATTACTTAACGAAAAGTATTTATGTACGTTCAAATCACAAAATGCCCATACTACCTAGTACTATATTATAAATACCGTTACAGATGTCAATAGGTATCAAAAAATAAAGACAAAAGGCATCTTGTAGCACGGTGGTTGCGGTAGAGCTGGGTAGGGTCGTCGATCGCTGAAATTTTCCGCCAAAATATTCCTTACACTCTGCTAGAGTGCAAAAAAACGCCGAGCTTCTTTTGTTTTTTTTTTTGTGTTTTTATTAAAAAAAAATCTTAATTCTCTTATAACGAAATACAAAATTAATGAAGGAGTAAAGCGAAATAAGCCTTAAAAAAATTGTTAACCCACGAGTAAGCGGTCCGTGAACTGCCGTACCCGTTGAAGCAACAACTCCTGTAAGGTTAAAAGAAAAGGCAATTGCCAAAGTAAAGCAAAAGAAAAAAATTCTTCGTTAACGCGCAGAGAGTGTGAATTAGTTCGCAAAATAGGAAAGTCACCCGTATCTTGCAAAACTAGTCCAAACTCCCGATTGATCAAGAGTGCCCGTCAACTGATCCGGGCGGGTTATTTATACCCATTAATAAAAGCTTTCTAATACAGAATAAAGCTTTACCTCGCTCCATATATATTAAACTAAACTTAACGAAAGCTTTCAAGCATGGCTTATTACAGAATATAGAGTACAGTACGAATTGAAATTTTATTCTTCACATAATTTGAAAGAAAATTAATAAGCGTTAAAATTCATTGCAATTATTAATATATTAAACAAAAGAAAAATATGTTATATGAAAATAAATGAAAATAAGAAATGAAAGCAGATAAATGTGAATGCAAGAAAACAAATGAAAATAAGAAAATGAATGTAAATAAGAGTATAGATGAAATTCATTGAAAATAAGTAAATGAATGTATGTAAATAGGAACATAAATGAAATTCATATAAAAATATTGCTGTGTGTTGAATGTTGAGGTGTTACATTCTCCCCCTCTGGCGCAGTGATCGTCTCGATGGTGCGGCAGGAAAAGTTTGCTTCGTTGGTCGTCCTCGTCTTCGTATATTTTGAACTGGTTCTGCATCTCTGTCTTTTTGTGTGTACTTCGTGAGTGAGGTCACATGATAGGTCCCTAATGGAATGGTGACGTCATCTTTTGAGGCAATCTGGTATGTAGATGGCCCAAGTTGTCTTATGATCACATAAGGTCCATCACGCTTAGGTACAAATTTGGAAGTAATTTGCTTCGATGCTTTGCTCAGTACATGGGTTGTAACGAGTACTAAGTCACCAATTTGTAGTTTAGGTTGAGGTCGTCGTTTCTTGTCTGAGTAGATTTTGTTGTGGTCCTGGGTACGTTCCACCGTTTCTTTTACATCTTGGATTACTTCAGCCAATCGCATAAGTTTCGGAGTAATTTGTGGAATGAAATTTTCGGCTTGAGTTATGCTTCTCAAATCGTGCTTAACATCGTCGACTGTTCTTGGCTCTCGACCAAATGTTAAATACGCTGCAGTATATCCCGTACTTTGGCATTTTGTGGTGTTCATAGCAAACCTTATCGAGGGCAGGTCGTCAGCCCAAGTTGTATGGCTATTACCTACGAGAATGCTGAGCTGAGTTTTCATGTCTCGATTTTTGCGCTCGACAGGATTTGCTTCCGGATGATACAGGGGGGTAAGAGTTTGTCCAATCCCTAAACAATGTGTTAGATGCTGCATTAGTGCAGATATGAATTGCGATCCATTGTCTGTGAGTAGTCGTCGTGGAGTTCCATAACGAAGGAACACTTCATTTAACAATTTAACTGCACAATTTTCCGCTGTAGCTTCTGTTAAAGGGAATAGTTCCACCCATCTGCTGGCAAGGTCTTCGGCTATGAGGATCCATTTATATCCATCTGGCGTGGTAGGTAGTGGTCCAAACAGATCTACAGCTAGTATTTCGAATCTTTGGTTGCTGGATACAGTTTGCAAGAGACCAGTTGGCTTTAAGTTGCTGGGTTTGTATCGTATGCATTGAATACAATTGCCTATATGCTTTGTGATGTCTCTTCGCATTCCAGGCCAATAATATCTAGATGCGATCCTGTGGATGGTTCGTTCGACACCATAGTGGCCTGCAGTTGCGTCATTATGATAACTTTTAAGTATTGTTTCTCGTTCCTGAGATGGTATTATGAGTTGGGCGTTTTCGGCGTCGGATTCTGGTGAATACCTGTACAATATCCCATCATTGAGTAAGTAGCCGCGTGAGGTCCATCTAGCGATATCTTCAGTATTGTTTTCGAAGGCGTCAATGATACTTTTGAGTTGCTCATCTTGTAGTTGGGCCTCCCTGATTTCACTAGCATTTCTTGATGGCATGTCTACTTCGAAGGTGCACAGTTTGCATTCCGATTCATTGTGATCTGGGCTGTCACATGGGGGTCGGGATAACATATCAGCGACGGTATTGGTTCTTCCTGGCGTATATTCAATATGGAAGTGATATGGTTGCAATTGCAAAGCCCATCTTGCGAGTCTTCCGGTTGGCGATTTCAGACTCATTAGCCATTTTAATGGTTGGTGGTCAGTTACAAGGGTTACTTCTCCTCCTTCGATATAGCCTCGAAATTTGTTGATTGCCCAGACTATAGCTAATGCTTCCCGCTCGATTGTCGAGTAGTTTCGTTCGGCGGCAGAAAGGAGTCTCGAAGCATATTCGATAGGGTGCTCCTCGGCTTTCTCCCCCTGGACTAAAACTGCGCCGATTGCATAGCTGCTGGCATCGGTTTTAAGACGAAAGGGTTTTTCGTCACATGCTTGCTTCAATATTGGTGCACTTGTTAGCAAGGATTTCAGTGTGTCAAATGATGCTTGCTCTTCTTTTCCCCATTTCCATAAAGCGTTTTTCTTTGTGAGATTGCTTAAGGATTTGGATACGTCGGCAAAATTCTTGATAAAGCGCCGGTACCACGAGCAGGTTTGCAAAAATGACAGGACTTGTTTAGCGTTTCTTGGTTCTTTTCTATTAGAAATGGCCGATGTCTTTTCTGGATCAACCTGAATGCCTTGGCCTGTGATGAGGTGACCAAGATATTTGACTTTGGAGCAGCAAAAGTTTGTTTTTTCTCTATTCACCTTAAGCTTGAACATTTTTAAGCGCTCGAATATCCGCTTCAGGTCTTTATAGTGCTCTTCAAAACTGCTAGAGCAAATAATCAGGTCGTCAAGGTATGTTAGTAGAACCATTCCTGTTAGTCCATTTCGAAATCGATCGATGAGCCTTTGGAAAGTGGCCGGAGCATTTCGTAGTCCGAAAGGCATACGTCTAAACCGGAACATACCAAATGGCGTTATAAATGCGGTTTTCTCCATATCTTCATCAGCTACCCGTATTTGGTAATAACCAGACTGTAGATCGAGAGTGCTTTTGAAAAGTGTTCTCTTCGTAGCATGGAGAAGGTCATCAATTCTCGGTAAAGGGTATCTATCGGGTATAGTGATGCTATTTATCTGCCTGTAGTCTATGCAGACGCGAATGCCTCCATCCTTTTTCGGCACGAGCACGACAGGTGCTGCCCAAGGAGACTCGCATTCCTCGATAATACCTGTTTCTAGCATCTTTGTTAGTTCTGTTTTGAGCTGCGCTTTTCTAGTAGGTGAAAGTCGGTAAGGCGTTGTTGCAATTGGCATGTGATTTCCAGTATTAATGGTGTGGATTGCAAATGGCGTTGGTTCGGATAGTGGACCGAATATCTCTTCTTCTTTCACCAATAAATTATTAAGGGAATCCTTTTCATTAGAACTTAACTCGACGGCTTCGTTTTCACGTAGGCTGACATCGATTGTAAGAATTTCCATATAAAAAGGTTCTAATTCGATTTCATCTTCTACTCGAACCAGGGCTGGGAAAAGATGTGACTTGTCCTTCTTTCGCTCAGGGGTCACTTCGTTGCTTCTTAGTGAATTGGAGAAGATGTGTTGAATTGAGCGTGGAGAGTATTCATTACCACCTGTCTTGCGCCTTTTGCGAGGTGATTTTGGTCTGAGACTTGTTTTTGGTCGTGGTTTTGTAGCAAGTGGTGAATCCTTATCGTTGTCGGTGAACCAGGTTAGGAAAGCAGATTTTTTTTCTACAACTTTTTGCGCGGGTGGCTCTGGAGTGGATTCGCGAGTTGGATGTTTGGTGCTTTTTGTTATCGCCGTGATATGCTGGATATGCTTCGGCGTATCACCAATGGGCGAAATAGGGTTGAAAGTACCAATGTTGGGAATAAAGGTGTCATCATCTACCGTATTCTTCACAACTTTAGTCTGGGATGTGTCGTAGAAATCAAAGACTTTATTCTGTTGATCTGCGAAATACCACATCCTTTGGCCTAGATCAAGGATTATGCCGTTCTCTTCCAGAAAATCGATACCTATTAATGTCCTGTTGTCTGTTGCTTTGGGTAACACAAGGAATTTTATTGGCCTCAAGCGATTTCCAATAATAATGTTGGTATCTCCAATAAATATTTCTTGGAATTTTGCATCACCATCAGCAAATGTTACGTCGGCACTTGCCTTTTGGAATCGAGTCCCATTTTTGAGAAGGTGTATGAAAAGTTGCCTTCCAGCCACACTTGTGCGAGCCGCTGTATCCAAGTAAGCTATTCCCGTCTCACCATGGGAAGATATGGGTATTGTTGGCAGATCAGCGCTTAAGGTGGTCTTCATGCAGTTAAAGGAAACCGTTGTTGGTCCTTTTGGTAACTCTTTACACGTTGGGCAATTAGAGCGGATAAATCCAGGTGCCTTGCACTTGTAGCAGTGGATTTTTGGCTCTGCAAGATCAGGTAGAGGCTGAGATCTCATTCTGTCATGCTTTTCCTTTTTGCGGCACTCATTTATGCTATGACCTGGGTGTTTGCAAAAATTACATTTTTTCTTCTTCTCAGCGTTATCGGGTGGAGCATGTGAATCTTGTTGCGTGGATCTTTCAGCAATCGAAAGTTCTACTGCTCTTGCCTTGGAAATTAAGTCCTTAAATGTTTTGACGCCATCTCGGCTGACTCCGTCACGTATGTGGATACCCAATAGTCCATAGATCATATCGATCATCATTGATTCTGATGGGACTGGATCGCGTAACTGGGAAAACAATGCACGCTTTTCTGAAATAAATTCATCCGTTGGATCATGTGGCTTTTGCTTTTTCTCAAAAATCTCCAGAAAAATCCTATATGCTGGTTTAGCGGGTGCATAGGTATTACGCAATAAGCTTAGAACACTTTCCCAAGTCGTTGCTTCTGCTTGAACGCCTTGCCACCATGTGATCGCACTATCCTGCAGGAGAAGGGGGAAGCTTTTGATTGCATCAGCATCAGGGATTCGCTCGATGTCTTTAAAAATTTGTATGGTTGCGATAAAATTTTCAACCACAACTGGATTTTTTTCGCCTCGGAACCGTTCTGTGCAGTGACTGAAACTGCCTTTGGTCGTAGGTAACGTTGACATCGCTCCGATCAACTCCTTAAGCTGTTCTGCTGAAAGCTGTGCCATTTTGCCTTGTTCTTGTTCTTCGGATTCGTATGATTCGTATGATTCGTCCGATTCCTCTGATTCCTCTCTTATTATTTGTGGTGCCTGTGCCGCGATGCGCGCACTTCTTCGGAGCTCGTTTGTTTCTTCTTCCGTCGTGACGTCGGAGTGAATGTTTTGGTGGGTAAATTCAGGCCTCTAGTTGGGTGCCAATGTAGCACGGTGGTTGCGGTAGAGCTGGGTAGGGTCGTCGATCGCTGAAATTTTCCGCCAAAATATTCCTTACACTCTGCTAGAGTGCAAAAAAACGCCGAGCTTCTTTTGTTTTTTTTTTTGTGTTTTTATTAAAAAAAAATCTTAATTCTCTTATAACGAAATACAAAATTAATGAAGGAGTAAAGCGAAATAAGCCTTAAAAAAATTGTTAACCCACGAGTAAGCGGTCCGTGAACTGCCGTACCCGTTGAAGCAACAACTCCTGTAAGGTTAAAAGAAAAGGCAATTGCCAAAGTAAAGCAAAAGAAAAAAATTCTTCGTTAACGCGCAGAGAGTGTGAATTAGTTCGCAAAATAGGAAAGTCACCCGTATCTTGCAAAACTAGTCCAAACTCCCGATTGATCAAGAGTGCCCGTCAACTGATCCGGGCGGGTTATTTATACCCATTAATAAAAGCTTTCTAATACAGAATAAAGCTTTACCTCGCTCCATATATATTAAACTAAACTTAACGAAAGCTTTCAAGCATGGCTTATTACAGAATATAGAGTACAGTACGAATTGAAATTTTATTCTTCACATAATTTGAAAGAAAATTAATAAGCGTTAAAATTCATTGCAATTATTAATATATTAAACAAAAGAAAAATATGTTATATGAAAATAAATGAAAATAAGAAATGAAAGCAGATAAATGTGAATGCAAGAAAACAAATGAAAATAAGAAAATGAATGTAAATAAGAGTATAGATGAAATTCATTGAAAATAAGTAAATGAATGTATGTAAATAGGAACATAAATGAAATTCATATAAAAATATTGCTGTGTGTTGAATGTTGAGGTGTTACAATCTTTTATTTTTTTCCAAAAATATTTATTGGTTTATTCTAAATATTGTAAAATTCCAGCCCAGTCGTCGGTTTTCTATCTCCTGTAGATAGAAATACAGGATTCGATTTGGAAAAAACCTTATTCTGTATTCAATAACTAAATACAAGTCTTTTTCCAGCAATTTCACTCTTTATTCAATTATCGCTTCTTATTTCCATAAACTCATCACAATGTCCTCATTCTCTTTATCTTTTACAATCGCTTTTCACAATCTCTTGATTATCTCTTTAACAATCTCAAATACAATTACTTGTCAATCACTTTTCCTTTACTATCGCACTATATCACTTTCCAAATAAACTCATAACTCTTGATTCTCTGCTAACTGACTGACTGACTGCGCCACCTGTTGGGGTGTATTTATACTTCAACCAGAATACTCGAACTTTCTGTAATGTTCTAGGACGAGAACCATCTAGATTCCAAATACTAGGATCGTAGAATTGGTTCCACGTAGTGGAACTGAACGGTCTACAGCAGATACGTCTATTCTCGGCTAGATGGCGCTATCTCCAAAAAAATTCCCTTTTTGGCCTGGATACAACAATACAATAAAACACTTTATTCCAAATTACATCCATTTACTCTCATACAGGCCTTGAGACGAATTGGCCACGCACGATTTCTATTGGAAAAGTGTCGACTGATTTCCTTAAGCTAATTTTTTGCAACTCCAGGCTTGGGTGTCTTTTTGTACAAACGATGCCATCCAAAACGTAACATAACTTGTAATCCAATAGATTAAGATTTGAACTTGCTGATGGCCAATGATCAATGGTTATAGAGCGAGGCACATTTTTCGTGAGCCATGCTTGGGTAGTTTTTGCCTTATGAGCCGGAGCAAAGTCCTGTTGGAAATTCAACGGATTGCCATGGAAAAGAGTTGAGTGGTTTCACCATACCCTTTCCAAAACCGTTTCCTAGTAATCTGCAGCTGAAGTTTTCAGTCCCTTTTCACAAAAGTGGACTTCTGTTCTGTCTTCATAGGATACTCCCCACCAAACACTGACAGATCCACTATGATGCCCTTTATGTACTCTGGCCACAAATTAGGCAGCCTCTTTAGATGACCGGGCATACACTCATTTTGTTTAATAAATGTTGGTTCTACAATGAACATTTTTTCTACCGTAAAGAGAATTCAACGGTATTCAGCACCGGCGCGGCGTAATCAGCTAACCGCAATAGTTCCATTTTTCGCGATGTGGTGTGTCCATTAATGTAATTGGTTTTGTTTGTGTTACTTTGTAATTATATTCAAAAGAAAATTGAAAGGTTTGACCAAGTCTTGTTTCAATAGCGTTTGGTAACTTTTGTTCAAGTTGTCTATCTTTGAGAGGATTTCTCTCTCTTTGAGAGGATTTTACTTTCACTTTTTGACAGGTCTCAATTCCTTGTGCAAAAAAAAGTTACCAAACAGACCTATTTTAATCGAGATCAGTGTGACAAACTTTCAGTGTTCAAAAGAGATACACTATTTGACAGTTCCTTTTATCTGTCAGACCGAACGAAAAAGAACGAAAAAGAACGAAGAAAAGTTAACCAAAAACAAAGACGGTGTTGCGTACTGCAAAATTGTACCTAAAGTGTCCTTCAAACGCAATTTGGGCAAAATAATAATAAAAAAGTACACGATTTGACAACAGAACTTTAAAAATTTGATGAAGTGATTTGCGTCATCAGTGTCTATTTAACAGGATAACAGCTCGAAGAAAAGTGATCGAGTTCAGCTTCAAACAACAGTTACTGACTTCATACACATTGTGCACTGTTTTTCTCGTTCATTTTAATTTACTTAATACATTTTCTATTCTCCTAAGAAACTATGGACTGACAGGCAGGAACTGTCAACTTTTAATTGGCACAAACGCATTTGACATAAATCGCAAATTTGACAGATTCTGTAATCAGTGCTATACTGACAGCAAGGTGTTTAAGTCAAATTGGTTGTGTCAAACGTTTTGACACTTTGTCAAAAAGTGACGCCAGGCCCACATTTTCCCTCGCAAATATTGAGTGATTCAAATTCTTAAAGTGGTTCGGCTAGCCTCTCTGACGCAATCCAATTACCCACCTCCAAGAACCGTTTTGCGGCTCATCACTTTTCCATCTCAAAGCCCCATTCTCATGTTTTCTGCTTGTTTCACCTTTAACGCTTCACATCCTCGTTCAGGCATCAACGAAACCCCTTTTTTTGCTCCGCTTCACCGCCATCACATTGACAAGGCTAAATGCGAATATAAGGTGACACATAACATCTCATGCATGCAGATCCTTGAAGCACAATTTAACGGCATACAAATATGCTCCACCAAAGCGCTCAAACGACGAATAAGACCAACAAGAAGAAGAAAAGAAAATGTCGAAAACGAGGAAAAACTCACCAAAAAAGGAACAGACACACACACACAGACAAACCCGCCCAAGAAAGGATGCTACACACGGCGAATTTGGTGGGGCACACATGTGTTAAATGGGGCGTTTGTCAGGTTTTCCTCTTTTCTTGTTGCTCGTTGACACTTTGTGTGGCAAAGGCAAAGTGGTGCGGCTTGGTTTTTGGGGGCCTCGCTCCTGAAACCTTTGCATTTTATTTTCGGGAACTAATTAGGACGTTATTTGTGCGCGAGCATGTGTGGGAGTTGATGTTCACATGTGTGACATCGCAAATTGAGGATGTAAGCGATTTTTGTAGCTCATTTCTGAAAAATGAACAAAAGAGCAACAACAACAACAAGAAAAAGGATGTGTGAGGGGTAAAATTTGCATGCTTAAACAAAACTCAAGGAATTCACAAGTGGAAAGGATTGATGTGCTGTTACGAGTAATTAAGAATT
The DNA here is from genome assembly GCA_949775065.1 of Brachyopa scutellaris. Taxonomy (NCBI): domain Eukaryota; kingdom Metazoa; phylum Arthropoda; class Insecta; order Diptera; family Syrphidae; genus Brachyopa; species Brachyopa scutellaris. The sequence continues at coordinate 96,070,088 of OX459115.1, read as the reverse complement.
AAAAAAAAATCCTTCGAGTTGATAGGACCCACGCCCAACTAACCCCGAGTGTATGTGTGTGTGTGTGTAGCACCGTGTTATCCCTTTTAATTGCGTCTCTGCGCTGCATGTAGGTACGAGTCCTTTTAGAGGGTGAAATTCATATTCGGAAACAAATCAAACTTAATTGTATGGCATTAAGATGAGTTATTTTTAATGGCTAAATGTGGCAGGTGCTCGAAATGGTCGACAAAATGGATTTTAGTACACACTAAGTCCTGTGGGATGGGGTTGAAGTCGCGTTGTACATGCATAAATATTCGAATTACAAAAGTTTTATTTTTCGAATGATGTGATTCAAATCATCTCCTGACATGTCTAGTTGGTAGCGTTAAAAAGAGATAAGCACCAAATGGAAGCTAGACTTAGCCTCTTAAGTTGGGCTGCCAAAAATCCAATCCCTCATTTTGAATAGAAATCTTGCATATTAAAGGTGGAAAAGATATAGATTGCTTATGTTGTACGAAAACTTTAAAAGATTACGAAATGCCGTTGTTTAGGAATGTGTGTTTGAGATGTATTGTGTAAATGTGTATTTGTGTATTTGTGATTAATTTAATAAAAATAATGTATGTTTTATAAAGTATGTATTTTATAGTGTTGTGTACTCAGTCTGTTTTTAATTGTGTGTAATATGAATCAGCTCCGATGTATGTAGTCTTATGTGTATGATTTCTGATTTGTCCCTTGTGTGTTTAATTGAAATAAAAGATTCGAATTCCAAAACGTTATAAAATTCATTAATTTTTATTCGCTGCCAATCGATCTCGTTGACGATCAAGGAACTACTGTGCACTGACTCCACGAATTTTCTTTAGCATATACCTCGGTATGTTATACAGATTCAATCATCTATTAGTTAGAGAGAAGTGGAGAGTTTTAAAATAACATTACTTGCAAGTGCAATATAAATCTGTTAGTGAGAGCAAATAACGAAAGAAAATATCAAAAGAGAATTCAAAAATATGATTTGATTACATAGTTTGAGTGCAATGGAGTACAAAAGCAAAAAATAATAAATTACCTAATTGGTTCGATTGTTTATGTGTAGTAAGTATGATCCAAGACAGCCGTCAATTTGGCAATCAAAACATCAAAGGCTAAATTTTTTGCGGCAAAGTGTAAACCTAATCTATCCACGAAAAAAACGTGGGGTAATATTAAGAAAATGGGTATAACTAAACAAAAGTTATCTGATCGTATTGATTCTGATTTAAATGATCTAAACGAAATGTTTGCTGTCGCGTCTACTACGTCTGTAATTAGTAATAACGATGATTGTGAAGAATCACCTACTGACTCTTTCACACGGACAGACACTAATAACAGTTTCAGATTTAATAGAATTAATGGCTTTGAAGTTTGAAAAGCAGTTCTCGCAATAAAATCCAATGCAATCGGTCTTGATCTTATTCACCCGAAGTTCCTAAAAGGTATTATTTCATATATATTGCCTTATATTTCACATGTTTTTAATAGCATTATCACTACTTCGACATATCCGACGACCTGGAAAAAATCGAAAATAGTCCCAATTTTAAAAAATACAAACACTACCACCAAAGAGTATCGCCCGATATCTATTTTACCATTTTTATCAAAAGTCTTTGAAAAATTAATAAGCTGGCAAATGTTAAACCACCTAAATAATTTCAACTTGCTCGCGGTTTGTCAATCAGGCTTTAGAGCAAAGTACAGTTGTACGACTGCAATTTTAAATATAGTAGGAGACTTACGTACAAACATAGATAAAGATTATTTTACATCACTGGTGCTCTTGGACTTCTCCAAAGCCTTTGATACAGTTCCACACAGGCGGCTTTTAAAGAAAATGAAGATCTTTTTCAATTTCGGACACATGGCTTTTAAGCTCGTGGAAAATGATCTAGTCGGCAGAAGCTCTGCCGTGTCTGTTGGTAGAAAATTTTCGAATTTTAAAGCAATCAATGCGGGTGTTCCTCAAGGATCAATCCTCGGACCTTTGTTTTTCACCCTATTTAATAATGACCTGCCCCGAGTGTTAAAGCACTGCTGCACAGTTCAGATGTATGCTAACGATGTACAAATTCATCTGAGCTATCCGCTGGGTTTGGTTGAAGATGCAACAGAAGGTATAAATGAAGATTTATTACTGATTGCTAAATGGTCAAAAAGAAACCGACTTAAGTTAAACAGCAAGAAAAGTCAAGCAATAGTTGTGTCTAGAAGAGTCATCGACACATCGTATTTCCCTAGAATACAGGTTGCCGGTGATGAGTTACTGTATAAATCAGTTAAAAACCTAGGTGTCATTTTTAATCAAACACTTACCTGGAATGACCATATTACGTACACAGTAGGAAAAGTCTATGCTGGACTGCGAACTCTTTATCTTTCAGCGACGTGTCTTCCAACTAAGATTAAAATGATGCAGATAAAATCGCTTTTGCTACCAATTCTTTTTTACGCTCAACCCGTCTTCTGTGATCTGGATAGTGACAGTAAACGAAAGTTTAATGTTGCATTCAACAATGTGGTACGATTTGTATATATATATATAACCTGCGAAGATATCATCATGTCTCTGTATATACGGTCAGTGTCTTCAATATGCCCTTAGAAAAGTACCTTGACTCTAAAATCCTTATGTTTTTATTCGACTTAAAATTAAATAAAAGTCCCCAATATCTCTTTCAGAGACTACAAAGCGCTTATTCGGTCAGAAATAGGGTTTTTATTCTACCGCATTTTAGATATTACGCCACACGCAAACAATTTTTTGTGTTAGGAGACTGAACGGTAGCGGTAGCTTCGAAAAGGACGTTAAAAGATATTTTGCAACTTAGCATTCAATAAATAAATCATATATGTAATTTTGAAAATAAAGCTTTTTAAAGAAGAAATATCAGTTTTTAGGGCTTAGCTTTTTGATATTAAATATTTACATTTGTTTAACAAATAGATTTGTATTTTTATATGCACATACATTTATGTAATTATAGTATTAATTTAAAAGACAATCAATCTTACTATGCTATAATGATGTTAATAAATAATATTTGAAATTTGAAATTTGAAAAAGGGTAGCTCACACATTTTCCAGGTCATCCTTAACATTTTGGCTAAGTTTTCACTCCAACTCGCCACGTTCGGCTCAGGAACTCAAGGTCGAGCGGAAACTGGTCGAGATGACCTCAAGAGTCGGATCGAAATAGCAGACTTTTTTTTTCCATTGCACCTCGCCAATCATGTCCTTTCTTCAATTGAACGGATTAGCTCCTTGTTTCTCATCCTCTCATAAAAATTGTAAAAATAAAAAAAATATATACCACTCACAGGATCAGAGCCAGGTGATTATAATCCATTCTTCAGCGGCAACAATCAACCGTTTAAAATATCGCTTGGTATTAGCGTAAAAACGGATAACACTAACGCCATTAGAGAGCAAGAGCAACGGAGGTCCTTGCTGCTTGCTTGTGGCGAAATTCCACTTGACACACAACAGGGTGTGCTTAGTGCCAGCTACGTTGGATTGTGGAACCATTTGTCCTGGATTTTATATGGTTATCCTAGTAGCTCACCGCATCAGCAACAGTGGATACCTACATATATAGCGCGTAAGAAAGAGTAAGAGCTAGCTTGGCCGCTCCATTATTTGCGTGCTAGGATACCACACAACCAGTCGTTATATTTATGAGCGGACACAATTTGTTTTCGTTTCTTTTTTTTGTGTCTTTCCACCTGCAGGTATTTTAAGGAGTTAATTGATGTTGTGTCGCGTAAATTATTCTGAAATTAAGGTGGCGACAAAAAAAAAAAGAACAGGAATACACACTCACACTCGTAGGTCATTCCATTGTGGGTTGTGTTTGGGAAATCCTTGAGCCTGAGGCTGAGCCTGGGTATAGCATGAGATTCGAGATGATGGCATTTTGGTTTTTAGAGTGCGGGTAAAAAAAAAAGATGGTGCCCCACTCTAGATGTGTTCCACATACACGAGGCGAGTCCTTTTGATATAAATTATCCGTTTTTGGTGTCGGATCTATATGGCGCAGCAAAATAGCACAGGATGGATGCTAAATAAACAAAAAAAAAAAACAAGTAAAACCATAACAACAACTAAAAGGATAATATATTTGTGTGTTCACCTTTATATAATTTAGCGAGCGAATATTCCTTGGACGTGTATAGTTGGGGTAGTGGTGACGGTGGTGGTAATAAATACAATTTTTAATGGCTTTGCAGCATTTTTGATAGCAGCAGGCGAGTGGAGTCATCCTTAATTTTTTTTTTTTTACTTGCAACGCTAAACTCTCATAGTATGGCGGTGAAGTGAAGTGCAACAGAATATGTCCCCTTAATGGATGTTATAATAGTTTGCTATATGAGTGTATGCTATGAAGGAGATTTAGTGGATGAGATATCCTTGTTGTGAATTATATTTGCGATAAAAAATGTATACATGAATAACGATGTCGTGGTATGAACCGCAATTTGAGGTACTAAGTGATCCGTAAGGACTCCATGCAGAGGCATGTTTGAAGCTAAAGCTTCTAAGCAAAAAATCGTAACTGAGCTGAAAAAAAAGGATAGCATTTCTTCCCGACTACTTCCAATCGCCACCCGCATTTTAACATGTTTTACTACTCTCCGCGTCACTTGTAGCGAGGTAACAAAGTGATTGAGTTAACATTTATATAAGGGAATGAGCACTTCCTCATAGGAATTCATAAGTCTAATGTCAGTCAGATCATTGGAAAGATAATACAGTGCAATCTTTCTTAAGTGGACAGCCACGGGATTGGAGTTTTTTGTCCGCCTATGAGAACTGTCCGTTTATTACAACGCACTTTGTATGGAAAATTAGAAATTGTTTCCCCAAAAAAATGTACGCTAATGCGAGCTGTCAGCTAAACATGGTGTCTGGTAGTAGGAGATTTCACTGTTGCTGATTGTACGATCACTGATCAACAAAACTCTGATTATCATAGCAGTTGTTGAAGACATAAACGCTGATATATCAAACAGCAAATATAGTCCATAGAATAATCTTTGGAGAACTGATCGCTAGAAAACTGATCGTTAGGATGTTACCGTTGTCAAAACTATCGACCAAAACTATAGTTCTGATAGACGGGTGATCTTCAGAGAGTTAATCTCAAAAATAAATGATCGTTGATGGGCTGATCGAATAATAACTGATCTTCGAAGGACGTATAAAAGTGACAGATACATAATTTATCACCAGGGGACCGAAATGGATTTTCAGAGAACTGATTTTCAGATACTTTTGAGAACGGAATTCCCTGTTTAAGTGGACTTGTTATCAAGGCAGTGATCGCATTTGAACTGGTCATCACAGGTCCTTTCGTCTTTTAGAAGTTATCGCCGGATGTTTTAAAGGTAAAAGACTGATCGCCAAATGTCCTACTCAGCTAGTAATGATGATCACTGTACAACATGCCAGAGAAATCATATAAGCGAAAGCGATCTTTATAGAAATATCATTTACTTACTTACTTAGATGGTGCTACAGCTCGAGGTGAACCTGGGCCTGTTTCTCGTAACCATTTGTGTGTGCGTGTTATATTTTTTTGCACGAATGGAAGGGACCTACAGTTGTTTGCCGACTCCGAACGGCGAGTTGAGAAGCTCAATCGTGACAAATGATACTCTTTGATGCTTGTCAGACATTCGAAAGAGATGGTACCGTGAAAAAGCTCTTTACGTATTAGACCCGGTCTGGATTTGAACCCGCGCAACATTGCGTCCAACGTACTAACCACCACGGCCACGGCGACCACTAGAAATATCATTTATCATCAGCAAATCAGAGAATTGGTTATCAAGGAACTAACATCCAAAGGATATAAAGTCAGTCGCTTGATCTTCAAAAAACTGATTCTCAAAGGATGTTAAACTAAAATAACAAGAAGTGAAAGCATTCTTTTGTTGGTTGGTTGGTTTATGAGGGTGAGGAATTATCTTCCTCTTCACGTAAGCCTCGAGTCAAGCCTATTGTGTTCCCCTAAGGAACTGAGCTGAGAAGAAGGAGTTGGATATTTGAATTATTGGGGAATGAAAAAGACAGAAGAAGATATACCATATGTGGATTCACGCAAAGCGCTCTGTGTGTCGTGTGAGGTCCAGTGTTTTCGAGAAATCGATGGGACTAAGCGATGTCAGCCCAGGTAGTTTCATAAAGCAGGACAATCGCAGAGGAAGTGAGCGACACTTTCGTCCTCTTTTCACAAGCCGGGCAGATGCTATGTTGCACTAGTCCTAATCTGTTCGCATGTTTGTTCAAGTTGATGTGGCCCGTGTACAAGCTTGTGCACTGCCTAGATTCAGTACTTTTCTCGCCCGCTGGGGGGTTCGGGTTTTCTATCATGTCTTTGGCAGCCTTACATGTTTGGATTTGACTCCAGATTTACGAGTGGCGTTGTGCAAAGGAAAGACTTTAAGCATTTTTTACCGCTTGTACCGCCGGCCGTACCTATAGTGGTAACTGTGTGGTTTTCTACGTCTTCAGCCCTTGCTCTTGCTAGTTCGTCTGTTTATTCGTTCCTCGGTACGTCGTTATGGCCAGGTACCCAGAGCAGGGTCACCGTGCAGCATCTTGCCAGTTTGTTGAGTTTTTCTTTGCATTCCGTCACTAGCTTAGAGTTAGTTATTAGGTTTGCAAGTGATTTAAGGCTTTCTATACTTGATCTCAATCCTCATCCAACCGATGATCGGGTGTACCAAGTCTGATACTGACAGTCGGACTCAGTTAAATAATACTCAACTTTATTGGAAGGATTTATATAGAATGCAGCCTGTTCAGCAATTGTATCGTGTTTTGGTTCCTCTTAAGGTACTCAGTCAAGAAAAGAGCTTTCGACCAGAGACACATCATTTTGACACATCATGGACATCAAGTGAAATGCAGATTAAACGGCAGACGCAACCCGCGTGATAATTTTCCTCAAAAGTGTGAACTCCGTTCCGCAGAACCCCTTAATGTACTACCTTCTTTAGTTCATGTTTCTACCGGTCGGTCCTAGGTTCACACATCCTTTGAACTGTGGCTGCTACTTTACGTTACCAAAACGTTTGAGTATGTGTACTCCATGATAATCCCCAATCGGTGAAAAAACCACCTGTTGCTTCAAAACCACCCCCGACACCTGTTAATCCTTGTATGTCCTTTTGCAGAGAACTTTTATCGCGGATTTACGAGTTTTTTCTCCGTCTCCTTCGAGTATTTTATTGATTTTCTTTTTATTTTTTTACGACTAGATCCTGCTGTTTCCTGTTCTATATAGTATCTATGTATATGTACATGTGTACTGTTATGAATAACCTGGGTTACAAATTAGTATCGTGTCCAATTTGAATTTGTAAGCCACCCGCCCAACCCCCTGGTGGAAATGTGTATTATTCAACTGTGTGCCTTCGTGTGCATGTCCGTTTGATTGTATTTATGGCTGACTTAGAACATGGCCCATAAATATTATCCAATGAATTTTGGAAAATTAATGCCAATCTGCATAGTGTACCGTAATGTGGACATTATATTCGCCGCAATTGCAACAATGAATCCGATTTTCCATCTCTCGGAGTCCCATAAACACACAGGTTCGCAGTCGCACCAAGTCTATAGGCGGGTTATGCGGCAATGGATTGGATAAGCTTAGATCCTTTTGCTTTGGCCGGTCGTATACGGGTAAACACCCTCAACCCTTTCAAATTAGCCATTAGTTATGTAGTGGTGCCGGGTATACTGGGCGAGTGAGGGGGGTAATCGGCACCCAACTTGTATATCATTGGCATGGCATTACCAATAATCATGTTAGAAGTTATAAATTGTTATACGTGTGCTTAATTTTGACCAAAATAATAACATGAGTAATTAATTTTATATCACAACGGGAATGGGTAACTATCGCTGACTCTGTGAACTGAAGCGGAGGCCATCTGAAAATAGAAGGGATGTAGGATGTAGATCCAATTTCAATGCATGACTCATGAAAATTCAATAGCAGCAGGAGGATAACAGTGCTCAAATATGCCTACCAATGTCCACCTTGTCGAATTTCAAAAAAAAAAAAAAACGGCTACAAATACCGATGTGGAACGCAAGGTGGAACCTAAATTCAACCCAAACTGTATCACTGATTCCCGCCAAGTCCTCTCATAAGTCTTTCAAAAAGAAATCCTCCAAAGATTATATGCCAGCAGTTAATTTCCCCTTTTCAAAAGGACTACAAGAACAGACATTGTAACAAGTCCTTGTGCGAATAATCGTAAATTAAAAAAAAAGAAACGGATTACACTTAACGATAATAATAGTTAAATTTTATTGTCACACTGATAACGGTAAAGTGTAAGAGGAAAAAAGCAACAAAACCGAAAATATGGTGGTAAGAATAATCACCGTTAGTGTTAGTCTGGCTACGACTGGACTTTTCGATATCTTTGTGTGCGCACAAAGGAAATGCCACCAAAGGAACCAACCAGTAAACGGAACAAACTATGGCAATTGGTAATCTTTAAGATATATTTCCTGGTATCCTGGCTCTGATCTTATGCCATATTTTTTCCCTCACCTGTCTGGCAAGGAGTTGGTTAGCTGTGCTGGATGGCAACGCAAGGATTCATTCATTCTTCCCGTCTAAAATGGCAAAAAGAAAATGCCAGTTCGTGTCGTAAATTTACTCACCACTTTGGAGAATGGCCTTTTGCTTGGCTGTGTGTGTGTGCCAACAATAGTTTTTTTTTGTTGAACAAGGACACTTATCAGGAATTTCTTTTATTTACGAGCGTAATTAAACTTTTCACCGGAATTAAAAGAGAAGCGTACGGAGTAATTAGAGGTGCAAGGATAACGAGCCATATGCAGGGACATGGTAGTCAATTTCCAAAAGGCAATATCACTGGAAAAGATTACACATTCTCTCTCAATAAATTGAGTCCTGTCACAGATGTATCTGAGTACAGATACAAGCGAAATATCCTGCGCGATTGTTTTTGTTGTTCTTTTTTTTTTTTTTTTGTGTTACTCGTACCTCGCACCTAATACTTTATCACTTAAGACCACAACCAACGTGTAATCGCAGTGGGATATCGTTGGGCCAACCACTCCTCGGAATCGTTTTCAATTTTCGCGCTAACATGTGACCGATATGTCGTTGAAATTAACTGCCACACACCATCTCTAAGTCTAAATCTCTTCGCCTGTCTAACTGGAACGGTAGCGGTAGGTGGCGAATGATGCCCTAGCCACCGGATGAGCCTGCCAACTGGTACTGGACTATAAGGCGGACTAAAGCCAGTGTCAGGATAACCACCACCACCATTGATTTTTGTGCGCGACAACAACGGCCGGCCGGGCGAAAATGAAAACATTCAACACACGCGGTGTCATCTTATTTATCTGTTCGACGAGAGAGCAACCCCTCGCGCTTCTCCCAACCTGCCACGATGACAATATTGACCCCCGAACCGTGCGGATATGTTAACTGTGCCGAGCTGACGGAGGACGATGAGATACAACATTCGCCTATAAAAGCGGGTAAAGTTGTTAAGGACATTTGCTTTTGACCAAGCTTGGCTGAGATATCACACACGAGTCCTCGCAACGCAACGACTCCTCCGAGTGTGACAGAAAAATCTGTTATACGATGAAGTACTTTAGATTGCAAAACAAAACAACAACAACAAAAAAAAAAAAAAGAACAGAGATACATTTCTCAGATACTCTTACACAACACACCAGAAGCGGATTTCGAATTTCATTCTTCTGTGGGAGTGTAGTTGCGGAAAAGAATGGTGTTAAGTGTGATAGAAGCGCAAGGAATAAAATATGAAAATGGCACCAGCAGCTGGTGACACAAACGGGTTCCCAGTTGAAGACCGTGCTTGGCCGGACTGGTTCTGGAGGATCGAGGAAAAAGAAATCGGAATTAAACGACGATAAAGTGACCACACAGACTATGGTTTGTTGAGGACTTTTTTTGATTATCCTGGCCTAACATGGTACTTCAGGAGTTCGGAGAGGAAGGACAATTTCATTGAATTGATTTTTTTTTTTTTGGTTTCCTTGAAAAGCAGAACTTTGGGGCTAACTCATTTTCAGGCATTTTTTTTTTTTTTTTGGATAGGTTCGAAGCAGTTACCAGTTTCTTAATCTAGAAATAGTATTTACGACTTAATCGCCATTAGCAGCCTTTTTGAATCTTCAAATTTGCCGCTTTTCTGTCCTAAAAGAAGAAGAATGAACTTTAAGGATTCATTGTTTTAAAAAGACTAGGAGACTTAGATTTTTTGTATTGGAAGCTGCTGTACCCGCGTTCCCCCAAGATTGGTGAATATTATGACCTCATGAAAATATCGTCAATATACAGACTCTGCGACCTACGAACGATTAGCGGTTTTCGAACCATCTCAGACGAAGCCGCCTTTGTTATTGCTGGAATGGTCCCCCATCGACAACAGGAGAGCCCTGTGCCAACATGACGCGAATGAAATCAAGATGATAAAACAAGAAGAAAAGGCAGCGTCAGCAGTTATGTGGCAAGCCCGCTGGAACAACAAAATGCAGGTGGACTTACAAGCTGATCCCGACAATCAACGATTGGAAGTCAGAAACACGGCGACTGCAACTACCACCTTGCACAGTTTCTATCTGGCCGCGGTGGTCAACTGCAACTGATTTGGACACGACTGCTCACCATACTGTCCGAAATGTTCAAACGAGGAAGAAGACACCGAACACGCAGTATTTTACTGCACACGCTTGGAGAACCACTCTGCCAGATCTGCCGTCTCTCACCGACCATATGTTGCGATCAGAAGAGAATTGGACGGCCATCTGCAGCGTTATAACAGTACTCCAACAGGAGCTGCAGAAGCTGTCACAAGACGTACAGCATGATTTGGAAACCAGCTTCGCGAACTAACGGCAGTCCCGCGGTGAGAATAGTTGAGGTCTGTGTGTGGGGCTGAGTTTTAGTACGTAGGCGCATATCGTCTGACATTCCCAGTTCAGGATCAGATATGTGAATCATACATGCATCTTGAGAAGATTCCCACCTCCCTGGCGCAACCAGAAAAAAAAATTACCTCATAAATAGCTCAGTCTCAACTTAGTTAAGTAGATGCATTTGGTCATTCAGATCGTGTTCGTGTTAACGAAAGCATCAGTCTTTTGTGGATTATTTTGACGTTCAAAGCGTCACGGGCAGCGAAAGGCATATACAGGGTGTTTCCTAGTTTAATGTCAAGACTTTGGAAAATGATGCTTGGGTATAATCTAAGAAATATTACGAGGTGGGTCGTTTTCGTTTTTTGTGTTAACGAAACGAAACTTTAGTTAAACAAAATATAACTATACTCTGTTCCACAAAAATTGCCAGTACAGTCCTTATGGTGTCTGCGCATGTCTTCACGGCACTCAATTGGAGAAATCGCCACTGAAATCAAAACCAAGCACTGACTTACACAGGTTTTGTTTTTGTAATTTACCACAAAATCGCATACATCCCACTATAGCATGACCAGCCAACTCCACAATCGGTGGCTGAATGTCGGTGTGAATATGTGGCTGCGAATCGCTGTGTATATAGAAAATATCAACATCAAACAGTGTTACCATTATTAAGTTAATGCTAATCGTTAATGCTTTTTCTGTGGTTTTTGTCAAAGAGCTTTGGGATTTTGTGCTTTGAGAACCAATAAAATTAATTTGAGTGTCTGGGGGTATTGCCAGATGGCTTTTGTTTTTTCAACTTTCTTGTTTTTCTGGTGAAACCGTTAAAATGAATTTGAACGCTTTTACGATTTTTGTGATTTATAATGAAGGTTATTTGCGCAAGATGAGTTTTGGCTGCCGCCGCAAACACCTAAAAGTTTTTCACAGTGCCCACCTCTTTCGAATGTCTGACAAGCATCAAAGAGTATCATTTGTCACGATTGAGCTTCTCAACTCGCCGTTCGGAGTCGGCAAAAAACTGTAGGTCCCTTCCATTCGTGCAAAAATATAACACGCACACACAAATGGTTGCGAGAAGCAGGCCCAGGTTCACCTCGAGCTGTAGCGCCAACTAAGTAAGAGTTTTGGCTGTGGAAACGAATAGTGACTTTTTTTGTTTTTAGCCTATATCTCTTAAGCTAATCGTTTTCTATATATAACATTGATACACCAAAATACTCGAAAACATGCCCTTTGCAACATACCAAAATTTCGTCAAAGTCGAGGTAGTGTCCACTTTATACACAATTATCTTTTTTTCGTTCAACAAAATGTGTGGTTTTCAAATCAGCAGATGGTAGTCCTATGGGTATTGCTCTCCGATTTGCGGTGATTTTTCATGCATACTATGGTAACCCAGTGAGAGCTTAAAAGAGGGGCAGATTTATGAAAGCTATTGCAGCCAGAATGAGAGGCAAACGTCCTATCTTCCCTGTACTGACAATTTTTGTGGAACAGAGTACAGCTTTAAAAGTACGAAATCCTTTGAGCGCGAGTCTGACTCGTACTTGGCCAGTTGTTTTTTTTTTTAGGTTAAGCAGCAGCTCATTGACCATTGGTGCTGCATTCTACTTTTGAGGAACCTCTTATTGTTCTACCAAGTTTTGGATAAGGAAAGCCTGATTGTCCAAAATTCACAAATCAATATGAAGACGCAATGCAAACATGCACTTGTGCTCTGTGCAAAAAGTCCAAGTATTTTCAATTCCTCTGGAAGGTGTGCTGTAGAAACACTCACAAAGTAAGATAATCTCCCACTTTTAAATATGTACCTTCCACTCGCACCTAAGCATATATCTTAACTACCATCTCTGTTCTTTTGAAACAAAACAAAAAAAAACAATGCAATCTCTAAGCCAATTAATTTTAGAGTCCCCAAAAAACCACACACTAAAAAGGACATCTACATAGCTTAGACAAAAAAACACAAGACTTCAAAACAACCCTTCTTATCGCCTTCCAATTAGCTAATGCAATGACATTTGGCGTTTTTCTCTCACTCGCTCGTCCTCTTAATTGGAATTGTTTTGCTCCTTAGGGTAATTACGCTTTGATTAAACTATACACCATTACAAAGGACTTTTGTACACCGTCGCGTCAATTCTGCTACCGCGCGCCGCGCCGCCATAACGCTGAGTGTTACTACCAAAAATTGTAGACAATTTTAAAATGCAATCCACAAAAAGGATATTCGCGAAAATTTTCCAATTTCAATTGAATTTCTTGCTTCGCCATATCACCACACATCCTTGGCCGAGTGCATTTAATGAAAGCGCAATGGTTTTTTCTTCGGTTGCGGTTAGCCGCATTACCACATCCTTTAACAGGGATTTAGGATAAAATCAAGATTCGAATTGCAACAATTAAGGATACCAATTCCAGGGGAAAATTAACTTTGCATAGAAAGAAACACACATGCCCGTATAAGGATAATGAGGAGATATCGCTTTTAATATTCAGTGTGTCATGAAAACCCCGCTAAATAGTTTCGTGCCACAATTTTTGTGTCCTTTTTATATATTTACTTAATTTTTTTCTTCTTCTTTGTAACGGGTCCGTTTTAATATACATATATACGAGGACGTAAGGTTAAATTCTTTCCCGCAGTCACCTGTGCACCTTCGTTTTGTGTGTCAATATTCGTTATCCTTACGAATTCATGATCGCTACTTGGATGGGTGTCATAAAGTACAGTGAATGTCTCATAAAACGTGACGGTAATCATAATTAATGCCCAATACATTCGGGCGCTGCTACCCCCCCTCAACCGTGGCACGCATACACCATCGATGAACATAAGTTTTATCTAGTAAAAGGACACACAAAGAAGGGGTGGATCTGAGATAGGTTGGGTAATTTTTTGGGGTTAGACTAGTTGCTGCTGGTTAATTTGTTAGTTTTTGGTTTTTTTTTTTGTGAGGGTACAGGAGCGGAGTGGCGGAAGGTAAACTTTCTCAATTGAGTCCTAATAATGGTAAAACGAAAATGATTTAGAGGTCACTCTTTTCCTCACTAATAAGCCCACAGGATACCTTTACCCGAAATCCCCACAATGCGCTCCTGAACTATCTTAGAATATCCTTAGCTTTGAAACAATAACTTTTCTACTCCGTTGTAGTCTCTTCTCTCTCTCTCTCTCTCAAGGGAGAAACGAAATAATAAAAATATCCTTGCTTAACTATCAAGGGACTCATTACCTTCACTTCATCCGCATGGAATAAAAAGGAATAATTTTGATCTCGTCCATCCTATTGGACTCACCTTCTTATTGCCAATAAATTACTCTTCATCCTATATACAGAGGGAGGGTAATATAAACACTGCACGGCAACCACACCCCATCATCAGCATTCGGTGTCGTTAATTCTAATGAAAATTATATTCCATCTCCTCGCAGTGTTAGTGATTGACTATTACCTTGGGTTATCTGGAATCCAGGAACAGCACCAGGAGCAGCAGCTCTATCACAGCCAAATCTCAAACAATCATAAATTAAGATCATTACTTCCCATTAACTGATGGCTGTGTTTGTGTGTGTGTGTGTGTGTGTGTGTGACTTTTTCTCGTGTCTTAAGGATCTGCTTCTCGATGCAAATATGAAGCAGAAGGACGCCACCGCCACCGCTGTAGTGAGTTATGATGCAATGTTGGGTGGTTGAGTTTTTCTATGTCTATTCCATCTGATTTGCCGAAGAAGAATCAAATAATTCTCAGCACTCGCTGTAGGAAGCAGCTTAGCATTCTAACTAGAAAACCCCACCGCAACAACACCGGCGGCCGGGCTGGGCTGAAGGAACGCAACGCCATTTTTATGAGCAGTGCCAAAATTTATTGCAAATAAGTTTCAGATAACGAGTCATCTGTGTGTCACAAATTCTTTTAGACACCGACAGCCAGTCAGGCAGTCTCATTGGTATAAGGGGGGAAGCCCCTGTCTGATTTCGTGGTTATTTGAGAGATATACATGAGGTGACACTGACACGGGGAGTGGATGAATATGAGTACTCGTGTCAGTACACGGGAAAAGTGTTGCCGTTGGGTGTCACTTACGGCGTGGGTTAGGGTTTGACAGGGATTTTTAGTATGCGCCACCTGAGATCAAGAAATTAAAGTCGATCGAGAAATAGTTAAAGACAAAGGAATCACAACAGAATGTTCAAGCAACGTTTAACAATAATTGCCAGGTGAAAATGTAGTTCAACTGAGTGTTGCCATTGGGTAGCACTCATGAAAATGGGACTAGGGGTTTAGAGGGATTTTTGGTATACCGGCCGGGATCGAAATGTTGTTGAAGACAAAGGAACCACAACAGATGGTCCAGCAAGATTTGTTTTTCCAAACGAACTACAGCTAGCCTAGCTTATCTTTTCTGGCTGCTCTTAAGACTATTTACTTATGTTTTAAATTACATTCAAGCAAGTCTAGGACCGTTTCTGACTAAAAACAAGCTTAATTTTGCCTATTGTTTAACGAGCTTGTCGGCTGTTGTCTGGGACTAACGATAAGTCAAGAATTTAACCAAACTTGCAAGGGAAGATCTAGGAGTCCTTATTATGTGGACCCTGATTTCAACGATACATAGTTTGCGAATACCCATCTATAGCTAAGCAGAAAATAATTCTATTTTAACGTTAGGAAGACTTTGTTTTCAAAATTCGAGGTTCGGATGCACTTCTGTCAGATACTTACTTACTAAGGGGGCGCTGCAGTCCGGGGTGGACTAGGGACTCAACCAACAGCCCCTTCAAGTTAACCCGGCCCTTAGTTAACTGCCTCCAGTTGCTCACTCCAAATTAGGTTGCTTCTGTACTTCTGCGCTCCAGCTTAGGCGAAGTTCTCCTCTGCTACGCTGACCCTCTGGGTTAGAATCGAATATTCTCCGAGCCGGAACGTTGATGTTCAAAAGCTGTACATGTACTAGCCATCTTTAACGCCTTAAACGCCCAATGCGCAGCTGTCTACAAAGTCACCTTGTCTGAATCCTTTTTTGACATTGAAGGCCTTGGTGAGTTCATTACCGACCTTGATGGAGCAGCGAGCTTTCTCCATCGTCATCTTGCACAGACGGATGAGTTTGGCAGGAATGTCAAAACTAGACATGACTCTATACAGTTCATACCTCTAGATGCTATCATAGGCGGCATTTATGTAAATCGATAAACAGGTGGTGGGTATCGATTTGGGCTTCTTGGATTTTTTCCAAGATCTGCCTAAGTGTGAAAATTTTGTCTAGGGTGGACTTTCCTGGCCTAAAACTGCACTGATAGGGGCCAATTTGATTGTTGACGAAATATTTCAGGCGTTGACACATACGCCAGCGATATTGACATCATAGGTGACACAGCAGGGCACCGTAGCGCAAGTGGTTAGTGCGTCGGACTACTGAGCCAGCGGTCTTGGGTTCGAATCCCGCCGCAAACACCTAAAAGTTTTTCACAGTGCCCACCTCTTTCAAGTGTCTGACAAGCATCAAAGAGTATCATTTGTCACGATTGAGCTTCTCAACTCGCCGTTCGGAGTCGGCAAAAAAACTGTAGGTCCCTTCCATTCGTGCAAAAATATAACACGCACACACAAATGGTTGCGAGAAGCAGGCCCAGGTTCACCTCGAGCTGTAGCGCCAACTAAGTAAGTAAGGTGACACAGCGAGCTGTCACCGGTGCGTTCGCGAGTATAGAAATGGAAGCGGCTGAAATGGAAGCGGCTAAAATGGGCTCAGCGGTAAACGAGGGCAAAACAAAATATATGCTGTCAACAAAAAGGGACACCCAACATCGACGAATTGGACAGAACGTCACAATAGACAGCTCCAACTTCGAAGTAGTAAAGGACTATGTCTACCTCGGCTCTGCCATTACTTCAAAAAATGACATCTCGTCGGAAATCAAACGAAGGATTACTCTTGCCAACCGCTGTTTCTTTGGGCTAAGATGACAATTGAGGAGTAAAGTCCTTTCTCGATCGACTAAGGAGACCCTATATAAGACCTCTATCATCCCAGTTTTGCTATATGGAGTTGAAGCATGGACTTTGTCGAAAGCGGATGAAGATCTCCTTGGTCGCTTCGAGAGAAAAATCCTTCGTAAGATATTTGGTCCAGTTTGCGTTGACGGGTTCTGGAGGAGAATATTCAACCACGAACTGTACGAGCTGTACAGCGACATCGGCCTGGCCAAAAAACTGCTGTTTAAGATGGCTAGGACATGTAGAGCGTATGGACATCAGCGCTCCGGCTCGGAGAATATTCGATTCAAACCCAGAGGGTCAGCGAAACAGAGGACGACCTCGCCTAAGGTGGTGCACAAAAGTAGAACAAGACCTCAACCAACTTGAAGTGCGCAACTGGAGGCAGTTAGCTAAGGACCGGGCTAACTGGAAGAGGGTGTTGGTTGAGGCCTTGGTCCACCCCGGATTGTAGCGCCACCTAAGTAAGTAAGTAAGTAAGTCTATGACCTTTAGCCAAGAGTAATGAAAATTTAGACTTAACACTATAAAGCTGAACTACGTAGATATTATTTAAATTTAAGTGAAAATTAACAAGAAAGTCCCTGAAGCTCGGCATTTGCAAAATATGGAAGCCTTACCAGTCTTTACTTTACTCGGGTCAGAATCATATTCATACAGGGTAAAGATCTAATGGAGCTTAATCTTGCCCAATTGATACATTATGCGAATGAAACGGGCAGATTTAGATCGATATTCAGCTCAGCAACAATGGACCAACAGGTGTAGGTGCTTGTTATCTTTACAAGACCTGTTTAAAAATCTGCTCCGAAGCACGCCTCCTATTCAGATTTCTTTCCAAGAGGACGAAATATACCAAAATCAGGGCTGGCAGTATCAATCTTCTGTAGGGGAACTTTGCCTACAGTTTACGACTTGCATAGATAAGCTCTGTCACAGATCTCTAAATCCCGATGAATTGGGTTGCTTGGTGTCGAATAGGATCCAGTTCTATAATATCCTTAGGACTTCCTCTTAAAATTCAAATAAATGAAAAAGGATTCCAAATACACGGCAACACTTACCACCAGGACCAGCCAACATTGTATTGTAATCACGAACTTTTGAGAGTAATTACTACCAAACGACATTGGGTGTCTTCTTCTTCAAGGAATAACCTTGATATGTGATGATTCCCTCCGCACACACACACTCACACATGTCTGTTTATTTGACACTCGCCATTTGTTAGGATTTATTGACAACGATGGTGATGGTGACGGTGCGACAAACAAAACAAGTAAAACCAAAAAAAAAAAAAACAGTATCCCCACATGCTGCCACACACATTAACATTCGCCCCGTTTGAAGAACTCATAAGTTTGACGCCTAAGTGCCTAATTTAATTTCTTCCCAGTAATTCCAGGATATATGGTTAAAGGTTATACACGCCGGAGCCTGTTTGCCTGTGGCGGAGGATGCGGCGGCGCGCGGTGTCTACATTCAAAGTGTTTGTGTTGGGAGCAATAAGTTAGTATGTGCTTGGGTCCTGACATAATTCACCTGACATTTATGATGATGATGATTCCGTGTGCTGGCTTTTGTACGAGTATGTGAGTTGGTGTCACAGACTCCTCTACGCTTTGAGATTTAACAACAACGCTGAAGCTGCCACGAATGTGATTCCTTTTCGACAACTAGTGGCAGTAGTGGTGGTGGTGGTGGTTGAGGGTACGACAATTTTCAATGTTGTGCAACCCCTTGCGCTGCCAGGAGGGGGATTGCTAGTTGTTGCTACAACATATTGCGTATCTCGGTCATAATTGTTATTTATTCGATGGAAGAGGGTGCATTTTATTGCTCCGTGGGCCCACACCATATGCTTCCCTTATTTGGTGGTGTGGTGGTGAAGGGACGAATTTTTTTTCTTTTGACTTGATTTGCGTTTATTGCCCGCGATTGATTGAAAATGTCCCATCCTTAGCAAGGACTTGGATTTTAGACAATGTCGTTTCGTTTTAGATGGGAGAATGTGTAAGTGGAGTTTTCAACCCTTTTGGCCAGTTTAGTAGCTCCTCCAGTTTTCTGTCTGAATATTCATCTTTATCGGATCCTTTTTAGGGACGAAATTGCAGCCAAACCAGTAGTTCGGTAAAAAGTGCGACACCCCCACAATCGTTTATTATAGCCTCTTCCTCAGCAAGTGATCGTTAATCAGGCATAATGTCCTTGACCAAGCCAACCCGCTTGCTTTAAGCCTCCCTTCCCATCACCGGGCCGGATGTACATGAACAGAAGTGGTGTAGGTACTCGTCCTCGTATTTATATTCAACACCCCGGCGGAACCACAAAACGGATACTTTGTCACATTTGTTCATCATGGCCACATAAGGCCACATTCAAATACCATCCGGAATGAACCGACTTAACCATCCTGGGGAGAACCAAACAGAAAGAGAACGAGAGAGAGATTGGCAAATGTGAATCTGATTGTCTGCCTGCATCCTTCAAATGGATTCAGTACTTAGAATGATGATGACCAATGCCACCCGTACCTACAACTCCCATATCGCAATAGATGCTGCTGCAATGTGTACGAGTATTTGTGAAGGATCCTACTGTACTTAAATGGGGTGTCCTTTCGGTCTCGATTTATGGAGTGTGCCTCGATTGGCTATCATTAGATGTACATTTGGACCGAAAAGGACAATTTGTCTCCGTTTTGGATCCTTTAAACAAACACACACACACACACACACTTATATACATTTGTATGAGGTGGAAGCCCGTTTGTTATGCCATAAATTTTACAAGCAAAAGGACCTCATTGCCAACCTTTGGTTGCTTGCGTGGTATACTGGTGGTGGGCTGGTGCTGGCACTTGCCACCGCGCGTCGTCCTTTTGCGAAGTTTTCGAAAATCGTAAGTGTATTATATTCATGTGTAAGCGCACATAAATTAAGGACATTTATTGTTTTAGCAAATGCTGTATGTTGGTTTCTCTCTCTCTCTCTCTCACTTTTTGCCTACCTCAATGTCCTCGTTGTCGCCCGTCCCCTATTCCGCTCTGTTCCTTCGTTCAATCACCAAAGTAAAGGCAACTTGTTTAAGGACATCTGCTTGTCTCCTGCTTAATTGGTATTAACTGCTTAATTTATTGTTAAGGGCTATGTGATTTGTTTAAGAAACATTATGGCACACGTCTGTCCGTTCGTCGGAGTCGTCCTTTCTCTCCTCCTCAAAGTCTATGGTTGTATAGTGAAATTATTTCGCTTCGGTTGCCAATGCAGGACATAATTGTAATAAATATCCACAACCACCACCACATGTGGGCCCGACACACACAGTGGTGGCAATTGAATAACTTCGATATACCCGTACACAAACAGGGATGTATTTATTTGGGGACTCTATTTCTCCCGGTTTTGCAAAAGGACATTTTAAATTAAATTGAAATTTTGCTAAACGATTTCTAATTTACGTGTCATCCTGCAAAACAATCAGAGCCATACACACATACACACAGAGAGAAAGAGGAAGCACCACAGGGTGGTGAGGGAGTCCTTTTTTATGTGCGTCGAAGAGTAATAAAATACTCGTGTACTTGGAGAGTGCGTGCGTGGAGCATATCCTTTTGCGGAGTGTTGATTGCGTGCGTACAAATTGTAGATTTATTCAAGCTGTTCGTTGGAAGAGACTGAGACAGAGGATGGTTTGCTCCTGCCATCGACATCCTTCCAATTTGTAGTAAATCTATCGAAAGGTTCCTTAATTTATTTACTCACCGAGTGCACGTTGTTGGGTGGATCTACTCACGACATACAGACATACGGCAGGCAGCCAACGTTTGGGAGGATATTCTAGGAACTGATGATGCTTAAGTAGATAAATAGGTGTTTACCACAGGATGCAGAGATTACATGCACGTTCCTAGGGCGAGGAAAAAATTATGTGCGATTGAAGGACGGGCGAGTTTTGAGTGGCGGGTGATTTAGATGCGCGAAGTCTCAAGGTAACCAGGTCGGAAACTGGCAGTCTTTTATAAGACCAAGGTTCATGGAGATGCTCAACACTTTTGCTTTAAAAAAGGAAGAAAATGAAAAAAGGCCTGTGACAGACAGACAGACAGACAGACACCGAACTGATTCCATTAATAAAATAGAAAAAACTGTTCTCGAGTTCCTTCCAGGAAAAGGACGTTATTCAGAACGCCTTTAAGGAATTCATCTGAACGTGGTACTCTTGAAAGCAAGCGCTAGCTATGTTCCAGGCTATCGGGTTAGAAGCCAAATTAGGGTGCTTTAAAATCTAGCCCACAGTCTCCTTAGGTATTCGGGTTTGAAATTTTCGGCAACACGCCAAAGGACCAATAAATTAAATAAATTCTGGCAAGTCTTCGATCAGTATGATCGCAGATACAACTTCTTCAACTATATGCGGAGGAAAAGACCTGACATGAAAGCTATGGAAACAAATAAATTTGGACCAAATGAAGGCTGTTTCAAGTCCGAATTCAGCACTGACAAACATTTGGTTCTAATGCAAGTCGTTTCCAATAACACGCGGCTCTGTCATTGGGGTCCTAGGTGGAGTACTAGAAGTGTATCTAAATCAGATCATTCAGAGAGGAGGCTCTACTTTTAAAGGCTTGCAAAAGTCCTGTTCAAAGCGAACAAAAAGAAGTCGTACAGAGTAGTGGTTATGTAGGTATGTCTGTTCTGGCACACAGTCGAGGCCCAAAAAAAGAACCGAATCAGTTTGTATTTCCTACCATTAGCAGTTACATATAGGGGTTTTTGTATTGCCTACCATTAGGAGTCACATATAGGCACCGACCTGGTAGAAATCGACCTATCGATGCTGAGAGGGGAACAATGGTGAGGGGGGGTAAATGGTCAGATCGATCCAAACAGGTCGCTTCTAAACAGGTCGGTTCGAAACAGGTAATTTCTAAACAGCTCGGTTCTAAACGGGTCGGTGCTAAACGGGTTTTAAAAAGGTCGGTTCTAAACGGGTCGGTCCTAATACCCAATGGTAGGCAATACAAAAATCCCTTTATGTGACTCTTAGTGGTAGGCAATACAAAAATCCCTATATGTGACTCCTAATGGTAGGCAATATAAACTGATTCGGTTTTTTTTGGGGCACCGACTGTGTGCCAGAAAGATGTATACCCACTACTGTCCAGTTATCTGGAAAGTGATTACCTATTTAATATCAAGACAAGCCTCTTAGGGACTGGAGATGCTCTGATAGCCAATTTATTATCAACTTTGAAATTGCCAAAATACCCCCTTCCAACTTGTAGAGCAAATGAGACATTTTGATGGTAGGCTGGCTGCATCTCCTAACAGTCAGCGTGTCATTCAATCTTTTGTGGTCTGTCTTAGGTTAAAGCTACACAGCTTAAGATCAAGTCAATGAAAGAGGTGTGCGCTTCCTTAGGTTTGTTGGATTTACTCCTTTTTTATTCGGTGTTCCGTGTCCCCAATCTGAGATACCCTCAGTCTCTCTTGAATCGGTTACTGCCAGAGCTCAATATTTCTTCATATGTAAATATTCAATTGACCACTTACTTGTACCCTGAAATTCCCAGAGATGAAATTGAAAAGTCAAAGCAGTAAATCCTGATTTTTTTTTTGTATTGTACTCCCCCACCCCTCTCTCCTTTCAATAGGATTGCAATCCAAAATGATATACGAGTATGAATGCTTGTAGCTTTTGGGACAAACTTTGGGACTTTGTCGATTACAAATGCACGCAATAACAAACTGCACCACTGTTAGACCATATATTATTGTATTAATTAACGAAAACAGGATCACCAATCAACCGTTTGATTAATGATGTCATACAAAACCGTAAATCTAATTCGGAACATGCGGATACGGATTTAAATGCATGAGGTTTGTACTCTAACCTGGTCTCCTTCTCCGATTCACCAATAAACTGTAACCAGCGTGTGTACACACATCCCGTATGAATAAACGGATATAACATCCCTCTAATACGTATCGAACGTGTGTCTTATTTTATTGTGCATTTTGCATGGTGTCCTATCCGTTGGGGTTTGGTTTTGTGGGTTGCGTTCGATATGCTCTGGGGTATGTGTCATTATGTTATATATTTTGGATACTACTAATTGTTACAAAAAGTCCTTGTAAAATAATAGACAAAAGCGAATTTGGCAAATTTAATTCCAAGCCAACAAGAAATTACTGAAAATCCATTATTAGTAAAACTAGCTCTGCAACGGGTACTTTAGAAGTTCATCTGAACTGGACTTATAATGCAGAATCTAAAAAAAAAGTCCTGGAAAAAATATCTTGGGCAATATATCAGCTTCTATGTATTATAAAGTCTTTATTGCCATGTCCATTGTCCATATGAAGCAATCACATCCTATGGAAAACGCACTGCACCATAAATTATTGCCCAAATTCGTCTTCTTTTAGTGCTGCATGGCAACTTCCTAGCTGGTCACTTAAATCTGAAAAAACTTAATTTATCTAAAGAGAATAGAATGTTGGTCTTAAAAAGACAGAGCATCGGTTGCAACTGGAAGCTAAGATGCATCCTGAATTTCGATGCCAGCAAACCGAAAACAAATTTAGTGCATTTTAGCCAGATTGCAGTGTTGGGCAATTTTATTTTCCACGAATCTGACAGAAGTTCCAGCGTAAGAGAAACCACTAGGAAAAGAAAATTTTTCGGCCAAAGAAAGACTTAAAAGATTCGAATCCGAAAGTTTTTACTCAAAAAGCTTAACAGAAATTCGGAAACCTCCGATCGCTCAAAAGATCGTACATATGGCAACATTTGGTCAGAACGAACTTTGAAAAATCATTTTTTGAGAATCAAAGAGCATTTTATGGAGCATACTTACTTTTATCCAGCACTGAATTTCCTTTTTCTCAAGAGGACCTATTTTTGGAGAACTTGACTAATATAAGGGGATTTTTGTTTTATTATTTGTAATGCACTTTTATTCAGTAATTCAATTATTCTTACACGCTAGACAAAAAAGCACAAAACTAGATCAGCTAACTTAACTTTCTTACTCTAACTAACTGGCCCTAACCGGCACTCTAAGCTATGCTTAATCATTAACTGGATGTAATCATCAGACCCAACATCACCTATGGATCCACTGTATGGTGGACCGTTACAAAAGTAAAAAGCTACATAAACAAGCTCGCAAAGTGCAGAGATTAGCGGTACTTGGTGCGACAGGAGCAATAAGAAGTACACAACAGGCGTACAAACCACGTATGGACATGCGGCGATACTCGGAGAAATACCGCAACTGAGGAGATGCAACCCTGAAATTCTAACCAAGACTTCAGACCACATCACTATAACTTCAACTTGAACATACCAATTCTATTTCCCAGTAGTGAAGACTGGCTGTCAAACAAGGTGACCAGAGATCAAAAAATAGCACTCTTCAAAGACGGATCAAAAATGGACTTAATACTGGAGCAGATTTCTACTCAGTTACACTAAATAAACGGGACTCCTTCAGACTACCAGATACATGCAGTGATTTCTAGGGGGTTTTACTGGGGATTGAAAAGGCTGCAATTCTCATAAAAGGAAGCGACCTCCCTCCGTCGGAAATAACTATTCTGGTGGATTTCAGAAGCAAGCTCTTAAAACAATAGGATCAAACACGTTAAAATCAAAGGCAAGTCCAAAAATGTCGCAATGCACTAAATGCCATAAGGCAGCACAAGGTTAGACGGTGTCTTGTCGTGCTGAGTACCCGAACCTAACAATATCGAAGCAAATAAGATAGCAGACGAACTAGCTAAAGCTGGTTCAGCCCTAAGCAACAGTGATGCTGACACCTCCATACTGCCACCGATTAACACACTGTTCAGCATAATCGACCATATAACCGAAAAAGAGACCAATGCTCCGTAGCTCACACGAACCGGCTACGTCACATCTCGTTCTTTATGATCGAAACCTGATCTTAATAGGACAAGGACGGTGCTACTTCTGGATAAATCCTCCATACGCTTAATCACCGGAATAATTACAGGGCACTGTACCATAGGTCATATGTCAAACAAACGGCTACATGAGTCCAACGATGTCTGAAGAAGCTGCGGAGATGAGGAAGAAAGCGAATCGATCCAACATCTACTCTGCTACAGCTCCGCCGTCCAAGAATGACGCCTCCGTACTTTAGGTTATAGATTCTTGGCAGACATAGCAAAGCTTGAAAATTTAAAGATATTGTTGGGTTCTGCTGTGTTTAATTCTATTAGTTTTTTTGGAATTTTTTGTTTGATATTTTTTTTTTTGGGGTTTTAAGGTGCTGTTTTTGAAATTAGGAGAATTGGAATACAAGTGTACGATGAATTTCTTCAAACCTTTGAGCTGCTTGAATTCTGAATTTGATCAAAATTACCCAACTAAACTCTTCTTTTTTCACCTCTGGGACCCATATTGTTTTATATTAATGTAATGTAGTGTAATGAAATAAAGAAATATGATGTTATGATGATATGATGTTTACACGAGGTTTTGCTATAATTCTTATTTAAACTGCAACTAAAAATAATTGAGAATTGCAGGTGTTCTCCATTCGGCAATGTTGCATCTCTGTTTTTAATGTACCTTACTCATTCACTTATCGACTGCAGTCGAAGCCAGATAAGAACAGATCGATTAAAGGCAAACATCTCCATAAATTAAAAAAATTGGTGCATCAGCACCACAAAGTACTGAGTACTTTACTGGATTAGATTTACTCAGTAAACCAATACCTAGTATATCAGTTTTGCAAGATTCTGAAAACCAGATGGAGCTGAGATCCATTTTCAAGTTGACTACTGTTCATGTGGACAGCTGGCAGTTGGGGATTGCTTTCATATCTCAAGTTTGTACTCTTTATTGGATGTGTTCGTAAGTATACCCCTTTTCTTTTATTAATGAAGTAGATAAATGCATTATTGACATTTATTATCAACAAACAGAAAACATGCTACAAACGGACTCTGCATCTTTCTGTTTCATCCGTTTATGAGAGACTTTCTATTTTAAATGAATAAGAAAAAGTGTCCGCGCCCGTTTAAGAGAGTGTCCTTTTATAAGAAAGCATTTTGCATGGAAAATTAGAGAAAAAAGTTAATTTCTGCAAGTGTGTCCGTTTAAGAGAAGTGTCCGCTCATCGGAGCTGTCCGTCAGTAGAGCTTTCACTGTATTTATATTGTTTAAAAAAAAACGTATGACGTCATGTAGAGTATTTGGAATAAAATTGTAAATTAGCAAACAAAATGGTTCCAAAGAAATAATGCGATTCGTTGAGAAGTTAGTGCGAAGAAGAAGGATGCAATAAAGTTATCAAGACCTGTGTTTTTTGTACTTTAAAAAAACTTCTTACAGCCAATGAAACTTCAAAAAAGAGGAGATTTGAACTCTTTCGACGTTACGAAATACCTGCGAAAACTATTTATGGAGTTCAGACCGATAAGCAAAATCTTCTTCTTATTAATTTTTTCATTCATTCATAAATTGTTTATTTCTTCAAATGCAAATATAAATTTACAATATTTTACAAGTAGTATTTTACTTAAACAATAGTATAAGATCTGGCTTTGGTCGTCACCTCAGATGGCAAATAAATTTATGTATTAAATAAAGAAATAAAATAAATTGAAATTTTTTGAAAATAACAATAAAAAAATTGATGGGTTGGGATAAACGAAAAACTAAATGTTTCATAACTATTTAATTTAAAATATGACTAAAATTCTTCGGCAATGATCTTGGCTCTGTAGCTCGCTGCTTCGTTACAATATGCAATGAGTGAAGTCCAGCCCTCACCACCGTTCAGGATGAACAAGGTTCTCTCTGAAGAAATAACCGCGCTCTCAAAGTAAACTTGTCTTATCTCCGTCAGAATTGGACACACAGACAGGAAGTGGAAAACATCTTCTCGTACCCCAAGGTTACAGAGGGAGCATATTATAGGCAGATCTTTTCTATGCGGCTTGAAATTAAGGTTTAAAAATTGTTGCGATACACGATGTACTGCTTTCCTCTCGAAAATAATTCTTCTCCACCAAATCGTAGTTCAGCTTGTTGTAGATTTGTCTATGCAGGGAAGATGCAGCTTGTTCCTTGAACTCTTCTCTGAGCTTTAAATCAAAATTTTGCAGGAAGCTATATAAAATATTTCTCCAATCATCAACATTGTCCATCGTTACATTCAACACGTCCTTCTGTGCCAAATGAGTCCACTTTTTAGAAAATAAAGTTTTAGAGCATACAGCATTGGCTACTGTGGATCTCGTTAGACGGTTTGTCGCCTGGGATATTGATTTTATTATGTAGTCAAAGTGCAGCCTAAGCGTGGCAGTAAACAATGGTGATAATCCTGTTTCCAAGAAAAGCATGTTGTTCGGAGCAACAGCTGGGAGATAAAATACTCTTTTCAGAAAAAATCGAAGCAGTTTTTCGACATCATCGAATTGTTCACATCCCCAAATTTGCGCTGCGTAGAACATAACTGATCTTGATGTCGCTTCAAAGAATTTAAATTTAGCACTTAAGCTCAGAGTTATTGTGCTCATACAGGTCCTCCACGTTGAATTCAATGCAGTCTTGGCTACTTCTAGTTTTCTTGAGAAATGACTCTTCAGGCTCAGATTAGAAGCTATTTCATACCAAGGTAGTCGTATTCTTTAACTATCTCGATTTCTTCTCCACCAAAGCACCATCGCTCATTAAGCGTAGAGCAGCCGTCACCTTGTCTGAATATCATAACCTTCGTCTTACAGAAGTTCACCGTCAGATTCCATTTCGTACAATATTCTTCAAGATCTAAAATCATATGACTGAGACCTTGTGGAGAGTCCGAAATCATGACTATATCGTCCGCATACATGAGCACTTTGATTCTTCTTCCACAACCATAAAACGCCTCCACAAAGAACATCGTTTAAATCATTCAGGAACAAAATGATTAGAAGCGTACTCTTCTTCAAGTAAATCTTTTAACTTTCATTGCCACAAACACCGCAAGATGTCTCAGCTTCTAAAGTGAGTGACCATTACCTTCTCAAAGAGTTTAAAGCCAAGTTTTTAACTCAGTGCTTTCTATATTTTTGGCAAATTTAGAAGACATTAGCTAGAGCAAGTGTCCATGAATAAAAACCGCCACTTGAAATCCCCCAATGATAACACATCAAAAAACCAAAAGTCTTAAACTTAAGAAAAATATTCTAATTATGTTGATTTTGTTCAAAACCATTTAACAATTAATTCAAATTAAACTTACCACGCGACATTAAACAGAAGTTATTATAATTGGATCGGAACGGACTAAACAACCAACCAACAATCGTCCATCCATTTTGACGCTATCATGAACCCTCCGTCATCGAAAAAAAAAAAACAAAAATTACCTACCCCCCTAAAAATTCTAAAGTCGACAGAAAAAAAGAAAATATAACAAAACAACAGCGAAAAAAAAACACTTAACAAGAATTTATGAAAATTAAAAGTTAAGTCCCAACGACACAACCTTCCGTATTCTCACCATTGTTGTAATTTTTTTTTTTTTTTAATTTGACACATAAATAAAATTAAAAGAAAAAAAATTGCAAAAAAAAAGTAAAAATAAACCCCAATTTACCATAACTTTACTTCCTGCGTCGACCATTCATTCAATATTCATTTCTCACATTTAATGGTCGACGACGACGGCGACGACGAAGGCGAACAGGACCAATCTGAACGGATACCGGAAACCGAAACACAACTTTTCTTACCCGAGACCTCATCAAAAATCATCTTTCTCACGGGGGTGCGGGCAATTTTTTTATTTTTCAAATTAAAAAGCAAAATAAGAAGAACCACACGTGGAAGAGCAGGGTAAAGAAGAATCCTAGAATACTCCTGGTTAACAAATCAGGCTAACTAACCAGGACACAGGGGTGTTTGCCTTGATGAGAAAAAAATAAACACGCGGCTAGTTTACAAGTTCGACCCCGAGGTTTCTATCTACCCACAGGACATGGAATAGAACAAAAACGGTAAATGAGAATGAGAACAACAAGAAGGGGAGGAAAAAAAAAATTTAAATTTATTTTTATTAACCAATAAATTTGTGTATTTAAGGCTATGACCCCACCACCCCCCAGCAGGTAGCTGTAGCTATACCCTCTCCCCTACTGACAGTGGATTAAGTTTCAGTTCAAAGGCGACCCATCTCACCCTAACACCCTTACACCCTCAAACACGGTTTGCATACAATTGGTTACATAGGCGTATAACTTTCAATTTAGAATCCGCACATCATCTGTAGGTAGAGTCGACGGTAGGTACTGGTGCTGGACCGCCACCACCACGACCAGGACCAATTATGAGAAGGTTATGTGTCGAGAGGGTATCCGCGCCCTCTTGCCTTAGACATTTGCATTTGTTTGAGCAGAGAAATGCCCTGGCTGAGGTTGATTACTCTTAGCCTACTCCGTTCTCGGTTGTGTTTGTGTCTGTCCGTCGTTTCTCTTAATTTTTATAATATTATTAAATGTGGGTGGATGTGAGAACATGTGCGGGGTTCCGTTTCTATTCCATCGTGTCGGATGGAAAACTTTTAATTAAAGTTTACGCGTTTCTGCCGGAAGGAGGGTGGGGGGCTGGAGTTGTTTATTCCTGATAATTTGACTTTGGGGCAACATTTTGTTTCGTGTTCTTCCTCTTTTTTTTGTAGGCTTAGCAATCAAATCAAACAGTTTATTGGAAAGGATTTTAACACTATTGAAAGTGGAATTGGCATTCTGTTTCGAAGGACGAAGGAAACTGCAGCTGCACACATATTTTTTTTAGAAGACCAGGCCTTAGCTGTGGTTTTTATTTAGTGTTATTTGGGGGAACTTTTACATCACAAATTACAGGATTTGTGTCGTTAGGAGTTTTAGGTTTTATTGCAAACAAACAGGTTTGGAAAAACAATATAAAAGCAACAATTTCATATTATATAGTGCTGCATTTACGAACTGTCAAACCAAAATATATGATTCTATGACGGATAACGCGTTTGACAGTTCACTCATATTTAGGTCTGTTCCTTTAAGTGAAAACCATAATATCAATTTGCGTGCATATGCACGAATGGAATTTCATTCTATTCATCAGAATTTCCAAATACTTTGCACAGAAAAATGGAATATTTTCCAAAAAGAGAACTTAGTTTTAATACTGTTTGCGTAATCAAATCTGTCTTTCAAAACCAACGAATTTATCCGTATTTATTTTTGTGCACTGGCAAATAGTATTTGAAATTTTTGTACATATGCAAATCTTTATTAAAACCTTTCATTTAAAAAGAGTATACTTACTCGACACATGTACCAAGAATTACGACTTGTTTTTTACTTTGTTATATTTGTTTTGCATCTTTACCAACAATTTACTTGTTTGTGTTGTTTTGCTAAAAGATATTGTTTTAAAACAAAAATTTATTTAACTTAGGTTTTCTCGAAGCAACCATCTGACAACACTGGCAACAATAAACCACAAGAGTTCGAGAAAGAAAAAATGCACGCAAAAGCTATTATGGCTACCCCGTCTACTTTGGGTAACATAAGGTCTGTTGCTGATTCTTAAATTGAAAGTGTGAAAAAATACAAGAACTCATTGAACAACAAAAAAAAAAAAACCGGCCAAGTGCGAGTCAGACTCGCGCTCAAAGGGTTCCGTAGTTTTAAAACTAGTTATATTTTGTTTAAATATTTGTTTTGTTCGTTAACACAACAAAAGAAAACGATTCACCTCTATACATATTTACTTTACAAACTTAAATTAAGTAATATTATTCACTATGAGAAAGTTGGATTAACATTAAGATCGCGGCTGAGTGTGTAGCGTGTCCATTAACCTGTTTTGCGCTGTACTACTGAGTTTTAAGGTCCCAGCTTCGTTTCCTGGCAAAATCCGTATTTTTGTTTTTGTTTTTTTTAAATTTTTTTATATGGCAGCACAATTTCGGATAGTATTTAATTTTCCAAAATGATTATTAATCGAAAGTGATAATTCCATTGAAATTGGTCCAGTAGTTTACTAGTTAATCTGTTGGGAAATCGATTTTTTCGACATAAAATTGAATTTTTTGACGTGAATTTCTCAAAAGCTATACAACTTACGAGGCTCGCTAGGTTATCTTTAAAAATATAGTTAATTATCTACAAACTATGATTTTTTCATATTTTTGACTTCAGTAGTTTCCGAGAAAAATGTAGCGGCCTTTTTGGTCTAATATTTGTCATACAATTTTGGGAATAACTTCCGAAGCTTCTAACAGAAAAAATTAAGAAAAACATTTTTGGAATCTTTGTTTGCCCTTTCGAATGATGTTCCACATGATATATTTTTCAGATTTGTTTTTTTTTTTTTTTTTTTGAGATTACATTTAACTCACCCTGTTTAGTTGTTTCACAATATTTTTGAGTACTATGTTGTCCATGTATGTGGACCACCGTAATACACCCCATTTCATAACTATATAGCCACCGTCAAAAATTCAATTAAAACCGTTGGAAAGGAGAAAAATAAAAATATCTTTTAACCAAATTTTAGAAAATCAAATAAAACAAATATTTTGAGTTGATTTAGTAAACAAAATTTGTTTATTTACAAAAAATGCACATAATACTAATTTTCATGTGTTTCATAACTATACAGCCACTAAACAAATATGTGATTTTTAGCCAAAAAAAGGAAAAATTAATTAAATTAGTATTTTGTTGAACTACCCCGATTTTCGATCAAGCTAAATAATCGGTTTGGCATGCTGTCAACCAGGTTTTGGAGAGTTTGCTGCGAAATTTCTCTCCAAGCTCTTTCCACAGCCATTTTAAGGTGCTTAACTGAAGAATATTGTCTGTTATTTCCGTAAATTTTATGGACCAGAATTCCCCATAGGTTTTCTATCGGATTTTGATCCGGTGAGCACGCTAGCCAGTCAAGAACTTCAATTTGATTTTGTTCGAACCATAGTTTGCTAGCCCTGCTATTGTGTATTGACGCGTTATCCTGTTGGAATATGAGGCCTACTTCCCGATGTTGTTGCCAAAATGGTACCAAATTCTGTTGAATAACTCCGATGTATTCTGCGCTGTTCATTTTTGTTGACGGAAAAGCTAATCGGAGTCTTCCAAGGGATGAAAATGCACCCCAAACCATTAGGCTGCCACCACCGAAATTTCGCTTTGAGAAGTACATCGGATCCTTCCGTAGATCCCTCCAATAGCACTGGAAGCCATCTGGACCATCGAGGTTAAACTTATTTTCGTCAGAAAAGATGACCTTGAAAATAAATAATTTATAATTTTGAATTTAAAGACTAAACATAACAAGACTCTTTTGCTCACCTTATTCCAGTCGCGGTTTATGTTTATCCGCGCGAATTCTCGTCGAGCTACTTTATGATTAGCACTAAGTTTTGGCACCGGCTTTACTTTGGAATGCTTTAAAATTCCAGACCTTAAAATTGTCCGGTGCACAGTAGTTCTTGACACATTAAGTTCCAGCTCAGCTTTTAATTGATTGAGGCTCTTCGTTGAATTACTCGCCGTGTTCACCAGATGTCGCTCCTGCCGCTAAGACAATTTTTTTTTTTGGCCCCCCTGGTTTGCGTGATCCGTACGCGTCTGGATCTTGTAGGAAAATTGACACAGTCGAATGATGGCGATTAATTTTTCGACCAATTTCCCACAAAGTGAGACCATCTTGTTTAAACGCCAAAATTTTACCTTTTTCCTGTTCGGACAAGTATTTTCCGCGTGGCATTGTTCAATTAACTTATTTTTTATGTTTTCAGCATAAAACTTCGATCAAATGGAAGCAGAATTAAATCAGATCCAATTTTTATATATGGCTATATAGTTATGAAACGCTAATAATGTGTTTTTATGGGAATACCTTCGAATATTGAACTCATCTTTATACTTTATATCTTAAAAAGAAAATATTTTTGCCCTATTATTATTTTAAAATAAAAAGATAAGCAAATAAGTACCGTTATTATACTATAAGTAAAGATTTTAAGGTGGCTATATAGTTATGAAATGGAGTGTATATAAGTGTGCCAAGTTTCTAGGAAGAACGGTTCTTGATGTTTTTATCGTGACAGACATTTTTGAGTTAGAGCGAACTTAAAATGGTTCCGTATTACCATATGGGATATGGGTACGGAACACCAAAAATGCGTAATATGTGACATTTTTGACAGATTTGACAGTTTGGATAAAGCTGGGCAAAGAAATTTCTTGGGCTGAAATTCGCAGCATGGGGAAATTTCTTACCCTTTTGTTAGCGCTCTCTTTTGCGATAAACTTCGAAAAATCTTCGTACGGGAACAGGATTTGACTTATTTTCGTACTTTTTCGTAGTTTTGTAAAGGTACGGGAACACACCCATAAGGAAACATTTCGTTCAATTTTGACACACGCCTCCCAAAATTCGTCCAATTTTGGGAGGCTTTACTCTCTGCTCCAAAAGTAGCAAGTTATTAAATTTCAACGAGTGAGTGTAAAATATTCTCAGAGAAAGGCAAAAATACGAAAAAGTAAAGGAACGCGTTCAACCACAAAAGTTGCAACAAACGAATTGTCATAAACATATGTGAAGCAAAAATAAACAGATTTTGGATTTTCAGCGGAACCCACTCTTGATGATACCCATGAACCAATGCAGTATGAAGAAAGCTCTGAAGAAAATGCTGCAAGAGATGCAATGTACAGTAGAATCCGCTTTATTGGGACGGCGGATAATCGGGACAGCCGCTTAACTGGGGCAAATGATCAAGAACAGAACAGCAGAGATTTTTTTTTACTTGATTGTCACATCGCATTATTGAGACAGCTGCTTAATTGGGAAAAAACCGGTCTGGACCGAAGTGTCCCAAATAAGCGGAATCCACTGTATTGCGAATTACAAATTTCAACATTCAGAACATTTAACTTTCATCTGTGTTCCTTGCAATACCATTCGATTTTATTTTTTGAATTCAAATAAAAAAAAATACAAAACAAAAGAAACAGCTTACTTTGACAGATAGTTCACTTTTCGCTGGCAGAAATTTGTTGGACAAAAATTCGTAAAATCTTTCAGTGAGTGTAAATTTTTACGCGCCGTTGGCTCTCTCTTTCACTACTTCTTTGTATTAAGTAACCATTTTCAGGTGAAGGAAAAGACCTTTCGGTAGATAAGTTATCGTACATTTTCCAAAACAAAACCTGAATGGAAATGGCAGTCTCTCATTGGGTCTCTAAGCTTTATGAGTTTTTTTGGAGGTAATTAACTAAGTTTGACATAAATTCATATGAAACCGCTAGATTTTCCAATTTAGGGAACAGGAAATAGGCATTTTGTAAGTTAACAACAACAAAAGGGGACATTTCGTGGTGACAGTTGGCAGCATTCATTGTGAAAAGATGGCTGCTGTGACTGTTGGTGTTTGTTTCTTTTATTTTTTCTTCAACAATCGTAGAATGTATGGCTTTGGCCGTCAACTCAGATGGTAAATAAATTTATGTACTAAATAAAGAAGTAAACTTAAAAGCTACATTTTTGGAAAATAAAAATAAAAATTGATGGGTTGGTTTCATTCTTAGCAGTTAGGCATAGCAAAACGGGCAATACATCCATTTTCGTCAAATTCCTTGCATGTAGACGAGCAAATGGCAGCTAATGCAGGAATAAAATCTTCATTCTTTGACTGCAATGAAGTAGGGAACATTTCAGGGTAACAGTTAGCAAAATTCATTGTGATAAGGCTCCGTGAAATAAGGCCGCGTGAATTTAGGCCGCGATCAAAAAATGAAATTAGGTTGCGCGGGAGCATTACGTAAATCGGGGCGCCGAGGTTTGAAAATGCAATTTTGTAGATCTCGGTGAAATAAGCACAAAATATCAAGTAAAAAATATTGATTTATCGCTTAGGTTAGGAGATATCGAGCTTTGAAAATTTGAGTAAAGAAATTTATAAAATTGTAGTTTTTGAAGATCAGACTTTGAAAAAATAAAACTAAAAAAATCGCGCGAAAACTTCAATTTTATAAATTTCTTTAACTAAATTCTTAAAAAGCAATTGTTATACAATAGTTTTATGCCTATTTATTTATTTATTTATCTATGGCAAAATGGCATTTTCAAACCTCGGCGCCCCGGTTATCGTAATAATGCCGGCCGCGCGGCCTTAATTCATCAGACGATATGAATTTAGACCGCGATGAAAAAATGAAATTAGACCGCGCAGTCTAGATTTATTAGACGACAAGAATTTAGGCCGCGATCAAAAAATTAAATTAGACCGCGCGGTCTTATTTCTTTTCACTATCGCGGCCATATTTCATTTTCAAAATGAATTTTGAACGCCCATACAAAACCATGCGCGGCCTAATTTCACGCGGTCTAATTTCCATGCCCCTTGTGATAAGATGGCTGCTGTGCCTGTTGGTGTTTTATTCTTCTAAATATTCCTGGCCTGTACATGTACATGAACAAGAGATAGAACCACAACTGAACAAATAAAACAAAAAATCGGCGGCCATTTGCTGAAGTTGTTCCTTTTTTGAAATGGAGATGTCAGCACCTAAATAAAAACGTGAATATTCCTTACTTTCGTTTTGATCTAAAAGACGGTTAAGTACCTGGAAAAGCAATATTCAAGGATTAAAGATGTTTCAATTTGAAATTCGTACAAAAATGCATTTTCTGACCTAAAATGCGGACCTGACGGTGTCGTAAGATAGCTTTGACCTTCGACTTATGCCAAACAAAGCCAATTATCTCGATGACTTAATGAAAATAGTTGCGCAAACAATGCAAACAAAGCTTAGAAATTGCCAACGCAAATGCATTTCAATGATAATCGCACCGATATTTAATTAATGGACTTTCTGGCACCCCTGTAACACCCTAATCCACCGCAGCCCCAACCACCAGTGCTAACTGCTAATGTCATCCGCTGAACCTAACTGTAAATCCTTCTTCCTTCTAAAACAGATTATATATCACTTAAACTTTGGCCAAGGACCCATACAAAACTTCCACATACACCTACCTACGAGTACATTCCAAATCCAAAAACATTTATGTCCTCACAAATCCACGACACAAAACTTCAAAGAAGTCATCCTCTGCTCTGGTCCCCCTGGCCGGGGAAAACTTTTAAATCTCTCGCTCTATGCGCGCGAGCATTTGACAATTATGGCGTGAACAGGAAAACGGATTCCAATTCGAAGAAGAACTTGGACTTGGGTAACGAAATGACAAACAAAAATAAGAACCACCCATTGGGGCCCCCTCCGAAAAATGCAACCGTGATGGCCGCCTATAATTTAGTACCGTATATACATACATCCCTCCCACATGAAAATGTCCTTCGGCCCCCATATGAAGGATTACCCTGAACCAGGATTGAGGCATTTCTTATGGTCACAGGAACTATCCACCCACCAAAAACACCCATACATACGGACCGACACCTATCTTGGGTAAAAATCGAAATATAAGATTTCCCTTGTACACTAAATACTGTTAAAGGGTGGTGTAAGGGGGGGAGGGGGAGTGAATTGCCAAATACGGGTGCGACGGTATTGGGGGTTGTAATCTACAGTTAGCTGCGATTTATGAGCGAACAGGCGGCACTGGTGACGGTGGTGGGACGACTTTTTCGCAGAGATTTACCGTTTATACTTGACATTTCCAAAAGTTTAAGTTTTAATTTATGACACCACTTCTATTACACTATACACAGCAGCAAAGGCGCACCCAATACACACACACACACACACACACATATATACAAAGCGGCGGCGCTGAAGTGCGAAGGAAAGAAAGAGAAATACTAGGATATACATAAGAGTATTCATCTATGGTGGGAACAACGGTGGCTCAGCCATTCAAAGAATGTGAGGAGTTAGTTCTTGTACTCGTTGTCGTTCTCCATTTTACCCTGGAGGCATTTCAAGGCATTTTTGTGTCTTTGTATAGCGTTAAGCGCATTGTAAATCCTCAAGAATACTTCAACTTCAACGACAACGACAACGATGCGATGCGATATTTAACTTTTACAAAACTTGAGGTCCTTGTGCAACCTTTTTCGAGTATTCGAGCGTTTAATGTGTATGTGTGTGTGTGTTAGTTTGTGCGAGCGTTCAGCATTGTGATTTGCTATTGCAGATATCCACAGGAGTTTTTTGCGAATATCAGAGCGAAGCCCGATTGCCAAAAATTATAGAAAAAGAAATACAGTTATAACTGCTTGCTTACGATTATCGTCGTTCGTCGACTTCAACTTCAAGGGAGATTGGAGACAACGGAGTGGGGTACAAGTTGAGTTGATTTGGGGAAGGGAATCTCTCGCTCACTCTACACCGGAACTTAAGTCGGAGGTGCTGCTGCTACTACTACGGGTTGGTTGGTGACACTGGCATTTCACCGGATGTCGACTGAGTTGTGATGAAGTTTCGGGTTTATTTCTCGATTGTCATTAAAGATATGATAAAAGGATTCGCGTACTGCAAGAGATACCACCCAATGCAGATTGAAGAGGGAAAGTGGGTGTTTAGCTAGTTAAGTGAATCCGTGAGGGGGTAGTTATTACCGTCAAATAACCATACTTTGACCAGTTTATACGAAACTGCTTTTGAGTTTTGGAACATTTCTCTGATTTTAGTCTAATATAGTCGGGCGCTGAATTGTGAACATAACTAAGGCTTTAATTAACTGTTTGTACCACTGGGGAAGTTTAATTGCTAAAAAAAACATCCTGGTCAAAGTTATACTTCGAAATTTTTAACTTTGACCAGTGCAATACGCAGGATGTTGAAAAACCTTTCCTTCAAAATTAAGCACACTTTTATACCAATAATAAATAACGAAAAATTACAGATCTCATATATTTATAAAAAGGATCTAAGTTTACTTATTTAGATACCAGTAAACAAAACATTTATAAATAAAAAATAAAAAAATACGATAGATAATTATTATAATAATCCACACAAATCTTAATTGTTAAACTATACATACGACACAACTTGCAGGGAAGACAAAATTAAATAAAAATAACTTCTAATAAAAGACAAACTAAGATTAAGTACAAAAAAGAATAAATATTTTCATACAGATGTGTAATACAAAAAAAAAAAAGAAAAATGGAAATAAATAATTAAAAACTTTGCTGGCTACCTAGCAATGAAAAATTAATGGGATGATAAATAAATTTTGTTGTTGTTTAAAACAGCATCTATAAGGTCTTCTAGTTATGAAGAAGGGCTCAAAAGCTCTGCCAATGTTACCTCAGTGTACCAAAATAGTTAGCACACTTTGTAAAAGACATTTCTTTTCTTTCTTCAATTATTTGCAACGTTTCCTCTACTGTGCTATAAGGTGTACCTACTTTTGTAACACCTTGAAGGAGCATACGTACCTCTGCTATGGTATATGAACTTATTTATGCGAAAAAAAATAGCATCTAAGCCAACATTAGAAGGATCTAGTCAAAGTAATACTGTCGGTCGAAGACAAAAATTGCTGGTCAAAGTTTTGCAAATTTACAACTTTTCGTAAAGGTATTTTTCTTATTTATATAAAATTTGTTTTATAACTCCTATGACTATAAAAAAAATTCTTTAAAAAAAAAAAGTTAGTTTACATACCTATAATAAACTAGTTAGAAGATTCAATGGCTACCTCTGCAGATAAGTAATTCTCTATTCATAAGTACGGTAGGAATCGGTTATAACAATTTCTGATATAGCGATGAATCGGATATAACGATATGTTTTCAAAGACCAGTCTAAACTCCGTTTAACTCAATGTAATTTGCAATCGGTTACAACGATGCCGGATATAACGATGAAACCTTTTATAGCGATGAAAATGTATCAGATTTAAGGCGAAAAACTGTTTATAGCAATGGCAAAAAATCGTGTTCTTACAAATACTGCTCGTTATTTCCATCCTGTTTTTAAATATGTAGCCACGTTATGTATGTATGTATGTAGACAACTGCTAAAATTCATCACATGCGCTGTTTTAATTCTATATATCGTTCTTTAAGTGTTGATTTTTTTTTTTTTAAAACGGTGCTTGCAGATAATTTCTACGGTGTTTGGTCAAAAAGACACAAGTCCATTTTTTGCAAAATTGAGTTGAGTATGTAGAACTATTCAGAAAAAAATCTATTTTCGTTTGGTCTTAACAGCATAAGTTTCAGTAGCCCGAATTCAAAGTTATTGAGTGGTCCAAAACACACATTACAATTATTTTAAAAATTGTGTTCGATCAAAATGACATAACTCCACATGTGTTGTTTTGACCAAACAAAAACTCAATTTTTTGAAAAATTGTGTTTGATCAGAATGACATAACTCCATATGAGTGTTGTTTTGACCGAGCGAGAACTTTCAAATTTTCAAATAATAATATGGTCAAAACAACAGGTAACTCAACTGTTGCTTTGTTTTCAGACGTTTTTTGTATATGCACTTGGTTCGTTTTTGTATTTAAATAGTGTTGTTTTAACAGAGTAATCGTGACAATATTGTGCATATTCCATATTCATTTTTTAATTTTTCATCAAGTGGAAGTTGCACTAGACTTAATAAAATAAATAAATAGGTATATAAAATAAAAATATACTGAAAAATTCTAATTTATATTTGTGTTTCAAGTAATTTCATGTTTTTCTTTTGATATATTATTAGTGTATAATAATAATATATATATTTTTTTATAATAAATAAACAAAATAAAAATAAGCATACTGAAAAAATTGCTAATTTATTCTTTTGTTTCAACTAATTCATATTTTCCTTTTATTTTTTTATTTCTAAACCTTAACAAATAAATAAATAAAATACACATTAAAAATAGCACTAAAATTAATAAAATAAATAAATAAATAAAATAAAAGTGGACTGAAAAAATTCTAATTTATATTTGTGTTTCAAGTAATATTCACGTTTTTCTTTTGTTATAATATTTATATATATATTTATATAATAAATAAATAAAATAAAAATTTACTGAAAAAATGCTAATTTATTATTTTGTTTCGACTTATATTCATTATTTCCTTTTGTTTTTTATTTTTAAACTTAAATACTTTTTATCAAAACTATTTTCAATCTGGATCTTATCTCAACTCCTTGAAAAAATACCAAAGTATAGTTTGGTCAAAACAACATATCTCCCATAAAACATGTTTTCGGAAAGATTTTTTTAAGTTTAATTAATTGATTGTTGTACAACTCATAATTTATATCATTTTGGCATTACAATACTACGTTAATATTATAACTGGATTTAGAAGAAATTATTGAACTTTAAAACGCATTTATCTCAAAACTAAGATTTAGGACTTATGTCTTTTTGACCAAACACCGTAGATTTTTAATATGATGAAAATATTGTTTTTTTTTTTAGCCTAACCTAGTTCATACGCTTCCACTTTCACACTGATTTGTATTGCAAGAGGAGCCAAACATGCGAGGGATATACATATATATACATATGTACATGTAAACACGTTGACATTCTCTTCACATAGCATCGTTTTCTTATTGCTATTTCGCTTTCAAATGGTTACTAGCTAGTAGCTAACGATGCTACAGATACTAGCGAGGATTTGCCGGATTTGAAAATGAGCAATCAATTGGTCTGGCGAAGTTCTATTTTTAAACTATGTTTGGGTGGGATGTACATGGGATCCAACCGTTATTCGCTAAGCGCGTTCGATTTCTTCAGAGAAAAAGAATCCAAAATAAGGTCAACAGTCGGAGAAGGAGAAGGCTTCTAAATCAGGCATACAGAGTTTTCACTTTAAAAAAGCAGACGGTCAACAGATCTATCTGAAGATATCTCAGCAAGAGGTCACACTGTAGTGAGGTCCTTATTAGACACAGCCGAAGACTGGATCATGAAAATACAAAGAGACATATTTCCTGACGCAATGCGACCGAGGTATATATAATTTTACAACTTGAGGGCATTTTAAGTACGTCCATCTAAGACAAACCGCATAGAATCACGCTTAAGGCAGCAAAGCAAGTCGCCATTGCATAAAAGCCCCACTCTAGCTGGCCTAGAACAATGCATCCGGCGAAAGAAAGAAACAAACGCCATAAAACTCAGTTGAAAGTTTTTTGTAATTTTTTTTTCCCCCTTATTTTAAACAAAGCTAACGATTTATGTCTCTCAGAAGAATCGCTCCATTCAAAGAGTTGACAGTGTCTCACAAACCCCTGCACCGCATCCCTTCGCTGGCTGTAGCCAGCCAATCCACCGCATTGGCCCAAACTAATAATTTAACTTATTCACATTTAATTCCTTTACCCATCGCCCCGGCAAAGAAAAATATCCTACACATCTTCCGGTGTCTGTTCAGGAGCTGCTCCTGCTACTACCGCTGCTGCTGCTGTGGTATTGTTTCATGTGTCGCCCAGACTCCTCTGGCCTA
The DNA here is from genome assembly GCA_949775065.1 of Brachyopa scutellaris. Lineage (NCBI taxonomy): Eukaryota > Metazoa > Arthropoda > Insecta > Diptera > Syrphidae > Brachyopa > Brachyopa scutellaris. Next base: position 96,028,623 of record OX459115.1, on the reverse strand, counting down.
GCAGCAGTAGACTGGCATAGAAGAATAGGAGGAACTGCCATAATAGTCATTCATCTTTTATTTTTGTATTTTTCTCGCCCGCCAACCGCACGACACCCGCTCCCTATCTCTCCACTTTGCTCCTTTCGAAAGGAGTTCGAGAATTTAAAATTGTTTCAGGAGCATGATCCTTTCTTCTCTTTCACTCTCTATCTGGCTGTCTTTTTGAATAATAATTTATTCGCCTGGTGGTAATTAACGAACCATTTATTGCCATGTCCTGTCCCGCTCTCCTATCGGTCTACACTACACTGGCCTAAGGGCGGAGAAGGATTAAAATAAGAAAGATGTGAAATAAAATATTAGAGAAATTCATTTGCTCACATATATAGGTACATGTAGGTAGAGCCGGCACAAAAGTCCGGTGAGGTCCTTTTTTGAATAGCTGATTGGGTGGCAAAGTGGGTGGGGGCTGCAGCGCTAGCGGTTGGTCACTTCAGAAAGACAAAAACATAACTCTGACTCTATGGTGTTGTCAAAATAAATCAATCGGTTTTATCCTTTTTTCCAGAAGAATTTGTTTTATTTTTAAGACCACCACACAAACACAGACACACGCATACAGAGGCATTGAGGGAAAATAAAATTGGATTTGCTTTTGCGGTACAGAAGGTGGACGTCTAAATAAATCAGTTTTGTTGGGATAAAATGCAGTGGCTACAAGGAGACGGGCGGCAGATGTGAATGTTTTCGAAAATATTTCCAAGCGATTGCCACTGACAGCGACTGGACAGTGTCTTGTTGGTTAAGTGCAGGCGTTTCCAGTGAATTCGCCCAAAATGTAAAACTGGGCAACAAGTAGAGACTTGTAAAGGTCTTCACGGAGCAGACTCAATAGATGACAGATGATAGCTCAGAACACGGCATATAGATACTCCTGTCTTTACGGACGGGTCAAAAACTGCTAGCGGCACAGCGTCCGGTATCTACTGTGTTGAACCAGATCTAAAGGTGTCCCTAAGATTCCCAGATACCTACAGCGCTTTTCAGGCAGAAGTTCTAGCCGTACTTAGAGCTGCAGAGCTTCTGAACATGAAACGAATATCCGAAAAGGATATTGATACTTACATCGACAGTCAGGGTGCGCTTAAGGCGCTAAAATCGTGCACTATTAAATCGGCACTTGTCAGGAGCTGCCGCACAACGCTCAGGGCACTGGTCACATCGGAATAGAGGGCAACGAGTTTGCCGATGAGTTGGCACCGAAAGGGGGGGGGGGGGGGGGGAATTGCCACTCCACCACTTTGCTGCATTAAATCAAAGGTAAACGACATGATTACAAGAAGTGGTAACCATAGATGGTCTAACATTGTAGGGCACAGGGCTTCCAAGGCACTTTGGCCAGTGCTGGACCGTAAAAGGACCAGCGAAATAATTAGAATTAGCAGGGCACAAGTGAGTATTGTTATAGGAATATTATCTGGGCATTGCCTTTTGGGCGAACATACCAAGATGCTCGGACTCACAGACACGTATAGTTGCAGATACTGTAATGATCTAGGTGTAGCAGAGGCTATCGCACATATTCTATGTGAATGTCAGGGCATTGCACGTAGTCGCAGGAATATTTTAGACTCCTACTTCTTTAGTAACCTAGAGGAAGTAGGCCGAATCAACCACAGACGTGTTTTAAAATTTAGCAGGGTACTAAAATGCTTTGAAGAAATTGTGGCGGTTTAGGTCTAGGCCATCCTTGGATGGTTTCTTAGGAGATCGCGATGGGCCCACTCTTGTGCCTAGTGTTTTGGAATGGCGCAGCCTCTTAACCGCTCTCAACCTAATCTAACCTAACCCAGCTCAGAATCGCTCTTTATGTCTGGAATACACGGCCTTTTGCCAGTACAGGACATTCGCAGGATGCCTGTTCGCATCGTCTGTTTCTCTTTTGCACTCTAAGAACTTACCGGCGGCCGGCGTTCTTAAATATCCTTTTTTATCGTCTCAGGCTTCACGTCCAATTCCATTGCAAATTTTCTGCTTAAATTGGAAATAGTCTAGCTCCCGGTGATGACCCATTTTAGTCTGTGGATTGTTCTTCAAATCAGCATATTTCGAATATGACCAAATTCACGGCTCCATCAGCTAGCCATAAAGCAGGTTTAATGTAACAGTTTTTTAAAGTTAAATTAGAGTCGTGATCACCGTGAAGGTGGTGGCAAGTGCATTGGACTACCATGCTGTGATGCCCGGGTTCAAAACCAGGAAAACTCCTAAAAGATTTTTCACGGTGCCACCTCTTTCCAATGTCTGACACGTAATCAAAGAGTATCATTTGTTACGATTGAGCTTCTCAACTCGGCGTTCGGAGTGGGCCTAAAACTGTAGGTCCCTTCCATTCGTGCAAAAATATAACACGCACATACAAATGGTTGCGAGGAGCAGGCCCTGGTTCACCCCGAGCTATAGCGCCACCTAAAGAAGAAGAATGAGTCGTTCTAAATTAAACAGATTGGCCAATGTTTAGGGGAGCTTTTTTTAGGACCTTGTTGAATACTGTTTCTTATGCTTTATCACCAGTTGAAAACGCAACGATTGACGTCCCCTCTATGTCCTTCTAAGTATGTGAATTTGATTGCACTAGCTTTGACTTGTCGTAAATCTTTTCCGTTTTGTCAAAACAAGACAAGTGTCAATGGAGATATTTTTTAAAAACATTGTCTGAAGCGACTTTGAAATCTTTGAATAGGTAATGAGGACCATACTTTTCTACACCCAATCAGACTAAGTTCGTAATTTTTGAGAAAACTATAATCCCTCTGTTGAACCGGTCTCATTCCTGTCTCCGAAGTCGAAGCTCCGTGGCTTTATAAAATTAGAAGGACATCCCTACTCTGACCATACTCACAACGCAACCACTATAATCCATTAAGCAATTAATAACCTCATCCTCACCTTCACAGGACTTTCATTTGGATAAAAACAAATCTCTTCCCTCTGCATGATCCTTTGACCATAACTCCAGGGAACATTTTTAAGAAATCCACCTACGTGTAGAAGTGGAAAACCACCAAACATCGAAAATCCCGATACGAACTATGTACTAAAAAGGACATCCGCTGGCTAGATACGATATTTATTAATCCCTTTCTTCGGCCTTAAAGTATACAGACAAACGAACGCATACTTCCCTCTAATGGAGTTACTCCACTGGCGACTTAAGATGTCTCGAAAAGTTATCTCACAAATGTTTCCTCATTTCCACATACTCACTCGCATATCCTTTGCTCTTTCTCCCGTCCCCCTCACTTTCATAATCCTTTATCCTTAATCCATTCCGTGTTTGTGCTGGAAACTTTTCTGAGATGTGGTTGTCCCTTGCATCAAAATGTTCGGTTAAAAGAAAATTATCGACGATGACACGTTAGAGGATATACACGAGAACGAGGAGCAAAACCAGTACGGTAAACGTAAATAATTTTGAATGTTCCCCTTTCCCCCCTCCCCCATCTCACAAACTTGGACCCTGAATAAGAAGAAACATGAACTCAAACTCATATACTAATGTTGAACAAAGGAAATCCTTTCTCAATGGCATTCCAAAAGGCATATATCTCGGGCCACCCTCGATCTGATGGTATCTCTTCTTTATGCCATTAGTACAAACTTCATTTATTTGTGCACCGGCATTTGACTCCCTGGATACTGGATACTGGATACAGGATACTCATACGAGTTAAACCATTCGAAGGATAAAACGAAAGTACTCATCCAGCCAATCGAATATGTATCTGAACAAATGGAAATTATTACCTACTACCAACGAGTGAGTACGCAACCAGCCAGTGAAGTCCTTCGCTGTGCACACCTCATTGTCATCGTACCTCTGCCGCCTTCCACCCACCCATCCGCTCAAAAATTCGTTATTCAGAGAAGTTACCAAAGTCAAAGATGAAGTTTTGCCTCCGCAATAAATGAAAAATCATTTCCAGGGCTTTTGGAATCTCCTTTTCGATTTTTTCAGGTTCATTTTTCCTTAGAGAGAGTCGTCCTTTGCCGATCTACCACATCCTTGTCCACACATTGGAATATTTCTTCTTCCTTTTTTTTTGAATTTGCATTTCAACTAAGTTTATCTCGAGCCTCCTTCAAAAGGATTCCTGTGTTTAAATGTGGTGCAGTGAGAAAGGCGAAATTCCTCAAATGTGCCACCAACGGCCGCACAAAAGGACGAGACTTATTCTGCTGCTGTGTGTATAATCGAATAATTTGCGCAATCGAAATAATTTTTGTGTGTACTTTAGCCGAGGGAGCATGTGTGTGGTGCGTGTCCTTGTGGGTGGGGTGGTTCGTCGTGTTTGAGATTTATTTTCATTTCGAAATCAAGGGGAAAATAGGCAACCAGGGAGGCAATGATGGTCAAAAGTCATATCAACAACACTAAATTATTATTATCTCAAAAGGTTGTGCAAAAGGATATGAAAAGTTGCAAGAGAAAGAGTCCAGAGCAAGCGGTACTACAGGCGTGTTACCTATGTGTGGAATGTTTGTCCTGCTTTTTGTGCGATGTTCATTTTGTATAGTTTTTAATCTCTACAAGGATATGCATGAGTGGGCAGTGTACACATATGCATGTGTGTGTACATCGAGGAAGAGTGAATTGAAAAATCTCTCCATTCACTTTGAAAGCAGAAGAAGAAGAATTATTTATTTGCATGCGATTAGGATATAAGTTTTGGGTTTGCTCAAAGGATATTGTTTGTATGTTCGTGTATGTGTAACCACCTATACTGATGATGAGAATGAATTGGATTTGTTTAAGGGAAGTTCAAAAGGCAAGAAGTCTTTTATAAGCGGCGGATAGGATAAGATGGAAAATGGAAGAGCTCACCACATATCTAGTGCCCCATGGTCCATGTCGAAAATTGAATTCATCGAAGGTAGGCTTTAAATGACTTGTGATTATTAAATGTCTTCTTTATGTATACTTCTTTAAATATGCGCCTCTTTATGGACAAATTAAAAAGAAAGGAATTGGCAACCCAATAATCTGTACATCTCATCTCAGTGTCCCGAAACAAAACTGTAATAAACCACGTATTGCTGTGGAATCATTATCTTCATAGGTTAGGTTAGGTTAGGTTAGGTGGCTATCCCCATATTTGATTGGATTCACTAAGGCAGTTAGTAGGTCCATTATGTTGACACATGAGTCGATTATAATCGGTACTTCTACACTTAGAATGCCAACAACACGCCGTGTTACCAAGCGGTCCTCCATCTAAGTACTTGATTTCGGTGATCAACGAGAACCGATGATTTTAGCGTGATATGGTCGCTGCAATAACGTTCATAGAACAAAAACAAAACAGTTCGAAATATACTGGAAACCATAACAGTGCATGCACAAAATTGATAAATTCGTCGTCAATTAGTTCCAGAAGCTAACCTTTTCAATAGATCTATAAAAAAAAGTGCCGGGTGGCCGTGGTGTAGTGGTAGTCGTCGTCGCTTGTCATGCGGAAGGTTCACGGTTCGAATCCAGATGTCTTTGAAGCATTTATTTCTCACGAAATAAAAATAAGTTGATCGATTTCAGAAGTTAATATCGAAACTTACACTGGCAGTAGGACGGTGGGTATGGCTGAAGAAATTGATCGCACAAACTATAATAATAAGACACATCTGGAAAAAACTCCTGTGAATCATAAGCAAGTACAAAAATAATACACAACTCTCCAGTTATCCTGGACACCACCCATAGAGTTAGTTGAAACTGAAACCTATCATCTGAGTTTCCTACCACTACGTCGATCTGTCTGTCTCTCGTTCTCGTCCTTCATGTGCTCGCGCTGTGTGTAAACATTATGAGGGTGCACCATAATGTCACCTACAAATTCACCGTAAAATGTTTTAACCTATTTCTTACAGTTTGGCCGGTATAAGGTTAATTTAATTACAAAGACCATTAAAAAACGAGCATTTTCTTGGATTAAGTGTCCATCATCAGACTGAATACAAGCTAATACTAATTTTTGAATAGTTCTTGTGACTAAATTAACTTAATTCCAGGAAAACTGTGAGCACCAGGTAAAAAGTTTGTTACTGAACACAAATATTGCTCATTTTTTAATGGTCTTTGTAATTAAATTAACCTTATACCGGCCAAACTGTAAGAAATAGGTTAAAACATTTTGCGGTGAATTTGTAGGTGACATTATGGCGCATAAAAATAATAATAGTAAAAAAAAAAAATTATAAGCACACTTTCCCAAAATAAATGCGATTTTCACAAAAATTGGTTGAAAAAAATCAAAAAAAATCTGTCTTTGAATACCAATATCTCGAAAATTAAAATACGGGTGGTAATAGTTTTTAACTGTTATAAACACTATTCAATTATCTATGAAACGAGTCTACTTTGGTTGCTCTAATTTTAATACACTAGAAATTATAATTGAATAACTGTTGGTACCATTTTCTATGAAGGAACGTTTTTAATCACCCTGTAGCTCAGTGGGAGTTCAAGATAGACCCCCCCTCTCATACGATTTTTTTCATAGTATGAACCAATGAATCAGATCAAAATATCTGTAACTCAAACCGGACCACCCTGTATAATACGCCCACACAAATGGTTGCGAGAAGCAGGCCAAGGTTCACCTCGAGCTGTAGCGCCAACTAAGTAAGTACTCTAAGAATTTGAACTTATTTCGAAGTAATATGACGTGTATGCAATTTCGCCAATAATTTCAAATACTCTCGAAATGTAGTTGCCCCGGATACTGACAGTAAAAAAAGTCCCCAAATGCGATATGGCGTTGAATTCATCTCCTTTGGTTGAGGCTCTACGAACAAGCTACGGCAGCTAGCCAGTTTTTTCATTAACTGCCTGCAGTTTCTTTGTGAGCACCGTGGTGTAGTGGTAAGTGCGTTGGAATACTACGCAATTCGGGTTCAATCCCAGCCCGGGTCCAACACATAAACGTTTTTTTCATGGTGCCACCTCTTTCGAATGTCTGACAAGCAATCAAAGAGTATCATCTGTCAATGACCTTCTCAACTCGGCGTTCGGCGTCGGCAAAAAACTGTAGATCACTTCCATTCGTTCAAAAATAAAGGACGCACATACAAATGGTTGCGAGAAGTAGGGCCTGGTTCACCCCGTACTGTAGCGCCCCCTTAAGTATAGCCTCCAGTTTCTTACTCCAACTTGGCTTATAGCTCTTCCGACGATATCTTCCGACGATATGTTCCATTGAAGCTAGTAATTAGTTTGGGGAGATAAGCTGATGATGTTTCCGACAAAAAATATTCGATACTGGAGACAGTCCACAGTTTTCGTTCAGCGTAAATGTTTCAAGACGGTTGGCTCACCAGTGTGGCTTTCGGTCCCAAAGATTGACGATAGAACAACTGTATTCAAAACAAACAAGTTAAAAAAAAAATCATAAGGACCAGGACCAGGACCGGTTTATATTCCCAGCTTAAGAATCCATAAAAAGCAGCTTTCTTTAAAAGGAACTCTTCAATCATTTGGGATACTAACATTTTTCCTTACAGGGCAATGAGATAGTGGCATCATGGTTAAGTTAGATTAAATTGAGAGGGGTTGAGAAGGTGAGCCATCCCAAGACACCAGGCACCAGAGTGGATCCATCGCGATCCCCTAGAGTCCATCCAAGGATGGTACCTAAACCGTCGAAATTTCCTCAGAGCATTTTATTACCCTGCAAAATGTTTGGACAGTATCTGCAACTATCCGTGTCTATGAGACCGATCCTCTTGGCGTGTTTGCCCAGAATGCAATACTCGGATACTATTCAAATAGCCATTCTCATTTATGCCGTTGGCTTCATGGTCAAAAGATTAAGTTTACAACCTCCACAGTCTATCAAATATCTGCTCTGCTATTTTCAAGGCTCTCAAGAATATCGGTTTGCTTACAATTTACAAATACCCAGAAGATCTAAAGATCCGTTTAGTTTGAGCCCTACCTTATAACAGACTTCGGCCACCAGAAAACAACCTAACTTCAGTCCAAACCCATCATCGATTCCATTGCTTCAATTGCCGCGGAGTTAGAAGGACGAAATTGTTAAAACAGGAAAGCAGATCCAGTGGTCCCGCAATGCATTGGGAAAATGGCGACTTTGGAAATAGCTCCTCTGAACAGCTCTAAGCCGAATTTCAGCCAGGATTTCTTCAATTACCCATTTGAGACGCTTCTACTTCAGATGGGTCACACATATAGGTTAAGGGATAAAGAAAAGCAAGACAATGAATCAGCGTTCTTCAAATATATATGTATTGAAAAATTTAAATAATGATATAGAATTGAACACTTCCATCCAAACAGCCAGCGCCACCACGATGACAGCTGAAACAAGACTAACTTCACTCATCCGGTGACGTGTCCATTACTTTTTGAGAGATACTGTTACGTAGGGAAGTGTTCCAGTTACAAAATTTTATAAGAAAATTCGCCCTCGAACATAAAAAGTCCTAATCCTCGATACAGAAAGAAGGAAGATAACAAAGCTTCAGCTTATAATAGTGTCGTCGATCGCGAATACTTTAAAGCTTTTCAGGCTGATCTTCCATGTTGTTTCTTTGTTTTATCACACTCACACACCTTTCCCTCTCCCACTCCCACTGTTCCTTCCAACTCGACACAACGCATCTTCGTAAATTTTGTCTAATTACTTTCAAGAAGTAACTGCAAACAATAAATAAGTCACTGCTAATGCCCTCCCGGTAGTTAGCACTATCTCGATGGCTATTAAATAAAATTGAGAGCTACTCTTATGCTTGATTATTGTTCGCCTCTTTCTCTCACTTCGAACTGTGCCTGGCTCGAAGGACGTCCAGTTAACAACATTTAATCCTCACATAACAATTATAAAAGACAAATTGTCTCGTTTGGGGACTTATCTCTGGGCTGCTGTTGTTAAACCATTCTCATCATTTATAAACAAAATTCGCGGATCTACTAGACGGGAAATAATTAACAAACAGCAAAAAAAAAACCAGGACATCCCAATATCCTTAGAAGTTAATCCATAGAGAGCTGTCTCTGCACTTACTCTTTCAAGGATTTGAATTTCTTTCTCAAACAGATCTTTCTCGTCCTTAATCCGTCTCGCATGCTGGCAAATGATTACCTTCGAGTCACACAACAACGCAACATATCCTTGCCCCCATCCCCCTATCGGAAAGCGGAGTTGAAGAGGAAACCATGCCGCATCGTTATCAGCATTTGCATAAAATGATAATTCAGCAGCGCGCAGCCTTAATAATGGCAGCCGCCAACTTAAGGAATTGAATTGAAGACGACGATGAGGACGACGACAACACACAGTGTAACAAGCCAAAGTGATTCTCCTTCAAGGATGCAATTGCGATGGCCTTCTCAGGAAGAAGGGAATGCAAAATGTTGCAATGGCCATTGCAGCAAGAGCACCATGCACCGCACAAAATATAAATGCGAAAGTGCTACGCTAGTTTGGGAAATCACAAACACACCCACATAGAACAGGAGCCACCAACACCAACCCTCTACCACACCAACTGTTTGTTGCCACGGCGGCCGCCAGCCCTCATTTGATATTCGCGCGATTTTAAATGCTCTATGCGCCTAATTTACTGTCTTTAATTAGATCCGCTAATTGCCAAGTTGTTTTTTGTAATTGTCTCTTATAATGGCAATAGCATCGCGCATCCTGTGTGGCGGTTCCTTTGGTGGTGCTTCCACTCCTCACATCCTTTGCCGCCTCTCTCTCAAGTGGCATTTGTACTAATAAGTGTACGAGGCGGAGGAGGTGCTGGTGGTGGTGGTGCTGCTGGTGGTAATGGTAGCGTCGGCTAACGCATAACTTTTAAGGACACAGTACGCGAGATATCGGATGAGAATAAAACGGTGTGGTGGTGGTGCTCCTGCTCCTGCTGCTGTTAGATTGTTTTCCATGCATTTGAATCGGTGCTAAGCGTAAGTATGTCCTTGGACGGGGAAAGGAGATTGTTACAATCTGACTACGAAAATGAAGGGAAAGAGGGGAATGCATTTCAAAAGCAGCTGTTTTTTTGGTCAAGCATATGTTTCTATTGAAGGATACACATTTCCATACGCCTGGTCTTAAATTGTATTTCACTGTGTCGGAGGAGGCAAGAATTCTATAGAATCTATTGACTCGAATGTCAAATTTCGACGGAGCTTTCACCCTTCCCCAAGCTTAATCTTAATTGTTTTCTTTTTGTTTCAAGCCCACTTCAGAGCTCGACAGTCCATTGAAAATAAACTGAACAGAGCCAACCAGAAGAAGTCGCTTGATTGTTTATAAAAATAAGTACATTTGTCCCACTAGAGGGAAACAACTACACTTGCAAACAAGACTTTTCTGGTGGGGACTTTAGGCTACCATCGCCCTTACTTCCTCTAAACCGTTTTCTTCAAGATTTGGCAGCTCAAACAAGGTTGTATTTTCATTATAGCTTCCGTCTTCTTTGACTTTTCTGTAGCTCAAGATAATAACGGTATCATCTTGTGTTTAGCCCATTTGCGAAATCTCCCAGGAGTTCACTTCCATCAAGATAATGTATAACCCATTATGATAGACAACGTTTTTTCTTGGATTTTTATTTCTGTATGTAAACTTTACATTTTGGATTACATACTCTTAGGCGGTGGTTATATAGCAAGCGTTTAATACAAGCGCTAGCTTAACCCATTTTGGCCCGGTACCAGTTCCAGTGGACATTTTTTCACGATATTTTCAAAAGTAGCTCATATGGACCCCATCAAACCAAAAAAGTCAAAACATTTTTCTCTTTAACCGTTTACCTGTTATGACCTGGGTAGTTTACTACCCACTGGGCCAATAAGTATAGAAAAAAAATTTATTTCAAGAAAATCAACATTGCATAAGCTATTTAGCTAAGTAATAAGTAGTACGAAGGGGTAAAAAACTATGTACTTATATGTTTGTAGTATATTTTCCGAAGCATTTAGAATGCAAACTAGCTAATAATACACTTTATACAAATAAAGGGCGCCTTACTGTGACGAATTTTGCAGCGCTTTTGTCACTAATGCTACCATCGAAATATTGTATTATGCATGTGGATGGGCGATTGCGGTCTGCTCTCAAAACCTCCTTAGACACATGGTCTCTTAGCTCCAATTGTGGCTTGACATTTCCCGATTTCGTGACCAAAACAAGCAATTCTCATGCATTGAGCATCATGTTGGAAGATGTATTGACAAAAAGTGGTCACCACTACTTTTTACTGTGAATACCTCAATAATCGCCTACGGTGATTGATGAGCCGTCTTATTTTGGCAAATGTATCCGATCGAACTTCGTGTTGCCTGATAAATGAATAAGTCATTTGATTGATTCAAATATCGACATTGAAAGATTCTTCGCAATTGAAACTCAAAATGTATGCTGAATTGACCAGTACATACAATTTCCATGGAGGAAGTGTATGGTATTCATTGCGGAACAGTGTATCCAAGAATCTCTTCAATTCGTGCATGTTGAATTGAAGCTGTGCATTATGTTGTGCCGCATATTGGTTATTAAATACTTTTATCATTTCGTTAATGCCATCAGTATGGAAAAGAGAAAACAACTGAGATGACGATTTACCACCAAACCTACGACAATGATAGGTAATAAAAGAGCGTTTTAGCATATTTTATACTTGCTTTAGCGGAGTATAATACCCAATAGCTGTGATATAGATTAAATTCTGGCTGCTTCAGCATCCACTTCCACGTTAAGAATACTCAAAGATACGTTATTCTGACAATGATTAAAAGGTGGCTCCAATCTGGTCTCCGACTCTGCCTCATGATCATGTAAACCACCCTCCTCTAAATATTCTAGCTCCAAAGTTCCACAGAAATCTATTAAAAGGAGTGCATTGTCGACTTTTGAAGGTACATACACAACATTTGCGTATTCCGTTCTGTACACCTTATTGACCACATAATCTTCTTCATCAGGTGACTAAAGCAAGGCCATAATCTCCTCCATTTGCATTGTTGTTGTTTTAATCTATCTAGTACACCATTTATTATCTTGACTAAATACTGAATCTGGATGAATCACCTTGAAATGCGAAACAAATAAATAAACAAAAAACGGTAATTTCAAATTATTTCAATGTTATACATGACTTGTCTTAAAATGAAAAAAAATCTTACATATTGGCCCGTTGGGCAGAAAACTACCCATCAATTTTTGAACGTTGATCTGTCAGGTCTGATACACGGAACACATAAAGTAATGATACAAATGTTTAGTACTTTATATTGACGTTATAGAATAGACATTATATTTTATTGTTTATATATTTATAATATTTTTCTTATTTTTTTTGTAAATGCTTTTTTGAAGCCTACATTTTAGGCCCCAATCATAGTGTTAAAAGAGAGGGGTGGGGGGAAGAATGGAAAACAAAATGGTAACTAACACTACTAAAATTACATTTACATAGAAACATTTTACAAACAGTCATTAATCCTCTGGAGTAAAAATTATAAAAATCTGGGTAGAAAACTACCCACTCGGGCCAAAATGGGTTAAGCATGTCGTGTGTTCGATTAAAATTGAGCTAGTTAATGCTTCTGTTTCTGTTTAGGTCTAGCAAAGTGCACAACAAGTCAACAATTTTTAGAGGAAGAACTTTTATTTTTATTTTACAGACTGGCATTTAGATTTAACAAAATGGACAATTGAGACGGTGACACTAGGATTTGGAAAATGTGTCGCTATCATGTTTTGAAGTCTGCGATTTTAGTCCAAAGTGAGTTTAAGCGGTCATTTGGCGACATTCCTCTGAGCAGATGGACCGGAATAATGCAAGTTTTATCTTTTGCCGAGCGTGGGGCAGTCACAAGGCGGCCTTATCACCAAGATCCTTCAGTTAGAATACAGGATTTCGACCCAGGACTTATCTGATCAAATGGGAATAAGCAGACCATTATCCACAAAGATTTGAGCTTATTTCCCTACAAAGTTAAAAAAAAAAAACAAGCAAATTGAGTCCAGCAGTCTTGCCGATTCGCTTGAAAATTTCCCAAAAGATCATTTAAATGGTGGAAGAGGACAATAATAATATGTTGAACTTTATTTGTATGCCTGATAAGGGCCCTTTTGATTTCAACAGCAATGTAAACAAGTATAATTTTCAAGTATAGAGTCACTCTAACTGCATCCAGCTCGAATCACATAATGGTGTGCAGTTTCCTCGAGCTGCATTGTCGGGACATACTTTTTTTCAAGAAAACGGTCGCACTGAAACGGTCAATGGAGACCGTTATTTAAAGATTTTGAAGAAGTCCCAGAACTTACCCGAATAAAAAAAAAAAATTTAACTATCCATCTTCGGTTAGTATCAATTTTCGATTTAACTCGCGCTTGCAATTGCAATTCAACTCACTGCAGAAATTTTACAAGCGCGTGCTCGCGCTTACTCGCGCTTGTAAAATGTTGTTACATAACCACCATGCTCTGATAAAATGCATTTAATTTAAAGCGCGAGCTCGCGCGAGCAAGCGCTTGTATTACACGCAGCTAACAAGCACAGATCGCCAAGTTTCGCTTTTGGACTCGCTGACTTCAAAGTTAGATTGACTTTTGACGACTAATGACTAATGACTTATGACTTGTTGATTGGTACTTAGAAGTACCGATTGAATGTGTGACTTATAATTAATATTTAAATGTTTTTTTTTCTTAATGATACTGGTTGCCAGGACAAACGATTGCTGTGAAATCTGTTTGTATTACTGGCATCCAGTAGTGTACACTATTTAGCATTACCCAGGTTGCACCACGTGGAGGCAGTGTACTTTGCAACCCACGACACAAGCCTGCGACAAACCGTCCGTCTCTCGATCTTGTCCTTCAGGCACAAAATTAAAGGTAACCAATATCGGAAGACGGAAGGCACGCGGAAAGTCGGCTCTTGTACGTGACTTCAATTAGATGTCCACGTTGCATGGCATCACATTGGTCGCATACCTCAAAGGGTCTTTCTCGCCTACCGTCCGTAGGGAGGGAACTCACTTTCAGTCCGACAGTGGTTTAAATATCAAAATGTTCTCTATTCAAATTCCTTGCCTACCGTCCGTAGGAAGGTCAGAACTAGCTTTCGGTCTGAAAGCAGTTCACTGGTATAAAGGACATCCTCGCCTACCGTCCATAGGGAGGGAAGAACAACCTTTCAGTCCGAAAGATGTTCACTGAACATATCACCATATCGTTAAATTGTTTTCGCGAAGGCGACTGTGATGACATGCAGAGTGGGAATCCTTGTGAAAGGACTTCGAAGATATGCTAGAAGGACATAAACAAAAGTTTAGAAAAAAGCAATTCAACCCGGTAACGCGATAAACCGACGAATTAGGGAGTACAATCCATATCAGCGCATGGAATGCTGGATTTTGCACGGCTCTCACTTGGATGTCCACTTTGCATGGCATCACATTGGTCGCATACCTCAAAGGGTCTTCCTCGCCTACCGTCCGTAGGAAGGGAACTCACTTTCAGTCCGAAAGTGGTTTAAATATCAAAATGCTTCAAATTCCTTGCCTACCGTCCGTAGGAAGGTCAGAACTAGCTTTCGGTCCGAAAGCAGTTCACTGGTATAAAGGACATCCTCGCCTACCGTCCATAGGGAGGGAAGAACAACCTTTCAGTCCGAAAGATGTTCACTGGACATATCATCATATCGTTAAGTAGTTTCCGCGAAGGCGACTGTGATGACATGCAGAGTGGGAATCCTTGTGAAAGGACTTCGAAGATATGCTAGAAGGACATAAACAGAAGTTAAGAAAAAAGCAATTTAACCCGGTAACGCGATAAACCGACGAATTAGGGAGTACAATCCATATCAGCGCATGGAATGCTGGATTTTGCACGGCTCTCACTTGGATGTCCACTTTGCATGGCATCACATTGGTCGCATACCTCAAAGGGTCTTCCTCGCCTACCGTCCGTAGGGAGGGAACTCATTTTCAGTCCGAAAGTGGTTTAAATATCAAAATGTTCTCTATTCAAATTCCTTGCCTACCGTCCGTAGGAAGGTCAGAACTAGCTTTCGGTCCGAAAGCAGTTCACTGGTATAAAGGACATCCTCGCCTACCGTCCATAGGGAGGGAAGAACAACCTTTCAGTCCGAAAGATGTTCACAGGACATATCATCATATCGTAAAGTAGTTTCCGCGAAGGCGACTGTGATGACATGCAGAGTGGGAATCCTTGTGAAAGGACTTCGAAGATATGCTAGAAGGACATAAACAGAAGTTAGGAAAAAAGCAATTTAACCCGGTAACGCGATAAACCGACGAATTAAGGAGTACAATCCATATCAGCGCATGGAATGCTGGATTTTGCACGGCTCTCACTTGGATGTCCACTTTGCATGGCATCACATTGGTCGCATACCTCAAAGGGTCTTCCTCGCCTACCGTCCGTAGGGAGGGAACCCACTTTCAGTCCGAAAGTGGTTTAAATATCAAAATGTTCTCTATTCAAATTCCTTGCCTACCGTCCGTAGGAAGGTCAGAACTAGCTTTCGGTCCGAAAGCAGTTCACTGGTATAAAGGACATCCTCGCCTACCGTCCATAGGGAGGGAAGAACAACCTTTCAGTCCGAAAGATGTTCACAGGACATATCATCATATCGTAAAGTAGTTTCCGCGAAGGCGACTGTGATGACATGCAGAGTGGGAATCCTTGTGAAAGGACTTCGAAGATATGCTAGAAGGACATAAACAGAAGTTAAGAAAAAAGCAATTCAACCCGGTAACGCGGTAAACCGACGAATTAGGGAGTACAATCCATATCAGCGCATGGAATGCTGGATTTTGCACGGCTCTCACTTGGATGTCCACTTTGCATGGCATCACATTGGTCGCATACCTCAAAGGGTCTTCCTCGCCTACCGTCCGTAGGGAGGGAACTCACTTTCAGTCCGAAAGTGGTTTAAATATCAAAATGTTCTCTATTCAAATTCCTTGCCTACCGTCCGTAGGAAGGTCAGAACTAGCTTTCGGTCCGAAAGCAGTTCACTGGTATAAAGGACATCCTCGCCTACCGTCCATAGGGAGGGAAGAACAACCTTTCAGTCCGAAAGATGTTCACTGGACATATCATCATATCGTTAAGTAGTTTCCGCGAAGGCGACTGTGATGACATGCAGAGTGGGAATCCTTGTGAAAGGACTTCGAAGATATGCTAGAAGGACATAAACAGAAGTTAGGAAAAAAGCAATTTAACCCGGTAACGCGATAAACCGACGAATTAAGGAGTACAATCCATATCAGCGCATGGAATGCTGGATTTTGCACGGCTCTCACTTGGATGTCCACTTTGCATGGCATCACATTGGTCGCATACCTCAAAGGGTCTTCCTCGCCTACCGTCCGTAGGGAGGGAACCCACTTTCAGTCCGAAAGTGGTTTAAATATCAAAATGTTCTCTATTCAAATTCCTTGCCTACCGTCCGTAGGAAGGTCAGAACTAGCTTTCGGTCCGAAAGCAGTTCACTGGTATAAAGGACATCCTCGCCTACCGTCCATAGGGAGGGAAGAACAACCTTTCAGTCCGAAAGATGTTCACTGGACATATCATCATATCGTTAAGTAGTTTCCGCGAAGGCGACTGTGATGACATGCAGAGTGGGAATCCTTGTGAAAGGACTTCGAAGATATGCTAGAAGGACATAAACAGAAGTTAAGAAAAAAGCAATTTAACCCGGTAACGCGATAAACCGACGAATTAAGGAGTACAATCCATATCAGCGCATGGAATGCTGGATTTTGCACGGCTCTCACTTGGATGTCCACTTTGCATGGCATCACATTGGTCGCATACCTCAAAGGGTCTTCCTCGCCTACCGTCCGTAGGGAGGGAACTCATTTTCAGTCCGAAAGTGGTTTAAATATCAAAATGTTCTCTATTCAAATTCCTTGCCTACCGTCCGTAGGAAGGTCAGAACTAGCTTTCGGTCCGAAAGCAGTTCACTGGTATAAAGGACATCCTCGCCTACCGTCCATAGGGAGGGAAGAACAACCTTTCAGTCCGAAAGATGTTCACTGGACATATCATCATATCGTTAAGTAGTTTCCGCGAAGGCGACTGTGATGACATGCAGAGTGGGAATCCTTGTGAAAGGACTTCGAAGATATGCTAGAAGGACATAAACAGAAGTTAAGAAAAAAGCAATTTAACCCGGTAACGCGATAAACCGACGAATTAAGGAGTACAATCCATATCAGCGCATGGAATGCTGGATTTTGCACGGCTCTCACTTGGATGTCCACTTTGCATGGCATCACATTGGTCGCATACCTCAAAGGGCCTTCCTCGCCTACCCAAATATTCAATACATAAAGTGTTAAAAATACGAAATTAATTTTAGCGATATTTGAAATAAACACGAATGCACGCTATGTCGTTAGGCGCTTAATTGAATAGAATGAGCATAAGGAAGCATCAGTTCAAAAGAAAGCGACCAATTCAATACAAGGTTTTAAAGCATGAGAATTTAACACGAACCCGAACCAGATGAAAGTCAAAGAGCCTCAGAGACTACATTATGATATTTTTCACTATCAATCCGTGCACCTTGGTAGGTGCTACAAAAGTTGCGAGTTCCCATGCAATACAAATAAAAAAACTGAAAACAAAATAAAATGATTGCTGTGGTAAAAAAAAGTTTGATAAACAAAGATCGACAGGTGGTCCGGGCATGAGAAGCTCGCGAGAACAAAAATCAAAAGAAAAAAAATACAAATGCTGAAACCTACCTAATTAAAATATTCTAGGTTGAGTTATGTTCTAACTTTTCAGTTTTATATGTTCATTTAATTGTTATTAGTTAATTTATTAATTTAAGTTATTTATAAAACAGTTTTCAAAAGAAGACATCTGGACAGCAAAACCATATGATGCCGCAATATAATTTAATTAAAGTTATGTGTTTGCATTATAATTAAAGTAGAAAGGACATATGGTGCATATGTATTGTAAATATACATATGTAGTTGTAAATATGATTTAAGTATATATAGTTAATAAAAATAGGTTATATTTTATATATGGTATAATAATATAGAAATAGGTTATATACGATATGTATGTAAATATAAGGTATATGGTTTATGTACGTATATAGGGTATATGGTAATATATGTATGTATTATTATAAAAATAGTATATATATATAGTCAATAAGGGAAATATGAATAAAAGGACTCATCCTGCAGTGGAAGTTTGATGGTCTTGAAGTTTTGAAGTCTTGAGGCCTTAAAGAATAAAAACAAAATAAATTTTAAGTAAATATAATTTAAGCAAATGAGAATTCAATAAAATGTTCGGAGAAAAATTTAAAAGTATGTGTGAAACAGTGCGTGTACAAGTTGCCCAGATTTAAAAAAGAAATAAAGAAAAATAATTTCCAAAACCAATCTGACCACGTCATAGCGCCGAAAAAAAAATCAAAAAAAGGTTAAAGAAATCAGCTGACCCGCCGCAAAAAAAAAATCAAAAAATTCACCACAAAGGTCAAGTCAAGTCAAACAAAAATACAAGCAACCAGCCGCCCAAAACAAGATTTAAAAAAACAAAATAGATCAGCTAGCCCGCGGCCAAAAAAAAACCGAAACATTTCCCACAAGGGATCATGTCAATTAAAAAAAGAATAGAAAAACCAGACCCGCCAAAAAAAATACAGAAAAAAACTTACATTTCCACTGAATGTTAACGCCTATCCGTAAAGGTGGGAGCCCAGCAGCCTCAAAACAAAAAAAAAAATAAAAAAAAATTTAAAAATATAAAAAAAAAATGTAAAATAAAAAACAATAGTAATTTTCCGCAGACCAACCACCGACCTGCCAATGCAATCCATAAAGGCAGGAATCCAGCAGTCAACAAAAGATTACTAAAAAAGAAATTTAAAAAAAATTTAAAAAAAAAATTTAAAAAAAAACAATTGAAATTTTTTGCCGACCACCTCAAGCACTGATCAAGTGATCACTGACTGACTGATCTGCCAATTGCCATCCATCAAGGCGGGAATCCAGCAGTCAAAACAATTTATTAAAAACAAAAATTTATTGAAAAAAAAATTTTTAAAAAAAAATGTATAAAAAAATTTAAAAAAAAATATTAAAAAAAAACAATCGAAAGTTTTCATCTACCATCCACCGACCGACCACCTCAAGCACTGATCACTGACTGACTGATCTGCCAATTGCCATCCATCAAGGCGGGAACCCTGCAGTCAAAAAAAAATTATTGAAAAAAAATTTAAAAAAAAAATGTATAAAAAATATTAAAAAAAAAATCGAAATATTCCGCCGACCATCCATCGACCGACCACCTCCAACACTGATCACTGACTGATCTGCCAATTGCCATCCATCAAGGTAACCCTGCAGCCAAAAAAAAATTATTGAAAAAAAATTTGAAAAAAAAATTTAAAAAAAATATTAAAAAAAAAACAATCTAAATATTTCGCGGACCATCCATCGACCGACCACCTCGAGCACTGAACACTGACTGACTGATCTGCCAATTGCCATCCATAAAGGCGGGAACCCTGCAGCCAAAAAAAATTATTGAAAAAAAAATTTGAAAGAAAAAATTACAAAAAAAATCAATCGAAATATTCCGCCGACCACCTCAAGCACTGATCACTGACTGACTGATCTGCCAATTGCCATCGATCAAGGCGGGAACCCTGCAGTAAAAAAAAAATAATTGAAAAAAAAATTTATTGAAAAAAAAATTTAAAAAAAAATATTAAAAAAAAACAATCGAAATTTTTCATCGACCGACCACCTCAAGCACTGATCACTGACTGACTGATCTGCCTATTGCCATCCATCAAAGCGGGAACCCTGCAGTAAAAAAAAAAAATAATTGAAAAAAAATTTATAAAAAATATTAAAAAAAAATCGAAATATTCCGCCGACCATCCATTGACCGACCACCTCAAGCACTGATCACTGACTGAATGATCTGCCAATTGCCATCCATCAAGGCGGGAACCCTGCAGCCAAAAAAAAATTATTGAAAAAAAATTTATTGAAAAAAAAAATTGAAGAAAAAGTTAAAAAAAAAAAAATCTAAATTTTTCATCGACCATCCATCGACCGACCACCTCAAGTACTGATCACTGACTGACTGATCTGCCAATTGCCATCCATCAAGGCGGGAACTCTGCAGTCAAAAAAAAAATAATTGAAAAAAAAATTTAAAAAAAAAAATGTATAAAAAATATTAAAAGAAAAATCGAAATATTCCACCGACCACCGCAAGCACTGAACACTGACTGACTGATCTGCCAATTGCCATCGATCAAGGCGGGAACCCTGCAGTAAAAAAAAAATTATTGAAAAAAAAATTTATTGAAAAAAAAATTTAAAAAAAAATATTAAAAAAAAACAATCGAAATTTTTCATCGACCGACCACCTCAAGCACTGATCACTGACTGACTGATCTGCCTATTGCCATCCATCAAAGCGGGAACCCTGCAGTAAAAAAAAAAATAATTGAAAAAAAATTAAAAAAAAAAGAATTTATAAAAAATATTAAAAAAAAATCGAAATATTCCGCCGACCATCCATCGACCGACCACCTCAAGCACTGATCACTGACTGAATGATCTGCCAATTGCCATCCATCAAGGCGGGAACCCTGCAGCCAAAAAAAAATTATTGAAAAAAAAATTAAAAAAAAAACAATCGGAATATTTCGCCGACCATCCATCGACCGACCACCTCAAGCACTGATCACTGACTGACTGATCTGCCTATTGCCATCCATCAAAGCGGGAACCCTGCAGTAAAAAAAAAATAATTGAAAAAAAATTAAAAAAATAAATTTATAAAAAATATTAAAAAAAAAACAATCGAAATTTTTCATCGACCGACCACCTCAAGCACTGATCACAGACTGACTGATCTGCCAATTGCCATCCATCAAGGCGGGAACCCTGCAGTCAAAAAAAAAATTATTGAAAAAAAAAATTATTGAAAAAAAAATTTAAAAAAAAACAATCGATATTTTTCATCGACCGACCACCTCAAGCACTGATCACTGACTGACTTATCTGTCAATTGCCATCCATCAAGGCGGGAACCCTGCAGTAAAAAAAAATTATTGAAAAAAAAAATTATTGAAAAAAAAATTAAAAAAAAAAATTAAAAAAAATATTAAAAAAAAACAATCGATATTTTTCATCGACCGACCACCTCAAGCACTGACCACTGACCAGAGTATATCTAATAATTATTAGATATACTCTGCCACTGACTGACTGATTTGCCAATTGCCATCCATCAAGGCGGGAACCCTGCAGTCAAAAAAAAATTATTGAAAAAAAAAACTGAAAAAAAAAAATAAAAAAAAAAAACAATCGAAATATTTCGATGACTATCCATCGACCGACCACCTCAAGCACTGGTCACTGACTGACTGATTTGCCAATTGCCATCCATCAAGGCGGGAACCCTGCAGTCAAAAAAAATTATTGAAAAAAAAAATTATTGAAAAAAAAATTTTAAAAAAAATTAAAAAAAAAAACAATCGAAATTTTTCATCGACCGACCACCTCAAGCACTGATCACTGACTGACTGATCTGCCAATTGCCATCCATCAAGGTAACCCTGCAGCCAAAAAAAAATTATTGAAAAAAAATTTGAAAAAAAAATTTAAAAAAAAAACAATCGAAATATTTCGATGACTATCCATCGACCGACCACCTCAAGCACTGGTCACTGACTGACTGATTTGCCAATTGCCATCCATCAAGGCGGGAACCCTGCAGTCAAAAAAAATTATTGAAAAAAAAATTTTAAAAAAAAATTAAAAAAAAAAACAATCGAAATTTTTCATCGACCGAGCACCTCAAGCACAGATCACTGACTGAATGATCTGCCAATTGCCATCCATCAAGGCGGGAACCCTGCAGCCAAAAAAAAATTATTGAAAAAAAATGTATTGAAAAAAAAATTTGAAAAAAAAATTAAAAAAAAACAATCGAAATATTTCGCCGACCATCCATCGACCGACCACCTCAAGCACTAATCACTGACTGACTGATCTGCCAATTGCTATACATAAAGGCGGGAACCCTGCAGTAAAAAAAAAATTATTGAAAAAAAAAATTATAAAAAAAATTTATAAAACAAAATTGAGAAAAAAATATTTAAAAAAAACAATCATATATGTATATATATGTATATGTACGGATGTGTGTATGCATGTATGCACCTACTTATGTATGTGTGTATATATCTTCATATGAACATATCTAATATTCAACCACTTAGTTTATATTGCATACATTTTGCTCATATTTGTCATTTCATATTTTTCAATTATTGGGTAGTCCCTATAATGCTCTCAAAACAGACTTTGCCAAAGTAATTTTTTTTTCGAAATAAATTTACACGGAATTACGAATTATTATCGCCGATGATCCGTGTAGATCATTGGTTTGTATGTCTGCTTTTACACTTAAGACATGTGAGTCTAGACTTTTTTCGAATTTCTCTTTGTTATTTACATCCGTGAATCTTGCGCTTTTACACTTCAGACTTTTTTCCTTGACTCAAATTTGACATTCCTCTTTTATTTTGCAGTTCTTGTATTGTGCAGATGACTAGGTGGGAAGCAACATAATGATAAAACGAAGAAGATAAAAGAAAAACTTCAAAAAGAGTCGCCAAAAACTTTACCCTCGACTCACATGGCAAAATATTTTCCTTCTCATCTTTTCGAACTTTCTTACTCTTTTGCACCCATGTGAGTCTAGACTCACAAGTTTAAGTGTAAAAGCAGACTATGCATTACAACAACACTACGTGATCTAGCTTTTTATCAAAATCAAACCTGCTTAATGTCTGCATCCGTGGTAGAAACCTTCGCTAAAAACCTGCTAAATGTCTGTATCCGGCTAAAGGTTATGTAATAAAACGGCAATTTCGCGCTAAAGGTCTGAGTCTGAGCTAAAAAGGTGTTAATACGGCTTATAAAAATGTTCGTTGCTTTTGATATTATTCGATAAATAACGCTGCCTTATCATTTCCCAAACCATTGTCACCACCATCAGCATGCTAACTTCAAATATAGATGTCACTCAGATAAGGGTTCTTGTATGAGAAAATTTTCGTTCATAAAAGGAGGAAATGCTTGTTTATCAGTCGCTTCTTGTTCTTTATTTCTGCTTGGGAGCAAGAAACATAATATTAAGAAGTTAAGCCAATTTTTCAAATTTGCTGAAATCAATTTAATTGTCTGAAGAGTGGTTTGACGGTGTTTGAAAAGTACAAACAGAACACATTATATGTATTTTAAAAAATTACAATTCAATGTATAGTCTCGACGAACACACCCCTTTCATTTTCAACCTCATACCACAACCTCTTAAATTTTGAAATGTCATTTGTCAAAATATTTAGAAAAGTCATAACGATACATTTCATTCAACCCCTTGCCGCACATTTAATTGGTTTGTTTTATATTTTTCCAATGTAGCACGTATTAAATTTTATTATTTTTAATAATTGCTTTCAATTTTATTGTAGAATGCATTCGCATTCGCAGTCGCAATAATGAACCTCGACGATGTGGTGTACCTCGCCTGCCTGCTCTCGTGCATTGGGCTTGGTGTATTTATGCGAAAAATCAAAGATAGTACGCACCGAGTTCTACTGAGTACAGCATTTGGAGTTTTGATTGTTTTCATTGTTTCCGGGTGGCATATCCTTCATTGTTTGGTGTCCTTTAGTTTGTGTGCTTTGGCTATTCAATATGTTCATCCAAGGTGAGTGTTTTTTTAATCTTTGCCCTCGAGAATATTGAACTTTGATTTATTTTCAGCAAATGTCATCTGGTTAGCTTTGCGATTATGTTCGGCTATTTGGTGTTCTTCCGGACGACGTCTTACTTTGGACTTCCATCGGCACCGGGCCACACGAATATGATACAAATGATTCTGACCCTAAAGGTGAATTCTTATCGGTGATTCAATCTTTGCGGCTGTGATATGTTTTTTATTGTAGATTGCTGGAGTTGCATTTGAAAAAAATGCCTCCTATAAGAAAATCGAACAGAGAAAGAAGGAAATCGTCGAAATGAGTCAACCGTCGACTAGTGAGAAAAAGGATTTAGGACCATTAGTAGAGCTGACAGACTATGACGTGGAACTACAAGCAATCAGCTTCGTGGAAATGTTTCATTACTCATTTAACTATATAGGAGTTTTAACAGGTGATCATATTTATTTTTTTGTTTCCATTTTAATGACAGCACGAATAATGAATTGCGAAAAAAAAAAACTGATTAGATTAGGGGCTATCATTCATGCATTCGCGTGTGTATACAGTAGTAATTGACCTCTTATCGCCGGCGATGTGGATTTGTTTACTTCTCTAACACCGTCTATATTTTGTTTTAAATCAGAAATTATGAAAAGTTCATTAACTTTTCTACAAACTCTACAATCGTGATATTCCAAAGGAAAATACGCCTTCAGCCGTTTAGGATGGAAAAAGACTGTCATGTTTCTTTGAAACAATAATATCGGTGTAAAACAGGGATGGAACTTTAGCCCACAAGCATTTGTGATGTTTATTGATGACATACGACTAAGTGAAGTTTTGTATTTGGGTATTACAACCGGGGAAATGGGTGGAATACATATTGAAAAACTTTATATCATTTTATCCCTTTTTAGGGTTCCGTAGAGTACCAGGAAACTAATATATTTTCGCTGTCTGCAGCGCCCGCTCTAGCGGTTACGTCGCCCCGGACAAAAAGACAAATTAGCGCCCCTTAAGCATATTTATAAACGTAGTACATATTTAGTTTCATTTTTAAATGCTATTAAAAATGTATATTACTGAACAGTCTCAGTATTGTTGAAAATGCCATTATTTTGAAAACAAAACCATGTAAAATTATTCACGCTAAAATCACAAAAAGTCACAAGTTGTAGCAGCGCTCTGCTCGTCTGCTTTTCTGTTCAGGGAAGTAAAGGGTTTTTAAATAAGAATATAACAATTTTATATTTAAATAAAATACAAATATCAGGCTTAAATTTACTCCAGGGGCCTGTACCACAAAACAACAAGCATTGTACAAAACGCGAATATTAACAAGTAACAAGAGATTCGTAGTACTTTTTACCACTATAGCACGTACAGCCTGTCTGGTGGGACGATTATAACGACGAATTGGAGTATGTGCCCTTAAAGCTGTATTTGAAAGTTTCAATACAGATATTTTGTTCTACTTTCAAAAAAAAATTATTCCAAAACGAAAATTCAAAAAAGCATCTACTTCAAACGTGTTGCTTTCAAAGTCTACTTTGAACTTATTTAACTAAATATGTATACCTCTTTTATGTTTGTTTTCTTTAAAATCTAGAATTGTACATATTTTTAATTTTTGGACATAGATAAGTAGCATAAATAGGCTGCACTGTAAATTTTTGATAAACGAAAAAATCGATATGTGAAATTATCTATTGGGTATTATAACATATCAACATTTGCTCTCACTTATAGCCAAAATGCCGCCCCTAAATGTTGGCGCCCCGGACAAATGTCCGGGTTGTCCGCCCCTGGAGCGGGCCCTGCTGCCTGTCAGTCGTATCTCACAGTCCACTCACTTACTCATTTGTATATCTGTGGAGGTGAAATTCGGTATACAGACGTGAATCGGTCACGATTATTCTATGAGGGCGAATATGTGTGTATTTTGCTGTGTAATACGGTTACAATGATGATATTTTTTTGATTGTTTAAAAATGCGCCCTCAATTTAAATGTGGAAAACAGTAACTATTGGAAGGACGTGTAATGCAATTTACTTCTGAAGCTGAAGGAAAACTCATGCAAATAGTATCGAAAATGTAAAAAGTTCTGTTCACACCTTAATCATAACATTTGAGACAATCACCCCAATTCTGAAAGCAAATACATATACAAAATACGAGTATGGTCGTATGTACATAGCTTTTAAAAATTGGGGTGAATAACTACTTAAACGAACGATAACTACTTGACTAAAGTTATATTTTCGATTTTTAAAGCAAGAGAGGAAATTATAAACCTCATTTGCACTTTGTATGGTCTAACGAGTCACATTTCCAAGTGTGGGAAAAGTATAACAAATGAAAACAAGAACAATGCGCTACCAGTTTAAGTGTTGCCATCTTTTTAAGCACTATCAGATTTATGTCATATGTGGTCATGTAAGGTGAAATGCATATTATCACTCGTACAGACGCTCGATTTTTCATCTGACTTCCATCCAATCATATTACATTACCTTTTCTCTTTTAAGGTCCCTACTATCGTTACCGGACCTATCGTGACTACATTGAGATGCCATTTAAGGAATATGCAAAGTGCTCGGAAGTGACAATTCAAAATCTCAAGTACACAGCTCTCTATGGCGTTCTATACTTGATTGCAAACTACATTTGGCCTTTAAGCGTATGTTATAATTTAATACATATTCTTTTCTTTTACGTTTATTTCTTTTTTTTCCTTAGTACGCTCTGAGTGATGAATTCTATCAGGAACGCAGTTTTCTCTACCGCCTCTTCTATGTTTGGCCAACTTTCTTTATATTCCGTATGCGCATTTACACTGGCCTTACTCTTAGCGAATGTGTGTGCACTTGTGCCGGATTCGGAGCATATCCTGATGACGCAAATGTAACTAATGGCGAAGGACCCAGAGTACAATACGTACACTTGAAGAGAGATGCTGAAAAGCATTCCTACAACTTCCTTACGATTGTTAACCTGCGAGCCTATGACACTGAAGTCTGTATGACAATGCGTGAAGCGATGAAACATTGGAATGTCTGCGTACAGTATTGGTTGGCAGTGAATGTCTACAAGCAATTCCCAAGCAAGAAATATAGGTAAGGAGTTTTTGGATTACCTTCTATGATATCTTCTATAATATAAAGAACATTTTTTGCTCTCTTAGGACTATTGTAACTCTTCTCATATCATCCTTTTGGCACGGCTTCATGCCTGGTCATTATTTCTGCATCATGGGTGCACCGTTCTACGTTCCCGTAGAGGATATGCTGACTAAACTCTATCGCAAGGATGCAACTGGACTTAAATTGCAAATTATCGAAGCACTCTTTTGGGCTTCGAAATTCTTCGCTTTGAGTTATTTGGGAATGGCATTCCAGTTGCTGACGTTCAAAAAGATTTGGTTCTACTACTCTTCCGTTCATCATATCGGCTATTGGTACTGGGCTGTTTTAATGGTATTTTCCGTTGTAATGACCAACAAGAAACGAGCAGCAGATAAAAAAAAGAAAAGAGCGTTAGAAAAAACCGAAGGGACTGAAACTGCAGGCGATGTAAGCAGTCAGCCAAAGGAAAAAGTTCAGTAAAACGCCGGAACTGACATATAATTACCACTTGCGACCAGAGCTTTCAATTGTGCAAGCCTTCGTTATATATATTGTACATTTACGACTTAAGTTGAGGAAAAGTTTTGTTTGTTTTAGTTAATAAGAACTAGATACAAAACTAACTCTTTGTCTTCTTGTAGTATTTAATCTTTTTTTTTTATATAGATATTCATATCGTTTTGCGCTTAATTGGTACATTTGTGAGCTATGAAATAAAAAAAATTATTTATCTTTCATTTATTTGAAAAATATCTTTAATTTGATCCCGCTTTGCTTTTTTTAATACTTAAGCCATTTGAAAATAAAACATTTTCATTTCAAATTATAGTAAGAAAAGAAAACATTTATTTTTAAAGTAAAACGGGAAAGAAACTAGACACTAAACACATTTCTTTATATACAGTTGAAACTCGATTAATCGGGATGGTCGGGACCGAGCTCATCACGAATAATCGAAAATCCCGGATAATAGAACTTTTTTTTTGTTGTTTGCCGTTGAAATTTTACTCGTCACTTATGATTTTCCAACTAAAACTGAACAGAATCCATAACAAAGTCACCTTTTACATTGGCCGAGAAAGATCGGCCGGGACCCGAATGTCTCGGAAAGGAAAGGGAGGTGAGAAGTGCAGGGGGTAGCTCGCCTCGGCTGGGTAGCGCAACCGAGACGATTTTTGCGTGTTCTCTTTTATCTTGTTTCGTATTTCCATTCACTTGCTTTATTCTTGTGTTCTCAGAGTTGAGTTCGTGTTGCCGGAGGAATTTTTTTAGAGACTGTGTTCGGTGAGTGTTCTGTGCTTTATGGAAAGTTTTGAGTGGTCTCATGATTTAATCAAACATTTGATTTTACATTTTCAAATGCACGAAAATCTTTATAATCTAGCTCATCTAGATTATATTAAAATGGTTAAGAAAGCAAATTCAATTACTGAAATTCTGATTTTTCTTCCTTTTCTTAGGTAGATCTGGTGATGTTTCACAGCATTTAAGTAAATCAAGAAGTATTCGCTGGTCATTGCTACCGTCTAGATCCAAGACGTCAATAAAACCATAAATACACTATATCTAATCATTCAAAATTTCAATATTTTTTCCATGCATTTTAAAGACTTTTTTTTGTTTTTAGTTCTATACTGATAGCAACATCTTCCGAACACAGCGCGTTAAGAATGAAGGGAGAAAAGGATTAAAATTTAATCCTTAAATAGTCGGCTGTCGGAATCGGGACGTGTATAAGTACGGCCCGAGCCCAAAAGAGAATAACGATAAGTCAGCCGACCTTTCTCGGCCAATGTAAAAGCTGACAACCATAACAAACAACACAATACACAACGTCACAACCCAAAAATGTATTATCCCGTTACTTCTTTTTGTGTGTCTATTAAATGCAATGCAACAGATAATTCCGTTAGGTAGTTTTAAGAAGTGAAAAAATTTGTTCGGTGTTGTTTTCATGTTACGGATAGTAGAGTTTATTACGGATAATAGAGTTTAAATAAAAACATTTGTCTATTGTCGAGACAGAAAACGTTTCTGTTTGTTTTCATGTTACGGTCGCGGATAGTAGAGTTTATTACGGATAGTAGAGTTTAAATTAATACACTTGTCTTTATTGTCGAGACAGAAAACGTTTTTGTTTCTTTTACGGATAATAGAGTTTTGTACGGATATTAGAGGCAAATATGTCAAATATTTTCATCACGGATAATAGAGCGTCCCGGTTAACCGAATCCCGGATAATCGAGTTTCAACTGTATATAGCTAAGCTATGAATCGAACAATTAGTTGAAGGACATCTATTTCGTATCTCCTTAATTTCTTCCATAGAGAACCAGTCCTTTACTCCTTTCCGGTGCCGATCAGTTAAATCTGGGGGCCTATCTTTTGTAACCTCTATGTTTGGTAACCTGTTAATTAACGTAAATTTACATCCAACTGTCAAAAATCAAGAGAAGAGAGCCAAATGCCAGTTTCAAAAAATGTCCCCTCTTGCGAAATCGTAGGTCCGTTCCGTTCGCGTACTTTTTGCACTAAATAGGTCTGTTTGGTAACCCACGAATTCGTACACATTTGTAAGATTCTTACGAATTTCATGTTCGTTAACCCAAAATATTTGTAAAAGAGAGAGCCAAATGACAGTTCAAAAAATTTCCCCTCCACTGAGAGCATACACAAAAGGTATGTTCCTTTACTTTCTGCTCCAAAAATAGTAAATTATTGAATTTTAAGGAGTGGGGGTAAAATTCTCTCAGAGTAAAGCAGCAAATACACGATACAATCGTTGTACAACGGTTGTATGCAATTTGCGGTTGTATGCGACGATTGTATCGTGTGTTAGCTAGCTTACACAAGTGGTTGTATGATTTTGGATTTTACCGAAAAGTCCACCCCTGATGATTTCCCAGAACCAATACAGTATGCAATTTGTTGCGAAATGCAAATTTCAACATTCAGAACATTCAACTTGCATCTATGTTCCTTTTCTCTCCATTTTTTTACTTTTTGAATTAAAATAAAAAAATGCAAATATGTAATTCAAAGAAGTGGAACAGCTGACTTTGACAGATAGTTCAATTTCTACCGGAAGAAATTTGTCCAGTAAGAAATTCGCGTACTTTTTGCACTAAATATGGGTTTTCTGTCAGATCTCGAAGAGTGGGGGTAAAATTCTCTCCAATACAGAAAAATCACGAAAAAGTAATCGAACGCATTAAGCACCAAAAAATAAAGAATGTATGTGACAGTTTTCGATAGAATCGATAGAATACACACATTCTTATGGGAGATGGCCCATAGCCAACGGATGCATGAAGTTCGACGGATAAAGTAGGTTAACTTTCTACTTTTTAGGTGTGTTTGGTATCTTTTTTGGCACACGGAATTGAGCTCTGTCAAATAGTAGAATCCTCTCAAAGAGAGAGAACTCCTCTCAAAGACAGAAAACTTGCACAAAAGTAAACAAACGCTTTTCAAACAACACTTGGTCAAACCTATCAAATTGTTTTTGTTTTCCATTAACAATGAAGACAATGACATTTCGCGAACTGTCAGATGGCTGGTTTGACAGAGTTGGCTCGGCCCACCCCGAGGAATTGGTCTTGCAGAAAATTCATCGCAAAGAGAGAGCCAAATGAAAGTAAAAAAAAATTGAGAACCATGAAACTGCCAGATTCTATGTAGTTTACGTAGAACTTTCCAAAACTAGCATATTACCAAACAAACCTTTTGCTTCCTTCGATCCGTTGTCAGTACACATATTAAAGAATTAAGGTTCACACATTCACATATTGAAGTTCACGCATTCACAAATTGAGAGTATGCATTTTCATTGGTGGAAGCGTAGAGAAAATGTAGAGAAACTGTCATCGCCGTTGACATTCGTTTGACAGCGTTTGTTCTGTTGTCAGTACACACCTTCACGCATTTAAGTTCACACATTTACATACTGAGTTCACGCATTCACAAATTGAGAGTATGCATTTTCATTGGTGGAAGCATAAGAGAGTGAAATGAATCGTTGACATTTTCTACGTAGATATGTGACAGATTCTATGGGACTGCTCTATCCGGCAATACGCCAACATCAGCATCAACTTACCACGGAACGAAGTCGACGGATACTATGGGTTGGCCCCTTCAGTCCAAGAAATTTCTTTGGGGTATATTTTGAAAACTGTTAAATCTGTCAAATCACATACATTCTTAATTTTTTGTTGCTTACTTGATTTTTTTCGTGATTTTCATGTCTTTGACAGAATTTTACCCCCACTCTTCGAAATTTGACAGAAAACCCACATTTAGTGCAAAAAGTACGTGAACGGACCTACTATGTTAACTATCATAAAATCATGACAGTTTAATGGCTCTCAATTTTTTTTACTCTCATTTGGCTCTCTCTTTGCGATGAATTATCTGCAAGTATCTGCAAGACCATTTCCTCGGGGTGGACTGTTGAACTCTGTCAAACCAAGCCATCTGACAGTTTGAGAAATGTCATAATCTACATTTTAGTGGAAAACAAAAACAAATCGACAGGTTCTGTTTCAAAAGCGTTTGGTGTCTTTTGTTCAAGTTTTTCTCTGGGAGAGGATATCTCTCTCATTGAGAAGATTCTACTATTTGACAGATATCAATGACTTACGCGAAAAAGACACACCAAACAGACCTCTTATTAACAACAGATTGAAAATACCACCCACACAATAACCTATTAACTTTTCTAATAACCTAATCGCTTCTCACGGAGCTTTACATATGCTTTTAATTTTTCTTCTTTATTAATACTATGTTATAGATAATATATTCCTGATTTAATTTTCCACAAACATTAGTTTTTCCGATAAATTCGTAAAACAGAAATTTTCCTTCACCGACAACCACAGGCGAATGACAACATTGACAAGTAACATTGGGTGGTGTGAATAAAATTTGAGGGTGAGTGTTCCCTCATGTTTTTGAAGGGAACCCTCCATTTGGGGTGAATAAAAATATTTTTCGTAAAGTTGAACGAAAACATTCTCTCAAAGACAGAAAAATCACGAAAAAGTAATCGAACGCACTAAGCACCAAAAAATGAAGAATGTATGTGATGTGACAGATTTGACAGTTTTCATAATATACCCGAAAGAAATTTCTTGGACTAAAATTCGTAGCATGGGGAAATTTCTTACTCTCTCGTGAGCACTCTCTTCTACGAAAAACTACGAAATTTTTGCGTACGCGAACGCATTTTCGTTGTTTTTCGTTATTTTTCGTAGATTTTCGTTGTTTTGGGAGGGTAGCTAAGCGAACGGGCCTAGTATTGCAAAAACTATCGACACACCAAACAGACCTGAGATCATCATAGAAATTGGTGCACTCTATATCGTCTCCGTTAGAAACGCATCCATTACTGCCAATGTTGCATTATATTAATTGATATTGATATTTACTATAGTCCACAACTAGAAGATATTAATTTGCGTCCATGTTCGGCAATACAAGCGAAACAACTGAACAAAATATGGGGAAAAACATTGTCAAAGTTCATTGTTACGTATGGATGCGATTTTGCACAAATGTTACTTGACATCAACGCTTTTTAGGGTTCCGTAGACCATAGAGCACTAGGAAATTTATATTATGTATGTTCGCTCTGTCTGTCACTGGTAGTCCATTGGAGAAACATCTTGGGGTACGGTGGATGAGGAAGAATTTAAAATCCCAACTGTAGCAGTTTTTGCTCCGTTGCGCGTGATGTGTGTATGATGCAATAGTATCGGACCATGCCTATTCGCCAACGCAGGTTGCTTGGTCGATTTTCTCACAATATTTGGCTGCATTTATCGTTTCCCCTGGTTGAAGAAATTAAAAGTGGATTGGTCCTTGCGATGTCCACAAAACTGTCACCATAACCTGGGTGAAGACCTAGTTTGGGGGTGTGTTTTGGTGTTTTCTTCTTCATCCAATCACTGACCAGATCTTTTACGGTTATCATACAAAATCTACTTTTCATCACATGTGATTATACGGTGCAAAAACGGTTCATTTTGGTGCCTTAAGCTCAGCGAACAGCGATGCATAGATTTCTAGGCATAGTCTCTGTGCCTGGTTCAGTTCATGGGGCACCCGCTTGGCGAGTTTTTTAAGTTTTCCTATTAGATATAGGTGTCGACTTATTGCCATGGGAGATACTCCCATGTTCTGTGCAATGTCCGCACCGTTTTAGTTGGGTCTGATTCTACCGTTGCTTTGAAACCATTTTCGTCAATTACCGTGTCTGGTTTTCCACGTGGTTCGTTTTTAAGGCTAAGAACTCCCGAACGGAACTTAGCAAACTAACGTCGAATGTTGCGTTCATTTACCGCTACATCCATGAATGCGTCATTAATGTTTTTCACTGCCAGCGACGCATTATATCCCAGCTTAAATTCGTAAAGGGAGAGAGTCCGAATTTGAAACCTCAACAGCATGATAAATAATTCCTAGAAAAAATAATAACTGTAGTTGCAACGAACCTTAAAAGTTTCACACGTTAAATACACATACCACTAATTCGATTTTTGTTAAAGATGTTTATTCGAGAGCTTCTTATCGTGAACGTTTGAAGAATGGTAGAGCCTTTACGCCTTTAATTTAAATGCGGAAAACAGTGACTTTCGGAAGGAGGTGCAATACAATTTACTTCTGAAGCTAGATGAGAAGACTCATGCAAAAGCAAGAGAAGACATATTGAACCTTAACTTTATACCACACTTTGTGTAGTCTAACGAATCACACTTCCAAGTGTGGGAAAAGTATAACAAATGAAAACAAGAACAATGCGCTTCTGTCCAAGTGTTGCCATTTTTTTTTTGGTACTATCAGATCTGTGTCCTATGTAGTTATGTAATCAGAAATGCAAATCATTCGAACAGACACTCTCCACTCGATCTTTCATCTGGCTTCATTCCAATCATATTACATTACTTTTTCTGCCATTTAAGGTCCCTACTATCGTTACCGGACTTATCGTGACTACATTGAGATGCCATTTATGAAATACGCAAAGTGCTCGGAAGTGACAATTGAAAATCTCAAGAATACAGCTTTCTATGGCGTTCTATACTTGATTACAAACTACATTTGGCCTTCAAGCGTATGTTTTAAACTATACATATTATGTTGCTTCTTTTACTTTTAGTTCCTTATTCTTTTTAGTACGCGCTGAGTGATGAATTCTATCTGGAACGCAGTTTTCTCTACCGCCTCTTCTATGTTTGGCCAACTTTCTTTATATTCTGTATGCGCTTTTTCATTGGCGCTACTCTTAGCGAATGTGTGTGCACTTGTGCCGGATTCGGAGCATATCCTGATGACGCAAATGTAACTAATGGCGAAGGACCCAGAGTACAATACGAACACTTGCAGAGAGATGCTGAAAAGCATTCCTACAACTTCCACACGATTGTTAACCTGCGAGCCCATGACAATAAAGTCTGTATGACAATGCGTGAAGTGTTGAAAAATTGGAATGTCTGCGTACAGTATTGGCTGGCAGTGAATATTTACAAGCAATTCACAAGCAAGAAATATAGGTAAGGAGTTTTTGGATTACCTTCTATGATATCTTCTATAATATAAAGAACATTTTTTGCTCTCTTAGGACTATTGTAACTCTTCTCATATTATCCTTCTGGCACGGCTTCATGCCTGGCCATTATTTCTGCATCATGGGTGC
This sequence comes from Brachyopa scutellaris, assembly GCA_949775065.1. Taxonomy (NCBI): domain Eukaryota; kingdom Metazoa; phylum Arthropoda; class Insecta; order Diptera; family Syrphidae; genus Brachyopa; species Brachyopa scutellaris. The sequence continues at coordinate 95,993,975 of OX459115.1, read as the reverse complement.
ACTGTTCTACGTTCCCATAGAGCATATGCTGACTAAACTCTATCACAAGGATGCAACTGGCCGCGAAGCATTCATTGTGACTTCGACATTATTCACTTTGAGTTATTTGGGAATGGCAATCCAGTTGCTGACGTTTAAAGAGATTTGGTTCTACTACTCTTCCGTTTATCATATCGGCTTTTGGTACTGGGCTGTTTTAATGGTATTTTCCGTTGTAATGACCAACAAGAAACGAGCAGCAGATAAAAAAAAGAAAAGAGCGTTAGAGAAAACCGAAGGTACTGCGACTGCAGGCGATGTAAGCAGTCAGCCAAAGGAAAAAGTTCAGTAAAACGCCGGAACTGACATATAATTACCACTTGCGACCAGAGCTTTCAATTGTGCAAGCCTTCGTTATATATATTGTATATTTACGATATAAGTTGAGGAAAAGTTTTGTTTGTTTTAGTTAATAAGAACTAGATACAAAACTAACTCTTTGTCTTCTTGTAGTATTTAATCTTTTTTTTTTATATAGATATTCATATCGTTTTGCGCTTAATTGGTACATTTGTGAGCTATGAAATAAAAAAAATTATTTATCTTTCATTTATTTGAAAAATATCTTTAATTTGATCCCGCTTTGCTTTTTTTAATACTTAAGCCATTTGAAAATAAAACATTTTCATTTCAAATTATAGTAAGAAAAGAAAACATTTATTTTTAAAGTAAAACGGGAAAGAAACTAGACACTAAACACATTTCTTTATATACAGTTGAAACTCGATTAATCGGGATGGTCGGGACCGAGCTCATCACGAATAATCGAAAATCCCGGATAATAGAACTTTTTTTTTGTTGTTTGCCGTTGAAATTTTACTCGTCACTTATGATTTTCCAACTAAAACTGAACAGAATCCATAACAAAGTCACCTTTTACATTGGCCGAGAAAGATCGGCCGGGACCCGAATGTCTCGGAAAGGAAAGGGAGGTGAGAAGTGCAGGGGGTAGCTCGCCTCGGCTGGGTAGCGCAACCGAGACGATTTTTGCGTGTTCTCTTTTATCTTGTTTCGTATTTCCATTCACTTGCTTTATTCTTGTGTTCTCAGAGTTGAGTTCGTGTTGCCGGAGGAATTTTTTTAGAGACTGTGTTCGGTGAGTGTTCTGTGCTTTATGGAAAGTTTTGAGTGGTCTCATGATTTAATCAAACATTTGATTTTACATTTTCAAATGCACGAAAATCTTTATAATCTAGCTCATCTAGATTATATTAAAATGGTTAAGAAAGCAAATTCAATTACTGAAATTCTGATTTTTCTTCCTTTTCTTAGGTAGATCTGGTGATGTTTCACAGCATTTAAGTAAATCAAGAAGTATTCGCTGGTCATTGCTACCGTCTAGATCCAAGACGTCAATAAAACCATAAATACACTATATCTAATCATTCAAAATTTCAATATTTTTTCCATGCATTTTAAAGACTTTTTTTTGTTTTTAGTTCTATACTGATAGCAACATCTTCCGAACACAGCGCGTTAAGAATGAAGGGAGAAAAGGATTAAAATTTAATCCTTAAATAGTCGGCTGTCGGAATCGGGACGTGTATAAGTACGGCCCGAGCCCAAAAGAGAATAACGATAAGTCAGCCGACCTTTCTCGGCCAATGTAAAAGCTGACAACCATAACAAACAACACAATACACAACGTCACAACCCAAAAATGTATTATCCCGTTACTTCTTTTTGTGTGTCTATTAAATGCAATGCAACAGATAATTCCGTTAGGTAGTTTTAAGAAGTGAAAAAATTTGTTCGGTGTTGTTTTCATGTTACGGATAGTAGAGTTTATTACGGATAATAGAGTTTAAATAAAAACATTTGTCTATTGTCGAGACAGAAAACGTTTCTGTTTGTTTTCATGTTACGGTCGCGGATAGTAGAGTTTATTACGGATAGTAGAGTTTAAATTAATACACTTGTCTTTATTGTCGAGACAGAAAACGTTTTTGTTTCTTTTACGGATAATAGAGTTTTGTACGGATATTAGAGGCAAATATGTCAAATATTTTCATCACGGATAATAGAGCGTCCCGGTTAACCGAATCCCGGATAATCGAGTTTCAACTGTATATAGCTAAGCTATGAATCGAACAATTAGTTGAAGGACATCTATTTCGTATCTCCTTAATTTCTTCCATAGAGAACCAGTCCTTTACTCCTTTCCGGTGCCGATCAGTTAAATCTGGGGGCCTATCTTTTGTAACCTCTATGTTTGGTAACCTGTTAATTAACGTAAATTTACATCCAACTGTCAAAAATCAAGAGAAGAGAGCCAAATGCCAGTTTCAAAAAATGTCCCCTCTTGCGAAATCGTAGGTCCGTTCCGTTCGCGTACTTTTTGCACTAAATAGGTCTGTTTGGTAACCCACGAATTCGTACACATTTGTAAGATTCTTACGAATTTCATGTTCGTTAACCCAAAATATTTGTAAAAGAGAGAGCCAAATGACAGTTCAAAAAATTTCCCCTCCACTGAGAGCGTACACAAAAGGTATGTTCCTTTACTTTCTGCTCCAAAAATAGTAAATTATTGAATTTTAAGGAGTGGGGGTAAAATTCTCTCAGAGTAAAGCAGCAAATACACGATACAATCAGACAGATAGTTCAATTTCTACCGGAAGAAATTTGTCCAGTAAGAAATTCGCGTACTTTTTGCACTAAATATGGGTTTTCTGTCAGATCTCGAAGAGTGGGGGTAAAATTCTCTCCAATACAGAAAAATCACGAAAAAGTAATCGAACGCATTAAGCACCAAAAAATAAAGAATGTATGTGACAGTTTTCGATAGAATCGATAGAATACACACATTCTTATGGGAGATGGCCCATAGCCAACGGATGCATGAAGTTCGACGGATAAAGTAGGTTAACTTTCTACTTTTTAGGTGTGTTTGGTATCTTTTTTGGCACACGGAATTGAGCTCTGTCAAATAGTAGAATCCTCTCAAAGAGAGAGAACTCCTCTCAAAGACAGAAAACTTGCACAAAAGTAAACAAACGCTTTTCAAACAACACTTGGTCAAACCTATCAAATTGTTTTTGTTTTCCATTAACAATGAAGACAATGACATTTCGCGAACTGTCAGATGGCTGGTTTGACAGAGTTGGCTCGGCCCACCCCGAGGAATTGGTCTTGCAGAAAATTCATCGCAAAGAGAGAGCCAAATGAAAGTAAAAAAAAATTGAGAACCATGAAACTGCCAGATTCTATGTAGTTTACGTAGAACTTTCCAAAACTAGCATGTTACCAAACAAACCTTTTGCTTCCTTCGATCCGTTGTCAGTACACATATTAAAGAATTAAGGTTCACACATTCACATATTGAAGTTCACGCATTCACAAATTGAGAGTATGCATTTTCATTGGTGGAAGCGTAGAGAAAATGTAGAGAAACTGTCATCGCCGTTGACATTCGTTTGACAGCGTTTGTTCTGTTGTCAGTACACACCTTCACGCATTTAAGTTCACACATTTACATACTGAGTTCACGCATTCACAAATTGAGAGTATGCATTTTCATTGGTGGAAGCATAAGAGAGTGAAATGAATCGTTGACATTTTCTACGTAGATATGTGACAGATTCTATGGGACTGCTCTATCCGGCAATACGCCAACATCAGCATCAACTTACCACGGAACGAAGTCGACGGATACTATGGGTTGGCCCCTTCAGTCCAAGAAATTTCTTTGGGGTATATTTTGAAAACTGTTAAATCTGTCAAATCACATACATTCTTAATTTTTTGTTGCTTACTTGATTTTTTTCGTGATTTTCATGTCTTTGACAGAATTTTACCCCCACTCTTCGAAATTTGACAGAAAACCCACATTTAGTGCAAAAAGTACGTGAACGGACCTACTATGTTAACTATCATAAAATCATGACAGTTTAATGGCTCTCAATTTTTTTTACTCTCATTTGGCTCTCTCTTTGCGATGAATTATCTGCAAGTATCTGCAAGACCATTTCCTCGGGGTGGACTGTTGAACTCTGTCAAACCAAGCCATCTGACAGTTTGAGAAATGTCATAATCTACATTTTAGTGGAAAACAAAAACAAATCGACAGGTTCTGTTTCAAAAGCGTTTGGTGTCTTTTGTTCAAGTTTTTCTCTGGGAGAGGATATCTCTCTCATTGAGAAGATTCTACTATTTGACAGATATCAATGACTTACGCGAAAAAGACACACCAAACAGACCTCTTATTAACAACAGATTGAAAATACCACCCACACAATAACCTATTAACTTTTCTAATAACCTAATCGCTTCTCACGGAGCTTTACATATGCTTTTAATTTTTCTTCTTTATTAATACTATGTTATAGATAATATATTCCTGATTTAATTTTCCACAAACATTAGTTTTTCCGATAAATTCGTAAAACAGAAATTTTCCTTCACCGACAACCACAGGCGAATGACAACATTGACAAGTAACATTGGGTGGTGTGAATAAAATTTGAGGGTGAGTGTTCCCTCATGTTTTTGAAGGGAACCCTCCATTTGGGGTGAATAAAAATATTTTTCGTAAAGTTGAACGAAAACATTCTCTCAAAGACAGAAAAATCACGAAAAAGTAATCGAACGCACTAAGCACCAAAAAATGAAGAATGTATGTGATGTGACAGATTTGACAGTTTTCATAATATACCCGAAAGAAATTTCTTGGACTAAAATTCGTAGCATGGGGAAATTTCTTACTCTCTCGTGAGCACTCTCTTCTACGAAAAACTACGAAATTTTTGCGTACGCGAACGCATTTTCGTTGTTTTTCGTTATTTTTCGTAGATTTTCGTTGTTTTGGGAGGGTAGCTAAGCGAACGGGCCTAGTATTGCAAAAACTATCGACACACCAAACAGACCTGAGATCATCATAGAAATTGGTGCACTCTATATCGTCTCCGTTAGAAACGCATCCATTACTGCCAATGTTGCATTATATTAATTGATATTGATATTTACTATAGTCCACAACTAGAAGATATTAATTTGCGTCCATGTTCGGCAATACAAGCGAAACAACTGAACAAAATATGGGGAAAAACATTGTCAAAGTTCATTGTTACGTATGGATGCGATTTTGCACAAATGTTACTTGACATCAACGCTTTTTAGGGTTCCGTAGACCATAGAGCACTAGGAAATTTATATTATGTATGTTCGCTCTGTCTGTCACTGGTAGTCCATTGGAGAAACATCTTGGGGTACGGTGGATGAGGAAGAATTTAAAATCCCAACTGTAGCAGTTTTTGCTCCGTTGCGCGTGATGTGTGTATGATGCAATAGTATCGGACCATGCCTATTCGCCAACGCAGGTTGCTTGGTCGATTTTCTCACAATATTTGGCTGCATTTATCGTTTCCCCTGGTTGAAGAAATTAAAAGTGGATTGGTCCTTGCGATGTCCACAAAACTGTCACCATAACCTGGGTGAAGACCTAGTTTGGGGGTGTGTTTTGGTGTTTTCTTCTTCATCCAATCACTGACCAGATCTTTTACGGTTATCATACAAAATCTACTTTTCATCACATGTGATTATACGGTGCAAAAACGGTTCATTTTGGTGCCTTAAGCTCAGCGAACAGCGATGCATAGATTTCTAGGCATAGTCTCTGTGCCTGGTTCAGTTCATGGGGCACCCGCTTGGCGAGTTTTTTAAGTTTTCCTATTAGATATAGGTGTCGACTTATTGCCATGGGAGATACTCCCATGTTCTGTGCAATGTCCGCACCGTTTTAGTTGGGTCTGATTCTACCGTTGCTTTGAAACCATTTTCGTCAATTACCGTGTCTGGTTTTCCACGTGGTTCGTTTTTAAGGCTAAGAACTCCCGAACGGAACTTAGCAAACTAACGTCGAATGTTGCGTTCATTTACCGCTACATCCATGAATGCGTCATTAATGTTTTTCACTGCCAGCGACGCATTATATCCCAGCTTAAATTCGTAAAGGGAGAGAGTCCGAATTTGAAACCTCAACAGCATGATAAATAATTCCTAGAAAAAATAATAACTGTAGTTGCAACGAACCTTAAAAGTTTCACATGTTAAATACACATACCACTAATTCGATTTTTGTTAAAGATGTTTATTCGAGAGCTTCTTATCGTGAACGTTTGAAGAATGGTAGAGCCTTTACGCCTTTAATTTAAATGCGGAAAACAGTGACTTTCGGAAGGAGGTGCAATACAATTTACTTCTGAAGCTAGATGAGAAGACTCATGCAAAAGCAAGAGAAGACATATTGAACCTTAACTTTATACCACACTTTGTGTAGTCTAACGAATCACACTTCCAAGTGTGGGAAAAGTATAACAAATGAAAACAAGAACAATGCGCTTCTGTCCAAGTGTTGCCATTTTTTTTTTGGTACTATCAGATCTGTGTCCTATGTAGTTATGTAATCAGAAATGCAAATCATTCGAACAGACACTCTCCACTCGATCTTTCATCTGGCTTCATTCCAATCATATTACATTACTTTTTCTGCCATTTAAGGTCCCTACTATCGTTACCGGACTTATCGTGACTACATTGAGATGCCATTTATGAAATACGCAAAGTGCTCGGAAGTGACAATTGAAAATCTCAAGAATACAGCTTTCTATGGCGTTCTATACTTGATTACAAACTACATTTGGCCTTCAAGCGTATGTTTTAAACTATACATATTATGTTGCTTCTTTTACTTTTAGTTCCTTATTCTTTTTAGTACGCGCTGAGTGATGAATTCTATCTGGAACGCAGTTTTCTCTACCGCCTCTTCTATGTTTGGCCAACTTTCTTTATATTCTGTATGCGCTTTTTCATTGGCGCTACTCTTAGCGAATGTGTGTGCACTTGTGCCGGATTCGGAGCATATCCTGATGACGCAAATGTAACTAATGGCGAAGGACCCAGAGTACAATACGAACACTTGCAGAGAGATGCTGAAAAGCATTCCTACAACTTCCACACGATTGTTAACCTGCGAGCCCATGACAATAAAGTCTGTATGACAATGCGTGAAGTGTTGAAAAATTGGAATGTCTGCGTACAGTATTGGCTGGCAGTGAATATTTACAAGCAATTCACAAGCAAGAAATATAGGTAAGGAGTTTTTGGATTACCTTCTATGATATCTTCTATAATATAAAGAACATTTTTTGCTCTCTTAGGACTATTGTAACTCTTCTCATATTATCCTTCTGGCACGGCTTCATGCCTGGCCATTATTTCTGCATCATGGGTGCACTGTTCTACGTTCCCATAGAGCATATGCTGACTAAACTCTATCACAAGGATGCAACTGGCCGCGAAGCATTCATTGTGACTTCGACATTATTCACTTTGAGTTATTTGGGAATGGCAATCCAGTTGCTGACGTTTAAAGAGATTTGGTTCTACTACTCTTCCGTTTATCATATCGGCTTTTGGTACTGGGCTGTTTTAATGGTATTTTCCGTTGTAATGACCAACAAGAAACGAGCAGCAGATAAAAAAAAGAAAAGAGCGTTAGAGAAAACCGAAGGTACTGCGACTGCAGGCGATGTAAGCAGTCAGCCAAAGGAAAAAGTTCAGTAAAACGCCGGAACTGACATATAATTACCACTTGCGACCAGAGCTTTCAATTGTGCAAGCCTTCGTTATATATATTGTATATTTACGATATAAGTTGAGGAAAAGTTTTGTTTGTTTTAGTTAATAAGAACTAGATACAAAACTAACTCTTTGTCTTCTTGTAGTATTTAATCTTTTTTTTTTATATAGATATTCATATCGTTTTGCGCTTAATTGGTACATTTGTGAGCTATGAAATAAAAAAAATTATTTATCTTTCATTTATTTGAAAAATATCTTTAATTTGATCCCGCTTTGCTTTTTTTAATACTTAAGCCATTTGAAAATAAAGCATTTTCATTTCAAATTATAGTAAGAAAAGAAAGCATTTATTTTTAAAATAAAACGGGAAAGAAACTAAACACTAAACACATATGTATATAGCTATGAATCGAACAATTAGTTGAAGGACATCTATTTCGTATCTCCTTAGTTGCTTCAATAGAGAACCAGCCATGGGCTACATGGCTACAGTACCCGTATTTAAACTTTTCAGCTAAAAAAAGGTATACCACATTACCCGCCACTTTTTCAAAATGACATTTTCGAGGTCGGAGGACATTTTTGTCAAAATACTCTAAAGTAACGATTAGAATCCTGCCAAATATTCAGTATCATTTGGCCCCCACTCATCGATGACTGTGCTTAAAAAGACAAAGACCTCCGCTGCACGGCACGGACATGTATAAGGAACACTAATATGTCGTTGTAGTTATATTTTTTTATATAATTTATTAATGAAAAATAGACAGCTTTCCAAAGAGTGGTGAACAAACTGATCGAAATTAAAAAAAAATATGTGAGCCTCATCCACATAAGCTCACGGGTGAAGTGAATACTTATCCAATCCAAAGCAGAAGAAGAAATTTGTCTAGTATAATCGATAGAAAATGTGTAATAAAATTCAGTAAATATGAATGTAAACTTGACTGTATTTTAGTAATGCAAATTATGAAAGGAACAGCTATTCAAAATTTCATTAAATATAGAATTTGTTAATAACTCGACTCCAACGCCACCCATTGGTTCCAGTTTTGTAGTTTTCTCTTGTCAATATGAATCATTTTGGTCAGTGAATAAAGAAGTTGCTAATAACTTGACTCCAGCGCCACCTAGCGGGCGGTTTTTTCGCCGATGTCCTTCCTCAGGTCCCAGACTATCTCTTTGCCAAATTATATTATAATTGGTCCAGCGGCTTAGGCATGAAAAGGTTTTATTAATAACATGACTCCATCGCCCCCTAGCGAGCAGATTTTCCACATAAGTCCTTCCTCAGGTCCCAGACTATCTCTTTGCCAAATTACATTACAATTGGTTCAGCGGTTTAGATGTTAAAAGGTAGACAGACAGACAGACCGACGGACGGACGGACGGACAGACAGACGGACAGACAGTCAGACAAACAGACGGAAGGACAGATAGACGGACAGGCAGACGGACGGACAGGCAGACGGACGGACAGACAGACAGACAGACGGACGGATAGACAGACAGACAGACAGACAGACGGACCCCGGTATGGAATCATTTCCCCGGTATCGAAATACATTTATCGAAATTTATCGTAACGCATTTATCGTAACTCATTTATCGTAACTCGTTTTCAAAAACAATACGTCGCTAAAGAAGTATTCACTTCAAAAATTAACGTTCTGTCGTCACGATTGAAAGATATAAAAAAGACGTTTCATCTTGTGTCGTATTTTTCAGTTATTTTTTCCCGTAGTCGGCAGTTCCCCTCCTTTCCTTGCCAACTCATCGACAAATTCGTTACCTTCTATCGCATGACCAGGCACTCAACATAGTCCTGCCTAGTTCTTTAGCCATAATGCCTTGAGCATTATTCGGCAGCTCCTGACTAGTGTCAATTTGGTAATGAAGGATTCTAGCTCCTTAAGCGAAGCCTAACTGTCAATGTAAATAACAATATTCTTGCCGGGTATTAGTTTCATTATCAGGAACTGCGCAGCCGTAAGTGCGGCTAAAACCTTTGCCTAAAAAACGCTGCAGGCTACTGGGAGTCTTATGGACAAAAAAAAAAAAAAACAACAGCAAAACCAAAGGAAACTACTTTCTTTTCTGACATCACGATTGAAAATACAACAAACATATCAACAAAACCGAAAAAAGAGACCTTCCCCTTGCTGAGAATCGAACCCGGTATCCATATGCGAGAAGGCGATTTTTTTTTTTTTTTTTTTCATTTTTAATGCATTTTTTATTTGGTAATTCTATCATTTCTTACATGCTAGACAAAAAGTGCTTAAAACAAGCTAAACTCTAACTAACTGGCCCCACACGGGAACTCTAAGCTAAACTTAATACCTATACTATGTCTTTAGACGCAACCTAACTTATCATACATATTGTGGTACCATTTGCGGCTCTCACACTTAACCAATCTTAACAAATAAGGTGGCAAAAAAAAGAGAATTTTCTGGAGTAGTGACAAATTGCACTCTTACTTTATAAATTTCAACAAATTAAAAAACGAATCAAAACAAATATTCTACCCAAAATGAACTTCCAAAAGAATAAACACTTCACGTAGGATTTCCATCTGTCAAGTAAAGGAAATGAATTTAGGTCCGTTAGCGTACTTTTTGCACTAAATATGTGTTATCTGTCAATTTGCGAAGAGTGGGGGTGAAATTCTCTCAAAGACAGAAAAATTACGAAAAAGTAAACGAACGCATTAAGCACCAAAAAATGAAAAATGTATGTGATTTGACAGATTTGACCGTTTTCATATAATGTATATATTACACCAAAGAAATTTCTTGTGGTAAGATTCGTAGCATGGAAAATTCCTTACTCTCTCGTGAGCACTCTCTTTTACGTTATTTTTTCGTTATTTTTTGTAGATTTTCGTAGTTTTAGGAGCGTACGCGAACGGACCTAGTTTTGGTTGATATATTGGCTATATGGAAATCATATGGGAAGTATTTGTTGTTTTAAGATTTCATTTTAATTTCAAATTTTCAATTCTCAAAGTGTGAATAACTTCTTTTTTCTTCTATGCTTTTTTATTTATTTATTTTATTTAATACAATATTTTGTTTTCTCTTGCCTGCGAAGCTACATGGCTTGTCTGCAGGTTATTTATTTACATTTAAATTACATATATACTACATGTGGTGAAAAGTCTCCGGACTCGAAATGAAAAAAGGATTTTTTTGAGATTTATTTTTTATATTCTTCAACGTAGTCTCCTCCATGAGCAATACACTTATTCCAGCATTCCTCCAACATTTCTACATCTTTGGTATATTAAGATTTGTCGAGCACCTTAAAATAAGGATCTGTTTCCTGTTTGACCTCTTCAGTCGAGTGAAATCTCTTACCCTGGACCCATCTTTTCAAGTCTGGAAACAAAAAGTAGTCGCTCGGTGCCATGTCTGCGAAGCATGGTGGATAAGAATAAATTTCGTACTTCAGGTCATTCAATTTGGTGATTACTTTTCAAGATGTGTAAGCGGGTGCATTGGGGTGGTGGTAGAGCACCTTTTTTTCTTCATGTGCGGTCGTTTTTTTTTTTTTGATCCCATCGTTCAATCGCTCCAATAATGCATTGTAATATTCTCCTGTGATTGTTTTACCTTTGTCGAGATAATCTAAAAAAATGATTCCATGTGCGTCCCAAAAAATACTAGCGAAAACTTCCAGCTTGTCAGAGATCGCGGCACCCATCTCGCACAAAGTGTTTTCATATGCAAATATTCATGCAAGATATTCCATTGACATATTATATATATTATAGCTTCAGTTTGGTTTGCAATTTAACCATGGATCGTCTTACAAATGAACAACGCTTGCAAATTATTGAATTTTACTATCAAAATTCGTGCTCGGTTCGAAATGTTCATCGCGCGCTGCTTCCATTTTATGATCGGCATTCTCGACCTTCTGAGCAGTCTATTCGGAAGATTGTGACCAAATTTCGCACCAAATTTACTTTGTTGGACATTAAACCACCAACACGTTTACGTACTGTGCGTAGTGAAGAAAATATTGCGGCCGTATCAGCTAGTGTGACAGAAGACCGCGAAATGTCGATTCGGCGCCGTTCCCAGCAGTTAGGCCTTTGTTACAGCACTTTTTTTTGCCCGAAATGGAAGTTCTTGACTTGCATGATATGTGGTTTCAACAAGACGGTGCCACATGCCACACAGCACGCGAAACAATGGCGCAATTGCGAGGCGAGTTTGGTGAACAGTTAATTTCACGTTTCGGGCCGGTCAATTGGCCGCCTAGATCGTGCGATTTGACACCATTAGATTATTTTTTGTGGGGGTATGTCAAGGCTAATGTCTATAGGGACAAGCCCGCTTCGATTGACGCACTGGAAGCCAACATCCATGCATTCATTCGTGAGATACCGGCCGATATGTGTGAAAGAGTATGCCAAAATTGGACTCAGCGGATGGGCTACCTGAGACGCAGCCGCGGTCAACATTTGCATGAAATTATCTTTAAACATTAAATTGCAAGGTTCAAACTATCGATTCAAATAAATATTTCATTCATTTTTTCGAATTTTTTGTGTTTTTTTTTTAAAAAAAGTTCTCAACCTCTTAAAAAATCACCCTTTACATGGACTGCTAGTACCCAACTTCGCGTTGGTTCCAACATAAGCACTAGCCCTCTTGTTTCGTAGCGGAGAAATGTGGTAACTTAGATTGTGTTTGAATTCACGAAAGCCGTTGGTTTGTGATTTAAGTATTTTTTTAATAAATTGTGAAAAGTTGTACTGCCTTATAAAGCAAAAACACAAAGTATTAATCAACACAAAAAATTAATTCCAAATAAATGTACCATATACAGTGAAATCCGCATATAGCGACCTCGGTTATAACGACCATGCGGATATAACGACGCAAAATTCTGAGTCCCATGATTTCACAACTTAGTTTCCATACAAGTTCATCCTGATAAAACGACTTCGGATGTAACGACGACTCCGGATATAGCGCCCGAATTTTACAAGATTTTGAGTTTTTGCCTCCGGATAAAGCGACAAAATGAAAACCAACTACATTTATGTAGGTAGTTGCCTCTGCGGAATAGAAACATAGGAAGCAAATTACCGTTTGTTTCGTTTCGAAAGAATGCAACAAGTTTTTCAGTCGAATTCTTTAAAAATGAAAAGGAATGTAAATCCGAATATGAAGACATTGAACACTCGTTTCTCAAATGGTTTAAATTGCATCGAATTAAAAATATCGTTGAGCAGTCGCATTTTATAGGAAAAGGCTAATCAATTTGGCATCCTACTAGGGAAGAAAGATTTAAAGTATTCTGAAATAGAAATAATAACAACAGCATGGGAAAGAGTACACCCAGTGACTATAAAAATATGTTTTGCACATGCAGGCTTCTGTGACTCTTCCTTTTTCACCATTATCTGCATATATCGAGGATACTGATGATGGACTCGATAGTTTACCACTAAAATTTGGTCGAACGAAGAAAACTACTGCAACTAGGAGACTTAAATTGATATAGCTAACCATGTTTTATCGGCCGTTGATTCTACAGAGATTATTCAAAGTGTAGCAAAGAGTGTTCTTTTTGGAATTTTTCTAACATTCGGTTATAGCGACATTCGGCTATAACGACCATTTTCGCCGGTCCCTTCACCGTCGTTATATCCGGATTTCACTGTATATCTAGTTTATTGGTCAATAAAGAAAAGTAACGGCTATTTTCAAATTTTGTATTGAAATTTTGGTAGTGGCATCTGTTGGTACCAACGCGGCAACAATTTAAATTTTAACGTATTTTCGGAGTAACTCGTATATACGGCAATAGATGGCCTCAGTTTCTACGTAAAATAAGTATGATGGCGGATAATTGTTTCACATTGCTGTCCCTACGAAACACGTGGCGCTAGTTATTTTGGAACCAAATTGTCCGCAGACGTTGTATGAAAGTGACATTTCACTAGCAGTCCATATAAATATGTCAATGCAATTACCTTTCGTTCGTTTTAAACGATGTGGTGGATTTTCTCGATGTTTTCTGAAGTTGTAACCTCAATCGGCCGTCCAGAACGTTCAGCATCATGTATGCTTGCACAACCACGTTTAAATTCACATAAGAAACTCCTTGTTGTCCATGTTTTTTTATTTTAACAAGAGTGGCGCCACGCAAACGAGTATAACTTTGAATCTAATCGACACAATGTTACCAAATTTCATAAAGAAACTTTTAAATGTTGTCACTATTGGAATATCATCTGAAATTTTTTTCTTATACCGCCATTTATATGTAAGTCCGGAGACTTTTCACCCCATGTAGTATTTCATTACTATTATCATAATAGGATAGGTAGTTTAAATTATGTGCAAAATAAGTTAAAAACATTTAAAGTATAAAAAATGAGCTAGTGAAGGTTTTAACAAAAGGATCAAGTTATTGCTTCTAGGAAATATTTCTTCAATCTCTTCTTTCTTAAATTGATTTGATTTAAATCACGCAAATTATTTGGGAGATTGATTATCTACGATGTTGGGTATGATGTACATCAGAGGTGTACTTACAGCCAACTGTTCCAAATTTCAATAGTCTACGTCAATTAGTCTGAGAAAAATGACAGACAAATGGGTACGTCTCCAGCTCTGATAGTATATACTGCGCCAATAATGCAAACAGATCAAATTATACAGCCCAACAAAAGATACCCTGTTTTCTGGTGCTGCTGTTTCATCACTCTCTACATTACTCCGTGGCTGGTGTACCACTTAAATATACACCCTTAGAAATCTAACAAAGCTGTAGTATTTAGATCATAGGAATAACCAAGGACGCTGGTAATACCAACGTGAATAAGGCTCTAACAAAAATCTGTTTTAAACCCTTATTTAAATTTTACTCAGAGATTTTATTTCATAATATCCCATTTGTGCTGAGAATCTGCTAAGCATCTGCTTTCTCTCAACTTAGACCTACAAAAACATTTTACATCGGGCAGTAAGTGTAGTCATAAGGTCCCGTTTACTCTGTAAGTAAGTTGACAGGTTACGGTTATATCTCCCATTGAGTGACGAGCTATAACAAAGCACTAGCACTTGACCTTTCATAGTCGTTCCAGTGGTTTCCAAAGGCGAATTTAGCGACGCGACGCAGTGATTTAATCATAGAGCTCTTGAGCACAATCAAAACTGGAGCCGGAAATGGTCTCCACAAAGCTTTCACGATGAAGGACATAGTTTCCTAGTATAGTTAATTGTGAACATTTTTACCCGACTACGCAGAGGAAGGGTTATGATTTTAACAGGCTGGGTTTGTTTGTTTGTTTGTATGTATGTAAGGATGTCACCTCGTACAGAATGAATTATGGAACCGATTTTAACAAATGAGGTGTCGTTGGATTCTTCTTTATCCGGAGAGTGTCGAAGGCTATTTCAAGTCACAAAAAAATTCAATATGGCAAGCGCACCAAGCGAAATGTCGACTACCTCTTCTTTTTTTTCTTTTTTACCCGACTAGTCTTTACAACCGCATTGATAGTGGTATCAAATGAAAGGTCTTGGCGAGTAGAATACAATACCATATGACGTAATCCTAAATTCAATATGGCGAACGCCCCCAAGATGGCGGGTGTCTGTTATCCTTACTACCTCCTTAATATGGGTATCAAAATAAAAGGGGTTGGCGAGTAGAATACAATACGATATGACGTCATTCTAAATTCAATATGGCGGACGGCCCAAGATGGCGGATTTCTGTTATCTTTACTACCCCCTTAATATGGGTATCAAACGAAAGGGTTTGACAAGTAGAACACGACATTGCTTACTTATACATACACTAAATTTTTTTTGAAACTAAAAAGTTATAAATAAAAAATTAAGTTTAAAAAACTAAAACCCGACTAAGGGAAAAACCAACTAAAAATTGCGAAACAAGATGAAACGAAACAGTGATTTTCAAAGTATAGCCGTGGTCGCATGCCGGTATAATAACGTATTTACAAATAAAATTATGCATTCGTTCGACAAAGCGGCATGCGACCGCAGCTGTACTCTGAAAATCATTGTTTCGTTTCATCTTGTTTCGCACTTTTTAGTTGGTTTTTCCCGTAGTCGGGTTTTAGTTTTTCAAACTTAATTTTTTATATGTTTATGTCACATTCCAAATAGAAGTGAAGAAAATAATAATCTATCAAGTAATATCTAAAAAAGATATTAAATATATTTTTATACTTGTATGGCAACAAGCAGACTACAATCAATCCCACACAAAGCGTGTGTCAAATCAACAATTGCCAATCAAGATCTACATTCACACCCGAAAATTAATAATCGATGAGCGATGATCGATCAATGTCATTTTGTCGATCAATAATTATCTAAGTACATATTATCAATCGACAATCACAAAAGAAGCCTTAAGACCATGACATTATAGTTTTAATGTATTGCGATACAATCCCATTCCACCCCACTGTTTTCCCGGTAAACAGTAGCCCTGAAATCTACACCTACACTCTATGTACATACAGCTGTGAACACGAAAATAGCAGTAGTTTTATAAAAATTAAAAAAGTGCTTTAATATTTTTAGTTCAGAACTCGCTTATTAAAAATGAATGCATTTAGTGTAAGAGGAAATCTTAAGCAGGAGAAAAGAGAGAACACTTTAGAAAACAATTCATGATTTCAAAAAAAAAAACAGTTAAGCCCGTTATTCTCAGAACAAAAATCGTTGCGAAACAAAAATCGTAGCTTGTGGTGCGAGATTTTGAGGGTAAATTCCTAGAATTTCAAATTTCGCAACTAGATTTTTGACGTACGAGTTTTGACATTTTTCTTCGTAATTTGAGTACTTTTTTTTGGGAACGGCACAAAATCCCGACTTTCAAAATCCCGACTATACAAAATCCCGACAAAAAAAAAATCGCATTTCTAAAAATCCCGACTCACAAAATCTCGACTGCCAAAATCCCGACAAATGAACTTTTGTGAAAAAATCCCGACTTTGTCGGGATTTTCGTTTCGCAGTGAATTTTTTATTTTTTTTTTTTTGCTGAAAAAAAAATTGAATCTTTAAATCTCTTATCATTTTTTTTCCACATTCTTAAAAGAATGTGTTCGCCCACTACCCCACCATGTCACTACGAAAAAAAAAACCAAGAAACTTACCAAAACACAATACGAATTTGTTAGCAAAATCGTTTGGTTAAGTGCATCTGATGAGAATCGAAAAGCGCTGTTCTTTGTGATTCTCATTCGGTGCACTTAACCAAACGATTTTTGTATCTTATTCATAGTGCGTGTTTTGGTAAATTCTCGGTTTTTTTGTTTTTTTTAGTGAAGTGTTCAGGGTGTGACATCGCGAGGATGTTGTTAGTGTCGAAACAACTTCCTTTCAAAATAAGTATTTTGTGGTGAATATTATTTTATGAGAATCAAAAAGAACAGCGCTTTTTGATTCTCATCATGTCTAGTTATCCAAACGTACTGAGCCGTGTGATAAATCGTTCTTATAAGAATGAGAAAATAGTTCCGCGAAGGGATATAAAGATTTTCATACAAACCAAAAAAAATAAAATGGCCGCACGTTCACGACTTACAAAATACCGACTTTGGAGAAAATAATAGTTTAAAATTCGCGCGCGCGAATTCGGGATTTTGGCAGTCGGGATTTTGTAAGTCGGGATTTTGTCAGTCGGGATTTTGGCAGTCGGGATTTGGTCAGTCGGGATTTTGTTGTCGGGATTTTGTAGTCGGGATTTTGTGAGGCGGGATTTCATGCCCAACCTCTTTTTTTTTTGTGTTATTTTCCTCTTCTTATTGATTGAATTAAATATTGAATTAAAAGTATTTTGAACAACAAATTTAAATTTCTTAAAACAGGAAATGACGTTTAAAGGCGCAAAAGTGTGTAGGTTCCCTTTTTGCTACTCAAAATTAGTACAATTGTTTCCTCTTTCATTGAAAACAATGTCAAAAAATCGCATCGGGAAATAAATCGTTGCGAGAAAGAATGGTTTCTCGCAGTGAAGGTGCGAGAATTTTGACAGTTTACGCTACGATTATTTTTCTCGCAACGATTTTTGTTCTGGGAATAAGGGGCTTTACTTTTGCTATTGAAGATCAAAATTTATATTTTCTTGGTTTAATTGGAAAATTTTTTCGAAAATAATAAAAACAAGTGAGTTTCTGTTGACAAATATTTTTAAACAGGAATGGGCTTTAACAATGACTTTTATCTTTTTGTATTAACAATATTGGGTCGTGATAAGCATTGCACCGATGAATTGATGTCGCTACGAAGAGAAGGCGAATCTTACACAGAAATCCAGCGTATTTGTCCATGCTCCGCCAAAATGATAGCCAATGCTATAAAATATGTTTAAAAACAGAGGTGAGATAAGGAAAACGTCCCGCCAGGATGATAGAAGGATCATGAGATCTGCCAAACTAGATCCAAAAAAGTCGGCTGTACAGATCAGAAAAGAGCTAAACTTGGAAGTGAGCGATATGACCGTCCGAAGAAGACTCTTGGAAGCAAAATTACCAGCGCGTAGCCCAAGAAAATCGCCCTTACAAAAATACATAATGAAAAACGTCTGGAATTCGCTAGAAAATTTGCTTCCTTTCCTGTGGAGAAATGGCGAAAGATTTTATGGACGGATGAGTCCAAAATTATTTTGTATGGTGGCACTGCTCCCCGGCAGTTAGTTAGACGTCCTCCGAGCACACAATATCATCCACAGTACGCAACGAAAACCGTCAAACACGGTGGTTCATCGCTCATGGTATGGGGATGTTTTTCGTACTACAGTATTGGCCCAATACACAAAATCGATGGACCAAAATATTTATGTCGACATCTTGGGAAATGTCATGCTTCCACATTCATAAGAAGAAATGCCTCTAAAATGGGTCTTCCAACAGAATAACGACCCGCAACACACTAGTCGAAAGGCCAAATGGGGTTCATGTTATGGACTGGCCGGCTCAGTCCCCTGTCTTAAATCCCATTGAAAACCTTTGGGGAGACCTTAAAAGAACAGTTCATGATGCCAATCCAGCTAATCATAGCCAGCTTTGGGAAGCAGTCCGTAATGCCTAGTACCTATGCTATACTAGTGAAGCGTTGCAACCGTTTGGTAGATTTTATGCCTCGGCGTTGTCCGGCTGTCATTGACAATCGGGGCAATACCACAAAGTACTAACGCACAGAGTCTTTTTTTTTTTTTTATTTCCATTATTCAATATTACATAAAAGGGATATGAAACTAATTGAAACGAACACTACTATTTTAATGTTACCGTTGAAAATGTTATTTTAATTGTTTTTTATGTTAAGAAAAAGCGCTGCAATTAAATTAAGTTCCTTATTATTTGCCTTTCTTGAATACTTTTCTGTAGAACAGTTTTGTTTTATTAAATAAATTGAAGTCTTAAAATGTTTTCAATATTTTTTTTATATTTTACCTACTGCTATTTTCGTGTTCACCACTGTATGTACATATCAACAATTATAAACAAATTACAAATGTTTATTCTTAAGTTTTGTACTCGCATCGTGATAAGGTGCGTAGTTCTGCTTCCTAACATTCTCACCTTTCCATGCTTTTATAAATAGAAATAAAATATACCTAATCTAAATTCGTATCCAAAAAAGATCCTCAGTCTAGATAGATTGTATATTCGTGAGTCTTAACATAATCTCCTCTTGAAGATCGTGCCTTTGTTGTCTTTTTTTTTGGGAGCACAAACATTGATCTTGTCGCGCTACAATGTTTGTTTTAAACGTATTTAATAGGTGTCATCAAAAAAGACAGTAGCAGTTTAACAACAAATAAAAAAAATCAGAGATCAGAGCTTTCATATATTTTTTTTAATATTTTTTTGTTTAACCATCACGATCAATGATCCCAGGAATTTAAAAAGAGACAAATATACACTCGTATCGTAGAAAGTGTATAGTGTGTATCTCTTTAGAGAATGTATCTCAGACTGTCTGCCAGCTGAGTGCCAGTCTTAGCTCAGACCTCAGAGTCGTCGTGTTCGTGATAACCGAGCTTTGTCATTTTGTCGGCAATGCATGTCGGGATTGGAAAAGTTGTATAATCGCGCGAATGGTAACTGTGCTATCGCGTCAAAGGCCAACTAGAGCCGCACTGAAAACGACAAATTTTTGTATTCTGTTCTTTTTTTTTTTTGACAACATAATCATACTAATAGTATCTAACTGCAAAAATGACTAATCCGACGCGTATCTCCATCGAAGAGATAAAACTTGTATCTTTTGTGCGCGATTTTTGTTTACAAATTCAATTAGTTTATTATACAAATACTTAAGTGTAATTGAGTATCTGAGAAGAACAGAGAGTGAGAAAAAAAAGACGTTTAGCAATTTAGATCTAATGAGTGGTGTATCTGTGAAATATCAACGTTGTTTCCCTTTCTATTTTTTTTCTGTGTGTTGTTCTTCTTCTAAGTAATCTATTCAAATTGATGCCTAAACGGTATGGAAATTTGAATATATACTTTCCCTCCGTATCAATCAAGAAAAATTATGAATTTAATTAACGAACAATCAGTGACAGCAACAACTACAAGTAGTACATCAACGAATGTGGCATTATCTACAGCTGAGGCTCGAGTCGAATCGTCTTTGGAATTAGTTGAGTTTGTAGTAGCAACGTCGTCGCCTTTGCCTTTGCCATTGCCATCGTCGTCGTTGTCGTTGTCTTCGTTGACATTCTCGACTTTAGTTTGTTCATCATCATCATCATCATCATCAACATCAACATCATCGTCGGTTGAATCAATTAATAAGGAAATTGAGAAAATTTCCAGTACATTAAATTCTAGTGATGCCAATCAAATCAATTTAATCAGAAAAATGCCAACAACAACAACACCATTGAAGGCGGCAACAGCTGGTAAAATAGCAGTGTCACCAGTACCATCATCAAATACAGCATCAAATCACACAACAACAACAACAACGGCAACTACTGTCAATATCGATGATAGTGTCAATGACGTCAGTGATTGTATGAAGAATAAAAATGGCGACAAAAAAACTGACATTAACACCACCACCAGCCAAATCACAACAACAACGACAACAGGGACAACGAAACCAGTGCCAGTAGTACCATCAGCCGAAAGGGAACGCAAAGTTGGCTGCGAGCACTACAAGAGGCGTGCTATGTTTGTCGTATGTACTTACCGTTACCGTATTGCTTAATGATTTGTGTATTTAGTTAATTACAATTTAATTTACAGTATTTAATTTTTTTTCTGTTGGTTTTTAAGTAGGTTATTACCGTTTTTTTTTATTTGATATGCGACAGCGACACCCAAAACCAATACAAAGAGAAACAATTTTCCATTGATAAGCACGACGGAACAGATCTGTTGGTTGGTATTGGTTTGCATATTAGAATTAATTAACATTTTTATTGATTGATGAAACGAGTATACTGTTGTATACATATGTACATATTTTGATTGAATGGCTGGCGGCTCCCAGTCGGTGGCGGTGTTTTAGTATTCCATTCAATGTGAATGTCAATAGTGATGGTTTGACTTTGGAGCCGAGCCGCCCGTCGCGCCGTATCGGACTGGGACCATCAATTCTTAAATTGATTCTATAAATGCAGCATTTTTCTTATCGATATTAAAATATAATAGTGAATAGTTTTGTTACCAAATAATAATGGTGTCAATGAAATGGGATAGAAAGTAGGCATGTATGTATGTATATATTTTATTTTACCGCGAAAACTGCAAATACTCGTTAGTAGCTCTATGTTTCGTAAACGAAAGTAAAAGTGGTTTGGTGCGTTAGTGAAAGAAGCGACTTTCTTTTGGTTATGGGTACGCTTAGAGAGGGGGGACGTGAAAAAAGCCGCTTAAACTCATCTAATTATATTTTTTATGCGTTAAAATAATTTTGCACAGTATGTCCAATAAACTGTCGGATGGAAATCGGATAATTTTTCTTCATTTTCACCGTAAGCTGATGTATCACAGTTACCATTTCGGCTAAAAGTTACAAGTTATAAAGCGTCTTACAATAGGTATGTTTGGTATATTTTTTGGCACACGGAATTGAGATCTGTCAAATAGTAGAATCCTCTCAAAGAGAGAGAAATCCTCTCGAAGTCGAAGACAGAAAACTTGCACAAAAGTAAACAAACGCTTTTGAAACAACACTTGGTCAAACCTATCAAGCAAGCAAGCTGAGACAGCCAAATGAGAGTAAAAAAAATTGAGAGCCATGCAACTGTCATGATTCTATGAAGTTTTCATAGAACTTTCGAAAACTATCGTGTTACCAAACAGACCTAATAGCTACAGTAGCGAACATGTAGAACTATTTTCTACAGGTACAGAATCCGAGCAAATTAGAATTTCCATGAAAGTGTTGAAAAAAAAAAACATATAAAACACATGGATCTATATATAATTAAATCGCTAGCACAAGAGCTTGTGATTTCTCCTGAGTGTTAGAATCATACTGGTCCACTAGTATTTATTTATTGTATACGGTAATACAACTTGTACATTTTGGAATTCTGAGGCAAGAGCATTTACATTTATAAAATTATAGTTACATATACACTGGTCCCTCGCTTTGCGCGGGGGTTAGGGGAATGAAAAGTCTCGCGCAATGCGAAATCGCGCAAAGCGAAACCGCGCAAAGCGAAGTATGAGTTTAATGTGATTTAGGGGGTTGCGTTCCTGAAAAATGAAATGTTAGCGCCGCGCAAATCGAATTTTGGTAGACAAATGCATTTCGCGCAAAGGTGAAACCGCGCAAAAAGAAGTCGCGCAAAGCGAGGGACCAGTGTATTAGTATTGTGTAGCGCCTCCTTTATTTTTATTTTTTTTTACCTTAATTCGCTTTGGCATTAAAACCACTCAATTTGAAGATATCCCGTAGATATTTCCTTATCCCAAACTTCTTCAATCACTTCGTTGGACATTTTCATCGAGGTAGGTATTTTTCTGCCTATTTGCAATGGCATAATGTGCAAGAGATTTTCGATGGAGTTGAGGTCCAGTGAGCTACCCGGCCAGTCGAGTGTGGAAATTCCCCTATCAATTAGAAATTCTTTAATCTGTGAAGAAAATACATTTTTGTAATTTTTTTTTTTGCCGAGTAGAATTACTAAGGGATTAGAATAGAAATAAAAAAATAAAATAGCTTACCATTTTGGAACGATGGCACGGAGCAGAGCCATCTTAAAAAATCACATCGATAGCCTCTGACAAATGCTTTTCAATTGACGATAAAAGTGATTGATTTAAATATTTTTGTTAACTTCCGAGTTTATACAGTTCCTTTAACGAAGCATAAATTAATCTCCAACTCCATAGTAGAAAAAACATTCCCATATCATTTGGACGGCTGAATGTTTTACTGTTCTCTCAAGGCAATTTCTCCTTAAGCGCTCTCTCCGGCGCTCTCTTCGGCGCTCTCTCCGGCTCGCTCCGGCTCTTCGGTGCACCGTGCACGTATTGTATTCAGCGTTGCCACTTCAGAACAATTTTTTTGCAGTAGATTCTCTAAAAAATGCAGTAGATTGAATTTTTTCGCAGTAGATTTTCATTTCAACAGAAAAACAAGATTTTTAACACAAATTGACTTGTATTTCTGTTTTTATTGTATTATTTTGGCTTTTGGTTCATATAAGCTTTTATTTCCCCCAACCGTAGCGTAGCATCATTTATGCTTCTAAATATGTAGGTAGGTATACACAACAACAGGTATACAAACCAACTGCGTTCAAATAAGAAATTCAACTTTTTCGAAAAGTTTTGTTGTTATGTTTTGTACTAAAAGGGAAAAAATTCTCTATCTTGAAGTCATAACAAGCATAGTACAAAAATGCAGTAGATTTAATTTAAAGGCAGTAGAATCAAATTTCGAAATAAATGCAATTGCAGTAAAGTGGCAACGCTGATTGTATTCCATCTGATTCATAAATATTGAATTTGCTCTCATCGGAGAATATGACTTGTCTCCAATCAATTTCTGTCCACTTTTCGTACACAGCAGTATCAAGAGTCTCCATACCATCTGGAGTAATTTAATGTTTAGTGTTCAGAGAACAGCCGGTGTTGCCATAACGGGAGCCCTGCGCACAACACCCACGGCGGCACTGCATCTTATGCCACTCGATCTGCATACAATGCACCTGGCAAGCAAGTGTGCAATTAGACTCACTAGTTTACAGGTCTACACAATATAGCTGCTTTCCTGTCGATCTTTCATCTGCGTGCCATTTCAGGATCTTCACTTCAAGTGTCATCTTATTTGATTCCTCCTGGTTTACCATACGAGTACATACATATGTAGACATGTTTGTTTTAACCCTCTGGGACTGACGTGCCCTACTTTTCACAATTACACTGACGTGGTAGTATACCAGACACAACCATTTTGGCAGCTTGTATTTTCAAAATTCGTTTTATATTCCTAATTTTAACTATTATATTGGAAAGTCGAGAGTATGCATTATTAAAGTATGCATTATTAAAATGAATAAGACAAGTTAAACATAAACATTTATTGATATGCCAAATATCGACGCAACGCTGGTTTTTCGATTTTGTGGTGTCTGTCATACTACCACGTCAGTCCCAGAGGATTAAAGAAGCTACCTACTTAATTTTTTGGGCTAAAGCGTATTACTTTATAGTTACATTGACCCCTCTCTTAAAGAATTATAAGTACTTCACATCCAGCGTTATCTGCGATATTTTTGAATTTTTTTTATGAACTTAAACCGTTCTCCAGTTCATGCCAGATTTTTATGATTATAAATCTTCTTCCTTTTGTTGATTTTGTTAATATTTTTATTTAATTTATTCGTTTTGAAGAAAAATATGCCACAACAATTATAGCCATAAAATTATTTTTGATAAGAGAAACGTTTTCGGCTAACAATTTAATCAAAACACGTTTTTTAGGCGTCGCGTCGTCGTGTACTTTACTTTAATAACAAATTTGCATAGTGATTCATTTAAGGCTTAGGGAAAGGAAGTGCGACGTTTTATAGTTATATAGTCGTTCGGGGCAAGAGTACGCATTTTGGACTTCGGACTTAAATTCTGGCAAATTTACAACAGATAAGAAACAAAAGAGCCTATTAGTTGGTAGCTCTATATTTTAGGAACAAATTAATACAAAAATATTTTATTATTATTTTATTTTATTACATTATCTTTTTTAATGTTTCATATGTTCTGATTAAAAAACCAAAGTAAGTACCCGACATCTTCTACTGCAGAGTTAATGCCCCATTCCACCACTATGTGTTTGATGGAGTTTCACTGGAAAACATTGCAAAATCTGCATGATTCTTATTCTGGTGGACCTAGCTCCCTGAGATGTCCTCTGAGTTTACAATGCCCCGTAAGAAATGCAGTCAGGTTACGGAGTTTGTTTTTGTCAAGGCTGATGCAAGCTTTAAATCTCTTCAGGCATTCCCAGACAAGAAATTTGATGATTTGAGGCCCTATTGCCCTCATGGCTGCTTGGCTATCTGACATTATTGCTATGTCGCATCTGTTGTAGCGCTTATAAAGATTGAGTTGGGCACATCTGCCGATTGCACAGATTTCAGCTTGAAAAATGCTGGTGTAGCTGCTCATGAGTTCGAATAGTTTATTGCCGGGTCCAAACACTCCAGCCCCCGTTCCTTCATCAGTCCTTAAACCATTCCTCATCGTACCTAGGAAATGCCATAAGCGGAAACTTTTTGGTCATATAAGCGTAGGCTAATGCGTTTTCCTCTTCCAATTCCAAGCGGTATTCCTTTAAACACCGTAGCGCAAGTGGTTAGTGCGTCGGACTACTGAGCCAGCGGTCTTGGGTTCGAATCCCGCCGCAAACACCTAAAAGTTTTTTACAGTGCCCACCTCTTTCGAATGTCCGACAAGCATCAAAGAGTATCATTTGTCACGATTGAGCTTCTCAACTCGCCGTTCGGAGTCGGCAAAAAAAACCTTAGGTCCCTTCCATTCGTGCAAAAATATAACACGCACACACAAATGGTAGCGAGAAGCAGGCCCAGGTTCACCTCGAGCTGTAGCGCCAACTAAGAAGAAGATTCCTTTAAATAAATAATCACAGACTTTTAAACAGTCCTGAACGTATTTTCTCAATTCTACTTCATTTGTTGTCTACATGGACTTATCGTAATCAGCTCATGTACATCATTAGAGAAAGTTGTACCGTTGAAAGTAAAAGCTTATCTTTGAAACGTGTTAAGTCGACAATACGATAACGACTCAAAGCTTATTTAAAATTCCAAGGAAGGCCGCGACCGTAACAAGTAACCGCCTGATGAAATCATCAATCCATTGAAATGCCATGAGAATTTTAAAATAAAAATGAGTACAATTTTGGCGAATGCGATTGAAATGCGAGACTCGAAATAACGTTCAATCATATAGGAAATCCCCCGATGGAATTCACAGTTTCATTAAGCTTCAGCTGATTTATAGAATTCAGTTCTAAATCAATAAAATACTACTTGACGAGATCATCACAAGAAAGTTCGGAGACAATTGGGTCAGAAAAATAAACGTGACAACTTGCGACCCAAAGCGTGACTCAATTTCAAGGTAAGTCCTCTGTACGCGGCTTGAACGCCTTTCCCAGTACCAGTAGTCCGCGCATAATTAATTTTATGTGTGATTCCATGGTACACAACAAATACTCGTACAATGTGCGCTGTAATTAATTTGTTCCACTGGGCATACAAAAAATATCGTTATTTAAGCACTGGATAAATAAAAATACGCTTTAAAGGGGTTATTTGCTAATTGCCGATTGTTATTAGGGAATTCTGGATGAGAGCTGAAACATGTTTTTTTTTTTTTTTGCGAAAGGAAATCAAATCCTTTTGTAATTGTGTTTTACAGTTTGCCGAATGGATGTTACTGATCGATAACAATTTAGTCACATTTATGATAATCGCAATTGTCAGCAGCAGGGAATCTCATTTCCGGTGATAGACAGCCGCCATTTTGCATAAAAAGTACTCATGGCCACGTTCGCCCAAATTTACAGAAAAGAAAGCGAATTCACGCTACAAGTGTGACAATATTCCAAACTGAAATAAATTTTCTACTTAACATACATATGTATATGGCTAGTTCGAAAATAGAAAGAACATTGACATATTATATATGGACTGCTAGTGAAATGTCACTTTGATACAACGTCTGCGGACAATTTGGTTCCAACATAACTAGCGCCACGTGTTTCGTAGGGACAGCAATGTGAAACAATTATCCGCCATCATACTTATTTTACGTAGTAACTGAGGCCATCTATTGCCTTATATACGAGTTACTGCGAAAATACGTTAAATTTTAAATTATTGCCGCGTTGGTACCAACAGATGCCACTACCAAAATTTCAATACAAAATTTAAAAAAAAACAGGTATCTTTTCTTTATTGACCCATAAACTAGATAAATATGTTAAATTTATTTGGAATTCATGTTTTGTGTTGATTAATACTTTTGCTTTATAATGCAGTGCAACTTCTCACAATTTATTAAAAAAATACTTAAATCACAAACCAACGGCTTTGGCGAATTCAAACACAGTCTAAGTTTCCACATTTCTCCGCTACGAAACAAGAGGGCTAGTGCTTATGTTGGAACCAACGCGAAGCAGTCCATATATAATATGTCAATGAGAAAGAATATTTGGTGTAATTTGACATTGCAGTTCCGATGTTTAAAGGTGGGTGTCCATTTGAAAGTAAAAATGCTGCAAGCAGCTCTCGAGAGCAAACTCGAGGAAACAAATCAACTCATAGAAGGTCTGTTCAGTAAAAAAAAAATCAGATCAGAACAGCACAGATATGTGGGAAAATGTCAGATCAAGTCAGCACAGAAAAATACAGCCATATTCAATTACAGCTGATTTTGACATTTCTCACGATTCTGTTCTATCTCAAAAGTAGGTGCAGAAAAGTTGTCCAGCACAGAGTTACTGAACACAAAAAAGATCAGTCTCGGACAGAAACTTTTTTTTACTGAACACCAAAACCTGTACTTTTCTGTACTTTTCTGTCCAGCACAGAGTTACTGAACAGACCTAGAGTATTTAAGAACTATACTCTGCCCCAACCGAATTTTCAGTACAGGGATGATAGGACGTTTGCCTCTCAGTCTGATTGCAACAGCTTGCATAAACCTTTTAAGCTCTGACTGGGTTACCATAGTATGCATGAAAAATCGCCGCAAATCGGACAGCACATAGTGCTACAATACAATTTGTTGAACGATAAAAAGATAATTGTGTACAAAGTGGACACCACCTCGATTTTGATGAAATTTTGGTATGCTGTGAAGGGCATGGGGTGAATTCGAAAACGTCAAACCGATTGCGCATTGATTTGGCATTACTGCTTATTTGCGATACCGATGCACAGCACACTTGATTAAGATATCAAACTGATGCCATCTTATTTGCGTTTCAGAACGTTTAAATTCTTATGTTTAAAAATATAATATAAGTTCGGTGCTGAAATGGAACTGCTAATAAACATTCTTATTGATAGCAAGGACCTTCAAAACGACCAGTTTTTAATCAATGTGCACAAAAAAAGATCTTTGCGTTTTAAGAGAACGCGAATATTGCTTAGAAATAAAATAAATTATTGCATCAACAAATTTAATTATGCTTTTTTTTTTTGAAATATGCGCATCAGATGTGACAATTTTGCGAAAGAGAACGTGATGCGTAAAAATGTATACCAAATTTTGCATTTAAGAACGTGATGCAGAGCTAAGGCTTCATCAATACTGTAGTGATGCGTTTCCGAATTCACCCGCATATTTCGAGCATTTTGATGTATCAATGTTATATGTATTTCGGAAACGATTAGCTTACGCGATATAGGCTAAAAACAAAAAAAAATCACTATTCGTTTCCTCATCTCACGCAAATAACCTTTATATAAATCACAAACATCGAAAAAGCGTTGAACTTCCTTTTAACGGTTTCAACAGAAAAACAAGAAAATAGAAAAAACAAAAGCCATGTGGCAATACCCTGACATGCTCAAATTAATTTTATTGGTTCTCAAAGCACAAAATCCCAAAGCTCTTTGACATAAACCACAGAAAAAGCTGTAACGATTTGCTTTATATTAATAATTGCTTACACTTTTTTGAGGTTTTTATTTTCCATAAACACCGCGATGGTTGATGGCGGCCACGCATATCAGTAGGTAAGCCATCATTTGTGTGGCGGACTGATCATGGGATGTATGCGGATTTGCGGAAGATTACAAAAACAAAACATGTAAGTCAGTGGTTTGATTTTTATTTCAGTGGTAATTTACGAATTGAGGGCCGTGAGGACATGTATTAGGCACCAGTGTTTGAAAAAAGCTACCCCATAAGTTATATCCGACTGCGACATTCACAGACAAAATTAATTCATTTCATTTTTAAATTATGAAGGACATATACAGAGTTCATGAACTCGTGTGCTTTTACGCTATTTTTTTACCTGACTCCAAACGGAAGAAAATCGCTGCCTTTTCCTCTGCAGAAATTTCCTACGTTTTCTAGATCTCATGGCTGCATAAGAAAATAAAATCAATAAACTCCTAACTAATATCCTACTATAATCACTATGTAAAATGCCAGCTTTTTAATGATAATGCGTTAACGCAAATAAATGCACAAAACTCTAGTACTAAGATCAGCTATCCTGGCGATAATTATAATATGCAACAGATACACAGCTGCAGAATGTAGAACGACCATCATTGGCGGCGCAAAAAAAACACAAAAAATTGTGTAAAATCACAAGAAATATTCAGATTAACGTACACACATACATATTATGCATATACGTGAATGGGTATGTAATTTTTATGTAAATTTTCTCTCACCTCGTCGTTATAAGCGACGAAATCGGTTCTTTCTTCTCGAAAATTGGTCGTTATATCCGAACCGTCGTTATATTCGACGACGTTATATCCGACGGTAGAATAGCTTAAAATATAAAGAAACCAACCAATTGAAAAGAAAATGGTCGTTATAAGCGACTGGTCGTAATAAGCGAGGCCGTTATAAGCGACTTCCACTGTACCTTCAAAATATTACTCTCAAATGGACAGCCACCTGAGAGCCGAGAGTAACTCTCGAGAGTTTACTAGCGAAAGTACTCTCAAATCGACAGGCACCTTACGTGGCGTCCATATTTGTATTTTTTTATTTGAAAATGCTAAAAATATTTTGGCTATAAACCTTAAATTAAATTTCACTTGACTGAATACGCCCATTTACCATCGCAACGACAGACGACAATACCTTTTTAAGTCTGCAGTCAAAAATAATATGCATGTCGTGACTGCACACTGTTGTCGTGATGTTGAATACTGCTCTACATTTGTACCTATGTATATATATATACATTATCATTCACGATGCGCTGTTTGTCTACTTCATGTCATATTTAACATTAACGCTGCATTATAATACGTTGTTTATACATTGCATCAGTGCAGACTGTTGACGTTTCGAAAAGTTTAACATTACCTACAAAATTATGGTTGTGCGAAGATAGGTACTTACTCATATTTCATTTCAGAATTGATTTGAATGTTGTCATTGCCAAACCGATGAATGGACGTATGTATACTTTTTAATCATCCACACAAACTTTGAGGAATCAGTTTTGTCTCTGATGACGAGTAAAATGACTACTCTAGTTAATTGGGAATATTTAGACATTTCCGGTAAAATCCGAAGAGCTCTATCATCTATTTCATTATTTATTGAAACAGAAAACTAAAAATCTACACACCTAACATTGTGTTGACCCTTATGTGACTTTTAAACACCTCCTTACGTAGTATTTACAATCTTTTGAAATTTAAGATTAACTTGAAAAAGCCGTCAAGTGCTAGTGGTGTCTCATCACATTTACTCAATTTGCTGTCCACAATTTGCGTGACTTTCACATTAGCAAATGTTGTGCTATGCAAATATGCATATACTTTTCCATACATACATATGTTATGTACATACAACATACCTTTATGTAAACAGACTTATTGGGTCAGAAAAATGATCTTTGATGGCAACACGGTATTGCGTGTACTTTATCGCTTATATAATCCACTTATATTGGTCTACTTACGTATGTAGGTCGGATGAACAACGAAAAAGATCCACGATGGCAACTTTATTGCAACTACGTCATGGTTTTTAAGGCAAATATGGCGCTGTTTACTCCATATTAAATAAGTCATTAAAATAATATAATACTTCTTGACTTCAATTAATTAATTAACGAAATTAACAACTGACTGTGAAAGCCTTCATAAAAAATGTCAAAAAGCTACGCTATCTTATTAAATCAGCAGCTGATATAACGGTAAAAAGTAGTACAAGGTTTCAGTGCATTCGCAGTCACATAGCAACCTAATTGTCACCACAGCAATTTAAGCCAACAAACGAAATACATAGCTATGTACATACGTTACGTGCTAATTGCTACATGCTTAGTAAATGGTAAAGGTAAGTATTTAAAATGTGGGCCAATTTCGATTTAGAGGTCGACTGCCGAAAAAATGGCAGAGAAGAAGGTCATAGAGGCGGAAAAATAATTTCACCATGTAGCTTAAACGTAGCTCCGGAAAAAGTGGGGGTATCCAGAAGTGCAGACCAGACTTAGGTATAGTAAAGAGTAGGTCTGTTCCTGTTTTTTTTTGCGTACGCGAACGGGTTTTCGTTGTTTTTCGTTATTTTTCGTGGATTTTCGGCAAATGCTGCCCAAAGAAATTTCTTGGGCTATATTTTGCAGCATAGGGAAATTGCTTACACTCGATTTCTCTCTTCGCTCTCTCTCTCTCTCTCTCTCTCTCTTAGCTCTCTCTTCTGTGAAAAACTACGAAAAAACTTCGTACGGGAACATTATTTGACTGATTTTCGTAGTTTTGGACAGATACGGTCACAGACCTAATATGAACAATAAAAAGAGTGACGGACTGAAGTCCCGCGTTCGAAACAAGTTTCATAAGGAAGGCAAAAAAAATTGACTAAAACATAAAACCCATATTCTTCGCCTGTGTTGTTGTGAATGAAACTAGTCAATGAAATGAATCGTAGATGTATATTTAGAACTTTCAAAATAAAATAAATCTGTATATTTTTTCAGCTGGAAAGGAGGAGGCTTGTTCTTTTTCCAAGTCCTGAACCTGGACATCTCGAGGAAAACTAGTCAAAATCATCCCAACGATAGCTTAACCAATTTGGTTCTTATCTAACAATTAAATAAGAATTTATTGCAAACAGTGATGCATATGAGTATTTTCACGCAAATGTATATGTATTATCAAAGCAGCAACAAGTTGAAAGAAGAATTCCAGTTTCGTCACATATCTCGTTTTTAGCAGTTTACACTTCACACTTAGGTATACTCGTTCGATAGATGTTCAATGGCATTTCGACGAATTGCAATTGACCAGGCCAACATCCAACATGCTCACCTTGATCCACCAAAGTTGAGGCAGAGCAGAAATAGAGTTGCATTCCTCAAGGCTGGCTACTGATGATTTGCGACGGCTTTTCAATGTTCTCTCGAATTTTTTGATCGATCTTACATCACACGAATTGTATGAGTATGTGTTTTTTTTATTTCAACTTTTTGCATAGCGACAGCAACTCCTACTCCAGTTAAAATAAATTATTGTTATGTTAGTTAGTTTACGGCTTTTTTTTAGAAAGGATTCTGCTATACTGCGTTATTTTTCTTTCATATTCGAATCAGAGTTCGAACATTAGCCGCCTGTTGCTTAGGGCGACATGTATTTATTGGACTCTGTTAAAACCTTGGCTTATTGCTTCCATAAAATGATTTAGGTCACGATCAAAGGTGTTAGAAGTGTAAAAGTAAATGTGATAATTGTAGTAAGTGACATTACGTGGACGATGTCAAAAACAGGGACAGTTCTTGTATGCACGACTTACTGCCAGTAAATGGGTTTTAGTATCTAAAAACAAGCCACTTAAGAGAAGTGTCTAATAATAGTATTTTTTTGAAAGACAACTGTATGCACGACTTATTGTCTAAGCATCAAGTATACGAGCATATCATAATATGTCAAAAATTAGTTGGAGGTCTGACAATGTCCAAATATCTATTAGACTATTTTATGACAGTCGTAAAACATTTTAAAGTGGTTTTAGTTAATACGTTTTCAAGCGAGAAATATAAGGTCTGTTTGGTGTGTCGCTAGTTTTCGCAATACTATGTAAACTTTCATAGAATCACGACAGTTTCATAGCTCTCAATTTTTTTTTTACTCTCATTTGGCTCTCTCTTTACGATGAATTCTCTTCAAGACTTTTTCCTCGGGGTGGACTATTCAACTCTGTCAAACCAAGCCATCTGACAGTTTGAGAAATGTCATAATCTTCATTGTAGTGAAAAACAAAAACAAATTGACAGGTTTTTTTTTCAAAAGCGTTTGGTCTCTTCTTTTGTTCAAATTCAAGGATATCTCTCTCATTAAGAGGATTTTACTATTTGACAGATATCAATCACTTACACAACAACGACACACCAAACAGACCTATATATAAGCCCTTATCACGTGTTTTTAAAAATGTTTTAACGTATGATGAAGCTTCCAACTTCATGCAAACACGACAGACATTTGGTCTCCTATATTTAGGAGCGGAAATTCTGTTTAGTAAGATTCAGGCAAGGTTTTTAGAACCTTAATCAGCACTGAGTCCAGACTCCAGACAAGGTTTTTATTCTGGCATTTAAAGGCAGTTAATGATTTTGGACCGTAAAAGGACTAGAGAAATCATTAGGCTTAGCGGGGCACAAATGAGAATAGCTAAAGGAATACTATCCGGGCATTGCCTTCTAGGCAAACATGCAGAGGGTTGGACTCATAGGCACGGATATTTCTAGATACTGCAATGATATCGGTGTAGCAGAAGATATCGCACACATATACATATTTTGTGTGAATGTCAGGGCATAGCACGCAAGGCTCCAATTTTTTTAGTACCCTAGAGGAGATAGGCCAAATCAACCATAGACTCGTCTAAGATTATGCAGGGTAATAAAATGATTTCAGGAAATTGTGGCGGCTTAGGTTTCATCCTTGGATGGATTCTTAGGCGATCGCGATGGACACATTCTGGTGCCCAGTGTTTTGGGATGGCTCAGCTTCTCAACACCTCTCAACCTAACCCTAATGATTTGGGTTCTAGATTTTAGTCGAAGATTAAGTAGCAAAACGAACTAACTTCATTCAGTCTGATCTCGATTGCCCATCTGACATCTCTTTCCGTCGTTATCTTTAATAACCCACTCAAGGTCATCGGCTAACATCGCATACATGTATAGCTGTCTCATAAAACAAAACAAAAACCTGCTGAAATCACAACCATATGTATGCGGCACCACGCCACGGGTAGCGTCGTTTGTACTCACAAACTGTAATTAAAAATATTTTTCTCGATTATTGATAAAGCCAACAAAACAATTTCTGCTCCTAATTGGTGCTAAAAATCTAGAAATAGACTGGGGTCCGGATTTTACTTCATATACCTTGTCTTTTATGTCCTTCTGTAACGAGCCTACCAACTCGAAATAATGCTTGTTTATCACGATTTTGACGTTTTGTAACTGTCAGCTAACAAGATATTTAAATAGCTCACCCCCCACCCCTTGTATGTGGTGCGCTCCAACTTATTTATTTTCTTTTAAACGTTTTTTACTTGCCCATGCACGGTCTTATAAAAATGCAACGCTAACCAGCTTACAATTAGCTAAATATAGTTTTTCACAACGCGTGTTCTCAACGCCATGCTAAGTTGTGTCGAAAGTTATCAGCTTGTCCATTTAATTTGATCCCCTTCTGAGTATATCTCTATTAAGAGCAAATGTACACATTATAGGTGAAAACTAGATACTGGTAGTGTCAGAATGGTGTATTGCTAACACAATAGTCACCGCGCCGGCCGCCGTGTCATATCGCACATCGGACAAAGGAATCCGAATTGGATTTTGACAGCGCGTAATAATTAAATTCTGAACATTTCTTTTCTCCGAGCCCATAATTAATGTTAACTGCAAATTTCAATATAATAAAAATGGCAAACGGTAGACACTTATATGTCGTATGTACATATTTATATTTTTGAGGCTCGATTAAATCTGGATCTTGTGACGTTCAGATGACGTCGAATTTTGACATTGTGACATTACAATGAACGAAAGACTCTGACTGGGCAGACATTGGTTTGGATAAAGGAAATTATCACCTCATAAACAATCAATAAGTTGTTTTATATTTATAGTATACACAATATGTATACATATACGCTTTGTATATATTAATTAACTTTATAAATTTTCGTCTGCTACTTAAGTCGCATGTAGTTCAGGGACCGATCGTTAAGCAAAGCGAATTACATTTGACATTGGTAAGACGTCATGATTTGGCATGATGCATTATACCTATATGTATGATGTTTATGGATAATGTTTTGCGTGCGTGACATAAGTGAACTAGCTTTGTTTTTCCAAAATAACCTAAGTCGCAGAATGATTGTTGACATCTTTAGATATATCTCGTATGATTTCATCAAATTTGTTTCCGATTCGTTCGAACGGCCCTAGACATTTTTAGAGACCCCATAGTAGTTGAAGGTAATCCAACAAGATCCCGAAGGAAACATATACGAGTATGTATTATACGTAGGAACATTTATTTTAATACATTTCTTCAGCCGATAGATCCATCTTTTAAAACAGCTTTCAAAAACCTGTTTTTGAAACTTTTCGATTTCGACATTGACTGCATTAATAATCTCTTCCTTAGATGTGAAGGTTTTTCCCCTCAAATCTTTTTTTTATTTTCGGAAACAGCCAAAAGTCACACGGTGCTAGATCCGTATAATAAGCTGCTGGGTGAATTTCATTGATGCCCGAGAGCCGAGAGCGCAAGAGAACATAGGTGTTTTTTCAACAGTGTGCGTAGGCGCATAGTCGTGGTGCAAAAAGTAGCGTCGCAGCTCCTTTTTTGTCGGTGTCCTAGTAAAATTTGGAAAACTTGTGGTAAGCAAGTCTCAGCATACCAATGAGCAGTGACTGTCTTACTTTACTTACTTTAGTTGGCGCTACAGCTCGAGGTGAACCTGGGCCTGCTTCTCGCAACCATTTATGTGTGCGTGTTATATTTTTGCAAGAATGGAAGGGAACTACAGTTTTTTTGCCGACTCCGAACGGCGAGTTGAGAGCTCAATCGTGACAAATGATACTCTTTGATGCTTGTCAGACATTCGAAAGAGGTGGGCACTGTGAAAAAACTTTTAGGTGTTTGCGGCGGGATTCGAACCCAAGACCGCTGGCTCAGTAGTCCGATGCACTAACCACTTGCGCTACGGAGCAGTGACTGTCTGACCAGTTTTAAGCCGGGATGACGGTGACCATTTTCGCCCTGGTGAAGTACATCGACAGTACATTTACTGGAGGATTTGCACCTTCTGGGCTCCAGCTCCATATCATGAACTGTTGTTTGGATTCATCACCTGTAACGATCTTATTGAAGCAGCTTAGTTCTCCATTTTCAAATTTATCCAGGAAATAATGAGCAAAACGAACACGAGCCCCTTTTTGCTCTCCATTCAAAATATTTGGAACCAATCGAGCTGACTTCTTCGAATATTTCTGGTGATGATTTGAAATTCGTCACACTACCATAGCATTCAAGCCCAGTTCATCCGCCATCATCTCCTGTGTCATCCTGACATCTTTGCCAATTTTAGCCTTCACCAGGGCCACATTTGTATCTTCGGTCGAGGATTTGGGCCGAACTTCACGAGATTCGTCTTCCACAGAAAAATGGCCAGTCTTTAATCTTCGAAACCTCTTTGAAATACTAACAAGAGATGGTGCATTTATTCCGTATGCATTTTGGCGTTCGTAAAGAATTTTGACTGGCGTGAGTTGACGTCGAAATCCGAATTTCTTCCTGGATTGGCGGTGGAACTTCCATAGAGCTTACTTCACTATTTTTTCTCTTTTCGTCTCCATTTTTACCTATTGTTCTGGAATTTGACAAATAAATATTGTTAGATTATAAGTTACAAATATGCGTCTTTTTTTCAAAACTACTAAATTGACCCTAAATAACTAAGTACTAACTTTTGTTTGTCCCCACGTACGTATTATAGTTCAACAAGGATCTCAAGAACCTTATTTTATTTATTCCATATGAAACCCTGAAGGCATTGATTGACTCATTAATTTATTAACAACGTGACGTCGTGCATGAGTGACATTACCATGACCGGGTAGCGTCAACCACTCAATCTGAGGTTTCAGCTCGTTCCTACTTATTGTTTTCTTATCCTAGTGGTAGTGACCCAAATTCACTAAAATTGAAATTTTCTAAATTTTAAATTTATTCACAAAATTCTGTTCATAAATCGTGGCTAGTGTGCCTGCTCTTTCCACTGTGAAACCTAAGAAAGTTCATTAAAGCAGATTCAATTAAATACAGCTGAATGAAATGATTGTTCCTTGGGTTCGGTTGGTTGTGTGCAAGAATATGGCAAAACTGACCTGCGATATTCAGATCCATTATAAAACTTTGAAATCAATTGAGGTTTTTAAATATATTTAATTATTTGTTTTTTTTTTCTGCTACTTCTGATCAGTCATGGGTCTGATCATGTTCAGCGAGTTGTTGCCAAAGGCAGCACGGGGTTTTCATTTAACAATGAAATTTGTATTTTACAGACTGTACCGCAATGCTCCAGCCAATGAAATAAAATGTGATCGACTTGAGTAAACTCTATAACAAAAAAAAATGTCTTTTGGCACATTTGGTCGGAAGTGAGGGATTGGATTTGGAAAGAAAAATTAAGGCATTCTATATGAATATGCCTCTTGGCTATTGCATGGATCAAGGTGCAGTCTAGCGTAATACGAAAGTTCTGGCGCCATTTGATGTATCAATTAAAGATCTGCAGCAATCTGGAAGACGAAGATCGAAAATGATGGCGAAATTTAGCATATTGTTGCACTTCTGACACCAATATTTTTTGACTTGGTTATTGCAACAATCCCAATAAAAGCAACTGCCCGAATTTCTATTAGTTGCTTTTATTGACGTCGTACTGTATTATATGTTTTTAAGGATAATAATAGCAGAATACCCGAAAAGTAGTGTTTACAAAAATTTGTTTTTACCTTTATGTGCTGTTATATACTCATATATTGTTGTTAACTACATTGTGTTTGTTGACGAACATATTCACACAATAGGTATACAATTAGATTAGTCTCCAAAATTAAAAACAAATATATTGAGCGTTATTTACTTAGAATTTTTTCTGAAAACATGTAAGTTGCCCTACCCGCTAATTCTTCAGCACACTTCATGCAATGCGAATTGTTGCATGTAGACATATGTATGTATGTACATTTTGTTTGCATATTCATAAGTGATATTGCACTTTGATTGGGTGTTTTCCTTGATTTACCCTAATATTGATTCACTTTATTAGCACACTTTCACGGAGCCAAGTCGCTGTGAGGACTCATCGAGACCGAAATAAACCTGAGGGATTGTCTCCATGAAGTGATCGAAAAGTCGCTCAATTTGGCGGCATGAAAAAAAGTCGTTCGCTTTTAATCTTAACATTATTTGTGAAAGGGATTAGACTTCATTAAGGCAATTATTTATACCTTTTCTGTTATGTTCAAACGAAATGTTGACTTAGGAAACAGCGTCGTTGAGATAGAGCATTCTTTCAAGGTACAAAGATACTCGTATATAAGCTAACCTCCAGTATTTTAGAACATTTTTTCCACATTAAGCTACTATTTGGGAAATATTCTCAATATTCTCAATATTCTCCCTTGTTTCTAGCAAGATCATTGAAAATATGTTGCTCCAGGAATAGCCGTATACAGGTTAATGGACACAACATGATGAACAGTAAGGAAACAGCAAGGCTTTGCCAAGTTTAACTTAAAACTTTTTATGCGTTCAGCTAATTATCTTTTGGAGCATAGTAAATATGTACACTGCCGCTCATCTGAATAGGTTCACAATATATGATCTTACTTCTGCTCGCCTCTCTTAATGTATATTAAAATTACACAACCTTGTTAAGTACATAGAGAAAGATTATTTATTTATACTTAATTTGACAGAGAAAAACCAACGATTTTTTTACGAGTGGCAATAAGCTGTCGGTTATTTTTTTTTCAATTTCAGCCTCTTTAGATATTAAGCAGTTGGTATAACATGCTTTACCATAGCCAAGTTAGAGCTAACACCGGTTGTTTCCTTTATTTTCGAATTAGAGGCGTGAGAATTGGACGCATCTCTGATGATGGCTCTCCTATTTGTTTCTGTAGTTGTGTTATATTTGCCTCCCTTCATATTTTTCCCATTGCTCAACACGTTTTACAAGTAATTGTTGACAACATTTTGAATTCGTCCTATTTAATTTGCGAAATTACGGTGTCTTAGGCGCGATTCACTTAACGCTTTGACTTGGTCCTTTTCGTCCTCCGTTAAAGGGTTATCGCGACCCATTTTCAAAACAAATGGTATAAAATAATTGTAACTATCGAATACCAAAAAAACCGTTACGATTTGTCAGCTTATCTCAACGTTATCTGAAGTTATTGCTACTGAACCTATTCTGATGAGCCAAAAATTTCGCATTTTTTTTCGAAGAATAATATCAAAGCAACATAACCCAATAACGGTTATTTTTTTCGTTGGTTTTTCTCTGTCAAATTAAGTAAATAAATAATCTTGCTCTATGTACTTAACAAGGTTGTGTACTTTTAATATACATTAAGAGAGGCGAGCAGAAGTAAGGTCATATATTGTGAACCTATTCAGATGAGCGGCAGTGTAGTTCTTAATTTTTTGGATATTTTTAGATTAGGAAAAGACTGCTGCCTCTAGTTTTTGTAAGTATTGACCTCATAAAATGTTCTGACTACGGTACTTTCATAAGAATTTTGGTCACGTCAAGACGCTTTCAAACCCTTCAAACAATGATATTTTAGTCTTCATCGATCAATGTCATGGAAACAAAAAATACGAAATGTTGTTCCGTTTCGGCTGAAATATGTTCAGAAATGTACATCAATCAATATTGACGCCCACTTGTCATGTTTAATGTGTCACTAGATATTTCTCATTTTCATTGGAACTTATTTCTATCTGCTGAAAAAGGGTTAGCAATATACGATTGAAGTTGAGGGCCCTCTTGCATCTACTCGCCTTTTCCTGAGCCCCTCCAGTTTTAAAAATGTAGAGGACCATTGACTTAACATTGTACCAGGTTCTTTCAAAGCCATGCTTTCTGGTAACATTATGGTTATTGTATTTCAATTTTATTTATTTATATATACTTTATAGGCTGTTTTTTTTTTTAGAGGTATAGAACTTTTTTTTTAAATAAAACACAACAAATTAAATGGAATGACCAACATTTTGGCATTTACTGTTTGAAAATAATTTCTGCATATAACCGTCGCGATTGCGCCTTATGAACGCCATCCTGTCGGTCCAATTCTGCACCACTTTTGCGAGCATACCTGGTCTTATTTCGTTAATAGTGCGTCGAATGTTGGCTTCTTAATGATCAATCGTTGCTGGTTTATCAGCATAGTCCAGAGATTTGATTTACCGCTACAAAAAGTAGTCCAACGGTGTCAAATCACACGAACGATGTGGCCAAGTTACAGGTCCATTTCTTGAGATGATTCGGTCACCAAACGTTTGGCTCAACAAAGTCATGGTTGCACGCGCTGTATGGCATGTTGCGGCGTCATGTTGGAACCATTTCTCTTTCAAATGATTTGCAATGACTTGAGGAATAAAAAAAATCACAAATCATTTGCCTGTAGCGTTCGCCATTCACGGTAATGTTGGCACCGGTTTGGGATTTAAAGACAAATGGGCCGATGACGCCTTCGGCGTGTAAACCGCACCAATCAGTGATTTTTTGTCGGGATGGAATGAAGTCTGAAAAGTTTCATGAGGATTGTGCTCACTCCAAAAACGAAAATTCTGTTTGTTTACATACCCGCTAAGCCAGAAATGAGCCTTATCGCTGAAAATGATTTGACGGTAAAAATCTGGTTCAAGTTTGACGAACAGAGCGCGAATTTTGGAAATAAATTTCCACGGTTTGTAAACGTTGTTCTGGTGTAAGTCTTTGCATGGTAATTTGCTAAAGTATACTGAAAAAAAAATCAAACACAATTCGGTAGTATGACAGCTAGTTTAACAGTTATCCCTATCGGAAGTCCTATACCTCTAAAAAAAAAACACCCTTTATATATTATTTTATTTAAAAGTTTTATCAACATTTTCTCAAATAATTTCGCTAGAATAGGCAGAATCGATATTGGGCACTTTCAACATGCTAGGCACATATCCTATCCTGAATGCAGCGTTTATTACATGTGCTAGCTTTTTTAAGCCTATATTTGGAAGTTTTTTTTAAGATTCCTCCTGTCATAAGATCAAACCCCGGAGAACTTTTTTATATTAATGCCTTCTTTTATTTCTTTCGAAATTTCTTTTGCTAAAACATGTGAATCCATTTGGAACTAAAATGATGTTAAACCTGGCATTTCCAGCATAAAATGATGATTGTTCTAAATTATTATTATAACATGTTAACCATAACTAATGGTATGATGTACAAAAACAAACTTAATATAGCTTTCCAGTTGAAGGAATTGTCTGGCAGTATTTTAAAAGCCTAAAGAAAAAATCCCCCAAAGAGTTTTGTATGTGGACAACGGAAAGTACGCAAGAAACATGGACTCAAAGTAAAACTGGTCCTAACCGGATTTAAATTGATTTTGATTTTTTTTTCTTTTATTGCGATATTGTTTATTTTCTTTTTTAATAAAGTAATAAAAAACAAAACAAATCAAATATTTGCACCAAGAAACAAATTGGGTTTTTGCATTTAAAGTGAGTTTTCAAAAAAAAAAACGAAAAGACGGAGATTGTGTGGAACTTTGTGGATGCCAGGCAGTGACATAGGACTGACTGATAGCATGTTTTTTTTTTCGTAAAGAATATGCAATCGAATGACCACAAAATTAATAAATATAACGAAATAATTTTTAGATTCATGAAGGTTATCATCGAGCCAAGCTGATTCGGCTATGGTACTTTCCATTGCGGTTGTATAGTTGCTTATAAATAATTTTACGGGTACCTACTCATATTTTGTTAAGTCTAACATCTACCTACTTGTAGTGTGTAAATATGTTCACTTAAGTATTGGTACTGCCTGCTAAGCATCTTCTTTGAATGGCGCTGTGAAAAACGATTTAAACGCCACTATTTGGTAAGAGCCAGATAGTGCGATGAACAAAGGCTTGAAGTTGCTAATTAAATTCATTTCGTAATTATTTTAAATTATTAAGGTTGGGTACCATTCGGAGATGCGCTTGATTGATTAATATATTTCAAAGCCGCGGCCGGCGAGCCAGGGAAATGTGACAAGCATCGTCATTTAAAAATAATGATGAATAATTTACACCCAGATGTGGCACAAGAAGAAGAGGTCAGTTTCATCCGTGAAATATGTATACATATGGAT
Source organism: Brachyopa scutellaris (assembly GCA_949775065.1). Lineage (NCBI taxonomy): Eukaryota > Metazoa > Arthropoda > Insecta > Diptera > Syrphidae > Brachyopa > Brachyopa scutellaris. The sequence goes on along the minus strand of OX459115.1, from coordinate 95,951,689 downwards.
ATGGCACTGGCGCACCCCTAATTTAATGCATTGTCAGCAAAAATCCGGAATAGAAAAGTGCAGAAATGAAAACTGGAAGCGTTGCATTTTTAACTGAGAATCTAGAATAAGATCAGGATTCAAGTGACAGACAGAATTCACCAGTAAACCTGGACGATAGGTTAGGTTAGGTTAGAAGGGCTGATGAGGGTTAGGTTCCAACCATCCAGCCGCCCTGGCGAATTCAAGTATGACCAATGGTGATCCATCCATCAGCTCGAAGAATGTTTTGTTTCTAAGTTGGCAGAGGTTTTGGCAGTGACAGAGGAAATGGGCCGTGTCCTCATGAATCTCTTCATCATCACACCCTCTACAGATGTCGTCATCATTCAGGCGTAGCTTCATCATATGGTATCTTAGCAAGTTGTGGCCAGTTAGCATTGACAGCGATTTCCTATCTTTCTGCAGGAGTTTTCCTGTTCTTGTTTTATTTATTCTGTTATGTTTTGACCACAGTCTTCTTGATATGTCGCAGGTGGGTAATGATTTCCACCTGTTATTTGCTTCACTTAGTGATTTTTGTTCAATTTCGATCTTGCGTTACAGAGCGGAGGCTTAACCATACCATCTGCTTGATCTATGTCTAGGACTGAACCCCTTCTGGCCAATTCATCTGCATCTTCATTGTCTGGTATACCACTGTGACCCGGTACCCAGCAGAGTTTTACGTTGTGCTACGTGCCAATGACCTTCAACGGCAATACTTAACAAGCTTATATGTTATTTTTCTGGCAGCTAATGCTTTTATGGCCGCTTTGCTATCAATGTAAACTGTGATATCCTAGCATTGACACCAATTGGGCAACCTTTGTCAACGCTAGAACCTCAGCTTGGAAAAGCTACTGTGATCGGGGAGTCGTACGGAGCTGCTTATAGGTTCTTTCGAACAGCAACCCGCTAATATGCCTATGTCCATCTGTGTAGATGGATTTAGAGTATTTAATTACTTCGTTTTCGTCCCACTGCGCAGTGGTTTTTGTTCTATGGGAGATGCGTCAAAAATCTATAACTTTTGAAATACAGTAGACGCTCGATATAGTGAACTAATAAAAACCAGGCCTGTTCACTGAAGCGAGATTGTTCATTGTAACGAGCGTGGACTCCTTGAAGCAAATTTTATCAAAATGTGTATGTTTTTACGTACAATTCATCGAAAATAGAATATAATTACAATTTTTCTTTGCGATTATTAAAAAACAAGCCAATATTTATAAGAAAGAATATCTTATTTTTAACAAAAACAACTCTTCCGTAAAAAAACATAATACATTCCATGTACTTAAAAAAACAAAAATACAACAAACTTAAGCTGTGGTTAAGTGACATGGTCACAAAGAATATCGTTCAAAAAATAACAAAATAAGCAACACGCACTTTGTATAATAAGTTAATTACATAAGCACCGTTACAAAAAAAAAAATAAAGGAAAAAATGGAAATTCAACTAAAATAATGTAATGAAAATGTATTTTTAGGAAAATTTGAAAAACAATTGATAATAATGTCAAAAATGGAGTTCGGTTCAATAAAAGTACAAGGTTTAAAGTTATAGCTGTAGATACTTAAAATAAAAAAGAACCATTCGTAGTAGTACTTTTATATACTAAATATTTCCAAATGTATGTACATATAGGTATGTACAATTTTGTATTTTATATTTTTAGTTCAAAATAAATATTATCGAAAAGACGTGTGATTACAGTATTTAAGTAAACTGTGCATACAAAATTACCAGAATCCTTAGCTATCAGACAGCGGAGATAAAACATCCTTTGATAAACTTGTTTAGTTTTTTTGGGTAGTTTTCTTAAGCCTGCTACCCATATCTTTAAAGCAAACGATTCAACAAGTCTTGATTGGTCGTTATTCTGGAAGTTTTTCCGTTGTGGATTAGTCTAAAGGACTTTATATCTTTATTTTTAGCCTCATCCGCCTCTTCAGACAACTCGCCGATAGGCAAGAGGGCATTTTCAATAACGTCTGATATATATATATAATTATCTATTGGACAGATGTCAGAAACTAATACCAAGGATGCATTGGCATGCATGAAGTCACCCATTGATTCGTCAAACTTACACACCTCAGCTATTCTTTATTGTTTCGTTCAGGCGCTACAGTCGGTAAAAGTCTTCCGTTGCCGTCTACGCTTTCCTGATTCTATAGATTCCCCCGCCGAAGAAGATATCTCTTCTACATTACTTAGCCATTAGGAATGTTTTGAGAAAATAAATTTTATTGTGCCGACATTCCTTCAATATAATACTGCATTGGTTTAAAATATAAAAAAAATGCGTGATTTCAGGCAGTCAATGTTTAAATTTTCTGTCTGGAGTATTTCCGGTACCCATCAAGATGGTAAATACTTACATAGATTTTTTGATCCAACTGCCATTTTTTGTCACCCAAATATCGTAAATATGCTTTCTAAATAAAGAATAGGTGTAAATGTGCCCAAAGAAAATTTAAAATTGGTAAAAATAACAAATGAAAAATATTACGTCTACGGAAGACTACAGGCTAAATTGTACCGTTAGTGGATGATAAGTTTGGTTTTTCCAAAAAACAGGACCTAGCTTCGATATTTTAGACACAAGTTGATCCTTAGGTAAGGGTCAGGGATATGTTAAGACTTTACATTAAGTTCCAAAAAAGAAAAGAGAGCAACTTAAAACTCTACTGGGTTGTAACGGTATATCTTACAAAAATACAAAAACAAAATTCACTAACGAGGTACCAAAGTACTGTACAGGCCTTGCTCTTAAAATTCCATTAAAAATAATTTGCGTACATTGTAATGTTTAACAAATAGATTACACTTCAAATTGATAAAATTTTGTTCACTTTTTCTGGTACATAGAGGGACACGTGATACGCTCACTTCAGATGAGAAACTGAAACTGATAACATGTCATATTAATGACGAAATGTTTGTACCTGTAAATATTGAACATTTCTAAAGTATAAAAAGTTGAGATTTGCAAAAATAAAAACAGTTATTTTTTTATTTTTGTCGTATGGGAGAAACCACTGTGCATTGTGCTCTAGAGTCTAGAGACGTCTGACTATAAGCATTTACAACTCGTTTTAAAAGCGGCATGAATCGTCGACTTCTTTGTCTTTAGGAATGCTGTGACTAAATGAATCTGACCTCCTGATGCTTTTCTTTTGTTTTGTTAGTGAGAGTTTTTTGGTGACAGAAATGAGAGATTCGATTGCCCAAAAATGTCACTGTATGTGTACTTTACTTATTTAAAAATCGCAATATTGTACATTTTCTAAATTTCTTCCCTCTCTATTCCAGACTCCCTGTTGTAATAAATTCTACAAATGCCGATATTGCCATGATGAAAATGAAACCCACCATTTCGATAGGAAAACTTTAACCGAATTAATTTGCGTTGAATGCAACACGAGGCAGAAGGTGCAGGAGCAATGTGAGAAGTGTTCTGTTCAATTTGGAAAGGTAAGTGCAAGACACCCTTGTGTCAACTTGCAGAGTTTATTTTTGTCTTTTTTTTTTTTATTGTAGTACACCTGCCTCGTATGTAATCTTTTCGACGATGAGGATAAGAATCAGTATCACTGTGATGGTTGCGGCATATGTCGCATCGGAGGTCGTGAGAATTTCTTTCACTGTAAAGTCTGCAACATGTGCCTACCTATTGAGCTGAAAATCGAAGGACATAGAGTAGGTCGATCCATCCATGGTTCCCTTTAACTAAATAGCTAAAGTTTTATAGAACATTTCCAGTGTGTGGAGAACATATCACGTTCGAATTGTCCCGTCTGCCTGGGTGCCATACATACGTCACGAATACCTTGCCATATCCCAGACTGCGGGCATCTATTGCACAAGATGTGCTTTGATCAGCTACTCGCATCTGGACACTATGTTTGCCCGACATGTCAGACTTCACTTCTAGATATGACCAACATGTGGGAATACTTGGACGCACAAGCGCTACTCATGACCGTGCCAAAAAAGTATGAAAACCAAAGGGTTTATATCTTCTGCAATGATTGTCATGAGGTGGGTTTTTCGCCATTTAAGGCTGAATTTGTGTTTATTTTTTATTTTTTCTCTTTTAGACTTGCAAGACAAAGTTTCACTTTGTCGGTTTAAAATGTATCCACTGTGGTGGCTACAATACCACACAGGATGTGAAAAGGCGGATGTCATGGGCGAATGGTGCTGGTAAGTTGACCTCCATTTTCGGCTGTATTGTGGTGTTTTTTATCTAATTTTTATTTCCAGATAGTTCAACATCTGCCTGACATTTGCTTAGCTTCTCCTTTGAAGGGAAACAGTTTTTTTTATAACCATATACGTATGTAGGTACATACAGAAATGCATATGTGTACATATAACGGTCCGCGTGAGAGTGTGAATTGTTATTAATGTGAAGTATCTAAAGAATCTGTTGTATTGCATTAAGATTTTATGACATAATTATTATTATACATTTAGATTAATTATTATAGGTACAAGAAAAACTATAGAAAAAAAAGCGAATTGCATTAAATTTTAGAATAAAAGATTCGAATGTTCCTGTTGTCATACACAAATGATTCATTAACAGAGCTGAATACAAATGATTGTAGCAATAGGATTTTAGTACATACTTTTAATTGTAGTTGTTAATTGGTAAATTTATATAGAATGTGTACACAATGTTTTTTTTAACTATACAAATATAAACATAAAAAACACCTATTTTGTTTTGTTTCCATATGTAATGGGGTTGTTTGTTCTACAGAGCTTTGGTATGTATTCTTTGAAATAGGTTGGATTCAATTACCTACCGAGTTTATAGCAAATGGCGCTACTGTACTGTGAATCGAAAATTTTGTTACGACACGAATGCAGTTTATGGTAGAACAGAACTGGCCGAATATAGAAAAATACGCGAAATGGTGAATAACATTTTGAGCATAGATCCCCCCTGTAGCACAATCTTAACATAGGGTCTCCACGAGACATTATTCATGTCTGCGCTCATGTCTGGCTAGGAAAATGTCTAGTGGAGACCACAATCAACCAGACAGATTTTCTACCCCGCCATCTATGTCTGGATTTTCGGCCCGACATCTATGTCTTGACATGAGCTGTCACTTGGGTCAAATTTTTCAATTTTGTTGAAGTTTTCAAGAGAATTGATATGAAAAGGCAAGACATGAAATGCACACCACACAAAATTTGACTTTCGTTCCGCCATCTTCTTTTTTGGGCTTGCCAGATCTGGCCGACATGAATAATGTCTCGTGGAGACGCCGTGTAATATTTAAAAATCATCCAAATATATAAAAATCACATGTCACTGTGTACGTACACGCTAGTCTCCGAAACCGCATAACCGATTTCGAGGAAATTTAGTGTTCCAGCTTAAGATAGGATAGTTTTGGACCCTATAGGTGGCACTGGAGTCAAATTATTAAAATTCTATATTTATTGACCAACATGACTCATATTCACAATAGGCGTGTTTTTTTGAAACGTAGCTAGCCAGTCGTTCATTAAAACGATTCCCAGCCAGCCGAACCCAGCTGACTTACCTCCAAGTTGGTGTGTGTGATTTCGATCAGCTGTGAAGTGTGAACTGTCAAAGTATTCGGCATTCAACCAAATCGATTTTTTGTTATTTGTTGTGAAAAGAATTCATTTCGGTAATTTATTCAATGGATAATTTACATAAAGTAATATGAAATCATAATATAGTGGATTAGTTCTGTGAAACATCATTTAGTAATTGAAATTATATAATTTTCGTACACGGCAGTCTGTCAAATGTTCTACAAATCGCTTTAAGCGCCATCTTGCCATGAGATATCGCAACATTCATAGCCAGCTGCTTTTGGCTGCGGATAAAATCAAGAGTTGTAGCCAGCTGGTTGTTGTATTTGTTTTACGTGTGAAATTTGACTTTGCTAGCAACTACTGGCTAGCTACGTTTCAAAAAAACACAGCTAATGTCTGTTGGTTTAGTGCCAAGGAAGAAAATTAAAAACTTGAATACAAAATGAAATAAACTGCCATTTCAATTAATTTTTATTCGCTTTATTTTACAAATTATAAGGAAATGGATTTGAGAATATTATTTCAGATTTTTACCGCTTTTTCGTTTCCAGAAAGTTTTTCGCCATAATATGGTGCATTCCCTTATTTCTCAACCATCGCTAAACCACGACTCAATTGAACTCTTTTATTTTAAATTACTTCTTACACAAATAAATAATTATGAAAACAAAGCCAAACAACTGTCAAAATCAAAAGTATGATGTATTCACAATATTCAAATTTTTATTCACAATAATCTATTTTTCTATGGATTGAGTTACACAATAGCCGTGTTTTTTTTAAAACGTAGCCAGCCAGTAGTCAAAACATAATCCCGAAAGCCCAAAATCCCGAAAATCTGAAATTCCAAAAATCTCTTCAAACGCTGCGATTTGTTTCAACGTGTACTAGTCGTGAAAAGGGGGACAACAGTAGGTACCTATTCTACATAAATACGTTGTTTGTGATCGCAGCATTTCTGAATGTTTTATTTTATTTCCCTCTTAATTACATCATTCGCCACCTACATGTGAAAACAAGACAGCGCAAATAACATATGACATACCAATTGCTGTCAACTGTCATTGAAAAGAAAAGAATTAGATTATTGTTTGTTGCGGCGTTTTATCGTAAATACACTTTTCGCGAATTTACTTGTTTCTAGCCAAAAGATTAAAGTGATTTTTTAATTTTTATAATCACACTATAAACTAAGCGGTATGTCAGACAATGATGATGATTTTATGTGCGAAGATGACGAGGATTATGGATTGGTAAGCGTGTTTGGGGTCTAACTCCCACATTAAACAATAAAACAAAATGATTCTTTTTTTTACAAGGAATACTCGGAGGATAGCAATTCTGAGCCCGATGTCGATCTGGAGAATCAATATTATAACAGCAAAGCTTTGAAAGAAGACGAACCGAAGGCAGCACTCGCCTCGTTTCAAAAAGTTCTCGACCTGGAGAATGGCGAAAAAGGCGAATGGGGCTTTAAAGCACTGAAACAAATGATTAAAATTAACTTTAAATTAGTAAGTAGCATGTGATAAATATCCTTTAAGAGGATAAATAGTAGGACCCTTTTCTAGAGCAACTATGAAGAGATGATGGTGCGGTATAAGCAGCTATTAACATACATCAAAAGTGCGGTGACTAGAAATCACTCGGAAAAATCCATTAACTCGATTCTAGACTACATTTCCACGTCAAAGAACGTAAGTACGTAAGAGAGCCTTAAACCCAAATGAACGAATCTATCTCCCCCCTAGATGGAACTTCTTCAAAATTTCTACGAGACCACTTTGGACGCACTGAAGGATGCAAAAAACGATCGCCTATGGTTTAAGACAAACACGAAACTGGGTAAACTCTACTTCGATCGCAATGACTTTAGTAAGCTGCAGAAAATCCTGAAACAGCTTCATCAATCCTGTCAGGTAGCAGACAAAACGTCTTTCAATTTTAATTTGGAAATTCTCTTAATGAATTAACCTCTTTCAGACTGACGATGGTGAGGATGACCTGAAAAAGGGCACCCAACTCCTCGAAATCTATGCGCTGGAAATCCAAATGTATACCGTACAGAAGAACAATAAAAAACTGAAGGCACTGTATGAACAATCTCTGCACATTAAATCTGCAATACCACATCCACTGATTATGGGCGTTATTCGGGAGTGTGGTGGTAAAATGCACCTCCGAGAAGGCGAATTTGAAAAGGCACACACAGATTTCTTTGAAGCATTCAAGAATTACGATGAATCTGGCTCTCCCCGAAGGACTACCTGCCTTAAATATCTTGTCTTGGCTAATATGTGAGTTCCGTATATCATGCGAAACAATTTATCACTCACTTTGTATCCTCTTAGGTTAATGAAATCCGGTATCAATCCATTCGACTCCCAGGAAGCCAAACCATACAAAAATGATCCAGAAATTCTAGCCATGACTAATCTCGTCGTTTCCTATCAAAATAACGATATAAATGAATTTGAATCGATTCTGCGAATTAATCGAAATAATATCATGGCCGATCCATTCATTCGAGAGCACATTGAAGACCTTCTGAGAAATATACGCACACAAGTACTGATCAAGCTAATCCGACCCTACAAAAATATCGCGATTCCATTCATTGCGAACGCCTTAAACATTGAACCGGCAGAGGTTGAAAGTTTACTTGTTTCATGCATCTTAGATAAGTATGGGAGCAGCCTCAATTTTCCACGATAAGAAACAATTAACAGTGCTTTGTTATTTTTCAGTACAATTCAGGGAAGAATTGATCAGGTTAACCAGGTTCTGCAATTGGACAAGGAGAATAGTTGTGCAGCTCGTTATAACGCCAAGGATAAGTGGTCGAATCAAATTCAATCGCTGCAACTTGCTGTTGCTCATAAAATGGCTTAGCTTTTATTATAAATGTAAACTGCATGGTTATTGCTTTTTCGTACTATTAATAAATATTTTGAAATACTACACCAACTGCTCCTATACAATGATTGGTCTTTGATTTTCCTTAGTAGTAATAACCTTAGATTGTCCCAGACTTTGAAATATTATGTGAATGAATCACCATAAAACAGAAAACCAACCAAACAGCTCATCGTCAAACATTGTGGGGCAGACGATTGCATCACAACAACAGTGCACAGTTCGGCATGTAAACTCATATATTTGCAAATGTTCGGGTGAGATTAATTTTCTCACAATACAACAAATTTAAATATGTATATTAATATCAACCATTAATTTCTTTAATACCGCCGATATACGATCTCTTTTCGCTGGACACTGCCTTCAATCCTTGCAAGTGCTTTCCAATACGTTTCCATTTCCATACCATTCTCCAATGACATTTTGCCAAAGATCAGGTTGATCCCGTAAACAATTTATAGTTTGCACTTTTACAGTAGTTACGGTACTTTTTAAACTATCACAAATCGCACATAAAATTTTAATAAAAATGGCAGCAAATCGCATTGATTTGACTAAAGAAACCTTAGAATCGGTTGATTTTAAATTCGAAACAAATCTAATCAAAGCTGTGAAACAACAACAGTGCCTTTATGCGAAGAATCATCCATATTTTGAACATAAACTGCAAAACGACCTCGCATGGCTAAGGGTGTCCAAAGAAGTCAATAAATTAAGTGAGTGGGGTGTTTTTTTTATAAAGAATTTCTGTAGAGACCCTCATTTAAAATCAGATTTCTGTCTTCGTTGTACCACGATCTTTGAGTTCTCATCCAAAATTTTTTTCATTCCAGTAACGGATTGCATTAACAAATGGTATTCCCTAGTGCAGACGTTTTTACATTTGTCAAGATTAGAATCAACTTGTAACAGTATTTTAGAGGCATGTGACTGGCCGCACTATAAAACTTTTAAAAAAATGCAACCACTTATGATCGAAAACTACGTTGAACTGGTAATTAGATATATTTGAATCTCACAATTGATTGTAGATAACTTGTAACTTGTTGCAGCTCAAATTGAAATGTGAACCACAAATTACATACGATCAACAAGATGCGCTGCTTAAAGAGATGGAACATCACAGCAAAGATCTTATGAGCTGCACTCTTGGAAATGCTGAGCGGCAGAAGATTTGGACTGATATTGCAAGTAAATTGAACGCAGCCAACAGTGGTGAACCATTTCCACTTATTCAATGGCAAAAGGTAAGTGGGAGTAGTTTTGTCTGTGCACTTTCCATATTGAAAACAAAACGATAATTTTATCGATCGGGATTAAATTGAAAACTTTTATCGGACTTTTTACAAGACATGGATCTTTTGCTCCAAAGAAATAATTCACCGATGCAATTCTAGTGATCTCTGTTATCTCTGCTATCACAGAGTGATATCTAGAAATTCCGCTTGAAAGATACCTGACATCAAGTTTCCGTATACACTGCTAAAGGAATCAACGGCTGTAGTCCTCTTTTTATGAGTCCTGGGAATACTTATAGCTTCGCTCACTCTGTCTGTCTGTCTGTCCGTATGTCACACACCCCATCGAGTGATATGTATGTCGTTAGATAGGTCTAAATGCAACAAAGAAAACCTTGTAGATCAAACTCTTAAGTCGTGAGATATTCGCTTTCAAAGTAATTTCTTAGGCCTTATAAAGATATTACAAGTAGACGAAGGAACATGAAATAGCTCCTGATATGTATCGTATTATAAAAAGTACAAAAGAATGTAAGTGAGTACACCTAACTACTGAAACTGAGAATGTGCGTGGAAAACACGCTGTTTGCCTGCAATTTATTCAGATACAAAAATTGAGCGCTCTTCTCTCTAAACAAAACCTGTTTTAAAGTAGCCATTTTGGTCTGAGCTGGGGGTATATTGTATATCATTGCATTTTTCATTCAACGGTTTTTTTTTTTCATGTTTCATTCTAGGTTTGGTGGGATCTAAAACAAGGGCTTCGCAAAAAACTTGAAATGAAAGGTAAGTTATTTTTATACAGAAACGTAGAAACCAGTGTAAACAAGTAAGAAAATTGTTTGTTAATTGAAGATAGACGCATTTTGAAGATTTGCGGAATATCATCATTGGAAGAAGATAGGATCAACGCACAGCTGGATTCATATATTGAATTTGATGATGATAAGGTGAGTGGAAGATTAAATAAATTCGTTTTTTGTTGTTCTGTTCGCTATGATGTCATATGCGAACGCAAGAAAAACCAAAAAATCGTTGCAGCATTGCCGTTGGGTCACTTTTATGATGAAACAAGACTTGTCTAATTTTTCAATTTAGGCCAATTTGAACCTTATTTGTTAATACATAATTTATTAGCAATAATATTTTAATCAATCGTACTGAAAAAATGTACCTCATTTTGATATACAAATGTACTGTTAAACCTCACTAATTGGGACACCGACAGCACCAAATTTTTTTGTCCCAATTTGGATGCATACCGATGTCAGGGGTTTTAGGAAAATTTGCAACTACGTCCCGTTTGGCAGGTGTCGCAATTGTGGATGGAAATTCTGACGGTGGGCACGGTGGCTGACCCAATTAGGAGATTACCCAATTACGAAGTTTTACTGTATCTTGATCTTCTAAGCTTTTAGTAATCATTTTGTTTCTTATGACAGTCAGTAGGCGTTTTTTTTTTCTTCAAATCTATTCAGACTTAAAAAAAACTTTCAAAAGATTTCTTAAGTAAAGTACAACAAAACCAGGTGTGTTTCAATCTATTCTATATAGACTTTGAAAAAGCTCTCCAATTAATAATAAGACTGGATAATTAGCCAGGCTAAAATTTTGTTGAATTTTACATTGAAAACATATTGCGGAAACATGTTTAGTCTATATAGATTGGAAAAAAAGCACGCCTAATATGAAACAATGAATTTTTTTTTATTTTTTTACTCAATTAATAATCCTAATATTCAGCCAGGTTCTGAATTTCACTTTCACTCGATATCTTAATTGAAATCGACCAAAATCGATTTTTGGCCTTCCAGTTTCACTGCTATCGTATTCAATTTCACTTTGGAAGTGAATTCAAATCAACTTACCGTATTCTAGATTTCGATTTAATTGTTTTGGTGTCGAATTGAAATCGTCGGAGTTCAGAGAGAAAAAGTGTGAAATTGACTGAAACTGACTTTTTATTCACATCAGATTTTATTATAACTAAAATTACAAAACTGTCTTCCCAGTTTTAAATAAAAAAAATAACATAAAAACCATAACTAATAATTATTTTCCGTGTTAATGCTTTTGTTTGTAAATTATATCTAATTTGTGTACATGTGGAACAAGAAAGTTTGTCATTTGTTAATGGAAAATGCAAAGATAAACATTTCACCAATCAACAATATTCAAACTATTAATTTTATATGTTTTTACACGATATTGCTCATATGAATTTTTTTTTTATAAAAAAAATATGTTGAACTGATATTTACATAATTTTCACAATGGGTAGTTTTCCCATCGTATGTGAACACTAGTGCACTACATTTGTCCATCGACTGTCGACTTGGAAAACCGAAACAAACACAAAGCTATCGTCGTCTCTCTCATTCCTTCATGGGTATGTCAAACATTAGCCACAGGATAATTTTTTATGCAGCTCCAGAGCCGGCTAATTTTTTGAAGTCTATATTCACCTTACCTCAAATTAGCCAGTGGATAAAAATTTAACGCAACTTCTTCAACGATTTCGATTTGTACTGTAGAGATTGAGGTTTCAACATCGTGAATTTCGTTTTAGTGAATTTCGTTGAACAATAAAATCGCTAAAACAATTCCACTCATTTTCACTTAAAAATCAAAATTGAAAAAATCGTAATGCACAATTTCACAAACTACACAGAATGACAGAAGTCAGCTAATTTGAAATCGTTTCGAAGACGATTTAGAATTCGGTCGAATTCATCAAATCGATCGAAATCTAGAACACGAAAATCGATTTCACTCGATTTGATAATTCTACATCAATTTGAATTCATTCGAATTCTGGAACCTGCCTGATTAAGTTGATATATGTATATAGTCGACTGCCATATAACTAACAGTGGATAAGTGCCACGCAGAATTGAAAACAATGTATGGACCGACACCTATTCAACTCCTACACCGGACAGCATTTGACCTCATGCGCAGGTGCTCAGGACTCTACTAAGCCCCGTACAACTGATTTATCTCCTACACAAAGCAATATTTCAATTTGTTGGTACTGTTTTTTGTGTTAAAATCTTTGTCAATCTTATTTACTTATCTTATTTACTTATTTTGACATTTTTATTCAGAATCATACAACTGAATTCAAGTTTGTTGAGTCTTACATGACCTAATTTCATCAAAGTGGATTTTCGGTGTATTTTTGGTGAAATCAACCCTTCTCGTTTTAACTCACACAAAATCTACCTGTCTCACTGGATACATAGAAATTATCGTATGGATAATGATCGTGTAGCCAGCACAATAATAATTCTCGGTGGAAGATGCATATTCTTTTCTCAAAGCGTTTCATTTCTCATATATTTTTTAATTTTTTTCCGACCGTGGGAGGGTTCACATCACGGAAGACTCAAAAATATAATTCTCTGTCCACAACGGGCACGGAGGTTGTGTGTTCTGTCTTCAAAGCGTTCCCATCTGCCTCATCAAGCGTTTTTCGATTCTATTTCACCTAATTTGGAACATAGTTTCATCGAAATTAGGTTGAAATTACATATATAATTTTGAAATGTGAATCTGTATGGGAGATCTTGCTATTTGCAACGAAACTAGCTTTTTTGCCCTTGTGAAAACACCCTATAAGCATTGCGACGAACACAAACAAATGTGAAAACAAATTTAAAAACTACTAAAATGGCGCCCAATGCGGGACTTCTTTTATTCCAGAAGTAACAAAATGAAATAATTTTTAATTAATGATCTTCTCCCCAGGACCAGTTTAAATGTAAGAAATGTGGAGAATCGATGAACGGAACCAGTACCAAGGACCTGTGTAAGAAATGTTCTGAAACCGATATTTCCATTTGTGATATTTGCTGTGAGGCCCCTTCAACAAGTGCCTGTGATACCACTGATTGGACTTTAGCTGCAAAAGAAATGATCCCGAGCTTATGTCGAAATAAAGCAAAACTATTGATGTGCCAACTTTGCTGCACTTGTTTAAAAAGTGGGTTTTCGATACACTTTTTAGTGAACAAAATTCAAATCAAATCAATTATTTTCAGAAAAAGCTTCATTGACTTGGAAAGTGTGCCGAATTTGTGCTAAAGAAGATCAGCAGCTGGAAAACTTTCTTTGCAGCTCTTTTCAGCATATCCGAGAGGTGTTTTTTAATGCTACTCGATTTACGGTAAATTGAAATATTCAGTTCTTAAAAATAATATTTCTCCTAATGGTGTCACGGTATTTTATTTCAGTTCAGTGTATCTGATGGCCTGCCCTGCTTTGTCTGTTTCAAATGCATAGATCAACTGATGAACTTTAATCAGTTTTATATAAACTTTGCTTCCACTCAAACCGTGCTGCTGGAGATTCATGATAAGAATTTCATTGGTGAGGCTTCTCCAGAAAAATTAACTAGCAAACCAAACAACAACGAAACAACGAACGATTCTCAAGAAACTGTAGCTATTGAGGAAGTGGTTGAAATAAGACGATCTCATCGATTATCACAAGTCAAATTACCAACTGCGTGTCAGGATATAGGTCAACAAGAAGACGAACTATTAATAAAGAATTTAAACACACAGCAAAACGAAATTACACAAGGCGTTCATATAGAACTCACGCCATCCCAACCTGTTATAGCTTTAAATATTAATCAAGATTTAAGTTCAGACGAAGCAAGAATCACTTCAACAAGTCTTAGCGAAGTCTCCGGTACTCCATCGCAACAATTAGCTATCAGTAATATATACAGCCTTGATCCAAGTGCTGAAGTAACTGAAAGAATTAAATGGCAATTGCCAGACATCTCTATTGAAAAGGTGCCACATTTAAATCCATCAAGTCTAGCTGCGTTCCAAAGAGATATAAGTGAATCCTCATTATCGCACAATGTTGCTTCCTCTAGTGCTGCTATAACTAGCCAACATATACCTTCTTTGGAGTCCGAATCCATCGGTGAAAGTTCTTGTGAAATGAATCCATTGCTTCGAAGATTATTAACCCAACCGGCATTAGAAGTTACTGCATCTCCCATTGGTTATTTCAGTCCTTCACAAATGCCTTCTACATCCAAAAAACGACCACCATCATCGTCAGGTGGCAAAAAGTCTACCACTAGAAGGTCTAATAAATCCATCACATCAAAAGCCAGCGGAACTTCGCCTACAAAACGCCATTTCTCGGGAATTAACAAAACTAAATTAAGCGATGGGGTTATTGTCATTTTAGATGATACGCCACCCATAGAATCTCAACCTTCACAGGATCAAAATGCGATGCAAATCGACATTGGATCAGCTGCTGCTAACTTGAACCCTTTAACAATTCCTACAAGTCTGGGTGGAATAGATTTACTCGATTCATTGAATGAAGGTCTAATGGTGAGCGAAAAACCTATCAGGCAACAAACTGAAGCGGCGAATACGAACGATGAGTATGAAGAGTTGATAAGTCCGGCGCTTCTAATAGACTACGCTGTCAATCAAGCCTATAAGAAGAATACAACGGCTCCACAAGCGAATAAAAGTGCACAAAGCAAAACGCGTAAGCCGTAGTATCAAAGATTTTTAAACTCCCAACAGTAAGACAAGAAAAACTCAAATCAATGAATGAGAACTAAAAATAAAAACGAGGACGAAAGGAGACGAAAAAATATCCTACCATAAATTAAAAAAGTTATATTGCATCAAATTAAAACAAAATAAAGTGAAAATAAACTTGTTTTTTATCATATTATCTACATACCTAACTCTGTTATTGTTTTTATTTGAATACTTCCGAACATCCAATATGGACTTTTGTTCGTTTTTTATAAAACGGGGAATCCCCGTAAATGATTGCTCGTGGGTCCTTGGATTTTTACTGTTGGTTTAGCAGATATCAACGTCAGCGTTGCTGCTCAAACAAAAATATCGTGCCTCATCAGCGGGGTTCACATTGAACGATTTGTTTGACACACTTGTTTGACCCTTTTAAACCCTTCTGTACATTTAGTGCCGACAAAAATATCATTATATACGTATTGGCTTAAAATGTTGGGTTTAATAGCAAATATCATCATTATAAATTAACATAATCTTTGTTCAATGAGAAAATAGGCAGAACAGCACAGATTTGTCAAAAACAGCAGATCAAAATATTAGGTCTGTTCCTTTACTTTCTGCTCCAAAAATAGTAAATTATTTCAAGGAGTGGGGGTAAAATTTACTACAAAAGTAGCAACAAACGAAATGTCAAAAACACATGTGAAGCAAAAGTAAACAGATTTTTGTTGTATGATTTTGGATTTTACAGAAAAGTCTACCCCTGATGATTTCCCAGGACCAATACAGTATGCAATATATTGCGAAATGCAAATTTCAACATTCAGAACGTTCAACTTTCATCTATGTTCCTTTTCTCTCCATTTTTTTACTTTTTGAATTAAAATAAAAAATGCAAATAATTCAAACAAGTGAAACAGCTGACTTTGACAGATAGTTCAATTTCTACCGGAAGAAATTTGTCCAGTAAGAAATAGTAAGATTTTTTAGTGAGGGGAAATTTTTACTCTCTCGTTGCGTCTCTCTTTTACTACTTTTTCGTGTAAAGGAACGCTGTTTGTCTAAATTTAGTAAGAATCAGTAAGAATCAGTAACAATTTTCAAGTAAAGGAACAGACCTATTGTAGAAGAAAATGACAGCCATATTTTTTTGTTTGTCATTTCACTGTCGATTATTGTACTTAATATTTTCCAAATTATTTATTACATTTTAAAATAACTAAACCTTTTTCCGATTGAATTTCGATTTCTTCAAATTGGTAAACTCAAATCTCATCGAACACTTCACTTGAAGTAAAAAAATAAAAAATGCAATCAAAGGTGATTTTGACATTTCTCTCAAATCTGTTCTACCTCAAGAGTAGGTGCAGAAAAGCTGTCCCAGTCAGAGTCATTGAACACAAAGCAGATCAATCACGGACAGAAAGTTTTCTCATTGAACACGAAAACATTGTAGGTAATTTTCTGTTCTTTTCTGCCCAGAACAGTCTCATTGAACAGACTTGTAATCTTCTTTTAAATTATTTTTCCGGATTAAGTGAACAGTCTCATTGAACAGACTTGTAATCTTCTTTTAAATTATTTTTCCGGATTAAGTGCATTCATGCTATAATTTTGAACGAGCGCGTCTGATTCTATTGATGATTAGTTAAACCGTGGTTACACTTTCAAATTTATATCGTTGAGTTTAAGTTCCAGTCAAATAATTGAACTAAGAAGATCGTGCCAAAATTCATATTTTCGTGCCTGCGAGCCTAAATCAAATTACCGTGTCAAAAAGGCACGATCCAAGCCATATCAGCAACGCTGACAACGTACTTATTTGCAAAAAATTGAAAATCCAGAAAAAGATTACCCATTTTTTTCATTAGTTTCAATGTAATTTTTTTTTTCCTTAACAAAACATACTTAGTGGCTGGCTACACGATCATTTCCATACCGATTCTTTTCAGTGAGACAGGTAGACTTTATTGTGAGCTGAAGCGAGAAGGATTGATTTCACAAAAAAACCTTCTCGTTTTAACTCACATAAAATGTACCTGTCTGACTGAAAAGAATCGGTATGGAAATGATGGTGTAGCCAGCCACTTATATGAATGTATATGTAGGTATGTACAAGCCGAAACACAAATTACAAATTATATGAATTTGAGTTAAAACACATGTGGTATTTATTTTGAAAATTTAAAGAACTATACATTCGTAAACATGAACAATTTCGAAAACGTGAAAACGCTTGGCTTTTAATAGTTCACGTTACCGCGAGTCTACTGTATAAACCTTTGCCAAGCTATTACTTATTACTTTTATTAACAAGTACATAGGTATGTATAATATATGTATTTTCTTGGTGTCTGTTCAGATTCCAAACTTTGTCCTTCAGCTGATGTTCTTTCCCATCATTCCTTAGAAAATGTAGTCCAATATCAATTATTGGGAAGGAGGGGTACCTTTTGGAAATGGATCGGCAAATTCTAGACGCCGCTATAATGGCGCCAATTCATAGTCAGATAGAGCCGACGATAAAAGAATTTATTCACCTAGATAACCTAAAATTTACTTTTTGTTATTCATAGTCACCTTATAGTCAAATTTATGCTTATAGCGGACTTGAAATTTAAAATGACCTAAGCGTCATTTTAAATAACTAGTGTCGGCTACAAATTTCTCATATAATAGTCGAGTTCCACTTACGAATCCCTCCGATATCTCCGAGCGATCCGTAAGTGGAACACGATTCCTCAACTGAGGAAAGGGAGATTTTTTTGCATTTGCTGAGACTATATTTTTTTGGATTCGTTTCCTCACTCTTTCTGTTGAAACTGAGCATGTGGTTATATTGGACATTTTATGAAAGGAATCCATAGCTCTTAATGCTGTGGAGTGAGAAAATTGTCATGTTTTTCGTTTGCGCATATTTAATTCAAGTAAATGAACCTGAAAAATGAAGTTTTTGAAGAAGAATACTTATTTTGACGGATACATTTCTCCTCTGCGGAGAATGTTGTTCCACTTAATAGAAAAATCTGCTGAGGCAGCGGAGGAAAATCTCTGAGGGATTTGTAAGTGGAACTAGACTAACATCTTGACGTTTGGGTTTATTCGTTCAAATCACTTTACAAAAACATACCAAAGTCGATACTAACTAATACACAGGCAAAGATGTGTTTATGAATAACGAAAAGTTATAGCCGCCTTTTTATTTTGTCATTTGTGGCTACTGAACGCTCCCATTTAGTAAATGTCAAAGCCAATTCAGAAATTTCAACAGCTGCCAGATAAAGTTCGCAAATTTAAATGAAAATACTTTTATGCGAATTTCCATACAATCGTATTTCGGCTCTACCGAAAACAGTGAAACAATATATGTATCAGTATCCTCAATGTCAAATCACACCTCAGTGATCGAAAATCTCTCTTTCTTGACGCGAAGTCGATTATCACAAAAGTCATAAGTTTCTGTGAACACAGTCCAATGAATTCCATTTCGTTCCTTATGTTATTTATACATCACTGAATACAACCATTTCAAATTGACAGCTGTCAAATATCAATTGTTCCGGACTACCAGAATATTCCTGTAATTAATGAAAAAAAAAACAGTTACCTACATATAAGTTGTACTAAAAATTTAATCGTAAATTTTATCGTTCTTGTAATTTTACAATAAAAAAAATTATTTGCTCAAATGGCTACCGTGGTCATCTTTGACGGTTCGGCCGATGAATGCGATCCTACCTTCGATGTAAAACTAATATCGGAAGTGAAAAAACATGAATATTTATATGCAACCGACCATCCTGACTATCAGAACATGTTGAAAAATAAAACTGCTTGGCAAGATATATCAAAGACCTTGAAGACTTCAGGTAAAACTACACACAAATTGAATTAATACAAATTGTATCTAGGTTTTGTGCGATTAGATGGTCTACTTTCGTAGGTCATTGTTGATGCTGACACGACACCTGCTCATGTGCATACTCGTACATCTTTTTTTATTTAACTTTGTCTTAAGTGTAGCCATTGTATCACTGTTTATTCACTATTGGACAAATTGCAACGTTCCTCGGACTAAATGATTTTTTTTGCAATTTTGTAGTTGTTTTATGTATAAACAGATGGTATAGCCTACTACAGATCCTACTACATCACTATCAAATAGAATTAAACACACCATCTCAATCTAATGCAGTATGGAGGCACTATGCAATGCTTGAGGAAGTACAACCGTATATAGTAAAAAACTATTCTGAACTTGTAAGTGTTAATACATAAACATCCTTCGAGAAAATCTAATTTCTATTATTTGCACAGCTTCGCCTGAAACCACCACATTTATACCCAAAGCCAACACTGAATCAGAGACATAGATTTGTACAGGAAATGATAGCTCATCGCCTTCAATTACTTACCTTGGCTTCGCTCTCAGAAGAGCGTCGCAAAATCTGGAAACAAATTGTAGAAAAATTAAATAGCATTCCACTTGGAGTACAGATGACTGTTTTTAGATGGCAAAAGGTAAATATCCGATCGTTCTACATATATTAACCTATCACTTGATTAAATTTGTTTACAGTTTTGGTGGGAGATGAAACAAAATATTTTAGAATATAAGCTACAGATTGTAATGGGACGTTCACCAGTAGGTAAGTAACTGCAACTGGATATTTAAGTAAATTACAAGTTTCCTTGTAGATTCCAATGACAATGGGGAAATATTAAATTTTTTTGGATACACATCAAAAAGTAGTCTATCGTCTATTACTGCAGGTTTGGAATCAAATGTGGAGTTCGGATGTGATAAGGTAAGCTTTTTGGAAAGCTGGTATCAACCAACGTACAATGGAGAAGAGACGTAATACGATTGTAAATTATCTTTCTAGGACAAAATCGTTCGGAAATGTAAAAAATGTTCCATTGCCTTAAATGATCTAATGATACTCGACTATTGTGATACATGTCGAAAAATGTCCTCAACACTATGCGATCTTTGCTCAAAAGCTCATGAAGATGGATTATTTGTCTATCAGGTGAAAAATTGGAGTCAAACTGCTAAGACCCTGCTGCCATTGGTTTTTAATTCATATTTAGAGCTATCGATATGTACCCTCTGTTCGGATAATCTTAAAGGTACCCTGATATCTGGTCTAATTATTTAATTTATTAAAATATATCTTTATTTGTAGCAAGTGCGAGTATAGCTTGGAAGGCATGTCGTATCTGTGAGAAATTTCATCAAAACATGGAAACCCTGTTTAATAAAGCAAATGTAAATCTATTAAATGATCTTAAGGCTGTCGCTAATGTTTCGGTGACTAAGAGTTCTCTTACCTTCAACCCGCTTAATAATGCTTCCTTTTTTCAGTTCAGTGAATCGGACGGACTACCAGGTTACATTTGTAAATGTTGTAAAATTCAAATGCAACAATTCAATAATTTCTATTTGCGATTCACTCGTGCTCAGTGCCGATTACGGGAAGTACATATAGAAAAGTTTATTGAGCAAAGTAAACTGCTTCTGCGTTTGGAAAAAGGCCCCCAAAACACTGTTATAAATGTTAACAGTGTTATGATTCTCACTCCTGAAGAAAATACTGAAATGAATCCAACTGCAACGGAACAAAAGTACATATTAAAACGCGGAACGGAATCGGCTATCAATAAAACGGAAGCTACGACAACAGTACCACAGCCGGTCTTCACGTTTCAACCGAAGGTTGCGTCGGCCAGCCCGACGAATGTACTTTCTGAATCATCAGCAATACAGCGGGTGCGTGCAATGCAGAATGGACAGACGCAAGTGTCACCATCATTTTCCACAAGTACCGAAGTTACATTAGGAAATCGAGTCTTCACATTACAGCCGACACTCACATTACAGCCGACACTCCCCATAAGCAAGAAGATAACAAAACCTGTACCGGGATCTCTTGTGCCAATTATTTCTACAAGTACGGCAACAAAACGAATATATCCGGTAGGAGATACCGACAAAGAAATACCACAAATTGTACCGGTCTCAGTGTTTTCAACAAATACCGGTGCAACAGCACCAAAACAAATCTGTATATCATCATCAGCTTCAGGAAAAACTGTGAAGAGAATCTTCAAAATTCCAATATGCCAAAAAAACGGCGTAACGATATCAAAACATTTCTCAGAGACACAAATAATTGCACAATCAAAATCACAATCGTTACCTCCATTGGGGCCGTTAACATTAAATGCTACCACAGGAACGGTAAAAAAAGACATTTGCACATTACCACCTGGACATGCACCAGTTACCTGGATGTCCACTAATACTGGAGAAAACACTGCACAGTCAACAGCACTAGAAGCAGTTTTTCCAGCTACCAAAACGACTGGAGCAACAAAACAAAAACGTGTACAAACATCACATCCAGCTGTGTTTACTTACACTGATGAGATATCTGATTTTGGGACAAAACAGGATTTACCACCAGTTTTTCATATTTGTAAAACGGTGCCACCCAGAAAGAATTTAAATAAAAAAACATTATCTAAAGTCTTGAAACCACTACCGGTAAAAGCTACTCTGCACGCAACATCTACAACTAACACATACAACACCGTAACACCCGCCATTCAGCAAACAATGAAAATTGCAAACATCAAAGAATCGAAAGACTTTAATCCACTACCGGTAAATGCTACATCCTTAATTACTACAGAAAACACGGTAACGTCTGCTATTCAGCAAACAATAAAAATTGAAAACATCGAAGAGTCTGAAATCTTGAAACCATTACCGTTAAATCCTACACCCAACTCTACATTCGCAACTAGCACAGAAAACACGGTAATTCCTGCCATTCAGAAAACAATAAAACTTGAAAACATAGACGATGATGAATCGGCACAAACTGCCACAAATCAGTCAAATCTGGAATTAGCTGAGCTTTCGTCCAATGCGTCAACAATTTCGACTGAACCACAAGATTTAAAACCAAAAGGAACGAAACTACCTCCGCCAGTTGTTCCCCAACCAAAACCATTTCCAACTAACTATGGTGGCGCTTATACACCCTACACTTGTTCTTCATTTCAAAATGCATTTGCTGCGTCTAAGTTGCACCAGGCCGCAAAAAGAAAAACCCCTAAAAGGAAGCCATCGGTAATTGAATCATCAAGTATTCGAAAACTAAACATTGCGCGAAAAGGTCCACATCGCTTTTTAACTGAAGAACAACGAATACAACGACATAAAATACAGCAGCACTATCAACAGCAACGACAGCAGCAACATCAACAACAAGCAACATCAGGAAATAAACGATTACGAAAATATTGGGGCTCTGTTGGTGAATTTCAATTGACTTCAAGTGGAAAACCAGTTAACAAACCCCAATTGCCTGCAAACAATCAATCACAAATGCATCAGAATATTCCTTCAACTCCCGCCAATAATATTCCAAGTGATATGCAATTCAAACAAGAACTCATTGAGGACTTAACCTCGGCTATCGATGTAGATACCGATTGCAACCGTTCGATGTTCTATCCCGATTCTTTTGAATTGGGACGTGTTTCCCTAGATGCAGACGTATCGTTAATTTGGAAAACTATGCTCAACAAACCGGGCATAATGGCATTTGACACAGAGAGTTTTAAATATATAAATCCACCGTTCCTTCTGCCCTATACTGAGGATCAAAAGAAAAAAGATTTAGAGGAAAACAAACCCAAGGAGAAGGAAAATATAATAAACAAAAATGCGGAACCTACTCAGGATCAAAAGAAAAAAGATTTAGAGGAAAACAAACCCAAGGAGAAGGAAAATATAATAAACAAAAAAGCGGAACCTAGTATAGGGTTTAGAATTAGAAAACTTAGGGTCAAGCTAAAGAGGAAAGAAGAAATAAAAAAAATAGATACCCCACGGAATAAGCAACAGTTGTCACAAGCAACGGCAGCGATTATAAGGAGATCTCTGCGACAAAAGCGAGAAGCCGAGCCGAGAAGCGATTGAAAGGCATGTTAAACTAAGTTAAATTTCTTATATTAAATTTATTGTATTTTGTATTTATTGTATTTAGTATTAAGTCAATTGTATGGAATCGTATTCCCGGGAGTACTTCCGATCCGCATTCGATTCGCATTTCATCCCAGAGCCATTATGGAAACCGTCGGATGAACTGCTTTATCGGTCCGCAAACTATGTTATCAATTCGCTGTCAAAATTTCAACTTTTCGAATGACGATTCATACCAAGCAGTGCAAAAGTGTACATTAAATTAATTTCTTTATTTAAATAAACGGGTCTCATTTCAATAAATCCATAGTTATTAATTAGGGAACTTAAACCATCGTAGCGTAAGTGGTTAGTGCGTCGGACTACTGAGCCAGCGGTCTTGGGTTCGAATCCCGCCGCAAACACCTAAAAGTTTTTCACAGTGCCCACCTCTTTCGAATGTCTGACAAGCATCAAAGAGTATCATTTGTCACGATTGAGCTTCTCAAATCTCAACTCGCCGTTCGGAGTCGGCAAAAAACTGTAGGTCCCTTCCATTCGTGCAAAAATATAACACGCACACACAAATGGTTGCGAGAAGCAGGCTCAGGTTCACCTCGAGCTGTAGCGCCAACTAAGTAAGTAAGTAAACCATAAAAAAACATGATTGCACTTCAGTAAATTAGCAGCGATTGAAACATCCCATCTATTTTGTTTTATAATTATTGTTTTCCAAGCAAATACATTAATTTCTTAATTTTCCAGTAATTTTCATTTGTTTTTCTTATTTATTTTCCATGTTTAGAACTAGAACATTTGTGATTTTTGATTGCATTTGCTTGCCATCCGCAGGTATTTTCGCGCGAATGCGATTCGTCAAACTTTGTATGGAGTGCGAATTGACTGCGTTTTCGGTAATAGCAATTTTTTTTACCGACAACGATTCACTTTTTTACCGACGTTTTCTGTAAAACGAAAAACTAGAAA
The DNA here is from genome assembly GCA_949775065.1 of Brachyopa scutellaris. Taxonomy (NCBI): domain Eukaryota; kingdom Metazoa; phylum Arthropoda; class Insecta; order Diptera; family Syrphidae; genus Brachyopa; species Brachyopa scutellaris. The sequence continues at coordinate 95,927,423 of OX459115.1, read as the reverse complement.
TTGAGGATAACTACTGCCGCATATGATCCGACGGATTCCATAATCGGCATGAATATTTTTATCTTCGTGTCTCTGCTCTTCAAACTAGAGGTGTAGAACTCTCGATTGCACTATCAATTATAATCGATACTTTCCACTAACGAAAAGAATCGATACTTTTTGACCACCATCGATTGTTTTCGATAGCCATTTAAATATAGAATTTCTTTAATTGGTCGATACCTATCGAACGGAGTTTATTTAGAATTTTACAGAGGAACCTGATCGTAAGCCAACTGTCAAAATGGTTTTAACATAAAAAGGGAATTCCCCGTTTTATGAGGCCGCAACGTAGGAATCGGTCAGTCAGCAACTTAGGAATAGGAGGAATTTAATTTCTCTCGGTGAGAAAAGCCATCTTGCATTTAACTCGTTTTAATGTAACCATTAAGAGGAAAAAACTCGATGTATGTATATCGATAACTATCGATAGTCAATAGCCAACTATCGAGAACTTTCGATGGCACTGACTATCGATATTTCTCCACCTATTCTTCAAATGTTAAATTAACACGGTTGCTCATTAAAGTCCGATCTCAACAGCCTAATAAAATGGGGGCCCACAGTGGAATCGAATGCTTTAAAATCCCAGTGGTGTCTTATGTCGGTATAGCAATCTCCATCCATCAGACCTTCACCATGAGTGGCACTCGCATCGTCGAAGCCGAAAGGCATTCCATTATCGGTTTGAGTGTTAATGACAACTATCTACTATCGTTGGTTATTTTTGAAGTGTTCAAGACCGACGAAAAATATCAACCCTCTCTGATTTAGCTACAATTTTTAGGCGTGTGTTCCCCAACTCCTGGTGGGGTGCTGCTAAATCAGCTGAACCTATAACTTATATATGTACATGGGATAGGAACATACACCCCTATCATGGAATCCGCCGGATCGGAGATTCCCTTCACTAGTTCGATTCACTTTCACTTTAGCTTGGTATCGTAGAATCCGTTGGGGAAGTTTCCTTACCGACGTGAATGTCGAAAAGGAAGTGTCTGTGAAGTAGAATTTATGACAACAAAGTGAATCTCTGTTTTGGAATAATTGTCCTTTGGTTTTTACAAATTGCAATACAAAAGAAACACAAATAAAAAATAGTAAAATTAATAGTATAGCTCCATTTCTGGATTCGTCTGCTGCAAAACAATCTTCGGAAACAAAAATACGCTCATGCGTAGGTGGAGCAGTGGGACAATTTAACTACCAATAAACGTGTTTTCACATACATTTGTTCTTTTAAATTTGTTTAGGGTGTTAAAGCACTATTATAATAAAATATTAGTATTTTATTTAGTGCAAAATACATTGTTTGTAAAGTCTGTTTGTTTAAATCATCAAGTTATCAAGTAAAACAAATCAACAGTATGAGATCCGCAACGTTTGAGCTGCGGATGAGAAATGTCATATTTTATATGGAGAGATCCGATTCGAACGTTTTCCACGATGCCGTGAAACTCATTCACATTGCCGACAAGGGAAGGATTCACTTCACCGGATTCAACAAATACCGATGCTCAAATTACAGTGAATCTTTCCCCCCGGCGGATTCCACGATAGGGCTGATAGCTGATTTGAATGGCTCCCTTGATTTTCCATCTCAAAACAATTTAAAAACAGTCAAGACCAATGCCTATCGGTATCTTGCCTTTCATCATCCCTAATATTATACTGTAGGTAAATATTTTTAAAACACTGTGACATTTTTCAGGTCATCGTCTCGGGCTAAACCAAGATATACACCCCTATTCTGGAATCCGCCTTCCACCGAAATTCGAAATTTGCTATTATTGAATCCGTTCGAAGGGAATCGTTCACTTGTCGGTAATATGAATGAGATTCATTTGATTATTCAAAACGATCGGATCGAATCTCCCCATACATTTGACATCTGGTTGTTGTGTGGTATACTCAAATGATTAAACTGTGCTGAACAAGGCTCTTAATTTGGATTAATTTTTAGTTTATTGCAAAATGTTTTAAAACAAATGAAGTGTTATTTTTATTTATCCATGTGTAGATTTTTTTTTTTAAATAAAAAACAAATGAGTTGGACTACAAAGTTCTCATGATTTATTCTCGTACATATGTGTGGTTTTCATTTGTGTTTGTTTGGCTCGAAATTCAGTTCTGAGTTCCACCTCAATGTTTGCTCTTAAATTCACACGAGTTCTTCTGCATGCAGAATTTTCCTCATTTTTATAAAAAAAAATAGAGCCACAGCATCCATTTTTGTTAATTTAACTTATTAATTTTACAAAAAAAAAAAAAATTCCTGTCAACAATGCAAGCCGTGTTCGAAAGAATAAACCGACTTGTCGGTAAGACAGTTTATCTGACGGATTCAGTGATACAGTGGACACGTTCACGTGGATCTAAGCCTGCTTTTACACTTAAGACTTGTGAATCTAGACTTTTTTCGAATTTCTCTTTGTTATTCACATCCGTGAGTCTTGTGCTTTTACACTTCAGACTTTTTTCCTTGACTCAGATTTGACATACCTCTTTTATTTTGCAGTTCTTGTATTGTGCAGATGACTAGGTGGGAGGCAATGATAAAACGAAGAAGAGAAAAGAAAAACGTCAAAAAGAGTCGCCAAAAACATTACCCTCGACTCACAGGGCAAAATATTTTCCTTCTCATCTTTTCGAACTTTCTTACTCTTTTGCACCCATGTGAGTCTAGACTCACAAGTCTAAGTGTAAAAGCAGACTTACTAGTGAAGTGAATCTCAGATCCGACGGATTACAGAATAGGGGTGATAGCCATGAGAAAAAAAGTGCTCAAAATAAGGTTTGACCCAAAATATTCATGAGGCTATAAAATACGTTAGGCAGCCAATCTGGCAAAATGAATGATGCAGAGTTTCTAGTTTTGGTAAGTACTTTCAAGATCAATGCTCAAATCTTAGACCCGAGATTAGTGGTTGCACTGTGAAACAACTGGAAAAAAATATTTCGGCAGCACGTAACTTGAAATGAGTTTCATTGCGACTCGTACCTAAAAAAGTTATTGTGAACTAAAAAGTGATTTATCAAATTGTCAATTGGGTACTGTTGGGAAATCTTCTGAAAAATGTTTTTTTTATTATAATACTAGTTGGCCCGGGGGCAGACGTTGTCCGACCCTTTCCTATATGTTGCGCGATAAGTTACATAATATGTATGTTGTGGTTATGAGTCATTTTGGTCAATAAATATAGAATTTGTTAATAACTTAACTTCAGCTCCACCTATCGAATTTTTCTGTCCGTTAGAACCTCATTCGGGCTATAGCGAACATTTGAAAAAAAAAAAAATGAACCAAATCGGTCTAGCTGTTCTCCAGTTATGCGCTAAGCAACGATCATCATTTCATTTTTATCATATGGATTATTTCCATTGGTGTCGTGTTTTATTGAAATTGTTGTCCTTTCTTGTGATTCATAGGTGAGAACCGTGGTGTAGTGGTAAGTGCGTTAGCGTTGGACTACTAAAAATGCTGCCCGGGTTCAATTACAGCCCGAGTCCAACACCTAAAAGTTTTTTTCACGGTGCCACCTCTTTCGAATATCTGACAAGCAATCAAAGAGTATCATTTGTCAATGAGTTTATCAACTCGCCATTTGGAGTCGGCAAAAAACTGTAGGTCCCTTCCATTCGTGCAAAAATATAACACGCACACACAAATGGTTGCGAAAAGTAGGCTCTGGTTCAAAACGAACTCTAGCGCCACCTAGTGTCTCTGTAGGGCGTAAGGTTGTAGCTGTCAACCCAGGATAGACCGCGAAGGGCAAACCGAATGAACCTGCGCTGGACGGCATCGATTCGCTTAGTATGGGTTTCCTAATCAGGGGACCATACTCGGCTGGCATATTCAAGAAGGAGCCTAACGGAGGTAATATATAGGGATTTCGTGACATATGGGTTCAAAAACCCCTTAGAGTAGAACAACGTTTCACAAAACCAAGCATCGAGTTGGCTGTGCAATTAATGCTATCAATGTTTGACTAGAAGTTCGGAATGAGGTGACCAAGAGAACCTGTTTAAGATATTTTCAAGTAGGCGCGAGTCGACGGGGGACGGTATGTGCCTAAAGATTTTCATGTCGTCAGCATAGACAGAAATATAGGAGTCTTTGATGATGATCAACATCGTTAATTGTCAAGATGAAGATCAGCGATCTGAGGTGGCTTCCTGGTGGAACACAAGAGGTGGCTTGGAAGGGTCCTGATACGGAAGACCTAAAAAAGACTTTGTAACGGCGATCTTCCAGGTAAGATTTAATCCATGTGAAAAACCACAGGCGAAAAGCAAGGATTTTATGTTTTAGGATTTCGTCGAAAGCCGTGCTAAAGTCAGTTGTAACAACTTTCATTTCTCCCTAGGGTCTTTGACTCAAATTCAGTTAGGTTAGTGTTGGTTGATCTACCTTTGAGAAAGCCGTGTTGCGTGTTGAATTGGAGAAAAGATTGGGCCTTGCAAATCGCATTCACATTCTCTCATTTAACGTTAAAATATGTGAGAGAATGTGTTTATTGTTTAAGTCCAGCTTGATTGTAGACAACTTTTATGCTTAAGCTGTTTTTTTTTCATTTTGCTTACACACTCTTTGGCACAATTTGAATGAGATGAGTATGATTGTACAAATTAGAGTGATATCATATATTAGGTCGTTACATATGAAATTGCCGAATTACCGATCATCCCTAAAGTGATCGTTTTTTTTTTTTTAAAAAAAGTGTGCAGCTTAATCTTTCTAACGGTAAAAATTATTTTACGCTATTAACTCATTGAGTTGACTTTTTTTCTTAGATAGAAAATGCTTTCACCAACAAATTTGAGGGCAGTTTTCGTTTTTCAATCAAAAAAAAAAAAAAACTTGAACGCACCCGCAGCAACTAGAGAAATTAACGGTGCTTTTGGTTTGGGTACGTGTAGTAAGAAAACTGTTCGAAATCGAAGTTCAGCGGGGGAGATTTTTCGCTTGAAAATTTGCCAAGGGGTAGACCAGAGAATGTCATTAATCCTTCCTCAAACGCGGAGAAACAATCACGGCCGAGTCGTACTGTATAGAAATCGACATAATGCACAACAAATTGCTCCAAAAACAGCCATCACTGGTAAATGGGCATGGTCCCATACTGCTGCATGACAACGCAAGACCACATACCGCACAGTCGACGTTGCTGAAGCTGGTGAAGTTGGGTTATGAAGTTTTGCCGCATCGCATCACCGGGCTTACAGCCGATCGATTACCACCTTTTCCGAAGTTTGGGCAATCACCTCCAGAAGGAACAGTACATAAGCCCAGATGCCATAAAACAGGACTTTAAGGACTTCTTAGCCCGAAAAGATAAGGACTTTTTCAAAAGAGGCATTTTTACTTTGGTGGAACGTTGGAAAAATGTCACAGATGTAAATGGGGATTATTTTTTGCAATAAACTATTTTAATTTTTGAAATAGCGTTTTGTAACTTTCCACATAAAAATCGGCAACTTCATATGTAACGGGCTGACATCAACCAACAGCTAAGATAGCTGGGACACTGAGAGAAGACCCGAACAGACGCTTTTACTTTTTAGCACTCTACTTATACTGAAACAACTGAAGAAACTCTTCTGTCAAATCAAATGAGCTAACGGCAGTCAAAACAGCTGCAAATTAATAAAAATCGTATTTTTTTTTATTAATTACAAATTCTTTGAATATATTTTTATTATTTCATTTCTTTGTTTTTAAATTTATTCATTTTCATGAATTCGATTTTACAATCTCTCATTATATTCATAATGTTTTTCTTTTAAATTTATTTAAATTTATGTTTTGTTTATTTTTTTTTGTCTTTATCAAGATGTTTTCTTTTCTTTTTCGCAACCAAACATAAGAAATATTCGTTATATTAATGAATTTATTATTTCTCAAGTGTACTTTTTTTATATTTAAAATGTTTTAAGTTGCTTCTTTTAAAAATATAAATAATAATTTTTATTTAAGAAAAAATCGTGTATTTTTAATGGTTTTTCCTTAGTATATTTTTGTTTTCCGTAAAATAACATACCAGCGCGCACATATCAACCAGGCAAGCAAGATACATAATTTGTGTTAAATTTATTTTATTTTTCATAATAGTTTTTTTTTTGTTATTTTTAATTTGTAATACGTTTAATATAATATACTTGTTTGTTTTAGATAAATATATTGTTTAATAATAATAATGAGTTTGTTGCTGATTTATTTTCTTTTATAAATATATAATATGATTATTTTTTTCTTTTGATAAGTTTTGTTAAAGAAATGAGGGAAATAAATATGGAAAAGTTTTCCGTGTACCTACCTCATAAATGTTTAAAACGAAGTTTTTCTTTCTTTTCTGTATAAAATAATTATTTTGATATTATATATTAAGTTGTTGTGTTATACTTTGCTGTTCTGTTAATTTTCTCCGTCTTATTATTGAACATATTATGTACTTATGTATATCCAAATTTGAAACGCAATCAAAAAAAAAAAAAAAATGTTTTAATTTTTCGATTAAATATTTATCCACATTTTGTCTATAGTATATAATTTTTAAATATAAAATACACAGCTTTAATTTTCTTATGTCTTTTTTTATTATCAATTTGTATTTAGTACCATATTTGGATTTTCAGTTTTTGTTTTTAAGTTGGAAAATTTTCTTTTCTGTATGTTCAAGCGGTTATATGTGTATGCATGTATATTGTTTCAATATTATGATGTTCAATTAAAGTTAAACGCAAGAAGTAAAAACTTTCAGTTTAATAAATTATTCTAATTTATTTATTCTTTGGTTTTACTTTGTATTTATTTATTTCATAATACTTAACTATTTAATTTACATTAGTTTTATTTATTTTATTTTTCATACTACAAGTTTTGAAAAAATATTGTTTTCTATATTTGTTTGTTATTTATTCTTGTTTTTTCGAAAACTTCTACTTTCGTTTTATTATTTTTTTTTTTTATTATGTCAAATAAAAGGTTTTTACTTTGCTTTTCTTGACATCTCTGTCGGTGTTAAAGAACGGAGAATGCTTTCGGCAGAGGTTTTTTTTCATTATTTAGAAAAGGTTTTTTTTTTTACAGTTTTTTATAAGGGATTGATATACATTTTTTAAACCTTTTAATACTAGATTATACAAACGAAAAATAATACAGGTTAACAAGAGCAAGAAAAACTAATTGGCCAAAAATATAATAAAAATATGTAACGCAAGTGTTGCTTTGAGGTGAGAGGCTTTCGATATATTTTACTATACTATTGAGCGGCTTCCTTGTAACCGATCCACTGTGTTCACTGATCAAAGAAGAACGTTGAATGGGACTTCTTTTCCTGAATATAGTTGCAATCATTGAGAGGGATCAGAAACATCATAATACCGAGCTTTGATAATTGAAGTGCTTGTCACAGAAACATCAATAAAATAAAAATATCCTCACAGCTGCAACTTTAAATTGCCCGACGAATTAGCAAAACATGAACCACGACATCCTACTCGAAATCCTATAGAAGATTAATTTGGCATTTGGATGTGGGATCAGTTCGCTTAGGAGGCCATTATCAAGAGCAATCAGAACTCGATGACACGATTCCAATGCCAACAAGGTGAATTGGACGGCCTTCTGGGTAAGATTAGTTCGATTCGACTTCTTGCTTCAAAGTTAAACTTAAAGTTTTTTCTTAATCAATTGTCTTGCAGCGAGTACGTGCTTGTTTTCTCTACGGGATAACCCCCTTCTAAATACAATACAATACAAGAGTACCTCTAAGTTGTCCGATGCATGAGTACCTTAACAATTTATTTTTATTTATCATTCAAAAAGCCAAGTGAATCTAACAAATCCTGAAACGGAACCAGAAGAACCAGTGGCTGATCTATCCAGTGGAATTGATACATGTATTCTCTTTCTTTGGAGTGAAATATTTAGAAGATGAATGAAATTCAACGACAAATGACTATATTCGTTTAAAAATAAATTATATCAAGATAAAATATACAAAATTAAAATGCTAGTTAAAATTTTAAAGTATTTCACGAGCAACCGAATTAAAATATACATTTTAATACGGATAATTAAATACAGAAAAAAAGATTTAATTATTTAATTTAAATAGATACTCGTATTTATACATAAGTATGCAATTATGTCCTATACGCACTTCCAAGGGGTGACATAAGTACATTCGTACATAAATTCATTATATACAGAATGGTTTTTGTATAAAGAAAGTAAGATTTGTGATTAAAGATTTTCTAAGAGAGAGCCAAATTTAAATTCATCTTTTTAATACTTCAAGTTGTTTCATTTATTTTCTGCGAATTTCAATATTTTTGTTTTTAAATAATTTTATTTAGAACAAATCATTTTTTTTTTTTTTTAATAATTCGTTTAAAATGTTCTATTATTGTTTATTCTTCTATTAAAATTCATTTAAAATGTTGCTTAAGTAGTTAAAATGGCTTAATACAGGGAGGGGAGGAAGAGATGCATTTCTTACAGTAATAAATAAGGCATTAAAGTAAAAAGGTATAAATAAAAAGAATGTCTGTTTAGTTTTTCATTAAATAGTATTTTATTAGAATTAAAAAAACGTACAAAAAGTAAATAATATAATAAATGTGTGTGTTTTGTTGCTTGGAAAAATAATACAAATTCAATGCAAAGAGAAAATAAAACTTAACATAAATCGTAAAAAATCGTTCAAACCTAAAGTTGATATAAAAAATAATTTAAATGCAAAGAGAAGAGGGACGGGAGCGCACAAACATGAAATATTAAATGTTATCTTATATTGTAGGTATTTATAAAAAAAAGAAGTATTTTGTATTGAGTAGACGACTCAAGTCGAATATAATTATAATTTTGTTTTCTCATTTTTTTTGTAAAGTGAATTTTTATTTAAAATAATATTATATAGCTATGTATTTTTTATTTTTATATAATCATAAAAGAACTGACTTTTATTGATGTTCGGAAATGTTTTTCTTTTAGCCGGATGATGCTGTTTCGCAAGTGTTTGTTTCGTTGGTTGGTTGTAGAGCGGCCTTGTTTTGGCGCACTAACTCAGCGCGGCGTTCCTTTATAAAGATGATAAAAACGAAAATATTATTTATAATTAAATGTGACTATGATAAGAAAGAACGGATATATGAAGTGGTCTATATATAAATGTTAAGCTTTATTTAATAAAAGAAAAAATAAATAGGAATGCACTTGTTTTTTTTTTCTTTGTGGTTTCTGAACTCGTAGCTTCAAACCCAAATTGAAATCCAATATCTTTTGAATCATGTTATCTTAGGAAAAAAAACTGATTACATCCGTGTTTCTGAAGACTCGACCAATGGCTGTCTGGTTGCTCCTTTGAAAGAAACATTTTTGGCCTCGACTGGTACCTGAATTGGGAAGAATGTGACCGAAGTCACTTACATATAAAATATTCTATTCGCTACAACTCGAATACCCGCAGTAAGTCAAGAGGATTTGGATAGAATCCGAAAAAAGGATTAGGATAGGAGTGATGTCCTTTTATTTAGAAATACTGTAAGTCACACATTTTTTGAATCAAAACGCGAGCTAGCAAGCAGAAATGATATAAATGTTGGTCAAAGCCAAGCAACCCAGTTCGTAGCAAAGCCAAAAAGCTATTAGAGCTAAGAAAAAAAGAACGAGAGTCCTTTACTGGGGGTCTATCGGGGTATTGCCGACTTAGATACCACCTCTTACTTGTTCTATTGCGAAAAGCAATGCAAATGCCTGGCTGTGGTAAGAGGAAGACGGCTGTTATAATATAAAATCGAAGCTTAAAGTTAATATGGAACATTGACCCCAGAGAAGTGTAATTCAATGCAACCACACAAAAAATGTGAGCCCATTATATAACATTGTATCGACGCATATACCACAGAGAGTGTCGCATGATATTCAATTTGTATCGATAGTGATTCATGCTATATAGATGTTCACTTGTGTTTTGTCATTGCTTACGTTTTCATTATTTGACCCACCATTCATAAGTGGTTCCAGATTCAAACATAAAAGAATTGTAGTATATTCATAGATAGTAGTAGGGAGTATTCATATCAGAAAAAAATCAGTCTCGAACACACTCTTGACTCCTATCAACTGCGGCAGTAATTTGCCATATTCGTTCAGCGAGCTCCACTTTAAACAGCTTAGAAGAGCGTGCTGCACTTTGTACAGCTTAGGGATAGGCTAAGAATAGTAACGACAAACATTACACCAGCGATCCAACATCTACTTTGCTACTGCCTCGCCCTCCAAGTACGACACCACCGTACTTTAGGTCATAGACATAACAGAGCTGAACAGAACTCGGACATTTGAAGATTCATCAAGAGCACAAACTGGTTTACAAGTTGGTAAAAAAGAGGATTTACTCCCAAACTATGAGGGGATTCACAATGGACCTTCGGGTCTCCGAGTGGAAATGATTGCTCGTTCAATCAGACACCCTTCTTAACTTTACCTAACCTTTAGGTGGAATCGCACCAAACAAACACCCATGTGGCACCAGCATGACAGAAACACCGTCATCGTAATCCTAATCTTTTACGCAGCCATTTTTAATTTTTTTTTATCAAAATTCGAAATGAAATACAGTGGATTCCGCTTTATTGGGACGGCAGATAACCGGGACAGCCGCTTAACTCGGACAAATGGAAAAGAACAGACCAAAACAGTTTGGTTTTTTTTACCTGATCGTCACATCAGATTATTTGGACAGCCGCTTAATTGGGACAAAATCGGTCTTGACCGAAGTGTAAGCGGAATCCACTGTATTTCCCATAAAAAAAGTGCATTCCCACGTCTTGCATACTATTAATAAGTTAAATCTAGTGTAACTTGCAACAGAATAGAAACATTAATAAATTTTAGAACTTGTTTAACAAAATCACTAAGCATTATCCAAAAACCTTAACCAAAATTAGAAAATCTATTAAACGTTAAATGCATTTTATTTTTACATTAATAAAAAAAATAAAAACGATGAAGTGATGATAATGTTTTTTAAAATAAAATACAAATAATAATATACATATGTATGTATGTATGTATATCAATAAAAAAAAAAAAAGAATAAAAATTAAATAAAATTCGTTTTAAAATTAAAATGAACCTACAAGTTTTCGAACAGTCTCGATTTTCTTTTGGATCTCCTTCTCGCGATTCTGTTCCGCAGTGTACAATTTATTTTCAATAATTCTGGCCTGCTCCTCAATCTTCTGCGATTCCAATTGACCGATTTGATTTTTGATTTCGGCAATTTTGACAGTGTTCTATAAAATGTGTGAGTAGTAGTAATTGTATAGGTTTTAGGTAATTTGTAATTGTAACAGTGATTTGTGGGAATCAATTTTTTTGTAAATTGTTTATTTGGAGTTAAGGATTTTCAATTTCGTATTTTTGTTTGTCATCCATTTTCAAAGAGAATTTAAAAACAAAACAAAACTTAACTAAACAAAAATTTTGACTTTAATGATCTTCACACGATGATTCAAAATATGGTTTTACAAGCAAACAAATTGAAAATATGGACTCGCTTCTTATGTACAAAATGATTGAATGGAAAACTTAAAAATATTACATATTATGTTTATTTAGAAAAAAAAGTATCGTAAATAGATAACAAACTAAATCGAGAATTGCATTATGTAGATACGAGAAAACAAATGGGGATGCATTTTATTTTTTATCTACAATGAGAACGGTATCTTAAGAAATGTTTATTACAATGATTCTAGAACCTTCCTTAGCAGTCGGTACTTACATGCTCCTTTAGACGCTCAAGCATCTTCTTAATGTTCTCATCGCGAAGCGATTGGGCAGTTTTAAGCTTCTCCTCGATGGCGACCTTTTCAATGGTTTTCTGTTGTTCCAGTGTAGTGCGGGTCTTTTCAATTTCTTGAGAATGAATCTTTAAAAAAAGAAAAATGAAATTCATGTCTAAACATCGATGTTAAGCAATGTTACCTTCAATTTCTCCTTCAAATCGCTAATGATTGCCTCGCGCTTCTCAACATGCTGTTCCATCTTCGATTCGAGTTGCTCTTTGGTCTGAGTGATAAATTCATTATTGAGTTCGTCCTTCTTGCGAGTAGCCTCTTCGATTTTGGCCAATTTGTTAGAGATTTCAGCCATTTTCTTGGCCTCCAAAGTCTTAAAAAAAAGTGATTGCATGTTAGACACTAAAGAAAATAGACAAAATGACAGACTTACAATACGCCTTTCTTCGGCCTCTTTGAGCTTTTTTTCGATATCCTCAACTGAGACATTCTTGCCTGGTGTTACTGGACGTTTCGGCAGCGCTACATTGGGTGCTGGCTCAGCAAGGATGACTTCATAGCTCAAGCCACCTTTGGATTTCTCCTGGCAACGGATTTCAGTAGCTGTAAGTAAAGAGTTAGGAAGACGTTATTAGAAAAGATGAAACCACATAAAAGTTTATAGAGAAAATAACTCAAAAACAATATTTCAATATTAAATAATGGTCCCTTTTGTACTGTGCACCAGAAGTGTCTATTGTGCTGGAAATGCTTATTTCTTAGGAGTTTCCTAACAGACTTCTTAATTGCCCTTTTCTATGTTCCAAACAGATAGCCTCAATTCTTCGACACAATTAAAACTAAAATGATTCCATTATATCTCTCTCGTTCAAGCAATTAAAATGGAAACACTATCCCGATTCTTGGTAGCTAAAAAAAAACAACAGTTGAAAATCAGAAACTCAATTATCAAACTTTTTCTATCCTCCAAAAACCCCTCCAACTGTCCTTGTGCTGGGGACAGAACAATCACTGTGTCCAATCCAATCATAAAAAAGTATCATAGTTCCATTATCGAGTTATAATGGAAGCAATTATCAGGATTACAACTAATTAATTGGGTGGTCGTATAAAGCTGGCAATTAAAATGTGAGTTTTCGAAAATTGTAACCCTTTGTGTGTGTATTCAGAGAATTCAAAATGTCTTCCATTTAGGATTCATTAAGAAAAAGGGAGAACTTTTCAACTCTTTCGGGGCATTAAAAATGATTTGAAATTATTTTCGACAGTAGAACCACTTATGTATGTACTTTCGAGTAATTTTCGAAAAGGATGACAGTGACATTCCTTTCTCTTCATTGTCATCTACATACGAGTCTGTATGTATGTATGTAACGGGTGATTAACGACCCTTTAGATTGTTTATGTGGTTTTTATAAAATTCTGTCACATGGGGAGCAGGAGCAGCCATTAAATCTTCAACCCATCAACCCTGCGACAAATATCCCCGGATGTTTCTAGGTTTGGATTTATGTACATACTCTCTCGTTTGGAGTTTTATTTGCAGTCTAAAAAAATTATTAAGCCTTTATTTTGATACGATGGCAGAGTTGATTTAATGGTTTCTTTTCGGGGGTTTGGGGATGAATTTTATTGGAATGCAATGTTGACTTTGTTTCAAGTTTACTTTTCGGTGGGTGGTGGTGGTGGTGTAGAATAAATATCTTTGTAGGCGTATGATACTATTTCCAGTTTGATTGCATCGATTTTAGTAAAGTTTTCTGTTTACATACTTCATATAGCCCGGGAGGTTTTTTTTCGGAAGGGTACCGCACCATAGGAGGGTACGAATATCCTATAACAATTTATCTACGAATAAAGAGCAAAGTGGGAGTGTACGAATTATTTATTTTGGACAATCGAAATTAGAGTTATTCCGCTGATATTGTCAATCGTGCTATTTGAGATATCCGATAAAATAATCGCCATTGGCAGCACTATAGTAGCAAACTTAGCCCGCGGGTTGAATTACTTTTTTCAAAAGAAAAAAAGAGGCAAAGGAACTTTTGCGCTACGATTTTTTTGATGATTCTCCAGAAATATGTTTTTTTTTCAAATGTTCTTAGCCGCCGCGACCTAAAAGATCAATTGTACCGCAAAGTCAGTTTAGGGAACCAGAAGACGTTCAACTCTTTTCATGAGCTTGAGGACACGTTTACCTCTGAAAATTTCCGTAAAGGGTCCAAAAAGGCGTACCTGGCGAACAAAAGGGGTCCCATATAAAATTCGAGAATAGGATTAATATTATTTTATTTAAAAAAAAATCCGTTCATTTATGAGAGGTCCTTCGCGTACTTTTTCCACTAAATATGGGGTGAAATGCTCTCAAAGATACAAAAATTACGAAAAAGTAAACGAACGCGTTGAACAACAAAACATGAAATATATATTATGTTCAATGTAACGGTTTTCACACGTATATCTGCCCAAATAAATTTCTTGTGTTTAAATTCGTAGCATGGACAAATTTCTTACTCTCTCGTGAGAACTCTCTTTTACAAGAAAAAAAAAAAAAAAAAAAAACTAAATTTGTGCGTACGTGCACAACTTTTCGTAGATTTTCGTAGTTTTAGGGGCCTACGCGAACGGCGGACTCATTATCTGGCGTTGGCAAACACATCCATAGATAGAAATCGGGTAATTGCAAAAGTGAGATAGCTGCCGATGGCGATATCTGCTATAAGAGGTGAAGGTCTTTTCGGTTGAATATACCAATTATTGTTTCCCAATTAACAGAAAGGGTCCAAACGGGTCAAATTTCGATGATTTTCAAACAGGCGGGTCCGGGGGTCCGTGCCATCAGAAAAGGTTCAATTTGACCCCAGAGTCCCAAAGGTAACCCTGGTTCAGGATCTCACTGGTGGAGACTTTACGAAATTCCATGGGATGTAGGATTTCTCTGTAGAAATGTTGTCTCCTGAGGGCACAGAGTGCCATGCAGTCACATAAAATATGTTCCGCAGTTTCGTCGTCTTCCATGCAAAGACGACATTCAGTTTAGGTAATATAGAAGATGGCAATGCCCTGTTAGAAATCCTACAAATCTCTTGATATCATTTCTACTAAGGAGTAGTATTTTTATAGATTTATTTTGGAAGGGATTAGTGGCTCTTTTAGCCTGACGAAGACCCTGGATATTTTCCATGCACATGTTGTTTTCCCAACTTTTGATGTAATAGCTGGATTTGGAATGTTACAAAACCGCTCAGGGCCGATAAAGGATTCAGCCGAACCTTACTTAGCTTTTTCGTTTCCGCCAATACACCTCCTGTCCGGGCACCCACCAAAGTTTGACTTTGCTTCTATGGGAGAGGTCTTGGAGAGTATTAAAGCAGTTTAGGACTGATTTGGAGTAAATCAGATTTGAGTCTAGTGCTTTTTTCCGATTTGAGGCTGATGTTGGCACACAGCTTGAAATACACTGAGATTTTGTCCCATTGGTATTGATATTCTAGTATTTCGTCCAAAAATACCAGCACCCACACCGGTGTCAATCTTTGAACCATCCGTATACCACTTGTTACCTTTTAGGTCTGAGGTAGGAGATTTATACTTCCATGCTTCACGGCTTGGGATCACTGTATCGAGCCTCCTGCCGAAGCATAAAGTTTTAGGTCATTTACCGCGCAGATCATGTCAAGCTCTGGGATTTCGGAGATAAGATCCACTTGATCTGTATGATCTATGTAGTTTATCTGTCCTATTTGCAGTAGTCTGGCAGTGCTGCTAATTGCAATTTTTTTTATGAAAAGGTGGAATGGCGTTAGACCAATGAGCGCTTCTATAACAGCTGTGGGGAAAGTGCGCCGGTGCATGCCAGTCTTTGTAGCTTTTGAAGCTTTGGTGGATTCCTCTTTAGTTTTGCTCCACAATACTACTGATGAGTATGTGATGATAGGTCGTATCATCATTGTATATATCCAATGTGTGACCTTTGAAGATATTCCCCAAGTCTTACCGTACATACGACGACAGGCCCATATGGCTTTTGTTGCTTTGGTAATTTTGTTTTTAACGTGTGAGTTCCAATTTAGTTTTTTTTTTATCAAGAACCATACCTACATATGTATATATTTTACTTCGTTGGAACACTCAATTATAATGTTGTTGCAGAGAAATGTTAGTTTGAGTTTTTTCTTTCATTTTTGTCATCATCCCTGACGTAGTTTTTTCGCATTTAAGTCAACACTTGCTTTCGGTAGAGATGTTAGGTAGTCAGATTTTCTCAACCGTATAGTCTCCCTTACCGCACCAAATAACCGTGACTCCAGCAGGAACTTTGTTTGAGTGCTTCTAGGAGCTTTCTATGTACACATACGAGTACAGTTGTGTAGAAAAAAGTGTACACGGTTCAACGAGTTACAAAAAAATAAAAATAAACTAAGTCACGTTTCGTTTGCAATCAATGTTACACTGCACACTTCCTGGCAATTAGGTAGTACACGTCCTCCTCTAGGACTCTTAATCAGAATTGTTTTCTCTCTACGCTAACAACATGTCGCGATAATGTTAGAAAAACAGTGACTTTGGTCCTTTAACAATCTACTTCAATATTTTAAGCACGAACTCTCTTTCTCTCTCTGTCTCTTTCACTCAAGAGTTAGAACAAAGTTTACTCATACGACACCGTAATGCGGTAATGCAGCGCAGGTTATAGCTGCGAATTACTTTCGAGTGCTGCACAAGGAGGAGTGCATGACAAAGTTATTATGTACTCGAAAAAAAGTTCTGTTAAGGAGGGTGAAGCAGAACCAACTCATGACCTAGTGTCTTGGGTGATCTAATTCGAAGCACATGGCGTCTGTGAAATGTGATATTTGAGATTAGAATTCAGCTGGGGACGCCATCATCCACATCCAACGATTTGCAAAAGATGCCAAAGAAGTGACATTGCCCACTTACCAGAGTAATGTAGACCTAACAGTGTCGTGGGGAGATTCACTACGCTCAGTGATGCATACAGCATGCAGTTGTGCACGCGTCATTGTCTTCAATTTCAAGACAAAGGTGACTGACAACCGCGAACTTTCTTCTATCATTTCGACATGTGAAACAATTCAAATTTGTGCCACATTCCCCACTCCCCACTCGGGAAAAGCAGGAGTGGGTAAGGCTTCGATGTTTCTGGGCATTGAATCCACTTTTTTTTTGCATTCTTTAATATATTCATGTGTGCGTTGTAATGTGATGTACGAGTATTACATCGCATCATCTGCAGTTTCCACGCGACCAGATTTTGTGTTGTATCAAAATGTTCAACAGCGATTCTCTTTAAAGGCATTTCCTGCTGTTTCCGACCGAGTGGATAATTATGGAGATTTTATTGTTTATGTTTTTTCTGGTTACTGGGTGTTATGAGATTTTTTTGGCATTTTTTTCGGGTCAAAAACCACAACAGATTTATCGGTGCACTTTTTTTATTTAATTTCACACGTTACAAAGTTCAGACGATTTTCTTTTTTGCAATTGTTATTTCGAAAATGAGGAATAACTTAACATCAAACTGAAGTGCACTCCATTGTTTTACTTTTAACACTTTGGTGGAAGACTTCAATCGATTGGAATAAGATCAGGCACGAGTTAATATTGATCTTGACATTGGAGTCGTTTGCCGAAAGCGGGTTAGTCAGGGAACTCTGTTTCTGTCAAATACAGGGTAGGCCATTTAGAGTGTAAGCATTTGTTTATGAAGAAAAAAAAAACATAAATAAAACTATTTCTTGTTGTTCATTTGGATAATCATTTATTTTAGTTCAGGGAGATTTATTCCAGCTACTTTTTGAAAATGATTTCGAGCAAATGGCCATGATGGCCAAATGTGCTCTTTTTTGGCATTTTCCATCATTTGGGCCAATGATTCGGACGATAAGGCGGCGATTTTACGTCGTATGTTAACTTTCAATTGTGATAAAGTCTGGCTTATTTGCGTATACCTTGGACTTCAAATAACCACACAAATAAAAATCTGGTGCGTTAAATTGGGTGATCTGACAAAATCGCTATTTTTCGATATGAGTCGCCCTGGGAACAATGTTCGCAAAAAATTGATTGTTTGTTTAGCTGTGGGGCATGTGGCGTCTAATTAAAACCAGTAACCATAGCCACCCATGCCATTTTCACGAACAATGGGCTTCACAAAACCCGTTATCATGACTCGATAACGCTCGCTATTGACGATTACGGTAGCTCCACCGTCTTCGAAAAAATAAGGCCCGATAATCGTCTTGTTCGTTGTCTGGATGCGTGGCTGGCATTACTAAGACTACCGGAGCTCACAAATTCTGCGTATAAACGCCTTAGTGTTAACACCTGGAGCACTTTTAACTTTATATTTTTAACGAAACGCACGTTTAGTTTTCACGACTGAGAATTTATTTTGAATGTACAAACGAGGGTGGTCTCAGAAGTACCCGACCCAACAAAAAAACACAAATAATTTGGGAAAAAATATCTTTAGTTCTCTACGTAGTCTCCTTTTCGCTCAATACACATTCCCAGCGATGTCCAATTTCTTCGATACCCTGTTTATAGTGAGAATCATCGAGCTCCTTTAAATAGCCATCAACCGTAGACTCCACCTCTTCACTGCTGGCAAATCTTTTACCACGGAGCCATTTTTTCAGGCTCGGAAATAGATCCATGATTATGAATCGACGCAAAAACTCGGCTTTATTGCTGTGAAACTTCGCCAAACACTCGATGGAAAGATCCTCACAGCGCTGTTTTTGTTCCATTGTCAGTAATCGCAGCACCCATCTTTCGCACAGCTTTCTCATGTCCAATTTTTCAGTCAACATGCGATGTACAGCGCTTTTTGAAATGCCTACCATTTCTGCCAGTTCTCGCAATTTCAATCGACGGTCATCCCATACCATTTTTGTGAATTTTTTTTTCAACATTTCTGGTGAGCTCACCCCATTTGGTCGACCAGTGCGATGTTCGTCTTGGCAACTCGTACGGCCTCGCTTAAACTCTGCCACCCAATATCTTATTGTTGTAAACGTAGGAGCAGACTCCCCCAGGGTAGAATCTAGCTCCGTTTTGATGTTGGTTAGATTGAGGCTTTTCAAATCAAAGTATTTTATCACATACCAATTTTTTCCATATTTAAAAGTTCATTGAGAGTGTTCACTATTGATGGCTGCCGAACAAATACTAAACAACGCAGCGTCGTCAAATTTCAAATTTGAGCTTTATAAAATTGGTACTTCCTAGAATAGTCATTATTTTTAAACAGCAGCCGTTATCTACCGTCAGGTCGGGTACTTCTGGAACTACCCTCGTACATATGTACATATAGCTGAACTATTTCAGTGAGTTCTTTCGGAGTGTATTGTTTCATGGTATAAATTTCCTTCGACTGACACTTCCAACGCGGTATGTCATTAGTCGATCTGACAGCGCTGTCAAAAGTTATAGTGTTGCCCGATGCTTTCACTTTATATGGCCTACCTTGTAGTAAGAATCGCCCGGTATAGATCAACCTTAATGAACACGAATATTTAGGTAAATGAATGCAAATCACTTTCTTGAAGAACTCTTGCTTTTTTATCTCTTTTCGTTCCGAAACATTTTGTGAAAAACTTCAAACACTCAACAATAACACTTCAAACTAACTTTATCTCGTGGTTACACTTAAGTCATTCCTTCTATTTCCACAATAAGAGTTAAAGTTTGCAGCCTAATCTTCAAATAGCAATCAGAAACAAAAAACTTGTTGACGTTTCATTTTCGAAAGTACGTACTCGTATCTAACCCCATCTAATTAAAGATTAAAATTCCTTAAAAAGAGAAAAAAAGAAAGACCTTCACATTGCTCTTCTACCTTGGGTCGCAAAACAGATAGCATCGTATTTTCTACATCATTAAGACAACCAATATCCTTGGCAAGTCGTCCTTTGTACGCCGACAACAACAAAGTGTACTCAAAAATGTAAAAAAAAAAAAACAACTTAATTATGTATATGGAAGGACCTAATGAACCCCAAACAAGCAAAGCAAAAAAAAAAAACTGATCACCCAACGGCAGAATGAATTCTAAATGAGATGCTTTTCTGACCTCCATTTGGTGAAATTAAAAAACAAACGACCATCGTGTCTTTAAGGACGACCTTAAGAAACGTCAAAGTTCTGCAAGGGACGTCTTCAACTTGTCTCCATAAATTTTCATTCACGTGAATATGACACAGAATGTGTTTGCCAGAATTTTACTACACTAGCAAACAAGCAACATTTCACCCTAGTCAATGTTGGCTCTTTGTTAATGAGGGTAATTCACACTTCACACCCCCACCGTCGTCGAGGCCTTATTGGAGCGAAGTGCGTGCTTAACATTTGTGAACATCAGTTTATGTCATTTAATTGTCCTCCACTCGTCAAGAGTATGGGAACATAAAAACTAACTTACACGGTGACAGCCATGGGGGTGTGTTCAACAAAATAAAGAAAAACTCCCAACATATCCGGAGAAATTGAAATTCGGCAACAATCCCCAAAAGAAAATAATTTCCTTAAGATACGAGCATTTTGAAAATTTTCCTCGCGTTTTTGTCGTCCCTCTTACTGGAATCGTTAATCTTAGTTCCTTCCAAAGTTACAGGTGTCGTTTGTGTGAAGGATAATAATGCTGCAGCAAGCCGGAGGACGATGAATAGCGGGGGTTATAGGTGGATAAGACGACTTGATTACCTACACATCATCATCATCATTATAAGACTGTCGTTTTGAATTTAAAATTCACACCATAAAACTTCTTGGGAAAATTCCAACACACGAACGACTAATGCCCTCTGACAGCAACACAAAAAAGTAACAACAAAGTTGCCCGCAATAAAGTTGGTCTTTATTTCCTTCTCATTTTTTTTTTTTTTGGAGAATGGGGATGAGCATTGAAACCCTGGAGATTGTTAATGACATCCCGGTTTACGTACGAGTAGGTATATCTGTTTGGTAATTTTGTGGGAGGAGTTTGGAAAGACCAAATCTGACAGCTTTCGATAATTTGTTATGAAATTACGATCTCTTGTGATAAATTAATACTTTAAGAACTCCGTTCTCCGTTGTTGTGTTTGTTGGCGTGTGCTGCTCTCTCTCATGAATTTCTAATATGTTGACTTTGAAATAAGTTTTTGTTTGCGGTTTTTGAGATTACATTTTTGGAGTGATGAGGAAATGAGAAATTGTTTTTGCTGTCTTGCTGGAAACCTTTTATCTGCGTATGTCCAAAATAATAAATTTTTCAAGAGACGGAAAGAAAATATTATTTATTCAAAGCTTTACCTCACTTTCTTAAAAAAACAAAAAAGCTACAACTATCCACTGTCTCACCACTCGTTGCAATGGCATTCGCTGAATTGAAAGAAAGTTTTTATAAGTTGCAAGCTAAAACCAGGTAAATGAAAAGATTGGGCTCTCTTTTAACCTTTTTTACGCTGTTTCCATTTGTCTAGACCAAGCGCTTTGGCATCCGCGGTCCTTCAACCGGAGGTTCGGTCTTCCTTGTCGTCTCGAACCTGGGGGCTGTGAGTCGTAGATCCTCGTTGCTGGAGCATTGTTGTCCATTCGCTCGATGTGACCGAGCCAGTGGCTTTTCGGACTACATTCACATCTTGGTACAGCTCATAGAGTTTGCGGTTGTATTTTCTCCTCCATTCGTCCTCATCGCATACGGGATCGAATATCCGATGAAGAATTTTTCTCTCGGAAGTATTCAAAAGTTGCTCTGCTTTCCTGCTTATCGTCCAACACTTGGCTCCATACAGCAGAACTGGCAGGATCAATGTTTTGTAGAGCATGCATTTCGTCTTCCAAGTTAGGAGTTTTGAACCCATTTGTTTTGCCAAACCGAAGTAGCAGCGGTTTCCTAGGGTAAGTCTTCGTCGAATCTCCACTATTGTGTCATTCGTGAAGTTGATATTTACTCCTTAACCACTTCGAAGTTTTTGTTGTCAACAGTATTGTTTTGTCCTAGGCGGTAGACAGATGTTTCTTTGTTTGTTGACAACATTTACTTGGTTTTGTCCTCATTCACATCAAGGCCAACTCGTTTCGCCTGTTCTTCAATTGCCGTAAAAGCCTCTAACACGGCGCGCTGGGAGCGACCGATGATGTCGATGTCGTCCGCGTATCCCAGTAGCTGGACAGATTTTTAAAAGATAGTGCCTTCCGTGTTTACACCTGCCATGCGCACTATCTGTTCCAGCACAAGGTTGAAGAAGTCACATGACAGCGCATCTCCTTGCCGAAATCCGGCGCATGTTTGGAATAGTTCGATAGTTTACTCACACATACAAATTTCCCTTCACGTATTCGCTTTTGTATGATTGATATAGGGCTACGTCACACCTTAAAATTCATTTTTTATTCAACTTTCCATTTGACCCCCCAAAACTAGCCTCCCAAATTCGAAATTCAGATTTTAAAGATCTGGTCTATATTTGGGCCACTAATTGCTACAACTGTTCCAAATTTCAATAGTCTACGTCAAATAGTCTCTGAGAAAAACAGAAAAACAGACGGACAGACACCGAACTGGTGCCGTATTACTGCACTCGATAACAAGGGAATGAGTAGGACTCGTTATCGAATGCTCGAGTAAATACTACGTAAAAGGATAGCGTGAGCGGTAATGCCAAAATTTCGATAGCGAGTAACTCGTTACCGAGTGCGGTAACTCGGCCTATGATTCCATTAGTGTTCCGATTTCGGGTAGGGAACAATAAAAAATTTTCAAGTTAAAAGAAAGGCAAGAACACTTATAACAGCAGCCTAGTATTCCTGCTAGCAAAGCTTACCTTCCAAACAAGATTATATTGACACCGAAGGAGTCCCATCTAGCGCCACTTTTAGATCAATTCAGGACAGTAGCGGGTGTGGCTTCTATCAGTTCAGAATTTAATATTCTCCTAGAAGTTAAGTGTAGGAGGACTGCACACAACTCTTCACAACAAAGATTCTTAGAATGAGTGATCGATCCCCTAAGACAGCTTTTTTTCATAATTTTAGATTCCAAAATGTGTCTAAAGCATTTGATTTCACTCAAATCAACGGCAATTTAAGGGTCTGACCCACTTTCGATCCACTTAACAAAGTGTTATCTCAACCACAGATTTTCTACGAATTTCCAATTTGTCTGCGACGCATTTTCAATTTCTCCCCGAAGGACGATTTGCCAGTAAAAAAAAAGGGTTAGCCAAACGTCCAAGTTTTAAATTTTCTTCAATTTAAGGATCTCATATCAACACTATTGCCATTGCCATCGTAGATACGTGTACCCATACGCCATACCCATGTCTGGTAAATAAAAATCAAACTAAACGCTTCCACAATCAAGAGTCCCTTTTACTAGGAAAGGAGTAGACATACACTCTGCTCCTCGACATCATTCAATTTCCTTAAGTGGCTCTCAACTCTCTTTCATGTGTATACACCATTAAGACCGAGTGTAGTAGGTACTACCAAAGTGTAATACAATTTCGCAAAAAGCCTTCTTCGACTGCTGTTGGTATTACGAACGACATTTGGTGAAGCGTTTCTTGGTGTGTATGGTATATGCGATATCGTCAATATCCTTGTAGTGCAAGGAGGTTCTAGTCTGTATGTATGCATGTACTCGTACTAAAAGAAGAAGAAAAAATAGTTAAGAAATTGCGTACGCTCGCGTTCCTTTTCATAACCAGAAAACCAATTTCAATTACTTTTAATGGCATCTCCTTTCGTGAGAAGCATTAACTTGTCCTTAAAGTCCTAGCTGTCGAATTTTCTCTTAAGACTCATCGAAATGCTTTCGCCAAATGTGGTTTAAGTAGAAGTCATCGTCTTCGTCGTCGTCCCTTTTAGAAGCGAGAGTAAATATTTCTGCCAAAGTATAAACTTGCGTCGGCAATTAAAAGTCGAGGAGAACGCTCTAACAAGGACGAACATTTTAAAACCAAAAAAAAAACTTTCGTCTCAAGAGGTTTTGGTTTTTTTTTTAGTTTCAAGCGTTAATAGTTTTTTTTTGTAAATGTTCCTTTCCTCAATTTGATTAAGGAAACAGAGAGAAAAACGCTACTCTGCCAAAAAGCGGGTGCATAAAATGGCACGCAAAGTTGGCGGAGTATTCAAAGGTGGCAATTATCATAGAGCTGATTGCGGAAGTGTTAAGTGATGAGGCGGAAGTGTTGAGGTGATTACGTTTTCTTAATTACAGTTCGTGTAGTCGTATATGGCTTCTGCTGGTAGATTGTAGGTGTGTTCTGTGTATCCTCATTCCCTAATGAGAACTTGGCTGTTACCTGTACTCTTCATCTCATGCCAATTGGAATGGAAAGAAATTCCAAAGAATGCGCAGCGAGGGAATTTAATTTCGGGGCCGTTAGGACTAATAGGGCTATATTTTATGTATAAAGATTTCCGTTGGGATGTGTAAGAGGGATAAGAGGCGTAATGGGCAAAGAAATTGAGAATTCAATTATAACTGAGCAAGAAAAAGAAAAAAAATTATGATAATGAACGCGACGCCATCTAGTTGTGATGTTTTATAAGCTATTTTCATTTTTAAGCATTAAGCTTAAGTTTGTGGGAAAGTGGTAGTGGTCAATAATAAGACAGCCTGGTTAAAGCTCGACACAAAGGTGGATTGGCCTGCAGATTTGTGGTACGGCTCTCTTATTGAAGAAGGTATTTTATAATTTCGAATGCCACTCACACTTAAGCCTTCGGGGAAAGAAAAACATAGGTAAACTCATATGGGCGCCAGGGCATGAAGGACATGAGGGCAACACAAAGGCTGATATCTTGGCCAAAAAACGAGCCAGCAGCCAAACTATGGCTTCACAAGGGAAGACACCAACAAAGTCATCGCAGAATGGACAACAAACCAACTAAAAAGTTACTGGAACAACTTAGAGGGCCTAAAGCACTCAAAAAAGTTCCTCAATCACAAGAACAAAAGAACAAATGAAACCCTAAAACTAAACTGAGGAAATTTAAATATTCTTTGCGCAGCCCTGAAGGGACATTCAATCTGCAACAGCCACCCCAATAAATTGAAAATCAGCAACACAGACACCTGAAGATTCTGTAAACAAACAAAAGAAACTATGGAACATCTCAGAGTGCCCTTCTCTAGCAAAATGAAGAGCCAAAGCGCTGGACAAATATGTTACATACTAACGGAAGAAGACTACCAAAGCATTCCAGTCAAAGGGATTATCAAATTTCTAAAGATTTTATATGATTCCTCTAGACAAAAAAAGGGGGCACAATTGACCAACTCTGGTCGCTCTGGTGGTGCTAGCGAACATCATAGTCATAATCATCATAACCAGGGTTCGGATCTTGTTGACCAAAAAAAGCCAAAAAAGGCAAAATAATACCGCAGAAAAAGGCAAAAAAGGCATTTAATAATACAGGTTTTTATGCATTATTATTAAAATTGTAACCCAAAACATTTTGAAGTTCTGTGGTATGTAACAATCGCCTGCGGTTATATCTCAGGAAAGCCTTGAATAAAATAAATGACCTTACAACATGAGCAGAGCCTAGTGGAGCCAAGATAAGAGATGTCACGTCCTTGACTTTAATATCTGAGTCCAATTTAGAGTTTGCATCGCCATTTCGTTAATTTGCTTAAAAAACCGCATACAATTTTTTCATCCCATCTTCAGCTACTGGCCCTTTAGCTTGTTGTAATTTCTGCTTGAGTTCTTAATACCTCTTCTTCTAAATAATACGCAGTGCACTAAGATCAAGTGCTCAAATTAAAATATATACAACTACTAGGAGTCACCTGTAATTTGTACACTCTTAAATATGCTGTCTTTCGGGTCGACTAAAAATCTTTTTCCAATTTCACCACAAACAAGCAACAAAATATTTTGGGAGCAGCACGCATTTAGGCACACGCAATATTCAACAGACCAGCACTAAGTATGACCAGTCACAGAATATGAATCTAGTATCTAGATGAAAAAGCGCACAGTTACGAAAAAAATACCTTCCAGATGTTTAACGGTTTTTGTCAGATGAAACTGCGGCGAATGCCTGAGATTGCACTTACGGCAGGCACAAGAGGAAGCGCATGTATATTGAGTTGATACAAATGTATTTAGGGTTGTTTTGGTGTGTAGGGATTTTTTTTTATGCGCGCTAGTGTAAACAACGCGTGCAGTTATGTGCATGTTCATACAAGAGAAAAACCTGCTCCCATACGTGTGCACACTGAAATTTCTTTCGTGTGAGCAAGGATAAATCGTATTGTTAAGAAGAAAGTGCACAGCTGTTTTGACAAATAGTACCAAAAAGGCAAAAAAAAAAAAGGCAAAGTCAACATAATCCGTTCCCTGGACATAACTAACACGATACACAAGCGAAACCGGGCCCGGCAGCGAGTAATAAATAAATATAATTTTTTTTTGTTGCATTTTTCCATATTTCGATTTCCATTTTCGAATAAGGGAATTCAGTTCAATGGGAGAACGAATGACAATGTTGATATCAGACATTTATTTGTTTAAGTTCCTCCCATACACGTTTTTCAGCCCTATCAGATTGATATGGAAAACAGACAACCAGTACCAAATTGTTCACTTCCTGTAAGATAGGCTTTAAAGGAAAAACCCTCATAAAACAATTTCCTTCCCTAATTCAATAACGGTGTATTAAGGCGTCAATTTGTGGATCAAGTGTAATCATTGGACTTTAGGGCGCCTACTTCCATTACATAAATGAATATTGCCCTACAAGGGTATAACGGCCTTAAATAACCTTTTTCAGACGGATTTATCCACGGACAAGCCATGACTTAAAAATGGAAAAAAAAGATCTGCCGAATCTCTTATCTGAAGACATAATCATTTAGTAAATATTTAAAGCTAATGCTTCTGGAAATTGATATTTTTTTTGTATTCTATTTTGCCTAACATTTGTATACTTTGCTCGCATCCAATTCTCATCATGGTGACAAATGATTGTTGTTAGCATAATTTTTTTTTACTCCCTCCCAACTTATACATACCGCAAAACAAAAACGGAAATAAATACAAGTTATTATCAGAAAAGCCCCAAATAATCATCAATCCCAGGACGAATAAAAATCCATAAACTGGAATAAAAACGTATCTCTTCGTGGGCCATCAAATTGTCATCACTATCTCGGATTACGTTTGATGTTGACCGGGAGACCGGGAGACCGGGACGACTCCATGATTGTAATCTCTCCTTCCCTAGCACTCTTCATCAGGAAAAAAAAAATAACAATCTCTATCCCAATGCGGATCGCACAGGAGCCAGGAAGAGAAAAGGAAAAACAAAAAAAAAAAAAACACGGATAAATTTTCCACTTCATTTCGATTCCCAAAAAAAAAAAAACCGAATCCTACACAGAGATATCGTCGAATCCGGCACTTTTACCACGCTCAATCGACCACGGAAGCGAATCACTATGTGTGTGCTTTGTGCTGTTTCAGGACGCTTACCTTTTTTCAGTTCATCAAATTACTCAATATGACACGTCGACGTTGCTGTGTTGCCAGTGGGCTAGTGGCAGCGACAGCTGCCACCGTGTTTACGGGCGCAGATAGACTGTATCCCCCGGAAAGGCACTCTGCCCCCCATAAAAGGTGGACACTAAAACTGAGGCCATAAAAGCCTTTTTCTGTTCACAGATGGACAACAACAGGGGAGCCAGCACACGAAACTCAGTTTTGATGATGGTGGACCACTACCACCCACCAATCACTTTGTTGTTTTTTCTCTTTCGTTTCCTTCAACCGTGTTTGTCCTTCATTGGTAATTCCATCCCCTGCGTTCATATGCATCCCCCGCACACACATCACGGAAAGTGATGCCATCCGTATACATAGTTGTGCTGCAATAAAGTATACAACGCTTCCTGCATCAAGGTGAAAGTCATGAATAAATAAAAGCAGAAAGAAAGAAAGAGGACAGCAACAAACAGAACGAGAAAAAAAAACAACCCCATCCATCCCCAGAGTGTTTCCGAGCTATAAAATTGCTGTCATTGCCGTTGGCATGTCACAGTCTCACAGTCACAGTCTCCGTAAGTGTGTGTAGGCGGTTTGAGGACCGTCCATTTGTGTAGGGGCATGTTGCCTATTTGTTTTCGCCGCTAGATGTGCTTAGATGTGTAATCGGGGAGAGGAATCATGTTTAATGGACGACGCGCAAATAACGCGTACAGGCATTTGCATCGGAATTGTAGATTGTACCGAGTATCAGTGACGTGGAATGGTGGAGCACTTTTGAAGGCCTAGAGCCTAGGGTGAAGTATTTACGTAGGGAAGTGTTATTTAGGGCAGATTTATTTTTTTCTCACAAGAAAAATGTAGGTAAACACATGGCGCTGAGGGTGACGTGTATGTGTGCATGTATTGGCGCATATAATTGGATACTTTATAAGGAGAATAAATAAGCTTTAATGGGCTGTGTGATGACTACTGATTCGTTGGAGGGGGTATCTGAACTCACAATGGCCGTAACGACTTTCAAAAGTATGTTAGTCGGACTAAAAAATCATCTCCCCAATACCTGTCATCTATAATACCTTTGATTACGACGGCTTCTACGCAATAAAGCAGGACATAGCTGCCTCTTGGAATATTCTTATAAGGGCATTGCTTTTCAATAGACCCTAAGAGCTGTGATGTAGGGATGAGGCTTCTTCTCTGGGTCTCTTAACGATATTATAAGAATTTATTTACTACTAGCTGATCCGCCTGGCTCCGCCCGTGTACGCAAACAGTCGCGTTACTCACATGACAGATAATTGCCAACGCCACCTGTGGGAAGTTTTTGTGAAATTATATACGAGGAAAACTACATATTCGTAAATATCTGCATCCCAGCGCCACCTATCAGGTCGAAATTTTGTAGTTTTCTCTCTTAGCACCAAACCAACATATGCGTGTTCTGAATATGAGTCCATTTAGTCAATAAATATGGAATTTCTTAATAACTTGACTTCAGCGCCACCTAACAGATTTTTCTTTCTGTTAGAACCTCATTCGGACTAAAGCGAACATATAAAAAAATAAATAAGCCAAATCGGTCTAGCCGTTCTCAAGTTATGCGCTTACCAACGATCATCATTGCTTTTTTATTATATAGATATTGTAGGCTTTATGTCGTAGGAAACGGAAACAACGGTTAACGTGACTTGATAAGTCATGGAATTGCCTGCCGCTCAAATTGTAGTCAGAAGGCGCAAGGTCTGGAGAGTACGGTGGGTGCTGCATAACTTCCCAGCCAAACGAGTTCAGCTTTTGTTTTATCATGAAAGCTGTGTCTGGTTTGGCGTTGTCATTGTGGAAAATAACGCCCGTCACCAAATCTGGCCGTTTTTCTTCCACTGCCTGCTTTAAATTATCAAGCAATATTTTATGGCATTTATTGTCTGATTGCGTGGAAGCAACTCGAAGTACAGGACACCTCGCCAATCCCACAGAATGCTCCACATGGTCTTTTGCGATGCAAGTCTTGTTTACCGACCGATTGCACTGTTTCACCAGGAGCACACCATGACCTGTTGTCAGCCACCCATTTTTCGTCTCCCGTAACCACTCATTTCAGGAAAGCCTCAAGTGAGTTCCATCCGAAACAAAGATTATACGATCCATAATGTTTCCTTGACTGAGTTCGTGAGGAACCCAAACATCCACCTTTTTTGACATTCCAAGCCTTTTCAGTCTCTGCAAAACGGTAGTATGGGCGATGTTTAACCGCTGAGCGATCTCATGTGTCGTCAAATGCCTGTCAGCGCTAACTGCAACCAAGATTTGATCGTCGTTTGTGGTGGTTGGACGTCCAGAGCGAATAGCGTCAACAAGGCCTGCATTTCCAGAACGAAAGCGTGTAAACCATACTTGACGATAGTATCAGCGCTTATAGCCGAATGTCTATACAAGCTATAAATCTCCCGTTGCGCCTCGATCGCTCTGAAACATTTTTTAAAGCAAAAAAAAAAAAAACTAAAGCAAAATATGCCTAAAATCCACATTTTTGTCCTCCATTTTAAAAATAAAGTTTAACACTTAAAACACGTCCGTTTAAAACAAATTCTTGTAACAATGTAAATAATAACCCTCACTACTGAAATAAAAAAGAAATCTCATAACTGCACACGCAGAGATTTTCTGGCGCAATAAACACCAACTGCAATGAAAAAAATCGCAGAACTTATTGAATAACCCAATAAATCAGGTGATAGTACGCAACCTGGTGGTATCACATCACAAAAAAATCCTACAAGCTTACAAGCTCCACTTTCTCACTTGAAAATACAGTAGAATCCGCTTAAGACGCTCTTTAAGGAATCGACAGAAAATAGCGTCTTAAACGGGAAAAACTAAAAAATAACATTCAGTTAAAAAAAAAGTTTATTTTATAAAAATAGTTGAAATTATACATATGCCCATATGTATGTATTATGCTAGTTTTTCTTTCATCGCTTATACTAGCCATTGGACGCAATCAAAATTGAATGCACTGACACCACCTGTATGCACGTAAGGCGACCACACAAAAGCGACACCCTTCATATGGTTTGTTTGCGAAAACCAAAAAAAGAATTCCATAAGAACGGCGGTTACTGTCGCGCCGCCTTATATCCCAATGCACCGAATGGTTTTTCTGGGGAAAACAAGAAAATACAAATTTTGACGAAGTGTATCGTTCAGTTGTATGAGCGTATTAAGCGAGAAATAGAATGTATTAAGGGGATTACAAATTCTAGTCAGAATGAAGGGACCGTAGAAAAGAGCGTTGAAAGCAGGATATCGTCTTAAACGGATTCTACTGTACTACGCTACAGTTCGGGATGAACTAGGGCCTACTTCACGCAACCATTTGTGTGTGCGCGTTGTAATTTTGCACTAATGGAGGGGACCTACAGTTCTTTTGCCGACTCCGAATGGCGAGTTGAGAAGCTCCTCATGACAAATAATACTCTTTGAATGCTTGTCAGACATTTGAAAAAGGTGGCGCCGTGAACAATTTTTTAGATGTTTGCTGGGATTGAACCTGTGCAACATTGCGTAGCAATCGAACTGCACCACAGTGCTCACACCGCCAAGTATTAACATAATAGCAGTTGCAGATAAAATCCTGTTCAAAAAATTTTATATAAAAAATTCCCCAGCCTCATTACTTGAAGTGTCCTTGATGTCGTTAATTAAAATATATGTATATGACAACACATCATCAAAAAAAAATAATAATAATTTTCAAATGACTTTTCACAAAGAAAATAATGCGCACTCATTCATTAATGCGTGTTCCCCCACTACGCATACATTTAAAAAAAAAAAAAAAATTCTATTGTTTGAAACACATCACTTAACACCTATAGAAAACAATAGACGCCTGTTACACGTGCTGTTATCCTCCTGAGATCCAGGATCCCTTTGTAAATCTCAGACAAGAGCATTGCAAGGTGTCAAACCGGAAAAACCACGAATCATTCTCGTTAATTATTACATTTCTAATCCTTACAAAAAAAAAAAAAAAATTGGTAAGTCCTTTTTACACTCCCATACACCAATATCACACCCTACACCACTTCTTCTTTCATTTATTATTCAAGTTCTCATTCTGGTGATAATGGACGGCGAAGAGCGCTTTTTAAGCACCGAGTCCTTATTCAGTCATTAAAATAATAGCCTAATGCATACGACTGTGTGTGTGTGAGTGCGGTACACACACATGAGGATGGTGGGTATCCTGCATATCTTTTGACGATGAAATAATTCAACAACGATATGAGAGTAATATCGGTTGGGTTTTTGCACATGTTGCATATGTGGAATATCCTTCCGCATCCTTATCGGTTCACTTATTGACCATTTATTTTAATTTCCCCACTTTTATGATGGTTAGTGTCGGTTTGCATTTCCAACATATAAGTCTACAAGGCACAATTGCTTTGGTCCTTGGAGAAATTAAATTGAAAGTTTCACTGGAGGAGGAAGGAACAAGGACAACACACAGCAAATGACAACACATTTAAACTTCCGGCTGTCAGTGGAGGGAGGAATGCACCATCCGGTGGGTGGTTTTTTTTTGTTGCTTTGTTTTGAGAGAGATGATAATGATTGTCATTTGGGTTGACCAGCCAGTGTCCATGAGAAAAGATAGAGCAGTATGATACCGAGACTGCCACAGCAGGATGTGTGGATGCTATTAAAAGGACTGTGAGAGGAGTTTTGTGTAAATGCCAAGGCTTTTCCGATGAAAGGAGATTAAAATTATTCCCTTGATCCGTTCTTATGGGAGTTGGGGTGAGGAGATCGCTAGCTTATTCATTTCATTCAGTGTTAGAAGGATTGATGGCTGGATGTTGTAGCAATAGGGTAGGGTTGAGGCCTTGGTCCACCCCGGACTGTAGCGCCACCTAAGTAAGTAAGTAAGTTAGAAGGTTTGGTATAGTTAGCCATAAAACCTTCAAGTTTTGCAACATTACAAGTTTCCAATTCGCCATTGTGAATGACTCTGCCTGTCAAAACGTCATTTTCTTCGTTCTGTCAGTTAAATCAACTGCTGTCGTGACTAGAGATCTGTCATCGAAAGCAAAGTGACAGGTCGTACTTCAGAAAAAGAAGACGCAGTGTGTTTCTTTAAGTGAAAGTGAAGAAGCTAATCTGTCACTGTGGACGGATGGTTCAGATGAAGAAACTTTAGCTAACGCCAAGTCCCCACACCCCATGAAGCTTATGGGATGGCTTATGAAGCTTATGAAGCTAATTATTCAAATATACGTATTCGCTTATGGCCAATGATTTGTTTGCCTGTTATCACCGCCAAAGTGCACCCTATTCACGCAAACTTGAAATTACCCCCCTCCACCTTATGACTAATGCATGCGCAGCATGTGTGTTATTCTGAGTAATTGGACTAAACGATGAAGTTGAATTATTGATTTGGTGTGTGCTCTTCAATGTGTGAGGGGATTGCATCACGCTCACAATCATCTCTAGAAAAAGAGTCCATTCCTCTTGTATCACGTGCTCAATTTACTCCAGAAATAATTCGACCTGCTTGCCAGGATAATTTATTACCTAGATGGGTGCTGCTGTTCCCCTATATATTTGCCAGGATATTTCTCATATTTTTTCCCCATTTTAAATAAACTTTCTTATTCGTTTTTTTTTTGTTTGTTCGTTGTTATTGTCTTCATAAAACGGAATAGGAAATGCAAATAAATTGTGAAGGTGGAGGTGGAGATTAACTGGGGCATTAGGGTGCAAAATAAATTTGTTCACAAAAAATGAAAATATTATATCAGCTGGACTGTTGAATGTGATGTTGACACACCTTTCGAGTTATTAAAAAAAATTAAGTTACTACCACTTATTAGAAATAATTGTATGCAATGCTGTTTTGACTTCGAAACCATCATTCAAATCAATGAGAATCAACAAGAACGATCGATTTGGGCCCCTTGTAGTTGTTTAATAAAGGAGCAGGTATTTCCCCTTATTAGTTTATGAGGATTTTGTATCTTATCACAATAACTCAGTAAAAGGACTAATACTTTTCTGCATCTTGTGCCACTCGATCTGCATACAATGCACCTGGCAAACAAGAGTGCGGTTAGCGCTATTCTGGGGGAACTTAAAATTGGCAACCTCGATAGAACGGATGACATCCTACCAGTTCTGGGCTTCGCTACATCGCATCGTGTACCCGGAGAGAGAAGTTTGGGGGAACACATTGCCTACACGGCAGACACACTTTGCGGTCTATACGGATGGGTTGAAAACCGACAGTGGCATCTACTCAAGAGCTTAAAGCGTGTCTTAGACTTCCAGACGACTGTAGTGTATTTCAGGCAGAGGTCCTGGTTGTGCGGAGAGCGGCGGAGCTGGTGGTGACGAAGCTAATAACAGACAAGGTTATCATCATCTACACACCGCGCAATTGTAGAAGGGTGTCGCTGTGATCAATAAACAGATACAATAGAGTCAAACTATGTTGGGTGCCTGGACACTCTGGCGTAGAGGAAAATTAACTTGCCAATGAGCTAGCAAGGGGTACTGCCTATGACCAAGATGTTGAACATAGCACCGCCATCAAACTCGGAGGATATCGAACATATCCTTTGTGATTGTCAGGCTATTGCTCGTTCTCAAAAGAAATTTTTAGGGAATCACTTCTTTAATACACTGGATGAGGCTGCCCAAACAATAAAATATTAAAATTTTGCAGGGAAATTAAATGTTTGGACGGAAATGTACAACCAGCGCGATGAGAATAATGCCAACAGCGGGTTTGAAAACAATTTTCAATCTTCTGCACCTAGACCTCTACATGCAGGAAGCGGTAGCAAAGAGCGCTCTCCGAATAAGCCAGTAAAATCACTGGAGACCGAATGCTTATGGGCACACCAAGATACTTAGCAACTATCTTAATGGTAACGTCAACTCAGACTACACTGTCGATAAACCCTTCTCGTGGGTCTTTCCAAGTAGAGAACAATGGGATAACAACGAAGTATCAAATGAGTCTAAATCCATCTACACTGATGGGCCAAAAATGGAAATAGGTATAGGAGCGGGTTGCTTCTCAGGAGACCTAAAAATTAACAGCTCCACACGACTCCTAGACCACAGCAGCGTTTTCCAAGCTGAGGTTCTAGCAGTGACAAAGGCTGCCCAAATGGTGTCAATGATGACAATATCCCGAGAAGATATCACAATTTACATTGACAGCCAGGCGACTATAAAAGCATTAGCTGCTACGCAAATAACATCTAACCTTGTGAAATGTTGCAGCGAAGAGCTCAAGGTTCTTGGCATGCAGCACAACGTAAAACTCTGCTGGGTCCCTGGCCACAAAGGGGTACCAGGCAATGAAGACGCCAGAAAAGGATCAGCCCTAGACATAGAGCAAGCAAATTATACGGTTAAACCTCCACTCTACAACCTCAATGCCAAAATCGAACTAAAAGCACTATCTGAAGCTAACAGCAGGTGGAAATCACTAAATACCTGGGAAATATCAAGAAAGATGTGGCCAGAATACGATAAAGGTAAAACCAAAAAAACTTCTACAAAAAGATAGGAAATCCCTGTCAGTACTGATAGGAGTGTTAACTGGCCACAATATGCTAAGATATCATACGAAAAAACTACGGCTCAACGATGATGACTTATGCAGGGAATGCGGTGACGAAGAGGCTCACGAGGACACATCCCTTTCCTCTCTCACTGCCCTAACCTCTGCCAACTAAGAAACAGAACCTTAGGAAAATTTTTGTTCAAACATATCGACGAACTATCTGACCAATCAATCTGACCAGGAGGTCCAGATGGTTGGAATCAAGCCACTGATATCACGGGTGAGAACACGTAATGGGTACCACAATGGGTTCACATGAACCTAAGTGTGATGAGGATATAATCTATCTTCATCAGCCCGCTTACCTAACCTAACCTATCCTTGGACGGATATGTTTCGGTTTAGCTACCATCATGCGATGGTCTCAGGGGATTGCGCTGGACCCATTATGGTGCCTTGTATTTTATGATGGCTCAGCATCATTACCCCTTTTCAACCTAACTTAACCTAATAAAGGACAGAGGCCGCTCACCAGGAATCCAAGAAATGAAAAAATGAAAAAATGAAAAAATTCCGAAGTTGGTAGTTAGATGTAGGGTTATCTTCATTACAATTCAATACAAAGTCCGGATCTCTCTGTCCAGAATCCGAGATTATTGCATATGCTTCACTTTATCTGACAGCGCTTATGTCTGAAACAGGATACATCTTACAAAATAGGGCTATGCATGAAATTTGTGGCCGCAAAGCGAATAATGTTTTCCTTAAAACTTAAATCAAAAAATTTAAACCTAAAGGGGCCAAAACTCAGCGTTTCTAAAAAAAATGTCTACTCCTGATTATTGTTTAAAAACGTGCTTTTTCCAAACAACAATTCGGATCAAATAAAACCTTTTTAAACAAAGATCATTTAAATTTAAAGTTTTACAATTAATTTTTACAGCCACCATTATAACGACTTATTCAAGCCCCCCCCGCCCCATAATGCCATTCGCGAGCAAAGCAAAATTGCAATTGTCAACATTTAACTGAAGGAACACTCTACCAGATTATGGGTGCATTTATTTCTGTGTTTATTCTATGCCGAAGGATTCAAAAGAAAATTACAACTCATTTTGCATAAGAGGATCTCCTTCAACTTTATATGCAACTGCTTCACATTATGCACTTATAGAGCCATTCTCAAGCTCATGCACTGTGCGACAACGCCAAGAAAGTGGCATATAATTGAAAGAAAAAGGAAATTAATTCCGCTCTTGTTTTGTAATTAGAATGCAGCGCTTACAAGGAAACCTCATTGGAAAGTTGGAAATTAAAAGGAAGCCGCCGCCATCGTACCGTGACTGGGAAAATAATCATTCATTCATATTCGGTTCGTTTAAAGGAGCGGAGGATGGTTAGAAGACTTCTCATTAAATATTCTCTTATTTCCTACTTTTTTCTTAATGAAAAACTTTCTCAATTAACCTTTGCAAGGGAAGTCAACATTTAAAATGATGTGAAGCAAAAAGAAACATCCTTTCCACTCATAGTTCTACCGATGAGCGAAGACTTGCTACAGGAGGAGAAATTAGATTTAGAGCATCGCTTTTGCAAGTACGAGTAGATTCGTAGAACTTTATTGTCCTCTGAATGAAAAAACGTCTAAAAAGTTCTTTCCCTTCAACCATCGAGAATAAAAAAAATAAATCCTTTAACAAGGATATAAAAAAACGTCGGCAAATGCATTTCACTAATAAATCCTTCCACGGGTCGTTAGGTAGCGAGAATATTTTTTTTTAATTCTTTTTTTTTTAATTACGTGGAAGAAAGGATGTTCTGAAGTAAATCGCTTTCCTTTTTTTTTTGAATAACTGTAATAAATATATGTATGTACATTACATAGGTATAAAAGCATTATAATTCACTTAATGAGTGAGTGAGCTGAAAGGATATCCCTTTCGGCTGCTGTGTCGCCTCTGCCTGTCAATGTCAATAATGGGGAGTTCGTTTAAAAACAAAATCATGGTGACACCGGCTGGCTGTACGAAGGATCCACCAATTGGATTTAAAATTTCAACTGTCTATGAAATATTCTGCGATCCCAAAGGGATTGAGTGGAAAATTTAACGCCTGGCTTTTCGTTTGTTTTTTTTTTTCTTTCTATTTTTGTTTATTTTAGCGGAGTGGAAACCGACAACAAAATGGTGATTTTATATCCTTAGGGAATTTCGCCGTCCTAAGGATATTTATTTTTATTTACTCATAATGAAACAAATTGGATTTTGCTGGCATATAATGGTAAATCTGTGCGGTATTTCAATTTGCCAAGCGGCAAACGAAGAGAATTGTTTATTTGGAGTTTTTTATTTTCGAATTTACTTGGGGAATTTCGCTGTGGAGATAGATGGGCAGAATTTGTTGTTTAAAAGGCGAAAGATTATTATGTATCTGTTTTCGAATAGACGTCGGGTCATTTCCTTTTTTCAAAACATCCGGAAGGCATACTCGTAGATTGCACGATTTTCTTTAACTCAATATCGATTAGAACAGTTAAAACGGAACTACGTGCCGCATTTTCCCGGGAAACAAGAACCAAAAGGAATGCGATCCAAACAGCCTGAATGATTGCCAACAACTTGAAGTGTCTGGCTTCTGTATGTTTACTTAAGCTCGATTGGTAGTATCGTTTGACAGCAATGCCAAGTGTGAAAACGTAATGCGGAATTAATCAGAGAACCAGAGGCGGACTTAGGCATGTGTCGGCGCCACAATTTGGACTAAATTGTAAAATTAACATGTCTAAAACGAGGCTTGCTAAAAGATAGTTCGTAATCATAGGACTCGGCAACACCCGTTTAACTATAGATTTCGACTGTCGACATTCCAGCCAAATAATTCCAAATAAACATTTACTATACGGGGGGAAATAGGTGTAGACGATTTCGAAAATTAAATTTTTTTTTTGTTGCATAAATCGATTGTTGAACTATTCAAAAATATACTCCGTTTAGTAGTTATAAGCGTTTAAGTGAGTAAGTCTCAATATTAAATTCATTGCCACTCTTATTTCCAAGCGCGTTTTTCAAGAAACAATTTTTTTTCGAATTTGCATACACTCTAACTCGTACAGTTTTTGATCAATCGTTATCAAACCTGGCATCTGGCACATATTTTCTTTATATATATACAGTGAACTCTCTCATAACCGGATACTGACGGTACCGAGAAATTTGTCCGGTTATGAGAGGTGTCCGGTTATGAGAGGTGTCCGGTTATGAGAGGTGTTCGGTTATAGGGGAAACAAATAAATTGACATCAACGAAACACAATAAATAGACATATGGTATTAGTTTTATTTTATAAATGAATTCATTTTTATGTGATGAGCACAAATTACCGAAAAATTCATATTTCTGTCTATGGAAATCAAGCTTGATATTACACATACATACATACATACACTTAACATACAAACCTATTTAAAAGGGGCAATGGGATTTATAAATGCACATAGCTCTTGGATGTTCGCGGACAAGACGGCATATGCCCTCATTGGTTAAGGAAATTAGCGGGTCATGATGGCATATGCCGTCAAAGAATTTTAGGTATGTTAGGACAAGACTGGATACTCCGACGAGAAATGAAGTTTCTATACTTCCATATTCCGGCATTATTTTATTCTACCAGAGACAAATTTTCACTTCACTGTGACCAGCGGAATCATTTTTATCTTTATTCAAAATTTGCATAAAATAATATAAAATATCTCTCAAAATGTCGGAGATATGCGTGTGTCATTCTAGCGATCTCCACCGAAAATTATGTGTCCGGGAGACCGCGAACGTGATAACAACGCAAAGGCACACTCCAAAGTTTACATTTTTGTTTCGTTTCTTTGCAAAGTGCTAAGAAGAGGAAAACAAAACAAAAACAAAAAAGAAGTATGTACATAATTTGCCATACGAAGATGTGTTTTGTCCCGTTAAGAGAGAGCGACATTCTATGGCGGTTACGAAAATTGGTGTCCGTGTCCGGTTATGGGAGAGTTTTTTATATGAAAAATTGAGTTTTTATTCCCGTTCTTTGAAATCTGTCTGGTTATAAGAGGTGTCCGGTTATGAGAGGTGTCCGTAAGGAGAGAGTACACTGTATATACAGTCGTGGCGAACTAATTAAGAACGATGGTACCAAAAAATGTTATTCGATTTTTTTTTTGCTTAGAGTTGAAAGATATTGTAACTTGTTATGTATTTTGTTAATTTAATGTATAAGTAAGAAAAACAACAAACTAAAAATATAAGAATTATTCAAATTCAATTACGTGCTTTGAAGTGGTTGGCGAACTAATTAAGAACGCTATGAAATTGTTTGCTTATTTGCGGATTTGTCATGTCCTGGCTCAATATTTCGTAGGAAACCCTTTATTTGCGATCAAAGCCTTACGACTCCGTGCCATAGATACAATAAGATCACTGCATTTTTAGGTGATATGTTGGCCCACGCCGTCGTCCTTCCGAGTTCAGATAATTAAATTTCGTAGGAAACCCTTTATTTGCGATCAAAGCCTTACGACTCCGTGGCATAGCTACAATAAGATCACTGCATTTTAAGTTGATATGTTGGCCCACGCCGTCGTTCTTCCGAGTTCAGATAATTCGTTCAAATTTCCAACTTTATGCTTGCCAATTTGAGTTTTAAGTTCATACCCCAATTTTTTTTTAGGATTTAAATCAGGACTACACGATTACCTTTATAAAACATCGACAAAATTCTTATCGAACCAATGTTTTGTTGCCCTTGCCATATGGTTTTAATCATTATCTTGCATAAAACTCAAAGTAACGGGCAGTTCTTCCTTGGTACAGGGTTACATGACATTTCCTTATATTTGTATGTATTGCTCCGAGTTCATTATACTTTCTATTCGATATAAAGGCCAGGTTCCCTTGATCCCTTGAATGGCATACATACCCAAAACATCACACTTATTCCTCCGTGCTTAGGAGCAACCGCCGTGCATTTCGTATTATGTTCCTCATTTTTTAGGTGACGGACATATATTTTACTATCTGATCTCACTCTATTAAGCTTTCCTTCATCGCTCTATAATATTTTTTTTCATTCAGAAATCGTCTAGTCCTTATGTTTCTTCGCAAAAGCTAACCTTGCTATTCGACTTTTTAATGAAAGAAATAGTTTTTTTATCGCTCTTCCAAAAAGTTGGCTTTCATTCAATTGTTCCCGTATCGAGGGTTCTGAAAGGGCATTCTGATCCTCGCCAAAAACTTCCATTTGAATTTGTATAGAACTCATAAATGGATTATTTTTGGCAACTCGAACGATTATTCGATCCTCATCCCAATTAGTCTTACGCGGTCTTTTGCGTATTGCTACATTTTCGGTAGTTTGATGTTTCTCACTGCAGCTTACACCATTGAAGACAATTGTTTTTGAGTAATTCAGCCTTTTCCCCATTTCTTAAAATGACAACTTCCCGAATGTAAATATGATGTGACCTCAAATCTTACAAAGTTTGAGTTACAACAGTATTGTATTATTAGTGCGACATATCCTTAAATAGAGACACCATACATGTCTTTATAAGAATGTCAAATCAGTCCCACTTCCTTGTTTTTTTTGTTTTAACTTTACCTTAACTAGAGGGAGCTCTTCAGAAGCCATATTGGTATTTCCTACACCAACTTATTTGCACTGCTGCAAAAGAATAATCACTGTCGTCGATAAAATTAGCTCGCAAAAAAAAAATCGATTAGAAGTAACAGCCTTCAACCCAACTACGATACAATAACATAAAGCAAATGAAAAAAGGACGAAAAATATATTAGGTTTTACCTACAGTGTTGGCTGTATAACTACAATAACAAAATCCATAAATATCTTTCACTGCAGTATTATGTACATACCTTCAACCCCTAGTGGCAGTTACTTAAATAGCAACAACATAGATACAAGCCCAATGGACAGAAACAGAACATACATTTATGTATACTTAAACAAACACATGTGTATATTGCATTTGTTGTTGGCTACCTTGCTAATACTATGTACATAAGAGATATTTAAAGGACACAGGACGGCAGAAAATCGATATTTTATAATTTTAAGAGTAATTGATGTCCTCCGCACATGTCAGTTTAAGGATATGCCAGCAACTTGCAAAATAAAAATTCATTGTAATTTAAACTGTGTGATGGTAAAAAAAAAAAAAAAAATTAAATCTTGGAGTCTGACTACCGAGATGAGTAAGGGAAGATTCTGAGGTAAAATAAAACAGAGTGGGCTTTGGATATTCCGGTACTGGTTATGTAAGGATACTTTTCCAAAAGCGATGCAGGAATTTATATAAAATGAGATGATCCTTGTGTTAAAAGTCAGATTTTAGGCAGGAAAAGATTTTATCAAAACAGATATGGTAAGGATTGCGAAAACTGGAATCACAGCCATGACAATGAGACACATACCACAGCAATAGACTTGCAGGATTCTATGCCTAAAGACTAAGAGCATACGGATATTGCATTAGAGATTAGAGCATCGTGGTGTAGTGGTTAAGTGCGTTGGACTACTACGCAATGCTACCCGGGTTCAATCCAAGCCCGAGTCTAACACCTAAAAAGTTTTTTTCACAGTGCCACATCTTTCGAATGTCTGACAAGCAATCTTACTTACTTAGTTGGCGCTACAGCTCGAGGTGAACCTGGGCCTGCTTCTCGCAACCATTTGTGTGTGCGTGTTATATTTTTGCACGAATGGAAGGGACCTACAGTTTTTAGCCGACTCCGAACGGCGAGTTGAGAAGCTCAATCGTGACAAATGATACTCTTTGATGCTTGTCAGACATTCGAAAGAGGTGGGCACTGTGAAAAACTTTTAGGTGTTTGCGGCGGAATTCGAACCCAAGACCCCTGGCTCAGTAGTCCGACGCACTAACCACTTGCGCTACGGTGCCCACTGACAAGCAATCAAAGAGTACCATTTGTCAATAAGCTTCTCAACCCACCGTTCGGAGTCGGCAAAAAACTGAAGGTCCCTTCCATTCGTGCAATAATATAATACGCACACACAAATGGCTGCGAGAAGCAGCCCCAGGTTCACCCCGAGCTGTAGCGCCACCTAAAGAAAAGATTGCAGTAGACAGATTGTCGTCATACTATGAAGTGGATGATTTGACATCCTGTAAGGGGTGTTTGAATAATAATCTTTAAACCAATCATTTTTAACCACATTTTCTTGACCAGCTGGTCATCACTTTGTTTTGGAAGGTGTTCAGCCATTTGCTGTATTCCTAGGATAGCTAAAAAGTTCGTTTCTAGAATGTTTCCGTAAAATCGAAGTAGACACATTTTTATCTAATTAATTCGCTTTTTGGAAAAACCTTGCAATGGTTTGTGTTTGCAGAAT
Organism: Brachyopa scutellaris; assembly: GCA_949775065.1. Classification (NCBI taxonomy): domain Eukaryota; kingdom Metazoa; phylum Arthropoda; class Insecta; order Diptera; family Syrphidae; genus Brachyopa; species Brachyopa scutellaris. The sequence continues at coordinate 95,885,075 of OX459115.1, read as the reverse complement.
CGCAATTTAAAAATCACTGACACGTGTTTCCTATAGTCTGCTCCTTGATATGAACTGGTCGATAGTGTCTACTGGGTCCAAGGTGCCTGTCTGTATGTCCAACTATAGAAACTAAATATATATATGTATATATAAAAAAAACTTCGGGCGTACAGTAAAATATAGAGATACTTTCTTTAACCGCTCAACACGAATGTGGAATGCTTTACCAAACACGATTTTTCCCTCCCGTTACGATCTAAATACAAGCATTTAAGACCAATGGGCATCGGTATCTCCTCTTTAATCCTCCCTAAATTTCCCTTGGCCCGCGCTGTGCAAGACATTTTAAGGGTATTCATAACATAGATTGCTATATCAACATTTTCACATGGTCACAAGAAATAAAATAGCGCACTGCATTGACTTAAACTCGACTCGTTTCTAGGGGTATGTTACGTAAGTCGAAAGAATTTAATTTCTAAAGCAATTACGGATAAAAAAGTCGCTGGCCATTAGGAGCTTGTGGAAATTGAGGACAGACACGTATGACCACATTAAACAGAAAAAAATAGAGTATCCTTTCTTTGCTTTGTTTAAACTAAATTGCCATAATGACGTTTGGAAACATAGTTCAAGCCGGCAATTGCTCTATAAACTTATTTTCAGCCATTTATTAAATACGTTTGCTATTGTGAATAGCTCATTCTATTATATAACAAGAGTCTGCACATTTCTTTTAATTTCTAGAATCTACACAAAATATTTATAACAATTCCACTAGAACACTGCAGAGGTCCTTATCCGAAAACCATACACGTTTTCTAGAACCAATTAAAATTTAATAAATTTTATAAAAAAGAATAATAACTCAGCACTCACATGCAGTTATCGCCACCATGATTGGAAATTTATTAGTACTCTCCGTTTGGTGTTTGGTTGCACTTTTGTTTGTAGCACTGGATGGGTATCCTTGCAGTTGAACCGTAACTTTTCGATTGAATTTTTATTATTATTGCCACACACGAGTAGTCTCTTCGACAGGCACACTGCGAAACGATACACTACTTAAACTGTGTGTGTCAAAATTAAGACTTCAAATTGGGTTCCGAAATGTACTCGACTTCGTCCTTTCACCGACTGACTACTGAGTGGCTGTGCAATGCCCGAATGAAGCTGTATAACTCCGATATTTTGTTGCTTTTCTACGACAAAAAAAAGGAGCTCGAAATGGATTTTCAATTTTATAATGACTTTCGCTAGTTTTTTGTTGTTTTATTGGCGAGTATAGTATGTCCTGGGTCCTACGTGACGACCGCAGGATGATGCACCAACGAAAGAGTCACATAGGACCAACAAAAAATCATCGTGTACTGAATAAAAAAAAAAGGACGAATGGAACTCATCATACGAAAATGATTCATCGACCCACAAACTATGTTGTGCATACAAGGCAATAAAAAGGACGAGAGTACATACTCTCCAGTCGAACTCATGAGTTTACGAAGGAGACGAAGGGGAAGAAATAAATGTAATTACAGGATTATCCTTTATGACTTTTCAGCGAAAATGCCAATGCAAATCACTCACACGAAGAATGCTGAGCGCCATGTGTGTGGGAAAATAATGAAACCAGGTGAGAAAAAAACAGGACATTTTCCTTCAGAAAACTTTAGTTATATAATCCGCGTCTACTTACGTAATTGAGTTCAAGTAAACTTGATAGCACGTGTATTTAAGGACACTTACCTGGAAAGAGAGAAAACAAATGTAAATAAATTAATTGTTTCAACGATTAAATAAATTTAAATGTTTTTGCATGCGTAGGGGAGAGAGGATAGAGAAACTAAGCGCTCAGTTTTAATTTCTTTAGATGTGAGCCGCTTTTTTTTTTTTTAGATAGATTCTGTTTCATGGCCCATCGGCCATGATACCAACAATACTGGATTTTCAAGTACCATACTGGATTCGATGAATCATGGGGATGTTCAGAGATTCGAGAAACACCCACAAAAATCCATAAATTTTAGTTTTTAGAAAGTTAATAAAGAGTAGATGATTCATTATTTGAAATAATACTAAAAACAAGCAACCAAACTAAAGGCATCAATGAAGAACGAATTACAACGCTTTGCCAAGTTTTGTCTATGAAAACAACACACACAAAAGATTTATGTGTTTTCTGTTTACAGAAGCGTCGACATTAAGTACCAGGATAATCCTTCAAACGCCCTCTCTGTAAAGGCACCATCTTTTCATACAGTTTTTTTTTTTGGGAATTTTGTTAGTCCTTTAAATATTCAAAATATGTGTTTTGGCAAGCGAAATTGGTATCTGCTTAGACGGAGATTCCTCTACATCGCTTACATTCCCATTACCATGTCTCGGTTATTCGAACTCTCGTTTGTGGTGCACAGCTAAAACTACACTTAAAGTAATTAAAACCGTTGTAGGATCTGTAACTAGGATTCCGTTCTACCCTAGCCTCTTTAGTTAGTTAGACAAAATTTTGAAACCAAAATGTATCTAAGTTACCTCAGTGGTTCGTGCCTTTGACAAAGTCAGTAAAAATATTTTTGAAACTCCGTCGAAAACAAATTAAAAAAATTGATTTTTAACATTTTCCAAATCTTGTTCCTGATGGGTAAAATCCAAGAAATCTATTTACAAAATCACGTTTCCTGGCCGAAAAATCATAGCACCAAAACGACAGCTGTCCAACCAAGCAAAAATGTGGATCAATTGAGGTCGTCAAATCTATTTTTTGGGTATCATCATTGATGAGCATTTCATTTGAAACGAATAGATTCATCACTTACGTTTACACTTAAAAAGTGCTGCTTTTGCGATGGTCTACCTCTATATGAAGAAGTTTACTACATCAGATGTCCAGAGGCAGCTGGCTGAATAGAGTGCTCGATATGACATTTTGGCATGGGGAAATGCATCTAAAATGCACTAGGATAGAATACATAGGCTCCAACGACGTCTGGTAAAAAGCATATACAGTAAAACCTCTCTAATTGGGACACTGATGGGACCGACTCTTTCCTGTCCCGATTAGTAGGTGTCCCAATTATAGATGTTGGTACTTATGAAAAAAGTACTTTTTTCCAGCCAACTAATAAACAATCATTAAAAATCCTGTGCAACCCTGAAAGAAATTCAACGCGTATGCATACGAAAAAGTTTAAAAAATGTATTGTATCGACACAAAAACATCTGCAACGGCACGGTTCCAATATCTAATATTTAATGAAAATAAATAAAACGTTGCTCTGTTGTTTTTTGTCTTCGATGTAGTCACCTTTCTGTAAAAATATAACGGTTTGAGAATTTGTAGAATGAGATGCAGCTGCGAACATTTTGTAAATGGAATTTTACTGTCCCGATTAGAGAAGTCACAATTGCTTTTGCAATTCGAGTCTAGTGTCCCAACTGAGAGGTTCAACTCGAATTGTCCCGATTAGAGAAGTCATATTTCCTGACTTTTTTAATAAAATGTCCCAATTCGGAGGATTGGCTCAATTATGGAGGTTTTAGGAAAGTTAAATTGCGTCTCCCAATTGAGAGGTGTCCCGATTACAGAGGGTACATTGTATGAAAACTTTTAGGGTTGGCAAATGGGTTGTCCCGATTGGGAGGTCGTCCCGATTACGGAGTGTCCCAATTAGGAGGTTTTACTGTATTTATTTTTGTAGTATAGGTACCATTTGCGGCTCTCACACTTAACCAATTTTAACAAATGAGGTGTCAAAAGAAAGAATTTCCTGCAGCAGTGACGAATTGCACTTTCACTTTATAAATTTTAACCAATTTTAAACAAATCAAAATAAATATTCAATCCAAAATGAACTCCCAAAAGAATAAACACTTCCCGTAGATTTCCATGGGATTTCCATCGGTTGACAGATGGAAATCATATGGGAAGTGTTTGTTGTTATAAGAGTTAATTCCTTTTGATTGATATACCTATTTGCTATTTGGGAATCATATGGGAAATTGCATGTTGGATGGGAAGTTTTGAGTATGGAGTTTGGGGTTTGGATTTTCTCGCACGGGCACACTATAGTTATACATGTATAATAACAATAGCCCATTTCAATTTCTTGAGGTTAAGAGCATTTTCAAGATGACGGAGTTACTGGAGTTCTAGAATGACTCACGTTTCCAACAACCTATACATAATTATCAGAACACTAGAAGGCAAGCACAATAACTTCTCGAAATACCTGAAGTATTTAACAAATATGGACGAATACAATAATAAGAATACAATTAACTCACTACCCGCCAACCTAAAAAAATATGTAGTTAATTTAAAAAATAACACGCTTGGTTCTGTATAGGACTGCTGACGCCGCGCCGTATATTTATTTATTTTTAATATTGTATTACTTCCAAAACATTAAAATTTTGTGAAACATAATCAGTTTTAAAGGGCACGGCGCCTCCACGAGGCATTATTCAAGTCGGACAGATCTGGCGAGCACAAGAACAAAATGGCAAAGGTTAGGTTAGGTTAGGTTAGGAGGGTCGTTTACATTGAATGCAATTTCACCCACAGGCCGTAAAGGTCCATTGCAAATACCCTAGCTGTGCATGTCGAAACATGCGTTGAAGAAAACCATTTCGATCTATTAATGAATCTATTTAGGTCTGTAAACGGTATCTTAGCCAGGTCGTCCAGGCAATCAAAGAACCGTGCTCCCATACAAGATAGGCGCCATTCTTGGAGAGTCGGGCATTGCGGTCTCCACTAAACATTTTCCTATCTGGAGACACCTTGTTAGGTCCTTAGCCTGGATAGAAAAATGTGCTACCAAACTATATCTTGTCGATTGTTATCGAAATATCAAATATGACATGTAGTTGGGACATTTGTTAACAATTGCGGCGACAATAACATGGATTCCAAAGAGAAAATATAAAAAAATTAACAAAATGAAAGCTAAAACTAATGATTAGTATATAAAATTTTATTATTTCTTTAAGAAATGTTCTCAAAGATTCCTTTTATATTTATGAATTTAATAAATTCGACAGCAGATATTAAACTGACAAAATGTCAATTATCATAGTGCTGCCAAGTCACGGACGAGCGCTTTTTTTTCTCATTTTTAGTTAGGTTAAAAAAAAAAACACATCTAATAAAGAACAATTTGCAATCCATAAAAACAATGAAATTTTTAAACTCAACATGTCTTAATTTTTGATATATGCACATACCTACTTATGTCAATTTTAAAATCCATCATTGGTTTTAAAAATCTCTCCTTAAGATTCGGGCATAAAATGCTAAATGTCGTCTTCTTCTAAAATGCGTTCAAAATATCGTAAGGCAACATTTTTAAAGCGAATCATATCTAGTTTTTTTTGTTTGAGGAAATAAATTGTTTACAGATGTTGTAAAAGGACTTTTAATTTTGGGTCAGAGCAGTTTTCCCAGAAACTCATATCCCATTATCCAAGAGTAATTGCATCTCCTGCTTCTAATTGCCTTAATGGCATTATCTACACCACAAATTATGTCAAATTATACGTTCCAACACCACGTAGTAGAACACATGTTACCCCTCTTCGCCATTTCAAGGAATCAACCCCTAACAAGCTTCCTCCCAACCATCGCCTACCCATACAATGCCTACAAAATTATTCATGTCAACCGTAGTCGGTCTTTTTCCTCATTACCTGTAAGCTTATTTATCGGCGATTAATCCAGAACTATGCGTATGCACATACGCTCAATCCTTAATCCGCAAAGCAAACCCACCCCCTTGTTAATTTTTGCTGCATTGCTGCACATTCGCATACCGTTATATAGTAGGTATCTGCGTACAAAACAAAAAACCTTCGCTCACCTAACACCTAACGAAAAGAGAACCGGAAAATAAAGGAAAAAGGAAAGCGGAAAACAAAAATCGATTCTCTTTAGCTTGCTTGTATCAGATTCCTTTGCGCAAAAAAAAGACCTGGGATTTCAAACCGGCTAAAAGTAAAGAAAAAGTGACAGGGGAGTTGAACCCCCCTCATGGAAATAAATTACTATCAAGCAGACATTTAAAATGCCGGGCAAGGAGGGAGGAAAAGAACCACTACTTGTGACTCACACAAGCGGAACGAAATGTACTAGGATACCCTTTCCCTTCTCTAAGTTGGACATCGGACTCTGACGCAGTGGAGGGTCATTTCAGTCGAAGGTTTTCTTTATTTTCCTTGTTTTGCTGTTTCTCGGGTTTTTATTTTATTGATAACCCCAAGCACACTGACCCGTTGTTGTGTGGTTACATTTTTTTTTTTTATTTGTTTAATTTAACACTGCACACTGGAGATTATGTACTTTCGGATCAAAAGGCGATGTGTCCTGATACTGAATTATGTGCAAATGTAAGTGACCCTTTTTTTTCTACAGATATCCCTCGGTAATATCAATTTCAACCCTTGTTTGGCCCCCCCAGTGGTACAGCCCTTGGGGGTCATTGGAAATTTAAAAAAAAAATATGGGAAGCCATTGCAAAGGATAAAAACACGAAAAAGAGATGTTCAAAAGGATCAGAAATGTGTCCTATGACATTTCCATTCCAAGTCCTTTTTCTCATAATTTGATTGGGTTTTTCAACCATCGGATTATAGCCCGAGGGATGAGCGGCAACTTTAAGGTAGTAAAGGACTTTGTCTACCTCGGCTCTGCCATAACATCAAAAAATGACATCTCGTCGGAAATCAAACGAAGGATTACTCTTGCCAACCGGAGAATATTCAACTCTAACCCGGAGGGTCAGCGCAGCAGAGGACGACCTCGCCTAAGGTGGCGCGACCAAGTAAAACAAGACCTCAACCAACTTGGAGTGCGCAACTGGAAGCGGTTAGCTAAGGACCGGGCTAACTGGAAGAGGTTGTTGGTTGAGGCCTTGGTCCACCCCGGACTGTAGCGCCACCTAAGTAAGTAAGTAAGGATGAGCTGCAAGAAGCTTTGCGGTTTAAGAATGGTTAGCAAGCAGACAAGGTAGATACGATAGACTCCAACGCGACCATTTGAACATTTTTTGATTCTTGAAAAACTATTTCAGAGCTCGAGAACGCTTATAGGAAGGCGGCTAACTAGACAACAAATTAAATATAGGTTATTCTAAGCGGCGGCCCTAAGAATTTAGGAAGAGCATAAGAGGGCTGTGCTCAGTTCAAATGCCTTTCTTACTTATCGCTGACTCACTTCAAAGGTTTCTGACATCAGCCGATTTTCATGGAAATAAGGCTTCGAATTCGCTACATCAAGCTTGGTTTTTAAAAAGTCAGATGTCAGCTCATATCCACACCCAAGCTTGGGCATTTCTTGTAGCTTTGGTTTTTTAAGAATTTGCCTCAGAACTCCCCTCACATTGTAAGGTGTAATTCCCAGGAGAGTCAGAGGAGAGCAGCACCCTTGTAAGGGATTAAATCTCCCAAATTAGAAAAATTAAATAAAAAAAGGGGAGTCAAAGACCCACACACATATTTCCAAAATTTGCAAGATTGGATACACGTTTAGTTTTTTTTTCCTTGCGTGCGACTCAAAGGTATATGTACTCGTATCTGTGTTAACTGACGTTACCCTTGCGTGACCAGACACTCAGGCTAGACACATGTCTCCCACAGGGCCCCTCCCCCCTTTACCAACGGGGGGGTTTAGTGAAAATTGTTTTACCTCCTCGTGTGGTGGTATGCCTTTTCCGGAAGATTCAAAGTGGCGATAAAAGAGCAGAAGCAAAAGGGAAAACAACACTCATTACCCTTACCCGGGGTGTAGTTGTGATGGAACACTGTGCCTGGTAGACGCCGCGCCGCGCCGGTCGACAACGACAAGGCACCGGGCCTGGGTAATAATTCTTGGCTCTTTTTAGTTTTTTTTTTTTTCTCTATCGGCTCTTCGCCGCCATGGCACCGAATTGTTTGTAGCCATACCTCTCGCCCCTATTCGCTCGTCGTTTTGTTGTAAAATTGGAAAATCCCTCTCAAGTCTGCTTTACCTTCCGTTGGTGTTTTAACGTTTAAACATATGCGCGCGACCAACCCCTCACTTAAACTGCAATCTTGCAGAAGGTTTGCTTACGTAAGGCAGCAGAAAGTTTTCCACCATTTTCCGCCGCATTAACGTCCTTTATTTTCATATCTCTCTTTTAGCTGTGTTGTAGATTCTTCCTTTTCTTCTATCTTCAAAGGGGTGGCGAAGAGGGAAGCTAATAATGCGGTGAAAAATACAAACTTTGCACATAAACAAAATGTGAAGGCACATGAAAGAGGGCAATGTTCCCTAAGTATTGATTGACATATTGCACAAAGGGATATAGGAACATAGAGGATACGAGTACTCCGAGCTCCTTTTTTTTATTGATTGCAGCAGGAGCGACATTTCCTGAAATGCTGATTAATTTGACAAGTTCTGTGTCAGAGTTTGCAGAAGAAGTTTTCGAAATTTCTTTTGAACTCAGCCACAAGATGTGGAAGGATTCTAAATTTTGTTATTTTTGTTTTCGAAAATTTATTTGTTTACATTGCAGGAGGGGATCAGTAGGGATAGAATTTCAATTGTGTCTTGGAAACAACACCTTTGCCATCGCTTCAATAGGACTGATAAGAGCTTGTGATTCCTCCTGAGAGTTTATTCCTGCACAGATTTCAATGATTCTTACACTGAAGAACTGAACTTTGTTCATCAAAATAAACAATTTTGAAAAAGTCCATATGAGTAAAGTTATTACGAAAAAAACATTATTACCTATACCTACGGGTATAGGGTTCCTACATGCGAGATTCCTCGCACCAGTTCACTAGGTGGAAAATATTTTTTTAGTAGGAGTTTCCTTGTGCTGGTTTTGTCCTTCTTGATACCTCGCAGGTGGTTAGTTAGTCCCTGTTATTTGCATCACTTACTGATCTTTGTTCAATTTTGGCCCGAAGGCTGCAGAGTGGAGGTTTTACCATCCCGTCTGCTTGTTTTCTATCTAGGGCTGAGCCCTTGACCCCTGTGACCAGGGAACCAGCAGAGTTTAACATTATACTGCGTGCCGAGAACCTTAAGCTCTTCGCGGAAACACATCATAAGCTTAGATGTTATTTGCGTAGCACCTATTGGTTTTATGGCCGCCTGGCCATAGCATGGCTGTCAATGTAAATAATGATATCATCTCGTGATATTGTCATCATTGACACCAATTGGGCGGTCACTGCTAGAACCTCAGCTTGTATGAAGGATAGAGCTGCTTATTCCTTGTTCTCCCGAGAATCAACCCGCTCCTATACCTATGCCCCTCTTTGACCCATCGGTGTGGATGGATTTAACGTCCTGTGGTATCTCGTTTCTCTCCCACTGCTCTCTGCTGGGAAAAGCCCATGGGAAGGGTTTATCAAAATCCAAGTATGGGCCAGTGTAGTCTGAGTTGATGCCAGCGTTAAGGCTATTGCTTTGCTTGTACCAAACATTCATTTCCCTGCAAAATTTTAAGATTCGATTGTGGCCAGTTTTGCCAGCATCTTCCAGTGCATCTTCCCTTAAAATCTCTTACGAGAACGAGCAATGGCCTGACAATCACAAAGTATACATATGCTCAATATCCTCCGATGTACCTAATATGTTTTTGCAGTATTTGCTTCGTGTTTGAAAGTCCCATTCTTATGGCATGTTTCCTCAAGAGACAGTACCTGGAAAGGATTCCTATAAGAGTTCTTAACCTTGCCCTATTCAGTCCAAGGATTACCCTGGTCCTGTTGCGGCCCCAGGCTCTTTACTCTATGTCCATCTATTCTTGACCATCTTTGGTCCGCCATACTTATGATTGTGTTGTGAAGTTTTGCCCTGCTGCCGCATGATGGCGGTGATATGTTCACCATCTCGGTTATAGGCAATGCTACCCCTCCTTCCTTGCTGTGTTTTGCTGGGATTGAACCCGGGCAGCATTGCGTGTTAGTCCAGTGCACTGACCACTACATCACGGTGCTCAAATAGTACCTCTGCCTGAAACCGATATCTAAAATGTCCTAAGCTCGACAACTAAATAAAACCTTTGCCCTTCGAAGGACCACCTGTGGGTAAGAGTGGGTTATAGAAGTGCTCAAATGAAATCGAAAAAATAATTAAGTATTCGCCACCATACCCCGATGTACAATCTTAACACCACTCACAAAGTGTTGCTCCTTTTTACTTCATAATAAATAATTTATTTCCCAATGGCTTAATTAATATCACGTTCAGCTCCTTCGTCAGCCTTAATACACTTCGAATTGAGTTTCACAGTCGTCTTTATGTTTCAACTTTTGGCACGTTTTCCGTGTTTTCCCTGGTTTGGAGATGGGACTTCCGAAAGGAGAAACAACAGTCTTTCCATAATCCTTTCCCGCTATTGGCGAAAACCGTTCTCTGTATCGGAATTTAATTGCACACGCTGGCTGGTTGCGGTACAAGTGTGCAAATGCGGTGTACCACCACCTGGTGCCTTCGGTTCCGTTTCTCATAAAAAGGATGATTTACGTAATGGTTACCGTTGTAACTGTTGTCCTTTTTTCTTCTTGTTTCTGTTTGCTTTGCTCTTCAACCTCGTTATGGTAAGGAGAGGAGCAAAAAAAAAAAATTAAGCACACTCAACTTAAATGTCACTTTGTGCGTTCGTTTGTATGGAAGGGACTCACGTTACAATATTCCGCCAGAGAGACAGCTAATCTTAACCAGGTAGGTGGCATGGTATCCTTATAAATACACATACCTGTATATTTGTGTACATGTGTACCTTCTGAAGTAAGTTGGACGCACGGTTGGTTGGGCTTCGTTAGCCAGTAGCCTACTTTATAATTATGCTGTTTGGGGTTGGCACAGGGACTACGGTGCGGTTACTATAACTCATGTCTATCCTTGAAACGGGAAAAAAGGCAGACACATACTCGTTCACATGTTTGTGTATAAAGAAGGGAATAAAATGAGCTCTTCTTTAGTGTTAGACAAACAAGCAACGATAACAGGGTGCACAGAAAAAAGGTGGGATAAGGTGGGTGGCTAATTTACGGCGCCTAGTTGTCATATCCAAGTAACTAAAGTCACAAATTGCAAACAAACAGAGACCGAACAAGAAGGCAGGCGCACGCAGGGAATACAAGAAACGAGTGCCGTTAACATAAACAAGGACGATCCGTAGAATAATTTGATTTCTTTGAATGCAAAGTTATGCTACGATAGCGATAGCGTTTCGTCGTGAAAAGGATTTTAATTAGGTTGGAACGGGTTTCTTCATCCTATTTTTTGCAACTTTATTCAGTTTCTATTTCTATGAGCGACATATCACATATGCAGGGGGGGGGGGGCGTATTAAAAGTTGAATGCTCTGGGTGTCCTTGCCGCATAGGTAAGCCATTCTCATTCAAACCCTTTCAGTGGAAATATGTGCTAATTAGAGTAAAACTGTTTTGCGCTTAGAATGTTAGAGAGTAGGTCTCCGGTTCACCTGGTTTCTATGGATTCCGAGAAAGGCCATTCGACAATGTCAGGTCAGGAATGTTTTTTTTTTTTTTTAAGATGAGACGAATGGATATGTACGAGTATATGCTCGTTAGAAACAAACGAGAATGTCGATGTACATAACTTGTGAAAGGAATTAAAATCGCTTTGAAAGTGGGATACCACATGGTTGCGTGCGTTGTGTTATACTTTTTCTGTTTTTGGAGAGTTTGGAGAGAAGCTTTAATTCTAAGATACAGGAGGACAGGAAGACAGCGAACTAGTTCGACTCGACTCGCGGTGAAAATCTCTAAAATTGTTCCGAAAATGTTAACAAGGCTGGGTTGTTTAACTGTTTAAGCCGCCCTCAGTCTAAGACTCTTTGGAATGAGTAAACTACAACAACGAGTAGTACAACAATCCCCAAGCATGTCTAGTTTTAAAAGAAATCTGGCTCTCGGTGCATTTGGTATGGCTTTTAATACAAACTAGCTGTAATGTTTTTAAAGAAAGTTTATTACTAAACCTAGCTTTATCCTTTTTTACCCGACTACGCAGAGGAAGGGTTATGATTTTAACAGGCTGGGTTTGTTTGTTTGTTTGTATGTATGTATGTAAGGATGTCACCTCGTACAGCCAAAACTATGGAACCGATTTTAACAAATGAGGTGTCGTTGGATTCGTCCTTATCCGGAGAGTGTCCTAGGCTATGTGACGTCACAGAAATATTCAATATGGCGGGCGCACCAAGCAAAATGGGGGACTACCTCTTTTTTTTTTTTTTTTTACCCGACTAGTCTTTTTACAACCGCATTGATAGTGGCATCAAATGAAAGGGCTTGGCGAGTAGAATACAATACGATATGACGTAATTCTAAATTCAATATGGCCGACGGCCCCAAGATGGCGGATTTCTGTTATCTTTACTACCTCCTTAATATGGGTATCAAATGAAAGGGCTTGACAAGTAGAACACGACCTTGCTTACTTATGCATACACTACATATTTTTTGAAACTAAAAAGTTGTAAATAAAAAATTAAGTTTAAAAAACTAAAACCCGACTACGGGAAAAACCAACTAAAAAGTACAAAACAAGATGAAACGAAACAGTGATTTTCAGAGTATAGCCGTGGTCGCATGCCGTTACAATAACGTATTTTTATAATTATGGATTTATTGAACAAAGCGGCAAACGACCACAGCTATATTCTAAACATCATTGTTTCGTTTCATCTTGTTTCGTACGTTTTAGTTGGTTTTTCCCGTAGTCGAGTTTTAGTTTTTTAAACTTAATTTTTTATATTTATTTCAGTGACATCCTCCAAGTCGGCTCCACTTTTCGAAAGCCCTTCCACTTTTCTCTCTATGAGGGATTCAGAACATTTAAAGGATCTTTTAAAGTGTCGCGTAGGTAACAGAAATGCCAAGCTCCGCTTCACTCCATGGTTTGTGTCTTGACTAAATTGGGAAGAATTGTTACATTGGTCATGTGCTTAGATGGAATCGCAAACACTTAAAGGCTTCATTTTAATGGTTTTGTATAAGATTTAAGCTAACTGCAATCTTAAGCTACACCATCGAATATCAAGCTTTATTAGGAACACAAGACGAGCATATAAGACCCCCCAAAACTTTCTAAGAAGAAACAAAGCGATGGAACGAAGCCCCCGACCTCATTTTCCTGAGCTTCTATCAGATCTTTATTTGCATTAAGCATCTGTTGACATGTTCTCTCTTTACATACGTCTCTTTTGTATGGGGGATTTCATTATTATCCTGACAAAATTACTCTACATCGTAAATTCACCGATAAATGTCCCCCTTTTTTCCCTATTCACGCGGTTATCTCAGGCACACAATAGCGAGCCCCCACCACAGTCATTCTCTATTTAATCCTTAAACGTTGAGCTATATTTCTTTTAATATTTCATTCCGTTGGACTTTTATTTAAGCGCACCGACACCGCTATCCCCAAAGGGAGTTACAATGGTGGACATTTATTAGATTCCACCCTTTCCACCGCTTTGGACACAGTGGCCAGTCTCAGTCCTAGCAGAAGCTTATTAATGTCCGTTTGACACGAAAACCGTATTATCAGGCATAGAAGTGGGCGGGCAGGACCAGTGCACATGAACTAAAATTAAATGAAAAAGGATTTCACCTCCACCAGGCACGTTGCATGGCACAAGTTGGTTTATGTGGGGAGACAGGATTAACACGTCGGCGGCGTCCTGATTTGCTGCTGCAATGAAAATGCACATAGAAAAATTTACCCGTACTCTCTTTCCGTTAAATAAAAGTCCTTTTTTATGATGTAAGCCGAGAATAATGCTATGTCAGAGGAGCGAGGGATTAAGGTTTAGACTTAGATACTCGTACCGGTAAAAAAAAACAAATCCATTGTTTGGACAGAAGAGGCAGTGGAATGGTGTCCTATTCATTTAGTCGTCGTCCTGATGTGCAGTAGCTGTGGAATATTGTGACAGAATCATTAAATGATGCGGTGTTATACGAGTACACACACATAAAGCGAGTTCATACGAGCTTTCTGGTGATAAAGTTTACTGTACACCGCATACTGGGAGGATAATGGATTATCCTTTGGATGGATATATTGTATTTCATGAATTTTATGTACAGTTTAGTGGTTGCATTGTCATTTCAATTTGATGATGCTGCGACTGAAGGATCGCAGGACCGAAGTGAGGAGTTTGTTTATGAGGCAACGCCGAATTGATAGTGGAGAATGTGTCTGGCGGAAGTGAGCAACGACCGATTTCAATCAAGAGCATGGTGGACGGCCAGACTTTAGTAACAAAATTTATTCGTGTTTTTGACGCGACAGAGAGGAACTGTTTATGTACGATTTATGAGAATGTATGTGCCCAGACATGAAATGTGGTTGTACAGCTCCGCTGATATGAGTTTTTGGAAATGTTTGACTTTTGAAAAGTCAACAGATATCAGGGAACTCAATGCAGTACCTACACAACATGACCATATTACTCTATAGTGCAAGGATACGTCACATGAAAAGGCAGATGCCATAAGTACATAGGCTCCCACTTACTACTTTGAAATTTTAACCGGGTAAAATTCTTAAATTTAAGAAAGGTACGAGGAGAAGAATGGCAGCACAAACATTTGTTTCTCGAAGGAACCAATAAGTGATACTACTGGCCCAGATAATCTACGAAGCTTCTTTTCAAAAATTAAGACCTTCACTGAGCTTTTCTGAAGGCCGAATCCACCTTGCTTTACTTTAGGTGACGCTACAGCTCGGCGTGAACCCGGACCTACTTCTCGTAAACATTTGCGTGTGCGTTTTATATTTTTGCACCAATGGAAGGGACCTAGAGTCTTTTGATGACTCCGAGCGGCGAGTTGAGAACATATGTCCGAGTAACTCCTCTGTTCATGCCCAGCTCTTCCCGCAGTAGAAAACTTCTTCAACGATCTCAGTGACCTAGCATAAAAAGTTGTTGGAAGTCTATCTCGCTTTATTTAAACCTCCAAATGGTTCTCATGAGTGGCGGGCATACACATCTCCAAGATCCTTGGTATCACAATGGGAGGCCCATGTGCTATGTGGTAATCGAATCACTGGCAGTCGCTGCTAACTTACCTAACACAACCTATAGCCAGATAGATCAAATTGAAAGCTATTTCTACCTTGGAATGGACTGTTGCCAAGAAAATGTGATCAGTCCGTATACCTTTGGACTTTTATTGGACAACTAGAAGGTTTCTAGCTAACATTGGACCTTTTCTTACAATATAACTTGTAGGTGGCCGTGGCGTTGTGATAGTCGTCATCGCTTGTCACGCTGAAGGTTCACGATTGAAATCCATATGTCGCCGAAACATTTATTTCTCACGAAATAAAAATAAGCTAATCAGTTTCAGAAGCTAATATCAAAACTTACTGCGAAGGCATAACACTAGCAGTAGGATGGTATGGCTAAAGAACTTGATCGCACAAACTATAATAGAAAACATCTGGAAAAGAATTCTGTGAATCATAAGCAATGACATAACTTTCAATAATACAAAACTCTCCAATTATCCTGGACACCACCCATAGAGTTAGTTGAAACCTAACATCTGAGTTTCCTATCACTACGTCGATCTGTCTATCTCTCGTTCTTGTCCTTCATGTGCTCACGCTGTGTGTAAACATTATAAGGGTATTCATATCTCCTTTAGCGTGTGTAGATTATAAAAAAAAAACTTGTAGAAATAAATGCTGTTTGACAGTTGCAAAACCAATCTAAAAAAAAAAGTGTATTGGTTTGTGACTCTGCTGTATGGATAGTGTCCGAACTAATTCAGCAAGAATTATTAAAAATGTTTGTACTTTATTAGGATTTCTGGTACAATCCGGTACTTTATAAAGAACTCAAAAGCCTCCATCATGTCAACACAAAAATACCCAAGTCCTTGAAAACAAATCCCTTTACAGCATAATATCGAACATTTTCATTAAATGATCGTCCATATGCCATGACCTGAAAAGATTAAAGATGAAGGCAACTCAAGACTTCAAAATCCATCCATCATTTGACTTCAAAAAGCCTTCATTTGTTTTAACGACAAAATTAATAATAATCACTGGAGCAGTCTCTTCAAACAACAACTCTCGAGTCATTTATTTCATCTGCAAAAAAAAAAAGAAACAAAACAAAAAGGATATTAAAACCATTCTTCAGGCCATTATGCAATCAACTAGTGACTCAAAACTACGAGTAGCCGAGTCAACCAACTAAAGCCAGTAAAACAAAAATCTATTTTTCATTTCATCTCCATCTCCAGGGTTGGCTGCGATGGAGGAATAAAAACCCATTAATCTTCAGCTCTTGGGCATCTCATCATAAAGGACAAAATACAGTTATCTCATTGCTTTTAAGTGCTTAAAAGTTTTTGCAGGAAAAAAAAGGAAAAAACAAAAATGAACGAAAAACTTGAAAAACAGCGAAAAGGTTATCTATGACATTTAGCGAGTTACAAGTTGGGTGGGTGGGTGGAGTTCAGTGACGAACGTTATAGGATGAGAAGAATGTTTTCCCAATAATCTCTCTCCTCTACAGCAGGAGCACATCCTTTTACCTACTCGCTAGAAAATTTAATTTGTGTTTTGTATGGACGGCAGTGAGGAAGCTGATGTGCCAACACCAGAAACGGAACACTCTACATTGACACCGTAGGAGTTTTTTTCCTTTTTTTTGTTCAGCTTGTGAAGTATTCTCAAATCCTTTCAACACACTCACACCAATGCAGCCAACCCAGCCGCCCAGAAACAATAATAAATTTTCATTTGAAAATACAAATTGCTGGGAAGCTTTTTAGATTTTTCCTCTTTTGTCATATCATGCCGTTTGCTCCTCGTACCAGCGATAATGCCTTTCCTTTGGGTCTAATGCTCTCTCTGTTGCCGACAGTTTTGCGTTGTTACGATACGAGTGTACCCGAAGCTAAACCCTATGCTAGCCCCGAAGCGACTAGCGCTGGATGCAGGAGGGAGAGAGTGCGAGCGCGCCTGTCTGAGGCTAGGAATGAAATTAAATTAATGAATTTAATTTCAGTATAATAGACATGCAACCAAAAATAAAAGGAAAAGTGTATTTTCCACAAGAAACTGGGAATGAAAGGGAGAAGAGAAATGGAAGAAAAGCGGGGAACATTCCAAATGGATACCGTCATTAGGCGAAAGAAGTTTACCAACAGAAAAGTCGATGCTTTAAGTCTTGAAATGGGTTCCTTGTGATGTAACTGGTCATGTCGTGGGTTGTAAAACTGTAAACCACTTCAACTACATTAAATTATATTTATGAGGGAAATAATTTACTAGAAATCGTAAGCGAATGTAAAAAGTTTTAACAATCCGAAATGATGAAGTGAGGACGCCATTTAGTTAGCATAGTTCCAAACCACTAATTTAAGTACTTTTTTTTCTTTCTGACATATGTTGTGTATGTCTCTCTTTGGCTTTATTTTCCAGGCTTATGTTGTACCTGAGGTTCTGGATAGCTTAGGTACGACTTAGAAACCAATGAATGATGGCAAATCTTCAACATCAAACTCAGTAACGAGAAAGAATGGAGCAATGAATCTAAGATCTACATTCTGAGACCTCATACCATCAAATAGTATCTACACGGATGGTTCAACAAGAACTGGGGAAGGAAGTGAGGTGTTTGGGCCCGGAACTAAACTATTCGCACCCATGGGTAGCTACACCATGAGCATCGTGGTGTAGTGGTAAGTGCGTTCGACTACTGCGCAACGCTGGCCTGCCCGGATTCAATCCCAGCAAGCGCGTAAAGGTTTTTTCACGATGCCACCTCTTTCGAACCTCTGAAAAGCATTCCTGCAAAAATATACGATAACACGCACACAGAAATGGTTGCGAGAAGTAGGCTCTGGTTCACCGAACAGCAGCGCTACCTATAGAAAGAAAAAGGGGTAGTTACACCAGCATCTTTCAAGCCGAAATCTGTGCTATCGACAGATAAAGGCTATAACAGACGCGACATACCAATAATGTCAGATAGCCAAGCAGCTATCAAGGCAATCTGAACTCAGGTCGTCAAATCTATCGGATTATCGAGGAATGCCTAGATGAACTTAACAGACTGGGTGAATGAAACAATGCCACCATCTACTGGAAACCTGGGGATAGAAGGTAATGAAGAGGCGGACAAACTTGCCAACCGTTCGTGGGTCCTGTACCATTTTGCGGCATAGCGGAGCACATCATAAAAGAGTAACAAACAGGACCAATTCCTGGACAAAAACTCAGGGTCTAAGACAGGCGATGGAAATGCTGGATAATGATAACCTGAAGAGATTCAAAGCTTACATTAGCTTGGACAAAAACCCCTTTCTTTTGACACCTATATAAAGGAGATCGTGAATATAACGGTAATCCACCATCTTAGAGCGTCCGCCATATAAGGTTAACAACGTCATCAAATAACCCATATTGTATTGTCTCCGGAATTATACGCGCGTGTGCAAAATTTCAGGATGATCGGATATCTGGAGCTGGGTGTAAAATTGATTCCCAAATTTGGCCCTCACAGAAAGTGAAGTTAATATAAAGCTTTAAAAAAATACACAGCCTTAAGTTGGCCACCTGCATAAGTTGGCCAAAAATTCTTGCACCGCAGGTGTCCAACTTACCAAGGTTTCACTGTATATTGGACAGACATTCAATTATAACCTCACAAATTGTGTGCAATCACAGACAGTTAACCTTCACAAACCATTGGCAACCCAAT
This sequence comes from Brachyopa scutellaris, assembly GCA_949775065.1. NCBI lineage: Eukaryota > Metazoa > Arthropoda > Insecta > Diptera > Syrphidae > Brachyopa > Brachyopa scutellaris. Next base: position 95,866,353 of record OX459115.1, on the reverse strand, counting down.
CAAATTATCCGCGGAGGTCCTTTTGAATTTGTATTTTGTACAAATAAACACTAATTATCTGCGAGTATAACAAATTTCACGATGAATTTAAATTTGGCCCACCTAAAATGCGGGAGCTACGCTTCTGTAGCTTCACTAATTTCGCCAACAATAAGTGGGTTGATGTTGATTCCCAACAGAGTAGGGTAGCCTGGCCCTGGCGATGGATTAGGCCACATCAATCGGATAACACTCCAGGGAATTGGTAGTAAATTTGACGCGTCGCAATTGAAAATATTAATTGGATAATTTTGATTACAAAGTTTTGTTTGCAAATTTGCTTATTTGTCACAATAACGCATTTGGGTTGCGTTCGGCAATTATGTGGGGTGGACGAATGAAGTCGTTGATCCAAGCAAACGAATAAAAATTGTAAGCATTCGTGTATGTTCGATTTGATAGACATGTTCGCATGAACGTTACGTTATGTCAAAGAACCCACCATTTAAGTATGAACCTTCTGTGCAACTTGAAGCTGCTTCGGAAATATTTAAAAGCAATAAAAAAGAAAACGACCCAGCTTAAGACCTCAGTCGGAAGACAGGACAAATAGAAAGCGGAAATCAATTCTGCCAGAGCTAGTGAAGGCCAAAACAATTATGCCTTATACAAAAATAAAGATCTTGAGGATCTTGACACTAGTGGCAGATCATATTCAGCAGGCAGAATAAGCAGAAACACGAATCATCATCATATATATGATTTTTGTAGTATAGGTACCATTTGCGGCTCTCACACTTGACCAATCTCAACAAATGAGGTGTCAAAAGAAAGAGAATTTCCTGGAGTAGGGACGAACAAAAACTGTTGCGAGAACAGGTCGCAATACAATTCGCTCCTTAAACTTATTCATCTCCATTATATGTTGTCAAAGATAAGATGAGAAAGTTATTGATTTCGTCGAATTTCCATACTTATACTTATGGCATCATTTTGACAGTCGAATGGTAAATTGTAAATTGTCGCCATACAAATCAAGGAAAAAGTGAAAAAACACCTTTGACAGGTCCGGTTATGTTCAACGAAGATATTGTTAATTTGGCATCACTTGAACGTACTTTTCGTCTTAAAATTACATCTGCTTATGTAGATGAGCTTTTATTGCTTCCAAAAAAGGTTTACTTATGCCGAAGAAAATGTTAGAAAAAAAAAAAAAAAAACGATGTACCTATACCAACACTAGGGGGCTCCGTGAAATAAGGCCGCGATCAAAAAATGAAATTAGACCGCGCGGTCTTAATTCATCAGACGACATCAATTTAGTCCGCGATCAAAAAATGAAATTAGGTTGCGCGGGAGTATTACGATAATCGGGGCGCCGAGGTTTGAAAATGCCATTTTGTAGAACTCGGTGAAATAAGCACAAAATATCAAGTAAAAAATATTGATTTATCGCTTAGGTTAGGAGATATCGAGGTTTGAGGCGCGATTTTTTTAGTTTTATTTTTTCAAAGTCTGATCCTCAAAAAATACAATTTTATAAATTTCTTTACTTAGATTCTTAAAAAGCAATTGTTATAGTTTTACGCCTATTTATTTATTTATTTATCTATGGCAAAATGGCATTTTCAAACCTCGGCGCCCCGGTTATCGTAATAATGCCAGTATCCATTGTTAGCAAGTGATAATATTAATCAATTGTTTATCGAACGAGCTCACTTTGGATGGTCTATCTAGGTTCAATACGCTAGACGTTATAATTGAATAATTGTTGGTACCTACTTCTCTAAAGGAACTTTTATAAACAGCCTGTAGATCAGTGGGTGTTGAAGAAATACCGCCGGCTCATACGATTTTTTGCATAACATGAACCAATAAATCTATATCCCAAACTGGACCACCCTGCATACATACGTTTCAACAAGTGGAACTAGAAAACAGAAGCTGTTTGCATGTTTGTGTTGATTTAAAAGTGACACTTGCTCGAAATTGGGAAATGATAGATAAATTACATGAATGACTACCGGAAAAGGGTGAAAACAGCCAAAGCATCGTAAATGGGTACGACATTCCTAGACTGTCATTTTTCATCATTTAATTTCAGGTCTAGGCTATACAATACCATTCCCGGAATGACATTTCTTTTAAACAAATTTGCCTAGACATTATCATGCGTCATTCTCCATCATTCTAGCAAAATCCACGAAAAATTTCAACCCTCATCATTCTTGCCATCATTCCAATTGTCAGTTTTTATTCCAAGCTACACATCATTTCATTAAGAATGTCATTTTGAAAATGATAGTGTGTAGCCTACTTAAGAGCAAAAGGAGGACAATTTTACTTAAAGGAGGACGGGAGGACAAAGCGCGGAAAAGGAAAACTGTCCTCCGAAAAGGAAGACGGTTGGGAACCCTTACCTACACCTACTATGTATGATCGCTCATGCAAATGGAACGTATTCACAAATTTGTGGAACTCGAAAAGCGTATTTGACAGTATGCAGCAAATATAAAAACATTTACAAATCTTGTTCGTTAAGACTGATTTAAATTGATATGTTCTAGGATTGATAATTTTGTCCCTGTAAACGTTTTCAACTTTCCACTACCAGAAAATCCTGTCGTGTCAACTTAAATTGAATCTTCTTCTCCTTATTCATAGCAATATAATTTGAGCACACACATTCCTAATATCAAGCAAATGTTCAAAATTGTTATATTAATAGTAAACAATCATAAAAAAAAAAAATACGCCAAGGCCAAACTCTTTAAGGACTACATAACAATAAAATAATCAACAACACTAACACCACTGCATGGAAAAAAGACGTCAGTCAGTTGGTAATCATTTTCTAATGGTAAGCAAGCAATTTTAATATTCCACTAGCCAGCCATGGCATCCAAACGAAGGACATTCGTGACTTAAAGCAATTTTAATGTATATTCCAAAGGACAAGGTAGATATGAGTATATTCAAAACTAGTAAACGTCAGAGTTTTACTCCATTTCATTGGTATGATAGCCACAGAGCGATATAAAAATCATAAACACGAACAAACACAACGAAAAGTTTGTTTTTTTTTTCAGCCATTTTGTGTGTAGGAAGTGTGTGTTATTCATTTGTTTCATATACCTACTGTTTATTTATATTTTTTTTGTCAATTTAGGCCTTATGGCGGCAGGATGAATGGCGCCTTGTAGAGCCACTCATCCTTTGTCCAACAGTAAAAATGATAAAAATACGAATACGTGTTGTATATTCCTTTGAACGTTTTCAATGAGTCATAGGGGGGGAGGGGGAGTAAGTTTTTTTCTCTCTCTAGCTCTCTCTCTCACTTCGATGATTTCTGGCCAAGCAAGGGTGCATTTTTATATCGAAAAAATGTATTTTAAGAAACAATCACATTTATTAAGATTTTTATGGCGGAAATCATGACTTTTACTCAAGATTGGAAAGGAGAGCGAGCTATTGGGGTGACGGGCGGGTTGTTGCGATTTTGATTTGAAAGCATGGGGCTTTTTAAAAAAAGGGGGATTTTGCTGCCTATTGAAAGTGTACCCAGTTGCTAACGATGCGAGGCGTTTAAGGACACGCAATGTACATATTCTGCCATTTGGACATATGTACATTTTCAGAAATATTTATTCAAAACGTGACATACCAGATGCGTTCTAAAATTCTTTCCCATGTTTTGACATAAAAATATCGTCACCAGTGAGGATTGCCATTATATTTGGAACTTTCCAATCTGTTTACCTATGTACATGTATATGCCAACATACGTTGATTGACATAAGAAAAAGAGGCCCGAATCAGTGTGCTTTTTGGCGTCTAGCAGTTCCCACAATATTGCTAGGCCTGAGATCAATATTGCTCAGTGGTGCTGTGCAATTTTCCAGAGCATTTTGTCAGTAAAATATTTTTGCTGGTTTGACCTATCGCAAATAAAACCACAATTTTATGAGTATGAAATGCCATCGTGATCTTATTTCTTTTTGTAACCTGTTTTTGTACCAAACCGGCCGTTAGTCACTCAAGCTGTAACAAGCAAGATTAGAATAGCACAAGTTTTGGCACAAGAAGCAAGTCCAATGGAGAATAATACGCAAACAAAATAATAGGTGGTTGGCATAACTGATAAACTGATTAATCTTCAAATAACTTATTTTGACATTCCTTTTGAAAAGATCGAGTTTGTGAAAATTCAGCAATATCCTTTTGTTTTGTGTTCAACTAGTGTTTTACACTGTACAGTCTGGTTTCTTATATATTTACGAAGTAAGTGAAGTTGGCCGCGGCTACTTCGGTTTCTTTTGTAAGTGAAGTTGGGCCTGGTTACATATAAGTATAAAGATGGCGCTAGCCGAGTCAAAAAGACCGGTGCGTTTACAATTTATGTTTACACCTTCAGGTTGTGTAGTAGAATTTGTCTAGTTAAAGTGATAGCGTGTTTTGATAGTAGGGATTTGACAGATCACGCGTGAGTCGTGTCGAACGGCCATGATATTTTTGTTCAGTATTGCTTGACATTTCATCATGGAAAGTTTAGCCCGGCACAGCGACTACAAATTATTCAGGTGTATTACGAAAATCAGCTTAGAGCAGTTCATGGTCTATATAATCGGTCTACCGAACGTACAGTTCACTATACCATTGAAAAATTTGAAACGCAATTTTCATTGTTGGATAATACGCGACCAAATAGATCACATCCAGCCACGTATTGATGAACATATAGCGGCGGTAGCTGATAGTGATTGCGATGATGACGGTCGGAACGTAACTAGATGGCGCCGTGTTTTCGAGTCATGTTAACAAACTTTTTGCTGCCTGAAATTGAGGCCCGTGATTTCGACGACATTTGGTCCCATGGCTTTATTTTGAGAATTCAGTGAAAGTTAATTACACGCTTCGGCTCGGTGAATTGGCCGCCTAGATCATGTGATATATCGTTACGTAAAGTCTCACGTCTACGTGGAAAAGCCGGCTACGAAGCCAACATTACTCGCGTTATTCGTCAAATATCACTCGAATGCTCGAACGCGTCAACGAAAATGGATCATGTTAGACGTAGTTACGATCGTTTGAAAGAAATTATGTTTAAAAAATAAATGTAAAGATTAAATATTTTGTTTTATCATACAAGATTACCGAATAAAATTGGATTTTTTTATTTTAGAAAAAGTATGGCCGCGACGTGACGTGTCTCGACGTAAGATTTAACTTAATCGTTTCATTTCCTTTTAGAGCTTTCATTCCTTTCTGTTATTTAAATTGCTATAACACTAAATGTTCAAGACCGTCCAAAGCCGATAGATTCATATTCAAACGCACAACATTGGATCAAGTAATTCAAAAATACTCATGTGCCGCCATCCGTTGGTATTTTATAAACTAATTTTTATCTGTTGATGAAAAGTGCAAAACTGTAAAGCTCTATTTTAAGTGCTTAAAAGTATATTTATACAAGAAATCTGTTAATCAAAAATAACCAACTTACTGATAAATTTAACTTTCTTCGATGCCCTCGGCTGCTTGGAGCGAATTTTGGTCGCCTTCTTGATAGGTGCTGATCTCCTTGATACTATTTTGTATGCAAATTTAAATAAAAACAAAGAGATACAAGAGATATAGAATTTTTTAAGAAACCACTTTAACAATTTAAGCGCGCATTCGAAATGAAACTCTCCACATTTAGATTTTTTTGTTCCACAATTGTTCTAAATAAAAAGTCATTATTTCCACTTCTTTTTTCGTCCTTAACAGCAAAAAGAAAGAAAAAAAACGCTTCCCCTTAACGAGAAATTTTCCAGCAAAATGCATTCAAATATCCGCAGGGTAACTCAAACAAATGTGTGCACTCAGTGAACAAAAAAGGGAGCAAATGAAAAAAAAAAAACGAACTGGAATGAAACAACCGGACTGGCCTGGTCTGCGAATCTAGAATTGATAGTGTAAGGATAAGGACAAATAAAATGTATTCGAATGTACACATATGTACCTAACCTATACATCTTTCTAAAGGATTCGAGTACTCGTAGAGATGACCAAAAAAATATTGATTATATAAATTTGGACCATACTGATACCAATGAAACAGAGATTATATGAAACTCGATAACGTCTCCGACTGTCTCCTCGGATCCCACAATCAAAATGGCGGAAGATGTACAAAACTCAACATGGCCGTTCCTTTCGGCACCTTTTCTAGCTCGAGTGCAGAGGGCGCTGCGGTAACATTTTTATCTTTAAGGTACGTAAGCATTTTAAACACAATACTCTTGTTTTTTTTTTATTAGAAAAGGATTAAGTTTCCGACCTCAAGCAATATTTTCAGAGGCAATAAAGTTTTCCCTCCTTTTTATCTCACACAGCATCTCAGGACTAATTTGCATTCGATTCTAACAAACACATTCAGGTGTTTCGGGCAAGGTGATACTGTCTACAAGTAGTATATCTTGTTTATGTGATGTCCTTGTGATGTTGTCCTTTTACAAAAAAAAATAATAATAATAACAAAATTATACAGTTTTTGTTTGGTGTGTCCCTGTCTGTTTTCAAGTTAAGACCACCAGACAAGAAGAAAGATTTTGCATGTCGTGTTGTTTTTTGTATATGTGGTTATATATTTAGAATGTTATCGTATCCCTGCAGGATGTTTTTATAATTTCACACTCCACTGCACTACCCACGGTTATATACATATGTATTTATGTTTTGCTTCCTTTTAAAAGGTGAGAATATGATTTACTTTGGTTGCTGTTACAATAAACAGGATTCAGTTTACAACAGAGGATGAACAATGAAAGAGAAGAAGTAAGAATGTTAATACACTCGTACATAACATAACTATAACTAAACTACATTATATTAGATGTATCTCTAACTTACAACGGCTGGCGATGCTATAAGTCAGAACCTGCCAAAGTCAAGGCCAACTTAAAAATCTTTGCAAAGCAGTGATTTCTTTGAAAGCCCAATTTGTTTGCATGTAAATATTTTTCATAAACGTTTGACATTGACAATCATAGATTAGGGGTTAGGTTGGGTTAGGTGCCTATCCCCATAATTGGTAGGATTCACTTAGACTAAAGTAGGTCTTTGCCACATGGGCCGATTCTTATCGGTACTCTTGGAGCCATTTTGAGAGTTGGATAAATTTCCATATTTTATTGACACCCGTTGGTGAAATATCTTGCAGGTCTAAAAGTATTCTCCCCAGAATCTTTTTTTCTTAAGGAGGAGAGTGCTGGCCAAGAGCATAGTAGGTGACTGGGGGACTGCTCCTCCTCCTCCTTACCCATGTAGCTGTCACAGAAGTCATTGGCGAGGATTCCTAACCTGCTGGCATGGCTGCCTATTCCGCATTGACCCGTCAATACTCCATTTATTATGCCGATATGTGCTTTGCTAATTTTTAGTAGGCTTCAAGTTTTATGTCGATTTAGCTCTGGCCAAGTCTGTCTGGAGTAGCTCCACGTATCAAGATTACGCCATCTTTCATTAGTTTGTTGCAGTGTTTGCGTGGAGATTTAGTGGTTTATTGTTTCTCTTAGTGCATGGGGTACATGGATTGGCAATCATAGTCGGCCTGAATCAATCCCAAAAACAAAACTTATTGGGAAACTGTTTCTATTTACATATTTTTTTAAACCTTCTTTCCAAATGAAGAATCGCAACCTACAACCAATCCTTTGGTTGTCGCCTAGGGCGCTTGGCCATCACCATTACGACGACGCCCCCCCCTCGCGACACCGAAACCTGAGTGAGGCCGCAGCGTCGGTCACCTCTCGGATACGATGCATCGTAATAGCGGACCCGGCTACTCCGCGGAGACCCCCTACCTTACCCTAACCTACATAACTAGCCTAACTTAAAATTATGATGTTACAAAAGTAACGCACCGACCTGGGAGAGCGCGTTATCGACCCCCTTCTCCTCACTAAGCCACCAAAAATCGGCGTGTTGCTTTTGCATATCTATTATGTCCGCAGTGGTAAGTGATTGGGCTTTCTTCTTTTTTCTCACTCCCATTTGCACCGGGACTTAGTGAAGAAAGAAGACCAGAAGCTTGTCAGCCACTTGAAATATAATAGAAATTCCTTCCTTTCGATTCTCACTCTCACAATTGAACAGCATATCGTTGAAAGGGGAAATCTACTAGATGGCGTTATATTCATCACCATGACGAGAGATCGTTTAATATAGCCGATTCTGTAGAGTGTAGAGCTTTAAGTATACCTAAGTAGATGGGGTTCATTACAATTGATTGCTTCAATGTTACCCGCTCAATGGACAAGTTAGACAAGAATGAATGGAGAAACAATTCACGGGACTAAAATGTGCAAACCGGCCTTAAATTACATCTATTATTTTGGTTTATTTTTTAGCAGTTAGTCATATAACTCAGGAAGAAGCAGAAAAAACCCACCCTTCCTTTTTACAACCATAAATCCTCTCATACCCAATCCAAGCAACACCTAATATCCTTTCAACGAACGTTGTCTGCCTTTTACGCTTTATTTTTGTATTTTAAAAGAAAACAGCAGTAGGTAAGAGAATTTACCTCAATTGCATTCCATATACGAAATACACAGCAAAGACACCCAATTAAATCACTCCTTGAAGGTGTTTCCTGCGCCATACATCCTCTGCAGTCAAAAGAGTGAATCTAAATCTTCTAAAATGCCACCAACCCCGTGTTCGAACAGGAAAGCCTCTTACAAATTATTTAATCCGTAAATCTTCAACATTTAACTACCCACCAATTCTACTCGTAGCTGTTAAAAAATAAAATAATTCAACCTTGATTAAAGTTTAATCAACCATGCGAGAGGCGGGGAAGGTGGTTAAAGGATTTCTCGACTCGAATCGTTGTTTCCTTCAATGTGAGCTCGGAATTACCTTCTGCCGCACATACATATAAACATGGTTTCATTGCGGGAATGGTAGTTTAGGTTCGGGTTTAACACTCCAAAGGAAGAACAAAAAAAAAAAAAGTAGCAACCAACAAACAAGCAATCTACGAGCACTGAAGTGTAACCATTTCAATCCCGACGAGGGAGGGTGGTGTCCTGACTACCGCGCTCTCACCTGTCTATCCTCTTTTCGGAAATCTCTGGCCGAAGAACTCCTTTCATGAATTCATCTCCATTGTTTTAGATCGGTTTTTGTAATTTTCCAGATAAGACCGGGGCGCAGAGCGCTTTAAATTGGATGGGTTCGTTCTCTTGTCTCTTCTGCCATCTTCAGGCCAACCTCCGAGACTCAGTGATATGTGATGAATCTATCCAAACAAAAGAGCAAGGTTGGTTGGTAGACTTTTCCTGCCGACCGTTTTTACCTCGTTCCGTCGTCCTCCGACCTTCATAAAGGCAACAAGGATTTTTTTTTCTACTTTCAAGTGTTCAACACTGCGGTTTGTTGCCCGCCACCCTCTGTTCAACCAAACCATTCTCATAAGGATGTGGCTATAGATTTATGTGGATCACGTTCGATGCTGTGCCTCTAGACTTCCAGTCTCCCCGGCATCTACACCTCTATTGATTGTTGTTTTCCTCTCTAATAGGGGTTGATAGAGGAATTCGAGTTCAGGGATGGGGGTGGTTTAACAAAAAAAAAAAAAAAAAAATTACCTACTTAGAGGGTGATTCTTTTTAAGGTACCGTTGTTTTGTTAATAAAATTCCATGGCGTATGTTGGAAAAGCGTAACAATGTGTAACTGAAGTCGTGGAAGGGGAATAGCGCTTTGATAGCATCACCGTTGAGGTGAATTTGAAAGGAGGATTGTTGTTTTTTTTTTCTTTTTCTTTTTATCTTAAGAACGTGTCAGTGATGGTTGCTGAGATATCTTATTCTATTAAAGGCTACCTGATCGAAAATGTGTTTAATGCAAACAAGACGTTCAGCTAAGACAGGAACAGATGCTGAGAATGTTGAAAGTGGAATTGATTTTGTGCTTATCGCAGATAAAAAGACTTAGTCTTGGCTGTTGTTCTTGTAGCTGAAGATTGACAATAGAAGGGCCAGGTTGTTAATGAAATTGGAAGTTGTGGATCCATGTCGGCTTGTGTGATCCAAGAATTTGGCACTAATATCCCGAGCTATACGTCAATAATAAGAGCAAATGGATTCCTAGATCCTTTATTTTGCTAGGTTGTGGCACTCATGAATGAGTTTGTGTATGATAGCGGATAAACAGACAATGCACTAATACCCATAATGAGAGCTAAAATGTTTGCTTATCAATAAAAAGAAAACAGACCACAATATAGTCAATTGCAAATGAAGAGTCATTAAGAATAAATTTATTTTATAAAATCTGTCTAATGAAACCTCCGAAAGATGGAAGAAGTTGGGTGCAACTTAAACCAAGTTCGTCCTTAATGACATGAGGACTTACTGCAATAGTGAGGAGACGAGTTCTCGGCCAGACGCAGAGATGGCGTTCCAATCTGTAAAAATTTGTGTTTCCTGCCTGGGTGCACATGTCATTAGTTCGTATGACAAGTTTTAACTTGTTCTGTCAAGTAGTTTCTTTACAAATATTTTTGCAGTATCGGGCGGTCATAAGATTCTTTGTTGTGAATGGATTAACCTCTAAGGAAATTCATCCAAAGTTGACCAAAGTTTACGAGAACTCTGCTCTTTCCATGTCAACCGTTAAAAAGTGGGCAGCTGATATTAAACGTGGTCGCGCACGTCGCCCGAAGATGACCCATGTGAAGGACGGCAAAAAACCGCAACCACATACGAAACCATTGAAAAAGTGCATGATATCGTATTGGACGATATGCGAGTGAAGCCAAGGCTGTGCTGTATCGGAAGAAAGGGTGCAAAAGCCCAAACGATTTTCGCAGCAATCTTTGGACCGATTCAATAGGGATCCGACCGATTTTGTGCGGCGATTTGTCACCATGGATGAGACATGGGTCCACCACTGCCATGCCAGAAACAAAACAGCAGTCGAAGCAGTGGGTGGAAGCCGAAGTCGATCACATCTGCCGCAAATATCATGGCCAGCGTGTTTTCGGATACGAAAGGGATCCTGTTAATTAATTACCTTGAAAAAAGCAGAACAAACACAGGCGAATATTACTCCAACCTTCTTGACCAGCTGGATGCCAAAATTCGCGAAAAGGGGCCTAGCTTAGGAAAAAATTATCTTTCACCAGGACAATGCACCTTTACATAAGGGTGCGTTGTAGATGGGAAAACTGCGGGAGTTGAGGTACGACTTGGTCGTCCATCCCCCCTATTCACCCTCAGATTTCCATCTGTTTCCAAACTTGAAGAAATTTGTTTCTGAAAAGCGCTTCACATCCAATAAAGAAGTTGAGAGGGCCGTAGATGAATATTTTCACAACCTTCCTTCTCACTTTCGGGAAGGAATACTGATGTTGGAGAAGTGCTGGACCAAGTGTGTTGTAGTCAGGGAAAATTATGTGGAAATTATGTGGTTTTTTAAACTGAAAATCGCAGTCTTTCATTGTCCGGCTGAGAACTTTTCACCTTACAGTCACAAATGACTGTTCAGTCAGGACAGATTTTCGACCTAAAACGAAAGCAATCAGACTTTATTGTGGTTTGTAGAACCCGCCGAATCGCAAGTCATAGAACTCTTTTGCGTAGTGTCAGTTGGGCAATAATAATGGAATAGTCTTAATTGTTAATTGCGAATAATCAATAAAGATAATTTCTAGGAGCTTAATCAAACACACAACACGGACCTCTTTCGGTTTCATAATGAAGAAATGTATAGGTTTCTATTCACGTTATTGTCACGTTATTTTCACTTACGGGGTAGACTATGAGAAGAAGACGACGAACTGTAAATCCCCGGCTTTTAGTTTAATCAAAATAGATTGCATATCTTACATTAGAAAGTTTTAGCAACTTGTGATTTCAATAGCGTATCTACAGACGCTTCTATCAGGAGATCGATATATCAAGATCCTTAACCTCACATAATCGATGGACAAGTATTTTCCGGTTTTATCCCACCAATTGACACTACCTGCAACGGTATCTACACAGTTCAAATATTCCTATTAAGCTTATACAAGTTTACCTAGATGACCTAGTATGTCAGAAGCCTTTAAAGAAAGACAGCGTATTGTATGAAAAATTAAAATTAAAATATTCCTTCTTTTTGATTCTCATTATTTGGAGTACCTTTTTTTTCATCCTGCGTCAAACTAATTTTCCGTGGTAAAATCTACCAGATTTCTATCAGTTAAAAAATATCTATTTACGACAACCCAATCAATATCTCACCTTGTATTTTAATTACTTCCTTAGCCCACCCAACACTTTCTCTAAATAAAGACATACAAAAATACCAACCAAAGGCAGGCACAATCGCTGCTTCACTTAACAATCAGTTTCGTCTTCGTTAAACATAAAAAATGACTTTCCATTTGGCTTAAGAAATTGCTCGTTAAGTATGATTGATGGTTATCGTCCTTCCGCTGTAAAACATCATTTCATTTCCACAGTAACATCACCGCCGCCGATGCCGCCGCTGCCACCTTTTCCAAACTTGTTGCCTCTCATTATGTCAATTACTGAGAAACCTAAGCGATGGAACATGGGCTGTTTGCCTTTTACTTTATCTGAGGGGTTCATTTGAAAATTAGGCAATCTCCATTATTTATAAACTTTCAATCAGCTTTCTTTTGTGAAAATCATAATCCAGCCGCACCCACACAAGGATACATTGGGGTAATCCGTACTCGCAATACGATTGGTTTCCGTGAGAGGAAAAAGGATATTTCCAAATTTAAACACTGAGGGTGTGTCTTCTGTTTTCTTTTAAGACGAATGCGTGAAACGATGGAATTCATATTTCATGCTTAATTTGTCTGCGATTTGGATACAGAAAATTCTTTTGGTAATGAAACACAATCGTGGGATAATGAAAGTGGCAGATTGATGATTATCGTTATATTGCTAAAGTACGAGTATTTATTCTCTGAATGGATTAATTATTTCGAAGCTAGATATAGGTATATCCTTAGTTATTGATGTGGTATTCCACTGAAAAAATGCCTAAGAAGCTATCAGTTCAAGATGGCTCAACATGAACATATAAATGGAGGGATTTTAGTGGCGAATCGATTCAAGTGACAAATTAAAGCTTTTGTAAGAGCAGATTTTTTATACAATTTTTCTCCTTCAAGATAAGCGAATGGAAGTTTTTTTAAGTGAGAAAATATTTCATGCATTATATCCTAGAAATATAACGACTTTAGAATCAGAGATCATATTCGAAGGTAGCTCTGAAGTGGTTGTATCTCCATTTCATCATATAATCATCAGAAGGTGGTGAATTATTCATTCCACTAATCGAATTTTCTTCACGAGGGTATGGATGGCTGATTATACACGCTTTCTCCAATATTAAAGGTTAATTTCTCTACAACTTCAAAGTAGGATAACTAGGGGATGCTGTAAACGCGGGGAAGGTGTAAACCGATTATATTGCTGCTACCCAGAACTGTGTACCAGTATTTGGGAATACTTTTGAAAAACGAACATGGATACACTATATAAGGCCCTATGCTTTTATAACGCATTTTCTGCTCGAAATATTAACTCTGTTTTTCAAAACTATGGAATATGGCGATGTTTCATCGGATGACATGACCAGTATCCGAAGACCTTCTTAGTGCAGAAATTCAACCCGGGATATCTCCAGCTGCATCCATACACGTTTTCGACTGCTCCCGGATATTACGTCAGTTTTTTTTTTTTCTTAAAAAACCCAGAAAATTGTCTAAACAAGTCTGACCTTTTTGCTAGGAAGAAAGGCCAGATTCTTCTGGCAGTCTTTCCAAAATTTCCGGCCTTTTTTCTAAATAGTTTTCTGGTGTTTTTTCCATTTTCAGAAATGAAAAGTTTTCTCTATGAAGTGATTTCTAGCAAGCAGAAGAGTAGTCGGGAAAACGTTGCAGACATTCTCCAAGTTTATGTTTGGTAACGAAGTGGTGCGCCTCCCCCAGCCTTACGGAGCTACGTTGTTTCTTTTTTCACTATATGATAATACATATTGTACATCTTATTTGATCTTATTTAGTGGGTTACACTTACGACCGCTGTCCCCAATTGAGGACACCCACTTTTAAAAATTCTAATGTGACAAATGTACAATTATTAAGTTCTGTTGTCATTTATGTGCAGTTGTTTTAGGTGTACTCATTTGAGTACAGTGGGTACATTATTAAAAAAAATGGCAACTTAAATACGTTAAAGTTTGTAAATAAACTAGAAAACAAAGTTTTTAAAATAAAAATACATAACTGTATTTTAGTTTTGGGCGTAAATGGATTAACCTTTAACTGGGTGCTGACAACACCCCAAGCCCTTATTTTTCAAAAATATGATACTTTGCGACTGACAACACCCGTTGTCGGTACAGTAACTTCCTGTTGTTTTCTATTATACAGATTCAGATGGTTTTAAAAAAGATTGGTTGCACAAGTAAGCCGTGACAGACTCTTCAAACTGCAAGGGTGCTGTCAACACCCCACCTACCTTTTTACTGGGTGAATTTGTGTAGGTAATTTGAAAATGTCATTTGATAAAGATCAGGAACGCATTCAACTGTTATTGACACTATATGTATAAGTGAAGATTCAAGTGAAGAGCCAGACTTAATTGATACGGATGATGGCGAATTTGTTAAAACAAAAAATTGTTTCAAAATTTGAAAACACAAAAACTTTCTGGCGTTTTTTCCAGTAAAAATTTCGGCCTAATTTCCGGAAGCCGTTTTCGACGCCGATTTAAGCAATTTTGTTGTTCGTTAATCATTCTTTTAGTAATGAGACAAATATTAAACGTGAGTGCTTATACCTACTCCATACGAATTTAAATTTTTTTACACTTACCCCATGGGTGGGGCACTTTTAAACATTTTAACATTATTTTTCAAGGATCAAAATTATTACATATATTGTTACTGACATATGTTCAAATAATCAATGCAAAATGAAGGACAATAGTACAAAGTTATGTTTTTATTCAAAACATCATGATATTGAAGCCCCCAATTATATTGTAGAATGCATTTTTCAAAAGTAGTTTACACCATCCCATACTCCCCGTACTGACAAACTTGGTTAAGTGGGTTTCAAATGGACTCCGGTTCTCGGCTCTCATAAGGAATTCACGGGGCATTTTTCCCTTTTCAGCTGCATGCATTCAGATGGTTGGATTGAGTGAATTTAATTTTTTATGGTTTAATTTTAATTTAGATGCTTACTGCTGCTCCATAGTGACTACGACTTCTCGGCTATAGTACACGTACATATCTATGGATCCGTCGTATTGCTTTTTGGTAGAAAACCTGTTTTTTCATAAATAACAAATGAAAATTCTATTAAAACTAGATAATACCGGTAATTTATGCCCGCCAACGGGCATTTTTAAAATGATTTTCTCTTCCACTACAATAAAGGTGCCTACTCGCGTCGTGTCCTTGCAAACGCAGCAAAACACAAGAACTCGCCATGCACACAAGCGAAGCCATTTATAATACTACACCGTCCATCCGTACCCAAACCTTATTTCGAACATTGCAAAATGGGAAAACATCAATTTTATTAGCGCACACAAACACCAAACGCCAGTAGTTGCAAAACAGCCACCATATGAAGCATGAATGATTACTACAACCGAACATTGTGGGGGCGATGCGACGATGCGACGATGCGATGTAGGAAGAGAGAAAATATCCTTTCGTTTCGCATGCATTCGCGCATATTTATTCTTCTATTTCGCTCTGTTGCGCCGAGGAAAACTCGTTGAAAATCATGATGATGGAAAATCTTTTGGGAAATCTACCAGAGAAAATAAACAAGTACAAAAAGAGGATGCAAAGGATGGAAATTGAAATCCCAAAACTGCAGACAAGGCAAACATGAATGACACCTGTTCCATGGGGTTGGCTTTAAAAATTAAAAAAATAAATAAAAAAAATCTCGTTAGGGAATCTTGTTCGTGGGAGGAGAAAATAATTCTCGAATAGTTTGACCCAATTTGTAGGGTAAACGTGTTTCAAATCAATTTTAATCCAAAGGATAGCCTGTGAATAAATTGATTTGTATTGTTTGTGGCAGCAAAACTGTGTGTTCACAAGAAACTGTAAGCGCAAGTTATGCAAATTCCCATTTTGGGTAGACGACATCTGTTACAAGACATCGATGAGATTACTAACAAAAAAATAAAAAGGACCCACTAGGAAGGTTGCAGAATTTATTTAAATAATATTCCCTCCCGCCGCGGGGGGGGATTTCCAATTTTCAACAGAAAATTATACAATGACAACACCTCATTATAATCTACTCGGTACAGCAAGAAAAAGAAAAGGATATCACAAATAAGCCAAAAGGAATCAAGACAAATATCCTTTCCAAATCCCACAAGTAATGGAGTAAAATCCTTTTCCTCTTGTTTTATACCATTTTCTATCTACACGCACCCCCAACTATGATGCCTAGAGGGAGTCATACTCGTTAAAGCAAACAAGCCAGCAGTATACTCGTACTGGGTATATGAAAAAGGTCAAGAGTGTCAAACAGAGCGGATCAAAAGGCATTGAGGGGAAAAAGAAAGTCACGAACAAACACTGACAGGTTAAGAGTTAGTCGTCGCATATGTCAAAAACTGATATATCTTATTTTCGTCCTTTTTTCTTGAGTGAAATTAGTTTTTTTTTTAAGGATAATGGCTGATATGAATAATAAGCAGTTAAAGGAAGGCCTATGGCGAGGACTTCTCCTTAACACCAACTGCTTTCAAAAACAAAAATCAGTGATATATGGACGTGCAGAATAGTCCATATGTTTCCTTTATTAATTTAGGCTTATTGAAGTAGCGAGTCAACTGTTCTAAAGCACATCTAAGATAAAAGTTCGCATGACATGAATTCTGTCAAACGTCAACTAAACACGTTCGCGGGCACATGATTTTCGGTAGATGATGCTAGAATGACACACACCGTGACAGTGAAGTGAAAATTTGTCTCCGGTAGAACAAATAAAGCTGGAATAAGGGAAACTGTATTTTTCGTCGAGATATCCCGTCTTGTCCTTACAGACCTAAAATTCTTTGACGGCATATGCTGTCACGACCCGTTTATTTACTCAACCATTGACGGCATACACCGCCCTGTCCGCGAGCGTGTTAAGCAGCTCTGAGCATACTCTCTTGCAGTAAACGAAATGATTGACGAAACGAAATGACGAAATGATGACTTTTTACCACAAAAACCAAAGCACAAACTTTTGATCTTCCCAAACTAAATGGACAAACACTTTCATTATCCCCCAGTGCTAAGTATTTGGGCATTGTCCTTGACTCTAAACTTAGCTGGAAGAAGAATATAGAACTACGAGTCAAGAAAGCATGCATAGTTTTCTACGCCTGCAACAAAACATTTGGAAACAAGTGGGGACTGTAGCCTAAGATGACACTATGGATGTATACAGCCGTAGTGCGTCCAATTCTCAGCTACGGATCTATAGTGTGGTGGTCCGCTCTAAGCAAAAAGTACAACATCAACAGAATCAGAAGAGTCCAAGGAACGGCAACCATAAGCATCACAGGTGCAATTAGGTCATGCCCAACTGATGCTCTCTCTGTGCTTTTGCACCTTCAGCCACTCTATCTTCATATCAAAAGCACATCGCTGTGCAGTCCGACACAAGGAAACTGAGTGCTGGACTGCTAAGACATATGGTCACAGTAAAATCCTGGACACACTACCAAACGGTCTGGTTATGTCTCCAACAGATTACAATATCCCCAAGATTATCTTTGAGAAACTCTTCGCTGCAAGTTTCCCAAGTAGAGATGAATAGAAGCGAGTGAGAGTGGTGACAGACTTTGATACAACGGTATTCACCGATGGCTCAAAGATGGATTGCGTGGTTTCTCAGAAAAACTCGGCATATCAAAGTCCTATCGCCTTCCGAATTTCGTTAGCGTCTTCCAGGCGGAACTACTAGCGATCCTCGAAGCCCGTCACTACATAATAATAACCCAACACCCAAACATAATATCGCTATTATTACGGATAGCCAAGCCGCAATTAAAGCCATAAATTCGGCAATCACCTAATTGAAACTAGTAGATCGATGCTATGCTTATGCAACCAGGCTAGAGTAACGCTTCTCTGAGTTCCAGGACATAGCGCCATTTAAGGGAACGAGAGAGCCGACGAACTTGCCAGGCGAGGGTCAGCCCTTAACAGCTCACTAGCGGAAAACGTTCATATACCTATGGGTTCTATTAAGGGCAATATACTCTCATTCATCTTAAAACTAGCCGGTCTCAGGTTGACCAGCCTGACCAACCTGTGTCATATGCAGAAAGATATGGCCAAGTTACAACAGGTCTAAAAGGAACGAACTGCTACAAAGAACACGCGTAGACATCGCTAGAGTAGTGGCAGTCAGTACAGGGCACTGGCCAATAGGGGACCATGCTCCCAAACCAGCGATCCCTCACAACAGTAGTAGTATGCTGTATGCCGTTGCTGCAAAGATGAAAATGAAAAAGAGTCGTTTACGCACTTTCTGTGCAAATGTCTAGCGCCAGGCAACGCATACTGGACTCTTCGACGACCTTAAAGAGATATCTGGGAAAAGGATTGGAGAGCTGATCCTCTTCCTAAACTCCAGAGGGTGGATATACATATCTTAACATGATATTCGAATAAACGGGTCACCTGAGGTTGTGCTATCAAAACGGCGCTTAACGCACTATTTGTGTTTTCTTCTATTGAAACCACCACTTCTACCTACCTACCTACATACCTCTTGCAGTAAGAAAATTTAATAAACTTCATACTATTTGGTCTCACTTCGAGAAAGTCCATTCCTTGATGGATCTTCCAATCAATCCGAAACACCCTGTATAAGAAAAATTCGCTATAATTTCATGCTAAAAATTCAACTGAAATTGCACTTAAAAAAAAAAGTTGAGAAATTAATTTTCTTTCAGTAATTTGGCAGCACTGTTGCTATATATATTAAAATCTGTCAGTTAAAACGTCAGTGAAACCATGCGATGTTTCTGTCACTGAGGTTTACAAATAAAAAAACAAAACGCTTAATGGAAACCATTATCTTCTTCGCTACCATTCCCGCGCATCAAACAGGATAAAGCTAGTGTAAATCACTCCTGACAGAAATGGTGCAGGACTTCATTTATCACAAAAGTGTCACCGTCAAACATATAAGTATTCGTACATGTATGGATGTATGTTTGTATGTTTAAAAACTTCCGATGACAAATGAGTTTTTATCCGTCCCCCCAAACGCGCGATTAAAAAACTTCAAAGTGTATAAAGTTCTCATTTGATATTATTTTTTTGTTCTCCTTAGCACAAACACATACTCGTAGTACAAATAAACAAAACGGTGACACCCACAGAGAAATAGTGTGAAAATCCTTTTTGAGTTTACGAATCATAAATTATCCGTTGGACAGCAAAAAGCTGCAAAGACATTTTTGATCCGAATGAACTAACATTTTAAAATTCCACGAATAAGCTAAGCAAGACATAGGTACCAAAAAAAGGACGAAAAGGGAAGATGATGATGATGATGGTGTGGTGATGGAGAAACGTCATCCTTTTGTTGTGTGTCGGACCAGACTCATTTTTGGGATGACTTTTATTTCAACCAGTAAGGAATGAAAAAAAGGACCTGATTCTATCCACTACTATGATATTTCCTGTCTGGAGATGTATTAATAAAACCAAAGAGTCCTTGAATGAGGGCAGATGGTGGGATTCTTTAGGAATTCCATGATGTACTGGAACACTGGAACCATATTGAATATACTCCTCCGAACTCGTATCCTTCTTTCATTCTAAAGGAATTCACGTCGTCACGTAGAAAAGGAATTTTTTCTTATTATTTCGCAGTTCGTTGCGGACGAGGACGACTGATGTGAATGATGGCGATGTCTAGAGTTGGGGCTTGGAATTGGAACTGGACATTTTTTATTATTTTTTTCTTTCTACGACTATTTATCTTTGGTATGTTCATTCGTTTGTTCCTTGGTCCTTCGCATCCGGTGGGAGATGAGAAACAAGGTGAATCGGACTTGAATGCGAGGAAGAGGTGGATTTTTTGTCTTTTACTACTTTTTAGTGTCTCTTCCTGTTGCGCTGTGTGAATTCGAATTGAAATTTATGGCATCCACCTAACGTGAGATTTTATATTATAGTGTGGGCGCGAATTGGATACGACGCATACATAAGTTTTCAATCTGATTTGGACGGTGAAGGAGGAGATTCTTTTTCTAATCCTTGCTGGTTATTTTTATTAGCAGCTTTGTTCGAACTTTATTGGAAAAAGCAGCAGAAAGATTTCTGCTGACAGCCATGAGTCCTTTTTTGTGACTACGTCTACGTCTGGGAGAACGTTTTTTGTAGATGTTTACAAAATGGATTTCGAAATCCGGGATCAGTAAAAATTTAATGTGTCTGGACACCTTTCATAGTAAAAAAAAATTAAACAAAACATCAGGTAGTAATAGACGCCCGCTGCATTTTGTTGGTCAGTTTAGCTCACCATCTGCGGATTAGGTTGACCGTGTTCTTTTGAGTCCTCTGCGAAACTTTGAAGGATTAGAACCTTTTGCAGAACATGAAAAGGGTTCAGAGTCAAACAGAGAAACCAAATGTGTCCATCGGTTGCTGACAAGTGAGACGGCTTTGGTTTCAATCCTAGTTTGGCAACCGATCAGTAGTTAATGGAATTTTTAATTTCTTTTCTCTGTCTCTGGACATTTACCTTTTGAAACTCACATTCCAGGTTGAAGTCCATTGTCCAGATTATGGTTCGCCTTCACTTGACACACCGAACTCGTGTACAATTTTTTTATGTTATCCTAACAAGAGAAGAAGAAGGGAACGAAACAGAAGTAGGATTGACGAGGAAAGGCTCCGATATGGATATAACACTAGCTGACAGACAGATCTTAAACACAGCTTAACATCTAATAGATCGCATCTCCGCTAATCTATCCGAGGACCGATGGCACAATGCTAGCGATAACTCACATTCTGTGGCCCGTAGTCGATCAGATAAGAACTTTATCCCTACATTCTATGAGAAGAAGCCAAATCCATGTAGTCGTGTATTTTATATCCGGTCACTGTATAATAGGAAAGCTGGCCATTAAGATACGGCACCCTTACAAATGACTTCAGTAGAAGCTGCATGGAGGAGGACGAAATATAATCTGTAACACACCTTCTATGCCACTGCCCGGCTCATCAAGACCGGCGGCTATCTTGTATGGGAGAGCGGTTCTTCGACTGCCTGGATAGCCTGGCTAAGATACCGCTTATAGACCTAAAGAGATTTGTTAGAAGATGAATTGGTTTTGTTAAATGCATGTTTCTACACGCACAACTAGGGTATTCAGGACCTTTACGGCCATTTTGCATTTACTGCACATGACCCTCCTAGCCTAACCTAACCTAACAAAAGAAGAAACTAGGCTTCCTGTTCACATTTAGAGGCAAGTTTATGAGTACGCCCAATTAGGTTCCGCAACGAGACGCAGTATCAGTCGTCCACCATTGACTTATTAATCCACTTTTAGTTTTAGCTTGTAAGCAACTACGGATAACTCTTGTATTGTATAAATAAGTTAAATAGATTTCAGTTTAAATGCCACATATGGACTGTCATATTTGACAGCTGTCACGTGAACCCGCTCTAATAACAATGGATCGGAGTTCGCTTAAGCAACGCGGTTAAAATAGTGAAACGCTAAAAACATGAACATTCGAAGGAGATATTTCCGAAAATCCATGTGTAAAGTACCAGAGAGATAAAGTGTAAAGAGTCAGATAAACGTGAGTGAAAGAGATTCAACATAAGAATGAACAAGTAAAGTCGTGGAGCAGTCATTTGACCGAATTATCTTTTTAGTGCTCCGTACCCAAAAACGGAACACTAATGGTATCAGTTCGGTGTCTGTCTGTCTGTCACAGGCCTTTTTCTCAAAGACTATTTGACGTAGAGTATTGAAATTTGGAGCAGTGTTAGAAATTAGTGGCCCAAACAAAGACCGGGACTTAAAAAGCTGAATTTTGTTCGAGGTTAAATGAGAAGTTAAAAAAAGAAACAAATTCTGAGGTAATCGTGTGGGATATCAAATGAAAGCTCGTTGAGGCACGAATTCAAAAATGTATGAAATATTTTTTGTGTTACTTTTTCTTAATATTTTTTCAAAAAAAACCTTATAAAATTGCTGTCCCCCTACCTTATTTCCGAAAATATCGCTCAGAAAAATCTGAATAAAATCACAAACATTGAAAATAAGGTGTGGAATGAACCAAAATTATCAGGACTGCATTACGTTCGACAGTTGTTTTTAATTTTTTTTTTTTTTTTGTAATTTCACCTTCTCAACTGTTTACATACCTAGAAGTGGAGTAACCCTATCCCAATAGAATAAAAGTGAATACGTTTAGGGAAATTTGTGTGTGAGAGTAAAACTGAATGGTTGATCCTAGAAATATGCCACAAAAATTCGCTTCCGGTATATTCATTGAGCTTGGACTTAAACCAATGACTTTAAGCACATGAAGGAATCTTGAATACTTTATAATGAAGGTGTCTCTACTTTTACTACAAAAAATTGAATTTGTGTACAGACACGACAGGGAGACAAGTCGCAAAATTCCACGCATTTAATACAATTCAACGAATAACGAGACGAAGAATTAAATCATGCGTACATTTCTTATATTCTTTATTTGTTGTTTTGTGTGGATGTATAATTATTCTTTCGAGTAGATGAGAAAGGGCATCAGATAGGTAATTTTATCAAGTTGCTTATATTTGTGTCCATAAATCCATCACCATACTCGTAGATCTGTTACATATGGACATATGTATGTAAAAACAGCTGATATTACGGAACACTTATTGCGCAAGTACGACTTACAATTGTGAAGATTTTTTTTCATAAAACTAATTGTCATCTTCTTTTCTCCAAATGTAGTCTTCCACCAGAAAAATTAAATTGGTTCAGTGATTTGAATACTAGATGGCGTTTTTGTTCACAGTAACTAACGCGAGCGACGTTCGAATCTAATCGCGGAGAGTTATGAAAATTTATATGGAGTGCAATTTATTGCTTTCAACACTGAAACTGATTTGAATAGACGACTAAACCACTGAGAGTTCACAGTAAAATATCGTCTCCAGATACACATTTCTCAAGACATCACATTGTCACAACAAATCATCAATATTGATGTTTCCTGCGGTATAATGCTTTGCACTACGTCACATGCTCTCAAGTTAGTGTCTGTCAACTTCCTTCTATGAAGAGGAAGATGCCAGCACTTACACACATGATGTTGCTTCCTGCAAAATAATGCACTGCACTTACTATCTATCGCTTGTACGCAGAACAATGTGTTGCTCGGGACAACGCCCTTCATCAGTCTTACGGCGTTGATGCCGTAATCTACCACTACTATCACACAACCGCGATGCAATTTGCGATTTGCAGAGTCCCTAAAACTAAAGCGGGCAAGTTGGACGTCATTCCCATCCTCATCCGTTGTCGCCGCAGGAATGGAAATCTCGTGAGTAGAGGGAGATAATAACCAAGCAATCGAGTTCTCCTTCTCCAAATGAAATGAAACCAAACCGCCAACATCATTTCCACATTATTGGTGTGGCTTGTCCTTGTTAGTCGGTCTGTCTCACACTTGTCTTTTTTTTTTGTTCTCTTAGAAGTGGATGGGTGTCTTGGAACTTGGAGTTCGTTGAACAAGAAGAAAAGTTGGAAAATTTCATTTGTTTTTTTTTCTCGGTTCTGACATCGACAGATGCGGCCACATGTGTGCAGCAACTGCAACCCACTTTAATATTGGAGCCCCATGTACACGAGTACACGAGTCTCGCAAGACAGAAGTGCCAACTTCAAGGTTTCTTTATGCCACCAATCCAAATGCAACCAGCAGCGGCAGCAGCTTCCTTTGTATGCCAAGCAGATACTCGTATCTTATCCATCTGCATGCCACGTGGGATGCATTCGTAATTTTTCACCCCTTCCTCCTCACGGGGCAACGAAATGTGCAATCAGGCTCCTGCCTTGTAACGGTTCGTATAACTTGTGGGTTTCGTTTTTTTTTTTTGTCTTCCAGATTGGGTTATGTGTCTCCTAGTGTCGTCTGTCGAGTTCTCGTTCTGGTTCATTACGAGTTTTTCAGTTTTCTTCTTCTTCTTCTTCTTCTTCTTGTGTGCAGCGGCAACCATGATCCATCCCCATGATGTGCTCCTTTTAATCGAGGACAAGCGATTGTAGACGATGATTTTGTTTTTCTCTTTCGAATTAGATTCGAAAATTATTTATTCAATGGCAATTTTCACTTGCACATTGCTATGTGGGAAGGGGGGGGAGCGGGGTGTCCCTGGCTGTTACTTTAGATTGGACTTGATACTTGTTCTGTCGTGAAGTGAATTTGTTGCCCAGGATTAAGTTGAAGAACTCCAAGTTTCTTTGTTTACACAGAATGATGAAAGGATGTTCTTTTTGGATCTCATCATCTCAAGGACTTCTCCGAAATAAAGTGAAATTGTATACGAGCCACGAACTCTTTGGATGCCTTAGATGGGGGGAAATAGCTAACTTAAAGTTGATTGAGGAACGGGTGTCTTCATTCTTCAATTACTATTCCATCTACATAAGTGCTGTGCTGCGGGTAAATTGAACAATCGTGACTTTACTTATAGTAAATGTAACAAATGCGATATCTCGAAATGACCTATGCGGATCTAGGTTTGACAGTGTAGATTCTAGAATCAGACCCCATTCACTCCGTTATCAATAATAGTCTGAACATGGAGAACTCCTAGATGAAGCAAGATCAAGTTAAATGGCTAAAGACGAATTTTACGACAGAGCTGGGCAGGACATAGAGATTAGCCCAATAAGCCGAAATGTGGTCTTTGAAGGGCTTCATACCTTAAAATAAAACAGAAACTGATCTGCAAATACCTAAAGTCTTTAGAGCGGCACAACTTCTATTCCAGGACGCAGAACGCATTATCCCCTTGTATCTTTCATACATTCAATTCTGACGACGAATCAGGAGTCGGCACATACAATTTAGTCCCGTTGGAATCGAGAAAGTACGATTAAAAGGACAGTTACTAGACTTCTGTACTTGCCTGTAACATATGTTATAACTGGGTATGTTGGAACAGTTTATTTACAGACTTGAACTCCATTGAAAGCCTTTCACTCTTCCACTCACAGCTAGGAATAACATTTGAAACCTTTATCGCAATTCGTTGTTATCACTCTACTCTAGATGGCGCATTGACTTTAAAGACCTTCCACTCCTAAGGACCTTACTTACTTACTTAGGTGGCGCTACAGTCCGGGGTGGATGCAGGCCTCAACCAACAACCCTTTCCAGCTAGCCTGGTACAATGGGCCTATAGGTCTACGTGCTTGTTGTCTCTGGAATAACCCCCCTCTAAATACAGTTAGCCTGGTCCTTAGGTAACTGCCTCCCGTTGCGCACTCCAAGTTGATTGAGGTCCTTGACCACATGTGCGGCGCCACCTTACGCGAGATCGTCCTCTGCTGTGCTGACCATCCGGGTTGGAGTCGAATAGGTATTCTGCGAGCCGGAGCGTTGATATCCATTCGCTCTACATGTCCTAGCCATCTGAAACGCCCAATGCGCAGTTTTTTGACAAGGTGAATGTCGCTGTACAGCTCGTATATTTTTCTCTGATAAAATCCATGCTTCAGTTCCATATAGCAAGATTGGGATTATAGGAATCTTATGATAGATTTCCACTTGTCGATTTGAAATTGACAAACGACGTATTTTTACGTCAATTAGAAAATTGGCAAGTGGAAATAATCAAAACTGCTTAATTATCATTAATTCCAATTACCAATTTTCTAATTGACGTAAAAATACGTCGTTTCTCAATTTCAAATCGACAAGTGGAAACCTAGCATTATACGAGGGCGGTCTGATAAGTACTTAGCCTCACCGCCCGATGGTGCGAGTATCGCAAGAGAGATTTACTATCGTCTAGTACATTCTCTTAGACGGCTACTGTCAAATTTCAGCCGAATCGGACTCGTAGTTTTGTTTTGACCACGTGTGGAAGCCAGCTTGTCCGCGAATTTTCGAGTGAGGAGGTCATCGCCGCCACGGGGGCCTACTTTGCAGACCTCGAGAAAACCTATTTTTTGGATGGGTTAAAGAAGTTGGAGCATCGCTGTATCAAGTGTATCGAGCTAAAAGGAGACTACGTTGAGAAATAAATCGCCACTTTTCCAAAATGTTTGTTTTTCTCTTGTAGGTTAAGTACTTATCGGACCGTCCTCGTACATTCTCCTTAGTCGATCGGGAAAGGGCTTTACTACTCAATCACATTCTTAGCCCAAAGAAACAGCTTTTAATTTCCGATGAGATCTAGTTTTTTCCTAAGCACCTATGTTTTTTTACGCGACTAGGCAAAAGGAAGGGTGTTGATTTTAACAGGCTGGGTTTGTTTGTATGTTTGTATGGAAGGATGTTACCTCGTACAGCCTACACTGTATAACAGATTTCAACAAGTGAGGTGTCGTTGGATTCGTCGTGATCCAGTGAGTGTCTTAGGCTATGTGACAATGCAAATGGCAGGCGCACCAAGTAAGATGGCGGATTACCTTTTTTTCTTTTTCTTCACAACCGTCTTGACAGTGGTATCAAACGATATGACATCATTCTAAATTCAATATGGCGGACGCCACCCAAGTTGGCGGATTTCCATTATCTTTATGACCTCCTTAATATGGGTGTCAAATGAAAGGGTTTAAACACGACATTGCTTACCTACATACACTATACATATTTTCTGAAACAACTAAATATAAAATTAAGTTTAAAAAACTAAAACCCGACTACGAGAAAAACTAACTAAAAAGTACGAAACAAGATGAAACGAAACGATTATTTTCAGGCTATAGCCGTGGTCGCATGCCACTTTGCGCTATGAATGCGTACTTACTTATATAAAGTCGTTAATCGTTATTATAACGGCTACGGCATGCGACCACGGCTATACTTTTTAGTTAGTTTTTTCCATAGTCGGTTTTTAATTTTTTTAAATTAATTTATTTGGCCTCCACATGATATTTATCACATCCAGCTTTATAGCGTTAGCGACTGATCTCCCTTCAGATGTTTTCAAAGCGATTTTTGGGATTCTCAAACTCTGGTCACATCTACCGACTGTCCGTATCCAAGATCTGTTGACTAATTTTTACTTTTCTTTTGGAATGTTGATAGACTTGCTGAGACACAGAAAATTGTCTCCAAAACGGTGACAAAGTGGCGGTTGAAGTATAAGGATCGACACTTTTTACATTACATATTCGTATTTCCATAATGCCACCACAAATCCTAACTGAATGCGTAAACCCCCGTCGAAGGGAGCTCTAAACAATTTTAACACTGGCTACCAACACCCGTCTGTTAAAAAATAAGAAAAACCAAAAAGTGCCAGGAGTTGAACCAAAAATGAGTTTCAAGACACAACATGAAACCTGAACTGTGCCACCCACGGGTTTGGCCGCATTATGTCGTTGACTTCGCGTCTTCTCTATATACGGGGACTTCGCCCCCATACCGTCCCATGTCGGTGATAAAATTTACGTTCCACGGTTAAATTCACTCAAATTTGGCGGAAAACTCACACCCACACACAGAGCCACATGCAGTGTAAGAGTATACTCGTATATGAATGAAAATTATTAATGGCTTCTGTCTGAGTCAGGCAGTTTCCGCAGGACATAGTATATCCTGTTGATAAGGACGCGGGGTCCTCGAAACAAATATTTTGAAAATGTTTTCATGTAAAAAAAAAACAAAGCAAAATGTTTTGCTGCTCCAAATATTTCGCCACGAATTTACTGCAATGCGCTGCTGTCCTATAAATTTTACATAGTTTAAGTGCCATTGTCCTGCTGTTCCCCACATCGAAGTATGTGTGTGTTTGTGTTCATGTAAATGGTGGCCGTAGGTTCTTTAATTATATCTTTTCAAAATCAGCACACTAAAATCGTATAAAGGAAGTCGTTAAGTGTCTGCTTGACCCAGAAACAATTTTTAATGTGTATCAAGGACGATGATATGTACACTGGTATCCATCAAAAATAAAATCAGAAAACCAAACTCCACCGCCACCACCAAAAACTCTGACAGCATGATAATTTGAATCGCATTCGTGTTGGCATTGGCTTGCGCGTATATGTATATCCAATGACGCCTGCCTGGCGGCAATCTCCAACCCAGGATATGATGACACAACTCCCGGCTCCACCACCAAGTGGCCCCAAAAAAGTCAAATGGGGAAAAATTCGGTTCAAAGCAATGAAAATGGAAGATAATCGAACGTAATTCGAACCAAAAAAAAAAAAAAAAAACGTTCTGAATGAAAGCCCAACCAAGGACGCGGCTGTTAATGAATATCGGAACAGCCACGAGTGCCCATTAAAGACGCAGGATAGCTACGAGTATAGACTCATATAAAAATGTGTACATGTGTGCTTTGTTTTCCATTTACATTTTTCTCTGTGCGTCCTATTTTTTTTTTGTTGTACTTTGGAAGCCCTTTAGGCTCTTAACCGACTTGAATGGTTGGCCTTGCCGTTGGCAGTGTTGTAGTCCTGATGATGATTGAAAGGCTGGAAAATCGGAATGGGAATGAAAATGGGAACGTGCTGTTCAATTATTCCTTAATGAACTGGTAGTGAGAAATGTGAAAGAGTGAGTTCAAGTTGTACTTGATTTGGAAGCCTTGGAGTAATTTGTCAGACATTTCAGAAGGGTTTTGTTCACCACATGACTGAGTTTTTTTTTTTAACCATGATCCTGGCAAAACAAAAATAGGACTGACGGGCCAGGGTATGCCGCCAGGAGAAGTCCTCGAACTCGATGATAGTTTTAAGCTTTTAGAGGGCTCACCGACTTTTAACCTAGAGGTTCCTTGCACAGAAATGGTTCATCAATAAAGTCTCTCTACGATGCTTTTAATTATCCGCCTAACATAATTGTGAGATGTAGATCTTTTATGCAAACTGGGGTACCACAAGGTACCATTGTTTTATTTTAATAGTTATCAACGATAAGTGGAGCTAATTTTCAGCTATGGCACTTCATTTCTGTGAAGCTTCAAAGTGGTAAAAAAAAGTGTATAAATATAGCATGCGGAATTTCTGAACGGTTGGTGGAAAGTTGTGTTCGATTTGACAAACTTAAAGTGCCTGCATAGTATCTATTTCTGCAGTTTCAAAATGTGATTCAAATTTGATCTCACTTCCAAAAAAAAGTTCACAGATTTATGAAAGTATTTCCATGCGTCAAAGCCTTCATACACAGCCTGACAAATCTGTCGAACATTGAATTCTCTCACACAAATCTGACAGTGGTTGGCATTGCTGAATGGTGTGTTCGACGGAAGACAGAAAAAAAAAAAATGGCCGATATATAAAATGAGAATGCAATTTTGATGTATTGCTTTGAAACTAAGATGGCGTTGACGCCATAAGTAACGTCTGAAACTAAAATTAACTGTTGCGATTATTTGTTAGCATTGGGTGATGGATTTTTGTTAACTTTTTGTTTTTCGTTTTTCAAGTTGTTTACATTTTTTCCCATGAGTTCTTGTAGCCTAACACACTAGTAAATACATAGAAGGTAATCTAATTTGTTCCTTCAAAAGTATATACTGTGTCTAACGCCAACGCAAATACAAGAACGAATGACTGTTGTTTACGGAAGCATTGGAAGATAGAGATTTTGACAGTAAGGACTCGGTGTATTTTTATAGCGGCATAGAATCATTAATCAAACGTTCTGAAAAATGTGTTGCATTAAAGGGAGAGTATAGTGAAAATCGCTTACACAAAAACATTTTTTTTTTGACAATTCAGGTTCTGCTCTGAAAAAAAGAAGAAAAACGCACTATTATCGTACATTTGGAGAATGATGACAACGGGGAAGGTAACGAATCGTTATTTTTACTGAAAGTGAGATTTGGACACCGACTATCGGGATGCACTTTCCACAATGAATAAATTGCAGGAGTATGTTTTGTTGAACGACATTTTTGATAACTCGTATAAAGAGTTTCTGTCAAAAATAGATGTTAAAATTGAAAAAAACCTTAGATCTATGTATGTACAGTGAAATCTATCAGTAGCGGACACCCAGTTTAGCCGACAACTCGCATCAACGGACACTTTTCTGGGGAGCCAATTTCTTATTTCCTATACAAATTGCGTTCTTATAAACGGACAGCTCTCATAACCGGATAAATAACAGCTATCTGCTTAAGAGAGATGTCACTTTCAGATTTCACATAAATATGTATGTATGTATGTTACGTACACATTTAAAATGCAAAAAACCAAATATCGGTTTTTACGATACCTAGCTATAGGTATCAGATATTTGATGATCGTTATAACCGATTTTCACTGTTTATTGAAAAATAATAACAGTTTTTTTATAATTTCCACCACGTTTATAGTTGCAATGGATTTGGAATTAACTTGGCAGCGAAATAAGTTAATTCTGCTCATTTGATTTCGTACCTCGTCCTTTATTTTTCCGTGGCGTAGCTAAAATTTTTCTGTAACAGTTTCAAAGTTGATTTGAATTTCTCGAACGTAAGCTTTAGTCTATCATTTATAGGGATGTGAGTCCGATAATGGGTCACATACTTATGTATCTATAAGTAACGTAAGCGGCATTAAATAGACCAAACTCTCATATCAATGGGTGGCTGTGGCGTAGTGATAGTCGTCGTCGCTTGTCACGCTGAAGGTTCACGGTTCAAATCCAGATGTCGCCGAAACATATTAATGTCAAAACATACTGCGAATGCATAACACTGGCAGTAGGATGGTGGTATGGCTGAAGAAATTGATTGCACAAACAAATAATAGGAAACATCTGGAAAAAACTTTTGTGAATCATAACCAAGAGCAAAACTTTCAATAATACACAAAAACTCTCCAGTTATCCTGGACACCACCCATAGTTAGCTGAAACCTAAGATCTGAGTTCCCTATCATTACGCCGACCTGTCTGTCTCTCGTTCTTGTTCTTCATATGCTCGAGCTGTGTGTTAACATTATAAGGGTATTCATATCCCCTTTAGCGTGTGTAGATTATAAAAAAAAAAAATCTAGTGAAGCTGAATTTTCTAAAACTTTAATATTGAAAACTGACCCAAAACCACATAAAATGCAGACAGCCAAAATCATTCTGAAAATGTTTCAGAAACTAGAAACGTATTGTAAACCGCTAAACTTTAAACTTAATGTGCTCTTTGTTGGCAACCTAAGCCTAAGACATCCTTCCTAAAATGCTCATAGGATCTGGAGTGGAAAATAGGTTATATTCCAATCGGAAGCAGCAACATTCTTAAAAAAAAAAAAAAAAAAAAAACACGCCCTCCCATATTTTTAACATCTCAAAGAAACAAATCCAGATCTCAATTTGAATCTAGATAGCTATCACATTGTTGTGACTTAATTTCTTTTGATACCGCACATCCTCTCCTAACCGCAGCATTCATATCCGATTACACGTAATAAACAGACCGAGACAACCGTAATCCCATAGTAATCGCTTTAAATTTCCCAAAATCGTTATTCAATCTATTACCTTAACGACTTCGAAAATCCTCTCTTGGGTATTTAGAAAATAATTTCAAAAATAATAATAAAAAAAAAAAACGGTACAACCCTCCACTTGAAAATTTTGACATCCAATAAAATTGATGCGGATTATCTCCACCGCACCCCTATGGTTACTACATGTGTCCTGGCTTTCATTTTATTTGAAATTTAATGATAAAATTAAGCCATCTGCAGGATCATTAATTTTTAAAGGCATCTCGTGGTGGTCAAAATTAAACACAAAAGCCGACCGTAAGCCACCCCCGGCTCCTCCCACGACGCTCCTTGTGCTGTTTTTTTGGGGCATCCTTTTATTGCGGTCTACACTGGGTGTCAAATGATACCCATAAAAGTGGAGTAAGTTAAGTTTGGCCAGGGAATTGGATGGAACTGCTTCCATGTCACTGCTGTGGGTGGATGGTGATTGTGACTATGGAAGTTGCAAGTTTAAGCGCGTAGGCGTAAGAAGCGATAAAAATGAATTGCTGCCGCTATGTCCTTCTCAAAATCTAATTGCGAGAAAATAACCCATAAAATTATGAAGAAGGAAGAAACTGGAAAAAAAGAACAAGATAGGGCGGGAGAGTTGGTTTAACCAACGCGATAACATAACGAGGAAAAAACTCATCAAACTTCTTGACGGGGCGAGAGAAAAACTTTTCGCGGAGCCGGGGGTTGGATTGGAAAGGAAAGGACGAATCTCTCCCTTCTGGCAGATGATGAAAAGTTTTCCACAACGTGGCGAATCTGACGTAGTGCCAAATGATGGTTTGTTCGCGCGAGGAGTCGGAGGGTAATAGTTACAAGAAGTGCCAACTGTAACTACAACGGATTATGTACTCGTAGTTGTGTGTATGATGAAAAGTTTTGCCTTCTCTCATTATCCTTTCGTCTCGTTGGGTCAAAATCTTGGAAACTCTTCGTTGTTAGAGCAATGTCGCATCTCAACAGTGAGTGGTGGTAGTGGTGGTGGTGCCAATGCAATGTCTGGTGATTTGGCTAGTAGACCTAATGGAATATCAAGTGCCAAGAAAGAGGAAAAAAGGACTCATTCAGTTGTCATTGCTCTTCGAACAAATCACAAAAAAAGACGAAGATGAAGAAATACAAACAAAAAATTAATAATGTACAAAGACAAAGAGCAGTGATGTCCTTTTTTTCTGCCAGGATATGTTTTTGAGTACTCGCTTCATGAATTTTTCATTCATTAATACGGAATTCTCTTTTTTGTTTGAAGATCATTTTTTGATGAATTACCGTTTGATGCGATGCGCTGCGATGACAAAAGGTAAATTGAGACGGGGAAGGGAATGGGGGGATATAACTTGGCCTTTGTCCTTTTCAAAATCAATGCGGGGGTAGACTAAAAGATTAGACTGTTAGGATTCAATTGAGGGTTTTTGAGGAGCGCGCAATTCAACTGACGTGAAATTGATGTCCTCCTAGGATATGCTTCGTGACTAAAATTGTAGGTACAACAAAACTTAAATTTGGCGGAGCAAGCTCGTTCGAGGTGGTGGATGTACTCCTCCAGCTAAATGCGTAGGAGAGATGCAACTGCGAATGCGTCTGTGGTTCAAAATGTTCTGCTGCGCGTTTAAGCTCCTTCGAGTTTAAAAAAGAGGTGAAAATTTCAGGACTCTTTTCAAAAAAGCTTTAGCCCGAGGCAGTGAAAGACGTTGGTAGATGCCTATTGGAAAAGCCTCTGAAAAGTTTAGGAAACCATTTGGAAATGATGAGAGACCGCAGATATGTACACATAAGGATTCAGGATCTTCCACAAGACTTTACTAATAAAAAAGTGTGAAATCAATAGAACACTACCTAGTGACATGAGCTCTAGTTCTTAAAGAGGATTGAATGGGACAAGAACACAGAATTCGAATGCGTAAATGTACCTTAAAATGTGTTGCACAGCGCGGGCCATAGGGAAATTTAGGTAGAATGAAAGAGGAGATACCGATGCGCGTTGGTCTTAAATGTTTGTAGATCGTAACGGGAGGGAAAAATCGTGTTTGGTAAAGCATTCCACAATCTCTATATTTTACTGTACGTCCGAAGTTGGGCTTAAGGGTAAACTGATGGGCATTCCTTGCGAGACATGTGTTGCGAGAAAATTGTTGAAGGGGAGGAATGCAACTAGCTATTTCGCTGTTTGTGGAAAAAGCGATAAAACAGGAAAAGACAAGAAACATTATGACGGTGTTCGAGTGAGTCAATCGACTCAGTGATGCTTCTATCCCCTATAAGTTTTATCGCGCGTTTTTGTATTCTATCAATCAGGTGCAGTGATGTTTTTGGAGCACCTGACCAGCTATGAACATTGTATTCGAGCTTGGGGCGAATATACGCCTTATAGATTGTAGCTAGATCAGCAGGGGTGAAGAATTTCTTACATCGTTGTAGGAAACCTAGGCATTTCGCGGCGTTTTTGGCGACTTCGAATATGTGGTCATTCCAACGTAGGTTGGCATTGACACACATACCGAAAATGGAAAGCTTTTCGGTTTCAACAGTGCAAGAGCCATTCATGGATAATAGCTGATGGGTCAGATTACGCTTTAACGACAGAAGACAGCATTGAGTTTTTGAAGCATTAAAGTCGGAATTTAATAAGCTTAGCATACGCGACCGTTCCAGTTCCACAGCCGAAGAGCAGGGACGTGAATCTGTAAAGCTGAGGGTGCTATCGTCAGCGAAAAAGTGTATTGGATTAGATGTGGCAGACAAGAGATCATTTATGAAAATAAGAAAGAGTGTCAGAGACAAAACTGAGCCCTGGGGGACACCAGCATTTATAGGGTGAATTGCCAACTTGAAACCATCCAATACAACTTGTATTGAACGGCACGAAAGGTAGTTTCTAATCCATTGAAGAAAATGTTCATCGAAGCCATATGCACGCATTTTCGACAATAGAGCTTGATGCCAAACTCTGTCAAATGCTTTTGAAATATCAATTGCAACAATCCTATACTCGCCAGAGTGATGAAGATCTCATTTCTCGGTGAGATATGCCATCAGGTCACCAGTGGATCTTTTGCTACGGAAACCGTATTGCCGGTCATTGAGAAGCTTTCGTGATTCAAGATATTTCATTAGCTGACGGTTTATCAGCGTTTCCATGATCTTGGAAAGAAGGGACGTAAGTGCTATGTTTCGGTAACTGGAGAGAGAGAATGATTCGCCTTTCTTAAAGACGGGCTGGACAAATGCTGTTTTCCATCTACTCGGAAAGAGTCCAGAGGAAAGATAGAAAAGCTTACGCAATGGTTTTGCCAGCGTGGAAGAACACCGCTTCAGAAGTATGGGAGATATACCATCTGGACCGGCGGATTTGTGAATGTTAAGATCTTTATGTACTCTTGCAACTATACGAGTGCGAAAGTGGATTTGTCCCATGGAGTATTCTAGGATAAATGGATTATCGAAAATATCAGCCTAAGTCAGATTGCGCTAAAGTCTAAAGACTTTATTAAAAATGCATTAAAAATGCAGTCCAAACCGGCCTCTGCCTCCAATCGTATGCCTGTTCGACTGTTATCGAACCCAGAGTGAACATCGTGGTGTAGTGGTAAGTGTGTTGGACAACTACGCAATGCTGCCCGGATTGCGAAAAGCAGGTCCAGGCTCACCCCGAGCTGTAGCGCCATCTAAAGTAAAAAAACTGATAGTTCCGCCTTCCTGTTTTAATTGAAAACTGAATTTAAAATCGCTCATCAATCAATTCTTTCATTCCCCATAATTGCCATAAATTATCTGGCAGCCAAAGTAATGATTATGATGTGGTCCTTCGAGCCGGATATACCTACACGTCACAATAACATTTATTTTATTTTAAAGAAATTTGCATTGCAATTTAAGCTCGTAACCATTTAACTCGGGAACAAAAGGAAAACGTAATAAAAACCAACTCTATGATTACTCACTTGGTGAGACGGCACCCCAAGGACTCACGTCCTCTAACCTAACAATATCATTTTATTTTACCATTTTGCACACATTGCATGTCAAAAGGGAAGTACTCCTCACAGAAGGTGGGGATAGTTGGAACGAATGAGTCAAGCCACCCCCCACTGTTAAGCCGCCTCATCATGTGCCAGCATTTGACTTCTGATTCGACATAGTCGTCGACAATTGATTCTTTTTCTTTTTGCGAATGAGTCATACAAACCGTAGGCGCCAGTTGGATTCGAGCACAAGGATACCGAAACGAAATTAGGAGAACAAAAACAAAAATCTCTATTTTATGGGCGAACATAAGGAAGGATATGCCAAAGGAGGCCAACATTTTTGTAATCATCGCGTGTGAAAAGTTTCAAATCGTTGTCGGCGTAATTAAATTTAAAATAGAAAAAAAACAAGTAATAAATTTATCCTTACCAGCTGGTAGAATTGGTGCCCGGCACGTATGGCAGAAGCACTGCATAACCGAATCTCTTACTAATCCAATGATCATGATGTATGGATTTGTTTTTTGCTTTTTTTTATTGGTTGTGTCCTTTTTGAGAATCCTTTCAAGAAAACACACAAACACTTGTTCTTACCGTTGGCCTTATATTGTTAGCCGGCTAACAAGAGTAGAGTTGAACTTCACGTGGTTCGGTGGCTAGAATGGGATTTGTTTGTCCCTCAAGGATATGTCGTTAGATCGTTTTGAATGAAGGGAATTGTTGGCCTCGTATTGTGTTGCGGTAAAAAAAAAGTATTTTTTTAAAATGACACGAGTTCCACTCACACACGCGTTTCAGCAGAGCACACACAGGACGAAAAGTTACGGATAATGAAAATCTGGGGTTATCCTTGATTTTTTTCTTCCTTTTCTACTTTTTGGTAAACCACTGAACGGAATTTATGTAAAAAGCGGCACTTTTTCTTTTGATGGAATTAATTTTTAATATTCACAAAATAATCCTGTTTTTTTTTCTTCCTGTTTAAGGAGACGATTTTGCTGACTTCACTAGGCGTGTTGAAGGTACGACTACTGAATGGTCATAGAGGGTTTTGACAATCGTAACGAAGCAAGGATTAGACTAAATTTGTGCCTATGTGGGGGAACGCAATGAGAAAAGTGTTCTGGCATGCGCACTGTTTTGGGGGTGGTTTTTCTGATGGGGTGGAATTTTTTCACCAACGATGTTTTATATGGGCATTTTGGAATTGAAACACTCAGGGGATGAGAGAGAAAAATTGAAAACTGCATTGGGGGAGAGTAAAATGACATAGAGAAGATCGAAAACCCGGAGAATTAGTCATGGCATCGAGAGACTGAAAACCAAAGTTGTTGTTTTTTTTTTTTTTGTATTTTTCAGTACCGACCGGCGCCGGTCTTTCGAGAGATGATTCACATATCGGGGTAGTTTTTCTTGTTCCCTTACTCACCACTTCGTTTGTGTGTAGTCTTTTTTTTTGTTTGTGTGTCCTTCTAAAGGAATGCTATTGCTAGGAGTATATGCAATTAGAAGAAACCGACTAGCGAAATAGTTAAAGAGATACAAGGTGAGGTCGTTAGGTTGGTAGAGGCTGTATTTAAACTATAAAGGACACAGGTACTCATCGTCTTGATGACATCTATGTATACATCCTGTTTTTGAGAGGATGACAAAAGCATGTTTTTTTCCCGTTTATAGTCAAACCGACAAAACTAGGAAAACTTATTGACAAAGGATGTTTTTTTTTTTTTGATGGAGTGAATTTATGCAAATATGTATATATGTTGGATACATATAATGGTACATATGTACATACATATGTATACAGTACACTATTAATCTGTCATTGCTCTTTTGTAGAAGATTTTTTTTTTATTCTTAAATATTAAGGACAGGCGACAATGGAATGGAACTTCATCTGCTGGCCTAGAAAGTCCTTTTATCATATTGACTGAATGAATAAGGGAAGCAATACCGTACTAATGTTTTGAAATACTTTCAACCAAATTCCTTTAACAAGAATTTCGATGAATGGAAATTGTTTAGAAATGCAGAAGGTTTATTCTAGTTTCAGAGGTTCACATGACAGGGTGAGTACCATAGCAAAAAAATAAAAATAAATAATAATAATATGTACGTCACCTAAATTAAACAAAATATAAATACAGTGAACTCTCTCGTAACCGGACACTGATGTATGTAAACATTTTTTTTTTTTTTTTAAATTAATAAAATAAATAAATAAATAAAACGTTTTCCATACGTAGATGTGTTTTGTCCTTTTAAGAGAGAGCGACATTCTATTACACCAATTTTTTGTGTCCGTGTCCGGTTATGAGAGTCCGAAAATTAAAAATCGTGTATTTATTTTCGTTCTTTGAAATCTGTCTGGTTATGAGAGGTGTCCGTAGTATGTCACTGTAGTGACATATGGTAGACGCTTTGCGG
Organism: Brachyopa scutellaris; assembly: GCA_949775065.1. Taxonomy (NCBI): domain Eukaryota; kingdom Metazoa; phylum Arthropoda; class Insecta; order Diptera; family Syrphidae; genus Brachyopa; species Brachyopa scutellaris. Next base: position 95,828,241 of record OX459115.1, on the reverse strand, counting down.
AACACCAGTTAAGATAAAAGTAACAAATATCTTCATAATTTCTTTAAAAATTTATGACTTATCACTTTTAAATTAACTTGGCCGAAATGATCAGATGCCTCCATCTGGCAGTAAAAAAAAAAAAAACGAAACTCAAAGAAATTTGCAAGTACCTCGATTCATCTCTAGCTTCTGCAACATCCTGTGAGTCAATAGTCTGTTGCTTCACTGATTATTTATTGATCACCAGAAGTCTTTGGCATTGTTGTCGTCGCAAAAAAGGATTAAGTGACAATTTTTTCTCACCTTTTCTCTTGCGAAAAGTGTCAATTTTTCCTTTTATTTCGTTATCAGACTGATTTAATCATTGTTTAATGATGCCCAAATGAAACCAATTTTCGAATGAAATAGCCGACAGACATGTCTGGTTCATGTCAACTTACAACTTACAGCATGTCTAAATTTTCACAGAACAATATTTTTAGTGAGCTCGCTTAGTTGGAACAAATTGTTGGAAATATGTATAAGCAAATTCCTTAAAATTTCTACTTTTGCGTAGGGCAACAAACAACTCATTACTGCAATTACGGAACCATTAAAAAGGGGGTGACATAAAAAAGCTCATCAAAGATAGAAAACGTGAGCAAACAGATTCTTAAGATCGAATCTCATACAATTACTGAAGCTGAGATCAGAGCTCTTGGGGTATCCGAAAAATTACGATATATACGTATCGTCATACTACCTCAAAACAATTTCATACAATAGATCCATGTTTCAGCCAGTCCTTCTATGAGCTGGCATACAGTGTCCAAGATTTGTTGGGTTGGAGGGTTATTTCTATGTTCCAGGTCGATTTTGTTTGGCCGCCATTTCGGTTTGGATGAGATTTGTCAGTTGGCATTTGACAGTCGTAGAGAATGGTCAATTTATTAGGGTCGCAACTTTCTGAAATTGTAAACCATTTTTTTATATAAATAATTTTTAAATTTTTGCTAAAAACTCATCATGAGCGACGAAGCACATTTCGATTTGTCTGACAGAATGGCCGCTATTGGGGGATCGAAAACCCTTAACCGAAACACCCCCGTAGAGTATGTGTATGTTGTGCCATTTGGGCCGGCGAGGCGCGGTGGTTTCATTGGGTCATATGCTGTAACAGTTACCGCTAGTGACCGCTATCGGGACATGATGAAAAACTTTTTTGTGCCCTAATTGGATCAATTAGGCCTTCAGAACACGTGGTTCTAACAAGACAGTGCCACATCACACGCTATGATGCAAATTTTGCGAGAAAATTTTCCCGGCCGAATACATAATTTTAAAAAGTAGTTATATCGAGTGGCCCCCACAATCCCCTGATTTGACGCCTCCCGAATTCTTCTATAAGTTGAAGGAAAAGGTGTACACCAACAAACCAACCATAACCTCATGGTACCTTACAACACTCGAAATTAAATTACATATTATATTCATATTCCACAAATAGTGTTAAAAACCATATTCGATCAGTAAAATATAAATTATAAAATTGTATTTCATTTAAAAGTTATTATCTACAAAAAAAAAACATCGAAGAGCACCCTGTATTATTGTACTTCTGATCTGTCACTGTAGAGTAGACCACTAGCAAAGCCTAAAAGCCAGTCTATCCTATAAGTACAGTATGCACTGTGCATGTCCTTACTTCTTCTTTCTTTCTTTAGGTGGCTATAAGTTAGGAGGAACTATCTAAGGAACTGTCTTACTTCTTTAATAATTTCAATTGTAAGTTAAAATATTGTATAATCTCGTACAACTTACTGAAACTACAATACATTTCCCCAGAAGACCAACAAAAATTACCCACCCTGTATTTCCACTGTACAATAAGTATATAAGCTCAAAAGAAACTTATTGAGATAGGCCCATGCACTATCGCGTACACCTCATATAAAAAAAGAGAATCCAAACAATACGGCGACTCTACCATATACTCGTACTTACTCGATATACTCGTACATTCTCCAACACACAACTACTAACTTCAATTAACGCTTACCTGTAAATAAACAAAAAGAACAAAAAAACACGCATTTTAGTAACGGAAAATGTTAAATAAATCAAATAAACTACGAACAACCACTTAATCCCTAAGTGGATGGTCACAGCGAGATAAAAAAAAAAAACTGAAGAAAAAAGGAAAACAAACTTTTCCAAAAAACCATAAAACATTTAGTTTTGAAAAATTACTGCATTTTGCCCCGAAAAGGAAAACTGTCCTTGCTGGTGTAATGAACCTTCAACTTTTTTACAAGCACTCATTCTTTCTCACTCTGCCTCCGCTACCTTGCATGGTTGCAAAATGTTGGTTTTTCACCAACGATCTAACGAAGAAAACTAACTTCCATCCCTCTCTCCCGCTCCGCAACTTATTCGTGTTTTTCTGCATATTCTCCAAGGGGTAAAATTCCCATGTTCGAAATTTTCGAAATTCACCATAGGAATACGCAGTAAAGCAACAATAAAATAGAAAAGAACCGTAATTCAACGTGATAAAATCGATTTCAACATTCACCTCCATTTGGTAGGTGTTGGGTGCAGTTTTTCAACAGAGGCTGGTGTTTTCAGTCCGTCGTCGATGAAAGGTTCTTCTTCTGTTTTGTTTTTTTTTTAAAGGGGGGGTAGTAGCCGTATGACTCACACAGCGACACCATTGCATGCACAAGAACTAAAATCGAACTAGTGTCGCCAGGATTTCTTCTACTTCGGCCCCCTTTTTTTCTGCGTGATGACGCGCTGATAAACTAGGAGCCCAAAGGGGGCAAAAAAAACACTAAACCTCCTGTTCTTTAAGAATTGCACAGAAACGGGGGGAACGAACGAAAAAAGGAGCACAGTCCTCTACTGTTATGTGATGCACTTGTTACCAAGGGGATTCAAACGAATCACCAACCACCACCACCGATTCAAAGGGGATATGTGGGTTTGGTCGTCGTCCGCCTAAGCGGAAAATTTTAATCGGTGAATTCTCGAAAATCCGCAAAAGATGGCAACACAGTGTCGATGGCGGTTGATTGCAAAAATACACACGTTTTCATTTGCATTTGCAAATTATGTGGTTATGTATGCACAGGGGGCAGACCTACCCTCTGCGTATGGAGTATCAAAATTTACGCATTCACTGTGGCCACATATGCTGGTGTAGTGTTGCGTGCGGTCGTGTAAAATTGCAATTTTACTACAGTTCTACAGACAATGTGAAAGGAGGGTGTACCACCAGACAGCACAGCCAGCTTCAAATTACAAAATTAGTCAAAAATAAACTAATGAAAGGCGATAAATGTGGAACTTAAGGGCTATCATTCCCATTTCAATTCCAGCAAAGAATGGAAATGCTGTTGTTACTGCATATATGCGCATTTCCGCGGTTTGATAGTTTGAAACCCCTTTTTTGTATGGCTGCCTTTTTGTTGACGGAACTTATATGTATGTATGTACCGCTTTGTTGTCAGCTATCGGGATTTATTGGGGTGGATAATTCCCAATGGATGAATTGTTGCTATCATTGTGTTGTGTTCGAAGGTTTCTGGGATTAATTTAACGTGTATCTACATAGTTTATTGATTTTTTTGGATTTTAAAGGTTGACAGGCACTTATCCATTGTTTTATGGGAGTTTATGAGATTTTCACACTTCAAATGAGCGGCTTTTCTATCGGTATTCTATTTGAATTAGTAGGATAGACATAATGAACGCAAATACCTGTCCTATGAGGTATAGGATACAATTAAGTTTCGGTTGAGTAGAACTAAAATTTGGGACACTTTTGGACAATAAATCAGGAAACTGTTTTGTACCTTAAAAACGGGGAATTTCGAAAAATTTCGCTGTGCCATTTCATGGAGATATGAGCATTTGCTCCTTTGGTAGGGCGCCTAATTTGCGGCGACATTTTTTTCAATTTTATCGTCAAGTTTTGGCCGATAAAAGGTTTATCGTGAACTTCTCTCACCTACGACACATTTTTTACTGATATGTCAGAACCAAAAGCTTTTTTTTGAGCTCTAGATTTTCTTTGTAAGCTGGAACTGATATTTTAACTCTGATTCTAGATAGCCCCCAAAAAAAGGTTGATAGTTCTCAAATCGCAGTTTATGTCACCAGTTCGAGAGACATAACTTAGATGTTTCATTTTTGAAAACTTTTGTACTGATGTGCGGGTATTGAGGACAGTTGGCTAAGGACCTTCGACCTTCGGCTGTCTCGACCTCTTCTAAACAGCGTCGACAATCGGTCTCGCTAGACAGGCCTAACTTGTTCAGGTGGTATCGTAATTGACAATGACCGGAGAGGAAATTTGTTAGATACCTAACATCCTTTTTATTGTGGTTAAGAAGTTCCCTGTGATGGGTATAAGGCTTAATCAACAATTTGGCTTGCCTAAGCCCCGGGACATTTCTCCAATGAGAGAGTCGGAGATTGTTTTCCCAATTGTTAACTAAGACTGAGACTGTTGCCCAGTTTATGCCACAAAATGGTTCTGGACCTGAAAATTTAACAGTGGAGCCTGAACGGGCCAGCTCATCCACAATCTCATTTCCTTCAATGACTCTGTGAACAGGCACCCACCAAAGTTTGACCTTATTGTGAGTAGCTAGGGATTGGAGAGCATTGAAGCAGCACTTTACTAGTCTTGAGTCCACAGAATAGGAGCTCAAAGCTTTGATTGCGGCTAGGGTGTCTGAAAAGACATTTATGTTACTTCCCTTGATGCCTCTTTGTAGGTTAATCAAGGCGCAGATCTCAATGGCGTGGACATCAGCTTGAAACACGCTGGGGAATGATCCAAAAGGGATGGAGATTCTAGTGTTGGGCCCGAAAACCCCAGCGCCATTTTCGATCCATCAGTGTACCATATTAGACTTTTTAAGTCTAGGGTGGGTCCCCTGTTTGACCACGTGGTACGTACCCCAATATGAACTTCGAATTTTATGCCAAAGCAGTATTTACTAAGTATGTAAGTAAGCAAGTAAAATATTGAGGATCAATTATGTAAGACCATACAAATATTGACATCTTGTCACAAAAAGAAACGTATATTTGATCGTAACAGCCAGAATCGTCGCTGGAATTTATAAGTTTCGAAATTGTAAAAAAAAAACCGACCAAGTGCGAGTCAGACTCGCGCTCAAAGGGTTCCGTAGTCTTATTTTTTATGATATCAACGAATGTTGAACGTTTTATGTTTTATGATATGTACATTGCATTACATTTTTTTGGAACATATTTGCAGGTTGTGTTCTAGTTTCCTAAATCACTGCCAAAAGCATACGCAGGACCAATGAGGTTGGAGGTTCGAGTCTCAGCAAAATCAAGGTATTTTTTTCTAACCTTTTTTTTTACATTAAAGTGCAACTTTGGAATATCTACTCCTTAAGGAATTATTGATCGAAAGTTATAATTTTATTAAAACCGATCCAGTAGTGTTACGAGTTAATCAGTTGAGAAATTGAATTTTTCGACGTGAGTTTCTCAAAAACTATACAACTTATGAGATTCGGTATAATTTTCTTTAAATATATAGCTAATCATCTACAAACTTTGATTTTTTCATATTGTTGACTTCAGTAGTTTCGGAGATGAGGTGTGGGTCTTTTTGGTGTGGTATTTTTTCACACATTTTTGGCAATAACTCGCAAAGTTTGTAACGGAAAAAGTTGAGAAAAATATTGTTGGAATCTTTGCTTCGAGCCCTTTCGAATGATATCACACATGGTTTATTTGCCCGAATATTTTTTTCGAGCTTACATTTAGCCCACCATGTATACTTGTTTCACAATATTTTTGAGTGACAAGCCATCTCAAATATGTGGAACACCGGAATGTATATAAGTGTGGCAACTTTCAAGTTTCTAGGAAGAACGGTTCTTGATGTTTTCATCGTGACAGACATTTAAGAGTCAGAGCGAACTTATAATGGTTCCGTATTACCATATGGGTACGGAACCCTAAAAAACACGTTTATTTTTAACGTTAAAATGGGGATAAGAAGTGCTGATTGATAATTTCTGTAATAGATGACGACTTTAAAAAATGTTGGCTATGTTTCTGGAGCACCGTTTTTGACAAGTCTAACCTGATTTTATGAATTAACCCTAGTATACCTATGGAACTGCATAACGAAGTACATTAATCTGACGAAGCTCCACCCTGCAAATGGAACCAATAATCAGAGGTGCTGGTGCTTTACGACTTTCGACGATTCATAATTAAGGACGACTTACTTGATACCGTAGTCTTCTGTAGGTTTAGTTTTAGGGTATACTAAGAGTAAGCTTATTTCATAAAAAAGTCTTCTTAACAACATGTATGGACCTTGTCTACTGATAAACTAGGTACGGTAGCTATCTCCATAATTGGTAGGATTCACTTAGACCAAAGTAGGTCTATTGTGTTGCCACATGAGCCGATTCTTATCGGTAATCTTGGAACCATTTTGAGTGTTGGGTAAATTTCCAAATTTTATTGATATCCGTTGAGGAAATATCTTGAAGGTCTATAAATAAGTCCCAGAATCGTTTTTCTTTAGGAGGAGAGTCCTGGGCAACTGCAAAGTAGGTGATAGGGGGATTCCTCCTCCTCCTCCATATCCATGTAGCTGTGACAGAAGTCATTGGCGAGGATTCCCAGCCTACTGGCATGTCTGCTTATTACGCAATGACCTGTCAATACGACAGCTATTATGCTAATTTTTTTAGCAGGCTGCAAGTTTTACGTCGATTTAGCTGTGGCCAAGTCTGTCTGGCGTAGCTGCACATATCAAAATTACACCATCTGCTGGACAAAACCGAAGAATTTTTATGTCGCCATTTGAATCTGCTAAATGGATAGATGGGTGAGACGGGTCTTTTTGATAACTGACCTTTTGGGCCCAAAACTACCATAGCCAGTTTTGCCTTTTTGGCAGTTACCTGGAGCCAAACGATAGTAAAGAACCAAGTTACACGCCGAAGATAATGAGGAATCAATTCGCAATTAGTTCTTCACTATAACTATCAAACCGACAGCAGATGGTCTCCTTTAAATGAATTCCAATTGACTTGAAGGTGAATTTAGAAAAATTCAAAATAGGTAATTGCAAATAAATTCTTAAAATGCACTTTAACTGTGAATTAGCCTTTAAAATCCTCGCTCTATCCTTGCGTCTATCAAAACCTTTTATTCCAACATTTAAAAGGAGTCAATCGTCCTAACAAAAACAACTTCGAACATCTTTAAGGAAGACGACCCTTTTTAAGTTGTTTTCTCTAACAACACATTCTTCACAGTTTAGTAGGTGCACCCGCCCCCCATTTCGTATAACAAAAGTCATCGTCCATGAAATTGCCTTCCGCTCCTTCTGCCAACTATAGAAAAAAATTTATGAATGACTCATTCATGGATATTTTGGGAATACGATTTACACTTTCTTTATTCGAAATGACAAAACGCATTTATGTACTTGAAAAACTTCCACCTTCAGTGTCGACTTCGTTGTTCGTCCTGCCTGACTGGACACTTCCTACAACTCTGCCCCCCCTTCTGTCTTTATTGCTTGCGCGCTATTTTTGATGACATTTTCTTCTTCTTTATTTGCCCACTTTAATATTATTTTCTGGAAGACGACGAGGACGGCAACGAATTTTATTCTTGGGAGTGGCTTTTTGCAACAAACAACCAACACGAACGCACACATAGACAACTGTTGCCTGGTGGCTCGGTGTGGCGTCAGTGTCAGCGACATTTCTGCATGAAAATAATACAAAGTACTCCCGTAATGAGTCAAAACTGTCTGCGTTGTGTAACGTTACGGAATAGCACAGCCATAGCATTAAGTCAACACTCATTTTGACGGCCCTCATCAGGCACAGTCCTTATGTAGCATTTACTACCGCCACCGGCTGACGACCAGGCCATTCAAGACGCATACATAAAGCACCAGGACGAGTACGAGGAAGCCAACAATTGCACAGTTAATAATTGATGAACATTGTTGTGGCCATGGACCCATAAGGATATTTCTGTTTGCGCGTCTGTGTGATTTTTCAAAAACAGCAACAACAATAATATCGATTTCTAGTACGAGAATTTCCTGTAAAAATTGGATGGACATGGATACTGGAAAGTCCTTCAGCAACCCCGATGGGGGGGGATAGAATATGAAATGTATCCTGCTCGGTAATAGAGTTTGGATATTGTTGTTGGTCACTCATGCTGCTGCTTGAATATATCCTTGCATATCCTTTGTTATTTTTTTTTTCCAGCCCTATGGATAAACCTGTGCTATTAGACGGCGGCTCATTGTCTGATTACCGGTATCAGAGTTGGGAAATAGCTTACTCAGGGTTATTTTTTGCTATTTTTTGTTTTGTTGCATGTCGCTTAGGGCGCTTTTAGCTAGAACAGGGGTTTCGTTGCAAATTCCACACGCGGTGTGATGGGTGGTGGTGCAAGTAAGTTTACGTTTGCATGCAGCTTTTTAATTTGCCTCTTCCATTCACATCGGGTTGATTTGACGCCAGGATATAATTAAAATGAATAATAAATTGAAACACCACCATATCAACCAGAAGTCAGTGGGGCGTTGGCAAATGGTGAATGATGATTTAAATGACAGTGAATTGGACAGAATTATGACGTTCATGACAAAGTAAATAACTACTGCATGAGTGTGTTTTGTATAAACATTTAGTACTCTATAAAAAAAGGCTAAGAACCATTAACGTAAAGTCGATGTCCAAGATCTGCCAAAATCATCGTGTTCAAGAATATACCCGAACAAGCGCGAAATCGGTTTGCTTTCTTTGACGTTTATTTATTAGGAATAGCATACGCTCGGATCTTTTATAGCTCGCAATGGCGTTGCCAGATATGTCGCAACAGTCCATTTGTTTTTGACAGATAGCTTTCGCCGTAAGGCAAATAGAGAGACGTTTCATAACAAAGGAAAAAAAATGAAACTACGGATACCATTCAGCGTTGCCACAATGGAGTTTTTTTTTTTTTTTTTTTAAATATATGATAATCACGATTTGACAGTTGATCAATTTGTCCTAGTCGAGAAATATGGGGTTTTGCAATAAGAGGTCTACTCTTCGGTCTATTTTCAAAGAGTGGTGGTGAAATTCTCTCAGAGAGAAAAAAATGACAAAAAGTAAATGAACGCGTTGAACAATAAAACAAACGACAACGAGTGTGTGCGATTTGACAGATTTCATATAATGAAAGAAATTTCTTGTGCTAAAATTCGCAGAAGAGGGAAATTTCTTACTCTCTCATAAGCATTCTCTAATTCTCTATTCGTAAATTTGCGTATTTTCGGGAGAGTTCACGAACAGATTTAAGGTTTCATTTTGAAAAGTCCGCTATTATGCCACCTGTCAACATATATTTTGTCTTTTTTTGACAGATGACAAGTAAAAATTATGCCACTGAATAAAAATGGTACTTCACTACAAGAATTTCACCCAAAAATAATTTTGATCGATGAGGCACATTTTCATCATGAAGGCTATGTTCGTAAGTAGAATTGCCAAATTTGGAGCGTGCATCAATTGGGCTTATTTCCTCGCAAATGAAGCGGGTACGGCTGTTAGCATGAATGGATTGCGCTATGATCCATGATCTATGAATTTCAATGTCCGAAACTTGAAGGATCTGGACAATGTTTATTTTTAACAGCCCGGCGCGGCGCTCCGTGCCGAAGAAGTGGCGAAATCAGAACTCTTTTGCGAGAAAAGAGAGAGAAAAAGTAAGTTTTTGAGGGCAAATTTTAATAGGTGGGTGGTTCTGTCAGATTTTTAACAATCCGATAAAATATTCTGTTGTTGGTTTTACTTTAACAAATCGTTGACAATTACCTACTACTTTCTGATCAATTTACTACAATCTAGTAAAGGTCCTTTAGACCACACACCAACGATTTGAAAGCTGTCGAAAGTATGAAAATGATGAATTATGAACGCACAATCTACTACTCGAACATCGAATTTTCTACCATTATTCCGTAAAAATAGGTAAAACCGACGAAAAGTTGTAGGTACTTCACGGCTTGACAGATCGAGTGAAATTTGAACAACTGAAAGATACGAGTTAGTATCACTTCGACTTAGCAAATAGACACTGCAGTCTTCACGGAGGGGTCTTCAACTGTAAACGGCACGGGTCTGTTATCTTATACTGTGTGGAACAAGAGCTAAAAGTGTCGAAACGAATATCCAGCAATGATATTGATACATATTTGCATTGTCAGGCTGCGCTTAAGGCGCTAGAATCGTTCACTACCAAATTGGCTGCCGAAAAATGCTCAGGGCACAATGCATGCTGAACAAGGAAAGATTATGATGAGTTGGCAAGCAAAGGAGAGGAATTGTCTCTAACCGAGGCGGTGGAAGTTGGTTCACCGTTATGCACCATGAAATCATCGGTCAAAGGGAATTTTACGAGAAGGGCGTACTACAGATGGTCTAACATAGTAGGACATAGGGTTTCTTAGACACTTTGGCTGGTACTGGACCGTAGAAGGACTACTGAAATCCTAAGACTAAGCAGGGCCCAAATTAGAATAGCTGTAAGAATATTATCCGGGTACTGCCTCTTGGGGAAAACACGCGAAGAAACTCGGACTCACAGACAAGGATAGTTGCAGATACTGCTATGATATTGGTATAGCAAAGGATATCGCACATACATATGTATTTTATTCGAATGTCAACGCATAGCACGCAGTCGTAGGCACATTTTAGGGAGCTACTTCTTTAGTAATCTGGAAGAGGTAGGTCTAATCAACCGTAGGCTCGTTCGAAAATTTAGCAGGGAAATAAAATGATTTGAGGACATTGTGGCTGTTTAGATGCCATCTTGAGATGAATTGGGATCGGGATTTGACCACTCAGCCTAGTGTTTTGTGGTGGCTCAGCCTCACAACTTCTCTCAACGAAACCCTATTTATTCCCACCACTGCAATGATGGAAATACTGAGTAGCTTAGACATTGATAAAGGAATAAAATAGCCTCATCTTTAAAAAAGTGACTTAGTCCGTAAAAATGTTAGCACATTCTCAACTCAAAGTTGTAATTGTAAAAATTACTTTGCCTATAATAACTCCCAATTAAAGAGTTGCCGACAAGTAGGCACAAGCAAATAAATATCGCAAACGATTAGTATCTTATTATGAAGATTGAGTTTACAGAACAGATACCTTTCACGAGAACGCTCTGCCTTATTTAGATAGGTCTAAGAAATTCAATAAAGCCGCTTATAGTCCCGGCTCATGGAAACTATGAATACTTAGAGATCATATTTTGAGCTTAAATTTAAAAGGTTATTTTTGCAGGAAATATTACGGGATGAAACCATAATTGGCCAGCGTCAAGATTACCGATATGTGAATACCCAACCGTGTCTTAATTAAGAATGAGCCATCGTCACATCCACATATCCTGGGAGGCCAATTCCAAACATCCTAAAATGCATATTGTCCTGATGTTGTTGTTAATAGAAATTGACATTCATTGATGCCACGACGACGCGACGTCTTGCTCAGTGAAATTCGATTGATTTTTTTCCTCTAACTAAGTAAGTACAAAAATGGATATGTACTGTGTGCACTTTTTCCATCAAATTCATAAACGCTTCAGATACAATGTGTACGACCACCACGCCTACTTTTTTCGTTGCCACCAGTTATGCTATGCATTTCGCGTGTCCATCAATTTACATAAATTTTAAGCCACATTGACTTCGTTTGTCTCGTATCGCAAAAATCGAAAATTGAATGATTCGTCGGCCATGCATTTGTGTCCAGATACAACTCCCTTCTCCCATTTCCAATTCCAGTGTTCAATTTTCATTTATCAATTTTGTATGCTTTCCCCCTGTAGCTGGGCTACGATTACGTTAACAACTAATGAAGAAGGATATCTCTGGACGAGCTCCGATTGATTGTCCATTGTCCATGAGTCCTTTTGTGATATTGAATATCAATTAATTAGAAGGATGCCAAACCATTCAATTGCTGTATTTGTAATTGAGTTAAGTAGCTGTCTGTGTCTGTGAAATTTGCAAGTCAATAAATAATTAAGTGATTGAATGATCATGTGTTTTCCCACAACATATCCTGTAGGACCATCCTCATCCCCAAGTTTACCCGGTAAAAACCAGAAAATTAATTAATTAGCGCTTCTAAACGTTACATTCATCTCACTTTCTAAAGGACGATGAAGGTTTTATAAATAAACAAAAAAACAATTCCCTCAATTTTCAAGCCATTATCATTCATTATTCCACAAACATGGCGCGCACCAACTTCAGCTCCTCGGCAGACATCCTTTTTGCACCGAAATTTCAAAGAAGTATTCATTCATCACCGAAACTCTAACGCTGCTTCACCTCTTATCGTGTGCTTCTAAAAATTGTGGAATTATAATCCAATAACCTGCCATCGTCAGGAAAGAAACGAAAACCACTTATCATCTTACCATGGCTCAGGGACTTTAGAATTTACTGGCTGCTCCTGGCACAAGGATTACTTAAACTACGAGAAAAATGCTGGCAACAGGAGCAGCAGCAGCAAAAAAAGGTTAGAATGAGAAATTCTAAAATTATGAGATCGTGTGCTCGTACATCCTTTCACCGTGCCTGTTGTCCTTTCCCTATCGAGTGTGTGTGTGCAAAGTGGTTTACGATTCAAGTTCTTTCGTTTTGGCACTTCTCTCGCTACCAACCAACCACTAATCGATTTTTCCACTTCTTGGCTCTTTGATGGTTTTATGTGGTTAAAGGATGCGTTCCAATCGCATTTGCTCTCAAGTGGATGTAGAAAAAGAGGAAAAATACAAAAAGTCGAGTCCTTTTGTTAGTTTGTGACTTTTACTCTGTCATCATCGCCGGGTATGTCGTTTGTGTCGTTTTCCGGCCAAGACTTGAAATAAAAACGGTATTAACAATTTAAGGATAAAACCTGCTCCGTGAATGAATGAATATGGGTCGGTGGTCTCCTGGTGTCTGGTCCTTTGTCTAAACTGTTGATAGCTGTGCTATAGTAAACGGATTATAAATGCTAAAGGATTAGTCATCTGTGGGTATGCGAAAGGAGGTGGCAAAAAATTGTTTAATTTTCGAATGGAAAAGGGGCAGCGAATATTTTTGTATACATATTTGAGAAAATGTTTATTTGCCAAAAGTTTGACGACATTACGGCCTAGCGGAGATAATTGCCACAAATTAACCGTTGGCCTTCGTGGCCATTTTATGTCGCGCGTCTTGGTGCGAAATCGCTACTGCTGGCGGATTCAATATGCGTGTTGAGAGGTTGCGATGGTGAACTTGAATATTAGTTGTGCTCTTTCAGAGAAAGTTACGCTAATTACACTGACTTGCCACGCAGTATTAAATATAAGGAGGGCGTTCGGTCTATGGATGGCGAAAAAGGAATCACATACCGCTACCACGCGCATAGAAAATTTGATGGAGGGGAATCAGCCTTTCTTAGAAAACAGTTTCTTATGGATTCTTAATGTACATAGGCGAATGTCCCAAATTTAATTAACTAGTCCCAGTCCCTACAGTTTCAGTCTCTAGACAGTCCCAGTCCCTACAGTCCCAGTTCCTATACAGTCCCAGTCCCTAGACAGTCCCAGTCCCTAGACAGTTCCAGTCCCTAGGCCTAGACAGTTCCAGTCCCTAGGCCTAGACAGTTCCAGTCCCTAGGCCTAGACAGTTCCAGTCCCTAGGCCTAGACAGTTCCAGTCCCTAGGCCTAGACAGTTCCAGTCCCTAGGCCTAGACAGTCCCAGTCCCTAGGCCTAGACAGTCCCGGTCCCTAGACAGTCCCAGTCCCTAGGCAGTCCCAGTCCCCAGACAGTCCCAGTTCCTAGACAGTCCCAGCGAATCTAGGGGCGTTTACACAGGGAAGATACTATAACTTTTGCAAATGGCGGCAACTGTCACTTTTGTTTTGATATTTTTGTGAAGTAAACAGATGCAGAATACACGTCGACAAGCCATGGGACGCGGTACTACTCGAGATCGTGGAATACTCGTGACTATTTTTTTAATGAAAAATCCGTCATTGATTTTGGCGCAGACCGTCCTACGAGCTACGACAATTGGTCTGAGGCGTTTAGCCACTCACCTCGAAGAGACTGGAACAACACGTGACAGAAGAGGTGCCGGAAGTCCCCGTAGTGCTCGTTCCGACAAGAATATCGCCACTGTGGCTAAAGATATCGTGGATGAGCCGTCAATGTTGACCAGACAACCGACATGCCATTTGCCGAGATTTTATTGCCTTGCCACAAATTGATGAATTGGGAGCGGGACATGTGGTTCGAAATGGACGGTACAACCGCGCACATTTCCGGGTCGCCGATTGTCTCGCACTGGTCGGCAAGTCCACCCCATTTCAACGCTCAAGACTTCTTTCTTTTGGGTTTTTGGAAGTCACGGGTCTATCAGAACAAGCCACAAACTCTGGAGGCACTCAAAGTGAATAACCGAGAAGAGTGCGACATATTATCGCACGAAGTTCTCGCCAAAGTGATTGAAAATGCAGTAAAAAGACCCCAAATGGTCATCATATAGGGAAGTTGAAATTAAAAAAAAATAATTAAAAAAAACTGTCGGACGTAGAGCAGTCCCGATAATTTTTTTTCTCATCTACACTTTATTCTCAATGTTTGTGATTTTATTCAGATTTTTCTGGGCGATATTTTCGGAGATAAATGGAAGGACAGCAACTATTAACATTTTCCCATTTAACCCCCCAAAACTAGCCCCCCAAAGTCGAAACTCAGCTTTTTAAGTTCTGGTCTGTGTTTGGGCCACTGGTTGCGACAACTGTTCCAAATTTCAATAGTCTACGTCAAGTAGTCTCTGAGAAAAAGGCCTGTGACAGACAGACAGGCAGACACCGAACTGATTCCATTAGTGTTCCGTTTCATCATCATCATTTGCACTTGCAGACCCGGAGGTCCATTGTGAGTCCCCTCATAGTTTGGGAGTCAATCCCTCTACATTCTACAAGCTCTACCTAGAGAAAAGTTCTAAAGCCCCATTTAGATGATCAGTTTTAGTTTCAGTTGACAGTTCTGTTGACATTTTAGTTAAAAAAGGTATTGCATTTGGACTTCAGTTCGGTATTCAGTTGAGCTTTTATTTTTTTACTTCTGAGCAGTTTAACTGACAACTGAACTGAAAACTGATGGGAATTCCATAAGTTTCAGTCTCAGTTTCAGTTAAACGTTTCTGTTAAACGTTTCAGTTTTCAGCAGTTTAACTTAAAGCTCAACTGAAAGCTCAACTGAAACTGAAACTGAACTGATCATCTAAATGGGGCTTAAGAATGTAGTGAAACGGAAACTCCTGCACAGAAAACTGTCGACACTTTCTTCCATTTTCTTGAAGAGTCTTTACAAAGTTTGACATTGCTCCACATTTACTGTCAGAGTTAATCGACAAAAATTGCTGTAACTTTTTGCATTCTAGAATTATTGTTCCCTTTAAATCCTTTTTTTCATATAAATCACTTTCTTACAAAAATCTTCGACTCAATTCGTTAGTACTTCCAACTCCCATTCTGGGGAATTCTTTGAAAGTGAAAGCGCATTCCTTCTCGTTCGTCATCATTAAAAGTCGTCGAACACTGCCCCACTCACGCAGGGAAATCCACTTGTCTGGAGTGATTATGCTCGTATTTCTGTTTTTCCCATTTTCCACTGCAAATTAAATCCATTTATATCCGTCGGATACAAGTGGATGCATTTGCATTAATCATAAGATTCGCGCATGTACTTGTATTGCTACGCAATGCATCACGCACTTGAAAAACACGCTCCCTGTGAAAGCGGGGTGCGAATATTTTCCCTTTTTTTTGCAGAAATTGCATGCCGCACGTGGACCACAGGAAAATGTTTCCCTTACATTGTATACGCCATTTGTCATAATTAAAAATTTAAGTGATCTCCCCCGTGAAGTTCACCCCCTAGTCGTATACCGGTGTCGGTTGGTCTCGTCTGGTTTTTGTCGAAATTTGATTTATTCATGTGTGTTTGCTGTTTGTGATCTCATCAATAATTTGCGTGTATCCAATTACAGAATGCACTCGCAAAAAAAAGGAGAGAATAGTCCTGCGAATAAAAAAAAATTCAATTAAATTAATTTCGTGTTTTTAAGCACGTGCCACTTTCACTCCAACGACACTGCAAGTATAATTTATATAAAAACAAACAAAAAAAAAGTAGAAAAAGTGCAGCCACTTTAATTCAATGTGTAACGGTTCTAGGTACAAACACACGTAATAAATAAGTAACACGCATGCGGTGTCCTTTTAAAGGGAAAAATAAATGCAAATATTGTGAAGAGACGGGTGGGGGGCAACTGGAGCATTAATTGCAAAAAAAAATGTAAATCAAAAAAACACGAAGAAAGTGAGGTCTGCTTTGTGTCCCACAGGAGTTTGTCATGCAAGCAACATGATGACGGGCGCGTAGGGTTTTTTTTTGTGTTAATCATCAGTTCTCGACTCCCTTGGCGGTGCTAACGAATGAAAGGGGAGGCGCAACAAACACATGCACATGTATAGGAAAATGCACAGTCGCATGTCGTCTGACGTTTGTCATGCAAATTTCATGAAGTTACACAGAACTAAAAGGGGAGACGAATTTGTGGGTGGAAATGGTCGTTGTGGTGAGTATAATCAGTCCCCTATCGAAACCACAAATACGATGGATTTGGAAATTCGATGTTCGGATTAGGGTTAACAATTACAAAGCCCGTTTCAAAATATGACTTAAAAAAAAAAACGCGTAGCATTACTGAAGCCAACAAAAAAGCAAAAACGTCCCGCTAGCTTCTCGGCAAACCACAGGAATGAACACTGAAAAAAACTCAGAAACATCTAAGAAGAGCCACGTTATCCAGCTTGATATCCTTTTATGGACTTAAAGGTTTTTTTCGACTATTTTTTGTCTTGATTAGTAGAAGACTCATTTAAAAATTGTAGCCACTCTTTTAAGGCCTAACAAAAAGGTCTGAAAACTTTTTAAGTGGAGTACCACAAGACTGCATTTTGGTACCCATGCCTTTTATGTGGTAGTCAGTGATATTTTTCGTGCCGTCCTGTCCTGCAATATCTTTTGATGCGATGGACAATTTTTGCGTCAACGTAAAATAATGTCTTACAACTTGGAATCCAAAGAGAGTCAGATAGAATCTGCCTGAAAATTAATACGTCGTCGTCAAGATTCAAGTGATAGGGACGCGGCTTGCTTCTCTTCCATTTAAATATATAGTACAACCAGTCTATGGTAGGTGTAAAACTGTAACTCTGCTCCTCTTGCAAGAGTGAGCGGTCTCGTCTTGTGACTGATTGCGCTTGGGGGCATCGGTTTTAGTTAGGTCGCGCTTAGTCAGTTATTCGTTGTATTCTTCAACGACTGCCTGATATTTTAACTTGTCAGCTTGGTCATGATCCTGAACCGTACCAGCCGCCTCATTTTTAGCAATCTTGCTAAGGATCGACTATGGCTGATGTCCCGTATTTTGAATGTGGTTTTTGGTGGTTGAGACAACGTAAGCGTGCTATTGCCGGCACTTCCTGCGCTGACAAGTTTTTCCTGCGTCTTCTGACTGGAGACAAACAGCTCTTCTTCTGAAGAGTTGCCTATGGCATACTCGTCGTACTCGGTTTTTTTTTTTTAATTTTTGTAAGGGTTCATCTGGTCCCACGAGTAGCGGAGAAAGGAGGTCCACCTGAGCAGAGATCCGCAGTACGCAGGTAAGGCTGGCTAATCCGGAGGTCGCCAAGTATCCGGATACTCCGTCAAGGACTCAGCTATTTACAATGGGCCCTCAGCCAGGTTGATTCTTGGCACGGCTCGCATAACATATTAATCCGGTTCAATGGGAGGGAGAGCATATGATGAACTTCAGCTACATACAATTAAAACTTTTCCAATAATCTATACTATAGCATCTATCTGCAACTCCCCAATGCTTGGAGCTTATCCCCCACCCCTCAATCTGTAGATACAGAGATAAATCAGCACATTTAATCAAATAAAGTTCGCGAAACACTCTCACCCTAATTACATATTTAATCCAAACATAAACCATCATCCTGTTATCCTAGCTTTTAGTTGGCATTGCAACTAAGTTTCAAGTTGCACAAATCATGCTCGTAGGTACATGTGTATGTATCTACTGCCACCTCCCGAAATTTAATTGAATTTATTAGCCAACATTACACACTCCAAACCCAACACACGTCCGGAACTATAATTTTCCATAGACGCAACCCATACACACAGTAGACGCTTGTGTGGATCCGAGTAAATATACAAACCCGAAAGGGACATTTTACGTACGTTACCGACCCAGCCCCCATAGACGGTCTTCCTCACCCCCAAATCGACTTGCGACAAAACACATACTAATTACGTTAACGCAAAACGTGACATTCAAAACCTTCAAATACTTCTCCTTCTCAGTAAGGACTAAGAACACAACGATGCAATGCATACATATGTATACCGAGTATCTACACGCTAAGGACACGCCGCTTATATAATAAAAATCCATCGTAAACTTTTATTTTTGGTAATTTTACCACCACCACTGTCGGCGCGTAATCGTCAAGACGCAAACTTTCTTGAGCGAGAAGAAAGGATGATTTTTTTTCAAGCGTCATCGTATCCTTTTCCAGGAATACAGAAACATAAAAACCATCTTAAGACGCACACGGTGTACGTAGTATAGGTAAATATGTAACGCAACGTAACATACTTGTACGAGTATATGTTATGCGTGCTAGAGATGGGTGAGTCTGGGGGGGGGCATCTCTTGTTGCAATAACATTGTGACAGTAGCTACCCAATGCAAACGGTATTTTTTATGATTGGCACAAATAGCTTTTGACAGAGTTGGAAGTTTGGTAGTATTCTCCTCTTTTATTAGCTCTGTGGGTGCATTTGCTAGACGGGAAAAAAAGTGCACTGAACTTTCTTTTATTGCCGAGTATCGTTAGGAAGAAAAAGAGGAAAAATATATTTTCTATAAGATAGGTAGAACGATATGCAGGTACGCTACGTTACGTTCATTGAAATTGAACTGACAAAGATAATATGAGACAGTTATCTACAATTGCAGCAAATAAAATTGATGGGCACAAGAATGTTTGTAATGTACATACATACGAGTATGTGGAAATGTTGTCGATTTTACAATTAAATTAAAATTTAAGATGAATGTGAAAGGGTATTTTCCCGGACTTGATTTAAACTACACGATTTAGTCAAATTCTGTTTCCGTACGATAAAATTGCGACTTTTACATAAGTGCTTGGCTACACGATCATTAACATACCGATTCTTTTCAGTGAGACAGGCACATTTTACTGTGAGTTAAAACGAGAAGGGTTGATTTCACCAAAAAACCCTTCTCGTTTTAACTCACATAAAATGTACCTGTCTCACTGAAAAGAATCGGTATGGAAATGATCGTGTAGCCTGCTACTTGTTTAGGCTAAGAAAAAGTTTGCATAAAAAAACTATTATAGCGGTTTAAAGCTCTCTTAATGAACATACATATGTATGTGTATCTGGCAGCACTGGGTAGTGAGGTAAATGACAGTTCATTTGTAGTATTCAATTTTCTTTTGACAATTAAAAGAAGAACATTTGTTTTAAGAAATTGTTCAATTTAGCTACGAAACCCATGGAAAATTTGCGGAGAAAGGACGATGCAGCATCAGGAAAAGGGAGCGTATCGGAATCCCGCTTTTTAAAATCCCGTTTTTTAAGAATCCCGAAAAAAAAGTTTTAAAATAACGTCTTCTAAGATCCCGTTTTTTTAAAATACCGCGTCTTAAAATCCCGTTTAATCCCACTTTGCCCGTTTCTCAGCATCCCAATTTTGTATTTCAACAAATTCATCTTCCAAAATTTAATATTGCTTGTTCCATTTTCTAGGAAAGAAATAAGAAAAGTTCCTTTAAACGGAAAATTATGAAAAATATGTCCAAATCAGGTTTTATGCGTAGTATCGCCCACAATATACAATTGAACTAATTACATAAAAAAAGCTTGGTTGTTCCATTAATATTTCAATGTATGTTAATATTTAATATACAACTTCTGAGTTTTATGACCTTTAGTTTTTTATTTTTAAATGAATATAATTAATTTGCTTACATATTCATTGAATTGTTATACATATGAGTTATTAATAAAAGGTTAGTGCATATTACCTCTGTTTTTATTTCACTTACATATTTCTATTTTTTTTATAATATCGCTTTTGCAATCAGAACTATTTGTTTTATTTTAAAAAATGCCTTGCAATCAATTGCATGTTAAACAAATTTCGCGCGAAATTTCGTATCATACCGTTGACGACATACCATTATCGTTGTACCGGCAAGCTGCTTTCCAGCAGGACAATGTATCCTGTTATAAGCATAGGTTTCCATACAAAAGTCTCTTTTCCATAACTAAAATGTGTCCGTTAGCGCAGAAAATGTGCGAAGAAAAAGAAAAACTGGCTAAAAAAGGCGAGCGAAAGTAAAGAAACCATTGCTTACAGCATTTTTTTCTGGTCCTGTCGTAATAGCTCGAACAATTTTTCATTGCGAAGTAGTTGAAAGCAATGGTTTTGGTCCAGATTTTACTGTTTTAACGGCACATTTTTTTGTAATTGCTTACAGTTCTAACTGAAATTCCTTATTTTGCTGAAATTTGGCGATGAGATTACCCTCGGAACAACAATTTTTTGATTTCGGCCAACAAACCGTTAGAAATTGGTTTCATAAGGAATATTGTCCTTTTTCGAATATAAAGTAAAAACCATAGTTAAATTATGAAAAAAAGGCGTGAGTACCAGGTACTCGTGAAATTTGATACGTTTGTGTGTGATGGCGGATAAACAGATCTCTCTTATAAAGGGTGATTTTTTAGCTGGTTTGGTTTTGGCAACACTGGTTTTGACAGCTGACGTGTGTTTAGTACCTTGTGTCACTGTCAAACAGCTTCAGTTTGGTTTGCAATTTAACCATGGATCGTCTTACAAATGAACAACGCTTGCAAATTATTGAATTTTACTATCAAAATTCGTGCTCGGTTCCGAGCCGAGGATCCGCTTTTTTATCGAAAAATTGTGTTCAGCGATGAGGCTCATTTTTGGTTGAATGGGTACGTAAATAAGCAAAATTGCCGCATTTGGAGTGAAGATCAGCCAGAAGCATTGCAACAGCTACCAATGCATCCCGAAAAAGCCACTGTTTGGTGCGGTTTATGGGCCGGCGGCATTATTGGGCCATATTTCTTCAAAGATGATGCGAATCGCAGCGTTACTGTCAATGGTGAACGCTACCGAGCGATGATAACAAACTTTTTTTTGCCCGAAATGGAAGTTCTTGACTTGCATGATATGTGGTTTCAACAAGACGGTGCCACATGCCACACAGCACGCGAAACAATGGCGCAATTGCGAGGCGAGTTTGGTGAACAGTTAATTTCACGTTTCGGGCCGGTCAATTGGCCGCCTAGATCGTGCGATTTGACACCATTAGATTATTTTTTGTGGGGGTATGTCAAGGCTAATGTCTATAGGGACAAGCCCGCTTCGATTGACGCACTGGAAGCCAACATCCATGCATTCATTCGTGAGATACCGGCCGATATGTGTGAAAGAGTATGCCAAAATTGGACTCAGCGGATGGGCTACCTGAGACGCAGCCGCGGTCAACATTTGCATGAAATTATCTTTAAACATTAAATTGCAAGGTTCAAACTATCGATTCAAATAAATATTTCATTCATTTTTTCGAATTTTTTGTGTTTTTTTTTTAAAAAAAGTTCTCAACCTCTTAAAAAATCACCTTTTATTTAGAGAATTATTTACAGAAAACGCATTAATACTAAGTTTGGTTACGCGTGACGGAAAACGGCGAAAAATTTGCCCATACCGAGAGCTAAGATGTTTACACATCAAAAATATTGTAATTACAAATTTGTGAAATAGCCCACTGGAGCAGATAGAGAATTCAAAAATTTGACCAGAAACCTGGTTGTTACTTCTTGGTCCATAAGGTTCGATTAAAATGTATTCTGCGTTTTGACCATCAAGACATGTCAATATCTCGCTATTAACATAAGTGCTGATCATTCCAAGACGACAAAATAGCTCGCTCACAAAGCCAAGAATTCTCACGGTTTGCTAGTTGCGATATGCATATGTAACGGATGAGATAAGTTCTTCGGTAGAAGACACTGTTTGGCACAAATAATGTGATAAATTTACTTGGCCATTTTCTTTCGGAACCGTTCCTACACCAATTTTAAGTAACAAATCAGAGAAATATTGTGTGATTGGATTGACCGTCAAGAACATTTGAGTAACACTGGACCAGAGACTTACTTTTTTCAGACAGGCGTTTACTTCGTCAGCTCTTGTACTTCGTGTCACTACTGATAACGTTTGCCTTAAGTCTCCGCAAAATAGTATTGTAATGCCGCCCATCGGTCTATCAGTTTGTCGTATATCCTGTAAGATTCTGTTAACAGCTTCCACTGCCTTACGGTATGCCATAGTGCATTCGTCCGACACAATTCAGGGAATGTTGTTTCAGGGAATGTTGTAAGCTAGACTTTCAGTGGTCTAATTGTATGGGCCTTTTAAACATTGCATTAGAAAGTTTACCACCGGACAGAAACGTAGCTACTATCCCTGACGACGCCACAGCCAAGGGCAATATTACATTGGCTTCATACTAATGAACAACAAATACTTATTCCAGATGACCTTCATTTAGCAAACACATATACATACATAAATACATACATATATGAACAAAAATGAACTCTTAAAACAACACGAGTTCATTTTGGGTAGAATATGTTTTCGATCGTTTTTTTTAAATTTTTTAATAATATTTATAAACTGCTCTGAAAATCCTCTTTCTTTTGACACCTAATTTGTAAAGATTGGTTGAGTCGGAGAGCCGCAAATGGTGATAATGATTGCAGAACATTGAAGTGAAAAGCATTATGAACATGTTAGAGCGCGCACATATACTCAGACACACACTATTGCAACGATACCCACTGCTGCTCGACTGCTGGCAGTGATCTCCACTGAAAGAAAATTGTGGGCGATGCATGGAATAATTGTTTTGAACATTGCTCAGCTTCAGAACAACGTAGGAGGATGTTTTATATCTCAAATGAATCAGGGACAAATTTACTAATTTCATCTGTTTTTTTGTTTTTCCATCAGATAAGCCATTATTGAGTTAGGGCTGAATGATTATAATTTTCCTTTCAAATATGTAATTTTTTCACCATTTTCTAAAAACCATGCAATTTTCCGGAATAAAAATTATAAACGTTGTTGAGGAGGAACTTAAGCAATCACTATGTCAATGCTTCATCAAAATCCGTCCAGTGGGTCCCGCGTGATGCGCCTCAAACAGTTTTTAATCTACAGTACTAGGAGAATCATATACAGACAACGCACTAATACCAAGTTTGGTCACGCGTGACGGATAACGGCGAAAATTTTGCCCATACCGAGAGCTAAGATGTTTACACATCAAAAAAAATAACACATGCAGGCTATATCGACTTCAAATTTGATAAAAAGTCAATAATTTTTACCTCCAAGGTGGAAAAAAAATCATCCTTAACACGCTTTTTGAAATTGGAATGGGAAACTCGGATAACTGATCAAATCGACTTTAAACAATTTTCACTGCTGCACTAATAACCAATTGTTGAATTTTCACTTTGAATGCATAACATTGAAGCTGAGAAAGATTTCTTTAAAATAAACCATATTGCTTTACATAATCACGCAGTAATGCAGAAAAAAGGGGGTTAGTTTGGCTCTCTCAGAAACATTTGATTGAACCTGTGAGTTACTGTATATGTACCACCAAAAGTATAAACATCCCTAACAACCAAAATTTTCCTCTGATTTGGTTGAAATCTGTACCAGATCGTCTTCCAACAATTTAGTAACGGTATCTTAATGTATTTCCAGCTATCAGGCATCAAATTTATTAGGCTATAGGTACCGTTTATTTTAAAGGTTTTGATTGTATGAAAATCACTAAACTTTTTTGCGTCCCGAAAGGGTTAAATGGAGATTTGTGATTCTTGTTAAGCTCTGCAAGATTGGAAAATACTGCGGATAATTGGAAAATTCAAACACTCGCTATTTCCTCAAACACCGAAGCCAATAGGTGAACCCTGCTAAACTGAAATGCATATGACAAGACACGTCAACGTTTCACCTGAAGTGACTATTACAATGCTATGAAAGCTTTAAAATAATAATAGGAAGGACTCTTCTCCCTCTCTACCGTTCAACGGCAGGATATTTTGTCAGCATACATAGTCACCTCCAATGTCAAGGTAATTTGCTATTGTCACATCGGACATAAATAGTATCTTCCCTAGCTATTGTTTCGCCTCTCGTCCATTTAATATGAACAATAACTCTTAAGGACACCATACTACCTACCTACCATTCTCTATCTATTGTGGAGGATATTTCCATTTTTTTATCATCCTATGCTGGTGTGTATTTAAATGGAATACGTATACCAACAAAACAACATGTTTTCATCCTTTTGGTTCATGTTTTTGTCATAAGTCCTTCCCAAATGGCATGTGCAGCACAACACCGGCGTCAGTGGCAGCCACTCTGTTATCTAAGACCATGTCCTTAACAAATGGCAAGGATATACGCGCATCGTACGAGTATATGTCAAAATGTATGTCCCCGTATGTATATTTTCTTGAACACAACCAAATCTTATGGGTTCAAGTTCCTTCCTGAGGAGGATATCGATCTTTTTATCAATACGAGTACCATGGTGAAATTGATGTTCCTTCAGCTTCTCCCTTCCCACGACGAGTACAACAGAACTGCCGTCATCTGGTATGTGTGACGATGGTCGGTTGAAACTCGAGAAATGGTAGGCATGTGACATGACTACCATTATTGGAGAATGTTATTGGAGTCAAATGGAGCTCCTCGATTGGGGAAAGAAAATAAATTTAAAGGATGTGTCTGACGGAGGGAAAGATGGCTTTTGTTGGCAAAGTTTTTTTTTTTTTTTCTCTTAGTCCTTTTTCTTTTTCTTCTTCGAGGAACTTTAATTAAATGAAAAGACAAAACGAATAACAAAAAAGAAAAGAAAAGAAAAGACGAACGCAAAAGGATAGATGGACAAGGATCTGTATACTACACGGTTGGTTTCTGAAGAATTGTTCGAAACTATGCGGATCATAAACTGGCTGAATGGTGGAATGAATGAAGTCAGCAGAGATGAACGACGCAACAGAAAAGAGGGACCGAAGAAAAATAGTGACAATGCGAAGAATGTTGATTGTCTATTAAGCTCGTATCGCTTTTAAACGTTTGCACCGCTGCTTTTGTTGAGTGAGTTCTGCTTTTGTGCAAGTTTATCTTGTTTCCTAGATAAGTCTAACCACTTGTTAAGGATAATCAACTTATGATAGGGCATCAGTCCGCTGCAGGTGACTTCCAATTTATTCTGAAACTTAGTTTTTGTGTCTCAAAAGGACAAGTGCCCCCCACAGAAGTGGTAAACTTATTTCTTGGATATACGCATTAACAATTTTAACCATTTAGAGATGACGAAAGTGTTGGAAAAACATTCTGCTGACTTTCAGAGTTGTATGCCGATATTGAACTCAACAATCTGAAACACACCACTCATCTGCCCGAGCTACCACTTTAGGGATTCTGTTACTCCTAATGTAATACTCGTAGTACTAGACCCGAAAGACTCGGTTTACACTCGTTATGCCAACATTTTTTACTTTTCTGATCATATTCTCGATGTTTTCTTCTTAAATGAATCCTAAGTTTTTCAAAATAATATTTTTTCAAATTTTACCTTATCTTACCCAAGTCTATGGAAATTTTCCAAAGTTGTTCCCATATTAAAAACTGCCAACTCCACACCCAAAGAATACCGGCCTATTTCAATTCCTCCATTGATCTCAAAAGTATTTGAAAAGTTAATAAGTAAGCAGATTTCTGAGTTTTTGTCCACTTATCGTCTACTCACACCACATCAATCTGGTTTGAGAGCTCAGCATTCCTGCTCCACCGCACTTTTGAAAATCGTTGATGACATACGGCTTCAGATTGATAAAGAGAATGTGACCACTTTGGTGCTTTTGGATTTTTCCAAAGCATTTGACACTGTTCCGCATAATATACTTTTGAATAAGTCAAAAATTAACTTCCACTTCGACACCACTGCGTTGAACCGATCTTCCATTCGTACTTGAGCATTGTAATATCCACATGTACGCTGATCACGCCCAACTTTATCTCAGCTACCCCATCAGATTAGTAGAAGATGCAACAGCTCGTATCAATGAGGACCTTTTAAATGTGGTAAATTGGTCTGAACGAAATCAGCTAAGACTATATTCTGGGAAAAGTAACGCCATAATAATCAGCAAAAAGTTATTAACACTTCTTGGCTGACCAGTGTGGTAGTAAATGACTCAAGACTCGAATACTGTAAGACAGTAAGAAATTTGGGAGTATCTTTTAACCAAACTCTGACGTGGAGTGACCACGTATCTCGAGTATGGAGCACTGCGAGTCCTTTACTTATCTGGAAGTTGTCTGCCAATCAAAATTAAATTAATGCTGGCAAAATCGCTTGTTCTTCCAACCTTACTCCATGGAAATCTATTTTTTTGCGGCCTTGACAGTTGTAGCCAAAGAAAGCTTCAAGTTGCGTTTAATAATGTTGTTCGTTTTGTTGATGTCCTACGCAGGTTTGATCATGATTCCAGATACACCGATAGTATTTTCGGAATGAGTCTAAAGAACTACCTTAACTTCGGTATTTTAAACTTCCTTTTTAAAATAATGGAAACAAAAACACCTGATTATCTTCGAGAAACTGTATTTCCCTGTCTCACAGAGAAGCAGAGTTATGATACTGCCTTCATTTAGGTATACTGTCTCAAGGAGACAGTTCTTTGTCTACGCAATCAGTTTGTGGAATTCACTACCAGCTAAACTGAGGAGCACGGTTGCCGTTTTGGTAGATTTCTACCAAACATGGTAGGTTTTTTCAGCTTTGGTAGGTTGGTAGGCTTTAATTCGAATTGGTAGTTTTTTTTTTACAAATCTGGCATGAAAGGCAATTAACCCAAAAACATTTGTGCCAATTCAACTCGTTTAAACGCATTGGCGCAAATTCATAGTCAGATAAAGCCGACAATAAAATATTTTATTCACCTACATAATCTAAAATATATCTTTTACTATTCATAGTCACCTTATAGTCGACTTTAAACTTATAGCCGGCTCTAAATATTAAAATGAGCCAATCGTCACTTTAAATAATTAGAGTCGGCTCTAAATTTCTCTTGCTTTACAAAAACATCCCAAAGTCGGCACTAAGTCTGCTTTTACACTTAAGACTTGTGAGTCTAGACTTTTTTCGAATATATATATATTGGCTTATGTTTTACGTTATTTAAAAAAAAATGTTGCTTTGGTATGTTTTTCTCTGGTTGGTAGGTTTTGCTGGGAAGTACGGTAGGAATTTTTTTTTGCGAGTGGCAACCGTGCTGAGGAGTTTGAACAGCAGTATCAGTTTTAGGAAGGCACTCTTAAGTCACTATGGAAGATAAATTCGCTCTTCATTATACTCAAAACATGCACTATTTTCACTTTTTGTTTACTGTTTCTTCTTAACTTTACTTTTATTTAGTTTAAATTGTATTCACCTAATTTAATTTTTAATTTAAATTTTTTTTCTAAAAATATCTTTACATACCTGTAACCTGTTAACCTGACCACAATTTTGTATTAGGTGTAGATTTAAAAGACACACTTCATTGTCTTATTATACTTAATGTGATGAAATAAATAAATATCAAATATCAAATATCAAATATCAAATATTTATTAAAAGTCGTATTTCAGTCCAGCAAAGCGTAAAGCTAAGCTAGTCAGTTCACAAGAACCAACGCTTTGGACCGTTTTAGCTTTTTCCTCTAAGCATACTTAATTTAGGTATTTTTGGTATCTTGTGAATTTGTACAAATTTTCACAAATTCCTGTTTGGTAGGTAACCCAAAAAAAACAATTCCTAAAAAAGAGAGCCAGAGAAGAGTGTCAAAAATGTCCCCTCAATTGAGAAACTTGCGAATTGTTACGAGTTCTTATACCATTGTTCGGTTGAAGTGTGGTAAAACCTGTCTAAACAGCCATCTATCAGTTTCTGTCAGTGAAATAAGTTGTCGTAATGCATTGTTAAGTGGAAAACAAAAACCAATTGACAGCTTATACTCACAAAATGTCAAAAATGTGACTCAACGCGTCGATTATCCGATAATTTCGTCCCAATGCTATAATTTGACAAGTGGGTAACCGTAACAGTAAAGATACCAAACAGACTCTTTTTTTTAAACATTTTTGGCAGTTTCTGAACTTGTCTTGTTTTTTGACATACGACTTTCATCTCTCATATTTCGGACAAGATTTGTTCTACGTTTATGTCTTGTCACACAAACACTGCACTGAGCCACGCAGTTCGATCACTTTATGCCAAACTTTGGTTATTTTCTGAACCTTCAGACTTATTTATTCTAAAAACGGTCGAAACCGTTTTGCCTGGGCTGAAAAGAAAACTCTGTAGACGCTGAATTTAACTATTTTCACGCTGAATTTAGCTATGATAACATATATATTTGATATATACATACAAATATTTTTTTGCTAATTTTTGACGTTTTTTGAATTCTACTTTTAAACGTTAAATTGCCAGAAAAAAGCTTGACATCTACTTGAAGATCCGAGAGTCTAGACATTTCGTTACTTTTCTATATGTTATGTTAGGTTAGGAATCATTTCCACTGGGATACCTGAAGGTCCATTGTAAATCGGACCTTTTTTTTAGGTTTACGCTAAATGTTGGAAGTTTTTTGGTTTGCCCATCCTTAAAAAAAGGCGTGAGCATCAGGTACTACAGGTATCTACTAAGAGAATCATATACAGAGAGCACATTAATATTAAGATTGGCATGACGGGCGACCGCGACCCCGAAAAAAGTGCCCATACCGATATCTAAGATGTTTACATATCAAAAAGGAGTTGGAATGACAAAACGTAGTGAATTTTAGTACACATAAAAAGTACAGTCAATAAGCTGTAATATTTTCGGTACCGATGTTGTGACTGCTGTCAACCTAAGCTCCTGGCCAGACCAATAGAGCGCCTACTCGCCTTTCTTTTGAAATGACAAACAAGATGCATTAAAATGGTTTTTTTTTCATCTTTCTGTGCGATGGACCAGGCAAAACATTCAAACTGTCAGAACTCTTCTTGATATCTGCATCACAATGTCAATCCAATAAATCAAATTATTCAAAAATGATTTCTAATTAAAAACAACATGACCAAGATTTTCTGAAACTTTGAGAAGAAAACTCCTAGCCCCTCCGAACTGGCAGCGTCAACAAGCCGTTGCTTCATCATCATACTTCTCCAATTCATAATAACGACGGTCACACTTGTCACAAAATATTTTCTTAAATAAAACTCAGAAACATTGGTAGATCCGATCCGATACCACTGTCCCGGCGGCAAGTCATTCCCATGTCAAAACCCACTTAACTCATCCGCTGTCGACGGGAAAGTCAAAGAATTTTTCTTACCAGTCCCAAATTCCTCTGTGATTTTCCTAGAAAACCATCGCCTCGCAACTCCCTCTGGAATAACTTTTCAAAGTCAGCGGGCAGCACACATTTTGTTGGCGGTGGTGGTGGAAAACTTTATATCAACAAAAAAAAAAAAAACTGTCGAAACAAATTTTCATATTAAAAACGGGACATAGCTTAAAAACCATCGAAACGATTTTCATTTTTTTTTTTCCGAACAAACCAGTTACTTGAAACAAGGGGAACGGAAGGAAGTACTGAATTTATCCAGAAAAGTTATAGGAATTTCCATATATTTAAAACGGCGAGTAAGGAATTCCAATTCCAACACTCCTCGCCGTTGTATTTTGTATTTTTTTTGAAACAGTTCATGGAGTCTGCAGAGAGGTGTGAGGGTGCAAAAACGAAATTCGTTGGACGCGAAAATTTAAATGGTTTGGACAAAATAAAGAGAAAAGCCAAGTGATGTAGTGGAAAAATAAATAAACAAATTTTGCGGGAGTGCAAAGCCAACATTAACATGACCAGAATGAAATTTTCCGCAACGGAAAATACAGAAGTAGAAGGGAAATGAAGAAAAATAAATGGGAGTTTCAAATAACAATTAACCACGTTAATAGAGGAAGTCATTGTAAAATGGCACAGGGATGGGTCGGAGGAGGCGGCTTTTGTTTTTGGACACATGGTACATACATACAATATACAGCATGATCGGAACTATGGCAGCTGCAAAGTTGAATACGGGTAACGAAAAATCAACAACGTTTATTCTTTAATAGAAAAGTCCAACTTGAGAAGCTAAGCATTAGAAATGACACTCAATATGTGTATATCCTCGTAAAAACATGTCTTGGTAGATGGTAGCTCCATCCATCGTTGCTGGTTCTAACAGGGCCAACGAGGTATCACACTAGACCCGACTAGAGGGATGTTGATAGGAAGCTTTTGAATGGGAAAAAAAAAATATGAATGGATCAGAGTTGACATTGCATTTTCCAGGAAATAAACAATGGTGTGCATTTTTGTTGTGACTTACTGTTTCCAGATGTCTCTGTTATTTGTGTTTAAGAAACCAAAACTGTAGTATAGTAAGGTTGGGTTCTTTTAAACATTTGTAATACGACCGCACGTTGAACGAGGAAACGCCTATTTTGACGCTTATGGTTCTAAAAGTGGACAGACCTTATTTTTTCCGAATCTCGAGGATACAGTCTAAGACTCAAACGAACTGAACTCCGTGCTGATCTCGATTTAGTTCCAATTGACAGCTCAGTTTGTGAAAAAAATCAAGATCATTTCCAATGGATCTTGTGTGAATATCTCAGACCTTAGTGTGCGCCATCATATATATTATTTCTATAGTATAGGTACCATTTTCAGCTCTCACACTTAACCAATCTTAACAAATGAGATGTCAAGAGAAACAGAATTTCCTGGAGCAGTGTCGAATCCACTTTATAAAGTTTAACAAATTAAAAAACCGATCAAAACAAATATTCCACCCAAAATGAACTGAAAAGAATGAACACTTCCCATATGATTTCCATGGGTTTCCATGAGTTGACAGATGGAAATCATATGGGAAGTGTTTGTTGTTTTAAGAGTAAATTCCTTTAGGTTCATATAATATTGCTTTATGGAAATCATATGGGAAATACAAATCATATGATTTGGATGTTGGATGGGAAGTTTTGATTTTGGGGGTTGGATTTTCTCTTGCGAGGGTTCTCGCACGGGCACAGTAGTCTATATAAATATCACCGCCCGCAAAGCTCCGCGGATTTCAAGTAGAGATTTATCATCTTTTCATCGACTTTGAGGTGTTAGAATTTAATCACGGCACTATATTCGATTTTTTTCCATTTTTCAAAAAAACATTGACATCGATTGGCAAACAACTGGGCGTCGAAAATGACTGCAATTTTAGCGCTAGCTTTTCAAATAGAAGGCGCATCATCGCTGAACTCGGGGGCACCCGTCAAAAGGTGATCGCATCTAAAGACTCTCCCCGCGTCGAGGAGTTATATCCCCTTGCTCTGGATCATGGTTATTAATTAACTACTAGTGAAAGCATACGCGAACGACGTACTGCTCTTGCTAAGGGCGAATTCCTAGCCACTCTTAGCGAACTTGTGCAGATAGCCTTGAACACGCTAAACGTTTGGACGAAACAATGTGGTCAATGCTCAGAAAACCGAACTAAGGCATTTCACAAAGAAAAGAGCGATATGAGCCTTCAAGCTACCAATCATTGAGGACACCCCCCGTAAGTTGTCAGAAACTTAGGTTTCATACTCGATAGAAATCTTAACTGGAAGCTGAATATTAAAGAAAGGGTTGCCTTCTATATCTGCAGAAGATTCTTCGGAAAAACTGGCGACCCATGCCACGAGTAACACTCCGGATGTACTTTGCGATAGTTAGACCCATACTAATATACGGAGAATTGGTCTGGTGGCACGATGCGCCACTAAAATCATCAACTTTCAGGTTATGACCAAAGTACAGAGAATATAGAATGCACTGGAACAACCAGCGTGGTGAGAACAACGCCAACAGCGGGATTGGAAGCGATTATTAACCTTCTGTCTCTAGATCTCTACATGCGGGAGGCCGCAGCAAAGAGCGCTCTCAGAATTAGCCAGTCAAAGCACTGGAGACCGAATGCCAATGGACACACCAAGATACTTAGCAACTATGTATGTATGTATCTCAGTGGAAATATAATTTAGTCTACACTGTCCCATACTGGGATTTCGAAAGACCGTCCTAGTGGGCCTTTCCACGCAGATAGCAGTGGGAGAAAAATGAAGTGTCTTAGGACTCCAAGTCCATCTACACCAGGTCAAAAATGGACATACATACATATGTAGGTATAGGAGCGGTACGTTTCTCGGAGGAACTAAGAATAAGCAGCTCCACACAACTCCTAGACCACAGCAGCATTTTCCAAGTGGAGCAGCAGAGACAACAGCTGCCAATGAACTGCCTAGTCCGATGAATTGGAAACAGTAGGACCAGAATCAAACAAGTTGAACGATTGCTGGATATCAGCCGGAGACAAAAAGTGAAAAATTCTTAAAAAGGACGAATGCTTGCTTCAACTCTTCAGCATTCTAGACTGAACTATCAAATCTGAGAGGAGGTGAACATCTGTACAAGAGGAAGATTGGTCACACTCTCCAATGTCGAATTCAAAGATAAAGCTACTTTCCCAAACTCCACACAGTTCGCAGTCCACTTCTCCCCAACTTCGTATTCTGCGGACAAAAAGTGTGAAAGTCTTCAGCGTTCTAGACTGAACTATCAAATCCAGGAGGAGGTGAACATTTGAACAAAAGGAAGATTGGTTACACTCTCCAATGTCGAACTTGAAGATAAAGCTACCTTCCAAAAGTCCACACAGTTCACAGTCCACTACTCCCCAACTTCGTATCCTATATTCGGTTAAGTACTTTTTCGCCTCCCTATCCTTTAAATAATGATAGCCATTCGCCGCAAGTGTTTAACTCTCATTCTACCGTTGCGTGGATCCTTGGCGTTATAGTCGGCAAAATAATTTCCATAATTGACCCTTCAAAACCATTAAGGAATCTTTTCTTTCAAAACAACGACGCAACGTCAAAACTTCATCATAACCATATGTTCTCATTTCCAAGACAACAACTTCCATCCCATCCCACCAACATCCAACCAAATTGAGTAGCATAATTGTGTTTCTATGTAAAAAGTCTATAGTTCCTTCAGGAACAATGCAGGCGAATATATAAGCAAAAGGAATTCTTCCCGCGGCGTCTTCAACTTTCACATTCCACTATTCCTGTTGAACGTGCAGTACAAAGAAAAGAAGACCTTCTCCCACCTAAAACAGTGGGGTGATATGTATGGAGTGGAGTGTATCCTTAGGCACAACAGGAGCTACTATCATCCTCCAGCCATAGCCTGGTAAATCTAATCACAACCATGGAATCGTCGTTGTGTTACGCTGTGCGGTTGTGCTTCTGAGTCGACGAAGTCTCTTCCGTTTTATCGATATCACAGCAATCATCCGCAGAACCTCGCCCGCTCGTCCAACTGTCGGCGTCGTCCTCGTGGAGTGTAAATAATAAGAAGCAAAAAAAGGCAAAAAGAAAAGGAAATCCTCTCTCCAGCCTTCATTTCTCGTGTTCTATTTAAGGTTCATCTACCTTTGAGTGTATGGCGGTTGCTTCAAAATGGGAGAGAGAAAGGGATAGAAACAGGACATTAAAGCCTTCGGGCAAGGAAATATATTTTTCATTTCTTTATCTTGTTTTTTCGCTTCTGTCGCACCCTTCACCAAGGTCCTTTTAATTTTGATCGACTATAAAACTGATTTTTTTTTTATTTCGCCACCCACCCGGCAAGACACCTTTTTATTCTTTCCGCCTTTCTACAGATCCTGTCGACAAAGCATCGCTTCTTTTTTTGAAATGGGAATTTTATTACTCAACGGCGGCAATCTAATCTTGTACAACAACAAATCTAATAAAACATCCATCTCTATGGCCATCTAAAAAGGGTTGTTACAACATAATAAGGACCTTTTCCTCCATACACATGTACACGTCCCTGTAATTAATCGAATTCCAACCCTTTTAATTGCCCCTTTTAGGTAGGATTGCTGTTGCTGCTCCACGCCCGCTTTAGAAATGATGGCCAACCAGTTGCTTGGACCGGTGCGGTGTTGCTCTACGAGTATCTGCATCCCAAAAAAAAAAAACGCTTCGACATAACCATCTGCCGACGCGCGTTGGGGGAGTGTAAATTCAGTGATTTATACTGCGGCACAAGGGTTTAGAACGGTATATCCGACAAGGAGTGGTGGACGGACAATATATATGAGTTTTTGAGTGGAGATATTTGTGGTAAACTTTAATGGGCTTTTAAGGACCTTATAACGGTGCCTTAATGGCAGTATGCTATTGTGAGGGTTCGGTTGGAATATTTTCTTGTTGTCGTGCAATTGGGATTAGAAAATTTGACCTAATTGGTTGATAAAAGGTAAAAGGATGCGAGAAATTGTTGGAATAATAACCAAACGATGGGGGGCTGAGATGGAAGCATTTTGTAATTGATTTGCGGCTTTACTATGGGGCAAATAGCCGAATTCTAGAATTAGAAAGACTTGCTTGGGCAGTCGAAAAGAAGCTTTAAGATGCAATCGCCCGTTATCCTTTGAAGTGATTTTTTGCTCATAGTTCGGATTAGTTCAAAGTGTGTTCCTCAAAGCTCAGCCACATTAGTTTATCATTCTGTAGGTTAGAATTGTTCCAAAATGTGGGGAAAGACTCTAATGAATCATTCCCATCGATCTCATAGTCTTGATAGATGCTTTCCGTGATAACTTCCATAGTTCTTACTCTCAGCTTAAAACATTCGATACGGAATTCACCAGAGCGACGGAATCAGCAAAGCTATATACAGTTACGGACAAAACAACAAGACAAGTAGAGACCGTCCTCAACAACTTTCTTTTTCTTGTAAAAAAAAAAAAAAAAAAAAAAAACAAAGAAACAGTAATGCTAGTTTAGATAATTTGACTTATAACTAACTAACATGCCAACTATTCGGCCAAGAAGAATATCCCGCAAAGATGATGCCTGTTTAAGTCATTTGCAGGCGTTAAACGTGAGTTGAAACCGCCAGTCTGCTCCAGGACCGTACGAAGGAGACTTGAAGATCAGCATCGCTTCGGAAGAAGTCCCTGACAAGTGCCACTCGTTACCATTAGACACCGAAAGAAGAGGATGCAGCTCCCCAAAGAACATCTGGAATGGATAGTCCCGGAAAATTCAAAACATGGCGAAATATTCTTTGGTTGGATGAAACCAAGACAAATTTCGTAAGATCAGATGGCAATATGGGTCATGGCATGGCCATGGGTCATGCATCCAGAAAACGCAGCCAACAAGCCTCATCATAGAAGCAAAACCATCAAATATCGAGGCGGAGTGGTACAATGGTTTGGTGTTTTTCCTGGCATGGTGTGAGTCCAATCTTTTTGATCAAGGAGATTTTGGACCAGAATCTGAACATTAAAATGTTAAAAGAGGTACATAGGGATTGCCATTGAGGTAGCAATTTATGTAGGATAACGACAATAAGCAAACGGCGGTTAGAGTTAACAGGTAGACAGAGGAGTATAACATTCGTCTGATGAGCTGACCCTCCCAATCTTCAGGCCTGAATGCTTTGGAAAATTCGTGGCCGATGGTAAAAAAGTAAACATATCGAAGAAAAATTACGAAAATGAGAAGAACTCTGGAGCAATATCCAAGAAGCTTGGTACGCGATACCCACAGTGGAATTTTCGCCAAAGAAAACATCCGTGTAGTAGTTAAAAATAAGTGCGCAAATTCATAGTCAGACAAAGCTGACATTTAAAGAATTTATTCACTAGTTTCACTAGTTTTTTTCTCCTACATAACCTAAAATGTACTTTTTGCCATTCATAGTCACCTCTTAGTCGACTTTAAACTTATAGCCGGCTTGAAATTTAAAATGAGCCAAACGTCACTTTCAATAATTAGAGTCGGCTCTAAATTTCACATATAATATTCGGGTTTGTTCGTTCAAATCACTTTACAAAAACACACCAAAGTCGATACTAACTAATACACCAGCAAAAAAGTGTTAATGAATAACGAAAAGTTATAGCCGGGTTTTTTTATTTAGTGCCGGCTGTACCTAAAGTCGGCATGGGCTGACTATGAATTGGCTCCAAGGTGGTATGCTACAAAATACTGAGGAAAAAGCTGAAAACAGAACAACCCAAGTTTATTGAAGTGGTCTTATTGTTTGGTCCTTCATTTTTAGTTGTTACTTAACCTTATCGATCCGGAACGGGACATATTATGTAGGAGTATATCCCAGAACATGTTCAAAATTCCCAATGATACAACATAAAAATTATTTTTATTTTACCGCAGCGGCTTTTCGGAGCGAAAGGGTTTACTAATTTTTTACAGTCGACTCTAAGTCGAATTTTCATGGGATACCAAGATTTGTTCGAGTTAGACAGAGTTTTGGAAAAATTCGAGTAATAGAGAGAAACATTAATTTTTGTTTTAAAACGTTTGTTTAACCCATTTACGTCTGCTGTACCCAATTGGAGCGTTTTTCTGTAATTTTTAGTTAACCTATTAATCATTTCACACTTCTTAAGTAGTTAATATAAAATTATTTAGTTCTGTTGTCATTTATATCCAGTTTTTTTTTACGTATACTCATTTGATTTTTTAATAAAAAAAGGCTAATGTAGTTACAAAAAAGTTTTATACTAATTTGTTGTTATTCAAATTTTCTGTTAAAGTACCTTAAAGATAAAAACAATACATTTTGAATAAACAAAAAACTAACTTCATGTAACTTACATTTTTTTTTTTAATTGATCTAGCTACAAACATGCACATAAAGACTGCATCAGCTCTGTTGAACAGCCTAGAATCAACTGATTTTGAAATTCCAGCTAGAATCTTAATAAAAATAAGTTCTTTTTAAATACATACTTACATGGAACCAACAACACAAAGAAAAGGATACCTAACAATGCTTTTTTTTTGTTTTTGCGTTGCAACACCTAAAAAGTTTTTCACAGTGCCCACCTCTTCCGAATGCCTGACAAGCATTCAAGAGTATCATTTGTTATATAAAGCTTCCCAACTCGCCGTTCGAAGACGGCAGAAAACTGTAGGTCCCTTAAATTCGTGCAAAAATTTAACGCGCACACACAAATGGTTGCGGGAAGCTAGGCTTGGTTCTACCTAGGACTGCTGAAGCCAAATATTTATTTTTTACTTATATCTTTTTATGGAGGTACCAAGAATATGAATAGGAAGAAACACGACAAGCTGACGATGATGGCACACGACATCTTTAGGGTATTGAAGTGTGTAGGTACTTCATGGTTAGTCGTTATGTCATATACCTACTGAAATACGAATTCCCAATTTTGTTTTGTGCTAAACAAATCTAGAGAATGTGTTCGAGTTAGAAAGAGTTTCGACTTAGAGGGAGTTCGACTTAGAGTATGGTTTTTGTATGGAAAATTGAAGGGAATGATAAAATATGGCGAAAAAATTCGAGTTAGAGAGAAATTCGACTTAGAGAAATTTCAACTTAGGGAAAGCCCACTTTATTTGGATTTTCTTTATTTATTAGTTTACTGTTTCTGATAAGGTAAATATAAAGAAAAAAAAATTATTCAAAAATGTTTGAAAATTTGACTTTGTTAATTAAATTTCCAAAATACGTTCGGTGGTCTTACTTTTTGTCCGTAACTGTATATCACACTAACTCTTTCTATTAGGATAACATCAACCAGTATATAAATAGATTGAGAAGGACCAAATGAACTGGAGTAAAAGGAATCAGGGCACATTGAACAGAGAATTTATCATCCACTCAAACTCCAATGATTCAAAGTAATGCTACAGATCTAGATCTAACTGACATACTGTAAATGGAGTTTCAGTTCAATGTTACTTAACTAACGGTTTAGCTACGCAGAGATGGACTTTGTACAATCTGTGCTTCCACATCTGTCAATAACAAAATTTTTCAAAAGCTCTGTATAGTGTCTAAATCCCGAGTTCACCTTTTTCTTTGGGCTTGACTATCATTTCAGTCGTTAACGTTTACAACTACTTCCCCTACACTTACTACATATGTATAAAGTTTCCCTTTTGTTAGACAATTTTCCCACAGAGAGCAATTTAAATAAGCACAATCATATCCTTCCACGTAAAATCAAAATTATAACCGTTAACCTTTATGAGCTCCACCAAATGCAAAGCAAAGCAATAATCATCTGCCACTTAGAATCGAGATCACATCGTGTCGTCAGGTTATCGAATTCACCTTATAACCTTGTTACCCTATACACGCCAGACGCCACCATCCAACCCCCCTAAAAGGACATCTGTGCAATAAAATCGTAACACGCTTCATTTAACAAATTCCCATTCTCACATGATTATCATTTGCTTGCATACGAATCCTTTAAATTTAACCTGTGGATCAACCCATTAGCCACCCTGTCACTCCTTCAATTTTAAAATAACTGCATGAACAAAAAGAAGCAAAACAAGTCCTTTCACCCTTTTGCCATCGGAGATTACGAGATGATTGCATATCATTATTTCCTTTTTTTTTGATTATCATCTCCAAGCCTGTTGGAAAGTGAGAAATACGCTGGAGTCTTAGTTGTACTTTCCGTTGTTTCCCATGCCATATTTCAGTCACATCCTACGACGAATGTACATAAAAAAAGACTCCTTCTACAACACAAATACGTAATTATCAATTCGTATCATGTCCTTTTTGTCTCATGAGAAATGTATTCTAATTATATGGGGAGCGCCGCCTTGTTACGAGTTCAGTTCGGATCAGAGTTGACTTCCTTAAAAGGATAAAGAAGACGAAATTTCCAAATCGAAACGATAGAGAAAGCGAAAGAGAGAAGGATACTGATGACAGGATGACAACAGTGTCCTGGGACATAAAGCTACAAACATACATACACATACTCATATGTATTGAAGTACACGTTTGCATGGATATACAGGACGACTTATGTTGCCAAGAAGTCTAACAGAGAATGGGAAGCTTATCTGTGACATCAATCCTCCTCTCACCCCCATCATTTTCCACCAACACACAAGCAATGATGTGTCTTCGGTTTAATGTATTTTCTATATGCGATGTCCTTTTGTGTTTTTGATTGCATTATGTTTTTGCTTAGATTTATGTTGTGACTGTATATGTCCGGTACGATAATAGGATATCTAGGATCGAAGGATAAAATTAAATCAGGACCGAAATTCGTTATATGATTCTAGATAACAGCGGTGGAAGCCAGACGGCGGAAAGAAGCAAAGGACGAGGAAGGCGTATTGGCAATCAACCAAAAATAAAATGACATTAGAATTAGGTTTTTTTTTTGTTGCTGCTAGTGTTAATTGTCTTGCTGTTGCTGGGCGCCTAAGGACGGTAATTTTGTCGATAATGAGGCCCTTAAAGTTTTCCCATCAGATGGTGACGGTATGAGGGATGTGGAGGGAAAATTCGCTAAAGCTGTTGTGAAGTTGGGGATGGATAGGCAATACCAAAGAAAAGTTATCGATTGCAATTTACTATCAACGAGGCAGCCAGCGGCGAGTGTAAGCAGTCTGTGTACACAGGATTCAACGAACCCGAATAGTTCTAATTTAAGAACCCAAAGAACTGATTTATTACGGGCGATAGGACATCTAAAATATTTTCGAGCCTTAGTAATGCGTGTAACGGTCTTAAAAGGACCCTTTCATTGGCTAGCTTTTCGTTTAATATTTAATGGACCCAGTTTCGACATCAAATAAACATCCTTTGATACAGCTCTGTGATCAAAGAGGCATACTGCATACAGCAACTGATGTAAATATCATATCTATATATCAGATGTCTATACCTGGATTCAGTGTCGTAGCTAGGGTCAGGAGCGCCACTGGCAAGGTTTGAATTTTGCGCCTCCAAGAATTATTTTTTAGCAAGAGAAACAACACAATAACTTTGAAAGTGTAATTTAAATTATGTATACATTTAAGCATACAATTAGCCTACTTACTACTATGTAGGAAGGGAAACAATACAATACGAGTTCGTTCATTTATGCATTATAAAATCTCGTAAAGCTTACTTTTCAGGCTTACTGAGGCCAATTTGTCAATAATATGGTCTTTTAATCGCTAAACACAGCTATATATGTAGTTGGCTTCCAAATCATCTTTGTATTTCAATGCTAGACCAGCAGCGTCTGCAGTGGAGGTTTCGTGTAACGAAAGTCTTATAAGGAAACCAAAATCAGAAGCTACAGCAACTAAACTTTGAAGTATCCGTCCTATTTGCCGAATAAAAGTGTCTATGTCTAGTGCAGCATTTCCCAAAATGTGATCCGCGGAACCCTGTATCTAATGCGTTGGACAAAAAAGTTAGGAAAGTTTTACTCTTTTAAATGGCTTTGTGGAAGAAAATCAAAAACTGGGAACCTCACAGTAAAGCTGAATTTTAAACTTTTGAAGTCCTTAGCCCTTTCGTCGAACATTTTTTAACCTTTCGTTTACGCTTTTCAAAAATTTACGGTTCTATCGACAGCTCGCTTATACGATTTTTTGCTAAATCAATAAACAGCTCTACTTGATTTTTTCATTCAAAAAATCCACAAGGCAAGTGAAGATGAGGTCTGTTCTCACGCCTGTCCAAAACTGTTAAAAGTACAAAATTCTACCGAAATCAGTCAAACCCTGTTTTCGTACGAAGACTTTTCGTAGAAGAAGATTTTTCTAACAATGGAGAAATTCCCACATGCTGCAAATTATTTAGCCAAAGAAATTTATTTTTTTCCACTTTTTTTTTTGTGCATTGCGTTTCTGTACTTTTCCACACTTTTACCTCTCTCTGAGAGATTTTTGCCCCCACTACTTGAAATTTGAGAATATTTGAATTTTGGGGCAGAAATTACGGCAACGGTATGCCGGAGAGTGGAAAAACGACACAATTTTGGTCTGTGTGTAAAGTTTTTTTTTTCAATCTTTTATCGTGTTCGGTACAAATTGTATGTGCCTAAAGTTAATTTTTTTTTATGTGAGTTAGCCTAGCATAATGTTTGAATTTTGTGTGCTTGACGCTCTGTAAAGTGCGCCACTGGCCAGCCCCTAGCTACGACACGCTGCCTGGATATATACACTTTCAAAAAGAAGACGTAAAGCTCTTAAGATTCTGAACACCGCTTACGCTGCGTCCCCACAGACATTATCTACGGCAATGGCAATGAAATGGAACTGAACTGACAACTGAAACGTCAAAAAGAAATCCGTCGCAATTTCAGTTGGCAAATGTCAAAATGTCGTTGAATTTAATGACATCGGCTCTTTACAATTTTCACTCGCTCATCTTGATGCTTCACTTCACTTTAAAATTCAAATTCCGCCATTTTGAAATACATAGGTGAAATGTCAGATTAGTTTCTTTTGCGATGGAAATCAATCATTTCCAGCCATCTGGCAGTCAATATTGCCATTGCTGAAGTGTCTCTATTAGCAAGAAGTTAGGCAATGGCAATAATAGCGGCAATAAGCATCATGGGTTAGACATCATCTTACTCAATCAACTGCCACTGTATTACCGACTAGAAAATGTTATAAAATGGTAGCCAGCTTTGCGAGTCAATAGACGAATGCTCGGCAAGTCTTCCCTTGTGAACTTAAATCTCGTCAAAAGTTTTATAACCTAAATTGGTTTCAGTTTATGTATATTCAGGGAAATCAAAAGTGAGAAACGTCAAACACAAACTAACCAGGCTACATGTCAACTGTCAAACAATAATGTAGAAAAACGCCTTAAAAATAGAATAACTTATTTAATGTGAGGAATGGTGTTTTTCCTTGAATTGTTTTTTGTTTTCCTTTTTGACAGATCGTATTTTGACAAAAGTGTTTAATAGGTCTGTTTGGTGTCCGGTAATTGTACGTAAAATTACTGAATCTGTCAAAAATCAATAGAAGAGAGATCAAAAAATTTAATGAGAGTGGCAAACAATTTCCTCTCTTGTGAAATCGTGCTACACCTTCATCCATGGAGTCACCGAGGGACATCTATCAAATAGCCATCTGACAATTTGTGAAATGTCAATCACTATTTATTAGAAAAATAAAAGAAAATTAGTTTTTCGTGAAAATATTTAATAAATCAAAAAAAAAGAAGAGAGGGTTTTCTCCCACTTTTCAAATTATTTACTATTTGGCAGATGTCCCATTTTGATCACAAAAAACACACCAAACAGACCTAATCTAGATTCTTAAATGAGAGGACTCTGTCACAAAGGAAGTCTATTCTAATCGAAGCTGCCCAGATAACTGTTATATAGATGAAAAGTGACACTCCCTAAAACAACTGTCATCGTTTTACAACAACCATACGTATTTCTTATTTTTTCTACACAACGTCAAGTCCTTAAATAATATTTATTCAAATACCTAAACAATTAAGTCCCTTAGATACACATTTTACCTCTATTTCAGGATGTACAAGTATACTTTAAGGACTTTGTAAAATAAACTCTCTTGAAAGGAGTTACATGGCTAATGCCCAACTTACTCGTACATGGCACTGAGCATCGGTTCGTTGTTTGACTTCTCCACCGCGGGCGGGAAATAACAACTTTATCTCTCCCTCTCTCCGTCTGTCTGTCTGTCGGAAATCTGTTTGGCTTTTAGCTTTAGAAGAGGAACATTCCAATTTTCCCGACGTGTCTGCATCTTTTACATGATTAATGTAAGGAAAAATGTTTGTAACAAAAAAAAAAATGTTTTTTGGAGAAAATACCAGAAATACGTCAAAGTAAATATTCATATGCACTCAAGGATTTGACTGAGCTACCTACATTCATGCCCATATCCGAATGTGACTGACGGCAGCAACAGTGCTGGAATGTGGTAGTAGTACCTACATTTATGCATGCATATAGCCATTCGTCCTTTTTTATTTCAACTGCTATGCATGGGCAAAGGGAATATGGGGGTTTACATTTTCTGTTTTGTTGTAAACGAGGACGAGGAGTAGGAGGACCAAAGTAGAATGTAAAAATCCGTTAATATAAAAAGTTTGCATTTGTTCGCATTCATTCTCTGGGATTACGTTTTGAAGTTAAGCTGCTTTAAGGATTCAAATGATGTGTGTGTGTGCAGTTGGTTTGGGGGAGCGAAGAAATGAAATCAGGACACAGGATACGATTTAAAGTTTACGAGTAATGGATACTCTACAAATACAGGCTTTATTTGAATTTCAGAATATTAAAGCTGTCTATTCGTTCACTCCCTTTTACCTCAAAAAGTGTATAGAATTTCATAAAACCGCTATTTGTCACTTTCCTGACATTTAAAATCAATGTAAAGGTTCTGCAGGAAAAACTATAAAAGCTACAGTGAAGGTGTTAAAGGATTTCAAGGATTACGCTGGTCTTCGCCAAATCGAAGGAATTTTTCACTGTGATCCGGCAAAACTTTCCGACTTTCCGTTATCATCAGTGTCGTCTGCATTGATGTCTTACCCACAAAGTGAGAATCGATCAGCATTGAAAGGAGTAAATAAAACCCAAAATGATGATATCCTTCAGAGAGAAGCAATTTCTCATACTAAACTCGCATCATCTGCTGGTGACTACGACAACGATGATACCAAAATAAACATTGCAAACGGTCTGACATAAAACGAATATAAAAATATTAAAACGTCATCCGAATTAAGGATACAAATAGGGACAACGCGTATAATACTGCTGTGTTGAACTATTAGCCTGCGTATAACTACGTAAACAACATTTCAGTTGACGTCGGAAGGCTAATAACTGTTTATGATCGATTATGATGTTACGAAAGATAAGTATTTTGTTCCTTAAACGCTTGTTTGAGGCACAGAGAGTATCGTCAGAGGAGTGTGAGCTTTGCGTATAGGTCATGTGATATATTGTATGAAGGTCATTATTTACGTCTCTTTTGATTTGTGTGAATCTATGCTGAAGATGCAAATTGAATGCTGACGAATGAATGAGCATTGATGACGACTACAACTTGTTTTGCTAGATGACAAAATCCTTTAAATGTCAAATCGTTATT
This sequence comes from Brachyopa scutellaris, assembly GCA_949775065.1. Lineage (NCBI taxonomy): Eukaryota > Metazoa > Arthropoda > Insecta > Diptera > Syrphidae > Brachyopa > Brachyopa scutellaris. The sequence continues at coordinate 95,783,849 of OX459115.1, read as the reverse complement.
ACGTGGATTGGAATCGCATGTACATCAATGGCATACACGATATGACGAAGAAGAATATTGAAAATTATTACCAACGGTTTATACGTTCTCCAAATTACACACAGCTTAACAAAAAGGCTGGTGATTCAAGACTAAGAAGTGGTAGATACAGTATAGAAGTACTACTTTAAGGATCTTTTACCACCAAGAAGTCAAAAACGGCTTGTTGTTCAAAAATGTTTTTTTTAAATCTTCGCAAGCCGATCAGAAAAAATTAATAGGGGGAAGTGGGGCACCTTGATACGATTTTCGTTGGGACTTAAAAAACAAGCAGCTATTGACAATAATAGCAAAGTAAAATATTTGTTGTGTTCAGTGTCTTTCTTACTAGCTTATTTCAGACGAATTTACTCTTAGATTCATTCACAAAAAACATTAGGACCTATTTATTAAGAAATGGAATATTGTATCAAACTACCCCACTCACGGGGTACATTGATACATGTCAGGGGCACTTTGATTCACAGCCTATCAATCAGTATTTATGTTATTTATGTGGGCACCGTAGCGCAAGTGGTGCGTCGGACTACTACTGAGCCAGCGATATTGGGTTCGAATCCCGCCGCAAACACCTAAAAAGTATTTCACAGTGCCCACCTTTTCCGAATGCCTGACAAGCATTCAAGAGTATCATTTATCATGTAAGGCTTCCCAACTCGCCGTTCGGAGATGGCAGAAAACTGTAGGTCCCTTCCATTCGTGCAAAAATATAACGCGCACACACAAATGGTTCCGGGAAGCTAGGCTTGGTTCTACCTAGGACTGCTGAAGCCAAATATTTATTTTTTTAACATAAAAATATTAATACAACCAGTATTAAAGTATGTATTTGGTAATTCATGTGAGCTTAGGTTTAAATTAGTTTCAATTTATTTTATTTATTTGTTTATTTTCAAAAACAAAAAAACTGAAAACAAGCATTTTTAATATTTAAGTACTAAATAAGCGTTTATTTTATTGTCAAATATCTACTTACATAGAAATGTTACAAGGTGACAAATTTTTCTTAAAATTAAATGCCCAACGACACCGATTTGTTTGTACAATACATTATATCATTTGACATAATATAATTACATCCGCATGATTTTTTTTTATCAATTTAGTGCTACGAATTCATAAGATATTTGATAAAAAAAAACTCGATTTTTTTAAGTTTTGTTAAAAAAACATTGCAGCCAGTAATAATTTAAATAATAATTGCAATTTGATAGTTAATAAACTGAGTATTTTATTGGAGGTAGAATTTGAATCAATAAACCCAAAAATATAAACTTCGAGGCTTAACTGCTAATATTAACGAAGATGTCAGGTTTTGAATGGGGGTTTACCACGATATCTCGAAAAAAAAATCTCGAAAAAAAAATCTAGAAAAAAAAAATCTCGAAACCAAAATCTCGAAAAAAAAATCTCGAATGGCAAAAATCTAGAAAAAAAAATCTCGAATCGCAAAAATCTCGAATTGATATTAATTTTTGAGACAATGGTAGCTGTTCCTGCATACAAACGTTAGCTCAAAACAAACAGGTTTTCTAAAACCTGATCGACGTGGACATGGTTTTTCAAATAAATTATATAAACCAATAAATTTGCCTTCCTTTGGGTCATGTACTGAACAAGCACAACTAAGCTTACCAAGAATACAAAATAAATTTGAGTTTTGGCATAAACGCTAAAAGTTTTGAGGGGTAGTCCGCACATTTATCTGTACCTACAATATCCAAAAGAAAAAAATATTTTAAAAATCATGGACGAAAAAGAAGAAAACAGTCGTATGGGATATTTAAGGGGCATTGCCTACAACTTGAGTTTCAAATATTTATACATATGTTAATATATATAATACCAATGCATTGATAATATACAGAAATATTTTGAGTAAATAAATGAGCTAACAACTTTTTTTTTTTGTTGTAAAAAGATTGTTGAATTTTTATTATTTTCAAAAAAAGTTACAGAATTTACATTTTGGACCCGTTGTAATTACTTTTGCAGTGAAATTAAGAGATTTTAAAAATCTCGAAAGCAAATTTTTTTCGAGATTTTTTTTCGAGATAAAGTCTTTCGAGATATTTGTATTTTCTAGATTTTGTCCATTCGAGATTTTTGTTTTCGAGATTTATCAAATACATTTTCGAGATTTTAGTCGTTCGGTATTACGTGGTGATCCTTTTGAATGGTTGTATCTTTAAAGATACACTGGGCATTTAAGGGTTAAGGAGAGAAACTGTTCTGCAGGTAGCTTTCTTGACTATCGGACTTGGTATCTTCAGGATAATGTCAGAAATGTCTACGCTTCAAGAATGATACTTGAAAATCATTTCCTCTACTCTCTTCTTTTATTAATATAATTTTCCCAACAAATTGATTAAAAAGAAGCTTCTTTTTTGAGTTGATTACCTTTATTATAAGATAACATAATCCCCTTCCTGAAGATCACTGGCTACAGGTGGCGTAGTATTTAGTAGAAGCTATGTGGGGAACATTGATACGCATCGAGCTACCCCGAGGAATGTGTATCAATGTGCCCCAACCGACTTTACAGAAAATAAATATTAAATGCGGTTAAACCAAACGGTTAATAATGAAATTTCACGTAAACATCAAATTATGAAGGACACATACTCAACAAACAAGTTCATATGAAATTGTTAGCACAAATATGCTAAAAAAAAAACTCACTCGAAAGAAACGATAAAAATTTACTTGCGGACATGTGAAACAGATTTATGCTTGCTGGGCAATGAATGCAATGACTGAACAGGGATGTCAGTCCAGATACAGTAGAATCCCGATTATCCGAACATCGATTATCCGAATATCCGATTATCCGGACTCATTCGTTACGGTGCTAATTGCCAATTTAAAAATGTTTTTACGGCGCAACGAGACATGTTGCGAAGAGTTTACTCCCGCCTCCGACCGTGTGCTCCCGCTGTAATTTGCGCGATAGTAGGTTTGTTTGGTATCTTTTCTGTGTAAGACTTAACATCAATGTCAAATAATAAATAATTTGAAAAGAGGGTGAAAATCTTCTCAGCAGTGGAAAATTCGTAAGAAAAATAACCAAACACGTTGTGCGTAAAACCTGTAAACAATGAAAATTGGTTTGACAGAGTTTTTCAACCTTACGCGAAGGTCTGTTCCCGTACCTGACCAAAACAGCGTAAAACTACGAAAATCAATCAAATCCTGTTCCCGTGCGAAGATTTTTCATAGTTGTCGACAGAAGAGAGCTGCCGATTTTAGCCCAAGAAAGTTCTTTATGAAACTGTCAAATCTGTCAAACGTCATACATTTTTCGTTTTTTGTTGTTAATGCGTTCCTGTACTGTTGCACAATTTTCCCTCTCTTTGACAGATTTTAAACCCCACTCCTTGAAATTCGAGAATCTATAAATTTTAGTGCAGAAAGTACGGGAACAGACTTATTCTGTACGCTCTCAGTTGTACATTGGCTCTCTCTTTTACGAATGTGTATTTTGGGTTACCAAACATGAAATTCGTGAGAATCTTACGAATGTGTACGAATTCGTGAGTTTCATATTGTTTCATTTCGATTATCCGGATTTTCGATTATACGGAGTACCCCTGGTTTTATTTGATCCGATTAATCGGGATTCTCCTGTATGTGTTTGCGTTGATAGATATGTTTCGTTGTGTGCGTATTTGAGCGGCCTCCTACGTTTGGTTTTCAAATAATGTCGACTGTATCTATGTGCCCCATATATCAATGTAAAAAATTAATAGGAAACCTAGAGAAACGTTAAGGATTTGGTTAACAATTGTCCACCTTCCAGTACAAACATCTTGACTACCAGTTCCTTATGAAAGTCTGAACAAAGCGAAGGATGAAGATATGACAGCAGTCCTTAAGACCGTAGTTGCCTGGTTAAATTTCTATGGTCCGCTGCTACTTTTAATGAGGAAATAGTCCCTCAGGACAAACTTACAGTTAAGATAAAAGAACTTTAAAGAATTTTTTTTAAATCTACAAAACTCACCTTCTACGATGGATTCCTGTTCCATGTTTGGATTTTCAGCTGGATGAACCATGATGTTGTTCTACAAATAGATATCCTCTGTCACAGACAATGAATATAAACACACGCACAGAAATCAATATCAACTGACTTTGATTCACTAAACACCAATAAAAATTGAGTGGTAGAACTTTGAAGAGACTTCACACGACTCCAGAAATAGGATCTGAAAAAGACAACAAAAAAAGACGTTACAAAACTTTGTTCATTCTACTCGCTAAAACACACATACAAGTATCTTAAGAATGAAATACAATTTAACAATCTTCATAAATAAATAAATATGTAACGACGGACAATTCTCTGACTCCCAGACGGAAGGTGGTGTCACCATACAGTCACAAAGAAGAGGTAAATCTACTTCTCAATCAAGACTGTATCTGTGTATCTTTCGTCTAGTATTTTATCCAATTATGGTGCGATAATGAATAAATGATTGGAAAAATAAACACAATTTTAAATTGGTCACCGTGCAGAGCGTTGCTTTTGTTTTGTTGTGCTGTCCTCTTGAGTGCCCCCTATCGGGCTAAGTAATTTAACTTTCTTTTGTGGCAGCTTCCAGTTCTTTGCCCGCAGGGGATCTCTCATCTCTCCCAATAAGGATGGGGACAAAGGCATCCCCAATTGAGGGCAATTTCGCGAAATCTATTCTTTCTTTTGATTTAATTATCTGGCGGTCAATTTGTGAGTGCCTTAGAGAAGGTCAACAACAAGAAACGATAGACGACACTAGCTTCGTGTAAGAGAAATGTATCCACTCCTCTATGAGTAAAGATAAATATCTGTTATTGTTATTTTTAAATGGTTGATCTTTGCCAATGGCTATGCTATGATTGTTCCATCTTGGGTGGGTGTTGCGGACGTTCGATGGTAGTCGATGCTATGATAAAAGTGATGATTGATGGGTTTGTGCTTGGAATAGAAAAAAGTGCCGAGGGAAAAAAGGAAAATTGGTAACGTTTTCTGAAGAAGATACACTAGAACAGTTTAGAGTTAGACTGCCGTTTTGGGGTAACTGTTGGATGTTTCAGTAAATTTTTTTATTGAAACTCCAGGCGATTTAGTGTGGATGATCGGATTCCTTAGAACTGCCGAATGACGCTGCCTGGTCAACTGTTCGATGATTTTCATCGATTTTGCTCGAAACTGGAAGTTTAAGAATACTAAAGGCCCCGACCTATTGAATCCATCGACGTCGTTCCGTTGAAGATTGACGTTCACGTATTGCCGACTGCCGGAAAGAGCCGTCCAATAAAATCCATACCTAACATACATTGACGTTAAAGGGACTTGCAAGTCGATTTCTGGCCCGGACTGCCTTTTGTAAGTAATTAGTTACATAACCCCTTTTCTCAGAAAATATTGGAATTATTGATCTGAAATTGTTTGGCATCATTTGTTTGGCTAGGGATTTTTTAAAAATCTTGAAACAAAATTTTTCCCCCAAGATATTTGATTCCTGACAAAATTTTAGGTTAAAAAACTAAAAAAAATATAACATTCTTGGAAGATAATACCCACGAAATTTCATCGAATTCGGACGAGTCGTTTCTGAGAAAATGGGGCAAACGTGTTGAAAAATAAACGGACTCCCGACCCGTGAGACACGGCACTCTCTTCGATCCCGGGCACGCTGCTTCCAGTTGTCTAGACCAAGCGCACTGGCATCCGCGGTAGCTTGGTCCTTAAACCGGAGGTGCGGTCTTCTTTGTCGTCTCGAACCTGGGGGCTGTGATTCGTAGATCCTCTTTGCTGGAGCATTGTTGTCCATTCGATCGATATGGCCGAGCCAGTTTAGTCGACGTGTTTTGGCTTTTCGGACTACATCCGCATCTTGGTACAGCTCAGAGTTCGCGGTTATATCTTCTTCTCCATTCCCCCTTCTCGAATACGGGATCGAATCGAATATCCGACGAAGAATTTTTCTTTCGAAAGTATTCAAAATCTGCTCCGCCTTACTACTTATCGTCCAACACTCGGCTCCATACAGCAGAACTGACAGGATCAATGTTTTGTAGAGCATGCATTTCATCTTCCGAGTTGGCATTTGTTTTGCCAAACCGAGGTAGCAGCGGTTTCCTACGGTAAGTCTTCGTCGATCTGTCAGGCCGGAAGCCATTAGTGTGCTGCAGAAAGGTTTCAGACGTTCACACAGTACGTTGATAGGATCTTATATGCGACATTAAGCAGGGATACGCCTCGGTAGTTCTTAAAAGACATAGGATCGCCTTTCTTGAAGATGGGGCACACAGAGCTGATATTCCAGTTACCGGGCATGGCTTCCTCCACCCATACTTGGTTGATGTTGGATGTTGTTCCTATAGCGGGACTCTTCGATTTCCTTGAGCTGGGAGACTGCGCGGGCCGTTTTCTTCTTACGCAGGATCTTCTTCTCCTCTCTTCTTTTGGCTCGATACTCTTCTCTCGCTGCGCTTGCACGTGTGCATTTTCTGTCACCTTTTTCCGACGCATGCATTCATCATCATCAAACCACGCTCGCTCCAAATCCCGCTCTCATATCTCGGCAGTTCTCGACTGTTTGGGAACCAATGAAATTTCGATTTATTTTTATCACTTCAAGTATGTATTCATATATCGAACTGAAAATATCGATTAGCGGGCTAATAATCTCGTTTAGTCACTATAACCTCACCTTTTGTAGGCTGTTTTTTTGTTCATGTTTGTTGTTCGTTTTGTTGCCTCAACTTTGAGCGTATATTTAGATCACTTCTACTAGTCAGATTTTCAAAATTCTTGCGGCAAAATAACCGTCTAATTGTGTAGTGCTAGGATCAATCAAAACCCACAAATCGATTTTTTTGATCAAAATTTACTTGCATCTCCCATTAACGGCGATCACAGTTTCTCAACATTCTCTTAATGCTTCCATCAATGGATGAGTTTATACTCTTATTATTTGAAAAATGTGTGATTTTGACTTAAACGCAACGTATTGAGTTGAAGAATTGTCTATCTTGAAAAAATGAGAAACTGGTAGAAACAAACGAATACATTTCGCAGCCATTTTTTTTTTATTGAAAACCACATTTTATTAAAACATGAAACACTTGTCAAGTTCCACACAAATATAGTTTTCTTCAGGTCAAAAAACATGCAATGCTACGTACATGTGTACATACATACATAATATCAACGGTAATGTCTTGCAAAGAAAAGACTCTTGCCCCCATTTGAGTAGCATTGGACTTCTTTCTTTCTTTGCAAAAGTTATTTATACAAATAAGTACACAGGTAGTTATGTAGGTACCTAACAGTTGAAGAAGAATTTTTTGTAAAATACACGATTTATCTGACCCATATCAAAACGCCAACACAGAAAATCCACAGACCGTTAAAAACCTACCTACGCTACGCACTTCGTGAATTTTAATAATAAAAAAAAATACATTAGACTGTTAAAATTCAAGTAGAAAATAACTTAAATATTTACAAAAAATACATTCCACAAAATCCCACTCACTTTGGAACTGAGCTGAGTGTGTATTCTAAAGCAATCCCACTCCCGATCGGTATTTCGTCTTTCTTCCGTATCAATAAAGACAAGAACAAAACATCAAAGCAGAAGCAACAGATAATGCAACAAAAAAAAAAACAAACAAAGCAGCTGTTTTTCGTTGGTCCTACGTTCGTAGTCAGCCAAAGCGAATGTAAATAAAGAGCTGTCAAAAAACGGTCCAAGAAAGAAAGAGCGGAAAGGGAATGGAAGTATGTAGATGTACCTATTTAAGTGTAGGTTTGAGTGCAGCCAGCCAGTGTCGGTAATTGTAGTTTCATTTCCCTAGAATAATTAGAAGAACAAAACAATTAAAGTATACAATCCCAGTACGCTTTTTCATATACAAATTCACTTTACACACACACAGGAAACACGGACATTTATATTCTAATTCCAATCCAACTGCAATTGTTTTTTATTTACTGCTCTGGCCTGGCCTCTGCCCATATGACTGGGAAGTGGGAATCATAATCACGAAGTGTTAGCCTTTGTCTTTCTCTCCCTCACATTGGTAATTGCCGTGGTTTTATGGGGTTTTTTTTATTCTCTACAGTCTATGCGATGCCCTATCTATCCCGCATTAAAAGTTGATTTTAGGGTGAGATTAAAATGTTTGGCTGAAATTGTTTTCAAAAATGTTTCACACTCGTGTTAAATTTAAAAAAATCAATCAAAATCTTGAACCAGCAATTTTTTGTCCGAAAACTGGTACCAAATAAGTTTATGTTGATTTTAGTCAAAAGAAAATCTGCCGATTTTTTTTGGTTTTTTTTTTTCAAAGTCTGATCCTCAAAAACTAAGATTTTTATACATATTTCTATACTCAAATTGTTAAACCTCGATATCTAATACAGTGGATTCTGCTTCGGTCCAGACCAATTTTGTCCCAATTAAACAGCTGTCCCAATAATGCGATGTGACAATCAACTTAAAAATCAATCTGTTCTGTTCTGTTCTTGACCATTTGTCCCAGTTAAGCGGCTGTCCCGATTATCCGCCGTCCCAATAAAGCGGAATCTACTGTATTTCTTGACCATTTGTCCCAGTTAAGCGGCTGTCCCGATTATCCGCCGTCCCAATAAAGCGGAATCTACTGTATTTATCAATATTTTTTACTTCACATTTTGTGCTTATTTCACCGAAATCTACAAAATGGCATTGCCAAATCTTTGCGCCACAGTTATCCTAATAGTCCCGTTTATTCTTTTGGTAGTTCATTTTGGGTAGAATATTTGTTTTGATCAGTTTCTTTATTTTGTTGAAATCTATAAAGTGAAAATACAATTCGTCACTGCTCCGGGAAATTTTTTTTTTCTGACACCTCATTTGTTAAGATTGGTTAAGTGTGAGATCCGCAAATGGTACCTAACCTTTACTACAGACTTAATATATACACCCGAAAATCCAAACTTCCCATATGATTTCCATTCGTTAACTAATGAAAATCATACGGAAATTATTCATTCTTTTGGGAGTTCATTTTGGGTAGAATATTTGTTTTAATAAATTTTTTAATGTGTTGAAATTTATAAAGTGAAGGCGCAATTCGCCAGTGCTCCAGGAAAAACTCTTTCTTTTGACACCACATTTGTTAAAATTGTTTAAGTGTGAGAGCCGTAAATGGTACCTATACTACAGAAATAATATATATTATTATGAATATGATCATAATTAGAAATACATATGTATATTAGGTACATAATTCAGTTTTTAAAAAGCTCAGTTTTTTAAAAAAAAAAATAAGAAGGAAACTTAAAAATAGTCTAAAAAAACCGTTAATATGACGTCACCACGAAATTTCAAATTCTACAAAATATTTACGTAAGTACATATGTATGTACGTCATATTCGCGTTCACTAGCACCCTCAGCTTCTCCGTTTGTTTTTTTTTTTGCTCCTTCAGTTTCTACACCTAGTCTAATCAATGCCCTTTTTCCGTTGGGCTATTTGCCGTTCCCCGCACCAACATCAATTCGAATAGCAGACACAAAACGCCGAAGTGCAACACCTTTAGACGTAAGTACCTACTAAGTACTGTTGAATAGAACATTCATATGAATGTGTGTGATTTTTCTTTGTTCTCCCTGAATTTACATTCAAACATATGTATACTATAAATTTATTTTTCCAAAAATATTCCAACTATTCACCTTTTGATTTAACACAAATCTTCGCCAAAGTCAATGAAATTCACAGCGGATTGCAATTGCAACACTTTTTCACACAGCCACTGAGAGTTCTTTAGAAATTCGCGCAAACAAATTCAAAACAAACGGACAGTTTAAATTTAAACAAATTATTAAGCCAAATAATCTTTTTTAAAAATATTTTATGTTCAAAGGAAACTTGAGAGGAAAAAAGCAAACAATTCAACCCGACTACGACAACACTTCGAGTGGAAATACTTGTGGATCGTGAATGGGCGATCGTTTTATAAACAACAACAAAAAGTCAATTTGTCGTCGTTTTTTTATGGGTTGAAGATGAAAGAGAGAATTTAACGTTTTATTTTTTTAAATGAAATCCACAATGTTTTCTCTTTGTGTTTTGAAAATATGATGTATAAAGAGAAGAGGTGATTGAAGACCTGCATGGTGCTGCCATGTTCTTCTTTATATTATTAATTCGTACTTTTTTTTTATTGTAATTTTAGTTGTGCGTTAAACTAACATTTTATCCACTGGCTAATTTTTAACGTTTGTACAGAGGTGGGATAAAATTTTAGCATTTTGCTACATCGATTGGAATAAATGGGATTTTTTTAACACCTTTTTTCCTTTCTTTTCATATTATTATAATTAAAATATTACTAAACTGGGGACGAATTACCGCACTCGTTAACGAGTTACTCGTTATCGAAATGTAACGATTTGGCATTATAGCTCACGTTAACGAGTATCATTTTACTTATCATTTAGTCCTACTCACTCTCTCGTTATCGAGTGTGGTAATTCGGCCCTTGTTTTCACTAATTTATGTATAAAAAAAATTGCATAATAAAAACATTACCTACTAATAAATATTTTCGGTGTTAATGTTTTTGTTTGCAAATTGTGTACATATATGTATGTTATTTGTGTACATTATTAGTAGGCGTGTTTTTTTTTCAAACCTATATAAGCTAAACATGTTTTCAATGTAAAATACAACAAAACCTTAGCCTGGATAATTATCCAGGCTTATTTTTGCATGGAAAGCGCCTATTTTAGAATAAACATCGTATGTTGTTCCTGGCAAATGCAAAGATGAAGTTTTAAATTTTATTTAATTTTCCAAGATTTTGCCAATATGAATCACATTTGTAATGTGAACCCAAGTGTGCTACGTCTGTCTACCGACAATGGGTTGGGAGAACCGAAACAAACACAAAAGCTCCCGTCCTCTCTCTCACTTCCTTATGGGTATAAACAAATGTAAAAACTTAGACACTGGATAGATTTTTATATCCGCTAAATTTTTGAAGTTTATATTCACCAAACTAGTGTCAAAAATTAGCCAGTGGATGCAATTTTAACACAATTGGCACACGGCCAACCCATTGAGAGCCAAGTGTGTTTAAAACCAAAATTTTTGAGATCCATTTATTTTATTTGAATAAAAGGAACATAAGAAACTCAAAAAGTATGCTAATATGAAAAAAAAAGCTATTCAGTAGGTTTTTGGGGCTGTACCCAAACAGGTTAAATGGCACAATATCATCTTACCAAATTCTTTTTTTTAATGCAACTTGTCAACAATATAAACACACAACCATTTTCCGTCCCAAAACAACAAAATAAATTTCTAATTATGATGCAACACACTTTATAAGGAGCCATTATCATCACTAAACTACTAAAAACGCGTGAAATTGCCGAAGACGTATAAAAAAGACAAAATAACAACAACCGTTATTTCTTTTCGCTTCTTTATTTACATGCAGCTGTTCAGCAAAGTCTGTGTGATTAAAACGCAAAAAGAACTTTGCAAAATTGTTTTTCTAATTGAAACAACGGCTTCTTGAATGGACTGTACCTGCTTGGGTACAGTGGCTATTAATGAGTTAATATGTACATATCATTATTTTTTTTAGTTGAACTGTTTTGTTTTGTGTCTGATGATAAATAAATGCGAACTTTATCGTTGACCCTTTAAGATCACTCTGTCGACATACCATAAACAATGTCAACAATGTCCAAGAAGGGTAGTTCTAAACTTCTGAATTCTAAAGTGGTCAACGAAGGTTATAACTCAATATACCAGACCACTTTGGGGTTTCTTACCCTTGAGCTCTTACGCGAACATCTAAATAAGTAGATGTTCAGCTGTTCAGCTTCAATACTTTACATTTTAAGTAATATACATATGTTGTATAGATACATTTGTGTACTCAGTACAATTTTAGTAACAAATGATTAGTAAAAAAAAGCACTACGATTGAAAATATCTCGAATCTCGACGATGAAATTCAGTTTTTGGCAGAAATCTTTGACAGCTCACTCCAATTTTCTTCCAATGTTCTCCGTCAACTATTGGCGTTTTTCTTTATTAGTTCATAGTTGAGCTCTGAACAAAGCCTGAGCGAATCGAGCGCACTCTGAACTAATTGTGTTCAGAGCGCGTCTGAGCACTGAGCGCTCTGATTTAATTTTGAAACACACTTGAGCACTTAGCTGTCATATGATTTTTCAATCGTTTATAACCTAAAATTGGTTTTCATCCATTTATAACCTTAAATTAAGTTTATGCATAATCAAACTAGTTATTAATTTTAATTAATGCAATTACTTAATTGTATTAACTAACTTCTAAGCCATAACAAAAATCCTCGTCCGCCATTTCAATTGTTTTCGATTTTTTCCTATCTGTCAAATGTTGATTTGGCTGCGCTCAGCATTTTACTCAGGATGCTCAGTCAATTTATTCTGAGCGCATCGAGCGCGCTCAGCCCACGCTCTGAACGAATAAAGAAACACACGTTCCACTACGTTCCACACTCTGAACACTCTGAGCTAAAAAAGAAACACGAATATTTTTTTTGACAACTCAGGCTCTGCTCTGAACTAAAAAAGAAAAACGCCATATGGGTAGTTTTTAAATGAGATGATTTAAACCTTAAAATGTTAACCTAAAGTCCATGTTAGTTTCTACATTGGCAACTCGTTCTCAATGATCTCATTTGTCACTTTGTCTTAAGAGAACATCTTTAAAGAGAGATGATACAGCCCAAATATAAATGACAATTGACAAATAAAAAAATAGCCCCCCTCCACAAACAGCTGTGCAACTAACCGTTAAAATTTAAATACAACATCCAAACAAGTTCCAAAAAAACAACCATAAACAAAAAACCGGCATCGCAATGAGTTGTTTATGTTTTGGACTTTTTTTCAGTTACTTTTAGAGCGCAAATGATGTCATTGCGAATTACTGTATTCATTTAATTTTATTGATGCACACCTCTTGGTCTACATACATAATGTATGTAAATAATTCTTTCCTTAAATTTTGATTGTAAAAAAAAAATACGTTAATCTCACGAATGTCAAATCATTATCAAAACTCTTCCAACTACTTTTCAATACCTACTCGAGCCGGATCTTACCTATAAATCTCTTACGCACTTTGTTTTTATGCACACCTGAGATGAAAGCCGGTTGGATGAGGTGTGTTGTGATTGGGAAAAGTCCGTACATCATTTTCATTTTTATTCTCATTTGAAAGCAAAATGTCTATAAGAAAGTGCTGATGGGAGTAGGTACAAAACAACTCCAACGGAACGAACGCACTTAATGTGAGTGGGGAAATCAATTACAGCCGATTAGAATCTCACTGTCCAGTGCCTGTCCACCCATGTGTCGGCTTAATGGTGACATCCGTAGTGATTAGTTCAATAAAAAAAGAAGATTGACAGATTTCAACAGATGCTGGTGGGGATTTATGTTTTCTTTGAGAAAAATCTCCAGCCCGGTACCTACGCAGTCAAGACCGCAAATCAAACCTGACCACACACCGATTAGAGGGACGCAATGACGAATAACTAATTTGTATTATTTACGAGTACACTCTTCTGTCTGTCAATTGTGGTCGATACAAAGATGTTAGATAGTCAGATGTGATTGATTTGTACACAGCGCAGCTCCCTCTATCACTTACACTGCTTAAACCCCAGAAAGACTCTTCAAAAGGGTATAAGTACACATTCCCCAGTAAATCCTTGAACCTTAAAAATAAAACAAAATCTATGATCCAAAAATAACGTGTTTGTTGTTCACTAAAAATAGAAAGGATATCCTCATCCAAGGATTGTAGGTACATTGTACACTCACCTCCTTCTTGCAAAATAAGGGTACAAAGCCCTTGAGATTAAAAACATTTTTTCCCAGTGGCTGGAGTTTGCAGCTTCGTCTGAAGAGTCAAGTTTAATAATGTCGGATGCACACCAGCGCTGCCGAAGGTGATACTATAGTATCCTTTTGATACTATTTCAGAGCTGGTGATACTGTGATACCCAAAGCTTAATAATGATACTCTAAATCAATAACAAAAATAAAATGTGCTTTTTCTACACAATCCTACTTCAATAAATAAATTGCACATCCCTAATCCCGAACTGTATACGTATATTTTGCTCGCTCTATTGCCTTGTGTATTGGCTTCTTACACTCTACGTTCGCAGCATTTTGCTTCTTTATCAAAATGGAAAGAAGCTATGAATCAACAGAATTAAAACGACCAAGTACATGGCTTTGCTTGCATCGCTGGGAGAAAGAAAGAGACAATTATTTCAAGCATCGGAAAAGAAAACAAAAGCAAGGTTAGGAAGGATAAAGCTTACGGTATCGTTGTCGTGCTCTATCGGAACTTCCAGCCCATAAACGTAGATAATATCTGCGTATTTTTGGTTTGTAAAAGATGCTATTTCAAACACCGTTGCTTAACAATTGTTGCGTAACCTCGGCTTCAAAAATTAAACTGATGAATTGAATTTTGTTTTCTAATCTTTTACATAATTTGTCTAAGGTAAATTTTACAACTAGGCCTACATACTCAAGCCAAAGTCTTTCTGGGATTTTTCGGTATGGAAATTACGATTTGGACGGGTAGTCTAGCATGCTTTAAAACCTCCGCAAAGCCATACATTATTAAAAAATATTGCAAAATTATAAATTAGCTAGATAAGAAAAGTAGGTAAAAAAATCATATTTTCCTTTTTTACCCACTACAGATTTTCCCAAGCATCAAACACTTTGTTTATTTTTCAGCATACTTATCATAGATTTTTTTATAATTGTTACGTTCATCATAAAATAATAATAAATCGGTATGTTTATCTTAATACGCATTTCTTTGTAGAAAAGCGACCTGAAAGTCAAAAATTTCCATGGGCAAAATAAATGAAACTGACTAAAAATAAAATATCTGCAAAGCCAAAAAGGTATCAATTTTATTTAGACGCAGTTTAAAAGAGTATTATTTTTTCTAAAATATAAGACCTACATATAGTTTCTGTAGTAAGTATTAGCAAAGATATTTGTGTTTGCATGGCTCAAGGTAGGAATTTTCTTAAATTTTCGATAAATGATGTCCACATTGGTGATAGATCCTTGCTGTAGAACAATTTTGCTCTTAGATTGTACCCAAAAATAATTTCCCAAAGTCTTAACATTTAACTTGGAAACACCCTGTAGGTATATATTTTTAAAAATACGAAAATGTGTGTATTATTTTATGATACCCTTCGGTTGAAAATGATACCTAAAAATTTCAAATTCTGATACTCTTGAAAATTAGAAAAAGACAGCACTGATGCACACTAACACCACCGTCTCGACGGTCGCCTTTTTGTTATCGAAATCGAAATCGATTACACTCTTAAATTACGAAGTGCATTTGGAGGGGTTATCTATAGACTAAAACATTGTCTCAGGTCAAACCTAGTAAAACTCGCCTCACCTTCTAGCCTGCACCCAAAGGAAATTTGCATAACATACGATAGTAGGTACAACAACTATGTATGTGGTTCGTTTTGTGAGGTTTAAAGGTACCAGGAAATAATTGGTTATCATCCTACACACGAGAAGTTGAATGGAAAATCACGATGAAAATGGGTTTTCGTGGCTTTTCTCCGTTCCGCCGTTCTCATAACCTAAATAGGTAAATAGTAACACTACGAGTATATGCGGTGTTTTATTATCTATCGCTTACGAGTGTATGGAGGAGGAAGTTGGATGCCCTGTGATGATCTTCTATTCAATTAGATGGGTAGGTATGGGTTCATGCATAGATATACGCCAAAGACAGAAAGTAGGGTAAAGATTTTTATTTTGTTTTTTTTTTTTTTATAACAATTTTCCAATGAAAGAGAAAATGTTAGTTTATGGTTAGCAACGCATGGCGAGTATCTACAAAAGATATGGATTCACTTCTTCCATACCAATCAGAAGAAGAAAAAATGCCTTCACACTTTGAACTCTTGTTTTTAGGTGGCACAGGCTTTGTCTAGGTCAGAAAATTGTTTGCCAAGCTCATTTAAAACATAAAAGGTACGTCCGCGTACTTTTGCACCAAATATATGTACATGTGTTTTCTGTCAAATTTCGAAGCGTGAGAGTGAAATGCTTTTAAAGATAGAAAAATTACGAAAAAGTAAACGAACGGAACAAAAAATCAAAATTGAATGTGATTTGACAGTTTTCATATATCTGCCCAAACAAATTTCTTATGCTAAAAATCCTAGCATCTTTTTCGAAAAACTACGAAATTTTTGCGTACGTAGTAGGTCTGTTTGATGTGTTTTTCTGATCAAAATGGGACATCTGTCAAATAGTAAATAATTTGGAAAGTGGGGGAAAATCCTCTCTTCTTCTTTTTTAACTATTAAATATTTTGACGAAAAACTAATTTTCTTTTATTTTGTTAACAAGAAGTGATTGACATTTCCCAAATTGTCAGATTGCTGTAGCTGTTTGATAGATGCCCCTCACTGACTTCATTAAAAAGATGTAGCACGATTTCGCAAGAGGGGACATTTTTCGACACTCTCATTTGGTAGAGGGGGAGAAGTATCGATAATCAGTACCATCGATAGTTATCGATAGTTTTTCCCTCTTAAGGGTAACAATAAAAAAAAGTTAAATGCACCATATTAAATAAACTTTTCTCACCGAGAGAGATTAGATTCCACGTTTTAAAGACACTTGGTCTAGCTTTCTAGGTTTTTTTTTACGTCGCTGACTCATAAAACGGGGAATCCCCTTTTTAAGTTAAAGCCATTTTTACAGTTGGCTTTAGATCAGGTTCCTCCGTGAAACTTTAAATATACTCCGTTCGTTAGGTATCGACCATTTAAAGAAATTTTTGAAATTCTATATTTAAATGGCTATCAAAAACAATCGATAGTGGTCCATAAGTATCGATTGTTTTCGATAGTGGAAACTATCGATAGTTCTCCACGTCTATCATTTGGCTCTCTCTTCTCTTGATTTTTGACAGTTGGATCTTGGATGTAAATTTACATAAATTTACTAGTTACCAAACAGACCTAGTTGGAGAAGCGTACGCGAACGGACCCAATATATCCGTTCCCGTACTTTCTGCACTAAAGTTCATAGATTCTCAATTTTCCAGGAGTAGGGGTAAAAATCTCAGAGTGAGCTAAGAGTGTGAAAAAGTGCAGAAACGCAGTACAACAAAAAATGGAAAATGCATGACATTTGACAGATTTGGGAGTTTTCATAAAGCTGCCCAAATCATTTCTTGGGCTAAAATTCGGAGCATGGGGAGATTTCTAACTCTCTTGCTAGCTCTCTCTGTTCTGTGAAAAACTACGAGAAATCTTCGTACGGGATCAGGATTTGACTGATTTTCTAAGTTTTTCGCAGTTTTGGACAGATACGGAACAGACCTAATATGGGATCAAATCATATATTTATATGTATGTCACATGCAGTAACAGGGGCTTTTTATACTGGTTTCAGATGAAAGCGCTAAATTTAAGTCAATGCCGTTCTACTTTTCTTCAACTATTGGTGTCAGGCGATGTCACACTTGTACCGAATATTGAAAAACAAGACCCAGGGAACAAGCATAACCATTCATCAGCAATTTTTTCCAAAGATGCTGGGATCTAGGAAGTCACTAGAAATGATAAATTAGACAAGATGTCGCAAACGAAATCTTATAAAAGATGTTGGACTGGAATTAATCAAGATTTGGACTGCGAGAGAGGTTTAGGACTTATAAGTATTCTTCAGATCTGTTCCACCTTAGACTGTCCCTTGTTTCTCATAACAAATTGTATTTTATTTTAACGCCAGTGTGCTCTGTAGCTCTTAATATTTTAAGGACATTTTACTGATGTTTCATTTTCAGACCATGCATTTCGATGTGACTGAGTTTTTCAATGTTTCATGTTGGTCGCATTTAAGCTTTGTAGTCTTTAAGCCCCAGGTATTCAAACGATTTGTGGTTATAAGAGTACCTACCGAGGCATCTAGCATACTCTTTCAAAGGATCTACTAATCTAAACAAAGGCATCCGGACATTTAACTGGTGAAGAACTTTGACATTAAACTCAGTAACAAAAAGGACTAGTGGAATGAATGTAGAATCTACAAGCTGAGTCATCATACCATAAAATGGTACACGGATGGTTCAAGAACTCAGGAAGGAACAGGGGCATTAGTGTTTGGGTGGGACCGGAACTTAACTATTCGAACCCATGGGCAGCTATACCAGCATTTTTCAAGCTTAAATTTGTGCTGTCGACAGATGTGCCCAACTCATTCTTGATAAACGCTATAGCAGCTATCAAATCAATCAGGGCTCAGATCATTAAATCTAGAATCGTTTGGGAATGCTTAGATAATCTAAGTAGACTCGGCGAACGAAACAACGTCGCCATCTACTGGGTACGAGGACCCCTGGGGATAGAAGGTAATGAAGAGGTGGACAAACTTGACAGGAAAGGGGCTGCCACACCCTTTGTGGGCCCTGAACACATCTGCGGCTTAGAGGAAAACACCATAAAAAAAGGAGCTTCAATCGAGAAGACAAACAGAACTGGACAAAAACTCAGGGTCTAAGATAGGCGAAGAAACTTTTGGGTAATTACAACTTGAAGAGATTCAAAACTTGCATCAGCCTTGGCAAAACAGACTCTGGATCCTGACTGCGTTTCTTAAGTGACATCTCAGAAAGCTAGAACCCTGGGCAAATTCTTCTTTAAACACATCGACGAGCTATTAGATGGATCATCATTTGACCTGCTTGAATTTGCGAGGACTTTGAAACCATGGGTGGGAACACACTATGTAACCATGTAACCATTCTCAACAGCGCGCTAACCTAAATGAAGACTTATGTACATATGTTCATTTCAAGTTGTATTGAGGTCACAATAATTCTGAAAAGTTCAAACCCTTCCTTTGCCATTTTTTCGTTGACTTTTCCTTCTCCATTATCCATCGAAGACACCACGGGACTAGTAGATTTAAGTATGAGTCTATTTTCTGTAAGTTTTTCATTTAAAGCTATTTTTTAGTTTCAAATACGGAGACAGCTTTTCTCTTTCCAAACGGAATTTACGAGAGCATTCTCATATACGATTAAGCGAGGGAGGTTCATCTTCTTAAATTTTATTTCCGCCCGGATACAGTGACATGTGCCAATGTACAAAAAAAAAAAAAAAAACAACAACAAACATGGTGGATATTCATCACTTTAATAATACTTTTGAGTATTAATATGCGACAAGGATACTGTCGTTGATGTAATTTATTAGGTCGTTCGCATGATGGGAATACAAGTGTATACAATTTTTTTTTAAAGAAACCGAAATAATTTTATCCACTTTTCTTTGTATCTTCGTTGAATACTATAAACGGAATAATTCTAGAATGTTATCAATTTAAAGTTGAAGCGTTTGCTCCTTTAAAGATTATCAATTCAAAATGATCAACACGATTTAATGCAGATTGCGGATAGTTGTATAGCATGGGTGAGGGTGGCGAAACCATAGACTCCGGTCGAACGCGAAGGCATTTACTTTTACAGTCGAACTCCGAGGCACATGCTATAAATTAATACATGATATTAAATACGGAATACCTGAATATCATCCTCCATTTGCACTGCACTCCATCAAAGACAGCGTATGCAATGGATTACTGCGTGGTCTGTGTCTTCTTCCTGATTTGGCCAATTTGAGCAAAAAGGTTAACTATCGTGCCCAAAACGGTGCAGGTGGTTCCGATACCCACCGTGACCAGATAGCAAATGCATAAGGTGGTAGTAGCAGTTTCCGTGCCTTCAGTTTGTTCAAACGCCTATGGTTGGGATCAATCTGTTCGTTCGTAGTATTGTCCCACCGAGCTGGCCACCCGGTCATTGAAGTCACTCTTTCTTCCTTGATCCTCTACTAGAAGCTCTCCTATTATTTATAGACTATTTGCATCTTGTCCGTAAGTATATCCATGGGGACCATCACTGCCACTGAATACCCTAAGTGCACTAAGTCGATATGTTGACGATAACTTTCTCCTTGTTTCCTTTGTACCTAAGGAGCCCACACCACAAACTGGGAACTGGGACAGCATATAATAGGACTGAGCTCACTACCTTGGATTTTAATTTTCTTCTAGAATATCCGGATCCTCCGACATTTGCAGGATTCTAGAAAGAAAGTGCTGCCTGAGGCTTTGACGCCTTTGTCGAGTATTTTACAGAGTCTTTCAATTTGATAGTTTGACTTCCTACCCACGTATTCCACCTTTTTCCGGCTGATTATAGGGACTGCTTCCACTTTGTGACATGCTAATTCTAGGCCGGCGAATATTAGCCAGTCTTTGATGAGGTTGATTGCTTCGTTCGTAGCTGACTGTATCTCGCAAACGTTCTTTGCAACCATAACAACGGCGATATCGTTGCCGAATCCGATCATTTTTACTCCTGGTGGCAGCGTTAACTGCAGAACTCCGTCGCACATGATATTCCAAAGTAGGGGGCCCAGCACTGACCCTTGTGGGACTCCCGCGGAGACTTAATAGTATTTTTCTAGTTCTTTGGAATTATATCTTAAGCTTGAAGTAGCTGGATACAATCTTTCGCAAGTTTGAAATCCATTTTGGGTAATGACCTTCTTATAGTGGGTACATATTTATATGTATTTTCTTCCAAGTAAAAATAGTAGATACGCGTAACCAATTCCAGCGAAAAGTCGAACACATAACTTGAAAGTTTGGCCACCCCTGTTGTATAGTATAGTTAAATAAATGGAAGGAGCTGCCAGGTGTATCTGAACATCGAAGAAATAATAAGAAATTCTAAGGACTCAGGTTTATATGTACATTCTCTAAGATCTCAGCAGCTATGCAAGTGTCCGACTTTCAAAAATTCTTGGCCATTTTATTCCATAAAACAGAAAGGAACTAATTGTGACTTTTTTCAAAAAATACAAAAAAAAAAAAAACCCAACCCAACTCCCCTCTTAATCTGAATCTAATTTAAAGGACTCAGTTTGTTATAACTTAATAAATAACACAAAATCCCCCAACATAAGCCCAACCACCCGACCGATTTGCCCCTACACACACACCCCAAGCCACCCACTGTGTAATACATCTCATCGCATTTAATACGATTCTTAAAGTTCTATCCTGTAACATGGTCCCCGTTGATCCTTATTTGTGTTTTGTTCTGTTTTTTGTGTTAGCAAGTTTTTTTTTTTTTTTGTTTTTTGGATTCTGTTGCTTTCCTGTTTTTGTTCCTTCGACTGGAACTGGAACCTCGTATAACAAAATTCAGGACACGATTCCTTGGGGGATGTCGTAAAAGACGATCTAATAGTCCTTCCTGTTCTTGCGCTGCCTCCTACCACCACCCGCTGTTCGGTGATGTTTTTTTTTTTTTGCTGTTTTCTAAACATGGGGGAGACGCAATGGCATGGTTCCATATGTGAGCAGACTGGTTATGGGGATATGGGGTGAGGGCGCAGAGATGAAGTAAAGTAAAAGTAAATAAAAATAAAAGGAGCAGAACGATGGAAGTGGAAAATAAAATTTAACACTCATCAGTGCAACAGAGGAACGCAACGCGGCCTCCTCAAGTTTTGCAATCTGCTTTTGTAAACATTGCGGGTATACTGCTTTTAGCAGCAGGAGAGCAGGAATGCTATATCCTGTCTGATACCTGTTTATAGAATTTAAGTGCGTTGAAGAGGACTTTTTTTTTGCTTTTCGGTGGTATCCTTCTTTGAGGTTTTATTCCCTAGTGGCTGGGGACATTTTTATCCCATTTCCCAGACATGTATCACGTAGCTGATTGGGGAATAGGATGTGAGGAGTTTTTAGATCCGTTGTCAGTACAAAAAGAAACCATAAAATGCTTAGAAATGCAAGCTATTAAAGGAAAGAGTTTCGTGTTCCACTGGAGCTGATGCTTTTACCCTAAATCACTTGTTGGTACAAGAAATATCCTCAAATTGAATCGACTAAATACCTCAAAGTATAAAACACCGTTAGGGTAAAGTTCTGTTTAAAAAATCACTATCCGCAGAAACTCAGCGTTAGGTGTATTCAGTCTCTAGTTGGACACGTACTTTGATACAATCGTCTGAATATTTTCTACACCGAAATTGTTCCGGAGTTGATCCCTTTTCTGCTGCAAATATAGGACTGGTTCTACCCCCCATTAGGGGCGTCATCTATGATCTCGACATGTAGCTTTCAGTAGGATGATGGGCACTACAGAGAACACCTGGTGTTGCCATCACAGGTGCCCATCGCGGCGGCACTGGACATGTCCCTTAACCTTCTGCCTCTCGATCTGCATTTGAGGCAACTGGCGTGCAACTGTGCACCAGGTTTTTTCAAGAATAGCAGCAAAGGATACTGCACTATTCTTACAGAAATCCAAATGGATAATCCAATAAGAACGGGTGATATCCTCTTCACACTTGAGTTTAAAACACCGTACAGAACCCTATACCCTTTTTATGAAGAGTGGACAAGGTTAGGTTAGGTTAGGTGGCTATCCCCATATTTGGTTGGATTCACTTAGACACTTAGTAGGTCCATTGTGTTGCCACATGAGTCGATTATTATCGGTACTCCCACTCCTACTCCTAGAATGCCAAAAAACACGCGGTGTTCCCTAGCGGTCCCCTAAGGTACTTAAGTACTAACCGCTTGATTTCGGTGATCTAACGAGAACCGATGTTTTTAGCGTGGTATGGCCGTTGGCTAAGAGTGGAAAAGAGTAGTATAAATTTGCCGGTTCTGGCTCACAGGGATGCGGGATTGTTTTTTCTTATCGCAAATGTCAATCAAAAAGTGTGTTGACCGCAGCATGTGTGCTTATCTTGAGTGTTTGTGGTTGGTGTACCTGTCAGAAGGGGGGGGGGGGGGGGGGGTTGAGTGTTGATGTACGGGGGTCGGGGGTACATGTGCATGGTTTAAAGTTGATAGTAGATTGAAGGTTAAGTGTACTATGTCTATGTGAGGGTTGATGTACGGGGGTCGGGGGTACATGTGCATGGTTCAAAATTGATAGTAGATTGAAGGTCAAGTGTACTAAATTATTATTCGAAAAAGTGTGCTTATTCCAAAAATAGTTCTTATCAACTTCAAAAACTATTTTCGGTGACCAGACATGTGAATGAGTTCAAGTTGTATAATTTATGTCGAATAAAATACGAACTGAATGTTTGTGGTTAGTGCGCGTTTGATTACGAGGCATGCAAATGTTTGCGGTTAGCGCGCGTGTCAATCAAAAAATTATGCTCGAGACGTGTAAATGTTGCGGTTAGCACGCATGTCAATCAAAAATTATGTTATCATCTTCAAAAAATTATGGTTAACATTCACTTGTGGAAAATGGTGGTTAACACTGGCTCAAGTTATCTATGTACGTGGAAATACAAAATGTTGACAACATTAAATTAAGTGGTAATTCATAAATAGAATGAAATAGAATGATGAGAACCAAAAAAAATTTTTTTGATAATATCTATGAAGTTTCCCACCAAATTTTTGTATAAATACCAAACCGATTTGAAATTAAAAACATTCGCAAGTATCAACAATCAGAGAACATGGATTCAGAAATTGGGTTATACTTAGACAACGTATACCAAGGGTGTTGGGAAATCCCCAACATTTTAAGCCTGACCAGAGAAGCGGCCCAGGACTTCCATAGGTGTAAGTCCTATAAAAATCTTACAAAAATAGCAGATCTTATCTGCTTAATAGACGAGATGCTGAAGACGCAGGATTGTGATGTCAATCTTGTGGTACCTCTCTTTTTAAGAGAGGTAAGAAAATTTAACGGATTTATCGAATAATAAAAAAAAAACTTTTTTACAAAAAAACATGTTTTATTTTTCATTCCATATTTAAATTATAGAGAAATTTCAGACATAAATGACCACAATTAAAAGAATTATAGTTTTGATGTTGAGTATAGTTGTATTGTAGATTTTTACCCAAGTATTTAACAATTTCTTGAGGAGGTTGCAGATTTCCAAAACTGTCAAAATATTCTTTATGATGTTTGTTCTTAGCATATGCTACCCAATGTGAGCCAGACCCAAACGAAGAATCCAGATTAACGATACCACATTCTCGCTGATATGATTGTTTCGGTAGAGTATCCCGCATGAAGACTCCTCTGAAATGTGGTATGAATTTACCATACTTCATCAAATCGATATCGGTGAGCGCTCGTTTGGGTAGGTTTCTTAAAAGTTTTTTGACTCTGACTTGTAAAATAAACCATAACCCTTCCTGTATGGTTTAAGGAATAACCCCTTTCCTAAGGCAATGGCTTCCATAGTTTTATTATGACGATTTGCTTCTTCAAGCTCTTTTCTGGCCGATTTAGCTTGATTTATTGTCTTTGCAATAGCACTCCCACCAGATGCTAAACCACCAATTGCTCCGAGAGCTGTAAGTATTGGTACAAGTGGTAGAAAACCTCCAATTTTAGGAAATGGTATTATACGTGGAATTTTCACTGCAGACTTTTTTCCTCTAAAAGAAGTACCTATTACTTTCCGTGCAATTTTTATTGCGCTTTCAATGTCTTCAGGTTTCTTTTCATTTAAAATATTTTTAGCATTTTTTACAGCAGACTTAAAGAGATCCTTGTTACACTTGGGTTTTTTATTTTTGTTTTTAGCACTCTTAGTTTTTCTAATTTTTTTATCGTTGACCCCCATACCAAATTTGACTTTAGCCTTCATTGCATTCGTCACGAACCATGCGTTTGTACGTTCACCAAAACTACTATCTTTGGACTTTACTCTTGACCAGGCCTTGTCAGCTAATATTCGATCTGCTTCGTGTCGTTTATTTATGTCTTTTGACTGGGAATATGCAATATCATGCTCCCTACATGCGGCATCCAACAAATTAATTCCCTTATCACCTCTAGCTAAACGTTCTTTAAGTTTGGTACCTGGTCCGCAAAATTGATAGCCTGGTAGATGTAATTCCACTGGTAGAGAATTAATTAGGTTATTCAGCACTCCTCCTCCAACAGGGTTTCGTTTATGTCTGATTTCTTTTTTATACAACACCGCCATTTTTCTTATACGTTCATGACTTATTAACGTTTCGCTTCAGACTGGATTAATGTAATAAAAACATGTTAGTTACTACAATGCGCTTCATTAAACAACACAAAGATCTTGAGGTTCGAAACATTGATCTCTCAATCAATAGTTTATCGAAACCAGCTAGACATGGTTTACTTTTACCAAATTCAATAAGAGCTTTAATTGTTGGCCCCTCAAACTGTGGAAAAACAAATGTTATGATAAGTTTAATAGAAAGTCCAAATGGTTTAAAGTTCAAAAATATTTATATATATTCAAAATCGTTGCATCAACCCAAATATCAATATCTACGACAATTAATACAACCCATAAAGGGTATGGGGTTTCATACATTCTCTGAAAATGATGATGTTCTACCACCAGATGAAGCGAAAACTGACTCTATTATTATTTTCGATGATGTTGCATGTGAGAAGCAAAACAATATAAGATCATATTTTTGTATGGGACGTCACAAAAACATAGATAGTTTTTATTTATGTCAAACATATACGCGAGTTCCAAAACATTTAATACGAGACAATGCAAATATGATTGTAATGTTTAAACAAGATGAAATGAATACAAGACATATATACAATGATCATGTGGGGATGGATATGAATTTCAAAAATTTTTTAAATATATGTAGTGAATGTTGGAAAGATAGATATGGCTTCCTTGTTATCAACAAAGATGATCACATGGATGGCGGGCGTTACAGGAAAGGATTTGATGTTTTTATTCAGTTATAAACATTCACCAACCGATATTTGTACTTAGTATAGCATCTGCATTCAATCAGATCAGATAAACTGATCTGATCTGGTCTGATAAGATAATCAGTAAAAATGAATGTGAAAGTATTAAGAGATGTTATAAATGCTAGGAGGGCCTTGAGGAGGAAGTTTAATAGTATTAAGACACGAGAATCAGCTGTAGAGAGCATGTTGGAAGATACCTTTAAACCCATCACTAAACCTCTTAAGGAACTAGTTAAAAGTGCAAAGCATAATTATGATGAAACCGACAATGATATCAACTTTAAATCATTTAATAAAACATCAGAAATTAATGCAAGTACTCCAATCAAATCTATTAAAAAAAGAGATACATCCAATTCGAATGATAATGTTTCAAGCAATGAAAGTAAGGATGACACTTTCTTTACACAACTGGATGAAATAGATAACAGTGACAATCAAATATTATTGGATTTAACAAAGTTGAAACAAAACAATAAAATTGATACCTTATATGGTCCATATAGAGATTCGAATTACAAATGGAGAATGGGTAATGCTGCAATGGAAATAAGTGCAAATGAGATTACGATTAATGGTGAAAGCTGGTCTAGAACACCAGGTCTTTTTGAGTTGATCTTTCACAAAACACCACAACACTATAGTGCTAATGATTTGCAAGTGTACAAGGAAATTTTACTCAAAACAAATGCACATAAACGTAGATATGATGAACACAAACAAACCAAAGGTACTAAAGCATTCAAGTACAAGAATATTATCAAAAACTTGTTGAAGGATAAAAGTTCATCATCAATTCATAAACATAAAGGTTCAGGTTTAATGAGAGTGAATCTACAAAAACCTAATTATATTTATTGGAATGATCCAAATGAATTAGTTGACAGATTACGACTTTTGATTTCATCACAATCGGCAGGTCATACAAATCATAATAATGAAATTGTTTCCATTATTGAAGAATTAAAAGAAAGCAATATAATTGTATAATTCTGATTGCGTTCTTACATTAACAAAATGAGTGTTGACAAGTTTGGTCACTTTCCTCATCACACCCAGAATTCTGCAAGTATAAATCAGATTGTTACAAAATCAGAAAAGGAGAACGTACTGTTGAAGAATGATATTAACAAAAATTCTAAGAAACAAACCAAATCATCAGTGGCCTTCAATCTATTCGTATATCGCAAGGAGTTTTTACATCAAAATCGGCGAACCTTACAAAAAGTAAAAGCAAAATTGACTTTAACTGAGAGCTTAGTGTCTAACAATAAACCAAACGCAAAGTACTACAATCGACAGGATCTTTCTTCATTGATGCATGGTGTCATCTACAAACAGAAGCTGGAAAGTAAGCTTGCTAAATTTAAGGAGTGGAAGAAGAAGAAGGCCCAAATCAACAAGAAGGTGATGCAACCCTTAAGGAGATAAAACAAATTTAAAAGTGTGAATTTAAGATATGGACTATCCATTTTGTAATTATTAATGTTGTGGAAATGTATAAATTTAAGTTTAATTTGTATTTTGAATAAAGTATTTGTTTTTCACAATCTAACTAACTTTATTTAGCACTCCTGGCATTCCTTATATTTATGGTTCTCATTTGAATTGTCAAAGCAACCACCAATTTCAGATTATGAACATTGCTAGCAACTGGTACAATAAAAAAGTGCGAGTTGTACAAAAAGAAAGCAATATAATTGCATGATTTTGATTGCATTCTTACATTGACAAAATGAGTGTTGACAAGTTTGGTCACTTTTCTCATCACACCCAGAATGAAAACAGACTGAGAAAAACCCTTGGATTGAATTTAGATCGTGATAGAAATATAAATTTACATTTGAAAAGAATAAAAAATTTGGGTTTACCTATTGAAGACAATGATGCTGTTACTAAGAGTTTTGTTTCTACAAGCATAAATCAGATTGTTACAAAAGCAGAAAAGGAAAACATACTGTTGAAGAATGACATTAGCAAAGACATAGCAAAAACCACCAAGAAAATTCAAAGTGTTGAAGAATATATAAACAAGAGAATAGAATCACAAACAACCTCAATCGAAAATATATACAATGATACAACAACACAGAAGTTATATATTGAAGACAGACTCCAAGGATTCGAAAATATTATTTTCAAACAAATATTGGAACCAAAATATATAGCTAAATTAGAAAAGACTTATACCATTCCGAAATGAGTACTACTAATACAAAGAGAGGAATAGTGGATGAGGTTCATAGACAAGCTCGTAGATCTTTTAAACGACGACGTGTGATAACAAAAGGAATTGATGATCTTTGGCAAGCAGATTTAGTTGAAATGGGTAACTATTCATCCTATAACAAAGGATATCGTTTTCTTCTGACAATCATAGACACCTTTTCAAAATATGCCTGGGTTGTACCTCTTAAAACTAAAAACGCATCTGACACCACAAAAGCTATGGAAAGTATATTTGTTAAGGATGGACGATCACCAAAAAATCTGCAAACTGATGATGGGAAGGAATTTTTCAACAAAGAGTTTCAGAATCTAATGGTTAAGTTTCATATTAATCATTATTCAACATATAGTGTTGTGAAGGCATCCATAATTGAACGCTTTAACAGAACCTTGAAGAATCTTATGTGGAAAGAATTTAGTTACCATGGATCGTATCAATGGATTAATGGTTATAAACAGCTGTTGGAGAGATATAATAACACAAAACATAGAACTATTAAAATGTCACCAAGTGCTGTAAATTCTACCAATGAAAAGCTACTACTGAAGACGGCTTACAACAACTTGAAAATTCTCAATAAACCAAAGTTTCATATTGGAGACAATGTACGAATCAGTAAATACAAACATATTTTCGCTAAAGGATACACACCGAATTGGACAACGGAAATTTTTAAAACTAAATCAATTCAAAACACAAATCCAACTACATACATATTAGAGGATTATGAGGGTAACACAATCAAGGGAGGATTCTATGAATTTGAGCTAATGAAGACACGATATCCAAACAATTATCTTGTTGAGAAAATTCTCAGCACCAGAGGAAATAGAGTTTTAGTAAAATGGTTGGGGTTCTCAAGTGACCACAATTCTTGGATAAATAAAAATGATATATTGTAATTCATAAGCATATGCACACACACACACACATATATATATATTCAATAAATAAATTGGTTTAAAAGCTTTGTTTCTTGTATTTTCTATTTCATTCTATCATTGTTCGTTAAAATGTCAATAACACTCACTTTAACGGGGAATACATCAAATCTAGTAGCAAATTATTTCCCCCCAATAGATTTGGATCAGAATTACGAGTGCGGTTTAGTTGATTTTCATACATATAATACTGTACCCAACGTTGACTTGGAAAATAATTTGTTACACATAAAAGATACAGTTATCGAGATTCCAGTTGGTTCGTATGAATTCGCAGATATCTCTGAATACTTGCAGAAAAAGTATGAGGATATAAACAAAACTGGAGTACTTTATATTGATGCTAATTACAACACGTTGAGAACTGAAATATACTGTACTGATGATATAGATTTTAGTAAAAATCGATCTATCGGATCATTATTGGGGTTCAGTAACAGAAAGATAAAGGGGGGAGAGGAATACGAATCAGACTTGCCCATCAACATAATAAAAATTAATGCAGTACGTATAGAATGCAACATTGTGGGAGGGTCATATATTAATAATTCTCCTGCACACACACTTCATGAGTTTTCATTAAATGGTAGTCCCGGCTATAAAATGGATGAAATCCCCAAAAATGTTATTTATTTGCCAGTGAACACTCGACTGATAAGTTAAATAACTGTTAAAGTTGTTGATCAAAACGAAAATCTAGTAAATTTTCGTGGAGAAACAATTACTCTCAGACTTCATTTGAAACCGAAGATACAATGATTATTTACAATAAAAGCAGACCTTCAATCACTTCTTCAACATCATTCAACCAGCTAACATTGATAAGAAAGGTAGCCCCACTGTCAGCTGTCAACAAAGCATATTTACAATCTTTGGGTCTTCAACCAAAGGACTAGTATTAAACAATCATGAGTGAAATACTAAATATTCTACAGAAACCCGTCTATGATGAGAGCATTATAAAAAAAGAATATCACAGCTATATACCATATTTACAATCATTTAAGAATAGTGATGAAATAAGAATAGCTATTCAGAATCAAGATCTCTATGTGCTACCCAGTGATAGTTACATTTACATCGAGGGCTTTGTAACTCTGGACAATGGAACAAAATCGAAAAATATTAAATTGAGAAGGAATTGTATAGCATTCTTGTTTGATGAAATTCGTTATGAAATCAATGGAAATGAGGTAGATCGTACACGATATGTAGGGATGACAACAATGATTAAAAATTTCGTATCCTTAAGTATAAACGAAAGTGAAATGCTCAAAAATGCAGGATGGACAACAAAAGAGAATCAGGAGATGGAAAATGGATATTTTAATTTTTGTGTACCACTTAAAATGCTTTTGGGATTTGCTGAGGATTTT
The DNA here is from genome assembly GCA_949775065.1 of Brachyopa scutellaris. NCBI lineage: Eukaryota > Metazoa > Arthropoda > Insecta > Diptera > Syrphidae > Brachyopa > Brachyopa scutellaris. The sequence continues at coordinate 95,753,365 of OX459115.1, read as the reverse complement.
AATAAAATTATTTTAAATTCCAAGCACGAACTTATATTATTACGTTCGAAATCTGATCAGGATGCTGTCTACTCTACTGATGAAAAAGAAAAAATACAGTTAAACATTCTAAATATTACATGGAAGGTTCCTCACGTACACCTGGCTGATTTTGCAAAATTGGAAATTCTCAAAACAATAAATAGTGGTCAACGTTTAACAATGGCATTTCGATGTTGGGACTGTCATTTTAATCCCATACTATCGCAAGGAACACATCACTTGTGGAATGTGAAACTTTCTCAACATAGTGAAAGACCTCGGTTTATATTGATTGTTTTTCAATCAAAATCCGGATTGAAACATTGCGATTTATTAGATATAAAAGTATATCTCAACTCTGACACATATCCGTACGATGACCTAAATCTTAAATTTGAACGTGATCGATATGCTATTTTATATGAAATGTATTCAAAATTTCAACAGAGCTATTATATGCGAGATCCGCAACCGCTTTTATCATGTGAAGAATTTAAAAACAAGGCACCAATCGTTGTAGTCGATGTAACACACCAGAACGAGGCAATCAAATCCGGACCCATTGATATAAGATTGGAGATTAAAACTGTAAAGAATATTCCAGCAGACACATCAGCTTATTGCGTACTCATACATGATCGTATCATAGAATACACACCTCTTACTGGCGAGGTTAAAAGACTCGTATAAATTTTTGAAGTTTATAAAAAGAAAATAAAACAAACTATTTTTTTAAATATTCTCTCACTTTATTTTATTCATAATGGTTTTTTTTTTTTTTTTCAATTTTTACTTGTGATGATCTACCTAAGGGTCCAATATAAGTCAATGTGTACCCCTTCTCATTGATTGCATTCATATGTTTTTGTGACGTCCCATACAAAAATATGATCTTATATTGTTTTGCTTCTCACATGCAACATCATCGAAAATAATAATAGAGTCAGTTTTCGCTTCATCTGGTGGTAGAACATCATCATTTTCAGAGAATGTATGAAACCCCATACCCTTTATGGGATGTATTAATTGTTGTAGATATTGATATTTGGGTTGATGCAATGATTTTGAATATATGTAAATATTCTTGAACTTTAGTCCATTTGGACTTATCACACATTTCAGAGGAGTCTTCATGCGGGATACTCTACCGAAACAATCATATCAGCGAGAATGTGGTATCGTTAATCTGGATTCTTCGTTTGGGTCTGGCTCACATTGGGTAGCATATGCTAAGAACAAACATCATAAAGAATATTTTGACAGTTTTGGAAATCTGCAACCTCCTCAAGAAATTGTTAAATACTTGGGTAAAAATCTACAATACAACTATACTCAACATCAAAACTATAATTCTTTTAATTGTGGTCATTTATGTCTGAAATTTCTCTATAATTTAAATATGGAATGAAAAATAAAACATGTTTTTTTGTAAAAAAGTATCATTTATTGTTTTTATTTCTTTTTATTAACATTTCAGTACAATTTACGAAATAGTCATTTCAAGGGTTTGTTTGTATTTTTTAACATCAATGAATTCGACATCGGAATGAATTGATGTGTCTTTTGCTGTAAATACTTCAATTTCACCATTGCTCAAAATTCTTTCAGTTTCATATTCACGATATTCATAACAGTTTATGTTTAATTTGCGATCCTTATAATTACTATCATAAGTACAACGAATGGTTAAGCTCACTTGATCATATTCTAATTTAAAGTGTCTGTAAAAGATATTTTCACTTTCGATTATTCCAGCTATTTCCTTCTCTTTACGTATCAAATCTTGCCTAAATGCTTCTATGGCTTCTTCAACAGTAAAATATTGCGTTTTAGGTGCCTCTGTTGTTGTTGATGTTGTTGTTGTTTTATTATTCTTATGCTGATTGTCTAATGTCTCGCTAATCTTCATTAATTGAAAGGATAAATCAATTTTTAAAGTATCGTTACTAGGTAACAACAAAGTAAACTCCAAATTTCCTTTATTATCACCAACAGCAGACAGATTAATTGGTATTGGACTACCTTGTACAAGATATCCCCATGAAAGATAGATTAACATCAATAAAACAAATTTAGTCATTTTTGTTTTTCTGTAATAGCTGTATGCACTCTAGAAAGGTTGAATTGAAACTAAGACAAATTTCTTTAAATCATCACTTTTTATTAAATTTATTATAGAGTAACATTAGTTTTTTTATTCGTATTATTTTATTTTCTAACATAAAACATGCACAAGTGTCTGGTCCAACTTTACATGCATCTGAAGACCAGCTACAGCTCGAAAAATGATGACCGTATTTAGATTCAATGACTGGAACATGGATGTATTGATATAGTCTTGAGTGAAACTCTAGAAACTCATTGAAATGTTCCTCCAGCAAATTTTCTCTGTTATCTATTAAAAAGTTGTGAATTTGTTTCAAAAATAATCCGCTAGTTATGTTGTCCATCCTTCATCACTAATTAATGAATGCGTACTAATTTTCATTGTTCATAATACTTAGTTCATCTATCAATTTCATATCCTCTTCATCAATGCTGCTCAACGATATGGCTAATCTATCATCAAAATCATGGAATACACAAAGTTCTTGAAAACTATTTGTCCACTTTACACGTTTAACACCATCATTTGTAACGCCTACTAATGTTATTGTGCCACCCATTACTTCAATTTTTAGATGTTCATTAACATTAAACTGATATACCGTTGTTGATAAAAAACTTGGTGCTGACTCTCCTCTGCGCATGCTGAACAACAAACATTTAAAGCCATCCTCAGCTGTAAAATAAACTGATAATTTATCGTCAATTACATCAACGTTTATAATCTGGAAATTTTTCCATGATGAATGACAAATGCAATATTTATCCTTTGACTTTATTAGCTGAATCCAAAACATTTTTAAAGAAAAATTCTTTTATATGTTCTCGTGCAATATTTATTCCTTGTACAACGTGTTGAGGAACAATGGCACTTCTTTTCAATCTTTGTAATAAACTGAATCCAAAACATTTCGCACAACTAATACAATTTTTGATGAAAACACTCCTTTTATGTACCCTTTTTTTGGTTCTCATCATTCTATTTCATTCTATTTATGAATTACCACTTAATTTAATGTTATCAACATTTTGTATTTCCACGTACATAGATAACTTGAGCCAGTGTTAACCACCATTTTCGACAAGTGAATGTTAACCATAATTTTTTGAAGATGATAACATAATTTTTGATTGACATGCGTGCTAACCGCAACATTTACACGTCTCGAGCATAATTTTTTGATTGACATGCGTGCTAACCGCAAACATTCGCTTAACTCGTAATCAAACGCGCGCTAACCACAAACATTCAGGTCATTTTGTTTTGTTCGTTATAGATTATGCAACTTGAGTTCATTCACATGTCTGCTCGCCAAAAATGTTTTTGAAGTTGATAAGAACTATTTTTGGAATAAGCACACTTTTTCGAATAATAATTTAGTACACTTGACCTTCAATCTACTATCAATTTTGAACCATGCACATGTACCCCCGACCCCCGTACATCAACCCTCACATAGACATAGTACACTTAACCTTCAATCTACTATCAACTTTAAACCATGCACATGTACCCCCGACCCCCGTACATCAACACTCAACCCCCCCCTTCTGACAGGTACACCAACCACAAACACTCAAGATAAGCACACATGCTGCGGTCAACACACTTTTTGATTGACATTTGCGATAAGAAAAAACAATCCCGCATCCCTGTGAGCCAGAACCGGCAAATTTATACTACTGAAAAGCAACACAGTAATGCGGCACATAGACAATGCAGTCTTCACAGACGGATCCAAAACTTCAAGCGGCACAGGGTCTGGTATCTACTGTGTGGAACCAGATTTAAAGATGTCCTTAAGACTCCCGGATATCTGCAGCGTTTTTAGGCAGAAGTTCTACCCGTACTTAGAGCTGCAGAGCTTTTGAACATGAAACGAATATCCGGTAGGGATTTTGATATTTACATCATGCACGTGTACTATTAAATCGACACTTGTCAGGAGCTACCGCACAATGCTTAGGGCATTATGCACGCAAAACCGGGTAAGACTATGTTGGGTGCCTGGTCACTCCGGGATAGAAGGCAACGAGTTTGCCGATGAGTTGGCAAGAAAAGGGGGGAGCTGCCACAACCCGAGGCAGTGGGAGTTGCTCCACCACTTTGCGGCATCAAATCAAAGGTAAAGGATATGTTTACTAGCAGGGCTGACCAAAGGTGGGCTAACATTGTAGGACATAGGGTTTCCAAGGCACTTTGGCTAGCGTTGGACCGTAAAAAGACCAGTAAAATCCTTCGACTTGGCACAAATAAGAATAGCTATAGGAATAATAATACTTAAAGACTTAAAGATACGATTATTTGCAGAAACTGCAATGATATAGGATATAGCACATATTCTGTGTGAATGTCAGGGTATAGCACGCAGTCACAGGAAAATTTTAGGCTCCTACTTCTTTAGTAACCTGGACGAGGTAGGCCGAATCAACCATAGACTCGTTCTAAAATTTTGCAGTGTAATAAAATGCTTTTGAGGAAACTGTGGCGACCTAGGTGCCATCCTTGGATGGATTTTAGGGGATCGCGATGGGCCCACTCTGGTGCCTGGTGTTTTGGGATGGCTCAGCCTCTCAGCCCCTCTCAACCTAACCTAACCTAAGGATGATGGGTGTCCTGTGACCATTAATAACGTTCATCGTTTCACCCTAGAAACTGGTGAACAAAATGATCTCTCAATGTGTTTTAGCTTAGAAGTACCTACCTGACTTCGAAAACCCTAAAGTCGTTCTAAAGAAAGAATTACCTTCTAAATAAACTTTCATTGTGGCTATCTGCTTATACATATACTCAGCCTGTTCATAGATAGTCTGTAGTTCGAGTCCTTCAGGCAATTCCTGTTGAATATCTTTTCAAAGGGGAACCTTTTCCTCTATAAACGAGTATGAAACGAGCCAAAATAGACCGCCATACTAGATGTCTCCACAATTCTTCCTTGACTAGGATTCCTCGTATTGTAAACACTATCAGATCTGTGTCATGGTGTGCTTAATACAAGCAACAGCCATAAGCAGAAATTTGCCAGGGCAAAATATGCATCAACAGGCTCATCATTTAGTGCTGGTGTTAGTGGTTAGGCTACGCTACATTTCAACACTACCACTAGCAATAAATAAACAAATATAAGAACAAATATACATAATTAGAGTTTATGTTCGAGGAACTACATTACGCAAGACATTTTTAAGTGTAATTTTGTTAAGATTAAAGTCAAGAATGTTTACATTTAAGTTATAGATTTTACTCATGCGGCTAATAGGCTCATGCATCCCGTAATTTGTTCTGTGATGAGGAACATGCAGTAACTCTATACTACGCAGGTGATGCGATCCCCCACGAAAGTTTAATCCTAAACAGGATAATAAGTTAGGTGCATCAATCAGACCTGAGATCAGTTGATGCATAAAAATGATATCATTATTGACCCTTCTTTGAGCCAAAGGCTGCATTTGCAACAGTTTTATCCGATGCAAATATGGGGGGAGGTTAAAAGGATCGTCCCAGGGAAGACCTTTCAATGCGAATCGAATGAAGCGTCGCTGGACAGCTTCAATACGAGTATTGAGATTTTTCTGATAAGGTGTCCATACTTGCGAAGCATATTCGAGGTGAGGACGGACAAGACTGTTAAATAGTGAGAGAGTGACATAAGGATTTTTAAATTCTTTACACCATCTTTTAACGAAACCTAACATTGAATTTGATTTATTCACAATGTGGTTTATATGCTCTTTAAAATCAAGTTCAGGGCTAAAGTAAACACCCAGGTCCTTTAAACTATAAACCCGACTGAGAGAGTGATTCGATATTAAGTAGTTGAATATAGTCGGTACCAGTTTCCTAGAGAAAGTCATGGACTGACACTTGAGTGGGTTAAGGACTAAACCATTTTTAGAGCACCAGGTACTGAAACTATCAATATCTGATTGCAGAAGTCTACAATCATTTATGGTTGTAATTGCTTTACTGATCTTCATATCGTCGGCAAATATTAGAATGTTGCTATGTTTTATGATTGATGGAACATCATTGATAGCAAGAATAAATAAAAGTGGACCTAGGTGGCTCCCTTGAGGGACGCCGGATCCTGCTAAGAAGGAGTCTGAAAGACAACCTCTAAATTTAACCTGATATGACCTCTGCTTGAGGTAAGAGCCAACCCACGAAATAAATATTGGGGGAAAACCTAACGCCTCGAGTTTGTAGATAATAATATCATGAGAAAGCTGATCGAAAGCTTTGGAGAAGTCAGTGTACACACAGTCCACCTCATGACCACTTTCTAAGGCATTGGAACAGTTATGGGAGAATGTTAATAGGTTTGTATTAGTGCTGGCATCTGTTTCATCCTCTGGGTTCCCACCAAAGTGATGTGGAATGATCTCCATTCTTCTACCAGCCAGTACCGGATACCCTACCGCATTGACACGGTATAACTTCCACCAGGCATACGGGTATCATCTTCTATAAGCCCCATCTTCCTTAGATGATTCCGTGACCTGTAGCTAACGCTACTAGCTATTTCCTCAACTTATGCTCAGAATGATTCTATGTGGAGTAAGTCGGAGTACCAGGCATCTCTTGGTACTTTGTTCGAACTCGTCATAATTTAGCTTGCTTCGAATTCAGAAATAGAGAAGTGGATCGTAATTTCTGACTCTTTTGGGAGCTCTTGCGCCACATTACCAACATAACCATACGATGACATGACAGAATTTAGATAGATTAGCAGAGCTGGAAATCCTCACCTAAGCACGATCAAAATTGCTAATGAAACTAAAAACTTAGTCGTTCTGTCATTCGCTGATATGTGAACGTCTTTATTATATTTTAAGGACATCGACATTTTATTTTATTTTATTGTAGCTATTAAGGAAGAAAGGAAGAGTAAGACCTGTGACTACAAAATAAATAAAATGACTCACTTTATCTGTGGCACCATTTGTGGACACATTCTCCGATACAGTACCTCCGAGTAATTCATTTCTGATTTAATTTCATATTATTTCCGGATTTTCTGTTTTGAAAGGCGTGTGTGTATGGAACGATGGAATAAATAAATAGTTTAACAACCTTTAGCCATGAGGATGGTTACAAGTAATAAAATTGTTTTATATTAACTTTACAGGAGGAACAATGAAGTGAGCAGTGATCCTGTTTTGGAAAATTCCCTAAAAAGGCTATGGAACCAATAAACTGGTTCAACGATTGATGTAGGTGGTCTGAACATATTATTTACTTTATTTTTGTTTACTCATCGCAAAAGATTTCCTTTGTCCAGGAACTGAGTCACTGGTTGATTTTAGCTTGATAGTTCATTTCCCCATGACACATTTATATTGTAATATTCATCTTACCGAAATGATGTTTTTTGTTTTGTGTTTCGGCTCACAAGTACAAGGAGTATTTAAGCGATCATCGATGTCGCAGTCTTTTATAGAATTGCTGTAGACAAGTACAATTCATGTACATGCCTAGCTGCACTGACAGAGTTGTTCTTTAAAGAAAAACTCATAATGTCGTGTTCATCTTCAAAGATGGCGCTTCAACCACTGAAATAAACTATATTGTGCTTTGCGAACCAATAAAATTAATTTGAGTATTGCCTCATGGCTTTTGTTTTTTCCATTTTCTTGTTTTTTCTGGTGAAACCGTTAAAATGAAGTTCAGCACTTTTCCGATTTTTGTGAGTGTTGGGTGCGGAAACGAATAGTGACTTTTTTTTTTTGTTTTTAGCCTATATCTCGTAAGCTAATCGTTTCCGATATTTACAACATACCAAAATTTTATCAAAATCGAGGTGGTGTCCACTTTGTACACAATTATCTTTTTTTTCGTTCAACAAATTGTGTTGTTTTCAAATCAGCAGATGGTAGCCCTATGGGTATTACTCTCCGATTTGCGGCGATTTTTTATGCATATTATGGTAACCCAGTGAGAGCTTAAAAGAGGAACAGATTTATGAAAGCTATTGCAACCAGAATGAGAGGCAAACGTTCTATCTTCCCTGTACTGACAATTTTTGTGGAACAGAGTATAGCTAGAATGTCAAGAGCTTTTTGGCACCAATTCGTCAAGCAAAACAGTGATTTCCCTTTCGTCCCATAAATGAAGGCATGGAACTAGAGCGTCTTGAATTCAATTCCCAAGTATAGACGGTTCCATAACGGTGCGTTTGCGAGCATAGAAATGGAAGCGGCTAAAATGGGTTTCGCGGTAAACGAGGGCAAAACAAAATATATGCTGTCAACAAAAAGGGACACCCAACATCGACGAATTGAACAGAACGTCACAATAGACAGCTACCACTTCGAGGTAGTAGAGGACTTTGTCTACCTCGGCTCTGCCATAAAATCAAAAAATGACATCTCGTCGGAAATCAAACGAAGGATTACTCTTGCCAATTGCTGTTTCTTTGAACTAAGAAGGCAAATGAGTAACCCAGTCATGCTATATGCAGCTGAAGCATGCATACGCTGTACAGCGACATCGACCTGGTCAAAAAACTGCGCATTGGGCGTTTAAGATGGATAGGACATGTAGAGCGTATGGACATCTCCGGCTCGAAGAATATTCGATTCTTTTTTTTTTTTTTTGACCCGGAGGGTCAGCGTGTCAGAGGACGACCTTGCCTAAGGTGGTGTGCACAAGTAGAACAAGACCTCAACCAACTTGGAGTGCGCAACAAACAAACGGAGAAGTCTCGGAAACGAAAAATCATCTGAAAGAAGAATAAGGAGAATGTGAATGTGGATAGCATACCTAACATGTAGGAATTGTAGTATCTTCGTCAAGACTATCCAATTCTATGCGTCGTTCCAATAGATCCCGCAAAAACGTTCACTTCGACGAAAGTCCAACTCCAGTAGAACGTAATACAAAATCAGAGATGAACACGTCGTATATCGATATTAGATGTGATGACTCCAGTATGTCTGGGATAATCGAGTAAGCCCAGAGCCTAAAAACCTACAGAGAGTCACCAAAAGTAGGCAGATCACTGCAATGCAGTTTCCGCGGTTTATTTCTTTGTCTTACCCAGATCCCGAACGTATGCGAATCGCAAGCATAATTATCGAGAAAATGTAGCCCCTATCAGAACAAAAATGCGTGGTTTGCCGAAAGTAGGCGATATCTTCGTTGACAAAATATTTATGTGAATCTTAAGTCTGCAAGTCAGTGAAGTTGTTTATCTTTTAAAGGATCCGACCCATAGAATCCGTCGACTACGTTCCGTTGTACTTTGATGTTGAAGTTGAAGTACTGTTGGATAGAGCAGTCCCATAGAATCTGTCACATATCTACGTAGAAATGTCAACGAAATTCTCTCTATGCTTCCACCAATGAAAATGCATAATCTCATTTTTGTGAATGCGTGAACTTCATTATGTGAATCTGTGAACTTAAATGCGTGAATGTGTGTACTGACAACGTATCGACGCCTCGACGGATGCAAAAAGCAGAAAGTATACCTACTTCATCCCACAGCACCAAGCTGGACGGGCTGGTGAGGCTTAGCTCAGGCAACTGTGGGGGTCACAGGTGGCGGATAGTGAACGACCTACAGAAATGCAGCATGCAGGTGAGCTGCGAATATCCAATAAGCAGCCCCCGACCAAGAGCGGCAGAGAAGGAGGGCGTGACTGAAAAGGCCAAAGGAACCCCTATGAACTTTCTGTGACAAGACGAGTAAGCACCGTCTTTTACCCATGGTGGCTACGAGGGATACAGCTAAAGTGTATACATCACATAGAGGGCATTAAGACCGAGCCCGGTAAGGTCTTAATTATGGTATACCGGACCAACGATTGGACTTAATTGCTGAGGGCTGACGGCTGTAGTATTCTGTTACCTTAGTAAGTCAGAGTGAAATTTGACTGAAACGGATCTCAGGCTAATGCTGCAACCGCCGCCGTCCCGTTAAAACCTTGGCAGGCCTCAAAGTACGCTCTCCGCCACGTCGCCATTAAGTTGGTGGTGTATGTTTGGATGTAACATTCCTGATTAGCACCGATCTGGCTCTGGCACAGACACCCATAAGGTTCTGTGTCAACCCTCGCATGGCCTCCCTGCCTGCACAGATAACCATGGGATCATAGAGGTGAATACACATCCGGACGGAGATAGCGGCTTTGAGTGGGGACCCAAAAGAGATGAATACAACAAATAATAACAACAATAACACACATAACAAGCAACAAGAAAACCAAAGCGGAAAGTTGGAGGACATAAAAAACCCCTTCGGTAGAAATCAAAGAGTGGAGCGCTCACCACCTAGAACTAAAGAAGCAGTTTTTTGTCGAAGTTCATGCATCCGTTGGTTATGGGCCATCTCCCATAACAATGTGTGTATTCTATCGAGCCGTCAGTTAAGCTGGAAATACACGATACAATCGTTGTACAACAGCGGGTTGTACCAATATCGGTACAACCGTTGTAAGAAGCACACACACTATACAATCAGCGTGCGATTTCCATACAACGGCGCATCCAACCGCAGGTTTTCGAATCAAAGCGTACAACCGTGCGATATCGGTACAACCGTCGTAAGCTAGCTAACACATGATACAATCGTCGCATACAACCGCAAATTGCATACAACCGTTGTATAACGATTGTATCGTGTATTTGCTGCTTTAAAAAAATGGAGCAACGGATCGACGGATCCACCTTTACACGGTTTCGATCGCATAGACGTAACACATCCCGGTGTCACTCCAGACAATAAGAATGCAGTCAGTTAAAAGACTACCACGTATCTAGTTGTTATTGGACGAATTGTGGGACAAATTAATTTTTGGGGTCAAATTAAAGAGCTACGTAATTATGTTTTTTAAATCGTTTTGTTGTGTTATGATTCAGCTGGCTAAACAGTTTTGTAAATATAAATTATATTTTTTTTTTAATAAAACCCGCTGCGATAGCTGAGAATTAGTTATCTCGCTGCCGATTAATTTTTTTTTTTATTTTTGCACATGATCGGCTTATACGCATTTCTTACATTTTCCTTTTTAACAGTTGAAACACTTCAGAGCCAACCTGGCAGTGCCTTCCTGTTAAATAACCCACTTAGGTGGAATGTGGATTCTAATCATCCATTTGCCGGTGAGTGAACTGTCAAAAATATGTGGAATTAAATTAGAAGAAATTGTTTATTACTTCCGAACCGAGCGTGCAAATTAGGTTTTTTGTTTTCGATCAAATAAATTTTACGTTTTGTTAAATTGTTTTTTGTTGTTAAATTCTTTATTTTTCTATCCCATCCCCATGTCTACTTGTCGCCATAAAATGAGTAGATTTCGCATGAAAGTGGACATGTCTCAATTTTTTAACGACGAGCGTAGTCTCGTGTATTGCTTGGTTGACCCGTCATGGGAACAAGTTATTAACCTGGAAAAGCACCTGGAGAAGTTATTTGACGTGCAGGGTGTTAATTTCCTGGCAGAGGATGGAATATACATACCATCCATGGAGTCAATAGATATAATAAGGAGTGGCGAAGTGCTGAGGTTTGTGAAGAATTTAAATTATATTAAACAACGAAACTGAGATTAATATTTGTTCACATTAGGGCAATTATTCCGCAGCAGACAAAGACGCACAAGAAAATCAAACCACGTCCCTGCAATGGTTTTGGAGATGAAGGTATGGCAGGTGATTCCATTTCGGGTCATGGCGTAAAAAGGAAATGCGACGAGGAGCGATTGTCTACCTCAACTCCAAACGGTCGGTCAAGAAAAAAACAAAGAACCTCTGAAAATGTAACAACAGTACCAGAAAATAGTTTAACAGATCCAAGTGTTACTGCGGTTGTTAGTTCAAATGCGCAGCAATCGGTAAAGAATAACGCCAGCGATATAGTTACAAGCAGCAACACCACCAATCGAGTAGAAAATGTAGAAATCGATGAGGAGTCGGAAGCGAATGAAGAAACAGTAAAGTCGCGAAAGCGAAAACGTCTCCGAAAGAAGAAGAAGACGGACGACGCACTGGATTTCGATGACAAGAGCACACGGCTTTCCTCTGGTAAGTAGAAATCGGAAATAGAGCTTTCTCATTCTTTTAACTTTCCCTTTGCCTTTCAGTTCCTGTGCCGATCTCCTCGTCAACTCTGAGACTATCCAAATCGATGAGTACGCCCAGCAGATCTAAACATGTCCATTTTGACGAAAGTTCAACACTAGTGGAAAAAAGTTCCGAGGTCGTTGTATATCGATGCCAACTAAGCAACGACGGCACAATAGAACCCAGGGAAATCGCTGGGGAAGGCATTGAAGATGCGATAAACAGGCCAAAGAAGTCAAAGATCCTGATTCAAGAGAATATACTCTTAGCGAAAGCGAGGCATTCTCCCATTGAGCAAAAGAGATTCAATGACTCCAGTGTGATTGAAGTCGAAGATAGCGCCATAAGACTAGAGACTGATGAACAGCAAATAGCCACTGAGTCCGCAGTTGGGCTATCCGGCATTAATGTCGAGAACATTTTGCCCCTATCAGAACCTCTGGTGGATTTGCCCGATGTTGACGACATCGTCCTTTTTAAGGTAAACGCTGAATTTTGGAAATGTGTGCATTTGAATCTAAATATTTCTGCACTTTGTATAGCTGTACAGGCTGACCGAGGCGATGACCCCTGGAATTTCAGACTACATTTGCTGCCGATGTGAACAGGTTGACTCAACTAAGAAGACGATTGATTGCCTGGTGTTGGGTAAGTACCAAAACATTTTTGCAAACGAAGATTTCATGGTGTTTTCTCAGATGGTCTCGATCAGATCGATGAAACTCATCAAAGACTCAATCTGAGCAACGGAGTTCGTATCCGATTTTCCCTGGACGAGTTGCTGGACAAGAGAATATTTAGGATGTGATAGGAGTTGTTTCTCTTATTGGATGTAATAAAGTACTAGTTTCGAAAATATAAATTTGTAAGCATCAAGAGCGTTGTGGTTTTTTTTCCATAGAAACGCTGTCTGAGTATTGAGTCCATTTCAAATAAAACAAATTGTATACTCTCTTTGGCCTTTTATGAACGTAAATCTTACACAATTGATATCGAATTCTAACTTCTAAACTGTCCCGCCTTCTAGCTTTTTGTGATCCCAAAAGTTGTTTGATTTTCTCCGGACAGCTTCGCTCTTTTCCTCGTCACATCCGCCACGAATGAACATCGGCGTGAACTCCCTGTAGGCTATACACACTCGACGATCTTCGACATCCTCCCGGAGCACGGCATGCTCGAACTGATATCTCGGGGGTCCATAAAGAACGATGAGAGACAAGCTATAATGAGGGAAAACTGATTAGTGGCTTGCGTCCAAATTCACTTTGTTGGCTTACTTTGGCATGGGAATCCGTATAATTGCGTTGGAGAATCTCTCCAGTGTCTCCTTTGGTGCTAAATCACATATCAAACTCTCTCTGTATCCTTGTACAAAGTCTAAGTTGTACTTATCTCTATCCATCTCATACGGTGACAACGTCAACACCGAGTCGCCCAAACAATTCACCGTCACAACACGTTCTCCCCACACCCAACAGTCATCGATATGTGGATCAATTGAGGCACCTTTGTCTGGATTATACTCCAGAGTACACTGCTCGATGGTCTGGAAGCCACTTAGTAGTGGAACACCTTCAAATCTCTCCTGAATGAAGCGAGAGAACGCTGGAAATCCATTGAAATCGCCAGTCTTGATTTTTTGCTTCTTAAAATTGGTTTTTGGTCCGAAATTCTGTTTCCTACGACCACTTTGTGATCCCTGCCAGGGCAGCTCATCCAGATTTTGCAGGACATCCTCGCCTTCTTTGGGTGAGAGGAAGTTTGGCATTACTAGAATACCGGGGAAGTCTAAACCATCTACGGACGAATGGGTAGGGTGTGAGCAGCAGACTATGTCCACATCCCAACCAGGATAGATTTTATTACATTCCGGGCAGTAGACAAAGGAGTTGAGTTGCTAAAATGATGAACAATTAAGTTTGAAAGTGGCCAGCAGGTGATGACAATGAATTTACCTTGAATTTTTGGTAGTAGGACGGTTTGTCGATGTTAAACTCTTTTTCGCAGAAAAGGCAGGTTCGGCAACCTTTGCAGCCACATGGACGAACTGTATTCATTTTGTTTAACTAGTAATAAATTTGAACTCTTATAAATTCTTCTGTTTAATTAATTTTTTTTTGTAGTGCATGACAAGTGACAGTTGAAAGTTGACAGTTAGCCATGCACACACTGTATTGCCGGTAGGTGGGTTTGGGAAATTTAGATGTTCATAAATGATGCAGAGCCGCGTTTTTGAACTTTTGAACCTGATATGATTTCTTAAAACAAACACCAGAACCTTAGAAAAACGTCATTATGGTAGTTTAAATGTCTAAAGACCTAAAGTTGTTCACGACAGTGCTACAAATCTTATCCCTATACATTAAATAGATATTTGCAGGATTTTCCTTATAATTGGTGAACATCGATTCTTTGATCTGGAAGCTGTTTGCTTGAATGCTAAATGGCGGCGAGCTCGACACACAGTTCTCTTGTTGCGCATTGAAATATGCCTAACTTCAAACTGGATTCACCTCTTCAATAAAAATAAAAATAAAAATTAAAATAATTAATTTCCAGCGTATAAAATAATATTCCTACACTACCGACTTTTTGAATCATCTCTCGCCACAAGATGTCACCCACTTTCGCTACAAAGAACTACCACAACACATGACATTCTTCTGTTTTGTCATTTGTCACAAGAAAAACCCTTTTGACAGCTGTCAAGCTGTTAAAAAGACGTACGAAAAAAAAATTGAAATTTCATCTTTCTCTGTGCGGGCCATGGATACGTGGAACTTTCACAGATATCAAATAATATAACTAAAACCTTGGCTGTATTTTTAAAACTAATAATTAAATTCAACAACTTAAGATGGCTCCTACTCGTCGACCCAGCGATGGACTGCTGGCGCGCGTCAATTTCCCACTTTATGCCGTCGAAATGCTGACCAGTCGTCATGTTTTGGTCGCCGGCGGTGGGGGCTCTAGCAAAACTGGTGTGGCCAATGGATTTGTAAGTAAAAGGTTGAATAAAACTCATCCAACGATATTGATTTATTTTTTATTTTAATTGTGGCAGGAAATTTACGAAATCTATCACAATGGGCAGCATTTCGTTGCCGAAGAAGTGGTTCGCCATGAGACTGGTGCTAACGTCGTTATGAATTTCGCTGTGAAAAACGGTGAACGAAGGTCATATTTGCTGGCTGGACAGGAGTCGCATTGTCAGATGTATTTGGTGAATCCAAGGATTGTGATAGATGGTGAAGCTGAGCCCGCAGAGGGTAAGAAAAAACCCGTCGAGCGACCGAATGAGAATGGTGTGAGGAGGAGGGGACACGCGCAACCATCTGGAGTGGAGGATATACCAAATGGACGGGGAGCAGCGGCGGGCGATGCGTTGAATAAACGCATTCGTTTTGATATCAAGGCAGCAGACTCGATCCAGACGGACTTTTTGAGTCCAGAACCACTGCAGAGGGTGGTGCGCATTTCGCCTAATGGGGGCCGGATGGCGACAGGTGGAACAGACGGCCATTTGCGCGTTTGGACTTTCCCACAGATGGTGAAGTGTAGCGATATTCAGTGAGTTTTCGATCGTTGTTTTTTGGGAAAAAAAGTGATAAATTCTTTTGACTTTTTTTCAGAGCTCACTCGAAAGAGATTGACGACATCGACTTCAGTCCCGATAGCAAATACATTGTGACAATCTCGAAGGATGGCCAGGGCAATGTTTGGGAGACGAACACCGGTAAATTACATCACAAACTTACATGGGAGACACCCGAAGGTTCAAAGTATCTTTACAAACGTTGTCGCTATGGCACAATTGAAGCGAGTCGTGACAAATATCGCCTCTTCACCATCACAAATCCACTGGGTAAAGTTGGCAAACAACGTGGCTACCTTCAGCAGTGGAACTGTGAAGATGGCAATCTCAAGCTAGCCGTTGGCATTGCTGAGAGTCTCGCATCGCTGGCGGTACGCGATGATGGAAGATTTATCGCCGTGGGAACAATGTTCTCTGGAAGTGTTTCGATTTATATTGCATTTAGTTTACAGGTTTGTTCCTTTTTTTTAAGTGTGCAACTAGAACTTCTACATCGGTCTCAATTTCAGCGTGTCCTTCACATTCCTAACGCTCATTCAATGTTCGTTACCGGTTTAGAGTTTCTACCGATTACAAATCAACAGGGACCACCAATCTCGAGCGATACAGAGGCGGCTGTTTTATCAATTTCTGTGGACAATAAAGTGTGCATACATAGCTTGCAATACAGACGTGAGTTGCACGCATAAAATTAGTGATATCATTTAATATTTTTATTTTCTGTTGCAGATACGGTTCCATATTGGGTAGCCATCATCGGAATCATATTCGTGGTTATCTGTTCGTTTGTGGTGTGCTCGTACATAGGGCTCTAAGACAGATCCAGGGTCATCGATAAGAACCGATTAATCGTTCAAAAAGAAAACTCTCTAGCTATCTCCCTTCTCTTCTCTTTGTCTTTACATCTCTGTCGACGAGCGTCTTCTGCATATGTGCCTATTTTATTTAAACAAATCGAATTTCTAACTTGCCATGTTTGTTCTTTCTTTTTCCCACTCTCCACACCTGGTTAAGCAATAAAATTTAATTTATTGTCACACGTACGTTTTCTGTTTCTTGTTTTTTGCATCTGTTTCGTTTTCCTTTAGCACTATTAACACAATGTAGACCAATGAACAGTTAATTATAAAGCTATAGATAGTTAATTTGAGTTTATTAGAAGATAATTAATGTGTTGTGAGTCACACGCAATTTTACAAATGAAAGTGTATTTGCTAATGGGGGTGTTAATGTGGTAAAAAGAAACATTGCAAAGATCTGAATTGAATGACGTAGCTTACATCGATTTAGTTTAGTTCTTGCGAGCATTTTTGATAGGGAGTGAGGTTTGCTAGGAAATTAATGTCCAGCTGTTCATCAAGAGTCTGATAGAAACTGCATTTTTTTCACTATACAATTGTTCTCTCTCTGTATCGGCTTTTGCTTTCGGATCTTACTACCCATTCCAGAGTCTTCGCTTTATGAACTATGGGTTTGTTTTGTATAATTTGAGTGGATTATATGCAGTTTGTTTCTTAGCTCCGGTTCACTGATACTGGAATACCGCTGGTTTTCTTACAATAATTCGGTTTTATTAAAAGGTTGAGTCAAGCGGAAAGGAGACATTAGTTTCTTTTCTGTAGGTAACATAATCTGGCTATCAAAGATCTATGTAATTATTTTTTGAGCGTCACTCTTCCTCAACTGCAGATTGAGGTGGTATTGTGATTCCTAACGCTTGTTTCTTTTCTCTTTATAATCTATCGATTTATTCGATTTACAAACCTTTACAATGTGCAAGCAAATTCTTGGAATACCTTGTGTGATACTTCCCTCCATGACCCTTACATTCGCAACTATTTACCCATTGATCGGGGATCTAAAATGTGGATCTATAGACATCTGAAAAGCTAGACTTGTTCAATATTACAAACTCTTAAGGCTTGCAAAATCATGTACAAATGCAAAAATCAGTAATTTAAGCATAGCATCCGGTGTAAATCCCCCTTTTTTGATTAGTAATCAAACATCATGACTTTTTACGGACCTTATTCGGGAATAAATGTACCTTTAGTCACACGAATTCAAGTTGGAATATAGATAAAACTATATCTGTAGATTGGTGGCATATTGCACTACGGCTTTCAAACTAGAGGCTCGGACTTGCACTTTTAAAATGAATATGTTTGTGTATGTACATCTGACCTCTGTGCAATACGATCAATACGTCCTTCATTCTATTTCAGAACGTTCATCTTTCTGGTTTTGCTTCATGATGTTCCTTTATCTATAGTTAACTCACATTAAATAAGGTTCGTCAGTTCACTAAGTGTGACTAAGTAATTGATGTAAGCTACGTCAATAGCATATTTCTGTTTATCCACAGTGGCTTAAATAAGTTAAACTGGTTTTAACATAGGCGTTGACTTAACAACAAAATAAAAATAAAAACAAATTTAGAAATTTTATGAGTTTTTTTTATATCATAAGTTTTTATTTTTGTGTTTTAATTTTATTAGTATACCTAGTTTTATAGTACACTTTTGTAGCAAATTACACTAAACGAAATAAATCAATAAAATTAATATTAACAGAGTTTACTTGAAAAAGAAAATGTTTTATTTATTTGTGTGTATTTTTTTAAGAATGTAAAGCAAATTTAACCAGATAGCTAAGCCCTAAATCCGGTACTAGGCATCTTGTATCTAACTACAGACCGGTTATCAAGCCTTCGGTTATTCCTAAACTCTTAGATAGTCTTGTTAAAGATAAATTGATTTTAGAAATAAAACAACATGTTAGTAAATGTCAACATGGTTTTTGGCAGGGTAGATCAACTACTTCCAACTTAGTTGAATTTACAAATTTCTGTGTCAAGTCTTTAGAGAGCCGCAAACAAGTCCATGTGATATACACTGACTTCGTGAAAGCATTTAGTAGAGTTAATTTGACGATTCTTCTAGAAAAGCTAAAAGCGTATGGCTTTTATGGTCCACTGCTTCAATGGTTCCGATCATACCTAAGTGGTAGGAAGCAATATGTTGCTATAGGTGACTATTTCTCCAATGAAATACAAGTTACTTCTGGAGTTCCAGAAGGAAGTCATCTCGGTCCATTTTTGTTTTTGATTTTCATTAATGATCTTCCTAAGTTACTGAAGCATTGTTTTTGTCTCATGTACGCTGATGACATCAAATTTTTCGCGGAAATCGCTACATTAAATGATTGTTTGCTATTACAGATTTATTGCTAAATATTGACAAGTGCGCTTGCATGAACTATAACAGAACGTTTCAAAATATCATTCCTCATTACACGCTTAATAATGCCTACATAAAAGTTGTCGATGAGTTCAAAGATCTGGGCGTAATTTTTGATGTCAAATTAACTTTTCATTTACACATAAATTATATCGTTGCTAAAGCGAATTCTCTACTAGGGTTTATCAAAAAGAACTCCTCTGATTTCAAAGATCCTTACACTCTTAAGTCATTATTTTGCAGTATTGTCCGTCCTATTTTGGAATATGCTTGTGTTGTCTGGGGCTCCACCACTGTCCAAAACATACGTAGAATTGAAAGTGTTCAAAAAAAGTTCCTAAGATATGCTCTTCGTCACCTGTTTCAGACTAACGGTACTGAGATCCGCCACTCTTATCATTCGAAATGTCTCTTACTTGGAATGCAAACTCTTGAATCTAGGAGAAAAGTGTATGAAGTCATGTTTATTCGTGATATTTTATGTGCAACTGTCGATAGTGAGAATTAGCTTAGCTTTTGTATTTGTATGCTCCTTCTGTATCATTGAGAGCGAGACCATTGTTGTTTGTAGGTCGTCATTATACATACATTATATGGTCAACGTGAACCTATTTCTTGGTGTACCAAATTGTTTAATATGTATTGTACGGAATTGGATATATCTTTGCCCAGAAATATTTTTAAAAATATGTTAATTTCATCTGTTAATCAATGAATTTTTATTTTTATTTTTTTTTAAATTAACTAATCAAATTATATTTATAATACCTTGAATGTATATTTTTTCAATATCTGTTAATTGTTAAATCGTAGATTGATAAATAAATAAATAAATAAATAGAAGCCGGGATAGCAACTTCTAGCTCCTACACCCGTTTATGGTAAGGTTACCCGTAACAGAGCGCTTGCAAGAAAAGAGTAGGTAGTAGGAGTAGCAGATAGGAAGTCGTAGATTTACACTTGCATCTGACAATATCTATGAATGTATATCTGCCTCTTCAACCAAAGAAATAATAGACCTTGTATTGGATGCACATTTTCCTGAAAACTCCTCTTCACCACACAGTAGGATGCCTATAAGTACGCAATCTACACCAAATTACACAAACAGTCTGATCACAAATATTAAGTTGCTTAGGCACTATGAAGCTTCAAACCATAAAAATATGAGGGACCTGACGGCATATTATACCTGGTGAATTCTAGTCAGCTACATACTTTAAAATGCCTTGCTTGAAAACAGTTATAAGCTTATAAGGTAGACCTACGCAGTATACACATTCCCCAATTATGGTTGGAAGTCAAAGTAGTCTTCATCGCCAAAGCGGAAAAAAGTTCTACCGTCCAACTTCAAGCTCACCTTGCATGGTCCACCCAAGAAGTCTGGTATTATGTCTGATTAAATGTACTGCTCCAAACCGTATTTTATATGAATACAAACGGGATCACCGTAGAAGAGGAATTTCGTTCGCATTATTTCATCTAGAATCGACAAAAAAAAAATCATTAATCAATTTAAGTAGTGAAACTAACCGATAAACGCACTAACGATTGTCCGCGCAATTGGGAATAAACGTGGCAGGCACCACCAAAACTCTTCCCATTGTCTCCGCATAAAGCTGTTCAACAGTCTCGATTATATTGAGAAGAGATTTCACACCTGGATTTGTTGATCCTTTTGATTCCCGTTCAGAGATGTGAATTAAATGAAAGAAAATCAATTATTTGAATAAATCTTAAATCCATTTTCAACGTACTAACTTCAACAGCCCCGTCATTCCAATGGGGCAGACCCCCCTGCCATACGATTTTTTGTCCGCCGGAAGTTCAGGAATCTCCACTTAAGTGATTATATGGTATGCACCTCTAAACTGGGATACCCTGTATGTAAAGAAATGGACAATTTGGGGCAGCTAGTTAAACTAGTTGATTTTAATACTAGCGACTCTCAGCTTTAAATATTGATATAATTTAAGTGGGGGCGAGCGGGGGAACATTGTTAAAAGTTAAACACAAAACCCAGTGGACCGGAAAATATTAGTGTTGTTTAAGTCCTCAGTAACTA
This sequence comes from Brachyopa scutellaris, assembly GCA_949775065.1. Lineage (NCBI taxonomy): Eukaryota > Metazoa > Arthropoda > Insecta > Diptera > Syrphidae > Brachyopa > Brachyopa scutellaris. The sequence continues at coordinate 95,732,273 of OX459115.1, read as the reverse complement.
CCGTATTACTTTTTAAATTCGATATAATTTGGCTTTACGAGTTAACCATAATAAAAAACGTACCTTCTTCTTGATACTCCAAAAAAAAACAAAAAGTATCAAAAATAAGTGAATAACGGTAGGTACAAAAACTAAAACAAAACACTTGCTGAACGCTGATAATAAAATTATTGCCGAAAAGCGCACGACGGACAACGTGGCTACTTTAGATCCCAAAAATTATATGATTTGCGAAATAAACGGTACTTTTGTAAGCATTTATATAAATATAAGGGCTACTTATTGGAGAAATGATTAACAGAGCTATCACAAAAATGCTGACATACACTTTTTTTGCATTATGACCTACGGTGGCACCACTGCGTTGTGGCGCTATCCCCAATCGGTTCAGTATTGCATACAACAATATTGTACAAAAAAAAAGTAAGTTATTGATTGTTCATACTGTCAACAAATAACAACGACCTTCAATCCATACTGTTGGATTCCTTTTTTAATTCATTGAGATACTCAAGCTAAACATCGGTCTTTGAACTTTTCAAAATGCCATTATTTTATCTTTTCATGAAGATAATAAAAAATCACTTTATCTATAATTGTCTGATCGTGCAGAACGAGACATTTTTTTTGTTAGGTATGCTCTGTAGCTGTTTTTTTTTTAAGTGGGATCGTTGCAAATTGCAATTTGAAAATGCCAACCAAGTGTCATGTTCACCAGGCGAACAGAAGACTCTCTGCGGTTGACATTTTAACATTTTAAATGTAAAACAAGGTTAAAATATTCAGAAAAATAAAAAAATAATTATAAATGGATATTATTTTAAAAATTTATTCACTTTTATGACTCAGTTGGAGCACCGTTACCGTTACGTCATAGAACGTTTCCTTTTTTTTTTTTAAAGCGAGGTGTCGTTTCTTTTTTAATTGAGATGAGACATAATTATGTGCCCGTATGTGCGCACATATGTATGCATGTGTGTACAAATCGTGAAACTTAAAACAGTCTGACGTCTGACCACTTGAGTGTTCGAGCAGTTATTCGCAAGTGATTGTTTATTTTAGGAGTTTTTCATGTGACAATGATTTGAAATATAAAACGAGGTGTGTACCTCTCCACTTGAATAAGAAAAAAAACTTAATTTGAATTTTTAATAGAGATGCCTAATTGAGTTACCAAAACCTTTGACTGTAGTTTCCGGTTTGGTGGGAATTGGTGGTTCCCCTCGTGGTAAGCAATACAATAATTATTGTTGGTGGTGATTAAATGGATCGAGTCGAGTACCTGTTTGTGTGAGTTTTTAGGTAAGAATTAGGAATCACGTTTTATTCTCAAAGTTTTCATTAGTCTTATTATATTTGCTTAATGTTAGCAAAAGAAATTGAAAAAGAGAATTAGATATACTAGCACAGAGGTTCCCAATTTTTTGGCCACGGAACCCTAATTGATCACACTTTTTTTGGCGGATCCTCATTTTGATAATAACAAAAGGGATTGTTCCTTGTAGTGTATTTTTTATATTTATTTTAATAAACGTTATGCTTGTTTTCTACGCGCGTTAAAGTTTATTCTCGGATGGAACTCGGAACCCCTTTGACTCTTCCACGGAACCCAAGTTTTGGAAAACGCTGTACTAACCAATGGTCCTTCTTGAACCAATTCAAGGGCTAAGGACAGGTAAAGAAATTCAATTCATCAGCCCATCTCGTAGCAAAGCTGGAAAAATTCTTCGACTTAATAAAGTAGATATAAGGATCCTAACTGGCCACCTTAAACAAATAGGTTAAGCCGAGGCAGATTTTTGGAGGCTCTGCGGCGAAGAAGAAGGAACATACTCTACGATTAGTGGGGTTCAGATTAATCGATTTGTTTGACGACATGTCTGTCAAGCAAGGCAAAACGTTGAAATATTTGAAAAACCCATGTGACAAGGTGCACGACTGTCCTGAATGACCATTCGAATTGAACGATTTGGTCGGTCGTCAGACAAATCTGTCAAGCATCTGTGAACCCCGCTATTGCCATGCGCCGCGCCGCTGCGGTGGCAAGATGTACGACAAAAATTCAATCGGGTGTTGCCATGGCTAAGCTCCATGGACTCCGATTTGAAGTAGTGAACCACCCACCTTATTCGCCTGACTTGGCGCCATCAGACTATTACCTGTTCCCTAATTCAAAAAAGCACTTGCCTGGACGAAAAGTTACAACCAACGAAGAGGTGATGGCTGAGACGGAGCGGTTTTTTGAGGAGTTGGGGAATCGGCTTATAAAAAATGTATGGAAGCCCTGGAACATAGATGGAATAAGTGTGATGAAATTAGAGGAGAATTTGCAGAAAAGGAATAAAGAAAAGTTATCAAATTTTCAAGGTTCTATTGGTCAGGCCGAGAACTTTTCAAATAGCCCTCGTAGTGTAGAGCATTCCATTTCCAAAGAGCGACTTTGTGCTCTGAGTAGGTAGATCTGGAACATGAAACCCAGAAAGGTGCTCAGGTTCCCTCTGAGTTCGAATAAAAACACAATAGATCTAGTCTGGTCACAGGGTATGAAGGCCAATATGATTTGTGGTCTACCCTAAGGTCTTCACAGTAAGGTTGAAACGAGACGTAAATATGTGGATGTGCAAACGTTAAGTGGTTGCTGGGCAACGTCTTAAGAACTTTCTGGACCAATCGCATCTTTAATGAACACCTCTACTTAGAAAATGGGCCAGGAATCCATAGGCACAAACAACCATCAAACGACGAAAGTGGCAGTGGATTGGTCAACGTTCCAAAAAGTAAGTAATAAGTAATTCCATGCTATGGATGTCTTTAAGCTAGGATGACAGAATTCATGGAGGTCTAAAAAGAACTTGGCGCAGAACAGACGAGAGGGAGGGAAAGTACTGGAAGAAAAGTTGGAAAGAGATGAGGCGCATAGTCGTGGCGTAGTATAGCTATAGAGCCCACAAGAGGGTACAGGCCATCAATATGAAAGTCATTATGATATGGCTGGAAATGGGGGGCAAACAAGTATCGATCGGTTTGTTTAGATAACACCATCACTAAGGTCAAGAACATCACTGGCTTTTCTGTGGCTTAAATGGCATATAAATGCGGAGAAAAGTCAAGCAGTTTATATTCAACCATTTTATGAAAGATCAAGCGATATGACTGGTGGCTGTTATGGTGTATGAAATTGTCGGTGCAGCAAGAAAAAAACATTTTTGTGTTTTCTGGGACTAACCCCGAATCGTACGCGTTAAAGTTTAACGCTCTAACTACTGAGCCACGGGCGGCGTCTATGCTACGATACGAGTATGTAACATATGTATATGTATGTGAAAACTCGCACGGAATTTTCGATGTTAACTGTCTTTATAAATATAAGGTCTGTTTGGTAACATGCTAGTTTTCAAAAGTTCTAGGTAAGCTACATAGAATCTGACAGTTTCATGGCTCTTAATTTTTTTTACTCTCATTTGGCTCTCAGCTTGCGATGTATTTTCTGCAAGACCAATTCCTCGGGGTGGACCGAGCCAACTCTGTCAAACCAGCCATTTGACAGTTTGTGAAATGTCATAATCTTCATTGTTATTGGAAAACAAAAACAAATGGATAGGTTTGACCAAGTATTATTTGAAAAGCGTTTGTTAACTTTTGTGCAAGTTTTCTGTCTTTGAGAGGATCTCCCTCTCTTTGAGAGGATTCTACCATTTGATAGATATCAATTCCGTGTGCCAAAAAGATACCAAACAGACCTATAGATTTTCCTTTCATATTTTTATTGTATTTTCACAATAATAGGTCTGTTTGGCGTGTCGGTAGTTTTCGCAATACATACTATGAAAACTTTCATAGAATCATGAAAGTTTCATGGCTCTCAATTTTTTTTTACTCTCATTTGGCTCTCTCTTTGCGATGAAATATCTACTGTTCAACTTTGTCAAACCAAGTCATCTGAAAGTTTGAGAAATGTCATAATCTTCATTGTAGTGGAAAACAAAAACAAATTGACAGGTTTTGCTTCAAAAGCATTTGGTGTCTTTTGTTCAAGTTTTTTCTCTTTGAGAGGATATCTCTCTCATTGAGAGGATTTTACTATTTGACAAATATCAATCACTTACGCGAAAAAGGCACACTAAACGGACCTTATGAGGCATTTTAACTTAAGATATCATTCCAAGACTAAAAATCGCAACTGAAAACAATCAGTTTGAGGGCTGCCATCTACACAGAAAAACGGCGTGCATGTAATTTAAATTCTGCGCTGTTAATGTGACAAATGGCAACTGAAAGACGTGAAACTCCAATTTGTTATGCCGGTTTTTTGAAACCGTTCATAATTCGACACATTGCTCCATATTTTGCTGTTTTCAAATACCTACGAGTATGTCAACAAAATCGCATATTATTTGCATTCATTAAATATAAACTCGTGTACCTTCGCCATCTTTATTGGCAAATATAAATTTATTAATATATACATATTTCAATACTCGAACCTTAACAAGCAAAAATATACTTAAAGGCCACAAACCTAAAATGCGGCCCGCATCCCAATTGCTTTATGTCAGTTGCTTTATCTTTTTTATCTCAAATAACCCGTTTAATTCAAATCTGCCGATTAAACTAATAAAGGAACAAACATGTTTGTATTTTTTTTCTCTTATTAACTTATCGTCTTGATTCGCCAAAAGTATGCAAATTAACAATTCGAGGCACACACATAAAATCAGCTGTACCCTGTTCCATTGTGCAGCAAAGCAGTCCAGACGGACGACGCGACGGGATGATCGATGAATTGGCAATCGAATGGTGTGGGTGGGCGGATATTTCGATTTTATTAAAAATTGTTTAATTTGTTTTCTCTCCAACCACACCTCACTCAAACTCAATCCGAGATTATCTATAGAATTGATAATCTGTTCACTCAATTAATAAAAAAAAAACTTCTCTTCGATCGGATTCGATTCGATCTATTGACACGAAGTTTTCAGTGTGTCTTTGGAGCTTGCGACGGAAGCAGGTGAAACACTCGATCGCGCGTGGGTTTACTAATTAAATTAATTGGTTTTTTTTTTTTTGGTATAAGAGACACAAAGATACTCGTAGAATAATGTATAAGTTGATTTTTGCACTTGCTCTAATCGTGTGTATTTTATCACAAACATTAGGTGCTGCCATTGATAAAAGAACGGGGCGGGCTAAGACTCCATGGGAGTTGAACGAGGCTCTAACCGCTACCGCACAGATAAAAGGATTCAATGGAACGTGGATTACAGGTGAGTGAACCTGCGAGAGTATTTGTATCTCTTATCAGTGTATCTTATCTGATAAAGTTTGTAGTGAAGTGGTGGGGTGTTTGAGAGACTCTTGTGAAAGCTCTCTTAAGTTTTGTTAAACAACATATACTTACATATGTTTGTATGTAAAAGTGTTTAATTTTCGCATGATAAGGGACTGTTTTGTTTTTATTACCCGATTAAAAGTGTGAATTATACTACTAGATTGTGTGCTTAAGCGATAAGAGCCCGACATCTGATTGTGTGATTTAGAGCAGATAACGGTATTTAACGATCGATTGTTGTTATAAGAATTTATAGTAAGACGGTCTTATCTCAAGAGAAGAAAAGGCCAGCAATAGGCCGGATAGTCAAATAAGGGGTTTCTTGTTCCACTTGACTTTTGTACCCTTTATTGTATTAAGGGCATCTGATCCATACATAAGCTTAAATATTGACTCCACATATTTGGATCCACAATGGGGCCATCTATAAGCTTACTGGACCCCTTACTTTGTTTGTAAATCGAAATCACTTAGGTGTCGAAATTATGCCAAAAATGACTTGAGAACTATTTTAAATTTTGTGTGGTTACTGAGAATTAAGTCGGGATTGAGGTCCACTTTCTTCAAGTAGAATCTTAACTGAATAAGTGAGCATTTGTTTTGAAATGAGAGGATGACAAGGCCCTGCTTCATTGCTACATATATAAAACAGTCATTAATCTAAGTGCAGACGTTATCTTGATATGCCCTAGCAGAAGCAGTAGTCAAAAATCACAATGTATAGTAAGTATATGATACATTTTCATGAGTGCTAATCGATGTTCTTCTCTTATCTTGTCATTGAACTATTGGAGTAGGTAGGATTAGGTAAAGAAATGTGTAGACATAGGCGGCTCATAGTTATCATTGTTATTCCCTATGTAGATTGGAATGTATCTTAGTAGATTCGTAAACTTTGAGTTTCCTATAGCTCTGCTATGTTCTCGAAGAATCTGTGACCTAATGTGTGGAGGTGTCACTCTCGTAGAACAGGGGCAGTAGCATAGTAGATGTTGGATTGTGTCACTTTCATCCTCGTCCTCGCAACTTCCGCAGATATTGTCGGACCCAGTTTGTCATTTGCTCATCATGGAACGTATGACACAGTGTCCTGTTATTATTACCGGTGATGAACGCACAGAGGATTTATTAAGGTCTAACACCGTCTTTGTTCTAATCATATCATAATTAAACCATAATGAACGAGAAAAGCACCATGGTGTAGTGGTAAGTGCGTTGGACTACTACGCAATGCTGCCCGGGCTTAATCCCAGCAAACACCTATACGTTTTTTCTCGGTGCATTCCATTCGAATGTCTGACAAGCATTCAAAGAGTATCATTTGTCACGAGGAGCTTCTCAACTCGCCGTTCGGATTCGGCAAAAACTGTAGGTTCCCTTCCATTCGTGCGAAAGTATAACACGCACATACAAATAGTTGCGACAATCCAGAGTTGCCAACATGGGACGTTTGGGATAAAGACTTTGTTTTTTTCAACATTTCTTTGTCATTTGTCCTTTCCGGTAATTTCTCAGTCCCAAACTCAATTTTTTATAAAAGTGAACGCACTTTTAAAACTATTTGTAATGCTTAAGTATATAAGAAGAATAAGAAACGAAAACTTGAGCTGCTTCAACGGCAGAATACGAATGGATACTTGAACGGCGAGGCCAAATATCAATAGATCCAAACTCATGCTCTGTATTTGGTGGGTTCAGAAGGGTGTGATATACTATGAGCTGCTCAAACCGAGTGAAACTATCACTGGAGATCGCTACCGACTACAATGAATGCGTTTGAGCTGTGCATTTAAGGAAAAATGGCCGTAATACTTCGAAGTTTTCAGCACGACAATGCTCGTCCGCACGTCACAAAACCAGTCAAAACATACTTGAAAACGCTCAAGTCCTACCCCACCTGCCGTATTCGCAATACATTGTTTCTACTAATTATCCCTGGGTCCGATCGATGACTCATGGCCTGTCTGAGCAGAAGCTTATTTCTTATGAAGATTGAAAAAAATAGGTCGATTCGTGGCTTGCATTTAAAGATGATGATGCGTTCTTCCAACATGGTATTCGTATCCTGCCCGAAAGATGGGAAAAAGTTGTGGCTAGCGATGAACAATACTTTGAAAATTTTATCTTGTATTTGTCTCAAAACCTTCTTCATGTTGGCAACCGTCCAACAAGCAGGCCCTGGTGCATCCCGAACTGTAGCGCCACCTATAAAAAAAGGAATACTCTGCATATAGTCTGAAGGATTCCAGTTTCATAAATCCGTTTTTGAGCCGTCGTCATTGAAGAGTGTTAGCTTGTGATTGTTGATCACCTTGTTATTATTTGACATCAAGTTCTCTCTACTGGAAACATTATCAGTAGGTTCCTTGTGGAAAGTTTGTGTCTGAAGTCTTCACTCCCCTGTTAGATTCCAGATTTCTTTCAGAATGAGTCCATAAGTGGTTTGTTTTAGTAGAGCGGATTCTCTTAATCTGAGGATTCACTTTCCTGCAGAACCTTTTATGAGGATTAAGTAATGTTACTTATGCATAAACTGGAAAATACAGAATAAAGGAGTCCAGAAAGGAACTCCAATTAATTTAATGTCTTCAGCTTATCTCTGTGTTAACTAAAAATAGCCAGCGCAATAGCAGCACTTCTTATCGCAGTGTATAGGAAACCATCGATTTGTTGTAGCTAGACTCTGATTGAAAGCCTTATTTGAAAACACAGTATAGAGTGTTATTTGATCGCAGAATCTTTCTAATCTTTATGGTGAATGGGGAACATTTTAATTTAAAACTCGTTAGATGTTTACAAAAGTTCCTCAACAATTTCGACCGTCCCCATATACTTCAGGGCCTACGAGGTTTACGGTATACCAAAAGTAAACATTGTTCGTAAAATGATCCACAAGGTACCGATGAGGAAATGAAGAATGTTTCAACACTTAAGTATGACAATATGGCATTCGTAGGTACTCTAGGTCAAGCACACTGTTAAGTTGGCTTTAACTTTGTAAGCTTGAATGCCTTATTATCGTAAGCCCTTTCTAGAAGAGAAGTGATTTGGGTAGGAAAGGCTATTGGTTCCACTATAAGTTTCATTTGGCTTGGAATCTGTCTTTCGATAAGATTTCAGCTTCAGAAAGAAGAGAGTAACACTCAGTGGGTTTCAGTACTAAAAGATACTCAGACGACCTCGCTTAAAGTCGTTTTCGAAACCTCTTATACTCGAAAGTAGACTCGGTCGTCATCAAACGTCACCTCATTTAAAAGCCACCATTATTAATAACACCTTTTATCTCCTTTCAGATAGTGAATTCTACTACACTGCCGCTGATAAAACAATTTACATTTACAATGTTGCCACGCAAAAGGAGGAAGTTTTCATTCCTAAGGAATTTTTGGTAAGAAAAGGAAATTTAATTTCGAATACCATGATAAAGATGTAACTTGAAAACCCTCAGGACACTTATACCGGTGGAACATTCACATTATCGCCAGACAACAAAAAGATCCTCATCCGTTACGATGTTGAGGCAATCTTTCGACACTCGTACATCGCTAAATATGACATTTTTGACATCGGAACAAGGTACGTTCACGTATATGTAAATTAAGTACACATTTCTTTAAATTCATCTCTCCTTCAGCCAAATCAAGAATATTCACGGTGGTGAAAAACTTCAATTCTGCACCTGGTCAACGGTGAACGATCGACTGTCATATGTCTTCGATAATAACGTTTTTGTGCATTTCGAAAACGACGTCGAGTTGAAAATCACCACCGAGGGTGTTAACGGTGAGATTTACAATGGTATTCCAGATTGGGTGTACGAAGAGGAAGTACTTAGCAGCGGCAGTGCAATGTGGTGGTCACCTGATGGCAGTAAGCTAGCCGTTGGATCATTCGATGACAGCGCAGTGCACACTTTCACTTACATGATTTATGGTGAAAGTGAGGATTCGAATTATCAGTATCCACAGGAAGTCGATTTGAAATACCCAAAGCCTGGAACGGCGAATCCTGTGGTTTCAGTTAAGGTTTTCGAATTCTCAACTGCAGATCCTTCTTTTGAGATCATCCTTGCTCCGGTTGGAATTGTAACCAGTGATCACATTTTACAAAATATTGTTTGGAGCGATAAGGATCAACTTTTGATTACCTGGTTGAATCGGCGACAGAATGTTGGGACAATTCAATCCTGTACTTATAAAGGCAGTTGCAAGGAGGTGAGTTGATTGAAATATTTGTTTATGGATTAAAAATATCTAATTGTTGGGCGCCATTTTAGATGAATTCCAAGGTTTCAATTCAATGAAATTGGTTTTATTTTGAAAAGTTGTTTAATTTCGGAAATATTTTGTTTCAACTTAAAATACCTAACGGCAAATCAGATAGAATCGAGGACTCATTGACGTTATTACTGATTCGTACTTCGTTGCCATTACAAAGTATTAAACTATTTTCCCTCTTCTTTCAGGTGAAGCGTCTTGAAGAGCCGAAAGGTTGGGTCGGCATTAGTAACCCTAAGTGCCTGTCAAGTGGCAACAATTGCCTCTTACTTAATTGGATTGAGAATTGGTATCAAATTTGGAATTTGGATCTCGAAACGGGTGAGAATGTCTGGCCGTCACGTGGCAACTTTACAGTCACCAATCTTTATGGCTACGATGAGGTGAATCATGATGTGTAAGTAGAAGTCGATAAGAATTCATACTGAAATATCTGTATGTTGTATCTGTATCAGAGCTTAACTACTGAATATTCTCTGGTAAAAGGGAAGACAAGTTTTTATAGCAGGCTTCAGAACTCGAGTTGCAAGATGCTGCTGTATTATTTTAAATAGCTAAAAAATGCCAAAAACCTTTGGAGCAACTTGCGCACACTTGGTGTTCATAAAAAAGATGTTGTAGACGTTATACCTGATCTTGATGAGCTTAATAAAGCTTTTCTATCCAACTCACCAGTTAATACACCTTCTCTAGCCAACTATCAACATCCTTCTGAACTGCTTACAGTATTTGAATTCGCAGTTGTCTCGGAAGTTGATGTTATTTTAAGTCAGATGCCGTTGGTGAAGATGGGATTCCTATCCGGTTTATTAAAATGATCTTGGCCCACATTATTAGTGCAATTACCCACGTAATTAATTTCTGTATAACATCTTCGTGTTTTCTGTCTATAGCTGAAAGCTGACTAAAGTCATTCCTGTTTCGAAAAAACCTCGACCATCCTCGTTTGCAGACTTTCGCCCCATAAGTATGTATATTACCTTGCCTATCAAAGGTTTTGGAAAAGGTCCTTGCTAAGCAGATTTTCACTTATCTTGATCAACATAACCTACTTGCTTCAGTTCAGTCTGGTTTCCGAGCTAGCCACAGCTGTTCTACTGCTATGGTTACAATTTTCGATGACATAAGGATTAGCTTTGACTTGGACTTTATCACAGTACTCTGCCTCCTTAACTTTTCCAAGGCGTTTGATACAGTCAATCACTCAGTCCTTACTGAAAAACTAGAAAGGTACTTGGGATTTTGTGAAAGTTCGCTCCGTCTCATCAGTAACTACTTGAGTGATCGGTGTCAAAGGGTCGTGCTTGGTGATAAAACCTCTCATGTGAGGAATATACCTGTAGGAGTAACTTAGGGCTGAATATTGGGTCCTATTTTGTTTTGCATATTTATTAATGACCTTCCTAAATTTTGCTCAAATGTTAGCCTTCATTTCTATGCGGATGATGCACAAATATATTTGTCCAGACCCATAGGCCTTGTTGAGGATCTTGCTTGCAGGCTAAACGAGAATCTATCCGCAATCTACCAATGGTCACTTCGTAATTGCCCGACTCTCAACCCAACAAACTCCCAGTTGATTTTAATATCTAAAAAACCTCACAATACAGAACTAATGCCGCCAATTCGCCTTAACAATACACAAGTGCATTTCGCTAAGACTGTAACCAATCTGGGTTTTAAGATTGACCGGTCTCTTTCTCCAGTTAGCTACATTAATTACACTGTGGGACTAATATACGGTGGTCTGCTTTGGTTATTCGCAAGTTTCACACCTTTAAATACGAGGCTGTGACTATGCATCGGCTGTGTACTGCAAACTCGACTCCCTATCTCAGCATAAATGAACTGTCGCATTCAAAGATATGGTTAGATACGTGTATGGGCTCCGGCGATACGACCACATATCCAGTTACCACAAAAATGTCTTGGGTTGTTCGCTCCAACAGTTTTTGTATGTTAGGTGCTGTATCTTTTTGCACAATATTATACAGAGCAGATCGCCTCTATACCTTTTTGAAAAACTTCAATTTGCTCGCTCAGCTAGAACGCATAGTCTTATAACACCATCCTCGAACTATTTGAGTTCTTCGCGCCATTTCTTCGTCTTTGCCACCAGACTCTGGAACTCTCTGCCTACTGCAGTGAAAGAAATAAAAAGATCCGCACAGTTGAAAAATGCCGCTTGCAGTAATTTTCCTAAAAAGCAACCACTATTTATTTTCTTTCTTTCTACTACCATTCTATTCCCCTTTTCCCTTTATTCTTACCCCTCCATGTGATGCGTATTGTAATAAGACCCTTACCATATTTCACGTTGGGAATCAAGGTCAATCTTGATTCCTACTTGAATAACATGAAACCTCCTCACCAGCAGTCTATGACACCTTTGAACCATTTCTGATTATGGTTCCCCAGGTGTATCGTATTGTACACGTTGCTGTATGCGCGCGTGACTGCTGAGCTGGCGTTTCCAAGCTGATTGCAAGCTATGTTTGGTCAATGCCGGGACAGTTCCATTCGAACCTGCAACACGTATTAATCATTACATGGCGACCGTGACAGCTAATAAAAAAAAAAAAACAAAAAAAATCTTTTTCTCTATCATAAGTTAATATAGGAAAAAGTGTGTTTGAAAAAGTTTCGTAAAACAAAAAAAAAAAAATCCCAATAGCCAGTTGAACAAAATGGGAAAATCGCAATCGAAAGATGTAAAAACGGATAATGCCGGCACAATAGTTAATGATATCATTTTGCAACGCGCATCAATAGAAAACGAAGACGTAATCTTTTTTATATATTTAATCGGAATCATACAAATTCTAAATCTCGCCATAAATTTATATAAAATGTGGCATAAAAACCTAAAGAAAAAGTACATAACACACGCGCAATCTCGTGAGCAAATAAAAAAAAAAAAAAAAAAAACAAATGGAATGACACGCGACAAAAGTGCAGTTGTGAACAGTGAAAGAGAAGAAGAAATAAAATGGTAAATAACAAAATTCAAAGTCGAATTATTGCACTGTGAACGAGAAATATAAAATAAATAAAACAAAAAAGTGTTCAGACTATTGACATAATAACTAGATCAGCAGGTCTTACTTCGCCAGAACATACATACATATACTCAAATGGATAACCGAACACCAAAAATAAAAGAGGACACCGTCAAAACAACAGCATCATCAGATCAGTAACAGACGTACATACAGGTAACCAGCTGCTATTCTTTTATGGAACGTGGAAAAATAGGTTAAGCAAAATACTCGTATCAAATTGTATTAGATATATTTATAAATAAAATACATACATATGTATATAAAATGAGCTTATCCACCGTTTCTGATCAAAACTCAATTTAATTGGTGTTTATTTCCTGTTACGAATTTATTTTTGCATTTTTGAGTAACCACACGTGCTCATGACCATAAATGGACAAGTGGTCCAGACTATTAGATAAAATTTTGCCCTACAAAGTAGAATTCAACAAATTTATTCAATTATTGCTTATTGTAGGTTCTTCTTTTGTTTTTTATTTTTAACACATTGACTGCCAAAGCAATTTAGGAAGAATTTACATTTTTGTACAATTAAAATAATAAATAGACGCTATATTAATAATTGGCTAGCGTATTTGACATTTAACCCTCTGGGACTGACGTGGTAGTATGACAGACACCACAAAATCGAAAAACTAGCGTTGCGTCGATATTTGGCATATCAATAAATGTTTATGTTTAACTTTTATGTATGTCTTATTAATTTTAATAATGCATACTTTAATAATGCATACTCTCAACTTTCAAATATAATAGTTAAAAGTAGGAATATAAAACGAATTTTGAAAATACAAGCTGCCAAAATGGTGGTGTCTGCTATACTACCACGTCAGTGTAATTGTGAAAACTAGGGCACGTCAGTCCCAGAGGGTTAAGACGAATTTTTTTTTTAGTTTTTCCCAAATTTGTGGGCATAAAACATTAAGTTTTCTCAAACCGCAAACATCTATCTCATCGTGTTTGGTGCCAAGCAATTTATCCTCATGCCTGATTTGTTCGTAGTGGATATTATTTTTGCATGCCACTGCCCGTAGTGAGAACATGCCTATGATATTTGGTAGCCATGGCACCCCTGGAACTACCACTGGTTATCACATATCATAGACATATGTTAAGTTATATCCTGTAAGCTTTCCATTATTTTAAGTACTATAGAAGACTAAGTCTTATTTGTACATGATTTAACAAATTGAAATTGAAATTGACACGTACCTGTCTGATCCATCAATTGTTCCTCAGCCTAGTGCCCGGTACAAGGCCTCGTTTTAAAGTCTGGAAATCATGTTTTCCCGCCATCAATATTGCCAGCCGAAATATTTAATCATATCCCATCCTTTTATCGATGTAGCTTGCATTCTTTAAAAAAAAACATAGAATTGTTCAAAAGATTAAAAGAGCCATTTACGTATTCGAAGTAGAGTCTTCGAGTGAATATGAAGAGTAACAAATTCATCCTTATATTTCCAGATATTACCAAGCCAACCTTCCGGGAGACCCTTCACAAAATCACATCTTTCGCAACAGCGACTGTCTAACCTGTAATCTGCTGGACACAGATGATGATGAATGCCGCCAAGCTTCAGCTACCTTCAGCAAAGGCTTCTCCTACTTCAGTCTAACTTGCAGCGGACCAAATCCAAGCTACACTGGAATCTTTGACACAAAGGTTTGTAAATTATTATTTTTTTGTTTCTAATAATAAAAAGGACTATTCCCTTCCAGACTAATACAAAGCAAAGCGACTGGCAACTGAACAGTGACTTTAGGGAAACACTCTCAAACAAACTTCGTCCAACAATCAAGTTCATAAATGTCACCCTAGGTGGAGGTTTCACTGGATACGCAAAGTTCTTCCTGCCACCCGGGCTGAACTGGGACAATCCAGATGCAAATAAAAAATACCCCATGATTGTGTACGTCTATGGGGGTCCAAATTCAGTGCGAACCACTAGTGGATTCACAGTAGGCTTTGAGGGTTACCTAACCACCTCCAGGGATGTTATTTATGCCATCATCGATGGGCGTGGCACTGGCAACAAAGGCAAAGATCTTCTGTTCAGTGTCAACAATAATTTGGGTGAACACGAGGTAGAGGATCAGATCGGCGTCACTAAGTATCTCCAGGATACATATAGTTTCATCGATGCTGACAGAACTGGCATCTGGGGGTGGAGTTATGGCGGGTACATGACAGCGAAAACCTTGGCCAACGATACAGATAAAGTATTCCAGTGCGGTGTATCTGTTGCACCGGTCACTTCATGGATTTACTATGGTTTGGGACTATTTCTTTCTGGAATTGGTTTGGAGAGGTTTTATTTTTTTTTTTCTTAGATACCATCTATACGGAGAGGTATATGGGTCTGCCCACCGTGGAGGACAACTTGGCCAATTACCACTACAGCAGTATTATGGAGAACATAGAGAATTTCAAAATTCATGACTTTCTATTGATTCATGGCTCTGGCGATGACAATGTGCACTATCAGCAGAGTTTGATGCTGGCTAAGGTTTTGCAACAGAATGACATTCTCTTCAGTGAAATGGTGAGTTACAAGTATATATCCATTCACGAGTTCTAATTCCATGTCCTCCTCCTGTTCTAGACCTACACAGATGAGAATCACTCAATTGGTAGCTTCCTACCGCACTTGTACAATACAATTGATAACTTCTTCCTAAGCTGCTTAAACATGGGCTACAATGAAATCGATAATGAAACCAATTGAAAGTATCTAAACTCAACGAGAACCCCCCACCCAGTGTCACATGCTTTGTAAATAAAATTTATGTTCCTTTTGTGAAGTGCGTTTTCTTATTGTCTTGTTGTATACACACAAAAATACACATACATATTTTAAACCTGCAAAGGATGCCATTAATGAGAATTTCAGGAATCCTCACAAGGGAAAAGTATAAATCATAAATTCCGCACAAAGTCCATTGATGCGAATTTTGATTTATTTGGCGGCGAAGTCAAAAGTCGTGGATAGGGAATTTGAAATTTTCCGATTTTCACTGTGATACAGTACCTAATGGGTATTGTATGGAAACCAGAATTTGATGAGTATTTGAGTGGCAAGAAGAATGTGAGCAATATTAATGTACAATTCTTATGATTTCAGAAGTGCCTGGGTAGAGGAGCTTGATTGGAATATTTTCAGCACATTTTTGAGTTGTTCACCACATCCTTGGACAATCGATAATACCAACTAGATCTTCAGATGTTTTACTTTTTCTGCCAGTACCGTGAAAGTAAATGCAGTAGATGATTAAATTGTATTCCTCAAAGATCTTCTTTCTTTAGGTGGCGCAACAGTTCGGGGTCAACCAAGGCCTCCTCTCGGAACGATTTGTGTGTGCTTTAGTATATATGAATATTAATATTATATACTAGCTGACCCGTAATTTGCAAAACTTGACCTATTTCCACAAGTGCGTATGCTTTTAAATACTTTTTTATAAAGTCGAAATGATTTTTCGAAGCTGAAGTGTCAAGAAAACATGTTCTTTAACTTTCTTACATACCAGGATATCGGAAACTCTAATAGACTGGCTTTATCACAAATTATTCTGCGGATCTATGCTAAAGTATCTACAAATATTTTGGAAGAATCAGTAGGAAGAACAAAAAACGACATAGCCTATGTCCTTTCCGGAGCATTAAAAAATATTTCAAAAAAGTTTCTTCGAAATCTTTCCAGCGGTTTTGACGCCATTAGGTAACCAATAGCAAAAAAACTTACAATTTTATTATATTTATAGATATTATATATATTTTTGTACAAATAGAAGAGACCTACAGTTTTGTGCCCACAATAAGCTCATGATGATAAATGATCCTCTTTGAAAGCTTGTCAGACATTCGAAACAGGTGGCACCGTTTGCTGGGATTGAACCCGGGGCAGCATGCGTAGTAGTCCAAGGCACTAACCAGTAACCACTATGCCATGGTGTTCACATACACATAAGCCAACGATCCTTGTATTTGATCTTGTATTTCCGATGCAAAACTCTATTTATAATAGGAAGTTCGATTCGAAGGACTTAAACTAGTATGATTATCTTTCCGTTGTGATCTTATTAACGATCCTTAGAGGGTAAACGCCTTAACTGTACCCTGGCACGCTACTTCCATTTGGTGAAACAAAGCTTTCTTGTGTCACCATTAAATTGATCCTTGTCGCATCCACTCCTAAAGAAGTAGAGTATGTGCTGCCAAGTTGCTATAAGCAATCACGACTGGACTGGCATTTCACTGCTGTCAATTATGTCAGCCATTTTCCGGCGGGTGTTTAATTTACAACTCCTCAATTTCCAATGTTGCGCCACCTCTTAAATCAAAAATATACTTTTATAATGATTTTGCCTCAATCAAAGGGTTACAACAATCCTTGAACCGGAGTCAAGGTCTACCATTCCTTTGTGAACTGCTGTGGCTAGGATTCACAGAAGTCTTTGTCAAACAACCTTCACTACCTCATAGCTTTTGATTTTGTCCAATGGTACTCTCATTGAATTTATGACCAACTCCTTAAGCTCTTCAGCCAACGTAAAAGCCTCAATTAATCCACGTTGGTATCGGGCGATGATATCAATATCGTCAGCTGGAAAATGGTTTCTTCCGTCTTTATTACTGCACTGAAATCCGGTGACTATTTGAAATAATCCAGAGGTGATAGTACCGAGCTCCACGGTGCAACGCGTGTTTTCACGGCTTGCCAAATCAATTAATTTTTTCGGAATCTTAAATTCGATGCGATGAATGTCGTATGCGGCTATAAAGCCGATAAAGCGATGGTGGATGGCGACTTGGAACTCGTTGGTCTTTTCCAGGATTCGTCGGCGTGTGGATATTTGGTCAGTGATCAGGACGGAAAATACACTTATAGTATCCTATTTATGAGGAGCGGGTTAAGCTAATGCTAAAAACTAAAGCTAAACTAAACAATTACTAGATCAGTAGTAGTATTACTTGCTTAATGACTAATCAGAATTATCCTCCGGATATCCGGGTCTTATATGGTGTAGCCCAGGTCAATTTCCTCCCTCCCATTGACTTTCTTTTGGATAGGGAATTATAGACATGGAGTATTTCCTTTAAAAGCTTCATCTACATATATTTCAATATAAAAATTAGCTGTTCGTTGATCCTTGAAATTGAATTGAAAATTACATTCCTACTTTTTATGATGTTTGTTTTTCCTATAGATGGCGCTGGAACTCCAACATTTCAAAACTAACCATCCGATTGAGCTGAAAGTTACACAATATATTTGTTATGAAGTGAGAAATGTTATTAAATGAAAAGATTTCAAGTATTCCGATAGATGGCGCTGAACACCAAAATCTCAACTAGCTAAGCTTAGAGAGGATCTTTTGAAATCCCATGCCTATTTTCGTGTGTAAACCATTTTGGTTGATCGTGAGTCTGTTTGTATAGATATTATGCGAAAAGCCTAATAAAGGGCGAACGAAATTGGCGAGTGAAGTGAAGTACGACAAGCAACGGTTCGCTGACAGCATGCACCAGCACAAGGTGCCGAAACAGACGAACAAAGTGCAGTGCGTTTTGAAAGCTCACGAATTCGTATAACTGTAACACGGACATATGAAACAAGCGAAGTGCACGACCAACATGACGCAAATGTACAAATTACAGACAATAGACGACGCGACGTATTATTGCTTCATTTGTATTCGAATGCCTGGTATTCGATGACGATCCGGAAATTAAATGTATCGTGAACATGCGTTGGTTTTTTTTTTGGACAAATGAACAAATTGTGTCCATATTGCCAAATACTGAAGTATGAACAAATGTGGAATGGAAAAATTGTGTTGTCGGCATTTAATCCGCTACCAGAGTTATTACTATTTGATGATAATTATTATGTACGCATATCAAAGAGACGTACATATTTCTTGAACAACATTCGCAAATACAATTCTTGCTTCCAGATGAAATCGTTCGGTGCACCAAGTCATCCAAAAAAATCTCATGACATATAAAATTCAAAAAATTTCTTAATTTCTCAAAATTTTAGTTACTCAAAAACCGTCAGAGACATAGCTATAGCAACAATCTATCCATCCAACTTTAGAAGTACATATGTATACTATTTGAAACTTAAGTTTACATAGTATTTATATGCCGAAAGAATGTATGTATGTCACCGCCTAGTTCCTGAGCTGCAGTTCGCCAGCAAGTATGCCAAACAAAGTTTCTAAATTCCGAATTCATCTAAAGTCGCCTCTGGTTTTTCGTCATTAAACTTCGAAACCGTTTTCTAAAAATTCCATAATTTCTCTTTAAAAAATTTGCATATATGCATTATTTGGTTGGAAAACTTTCCCAATCACTATGTGATGTAAATTTTAAATTTTATTTTTAACCTAAAAATAGTCAGAATTCCATAACACTCTCATCCTTGGGGACACGTTATTTAAGTTTTGTGTGCCTCACCCAAACAAACTATAGGAGATGAAGGTGGCTAGGGTATTCAACAGTTTTGAAATGAAAATGTATCCAAATGTCCATCAAATGCCCGATCTAATATGCAGCGGAATGTACCTAGAAAAGTTACTTTAAAATAAAAATACAACTTCTCTGCTCCTTATTTCCTTTCTCTCTCCGAATCAACTTCCAACTGTATACGAAAATGTGCATTTTTGGATAAAGAAACTTTTTGCATCGCTTGAGGACAATATTGTAACATTTTGACAGAGGCAAACTATACCCAAAGCAAGTATATCTAGCGGGGGGACATGCGAGTGTTGAGTGCATCCTCTTTTTGTTGGGACGATGTACTATGTACAGGAATGCAGTAAAACAACAGGAATATGACGGATGACATCATGATGATCATCTTCATCCTGAATTTATTTGCAAATCGGTTTTACTTTGAATTCAATTGCAGTGAATATGTGGTCGAGATTTTATTTTCTGCTGCTTTTTTTCTAGTTTTACTAGCCGTTACCCGGTGCACTTCGCTACACCTATCTTTTCAAAATTTGCCCGCCCGGCGTTGCCCACGCTCGTAGTCATTCGGGTATGATAGAAAGGAAGTTTATAGTTGGAAGCAATCACTGTGGTTATACATATTTTTCAACTTCAAATTCTATAGCGACGTTTTTATTTTGAAAACGTGTTACGATAAATGGGTTTGAATCTTTGTCTGTCTATCTATCTATCTATCTATCTGTCTGTCTGTCTGTTTATCTATCTGTCTATCTATCTGTCTGTCTGTCTATCTATGTGTCTGTCTGTCTGTCTATCTATCTGTCTGTCTGTCTGTTTCTGTCTACCTATTTATCTGTTTGTCTGTCTGTCTGCCTACCTGTCTGTCTGTCTATCAGTCTGTCTGTCTGTCTGTCTGTCTGTCTGTCTGTCTGTCTGTCTGTCTGTCTGTCTGTCTGTCCGTCTATCTGTCTGTCTGTCTGTCTGTCTGTCTGTCTGTCTGTGTATCTGTCTGTCTAGCTGTCTGTCTGTCCCTCTGTCTGTTTGTCTTTCTATATTGATTGCCCAAAATTATTTATATTCACATTTCACCTGAAATTACGAAATTTTGTGTGACTGGTACCAAAACCACCAGTTGTTGAGTAAGAGCGAGCATTGATGCTATTTTGTATTCTGTATTAAGAAAAATGTGCTCTGAAAATTTTACCAAAATCTGTTGGGTAGTTTCCGAGTCTATAAAAGACAAACAAACAAACAGACAGACATACATACATACATACCTTCATTTTTATACAATAGATTGAAATCTTTAAGTATCCTTAAACTATCTTTCGCTTTCGAAAAGGCAAATAGATGTTCGTAGTGGAGAACTCTTTTAAGATGCAATATGCAACGACTTCAGTTCTGAGGGACCTTTTGAACTTGAACTTGTGCAGAAAGAAATAATCCATATTTGAATAGCTTTTATACCTACTCATAAAATCATAAGAAAGGATAATTTGTGTTCCAAATAGTTGGAGTGGTATGACATCGGCCGTTTTGGTCGTTGATATTGAAAAGGATTCATTGAAAGTTGGTCGTCTTCCACGTTTATGTGGACATACATATCTTACATATCACAATTCAAGTTCAAGTTTTAGTTTTGCGTAGCTACGCGTATGTAGCTATTTCGTTTCCAAAGGCTAAGACCTGCCACCAAGTGCCACATATTTTCTTCGAAGAAATCACATTTCCCCTTCAAATGTGCTTCATCCAATTTTTGTAAATATATCCCCATTCTATTCATCTTTGCATTCAACAGATGTCCATTCATCGCGGTTCATTTCCTCTCTTTCTTTGAGGATTCTCTCTCTCTCAATTGACAGCTCAACTTCAAATGGAATTTAATTGCGCATACGCCAGAATGCACCCGGCATAGGATTTCATTTCACCGGTTCAAGGTGAATTCTGCATAAAAATAGAAATGCACATGTCGAATGGGCGCAAAGCAGGGATGGTTTTATGTTTATTTCAAAAAGTCCGCCAAAAATACACAGAAAGAGACGGCACTCTTAACAGAGTGGTAGTGTTTTGCGTACCTTCGATGCTTCCATCGCGGCCGGTATTTTTTCCTGTCCTCTGTTCACGAATTCCGTTAGCTGATTCAGATTGCTTTTGCTCTTCGCGGAGTAAGGTCGAATGTTACGCGTCGAGTGGACGTATTTTTGATTTCGTGTTTGACGGAACTATTTCGTGTTTAACGGAACTATTTCGTGCATCATTCCACAGGATTAGACCGCAACCAAAAGGATATCCAAGTTTGGTCTTTGTCATTATCTTGGTCTTGACTTATCCTGTTGAAGTTTATTTGGTTACCCGTCTCTGGAGGACGATTAGTTGTCGGTTGAGTTGCGACGGGATTGTTTTTTTTTTTTTTTTTTTTATTAAAACGCGTTGCGTACGATTTGATCTGAATTTTTCATCTAAAGTGGTTGTGATAGATTTCTTCTGAACGGGTCACGAGTTCTTTTTCTGGAATTGTGCGAGTGTGTGTGAGAAGGTCCTTTTGATCTAGTCTCCTTGGTAATATCAATTGAATTTGGTATTGAAAGAGGAAGTCGTTGTGGTTGGAGGATGTGATTTTTATTTTTAAATATAACGGTTATAGTGTGGTCGGAAATTTATTAAATATTCAATAACAAAGCTTAGTGTGTGGAATAGTGATTTTATTAGTTTTGTGTTTATGTTCAGTTCAGTGAATAGGAAATAATTGGGGATACATATTTCCAAAAAATAAATAAAATAAAAAAAAGTTTTTGATATTTAATGGAAATTTATTAGAAAAAAAGGATTTGCTTCCGCTGTGGAATAATTTGTTAAGGGGGTGAGTTTTGCTATTTGTATAAGCTTTTTTGTCCATATACCTACTATACAAAACTATATATAATTCTATGGAACTACGAAAGGATTAAATCCGATTATGTTCATTGGAATGAGAACAATTTTGAGTCTTATCTCATTTGGCCCTGACTGAGTACTCGTTTACCGTGTAAGCTGTATGATTTCATTTCACACGACCTAGTTACGAATTTTGTCAAAAAAAAAAAAAAAAAAACAAAAAAAACAAATATAACTTTGATTAATGAGGCAAAAGGATTTTGAAGTAGGAAATATGGACTTTTTTGTGTGTGGTTTTTTGACATCATGATGGGCTGGAGGTAGCTGGTATACATTTTATCAATGGCAGACGGAGTAATAAATCATCATCTTTCTTTTATGGAGACACACTTGGCCTTTGAATATTTTTTTCGGCAATAATGTGATTACTATTCGTTAGATTTAAATATGTACATAGGTATATGTTTATTGATGACAATTTATTGTTTAACGTTTTATGGTTTTATGGCGCCCAATTTTGGATGATTGAATGTGTGTCGAGGATCATTCATTTTGGCGGGGCGGCTATTTGCTCCTTGAAGGTGGGCTTAAGCGAATGATGAAATCTTAAGATGTTATTTGAATTAAAGGTGAAAAGGATGGTAAAAAATACAAATAACGAGAAATATTGAGGGTGGGCAGTTTTCTGAATTTAACTTAATTCATATTCAGAAAGTCACATTGATTGTCCTTTTTTCCCAAGTATTTTTTACGAAGTTGATGAAGTCGACAGAAGTCGAAAAGTAATATCTAAATTCCTCAAAGACCATGAAAATTACGAAAAGAAGAGCAGTCCGGGAGCCTAGGGACAAGCAGATAGCAATTTGAAGTATTGCATCGAATTCTGGCTTAATGGCTCGCAAAATTGCTGAACAAACAGATGTTAAAACCAACGAAGTGTGGACTGAACGTATTTGTATTTTGAATAAGTGAAAATTCGCAAGAAATTGTCATTCGTTAGAGTGTTTTAATTGCTGCATTCACTTAAATAATATAACGTATAAATTAACTAAAAATCCACCTGTAATGTCCAGGATGTTAAAGAACGGGAATACGAAGTTTTACTTCATTCTATGTATTAGTTTGACAGGTGAAAGCGTGACATTGAGATTTATATATTAGTATGATATGATTTATTTTTATAAATACTCTTTTTCATAATTAGCATCTTATTCACTCCTGTCTCGCTAAAACTCACAAATTAATATACAAAAACCAAAAAAATAAACATTATTTATGGCAACTGTGTATGTGGTTATAGCTTAAAAGTATGCGGTGAAAAAATTTAAGTTTAATCACAGAAATAAAAACACCAGAGAAACGTTGCATATCTACAGGTTTTATATGTGTTTGAAGCTCCGTACGGAGCCCTAATGAACAGACAGACAAGAAGGCAAGTTAATATTGCATTGCAGGTCTGCATTATGTTTCAAGTTTCAAGTCTCTGGCTCATCGGGAAGTTAGTGTGAAATCAATTACAAAATTTGTACCGAACATTACACTGTGTGACATTTTTCAGGTCATCGTCTCGGGCCTAAGATTGTGCAACCACTAATCTCGGGCCTAAGATTTGAGCATTGATCCTGAAAGTACTTACCACAACTAGAAACTCTGCATTATTCGTTGGCTGCCTAACGTATTTTATAGCCTCATGAATATTTTGGCTCAAACCTTATTTTGAGCACTTTTTTATTTTTTTCTCATGGCTATATCTTGGTTAACAGTAATGATTTTTTTCTTCTGTCTTCAGCAATGTTATAGGTATTGGTTAGGAGAACAAAAGTGCAAAGCGAACCGACCCAAAAAAAAAATCAAATCAAATCTTAGGCCCGAGATTAGTGGTTGCACTGTGTTAGGACAGACAACAAAGCAACCTAATAAAAACGTAGTATACTTTAAAATAAAAATACTCTAGCGAATGCCTTGGGATGCGATCGCACTGCCTTTAATTCTTCGAACTAAATGACAATGTATGTATTGTAAATTTGTAACACTATATTTGTTAGACACTTTGTTAGACACCCGGGCGGGAGAGCTGGTATTTTATAAACAAAATAAAGTAATGAAAAATAAATTCAACCAATTTCTTAAAATGTTTCTAAATCCAGAAATAAATATACGAGGCGAGGATTGGGTCTCTTTATGTGCTTCTTTGTTACCACTAGTAAATTTTTTTCTGTTAATCCTAAACAAAGTGCTTATATTCCTTGGCTGTCTGTTTGTCTGTCCCCTGTCATAAGTTTAATCCCTTTAATGCACCGTTCTCAAGAAGGAGTGAATGGATTTCCATTGGGTCTACTTTGTCGATTAACAAATGTAAATCGGGTCAATGAAGCATAAGATATGTGGGTAGGGTTTTTAAGAACCGCAAATCTTCCCTGTTGGCGGAATTTAGAAAGTCCTTATAGGATGGTGGCATTACTTGTCTTTATTTCTGAACGTAGTCTTCAGACTTTTGGTTAAGTGAAAGAGTTCTGAGGCTATACAACTTTCTGTGAAGGTGGTATGATTAGGGTTTTGCAACATTGCAGAAAGGAGTTTTTCAAATCCATAGAGATCCATTTAACCACAACCTTCGACCAACTCTTCATACTGCAACAGATTCTAATCCCATAAGTCTTAAGTTTACCCTTATCAAAATCGGTTTAGTTTGGAAGTAAAGTTCGATTGCCTCTGCAAATATGTGGTTTCTGTCAAATTTTGGGCGGGGGGAGGGGTGAAATGCTCTCAATGATAGGAAAACTAAAAAAAAGCAAACGAACGCGTTTAACAACAAAATTATTAAAAATGTATGTGATCTGACAGATTTGACACTTTTCATATATCAGCCCAAAAAAATTGTTTGTGCTAAAATTCGTAGCATGGGGAAATTCCCTAATATCTCGTGAGCACTCTCTTTTACGAAAAACTATGAACTTTTTACGTACGCGAATGGGTTTACCTGACTTCTCGTAAATTTTCGAAGATTTGCGTAGTTTTGGGAGCGTACGCGAACGGACTTAATGTGACTAGATTTATCTGTCAGAAAGTAATTACGCAATAAGCTGTTAAAGCTGCGTTGGTAAGCACAAAGAAAAGTTTGGAATATGAAGGGTGTCCCAAAATTCACGCAAGATTTGAACTTTTCGCCATTAGTTGGAACCCTTGTTATTTTCAAAATATTGCTCAATAATAGAAACGCGTTTTTCTTTCGTTTATCACTCCATTTTCAATAAATAATCCCTGAACTGTCAGCTGCCATGCTGGCTTTTTTTTGCGTTGAATAGCGAAAAATTCAAATCTTGCATGCATTTTGAGAAACCTTTTAGTTATCGAAATGTGTTCTGTTTAAATGGAAGGGCCTACATTTTGAGTACTCAAGGCTAAGCTTTTACTCTAAATATCACCATAATAGCTGTTCTTAAGGAAGATCCCAAGATTTGCGTAATTTAGGCCAGCACATCACTTCGAATCCCACGAACATTCTTGTACAGTTGAACCCGCTTATATGAAAAACTAGCTGTTGCGTTACTTGCTCATAGTGTGATAGAAAGGAAGTAGTAGGAATATTTATAACTAAAAACCGAATCTTCTCGGATTTCCAATTTTCCTTGAAATTTTACGGGATTTTCCACTATAGTGTCCTTCCTTGGGCCAATACGAATCCATCAAAGCCAAAATCGTGAAAATCGAACGATCCGTTCTCGAGTTATGAGTGCACACACGGACGGCGGTCGGTCTCTTATATACAGTGGCGTGCACGTAATTAGAAACGCTTAAGGCGACCGGCTTTCTTTTGTTATAATTTATGTGTTTTTACCCTAAGAAATCCAGATTTCTGTTTTTACTGTACATATCTGGTACACTTTTCGAAAAACCCATGAAAGTGACATGTAGTACCGTTACTTTCAGAACAGCAGCTGAAAACGAGGTAAAGTAATCGGAATTGATCGTGCACATAATTAGAAACGGGTACATAATTTGTGTTTTTCTGAAATCCTTTTCATTGACAAACGGAAAAATTTAGCTGGTATTGTAGATTTCTTGTGTTTTTGGTTTAATGTAGTGTATTAGAAATAATTCTTACAGGTTTACACTATGGAAAAAAACCGATCATGCGACGTCGCAACCAAAGCGATTATTGTCAACCATTATGAGCAAGGAACTTCATATGGCGACATTGCAAAACTGTTAAACTGCTCAAAGAAGATGGTGTTTAACGCCGTTCATCATTTCAAAAAGAATGGAACGGTCCAAAAAGTCGCCCGAAAGCTTAAGGCGAGAATAACAACAACTCGCGAAGACAAACTTATTGTGCGGCACAGTAAGAAGTTCCCACATGCAACGGCAAGGGAAGTACGCACTGAAATTTTTTGTGATAATGATAGTGGACCATCTATAGACACTATTAAGAGAAGGTTGCGTGAGGCTGGGCTTTTTGGACGCATTTCTCGGAAGAAGCCACTTCTTACTGACCGAAACCGCAAGAAAAGGTTAGAATTCGCCCACAAGTATAGCCATTGGACTGTCGCCCAGTGGAGGAACGTACTATTCACTGACGAAACAAAAGTAAATAGAATCCCATCCGATGGTAAAGTGTGTGTACGCCGTCCCAGGTCCCAGGAATTCGACCCAAAGTATACCTGCCCGATAGTCAAACATGGAGGTGGCAGTATTATGATATGGGGTGCAATGTCTTGGCGCGGAGTCGGCCCAATCACAAGATTAAAGGTCGAATGGACAGATTCCAATATTGTGAGATATTGGAAAACTCAATGCTGCCGTACGCTGATGATAATCTGCCTGTTATTTGGATCTTACAGCAGGACAACGATCCGAAGCACACGGCAGCTTATACAAAAAAATGGTTTCAAGACCAAATGGTAACCATATTAGACTGGCCTTCATGTAGCCCTGATTTCAATCAAATTGAGAATTTGTGGCAACTATTAAAAAGTAAACTAAGCTTCGAAAAAATCGGAAATTTTCAACATCTTTATGAAAAATCTAAAATTGCTTGGGCGAGCATTCGGCAGAGCTATTGCCAAAAGTTGGTGGAGTCTATCCCCCGAAGACTGCAGGCAGTAAATGAAAATCATGGCTACGCCACTAAATATTAAGTATTTTTAACTTTGTGTAGAAATAAATGAATATTCTCTGCTAAAAATAACTGCGTTTCTAATTATGTGCACGATCAATTCCGATTACTTTACCTCGTTTTCAGCTGCTGTTCTGAAAGTAACGGTACTACATGTCACTTTCATGGGTTTTTCGAAAAGTGTACCAGATATGTACAGTAAAAACAGAAATCTGGATTTCTTAGGGTGAAAACACATAAATTATAACAAAAGAAAGCTGGTCGCCTTAAGCGTTTCTAATTACGTGCACGCCACTGTATATAGATTCATTGTGTCCCATGTACTTTTTCACAAATTTTATATGTACAAACTATTCCGCTTTATTGAAACCCGCTCGTACTTAAACTTGTTTGTATTTATTGACAAAATATTCTAGGTTTGTTTCGATGAAACATTTTTCTGTTATTCGAAGCCCGTTTAAATGAAAAACCCGGTTAATTGAACTAAAAATCAATATATTTCGCCATTTTATTTAAGCGGGTTCTACTGTATCAGAATTCACCTCTGCGTTTGTAGTGAGTATACATAATATGTACATATATATGTTATGTACATACATTTCTAACTGGTGTCTCAAAATTCGCGCAAGATATGCATTTTACGCCATTTGTGCGGTTAAGTGTTGCCAACAGCTGAGAGTTTAAAACTATTCAAAATGGAGTGCTACAGAGAGAAGAGAAATCGTTGAATGTATTATGGAACAACAACAAGTGGATGCTTCTTCAGTGATAAGGCTCATTTTCATTTTGATGGCTTTGTGAACCATCAAAATTGTGGATTTGGGGTCCAGAAAATCGAGGACTGATTGTTGAGGAAAAATCCATCCACAACATGTCACTGTGCGGAATTTCGGGCAGGAGGCATCATCAGATCATTCTTCTTTAAAAATGTGGATGGTCGGGCAATAACAGTTAATAGTTTTCATCCAGTTTTTTGTACCTAAATTGCAAGATATGGATGTGAATTGTGGATGACATGTGATTTCAATAAGACGTTGCCACATGGCATACGGCCCGAGAAACAATTCAATTACTGCATGAGTCGCTTCCTGGCCGTATAATTTGGTGATCAGAATTGGCCGACCAGATCATGTGACTTAACGCCTTTGGACTTTTTCCTTTGGTTTTTTTTGGTCTAAGATGTATGCCAATAAATAAGCCCACGACTATTCATGCTCTCAAGGAGCAATTTGAGCGCTGTAAAACGGTCATCAAATATTTCGCCACAAGAGTGCGCGTGTGCCAGAAAAGCCGTCGACGACACTTACCCGATATGCTATTGCATACATAAGGCTCCGTGAAATAAGACCGCGTGAATTTAGGCGCGATAAAAAACGGAAATTAGACCGCGCGGTCTAAATTCATCAGACGACATGAATTTAGGCCGTGATCAAAAAATGAAGTTAGGCCGCGCGGACTAAATTCATTGGATGATATGAGTTTAGACCTCGATCGTAAAATGAAATAAGGCCGCGCGGACTAAATTCATTGGATGATATGAATTTAGACCGCGATCGAAAAATGAAATTTCATCAGACGACATCAATTAAGTACGCGATAGTGAAATGAAATTAGACCGCGCGGTCTTCTTTAATTTCGCTATCGTGGTCAAATTTCATTTTCAAAATTAATTTTGAACGCCCATACAAAACCATGCGCGGCCTAATTTCACGCGGTCTAAATTCCTACATAACCCTATACTGTATACTTTTAAGAAATTTACAATTTTTTATTAAAAACTTGTGTTTTCTATCAACATTTCTTCTTGCGTGAATTTTGGGGACACTCTTTTATGGACACCCTTTAATCGACTTCTGTTTCCTTTTTTTTTTGTTTCTCAAAAGACACTACATAGGTGATTATTAAGGATCTCTCAATTTTTTTTCATTCCTCCGGTTACATAATATGACCACTTAAGACTATTTTACAGCCTATTTCGCAACCGTTTCCATTTTCTCACGAAAATCATAATTCCTAAGTATCAGGATCTTCATCAAAGAAATTACCACTTACGTGCAACATCTAATCGAATCAGTCTCCTGATGCCAGGTGCCCTTCTTTAATGGACTTCTACTAACTCTTCCAGTTAAAGTAAAAATTATTATTTACTCACCCACCCCTATCTGGTTTAGGTATATAAAATAACCAAACCATCTCCATCTCTAAATGGGAGCATAAATCCTGCAAAAATCTCTATAGGACTCGTAAAAGTGTACCCAATTCAAAGAAACACTGTTCGTCATTTGAAATGACATGCCACCGCTATGGCCATCACGAAAGATTTCCCCTGAGGCTCCCCAACCAACATCTGTTTAAGGGGATTTCCCTTAATTGCTGTATTTGAAAATTAAAACAAATCAAATTGAAACAATACCAGCTTAGGAGATTCCTTTAACTTCCTACGTTGGAATTTATCGCCTGAAAGTTGGCAACAGAACGAGTAAAAGTGGGTTTTGTCCTCTTTTTTTTTAATCCCAATTTCCTGTTTTCGTTGAGGTTTATTGTTGAAGTTTTCTTTTTCCCTCTTTTTATGATGTAAACACAATTTAGTTGATTGCACTTTTTACTCTAAGGCCCCATCATTAATTTACACATTTGTGTGGACACATGTTGGACAACATTCGAACAATAAAAAGCGTTTTATGATCTTTTAGGGTTTTCATAGTTTTCTTCTTTAATGAGGCGGTAAAGTGGGTGTTTCAAAGCCCTTATGTCCTTTGAGAAGGATTCACTGTGGATAGATTATGTTTTAATTATTTTTAAATTTACACGAGAAAGAGTTAAAATGAATCCGGAAGGATGTCAAAGTAAGAGATTCTTAGCAAAATTAAAGGCAAATGGCAGCGCCATCTTGGAAGAGATAAAAGTAAACATAACTAGGAGTGTTAAATTTTTATGTGCAAGACTTTTTAATGGAAATTTGACAGAATCTCATTTAAAATTTGATGTGAATGTAGAGGGAAGTACTGTATAAAGTGACAAAGAGTGCTTCCGACAAGAAGCAAAAGGATTTGTTTAACAATATAAATCTTTTACTGTTAAATGGGGTTGTTGGGTTTCTTGGTGAATTGCCTTTGTTACATTAATTGCGACTGTATTTATGTGATAACTGATTGGACGGATGTTGTCATTTGTATCTTAAAATAGAAAAGCGTTTTGTCCTTAACGATATTCTCAAAAGTGCGTTACCAGTGGTTGGTGTTCGGAATAGTACCGTTCTTCTGGAACCTGAAGGTCGCCATCTAGTAGTAAGTTTGAAATGATGAATGGTAAGTTTTTTGCGGTGGATCTTTTGGTGACGAAGCTGATATCAGATAAGGATATCACCATTTACATCGATAGTCAGGCCGCGCTCACAGCGCTCGAATCTTATATCATTCAATCGGCAATAATTGTAGAAGGTTTTCGCTCCGTACTTAAGACCCTAAGCAGACATAACAGGGTTACACTAGGTACGTTGGGTACCAGGACACTCTAGTGTATAAAACAATGTACTTGCAGATGAGCTAGTAAGGGGGGCGGATACGGCAAAATGAAAGAATCTTTATATATAAAAATGAGCAGTGCGTTTGATACCTCAAAACTCATAAACTAACTATCCGATTGAGCTGAAACTTACACTATATACTTTTTCTGCTGTTTGAAGTGTTCGTACATCAACAAATTTCAAGTTTTCCGGTAGATGTCGCTGGAACTCACAAATATTTAAACTCACCGTACGATTTAGCTGAAACTTACACAATATATTTGTAATGAATTGAGAAATGTTCGTACATCAAAAGTTCTAAACTTTTCCGATAGATGGCGCTGGAACACCAACATTTTAAAACCATCCGAGAGAGCTGAAACTTACAAAATACATTTGTTATGAAGTGAGAAATATTTGTAAATCAAAAGTTTTCAAGTTTTCCGATAGATGAAAACCAAAATCTCAAAATTATTACTACAGCAATGCACGGTGACAGCTAACAGCTAACAGCTAACTTTAATAGGAATACTTTCCGAACACTGTCTCCTAAGAAGGTTTACCAAAATAATGGGATATTTAAGCATGAACGAATGCAGATACTGCAATGACTTGGGATCAGCAGACGATGTCGAACATATCCTTTGTGAATGTCATGTCATTGCTCGTTCGCGCAAAAAAGTTTCAGGGAGTTACTTCTTTGATACACTGCAAGAGGCTGGCCAAACTGGCAATAGTCAAATTCTAAAATCAAATGCTTAAACGGAAATATTTCAATTTAGGTATACTATCAATAGACGGTTCCAGCGGATCGCAATGGGCCCCACTATGGTGCTTGGTGTTTTGTGATGGCTCTAGTCCTTTCTATCAAACCTAACCTAACATACCTCTAAGAGAAGATAGAAACTTCTTTCGTTGAGTGGTTTGAGCCTTTGCTATATGGTTCTTGGATTAACTATTCGGAAAGAAATAACTCAATTTTTTATATATGTCCAATTATGCATATATATGGACACAGAATCGGCAGAGAGCTCTTTTCCAAATAGTTTGCAATTTGGAGTACAATGGAGTACGCTTCTATTCATTTTGTTCCTGAACGATTTGAACAATGTTCTTTGTGGAGGTGTTTTTTCGTGTGGAAGAAGAATCATAGCTAAAGAATACTTGGTCTGAAAATAGCTTCTAATCTGAGCCTGAAGAGTCATTTTGCAAGAAGTAGCCAAGACTGTATTAAATTCAAACAAGAGGACACAAGAACATATAGTTGAAGTCCTAAATTTAAATTTTTCAAAGCGACATCAAGATCTGTTATGTTCTACGCAGCACCAATTTGGGGATGTGAGCAATTCGGTGAAGTCTAAAAACTACTTAGATTTTTTCTAAAAAGAGTAATTTTTCTCCCAGCTATGCTGTTCTTGGAGACAGGTTTACCATTACTACCACTTTGAAGCTTCACTTCGATTACATAATCATAGGATTGTCCCAGGTGACCAACCTTCTAACAAGATCTATAGTAGCACATGCTGTTTGCTCTAAAACTCTATTTGTTAAAAAGTGGACTCTGTTGGCATATAACTATGGCATAGAGTTGAATATAACGATGGACGATGTGGATTTTATGGAGCTTCCTGCAAAATGAAGACATCAAGCTTAGAGAAAAGTTTAAGAAAGAAGCTGATTCTTTCCTGCATAGGCAACAAGCTCAACTACCATTTGGTGGAGGGGAATTATTATCGTGTATCAACAATTTTTAAAGCCAGATGTGAACTACTGAATCTTAATTTCAAGGCACATGGAAAGAATCTCCCTATACTATGCTTCATTTGTAATCAAACTTGGGGTACATGAAGATGTTTTTCGTTTCGTGTAAATATGTCCTATTTCGATGGAGATAAGACAAGATTACTTTCAGAGTACGGTTATGACTTTAGAGAGAACTTTAAGCATCCTGAATGGTGGTGATGGTGAATGCTGGAACCCACTCTTCACATATTGGAAGGAAGAATCGATTTTTAAAATACACAATTTTGTTAAAAGAGAAAAAATGTCTAACTTTGAACACTTCTTTTTTGAAGTGAAACTTCTTACCTCGCGGTGTGAATCCAAAATCGTGTAACGAAAATTCGTCACGAAAAACATTGCATCTCTTTCAGAACCCAACGTATTAGCACGCGTTAGAATGAGATACACTCTACACTCAGTCTCAGCTTTGTTCACAGCCCAGCTCAGTCGGGCGGCCGCTCACGCAGTGTAAGTGCATGTGTGTGCTACTTGGTGGGGTTTCGGGTGGTATACAGTGCTAGCGCGCTCATACATGAAAGCATTGTATCTTGTATGTGAAACCACTCTCATCAAGCTCTTTTCGAATTGAAATATTGAGAGCGCGAATAATGAAAATTAAGAATGAGATTGAGAACTAAAATATGGGATTTGGCTTTTAATACTTACGAGCTTACGACTTACGAGTATGACGGATTTATTTCTCTTTCTTTGGTAGGAATTTGAATGAAACCATATGAGATACAGGGAATAAGCCAAAACAAAAGTCAACATTGCGCAGGTTATAGATATTCAAACTTTTGGTAATTTTGGTGAATCAAAATAAATAAGTTGTTAAATTCAGTTGTCCGTGTTGAATGATGTTGCTGTATGTAGGTATATGTATGATTATGATATCTTTCTTCTGTCTGTCCGTTTTTTTTTAAAAGGTTGTGACCAGCTTATTGCGGAGCGAACCTTTTGTACTGCAAAGTCAGTTTAGGGAATCAGAAGAGGTTCAATTCTTTTGATGAAATTAAGGATCTGGTGGATCTGGTGGAGACTTTAAAAATCCCCCCGGAAGTTAGAATTTCTCCGTGGAAATGTTGTCTCCTGAGGGCACATAGTGCCATGCAGTCACATATATGTAGAATATGATCCGCAGTTTCGTCGTCTTCCATGCAGTGACGACATTCAGTTTTTTGAATGAGATCGATGATGGCAATATTCTTCTAGAAATCCCACTAATCTCTTGATACAACCCCCTCTGAGGAGTAGGTGTATTATGGCTCTTTTAGCCTGACGACGACCATCGGTATTTTCCCAATGAGAGACCCAACATTTTATTTTCCAAGCCTTTGATTATTATGCTCGGAAAATTGCAATATTACTCAGGGCCGGTAGAGGAGTCCAACCCTTTTTTAGCCAATTCGTTTGTTTTTTTTTGTTTCCATCAATACCCTCATGTCCGGGCACCAGCCAAATTTGACTTTGTTTCTCTAGGAGAGGTCTTGGAACGTATTGAAGCAGTTCAGGACTGATTTGGAGTCTATCAGGTTTGAGCCTAGTGCTTTACTATTCGTGAGTACAATGAGGACGCCTTTTATTCCCGATTCGAGGATGACATTGGCGCACACTTGAATGGCGTGAATTTCTGCTTGAAATACACTGGGACTCTGTCCCATTGGTATGGATATTCTAGTGCTTGGTCCAAAAATACCAGCACCCACCCCGGTGTCCATTTTGGATCCATCCGTATACCACTTGTTACACTTTAACTCTGAGGATGAATTTTTATAGTAAAATGCTTTGCGGCTTGGTATCACTGTATCGAACCTCCTGCCGAAGCATAAAGTTCATCATATCAAGCTCTGTCTGACTGTGCTGCGGATTGACATTTTTTTTAATGAAAAGGTGGAGTGGCTTTAGGCCAATAAGCGCTTCTTTAGCGGCTCTCTCTCTTTTTCCTTCCTTTCTGTCTGCAATAGGGTTGGAAAAAACGAAAATAATAATAATATAATCAACTCGCTAGACCAAAACAAAATAAATAGAAAGCAAAAACATCCACATCCAGTCCATCTGTCTTTTTCTCAGGAATGTAACCCAACTAATTCGCAGACAGGACAGGCAAACAAAAAATAAGATAAAATCAAGCATATGACAATAAATGGCCTTCAATCAGGACAAAATATGTATGTACGCATCTATTCATATTGTCCTTCTAACGCAGGATATTAATCCCTCTCATCCCTATGAAGATTTATTACTACGCGTCAACTGATGTCAGCGATGCTTGTAATAATGAGGTAATAAAATTCAATACGCTAAGCTTAGTCCTGACAGCAGTCATATACATACAAACATGTAAGCAAGCGAACAAAGGACAGTTTGGCAAATTTATAGCCAGCACTTGAAGTTAGATCAATAAGCGACACGACGGCACGCGGGCTTAATTTCAATTACTTTCATTTGGAGGACATACTTACAACATTTTGTTTTTATCCTTCCGCAAAACAAACAACACCAGTCACGATCATGACCACGACACGACGGTGCGACGTGCGAGGATACAAGGACGAGGTGAATCAAATTGACCGAATTAATATTTCTACGCTTTTGTGTTTGTATAGGTGGTACTTAAATAATTTTTTTTTCGTCCTTTTTATCGGTAACTGGGGAAGAAAAAAAATAATAAATTGAGTGGAAAAATTCAATAAAAAAAAGAAGACCACAGCAAATATTTGTCGGTGAAATAGCAAACATAAATACAAGTAGAAGGATGGTGTTTTTCAAGGATCCTAAGATGGTATTTTTATTGGCACTTATTCTAGAAAAAAATTCCATTTCAAGGCCAGCTTAAAAGGCTTCTTTTTGTGGTGAAATTAATGAGCCGGACTGGAAACTCAAACCCGGCTCAGCTATTTCAATAAACATTATATGACGACAGTACAAAATCGGTTAACATTGACAGCCATTATGAGTGTGTATTCGATTGATGCCATGGTCAGAGAAATATATCTTCAAACCGCACGTCATTCAACGTCAGCCTATCATCAACTTTTCGGTATACGAACACCGAGTATCCTTTTGTTAAAATTTACAGAACCAAATAACAATTTTCTCACGTACCATATCGTGTAGTTATTCACTTTTCACTCCGCAAGGAACCCAACTCACGTTTCATCGCCTCGTCAATTAATTCCTATCCGGCCTTAACCTCAAAATGTGAGTTCCTCGAAATACACGAGCATTATCTCCATCGTCCATTGACCGAACCAAAACCAAAACCAACACAATCAATCATAGTGTCAGCGCGTTCCTTTGGTTAATTTTAATTGACCAACTATGACTTTGGGATAAGGTCCTTCGGAGGTGGTCTCTTACATTAAACCAACAAAACAAAAGCAAACGAGTGGAAAATACCACAAGAGAGCGAATAATTCGATTCTAGTAGAATGATTGACTTCCTTTACGAATTTGCAAAATCGCTTTAGGAAAGGATGCCATGCCAAAGGAAGCTAAACTTGGCAGGACTTCTATCTATCATTTTTTTCTTTTATTTTCCTTGTCAGTGTGGACGAGTATTTATTTCACCAGAGATATGAGAATAGAAGGATCAAAAAAAATGAAATGATGGAATAAAATATTTCCGTATCCTTGTACTCTTAGGTTATGTTAATGGGAATTTTCTTGCTAATTTATTTATTGCCATTCATGATCGAAGTCATACTCGTACTCAAACCTACATTAATATTCGTTCTTAGAGAAAAGTGTAATTTAACGTACATACATTTGAGTTCGTATTATGCAGCGTAATGTCCTTGAAAGATTTTCTAATTTTCAGCTCGTGTCGTTCATTGGAATTTGTGTCTAATTGGATTTTAATGCGGCAGCATGTTCTTACGTAGAGTACATCCATCTTGGTTTGCGTTAACCTCTTACCAGAAAATTCCATACCATTTGGGGTGCTGTTAAAAAAAAGGACATGAGTGTGAAATAGAAGAATTTTTTGTTTTAATGTGGAGAGTCATATCATTTAAAAGTGTTCGCACAAAATCATCAACTTGGAACGGAGCAACTTTAAAATTTTAAAGGAAGCTGGTACTCGGTAGAAGAAATGCCACCAGTTCTTAAAGAAGATCAGGGTAGACCAAGCACCACGACAGTTTAAGCGTAAAAGAGGACCGGATTATGTACTACCTACTACATGGTGCTCTTTATGTTCCAGGTTGATGTTTTTTTAATAACTTTTGAAATACAAGTTTATAATTAACTAGCTGGCCCGGCAGACGTGGTGAGTTTGATTTCTTAAATACATTGGTTAAGTTTTAGAAAATATGGATTGGATCCGACTTTGATTGATGAATTCCTGGAGCAGGACAATGTACAAAAACATGTGTATGCTCTCATTTATGTTGTGCATGTACAGTATAACGGTCATTCATGGTCATCGAACGTATTGGAAATTGTAAATCGTTTGTTTTCTTTCTGTCATTAGGTGGCGCTATAGCTCGAGGTGAACCTGGACCTGCTTCTCGCAACCATTTGTGTGTGTGTGCGTTATATTTTTGCACGAATGGAAGGGACCTAGGCAAGTTGAGAACCTCGTTGAACTCTTTAAATGCTTATCAGCAGCGTTCCCGCTTGCCTTTGGATAAATGTAGCCCGAAAAACTGTGAAAAGAAGCAAAAGTAGCAAAATCTCTCATTCTGAAAAGTAGCCTAAGGTAGCAAAAACAAAAGAAGAACGTTTGTAGGAGCAATCAATTTATTTTACAAAAACTGATTGTTTATAATAGTAGTAGTTTTCGTTTTAGCACAAGTTATATATTGCGCTACCTTCGAGTCAGGAAAACACTTCCTTTAAACTTTTGTAAGAGAATACATGTTGGACAGCGGAATATGATTTACGTTGCAAAACATGACCAGGCAATGCTCTTCGAAACTTCCATACTAACCGTATTTTTTTTTATTTGTTTATTTTTATTTTCCTCCTCCTTTTCTGTTCGCTATCTTATGACGAATCTGCATCAATTACATATAGTTGTTGAGCGATCTATAGCAATTTATAAGTACAATTTATCATCTTTCTGATCCAGTTTAAACTTAATAGAAGAAATCCAACAATTTTCCTGTTTGCTTCAGTCAACACAGTTGCCAGTTTTTGAATTCTGACAGAATAAATAAACGACGGAAGGCAACACATGTCTTGGATGCACAAAAGAGAAAACTCAGCAAACCAGACTCACACTCAAATGAATTAGCTTTGTTTAATGAGAAAAAAAAGGCGGATCAGAACAGCATGCAGATTTGTGAAAAATGTCAGATCAAGTCAGCATAGAAAATTACATACAACCATATTATGTTTGTTGTCAAAAATGACAACTGCATTAATGATTATTTTACTTAATGTTTTCCAAATTATTTATTGCATTTTACAATAACTGATTGCCCTTTTTGCGATTGAACTTCAATTTCTCCCATTTGGTAAACTTAAATCTCGTCGAAACACTTTTCCCTTCAAATACCTAAAACATTCAAATGTGCAACACAGCTGATTTTAACATTTCTTACAAATCTGTTCTACCTCAAGAGTAGGTGCAGAAAAGTTGTCCAGAACAGAGTCGTTGAACACAAAGCAGATCAGTCTCGGACAGAAACTTTTCTCGTTGAACACATAAACCTTGCACTTTTCTGCTCTTCTCTGTACAGGACAGCTTCATTGAACAGACCTATTGTTGGGATTGAAAGCAACAGAGAGCATGGCCAAACAGAAACAAAATATTTTTTGCAGGAAACTTCGAAAAAAGGTCAATGTGACTTCAAAAATAAAATGTAGCAAAATGGGGCAAATTTTGAAATTAAAGTAGCAAATTAAAAAAACTGAAAAATAATGTAGCACTTTTGCTACGACAGTAGCATTGTGGCAACGTTGCTTGTCAGACATTCGAAAGAGGTGGCACCGTGAACAAACTTTTAAATGTTGAACGCGGGGTGCATTGCGTAGTAGTCCAGCGCTCTTAGCGGTTAGTACCACGGTGTCGATGAAATCGTACGTCGCGTGAGTATTATTGGAATGGATGTTAGTGAAACATTTTTTTTTCCGAACTTTTCATTTAAAATGGTCGCTTCAATGACATTTCCTATTTTTTTAAATAAGTAATCTCGTTCTATTACAAAATCTGGGTGCATTTAAGTCAATCTGGTGTAGATTTTGTGATTTTCTTTGTTGGCACTAAAACAAAATATGTATTGTGAAAATATGAGGATTTTTTGTCCATAATATATAGAATTTGCTAATAACTTGACTACAGCGCCATCTATTGGATCCAAGCGTTGCTATAAACTATCCCACAAAACAAAACAAAAAAATCATGTTGATATGACCTAAATCGGACAAGCCGTTCAGAAGTTATACAATCACACACAGGCGCACAGACGATTAAAATGCATATGTATGAAGACAATATTTTATTGATCGAACATACATATGTATGTATCAATGGTCTTTAACATTATGTATGGAATATGATGTCGGTCAAGTGATTGCCTCTGGCCGTGGCGCAAAGGCGAGCTCTATTATTCACATTTTTTTTTAGAAAAGTAGACTCCTGAAGATATTTCAGTAATTTAATTTCGAATATAGTCCTTAAGCATCAAGGTTGAGGTTGGTTTGTTGGTGTATATCTTTTTCTACAAGTTACCCCTTGGGAAGAAATTGGGAGGGATCAAATCAAGGGATCGTGGGGCCCACTCGATATCACTACTTTTTGACATTATTCGCCAAATTTGAATCGTGACACGAGCTGTGTGTGACGTGGCATCGTCTTGTTGAAACCACATGTTCTGTAGGGCTAATTGATCCAACATGCACCTCTAGCATCCTCAAAGAAATATGGCCCAATGAAGCTGCCGGCCCATGTGGCGCACCACGCAGTTCCTCGGTTTATTAATGTCGAAATGTGCTTCGTCACTCATAATGATATTTTTTCAAAAATTGTAGTCGTCTATTCTGAGCTGTAAAACATGTTGTTACGACAATAGCTGCTTCATAGTAAATTGTTATCGACCACTCTCCTCTACGGCTGTCAAATGACAAATGTCATAGGGTAAAACTATACAAAACGCCCCAGTTGACAAAACGCCCCACTAGCCTGACACCTACACAAGTGTGGCTATGCAGCTGCAACCAAACATATTCGAACCATTTCAATCAGTAGTGAACTGTAATAGTGGATGGTAGGGTAGTGCTTTTTTGGTCCAGTCGCGAAATATTCTATAAAAAAAGATTTTTGGCGCTCAAACATATTGGAGTGAGAACAGCAAAAATTAATTTTTTTCAGAAATTCAAAACATGACACCAGAATGCTTTATATGTTTAGAAAGTGTATGAAATAAGTTTTTTAGTTCGGTTTTGCTTATCTCTTAGAAGTGGGTGTAGTTTTCAAATGTTGATGGGGCGTTTTGCACTCCGAAATTTACAAAACGCCCTTGTAGCATAAGTGTAATATGCACTTATCAGCGCCTTCTTTTTTGCTTATTATTAATAGAAATGTCACGAAATTATACCAGAACTATATTGCGGGCATCATAGGTTGAAAAGACATAAAGAAGGCAATGGAGAAACATCTTCAAATCTTGAGGGAGAGCTGCGAGCGTGTCCAATAGTATTTCGGCCTAAAGTCAACAGGAATTTGTCGCTACGACCCAAATGCCATTCCTGACTACTTTTTTTCATTGTCAGATGATTACATGAGCAGAATTTGATTCAAACTCCTACTGAAAGTTCTGAACCCCAACCGAGATCATCCGGACTTCAATACTTGCAATAATACTGGGCACAGTTCAACCTCAACCAAGCTCATCAAGAAGAAAAATAACACCTTCAAATATTTTAACCGAAATTCAACCAATCCCGAAAATACAACTCATGAAATAAGTGCATCGAGTGTACTGAAAATTATTACGAGACCGTTTCTTGGGAAGGCTAGCTCCAGTACACGTTTTGTCTGGGTTGGTTACATGAGTTTTGCACTATGTATGTATATACGATATACCAAACTGCAACAGCTGTGGTCGAAAAGCGAAGAGGCAGGCCATGCATCCTAAAAACTGACGTAATTTTTACACTTTTTCCTTAGAGGCGTTTTGTCACTAAAGTGTGGCTTTTTACCCGACAACCGAGTTACAAAACGCCCCACTTAAACTTTTTTTTTAAAAAATATATAAAATATGTATTAAAATATTTAGCTATGAATTCGATTGCCAAAGTCATGAAAAATTACCGTTTTATTTTTTTGCAATAAAAGATTTTAGTTTTTCTTTTAACTTATGCATTTTATTGGCGATGTTTTCAAAGTGGGGCGTATTGTATAGTTCTACCCTACATATCAAAATGGCAGCCAAACAAAATCGACCTGGAGCGTGGAACATTAAAAGCACCCTATACTTATATATGTATGTATGTAAAAAATCACAAGAAATAGACAGAACGTTTTTCTTTTTTTTTTTTAAAAGGACATGCCAGAAAGCATCCTTTTCACATATGAATAAAAGAATTTTATTATTTCTTTGAATGTACTGCCATTAAAAGAAACAAAGTGTTGAGATGGATACGGTAATAAAAACATAATTTTCAATAATGCCACCGAATCGGCGCGAATGTTTCTTTGGCTTTTTTGGGCGTATGTACACACGTACATATGAATTTTTTGTTTTCAACTTGAGAGTAAGATAGCTACTCATTCGAGTGATTTAGTTTCGTTTTAAAAGAACAAAAATTGCAAAAATAAATTGTAATGTTTAAGTGGGTGTGTCTGTGTATGGCTGCAATTTGTGATATTGAATATTACATAGGAGTATGTATTAGAAGGAAAGAGGATTCCTGGTAACAGAGATCCAATTCGTTTTTTATTTAAGACGTACCTACATACTTGCATTTCATCATCAATCAAATTGTACAAACGTATGAATGTAAGTGCTTTTAAGGATGAAAAGAGTTTTATGAGCAACAAATGTTTGATAGCGACTAGCACTAGACAGATTGAACGGGAATTGCTCGTACCGATATTTAATTTCAAACGAACTGAAACGGACCTTTTTAAAATGCATCTAGTCCTTCAATATCGAAAGTCACCCATACAGAGATCGTTTCGGTGGAAAGAAAACCCAAATAGCTCAATCTTGCCCTATTGCTTTGCTTTGCGAAAGCGACGAGCAGATTTAGATCGACATATAGCTCAGCAACAAATCGCTAATTCAGCGAATGGGGTGGTACTTCACCAAAGTACAATGGGCCTTCAGGTCTACGTGCTTGTTGTCTCTAAGGAGACAACCCCCTTCCAAATACAATACAATATAATACAAACCCAAATAGCGCAAAAGGGGCGCCGTTTTAATACCACAACCTCAAGTGACCCGTTTATTCAGATGTGGTTTGAGATATTTATACCCACTCTGTGAAGTTTAAGAAGAGGATCAGTTCTTCAATCGTTTTCCCGGATATCTCTTAAAGGTCGTTGTAGAAAGGTCTGCCCAGTATGCGTTGCCTGGCTCTCGCTAGCTTTGCACAGAAAGTGAGTAAGCGACTCTTTTTTCATCTTTGCAGCTTCGGCAGAAATTGTTGTGAGGGATCGGTAGCTTGGCTGCGCGGTCTTCTATTGGCCTGTTTCTTCCACTACTTGTGGGATGTACATATACGCACGTTCTTTGTGGCAGCTCATTGGTTTTGGCCATACCTTTTCTGGATATGACACAATTTGTCAGACTTATCCCCCTGGGCCTTGTTTTACGAAATGTGAGAGAATATTGCCCTTAACAGCATATTGCATATTGCCATAAACATTTTCCACTCTTGAGCTGTTAAGGGCTAACCGCCGCGTAGCTAGTTCATCGGGTTTGTCCTTCCCGTCTATGTCCTGAAACACAGAGAGGAGTGACTCTAGCTTGGTTGCACAAGCAATTGAGTTTTCTTGAAATTGATCCACCAGTTTTGATGAGGTGATTTCCGAATTTATCGCTTTTATTGCGACATGGCTAACCGATGTAATAGCGATGTTGTGTTTGGGTGTTAGGTCATTTATTAAGTTGTGACAAGCCTCGAGGATCGCTATTGACTCCGCCTGGAAGACGCTAGCGAAATTCGGTAGGCGGTAGGATCTCGGTATTGTGAACTTTCCCGAGAAATAGCGCACTGTCTATTTTCGAAACATCGGTAAATATCGCTGTATCGAAATCTTTCACCCTTCTTCCTCGCTTCAATTCCTTTCTGCTTGGAATGCTAGCACCGAAGAGCTTCTTGAAGACTTCAGGATTTGACTGGACTGGTTATGATCTGGATCTTGGTTGGTTGGTTTATGGGGGTGAGGATTGCTCCTCTTCACGTAGGCCACAAGTCGGGCCCGTTGTGCTCCCCTCTGTAACTGTACTGAGATAAACGGGTTGGGGTGTGTGTTAGTGAAAGGGGGTAGTATAGTAGAATGGAAAGGTTGAAAGGAATATGTGAATTCAAGAAAAACGCTCTGTGTGTCGTGTAAACTCCAGCGTTTTCGAGAAATCGATAGATCTAAGCGATATCAGCCCGGGCAGGATGTGTCTTCCCAGGTATTTTTGTCTTATTGCACATAGAGCAGGACAATCGCAGAGGAAGTGTTTGATACTTTCGTCTTCTTCTTCGCAACCCGGGCAGGTGCTGTGCTGCACTAGTCCCAGTCGGTTGGCATGTTTATTTAAGTTGATGTGTCCCGTATATAAGCCCGCA
The DNA here is from genome assembly GCA_949775065.1 of Brachyopa scutellaris. Taxonomy (NCBI): domain Eukaryota; kingdom Metazoa; phylum Arthropoda; class Insecta; order Diptera; family Syrphidae; genus Brachyopa; species Brachyopa scutellaris. The sequence continues at coordinate 95,689,131 of OX459115.1, read as the reverse complement.
GTGGATTCTGTCTGGATCTTACTATTCACAGTGATCTCCACCTTAGCATTTCTAACTTTTAAGAAAATATTTGTTTCACGGTTAGGCCTGGTCTTCAGCCAAAAATGGCCATAAAATGGACTTGACTCAAGGTAAGGTTAGATTTTTGGGCGTTGACACTGTGAATGAGCTCAAAATGCCACACTTATGTATGTAGATCAATATGATGCCACTTATAATTTGCGAAGATGTCTGGACTAAGAATTGTTTAACCAACTTGAAGCTCTGATAAAGCTGCAGTGGTTTTGCCCCGGTTTATCGGAAATTTCTTCTAGAACTTGCAAGAAGTGTCTTCCAAGAGTCTTATATCATTGTCCTGAACAGTGACTCATGTGTCCTCATGAAAATCCTCATCACGGTATTCTCTGAACAGATAATTTTCATTCAGTTTCAGTTTCTTGGACGAGAGTTCTTGCCTTCAATAGGATCTTCATCTTATTGGTCATAGAGGGACCATAACTTCCATGTTACTATTCCAGAGTTTAGGGCTGTCCAACTATTATTTACTTTTCTCTTTTTGTTTGAGAGTGCAAAGCGGGATTTAAGTCCAACGCTGAGTTCATTATCCGGAAACCCAACAGATTCTTACATTGTGTAATGCACCAGGAACCTTGAGCTACTCGTGACAGCAACGCAGAAGCTTCGATTTTATTTGAATTGCTTAAATTGCTTTTATTGCTGACTGGCTGTCAAGGCAAAACGCGATTGTAATCTAAGAATCTGAGTGGAAAAGATTCCCGCTCCTGCCCCTATATCCATCTAAGAGCCATCTGTGTAGATAGAGATGGATTGGTAAGGGTTCTATTGGTTTCCCTTTGATCTCTGCTCGAGAAGGAGCAACTAAATGGTCGTCAATAATCTATGGACGGGATTGTGTAATCTCTGTTTTCAATGACCTTACCTAAAGTAGGAACCTTTTCATAGTGGCTTCTTTTTTATAAACATTTTCCTTTTGAATTCATTGCGAAAAGCCATCAACATTAGGAGCTATGGAAGACTTACAGTGGACACATTATTCATTTTGGCTTAATCCCATTACCTCTTTTCAGCCCTTCCTTCTACCTTGGTCTCCAATCATCCAATACATGCATCTGCATATATTTTTAGAATCTTTGCAATTGCTCTTGGTATGAGGACCTTGTGACGGTGGGACTCCACAAATTTGAATACTCAATTCACCAAGAAATCTCCTTTCTCAACATTTGAACGTTACAAACACAACAAGTAACCATTAATGCAATAAATATTCATACAAAATACACTACCTTCGTTCAGTTGATGTTTTAAATAAATATTCATTAAATGTATTTCATTCTTTCATTCTTGACAGGACTTTTTTGTCATTCAGATTAATTTTATTCGGACTTCGATGCCAAAAGTAGAATATCCTTACAAAATTCTCATTTTCAATAGCTTGATGAAAAGAATGATAAACAAAGATGATTTAGATGAAATAAATTATCTGCTAAATATTCTTATTCATCAAATGACCTTTAGTTCTATACATAATGTATGTATAGAGTATCACACTGTTTGCTAGGCAAAGAATTAAGGAAATATACCAACGGCTTTAGAAAAAGGTTATGTGTACCGAAGGACGAATATTTAAAGTATTAGAAGTCCGGAAGCATGTGACACAATACCCGTATTTATGTATATCCGTGTTTGAAATTGACCGTACTTAAAGTAATATGTACAAGATGAAATACTTAGAAGGTTGAGGGTGAAGTAACAGGTTTCCACTGATGACAATGTTCTGAGGAGATACTTTTAAGGTGATAGACATAGGGATGACTCTTGAAAAAAAGAAGTGACAAAATCTTCAATTATTTTCATGTTTAGCTGGTTTCAAAATTTGTTAAAATAAAAATTGAGTATGCGCGCTATCTACTAGTGAAATGTGGAAACGAAACTGTGGTCGATCGGTTAGTTACTGATGTCTTCGCTCGTCATAGTGTCCCGATGCAGATTCACAGAAATCAGGGCCGCAATTTGAAGAACAAAATGTTTACCAAGACTATGGAGCGCCTGGGAATCGAGAAAACCAAGACCACCGCCATGCACCTTTAACCAGATGGCATGATCGAGCGGTTCAATCGAACCAAACTGGACCTTGCTAAATTCTGCGAACAACATCAACATGATCAACATTTGCCTTTACTAATGCTCGCTTACCGAACGGTGGTACATGATGTCACGGCAGAAACTCCTGCGATGCTGATTTATGGTCGAAAACTTCGTGATCCCGCAGAAAATCTCCTAGCACCACACGAATATGCGAGATTATGGACACCAACGAGGTCTTACGAGGACTATGAAATCGAGCTGAGATACACAACATTGTTAGGTACAGATTGGAAAAAAGGAAGCCGAATGATGAAATATCGTTACGATTTTAATCCTGGGATGCCTGTGCTGCTATATAATCTAGCAAGGAAAAGAAAGGCAGAAGTCCCAAGTAACAATCAGATTGGGATCGTCCATATGAGGTCCGGCAGAGAATTTCTTACGTCATTTACCGCATTCAGAAAGGAAGAACCGTGAAAATAGTTAATTTTAAACACTTGAGCAGAGTAATTCTATCAGCTGAATTGGGAGCCTTAACCCTCCTGTCAGTGGATGTTTTGCAACCTTCCCATCAATTGAATAGGTCTGGATGGACCTTCATACATTTTGTATGGAAATTAATGGAACTCAAAGACATACATTTTTTTTTTGTTCTACTCTGAACATCATCGTTTCATTTCGTACTTTTTAGTAAACGTTTCCCTTAGTCGGGTTTTAGTTTTTTTAACTTATTTTTTTTTATTTACAACTTTTCAGTTTCAGACAATATGTAGAGTGTAAGTTGGTAAGCAATGTCGTGCTCTACCTTACAAACTCTTTCATTAGATACTTATATTAAGGAGGTCGTACAGATGACGCTAATCCACCATCTTGTTGCGTCCGCCATATTAAATTTTAAATGGCGTCACTTAGCTTATCGTATTCTACTTGTCAAATCCTTTAATTTGATACCCATTTTAAGGAGGTAGTACAGATAACGGTAATCCGCCATCTTGGAGCCTCCGCCATATTAAATGTTAAATGGCTTAGTTTAGCTTATCGTAGTCTACTTGTCAAATCCTTTAATTTGATACCCATTTTAAGGAGGTAGTACAGATAACGGTAATCCGCCATCTTGGAGCGTCCGCCATATTGAATTTAGAGTGACGTCATTACGTATCGTATTCTACTCACTAAGCTCAATCATTTGGTGCCACTGTCAAGGCGGTTGTAAAGGGAAAAAAAGGTAATCCGCCATATTGCTTGGTGCGTCCGCCATATTGAATTTTCTGTAACGTCACATAGCCTAGGACACTCTTCGGATCAAGGCGAATCTAACGACACTTCATTTGTTGAAATCGGTTTCATAGTTTAAGCTGCATGAGGTGACATCCTTACAAGCAAACAAACAAACCCAGCCTGTTATAAGATCATAACCCTTCCTTTTGCCTAGTTGGGTAAAAATATTTATGCTGACAAAGTCAAGAAGTTTCTTACCTCCTCGTGTGCCTTGTCATAGAAGTTTCGAGTTCGAAAACTCCCACATTATGTGGGAGCACAATTCTTAGTACACGCGATGATTTGCTATTGCTGACGTCAGATTATCGACGACAATACACTTTAACCATAACAATTACGAGTAAGGTGAGTGTCAGTTAAGGACCCACACCATGTATTAATATGCACAATGACGACAATATATGTACTTATATGTAAATGAACGTCAAATAGTATCTTTCTACATACCTACGTCAGTAAATTTATTTTTGTGCCCTCTTAAACTTTGCTCGTAAATATTTTTTTTTTTGTTCTTTAACTCGACTGTCCACGTGTAGTGGAATTATTTTTCTATGATGTAACGATTTATATCATTTATTTAATTAAAATTCTCACATTCAAAGGAAAGAAATGAATTCCAAGTCAAATCTAATTATTTATCGATGATGAGGGTTAGATACAAATATTCCAAATTAGCAGTCACACAACGAAATCTTTATTGCAACCCAACGGAAGGTGATAATCAGATTTTTTCTTAATAATTTCCAACGGGTCGCAGTCGTTTCTCTATTTACTTAAGCAAGTTTAACCCTCCTTTTACAAGGAAATTATTATTGGCGCGTGTTTTTCTACCCAAAATAAACAAAAAAAAAAAATGCAAACACCACAATACGATGAAATTTGTAAACTGAATGGCGTTTCTGAACGTGGGCTAACACGTGTCGGATATTGTCGTTGTAACCTTAAATAAAGGATGTTGTCTAGTGTCCTTTTGGTAAACAAGAAAGGTTGATAAACATGATTTTGTGTCATATTCAAAGTAGAGAACTGAACAATTAACAAGAGATGGGTAGGCTGACTTATTATTGAAAAAAATATAAAGATAGAAAATAATTTTTTAAAACAAGTTTTTTTAATAAACTAATATGCGACTATTAAGGGGTTACATGGGTTTTCTCGAGTAAGAAACGGCTTATTTTTAACAATTTTTTTTTATATAAAAAAATTAAATATTTTATTCAAACTTTCTACTGCCTTAAATATACACATTTGGCAAAGAGTTTCTGAAATTTTTGTAGAAAAATATTTAAAACTCTGCCATTGCGACGTAATTTCCGGTGACCCCTCAGAAAAAATGTACTTCGGCGTTGACAGCAAAATTCATGACAGGATCAACTGAAGTCAAAAAAGAATAATACGTATTTTAGCTAATACCTCAAACTAGAACTTGAACGAAGGAAAAAACAAAAAAGTGAAAATTGGATTTTTGGCAGACATTTTTACAAAAAATTTAAAAATTTCGCTAAAATTTCAGTGGTTTTCGAGAAATCTTGACAACCGACTTTAAAAATACAGTTTCGAGAAAAACGCGTTTTACGATTTAAGTGACAATAAAACTGCTTTGAGCGCGCAACTTCTCAAGGGCTCTATCTCTGAAACTATTACTCCGATCGACTCGAAAATTTAGGACAAGATTCTAGAGATTATATTGTAGAATTTAATAAGACAATAAAAAAAAATCGATTTTTTAAATCCGTGAAACCCATGTAACCCCTTAATTTAAGCTTGAGGCGCCCAAAAAAATTATTTTTTATCTTTATGCAGTGAAATCTCTTTTAAGTGGACAGCCACGGAACCGGCGTTTTTTGTGCGCTAACGAGAGCTGTCCGTTTATAAGAACGCATTTTGTATGGGAAATTAGAAATTGGTTCCCCAAAAAGGTAGCCATCGATGAGAGTTGTCCGCCGAACAGGGTGTCCGCTAACGAGAGATTTCATTGTATTTTTTTTCTACTTTTTAGTATCTGAATTTTTTTTTACAAATTAACGACGATACGCATATTAGCTTGGGTGGGTTGGATATAAGAAAGTTTACTCAGAATGTTTGAGATCCTACTCGCCCTTTCATTTGATATCCATGCCATGGTGGTTGTAAAGAAAAAGGTAATTCGGCATCTTGGGGCGTCCACCATATTGAATTTAGAATAAAGTCACTTAGCTAGTCTTTTCCCCTGCTCGTCAATCCGTTTAATTTGATACCCATATTAAGGAGGTAGTGAAGATAACGATAATCCACCATCTTAAGGTGTCCGCCATATTAGATTCACAACGTAATAAAAAATACTATATTGTTTGAAATTCTACTCGTCAAACCCTTCTATTTGATATCTATGTTATGCGGGTTTTGAAGAAAAAAGTAATCCGCCATCTTATGGCATCCACCATATTGAATTCAGAATCACGTCACATAGCTAATCGTATTCTACTTGCCAAATCCTTTCATTTGATACCCATATTTAGGAGGTCGTGAACATAGCGGTAATCCACCATCTTTGGGCGTCCGCCATATTAGATTTAGAAGATCGTGAAATATACTGCATTGAGTTGTCACCGGACATGCAAAATTGCAGTAGATTCGGATATCTGGAAGTGGGTGTAAAATTGAGTCTCAGTTTGGCCCTCACAGAAATTGAAGTTGAAAAAGCGCCCGCCATATTGGATTTAAAACGTCATCAAATAACCCATATTGTCCAGTTTGGCCCTCACAGAAATTGAAGTTGAAAAATCGCTCACAACGTCATCGCATATACCATATTGTATTGTTTCCGGAATTATATATGTCCGTGTTCAAAATTTCCGGATGATCGGATATCTGGAAGTGGGTGTAAAATCGATTCTCAGATGCCATGCTCACAGAAAGTGAAGTTAATAATAAAGCTTGTAAAATGAACAAAGTCCACATGAAATTGAAAAACAGTTGCTGTATTAAAAAGGCAAAACATAGGTGTTTTCAAAGGTTACAACAATAGAAAAGGCCTCCCGCAGTGCAACGTCTTCTCCCCATTATTAGTAAACACACAAAATGTAAAACAACAGACGAGCTTGTTTTTAACACCCACCATTTTGCGTTCGCAACATTACCTTTTGTGTCCAGTCCAGTCGCCATTGTTTAATTTTTTCATGCTGCTGTCAGTTCCAGTTATACATTGTAATGGGTTTTCACTACAACTGATAAAAATAAAAGCAGATTTTTAATTTCCGGTTAAACGAATCTGTTGCAGCGCGCAACTCAATTGTCAATTTATATTCTTTTGTTTTCAACTCAAAAAGGAAGTACATCCGATGACAGAGAATGAAGTGACGTTTAATCAAAACTGAACCCGTATAGTATGAAGTTGGTAACAGATTACTTTTGTATTTATTTATCGAAGTAAATTTTCTACAAATTCGCTTCACTATGTGAACATATTAATCTCTTCCTGTCATTCAATAAATAACAAAGGAAAAACTAATTCCAATTACTTATGCAGAGGTTTTAAGCCGCAATTAATAACGGTATTGCCAAAACAGCTTTGTTTATGTACCCTTATCTTTCGGGTTTAATGAAAGTAGACAAATACCATTTTTGGATCCGACTTAAGTGGCTGAGGTTATACTATTTCTATTTCGATAGCGAAAATCTAAAAATCACTGACGTGTGTAAAAGGGTTGAAATCTGTCATAATGCGCGCAATTTATGATTTTGGGTCAAAAAAGGGAAATTAACTAAAATTCAATGAATTCTAATAAAAAATCGAAAAATGAAATTGACAAGTTGCTTGGTATTAATTTCAGGACTTTTCGTTGAAATAACCCTTATCATTTTATAATGTCACAATACTTGCAAAAGAAATTGGTAGCAATGCGAATGACAACCAAGCCAGTGGAACTAAACACGGTCAAAATAATCTCCTGAGTAGCAAGTAGATAAAAAGATGTGAGGTTGGCAATTAAGGACACTAAACAATCTTTTTTGACAATATTAACTTAATGTTGCTTAGTTATTAAGCTGTTGCTTCGTCTAAACTGTCAAATCTTAAATCTAAAACTTGTCGTCTGAAGCTTAGCCGCAATTGTTGAAAAGTTAGGTATGCGGCTGTTAATTACTGTTCCGTACCCGAAACCGAAACACTAATGGAACCAGTTCGGTGTCTGTCTGTATGTCACAGAGGCTATTTGACGTAGACTATTGAAATTTGGAACAGTTGTAGCAATAAGTGGCCCCAACACAGACATGAACTTAAAAAGCTGAATTTCAACTGTTGGGGTCAAATGGGAGAGAGTGATTCGATATCAAGTAGTTGAATATAGTCGGTACCCGTTTCCTAGAGAATGTCATGGACTAACACTTGAGTGGGTTAAGGACAAACCCATTTTTACAGCAAAAGGTACTGAAGCTATCAAAGTCTGATTGCAGAAGTCTACAGTTATTTATGTTTGAAATTGCTCTACTTATCTTCATATCATCGGCAAATATAAGAGTGTTGCTATATTTTATGATTGGTGGAACATCATTTATAGCAAGAATGAAAAAAAGTGGACCTAGGTGACTCCCTTGAGGGACCCCGGATCCTGCTAAGAAGGAGTCGGAAAGAAAACTTCTAAATTTAACCTGATATGACCTCTGGTTGAGGTAAGAGCCAACCCACGAAATAAATAATGGGGGAAAACCTAACGCCTCGAGCTTGTAAATATTTATGTCATGAGAAAGCTGATCAAAAGCTTGGAGAAATCGGTGTACACACAGTCCACCTCTTGACCATTTTCTAAGGCATTGGAAAAGTTATGAGAAAATGTTAACACGTTTGTGACAGTGGGCCTATTTCTGACGAATCTATGTTGTTCTTTACAGACTATCACACACCACTTGTTCAAATAATTTTGGTATGCATGACTGCTTAGAAATTGGTCTGTAGTTTGTGACAATTTTCCTATCGCCTTTTTTAAAGACGGGCATGTAATAAACGATTGCTTCCAGAAGCTAGGGAAATTTCTAGTTGCTATAGAGATTTCAAAAAGAAACTTAAACGGCAGAGCAAGAACATCTCTGCCTTTTTTCAAAACGATTTGAGGAATGCCGTCAGGACCTGAAGTCATCTTTTAGATGTGAAATTTGGAAACAGTCTCCAAGTCTAAGGCAATGTTGGTTAAACCAACTTGAGGAACATCTTTGACATACTCAAAGTATTCATCATCAGTACTTAGCGGTACAACGTTAAAAGATTTGCGAAAGCGTTGCAAATATCGACACGGTTATTAATAACACTGTTATTATAAGAAAACAACTGCTGGATATCTGTCAGACTTTTCCTTCCAATTAACAAAGCTCCAAAATTGTTTCGGGTTAATCCTAAGTGAGGTTTCCATTGTGCTTATATAGTCATTGTATTTATAAGCTGATAGAAAGTACTTTAAATTCGTCAAAAAATGCAACGTAAATATTAAAGTCATTAGGGCGTTAAAATCAAGTCATATAAACTTTACAAATAGAAAGTTTAACCACGTTCCAATATTCATTAATAACCTAGTTGTACCTTACGCCAATACGGCCAAATACCTTGTAATGACTTTGGATGCGAAGTTAAAATGGAAAGAGTACGTCAAAAAGAAAAGAGAAGAACTGAACTTGAAATACAGAAAAATGTACTGGTTACTGGGAAGAAACTCAGACCTATCTATCCAAAACAAAATAATGCTATATAAGCAAGTACTGAAGCCTGTATGGACGTATGGCATCCAATTATGGGGCTGTACAAAAAAAACAAATACAGAAACCATACAAAAAATTCCAAAACAAATTCCTTCGTGGAACAATAAATGCCCTTTGGTACATAAGAAATATCGACTTGCATCGTGACCTACAAATAGACATGATTTCAGAAGTGGTTGGAAAGCACGCTCTTTCACATAAACAGCGCCTTGAAAATCACATTAACTCCGAGATGGAGACCGTCTTAAATGTAAGAGACAATATTCGGAGATTGAGAAGAACAAAGCCTCACGAGCTTATGTTCTAAAAACTATGGGAAAGTAACATATACATATATCATAACTTTAAACTTCCCCCAATGCGATTTAAATTCAAGAAAGAAAAGTCATTTGTCGATCTTTCAAATATTGGTTTTGATTCCCAGGTGTTTTTGGTGCGGTAAGAATCCCACTCGCTTGGTACCGATGAATTACCGAGTGTCTTTTGAAGATTTCAACCTGGAGGCGAAAGAAAAAAATGGCTGTATGGAGATACTAATGGCAATCTGAAAAGCGTTCGTTATACCGCAAATTCTCTATTTCGGATATTCGTTACAATGGGCGTTCACTGTATAACTTTTTCGAGGTCAAAGTATACTTTGTGAAACACACTCCAGATTGCTATTCTTCCAGACCGACACTGACCTCAATCTCATATATTTTCCCCATCAGCATCAACTTTGCCCAAAAGTGGTTTCATTAAATTATGTTTAGCTTCTTAAAAAGAATTATTTCGCAATACCTTGAATGTAATTATTCAAAACACAACTTCTTCATCTTCCCGATCAATCTTCAAAACGAAAATTACTCTTCTTTTAAAATATTCCACTCTCCAGACACCTCTCCGTCTTACTAACCACTTCAAGGCAATTTGAAGTAATCATTTTTAACTCGTAGGTATATTAAAATTATTAATATTTAAAAATTGCTTTACAAAACATTTTCAAAAGAGATTATAATAATTATCTTAACCTTTAATTTAAAACTTTTTTAATGACCAAGACTTGAACAGTTGATTCCAGTTAAATATACTTTCTTCCCAGACAAAAAAAAAAAAAAAAAAACATTTGAGTGTTTCCCTTGGGGTATATATTATTTTTTTTATTAAGAAAAAAATTACATGTACGCTTTGTGAACACACCCATCGACCCTTGAAGGCCATTTTCTACACATCACCGTTATTTCAAGTACATATGCACGAGTAAGCACACACGTCATCGCGTAAGCAACATTATTATTAGAAGAAGGACAAAGAAGAGAAAATAAATTAATTTTGACTCTCATGCTACATTTTGTACCGGAAAAGAAACCAAAGATGTGAAATTTGGTTTCCTCGTTTACCGTTATTAATATCCAACATTAAGAAGAGCCGGTAATTTATTCGGTCCCTTTGAATTTATTGTTTTTTCCAGATTCCACAAATTTATTAACTTGGAAAAAATTCCAGATTTATTGTCTGTCGGCCATACCATATGAAAGTGGAAATTCAAGGATTTGATCCTTGAGTAGGAACCTTCATAATTATCATTATTATATTCGATAGAAAGGAACGGTTTGTGAAAGTTCGCACATGTTTTAATTTTTCACTTGGGTAATTGTTCCTGTTCCTGTTCGTATCCTTTAATTTATTTTAATTGACTCATTAAACGGAAATGGGAGTAAAGTAAAAAACAAAAAAAAAAAATACCCATTGATAGCTTAATGGTGTTTTTAATTAGCTATCAAGCTGAAATAATAATGAAAAAGGAATTTGTAGAAAAGTTCCTTCGGGTTGCTGTTTTCCTTTCTCGAAGAGAAGAGATGATTGAATGAAAGGAGCGATATCAATTAATAGTCCTGTGGGTGACAGAATAGTTTCACTCCGCCTGCGAGCATTATAATAGTCTATTGTCTGGTATCGTTTCACTTGTTATATTATCCTTTTGTTGTAATATGAGGTTTCTTTTAATTTATTCCTTACCGTGTCCTTGAGTGGTAAAACGTCAGGTAAATGATGATGATGATGCTGTAGGGTAGCTTCATATGTTTGGGTTTTTTTTTTTTGTAAAGCCGTAAGGATTCTTTGTCATTATGACATTGACGAGAAGATTATCCTCATTAAGTTAAAGGAGATAATTGAGTCGGTAACCATTTTCAAAAAAAAAACTGTATTGAGATATTTGAGAGGAACTCAGATTCGATATCGTTTATAGGCAAAGAGGACATTTTAAGATGACGGTTAATACAAACTGGAGCGGGCTATGTGGCCAATGGTTGCTACGGTGATAGTGAGTAGTCAATTTGAATAATGGGACTATCAGACTATCAGTTTCTTCAGTCATTAGTTAAATTGAAAGGACCTTCACAATTTGATGTCGTCGTGTTTCATTACATTTGGATGCGAATTCATTGAAAATTAAATTAAAGAATTGCCTCCTACGTAGCTTGTGCTTCGTTTTGATGTTCTCTAATTATTATTAGTATAAAATTAGTCAGTAGACGCCGCCGCGCCGTTAAATTATAGGTCCGCCCAGACCAGTAGCGTCATCGAAAGAAGACGAAAATTAAGTCATGGTAGCGGTTTGTTGTGGCTTATCTAAAAATAAAAAACTGGGTGGCTTTTGTTGGGGTTTTCAATATTCAACCGAGCATTAATCGTGTGCAAAATTAAATAATCAAAGTCTTTTGATTTAATGAAGGCGGCTTGCGCAATGACCCTGTAATCTGCAAATTACTTGCGCTTCCTTCCGGTTAGTCGGACATTTTAATCGAATTACAGAATTTGCAGTCAAATAAATCGTCAACAGGTGGAAGGGAAAAGGTTATTTGAAACAACCTTTCTACTACAAATGCAATATCCTAAATACTCAATAGTCACTTAAGCTTCCGATCCATATAATACGTTGATGCGTTGCTGCGTCGTTTTCAACTGACAGATCGATAGAATACACGCATTCTTATGGAATGTATAACCAACGCATATGTATATGAGCTTCAACGCAGAAAGTAGTTTTACTTTCTACTTTTTTTTAGTGCGTTGCGTTGGTAGTTCACATATGTTCACATAAGTCTTATATTTGATATGAAAATCTAGGAACGAAGACATATATGTAATCCATAAATCCTGTATTAACCGCCCTGTCCTGGATTTCGAGTGAAAGTGGGTTAAAATCGAATTTAGAATTCACTGCATTCTCTGCATTCCGAGTGAACTCGAATTTTTGGAACTCACTTCGAATTCATTTGTTTACATGTTGAAATCAGTTGTAAAATCATTTCAAAATTATTTGAGATTTCCAGTTCCTTGTTTATTTGTATTGTGAAAGTATGTATTAATAATTTACAAAAAAATGATTTGATTAAAAGTGAACTCGATTTTGTTTTATATGATTGATGAAAATCTCGAGGCTGAAGGATGTTACGAAAGGTCAGTGGGAAAGGTTGATCTTGGGCTTGCTTGATCCGCAGTCAGCAAGCTCTCGGCGAGATAAACAAGTGGACTAAACTGCAGAGATGTTTTTTTTTTTTTTTTAAATAAGGAACTCCGGGGTTTATAGATTATTTAATAGTACAAATATTCGTTTTTACCCCTTGTAAAAATAGAATGTTTTATTTTGTTAACTACAATTTGTTATCTTTTTCTATCCAGTCGTTGGAAGACCTTCACTCTTCAACCTTTGTACTAACTTGCTCCACAAATCCTTAGTATACGCTTTGTTCCCTTTAACACTTTGACTGCCATTTTTTTTTAAATTTTTGGTATATTAGTATCTAAAAAGTAGTTCCCAATCAATTCCCAGTTGTTTATCGCCATTATTGTAAATAAAATTAAAATAATATAAAAAAAAAGTGTTTGATTTAAAATAAAAATACCAAACATGAAATTCTACCCTTTGTATAACTTACAAAAATAGGGTATTACTCTTAGGGCCATGTAAGTAACACAAAAATATTCAACAGAGGCTACATAATCCGAAACCCATACAAAACGCACAAAAACGTACGACATGGCATGTGCTGAAGTACTGGGTGTCGCACGAAAATGAGCGACGTGGCCCCGTGGGAAATATTAGGTGTCGCGCGAAAACGTGTGACATGGTAGTCAACGTGTTAAGAGGTTATATACAGTCAAGAGAGCTAAAAAAAAGCGTTTTTTCAAGAATTTTTCCTGAGAAAACTTTTAAAGCTATTAATGTAAATTTTTTTATACATAGTGTACACATATTGTAAAAATAATAATTTTGAAGGCTGCCGATCTCCCGGAGCTCCTCTCAAAAAAGGGGTCTACGATATCTCTGGACTGGATCATAGAAAATGAAAAAACCGAACGGATATCGTTAAAGAAATGTATAATCTAGGTATTAATCGAAGGAATAAGCAAAATATTATTTTTTACAAAAAATGGCGTCTTCTCAAGAAAAAAAAAATAAACGATTTTTGGCCAAAATTTCGGCATTAAATTGTTCATAAAAAAAAAATATTTATCGGTGAGAAAAAACCTTCGATTAATTACTAAAAAATATACTTAAGAAGCTTGTGTTGAAATTTGATACGGATCGGTTCAGCAGTTTCCGAGAAATCGTGGTTACCGACTATAACAACATGGTTTTGAGAAAGTTGAGTTTGAAGTTTGAAAAGCACTTTACATATAGTAAAGAAAGCGCTCTGATATCTTTACAAATATTCGTGTAACTTCTAGAATAATCGTCGGATTGACTTAAAATTTTCTGTGCGTGTACTTAAATATATATACATTACAAAAATGTACATAACCTTTAAGAAAAACGCTTTGCAAGATCTTGATTTCCGTGCAATTCAAGAGACTGCTCGCTTGGCTTTAATTGTTGTGATTTTCCAGCGGCCAAGTTCTTGCAGAACTTTGTTATGGAGGTAAAATAGATGAGTAAGTTAAAGCCTTAAGCATAGAATTGATTAAACGTATGTATCTAACAAAGCGCCCTTCTACTCGCAGCCAGAAAATCAGGCTCCCATTAAGATGCTGAATTATTAGTGTAGGTAAATAGCCGCGAAGCGCTTCGGGTAAAGGGTAACTGGTAGTGCCGCGTGGAACTTGGCGGTGCGCTACGATGCACCCCGATTTTACCTAGTTTAGACACAATATATTGGGGGAAAAAAATACATTCTGCACTGCCTATTATCACAACTTTCCAACAAACAAAAAAAACCAAGCGAATATGTTCTGGTTAAGGCAGTTAAAAAGGGGTTGAACTATTTTGCATTCGCCTTTTTATATAATCATGATTCTGATCATCAAATTCATGCATGTGAATTCAATTCACGTCAAAAATCTCAAGTGAATTCAATACACTAAAAACACAGGATTTTCGGAATGCAGAACACGAATTTGCAGTTGTCATTTCGAGTGAAATGAAGATCATCAAAATATTCACTTTCGAACATTCAATCCACAATTTATAATTTCGTTCGGAATACAGAACACCTTGTTCCACTTTTGGTGGTTGAATTCACACTTTCACAGTGGAATGCAGAACAGGGCGGTAAGATTATTTTAAAGTATTCTGACGTGCCCCAAGTTAGATAATTCCCACTGTAAGGTTTCTTTCAGTCCAAATGCCGTTTTTGCTGCTATCTACCTACCATATTTGTCCAACGGAAGCATGTTCAACATTGTTTCAAGAGCGTTGATGGGGGTGTCGCATAGCTTCAGTAACGCAAATACATGCCTTTCAAGAATTACATTTGAAACTTCTTCTTGCGTCGGAGGACTCACTGTGAGCAAAATCGTCTACTACCGCAATGAGGACGAGGAGATTTTTGCCGTCCCAGTAATCTACCTTGTGATATTACATGCTCTTAAAATTTACAAAAAAAATAAAAAAAAATATTTCACTGAAAAAGCCAAACATTGAAGTAGTATGGGGCCCAGCGTCTGATTATGTGGTCAATAGAGAGAAAACACTTACACTACGACAGAATAGACGATCCTAAAAGAATTCAGTATAAAATTTCAACTTTGAAATTTTCCGGTCCTTAATGTGTTAAATGACGAAAACCTAAAAGACTGGTGTAGATGAAACATGTTCTATTCTGTCGTTCCTTACCCCCACCTCTTGTCCTCAATTATCATATAAATGACACAATATACCGCCCACATTATATCCCAAAAATCTCTGGTCAAAGCAGTACTCGAACCTGTTTTTTTTTCTTATTTGCAATTTTGTTGCGCCAATGATTCAATAAAATTTTCAAATTTCTTAGAAGCACCACTTAGCCGCTAAATGAGATTTCATACTTTGAGTTTGAGTTTACGGCTCATTTTATCGGTGCGTTGTGTGCGAAAAGAAAAGCTCCTTCCTAACAGTCGATAAATCATTATCAGGTTCCTGTAGAAAAAGAAAATTAGGCAGTCAAATGTTTGGCCGGGGAAATGTAATTAATTTCATCCCACACACTACAGGATTACGGCCCAAAGGGGACTAGCTTTCTTTTGCTATCACATTGATTATGGAAATAGTATGATGTGGGTAAGGCAGGCGTGCTAGGAAATTGATCTCTGTATTTAAGAAAGTGGATTTGGCAGATGGAAGTCTAATACGGGACATTAGGTACCGGACCAAAAAAACCAAATGAGCAGTGACAACGAAAAGATTAAAAATCGAGTGGGGATATCCACTCAAACGTGTCGGAAGAAACCACGGCTGTCAGAGCGCGGGTATGGTTCCGGAAAAGAGAAGTCGCCAGTGGAATTTTGTCATGACTTCAAACTACCCCAAAATAAAATTAGGATATTTAACATCCTCAAACCAACAGGTCCAGATATAACCTGAAATCGAAGCTTCGGAAGATAAGGATTGATACCTCTACCGCAAGGTAACCTTGAGCTCATCACAGGCAAGCCACAACATCGATTTTGAAACAGAAGCCCGACTGCTAGGAGAGACCTACCCGTCCAAGGTAAAAGGCAAGACCAAGAAAAAAGGGGAAGAAAAAACTGCCCAAGAAAAAGCCAAGAGCGGCTATAAGAGGTCCCTGCAGTACCTCAGAAAATGGGCTCTTAGAAGGAAAAGTCACTATGCCATAGAGAAAATAACCTTATTTAGAGGCACCGGAAGATAGGACCCTTAGGTTAGGAAAGGTGTCTGATTGTTCAAGCAATCATTTCCTTACTCGGAGACCCGAAAGACCTCATAAACCAGCTTGTGCTCTTGCCTCTTGGCCATTCTTAGAAGATCCGATATCTTTGAATAGCTCTGATATGTCTGCCAAAATCTATAGCGGGGGCATCGTTCTTGGAGAGCGGGCCAGTAGTAGAGTAGATTTTGATTCACTTTCTTCTTCAGCTCCGCAGCTTCTACAGATATCGTTGGACTCAGGTAGCCATTTGCTTGCCATATGACCTATGGCACAGTGTCCTGTGATTATTCTGGTGATCGAGCGTATCCAGGTGATGACACCGTCTTCATCCTATTGAGATCATGTTTTGGCCATAAAGCACGAGATGTGATGCAGTCCGTTCTTGCGGGCGTTGGTCTCTTTTTCGGCTATCTGGTCAATTATATTAAATTGTGTTTTAATCGGTGGCGGTATGGAGATGTCAGCCTCATAGCCGATAACGTAATTTTTGGACTGCCTTTGATTGTATTGTATTTGATTCTATTTATTTTAGAGCTGGCTGGCTATAGCTATCTCCAGCGGAGGGAAGTCGATTCCTTTTAGGAATATTGCAGCTTTTTCAATTCCCAGTCTAAAGGGAAACTGAGGAGATGTACATATTTACTTATTTTGGCCTGAATTTTTGACTTCTCAAAAGGCACCGAAACTATGTCCCCCTCTGAATCATTTTCTAAACTGGAGTGTGCCACTTACATACATAAGGAGTCCTTCAGATTGGAGCCCATAAATCTTTTGAAATGTAAGTGCTTTGAAAAAAGGACTCCCCATTCATACATGATAACATCAAATCAAGGAATCAAATTTTGATTACTTCAAATTTCAATTTGTATCGTACGAGTACAGAGAAGATTTTCCAGAAGTTATCGAAGTACATAATTAACTGTTTTTCTTTTAAATTATTTTACAAAATTGACAGATGACTTTTCATCTACCTACTTACTTATGCAATCAATGCAAAGTATGTAACGTTAAAGGTTATGCTACCGAGATAAGGACAAACCCATTTGTCATTTAAACACACAAGACACACACTTACGGGACGGCAAACAGAGGAAAATGTAATCAGCTGGAACGTAATGCGAACAAATGGCTACAAAATGGAAAATTGAACTTGCTACGATGATAGTGTCATGCCATTAAAATAACGTGTTTTTAATAAATCGTCTGCATGTTGTTTTTGTTTGTTTGTTTTTTTTAGCTGAGTGGTTAGGTGAAAAGAGCGAGATTACAAAATTTGAAAATTTGCCACGGTTTTGTTTTTAGAGGTTTATTTTTCGAATTGGCAACACTTTTGCCAGCAACAACCAATATGACAGATGGCCAATTTGTGCTCAATTTGATCTGTCATTTTACCATGAATTGACTTACGTCAGAACCACAGCACACGTAACTAAGAGTGCTCATTTTCGATCAAGTTCGTGCACCTGTCAAAAAATCAACAAAGTGGCTGCCATACGTGCCCTGCGAATATTTGTTTACATTCAAAAACAAAAACAAACGAATTTGAAACTCCAAACTCACAAATTAGTTTGAATTGAACGCCAAACTTAGATCAATTTGTATAGAAAGGGAACGAATTTCGGCCATTTTTCCTTTTAAAAATGTTTGACAGCTGCGCAATATATTACCTTAAATACGTGTACTGTGCGTCAGAACAACGCGCTTGCAAATTGTGCAAATTTATTTCGAAAATCGTTAGTTCACAAGAGTTACCGTGTGCGCTGTTTTTTCCAGCGATGGGACTAATTTTTGGTTGAATGGCATCGTTACCAAGCCAAAAATTGACACATTAGAAGAAAATCCGCTATTAATGGCTTGAGATGCAATTACATCCACAAAAAGTCACGGTTTGGTGTGCTTTATGGGCTGGTGGTAGTTGTGGGCACAGTGGTGTAGTGGTAATTGCATTGGACTACTACGCAATGCAGCGCGGTTTCAACCCCAGCCCGGGTCCAACACCTTAAAGTATTTTAACGGTGCCAACTCTTTCTAACGTCTGACAAGCAATCAAAGAGTATCATTTCTAATTATTTTCTTTGCCAAGGAACTTTCTTGGTTTCTTAAGTTTACAATTTTTTGAACCTTACTTTTGTCAAACAAGTACGAGCCAGATTTTGTTATTTTTTTTAGCTGCCTTTGGTCGAATGCAATTTGTTATCGTAAATACGTAGATATGTCCTCGTATTATGTCACTTACAAGGTTTTTTATGTGATTCATGAAAACTGCACAACAGCGGTATTTTAATGGTATATTTCTAAACCAAGTATAGTCCCGAGGATGTACTGGAAAAGCCAATTAGCTTTAGAAAACGAGTTTTTTTTTTGTAAATCGATTGCACACCAAGTATCAATGAAATTCAAATCAAAACAGATTTATTTTATCCGCCATTGGCATTGCCATTCCCAGATGTATACGCATAAATTTCAACTCGAATTTCCTGGATAACCTATGTATTGCGAATTTGTATGGACAATTTGCACACCATGAAGCTACAGACGTACATACACTGAATCCAAAAAGTCTCCGCACAGCTGTCACTTTTTACTTCCCAACTGATACAATGATTGATATACAGTGATTAAAGATTAAAGTTCCACCAAATACAAATACATCTGATGAAATAGTTAGTTAATAAAGAAACAATATTTTATTAAAAAAAAACATAGAAAAACAATAATAAATTCAGTGTAATAAAACATAAAAAAGCCTCTGTACAGTGGGTAATTTTCTTAAAAATGTATGTGGCGGGTGCTTATAGTTTTATTAGCAACCGATGCTGGCAACGCGACACACGATGATGGAAGCTGTCAGAGAACTGACCAATGAGGAGAAGGCTTTTATCGATATTGTTCAGTTCAACTTTTAGTTTACTCCTGCGACGACGCGATGCGACCGCTGGATTTCGATATTGATTTTTTCCTCTTTTCGTATTTATATTGTTTTAAATAAAAGTTATACTTTTGGAAAATAGTTCGCATTTTTCTCGGCGACCAAATATACATAAGTAAATAAATATGAGAAACAAATACCAAGTTAATACGATGTTGGTCCGCCTCTTTTATATATAGATGACGTCTTTGAACTATTTTCACATGGAATGAACCAGTTTGGATGTGATTTCTGGGCCAATTTTTGTCCATTCATACATTAAAATAGTTTAAGCTAATTTTTATTGCTTTTAGAATGCTGGCAACTTCCTTTTTTAAGTAATTCCTCAAGTGCTCGATAGGGCTCAAATCAGATGGCTGCGCTGGGTCCTGCAGCTGATGTTGAACATTGTTAAGTAGCTAATCTCTTACCAAACCAGTGATGTGTTTATGGCCATTATCTTGCTGGAAACAGGAAATCATTGCCAGATGTAGATTTTCTCTGAGTAATTGGAGCAGTTTAGGGGATCTCCTTTCTTGTGCATCTGGCAAACGATACTGAGACTTCATTCATCATACTTGGATCTAACCAAATCTTAGAGATGAGTTGGTGTATGTTTTCTACCAAGTCATGTCTACCTGATTTAAATAGCTCTGCGGGTAGACCGTCGGGTCCAGCAGCTTTGCTGGGCTAAAGCTTGGATATTGCTATGATCTCCTTAGCTAAACTTTCAGCATTAATTATAATACAGAAAACACCGTAAGACCATTGGAACGGTAGCTGTGCGGAGACTTTTGTTCCTTAAAACGCACAGGACGTTTGTGATCAGTGATCTCAATTTATAATGCGAAACTATATGAAATTTGGTAAAAATAAAGAAGGAAGGATTCTATTTAAAAAAACAAAAAAACCTTTTTTCTCTTTTTTACTACGACACGAACGGAAACTTTTTCAAGTCAGTGTACATTATGTATGCATGCTATAAAATTCTACAGATTTGATAAATTATTGCAAATAAGGATGAATATAAATTTGTCCTTTTCGTGGTGCCCAAAGTCATGGTAATATATGAGTGGTAACTCTACAGGAGTCTACCATAGTAAAATATCGATTTTGGGAAAAGTTATGGGACTGGTATTATAATGTTCAATTTCCAATTTGGTACTGCCTGATTTAAGTGATCCCCCAGGATGTATGGTTTTAATGAAATAATGGGATTTAATTATTGGAAAAATGAAAACGAAGCAATTTGCATTTATTCGCACCTCCTTTCGAATTCCAAAATGAAATTGAATTGAAAATTAATTAATTTCCTGTGATATTACATGTGTATGTGCAGTTGTAGCAATTGTTCGAATTTTAATTAAGACTTCATATGCTTTGGGTGTAATCCTTGTCACGTGACTTTCGGATTCTCGGATGACTGATATTTTCCCTACAGACGGTAATTGTAAGAAAGAACAGATAATACGGGTCCTGTGAGCATATGAGTCGAAACGATTACTTTCAAAACCGTCTCACAGACGGGTATGCTTTTAACAGATTTTTTCATTTCTTATAACTTTAGGTCAAAGACGATGTTCTATTGTAGGTAGTATTTGTAGTAAATACCCTGCTATATTTATTTCTCTGATTTAATAAGGGACAAGATGTCTCGAGAGTATTTAAAGCTCTTCAGGTTAAACGTAGGTGGTGGGACATCAACTCGTAAATGGAAAACAACTCGTTTACTTACCTTGTTGAATATCAGTAGATACCTCTTTTGGAGTTCAGCTGTTCTTACGAGGAGTCCTTTCACTAAATAAAATTCAGCTACCGTTAGGAGAATAATTGTGTCTTAAAATTGCCATTTGCTCAAATTACTACAAAATTGACGTCTTTGGCTAGAAAAAAAAAAATAAAAAATCAGTTTAAAACACTAAAACCCGTCGACGGGAAAAACCAACTAAAAAGTACGAAACAAGATGAAACGAAACAATGATTTTCAGAGTACAGCTATAGTCGCATGCGGATTTGTCCAACGAATGCGCAAATACGTTATTGTTACGGCATGTGACCACGGCTATACTCTGAAAATCATTGTTTCGTTCCATCTTGTTTCGTACTTTTTAGTTGGTTATTCCCGTAGTTGGGTATTAGTTTTTTAAACTTAATTTTTTATTTACAACTTTTTAGTTTCAAAAAATATGTAGTGTATGTATAAGTAAGCAATGTCGTGTTCTACTTGTCAAACCCTTTCATTTGATACCCATATTAGGGATGTAGTAAAAATAACGGAAATTCACCATCTTTGGGGGCGTCCGTCATATTGAATTTAGAATGACGTTATAAGAAGATATTGTATTCTACTCGCTAAGCCCTTTCATTTGATACCCATATTAAGGAGGTAGAAAAGATAACAGAAATCCGCCATCTTCGGGGCGTTCGCCATATTGAATTTAGAATTACGTCATATCATATTGTATTCTACTCGCCAAGCCCTTTCATTTGATACCCATATTAGGGGTATAATAAAGATAACGGAAATTCACCATCTTGGGGGGCGTCCGCCATATTGAATTTAGAATTATGTCATACCGTATTGTATTATACTCGCCAAGCCCTTTCATGCGGTTGTAAAGCCTAGTCGGGTAAAAAAGGAAAAAATAAAAAATAAAAGGTAGTCCTCCATTTTGCTTGGTGCGCCCGCCATTTTGAATTGTTCTGTGGCGGGACACTCCAACGACACCTCGTTTCTTGAAATCGGTTCCATAGTTTCGGCTGTATGAGGTGACATCCTTACATACAAACAAACCCAGCCTGTTAAAATCATAACCCTTCCTCTGCGTAGTCGGGTAAAAGAGTTACGGTCATAGATGGTAGCCATGTGGTACCCCGAAGTTACTTCATTCGTGCTCAATACGAAAGTTCCAAGCAGAACATTCTACTGATAGCTAATCTTCTAAGAATACCTTCATAAGCTGAGGCTTTACAAATAATCCGTAACCAAAACTTCAATAACGTAGACTTGGTGAATCTAAGGCACGTTTTGTTCATTTCGTGAAAGCTTTGAAAGAACAGGATGCTTCAGTACGGGTGAAAGTCCTTTTCGCTGAAGGGAAACTCCACGCGAGATTGAAACCTAAAATAGAATGTCGTTGTTGTAATCCAACTTCCTTGTAAGTGATTAATCTATATAAGTACAAGTAAAACTTGCCTTCCGGCAGCCTACACAGTTTTGCAACTTTAAAACGCTGATCCAATTAATCTTGTAAAAAGCAAAAAATAAATCGACTCACGTAGCAAGGATGACAGGTTGAATACCCGTATAACACCATCGATGAAAATTATCCACTCAATTTTGCGGCGATAAGGAAGTCGTTGCTCTCCTTTTTTTTGGCCAAGCAATTATTTTCCAAATAAAGGGACACCCACGCACATTAATACCGATTCAATGGGCATAGATACTCGTAGATACTTTGTACGCGTAGATAACACTATACTGATGGTGATAACGAGGCGAATGATTTCCAGTGAAATTCTCACTCACAAATTCTGTAGCAAAAGGATATACAATCTCGCCAGGATACAAGGATGAAATTATTACCAAAAAAGGATTAAATGCTGACAGATAGATGGGCGACTAGTGATAATTACTTATTGGATTACCAACTGCTTTCGCTTGGTTAGCCACTGGATTATGAGTCCTGAATTTTGGGATTAATATCGGTGGCATACGTAACGTAAATATTTTATTTCCGGTGATTCGATTGCAATAACGATGGTAATAATTATCCTATCCAACAGAGGACAGTGTTGTTGATTTTGTATGTGTCAGATATTTATCGAACTTCATGGATTGATACATTTTTGTATCTATAGTGCTTTTCAATCGATACCTGGGATGGCAAACGTAGGTTGTATTGACAGGTTAATGGAACCTATTCGAATATGAACTGTTGAACATTAAATCGTCAATAAAGGTCAGGCGGTCTTTTATATACATAACAAATTAATGCGAGGTGTTTGTAGGGATATGGTGGAAAGTCTAAAAGTGTGAGGGACTTATTTGTCATTAGGGGATTCTTCTAAGACCAATGACTGTTTCTAAAGGATTGCATATTATTAGTTACAGTATCCTTTCAGAGAAGGTTAGGTTAAGTTAGGTTGATAGGGGTTGAGAGCCTGACCCATCCCAAAACACTTAGCGATGCCCTCAGAATCCACCCAAGGATGGCACATAAACCGTCACAATTTGCTCAAAGCATTTTATTACCCTGCAAAATTTTAGAAGAAGTCTATGGTTAACTCGGCCTACCCCCTCCAGGTAACAAAAGAAGTAGAAGCTTTGAATGTTCTTGTGACTGCGTTCTATGCCCTGACATTCACACAGAATATGTGCGATATCCTCTGCTACATCTATATCATTACAGTTTCTGCAAATATCCGTGCCTATAAGTCCGAGCCTTTTGGGCGTATTAGCCCTTTGATTTAATGCACCATAGTGTTGGAGCAACTTCCACCGCCTCGGGTAGTGGCAAACTCAATGCCTGCTATCCCAACATAGTCTTACCCGGTTCTGGGTGCAAAATGCGCTGAGTATTGTGCGGAAGCTCCTGACTAGTGCCGATTGATAGTACAGGATCCTAGTGCCTTAAGCGCAGCCTGGCTATCGCGTCGATGTAAATATCAATATCCTTTCCGTTTCATGGTTCTAAGTACTCCTTTCAGGGGAACTAATGGCAAAATAGCATTTATTGAAACAATAAAAAACTAAACTATTTCTGTTGGCAATGTTTTATTATTTTTCAAGTAAAATGGTAAATAAATTTAAAGTAAAAATAGGAAAAAAAGCCTTAAGCCCGTATGACACTAGCTTTTTTTTCCCATTTTTTAGTGTATTAAAAATGAAACTAGAGCAGTAAGAAAAATGTTCAATACAAAATTCCAATAGGTGTGAGTGCGTACATGAGAATCACAAATATACGAAATATATACTTGGAATATACTTGAAAAAAACCGCAGCAGGTAAAAGGCGAAAAAATGATGTTTTACCTTTTTTTTTAACCACAGTTGGCAATTAGTGCGATTTTCTCAGTAAATCATAAGCTTGCAATTTGTTTTGCAAATAAAGTATGACCTTACGAAGGTTTCAAAGTATGCTCATTTATTAGAATACCCGTCAAAACCCTAATTTCCATACCATTTTCCCCTTAACATCCCAGACTCAAACCTAACTGAGTATGTAGGCCTAGTTGGAAAATTTAACTATAGGAAAAGTGGTATAAAGTTTCTGTAGTAAGTATTAGCGGAGATATTTGAGTTAGCATGGGTCAATGTACACCAAAGTAGGTGTTTTCTTAAATTCTCGATAAATGATGTCCAAATTGGAGATAGACCCTTGCTGCAGAACGATTTTTTTCTTAGAATTAGCCCAAAAACCAGTTGCCAAAGTCTTGACATTTAACTTGGAAACACCCTGTATAGTGTGTAATGTGTAATATTGGAATAGATATAAACGCAACCACGGGGTAAGAGTGCGCATTTTGGACTTCGGGCTGAAATTCTGACAAATTTACAACAGATAACAAACAAAAGAGCCTATTATTTGGTAGCTCTATATTTAAGGAACAAAACTATACAAAAATATTTTATATTTTTTTTAATGTTTCATATGTTTTGATCAAAAAAAAAAAAGGAAGTTAAGTTAAGCACTATTGCTCCGAAGTCAGGGCAAGAGTGTGCAACCAGTTTAAGTCACAGTTTTCGTAGTTGAAATGGTTTGAAACTGCGCTTTCGCTCAAACCAAGTTCTTCGGCACCGTTTCATGAGCTGCTTCCATATTAAATCAGTACCATAGCCTCGCAGATTTTCTTTTGGGTTATCAATTTCCTTTCCATTTGTGTTTGGTAGATACGAGGGATTTTTCTGGAAAAACAAAAACAGAAAAATAGTTCAGCTACGAGCTACCACCTACTAGAGTTGGGCTAAGCCGTGAATTTATGATCACTGGTATAACTGTGAACGTGATTTTTTATTCACTGTGAATATAACCAGTGAACGTGAGTTCACGACGACTACATATAATTTACATTCAATTAATTATTGACTATGTAATGTGTAAATATGCATGTACATACGTTTGCATGTATACTAGCCGTACTAGCCGTTAAAAATATTTCGACGCAATAATTCAAAAATAAACTTACCCCAGAAACTAATGATATTAACGGATGCTTGATTTCCATATGCCTTTTCAAATTGCACATTATTGCATATTACATTTTACGAAACTTTTATCAATTCAAAGAAATTCCACAAAAAACAAGTTTTTCTTCGCTTTGTTATTGGCGGCATCTTAAAAGTATTTTTTTTTTTTTGTAAATACGTAGTCCTAAACACCAAACAAACAAATGCATGTAAATTTCCTTAAAATCACATATTCGCATGCACAGAACTAAACTAGCACACACAAATTCTTAGAACCGCTACGAAGTTCAACCTTCATCCCTTTTTTCAGCGGCAATTCTCAATGCAACCCAGCGAACAATATACAAAACACACTATACATACATGTTTGTGTGCGCAAGGCAGCATTATTCAGTATAGTATACACAATATCGTTCACCGCGTTCTGCTTTGTTCTACGCATCATTCACTGCCTCGCACCTCACGTTTATACTCGCGACCACGACTTTCGTTGTGAAATCGTTATTTGCGAATTCCAAACTGTGACGTGAAACTATTCACTATTTAGCGATTCACTTTTTATTTCCAAGTCGTTAACAGACGTTAACAGTTATTTTTCGTTCACGGTGAATAATTCACTGTAAGTTATTTTATGCTCATCACTACCACCTACCGCTAACGACTGTGATGTGCTCATTGCATCTTTTGATAGAAGGTAATAGCCTAAAATTTGTTATTATTATAAATAGTTAAATACTGGGTAAGAAAGCACTGCGCACTCTTACCCACAGAACGACTGCGCACTCTTTCCCTAGACGTTACTTTTTGTTCATTGTTTTGAAAATCTAAGAACCAATAATATTGTTCGCTAAAATTTTATCCTAAATCAAACACACTTATACACTGTTTATGCCTACATACTACTTATGGGGTATCGGTGCTGCCACGCTTTCCTGACACACTTTTGAAAATTAACTTTTTTTTTTAACAAAATCCGGCTTTTTTTTCCTTGTTGATTTTCTTGGTACTGTTAATTTGAAAATTTTCGTAGAAGTTGCTCACCATTGGCGGTTAGTGAATCACACATTTTCTCATTTAGCGATTTCTGCCAATTCTTTCACAGATAGAGAAAATGGCACTGCGTACTCTTACCCGCTGCGCACTCTTACCTCAAACGACTCTACTTCGTTCTGTGTAGATGTTCCAAAAGAAAATCTCTATTTCTAAATGATCTAGCAGGTATATATGTTAGATCGGAAACTTAGAAAGAAGAGGTGTGCATCTCATGTGATAGCAAAGTATATCTCTCACAAACATCACATCATGAATAGCTCGCCTAGATTTTAAGGACTTAATTCCAAGCAATTGGCATCTGGCTAAATACTCAGACCTGAAATTCCATCGCATTCAAAAGAAATGATTCTAGTAAAACTGCTTTGAGTTCTTTCGATGCGATCGGAGTGAGTTTTGAACGCAGGACTCCAATTGGCGTCAGCATACTCAAGAAGCGATCTCACTAAGGAGACGTTTAAAAAAATAAGAGGGCATAGGGGTCCCGAATATCTTTGCAATTTCGATGAATAAAACCGATGACAGAATTTGCTTTGACAACGATGAAGTCAAGGTGATTTTTTAAAGAAAACGAGAGATCAAGAATAACACATAGATCTTCGATTTCGTTCTTGAGAAAGTATGGTACTTTTTAACATTAAGCTTAAAGTCATTGGACTTGCTCCAATCAGACATTTAATTTAAATCTGATTGTACTAGACTGGAAACACAGTCGGTGCTGAGAATATGGAAAGACTACTTCTGCAGACTGTATAATGGCGATGAAGACCAATACTCTGCTGTTAGACAGAATGTACCGTTCAATTTAGATGATAATAGCCAAAATCCCCATCCACCTGATCAAAACGAAGTGAGGATAGCAATAGCAATATCCAACAAGGCTGCTGGATCTGACGGTCTACCCGCAGAGCTATTTAAAGCAGCTTGGAACTCATCTCCAAAGTTTGGTCAGATGAAAGTATGCCAGATAAATGGAATCTCAGCATTGTCTGCCCGGTCCACAAGAAAGGGGACCCCTTCAACTGCTCCAATTACAGAGGCATCAGTCTCCTCAATATCGCCTACAAGATCCTGTCTGCCATACTGTGTGAAAGCCTGAAGCCTTTCGTCAACAACCTGATTGGCCCCTATTAGTGCGGTTTCAGGCCAGGAAAGTCCATCATAGATCAAATTTTCACACTCAGGCAGATTCTGGAAAAAACCCACCGATTCATCGATTTCAAGGCCGCCTATGACAGCATATGGAGGGATGAACTGTATAGAGCCATGTCTAGTTTTGACATTCCTGCCAAACTCATCCGTCTGTGCAGGATGACGATGGAGAAAGCTTGCTGCTCCACCAACGTCGGTAATGACCTCACCGAGACCTTCGATGTTAAAAAAGGATTTAGACAAGGTGACGCGCTGTCATGCGACTTCTTCAACATCATTCTTGAAAGAATTGTTTGAAACTCACAAGCCAACACACGAGGAACGATCTTTCAAAAGTCCGTTCAACTACTTGCATACGCCGACCATATTGACATCATTGGTAGAACACAGCGAGCTGTCACCGGTGCGTTCGCGAGTATAGAAATGGAAGCGGCTAAAATGGGTTTCTCGATCGACTAAGGAGACTCTATATAAGACCCTTATCATCCCAGTCTTGCTATTTGGAGCTGAAGCATGGACTTTATCGAAAGCGGATGAAGATATCCTTGGTCGCTTCGAGAGAAAAATCCTTCGTAAGATATTCGGTCCCGTTTGCGTTGACGGGTTCTGGAGGAGAAGATTCAACCAAGAACTGTACGAGCTGTACAGCGACATCAACCTGGTCAAAAAGCTGCACATTGGGCGTTTAAGATGGCTAGAACATGTAGAGCGTATGGACAACAACGCTCCGGCTATTCGACTCTTACCCGGAGGGTCAGCGCAGCAGAGGACGACCTCGCCTAAGGTGGCGCACACAAGTAGAACGAGACCTCAGCCAACTTGACGTGCGCAACTGGAAGCGGCTAGCTAAGGACCGGACTAGCTGGAAGAGGTTGTTGGTTAAGGTCTTGGTTCACCCCGAACTGTAGCGGCACCTAAGTAAGTAAGTAAGTACTAGATTGCAGTCCTCTAAACTTTTAACTTTCAGAATTAATTTTAATTTTAGTGCTGTATCGCCAAGGTAATATCATTAATGAAAATTAAAAAGAGCAGTGGGCCTAAACGGCTATCCTTTGTGGGCAGGTGCTTTTTACTGACTTTGAAGTATGAACGGGCATTCCCAATATGTACTTTTTGGGTTCTGTCAATAAGATAAGATGATATCCAACTTAGAAACTTTGAATAAAAACGAAAATGTTCAAGCTTTTTTTTTAGTAAAGTTATACTATATGATTCACTGAGTCAAAGGCTTTACTAATGTTCGTATAAACTGCGTCGGCTTGATATTTGTTCTCTACGGCGTTGATGACGTACGATGAAAAGAGTGCCAAGTTAGTAGTAGTAGACCGACCGGATACGAAACCATGCTGAGCCACTGAAACGAACTCTTTTGTGAAAAGTTTGTTTTTTAACTATACTTTCGAAAAGCTTAGGAATCGCTGACAATTTGCAAATGGCCCTGTAGTTTCCGAGGATGGAGACAACAAATCAAGTTTTCCATTCTTGAAGGAAGACCACGTTAGAAAAAGACTGCTTGAAAATAATAAGCAACGGGAAACAAACAGAAAGAGAACAAGAAATAAGAATTGTAGCGGGAATACAATACAATAGCAATAGAGTTTGGCTTTAGCGACTTTAGCGCTACAAGAACTTCATCAATACTTAATTCCAAAGAGCCAATATCAACCTTATTGCTTATATTGCATATGTACCTGCTTAGATGCATAGAATATCATTTGCAAACACTCAGTGAAAATACCAATTTCAAAATAGCACTAATGGAAACAAAGTCCTGTGAAGAAATTTCCTGCAATAAACTAAAGCTATAGTAATCTCCATTCATTATTATCTACATCCTGCCATTCGAAGATATGCAAAAAGCAACACCACCAAGAGTCCACTGCAAATGCAAAACAACATTCCAAGTAGGACACCCGAAGCTTACGTTTCTTGCATAACTATGTACAACTTTATGAGATATGAAAATCCCTAAAGGCCTACTTAAGCACATCTTACTCTCTCTCTGTCTTCTTCCAGCGTCTTTTCCTTCAACTGGACAGGACTCCCTGCCATGATAAACTATCTAACCAAGGAAATTGGATTAACGGCCACATGCAATGTTCCGCTTTTAATTCCTTAAGGATATTCCAACCCAACTTCAGCCATAAAAATATTCAGATTGACCGAATGCTCCTCGAGTTACTACGATGCAACTTTTTTGTTGTTGTTCTTTTGACCTACAGCAGGATTGCCATTGCACCGATAGAATAAATCCCCATTTTATTTTCTTTCTCACAATAAGTTTGGAGGAAAAGCGTAGGCCAACTTTTCCATCGCCTGGTTCGAGATAAATTACTTAAATGGATATTTCCATGGTGCAATGGTTGAGCAGCGGTATTTGATCCTTCTTGGACTTTTGTTTTCTGTTGCTGTTTTTTTTTTATGCGGACATTAGTCTAAGGACGATTAAAATGTTTATTTCTGCTTTTTTTGTTAATTTTGAATGAGAAAAGTTTTACAGCCCCTTGCTGTGTTATAAACAGATGGCGATGATGATGATGTTTAAATGTTTCTACTGGGAAACGCTTACAGGATAAGCGTTAAAAGTTTTTCACTATTAATGTCACCGGTTTGAATAATTAGAAACAATACATTTTTAGCATACACGCGTAGTAGATAAGGAAATGGAAAACTTGAATTGGTTTTCTGAACAAAGTTGAAAGCTTAAGAATTTTTGAAACCCACACTGACACGAAATTGTCTTAATGAGTTGGAAAAGTAATCAAATATGATTTGTTGTTTGTTTAAATACTTTCATGAGATTGATTATAAGGAGCTTGGAAAGGATATTGAGTTTGGAACTTTGAACCAGTAGAATGATACAAATGAGTTCAGTACACAATTTATAACTTTTTAACACTCTTCCTTCTACAATACCGAAGTAGAAACCTGGCATTTGTGATACACAGTGA
This sequence comes from Brachyopa scutellaris, assembly GCA_949775065.1. Lineage (NCBI taxonomy): Eukaryota > Metazoa > Arthropoda > Insecta > Diptera > Syrphidae > Brachyopa > Brachyopa scutellaris. The sequence continues at coordinate 95,658,637 of OX459115.1, read as the reverse complement.
AACCCGGCTTAGAACCACCCTCTTTAGTGCAAAACCCGCATAGCACCAGCGGTCTTTGAAACCCAATGTTTGTAAAGTGATATTCTTATTGAAATCCTTTTTTAAGTACAGGAGCGAGCATAGAAAGTGCAACACCCATTTTTTACAGAATAATCATTAATAACTTTTAGGTAGCGGTTTTTTTTTAATTAAGTTCATCTTTTTTGGGTACAATAAGAGTGCTACAAGTAATTCAGAGTAATTTTTGTTTTTAAAGTTATCAGCGTTGGTGTAAAAATAAATAATTTTAAATAAAATGTCCAATTACGAGCAATTGATGGAGGACCAAAAAAATCAAATAATTGCACGGTTTGAAGTGGCAGAGTTGACTATTACCAAAATAAGTAAAGAGGTTGGTTGCAGCAAGTCGACTGTTAAGAGATTATTAGAAAAAAAAAAAACTTAGGAGCACAGTTGAACCCCAAAAAGGAACAGAAGGGATTTGTAAGATATCTACCCAGGGTTGCCGCGAGCAAATTTCAAAAAGCGTCCAAAAAAGGGCTCCTACTTATATTTGTATGAAAAAAATGCAATTTTTCGAAAAACTGTATCTTATTGCTGAACTTAAAATATAACAAATATTGGGGAAAAAATAACAAAGATAAAAAAAGCATGTATGCAGAACGAGTTTTTGGAAGGGGAATTCTGACTAACAAAAATACTTTGTTGATTTCATCACTGGTTGAACAAAATGGGTGTGTTTTAAGAGTAAAGTACCATGTTTTACAAGTAAAAGAAACATGAAATGAAAATAAATTTAAAAAAGAGTCCTATATTTTAAAAATGCGTCAAGATCGGAGTTTTATTGAAAAGTGGGGTCCCGGGTCCCATCGCCGAAAAAGCGTCAAAATGACGCAAAAGCTTCCCAAACGGCAACGCTGCATCTATCGCGGATGATCGAGTTTTACACCGGATGTCATTGAAGAACCGTTTTCAAGCAGCTGTTGAAATAAGAGCAGAGTTTGTGGAGTCAAATACAATTGCATTACTGTGCATACAGTGCATCGAAGACTTAGAGAATTTGGTTTAATGGCTCGTCCACCCAAAAAAAACCGATGTAGATGACTTAAAATGAAGAAATCTCGGCCAAAGTGGATAGAAATTGATTGTAGACAGGTCATGTTCTCCAATGAGAGCAAATTCAACATTTACGGATACGATGGAATTCAATACGTGGGCCGAAGAGCTGGAGAGCTCTTAAGGAAAAATTTCCTTGAGAAAACAGTGAAAGATTCAGCGTCCCAAATGATATGGGAATGTTTTTACTACTATGGAATTGGAGAGAGTTGGAAATTTACGCTTCGTTAAAGGAACTGTAAGCTCGGAAGTTTACAAAAATATTTTAGTCAATCACTTTTACCGTCAATTGAAAAGCATTTTTAGAGGCTATCGTTGTGATTTTTAAGACGGCTCTGCTCCGTGCCATCGTTCCGAAATTGTAAGATATTTTCTTTTTTTATTTCTATTCTAATCCCCCTTAGTAATTCTACGAAACGAAAAAAAATTAATAAAATTTACTTTCTTCACAGATTAAAGAATTTATGATTGATAACGGAATTTCCACACTCGACTAGCCAGGTTATTCACCGGACCTCAGCCAAATCGAAAATCTCTGGCACATTATGGCATTGAAAATAAATAGCAAAATGCCTACCGCAATGAAAATGCCCAATGAAGTAATTGAAGAATTTTGGGATAAGGAAATATCCATAGGACATCTTCAAATTTAGTGGATTCAATGCCTCATAAAAAATAAAGGGGGCGCTACAAAGTATTAATATTCCACTAAATTCTATAAATGTAAATGCTCTTGCCTCAGAATGTACAAGTTGGATGACCGTAAACAATAAATAAACATTTAAAAGGCTTGTCATATTCTACCAAATACCATTTTTCATAAAGCGCTAGCATCGAAACAAAAGGCAATAAACCTAATCTAGCACATAATGTGGTGAGTTCTAGTAGTACTCTAGCAAGACTTTGACGTTTTCCTTTGGCTGTCAGTTTCCGATTGTTGGCTGTGAAAATCGCGGACTTGTCTTGTTCGTGGATAAATATCTCTGAGCAGCTAAGCGGGTTTTCGTAACTACATATCCTCACATTCAATCTGCAACAGCCACGATTCAAGATCAAGATTTTTATTATTGCAAAACTCACTTCATTCTTTATTCAGCACTAAAACAGAAAGGTAGAAAATGCAAGAACGTGGTCACGGTAAAATAAAGGAGCTCACACACCGGAGCGGTACAGCGGTACGTAATCCCTTTTCGGTAAATATAGGTGCACACACTGGGGTATCCGGTACTGCGATATTGAAGTGATACAATTTTTTTACGCTGCAAGCGCCTGTCAAAATGTATTGTGAAAAATTAATTATGTTGAAAATAAATCCAATTGAATTTGATTTGACTCATCCAGAGTACCTACCTGTAAAAATATAAGGGAAATATGATAAAGTATGGAAAAATATAGCAGAAGCATTAAAACAAGGCAGTGAGTGATTTCAGATCTATCCGCAATACGAACTTCACACACAAAAATCTCAAAATCCCCACATACCTACGAGCTTCATAAAACTTCACAGTTTTAATGTTCTAAAGCTCAGATTTATTTCGATACCAATTTCATTGATGCACGCTCTTGGCCCAAAAGTTCCCCATCTCCTTTACGACCAAAGGACGAATATCTGCAAATATTCAAACGCCTTTAAAAAAATCTCATAACTTTGGAAATTTAGCTTTAAATCTTCCGACACAATCTCTGTGGAAACCTAAGCAAACTCATTCCACTTTCTGAAATGTTTTCTAACTAAGAATATAAAACACCGATTTTTTGAATACTTTGAAAGCTTATCTCTCTGAATTGGCAATGAAAATATATCCACATCCACACTTATGTATATCGATTTTATTCGACTGCCATGAGCATCATTACGTTTTCGAGTTGTTTTCGAAAATATTCAATCTTTCGATCTTATAAATAATTCACTTAGATTGCAGTTATCGAAAGAGATATGTTCATCCACTACACTTTGACCTAATTCCATTATTTTTCTCTGGCAAAGTATACAGGACGCTATGGGGGTAGTTATTCGTGTTTTTTTTAAGAAACTAGTCATGTACCTGCGATAAATTTGTTGCACATCGTAAAACAGTCAGAATACACCAACGATTGCCTTAGTTGCCACCATTACAATCGACAGATACTGAAGGACTTTCATGGGATATTAGGTAATTTTCAACCCGATACCCCGATACCTTGTATAACCTCAATTAACTAATTGTTGATTGTGCTATCGGAGTAAATGTCTTATACATATTTGCACAGGAAACATGGGGTTAATATTTTTTGCGATTTTCGGAAAATTCCATCGTTGCCCGGACCACCCAAATACAGACTTCCGGGAGTAGGAGCGCCACTTGAGAGCAAAGCAATCGGAAGTCATTGAAAATTTATGGACGTAGTGAATATTTTAATCGTGCCCCGAAGTAATTATTTTTGCTCATAGCTGTAGGCGGTCCATAGACCATAGTTATCATGTGAGAGTGTACCATAGTGGTGGTCTTGGTGGAATATGAAGCGGAAACGTAAATAATATCTATTTTTAGGAAATTTTCCTTCAAATACGAATGTTGGCGAAAATCATAAAAAGCAGTGCAATTCGGAGGCGGTAGCAGTTTTCCAGAATATTTCGAAAATGCTTCCCGATTGTGAGATGAGATGAAGACGTTCAAAGTGCAATCCTTGGTGTAAATATTTCAGAGAATACGTTGGCAACGGTTCTGGAACTTAATGATTTCAATGAATGCTCAACATAACCATAATTTTCCAATTATTCACGCTAATCACTATAAAGACAAAAGACAAACTATATTGATCGTTTTTACGATACCACCTGAACAAGTTAGGCTGAGGTCTAAACAGCCGAGCACGTCACTAGACAACGGTTTAAGTTAAATATGAACTAACATTTTCCATTATCACTTTTGTTTTGTATTTCATCTATGTAATGTATTTAATTTTCTTCCTTTTTATTTGTTCCTATATAGTATACTAGTGGTTACCCGGTGCGCTTCGCTACACCCATTGAGAGCAGTGTTTATGTCATAAAATGTTCTAAAAATTTTTCGAGTGACTTTTGGTGCACCGAACGATGCCATCTCGGTAAATGTTGTTCAAGAAGTGCTTGGAATTGAATACATATTTACATATTGTACGTAAATATAATTTTGAATCAATTTTCCCGACATTAAAAAATAGTAGGTAATGACTCTGGTGGAGAATTAAATGCCGACAACTCTACTTGGATTTAAGAAAACTGTCCAAACAACAATATCAAACTTTTTTTCGACCGAGCTTAACTCAAACATGTTTTAATTCATAATGGTGGGTATTTTGAGATTCGAATGAATAGTCAATTCGTTCGATTGTGTCTATTCCTTCGAATGATTTTTTTCGTATTTTGACATCCGAAGGAATAAAGTCCATTAACGAAGGATATCATGAAATAAACTTAAATTAAAAACTGCAAAGTTTGAATAATGACAGTTATTTCGAAGGAATAGAATCTCAAAATAGAAATGATGAATGAACTTTCGTTTCGTAAAATAAACTCTCTATTCCTTCGAATGTCAAAATACCCACCGTTCGACTTTTTCCCACTTTCGAATGAAAACGAATCTCAAAATAAGGCAAAATAATTAATTTTTGAGTTTTGTGCGTTACATGCAGTAAATAAATACTTTTATTTCATTTTTTAAACATTTCAAAAAAACGACAAATTTATACGGATATATGAACTTTTCGGTTTGATCTGGGAACTGGCCCAACAATCATTAGTTCATATCATAAAAATAACCTGTTCCTTTAAGTGCTAAAAAAGTGAGAAGTGCACGTAAATCAAAAGTTAGCTGTTAGCTGTCACCGTGCATTGTTGTAGTTATCATTTTGAGATTTTGTTTTCAGCGCCATCTATCGAAAAACTTGAAAACTTTTGATTTACAAACAATTCTCACTTTATAACAAATACATATTCACCCTTATTTTGAGATTCGAATGAATAGTCAATCAGTTCGATTGTGTCTATTCCTTCGAATGTTTTTTTCGTATTTTGACTTTCGTAGGAATAAAGTTCATTAACGAAAGATGTCATGAAATAAACTTAAATTCAAAATTGCAAACGTATGGATACTGACAGTTATTTCAAAGGAATATAATCTCAAAATAGAAATGATGAATGAACTTTCGTTTCGTAAAATAAACCCTCTATTCCTTCGAATTTAAAAATACCCACCGTTCGACTTTTGCTCACTTTCGAATGAAAACGAATCTCAAAATAAGGGTGATTGTGTAAATTTCAGCTCAATCGGATGGTTTTGAAATTTTGGTGTTGCAGCGCCATCTATCGGAAAACTTGAAAACTTTTGATGTAAGTACATTTTTCACTTCATTACAAATATATTGTGTAAGTTTTAGCTCAAACGTACGGTGAATTAAATTTTTTTTGAGTTTCAGCGCCATCTATCGGAAAATTCGAAATTTTTTGATGTACGAACACTTCAAACACCAAAAAAGTATATAGTGTAAGTTTCAGCCCAATCCGATGGTTAGTTTATGAGTTCTGAGGTATCAAACGAACAGCTCATTTTTATATATAAAGATAGTATTATGTACTAATTCTTATTGTGATTAATGAATATGAACTAATTTTTATTTTACGAACTGATTTTTATTCTAATGATGTGATATTTAATTTTGTGAACTGATATTTTAAGTTTTGAAATAAAACTAATTAATTATAATAAACCCAATCCTTAACATAATCCATGCACTTTTCTTCTTCTAGTCATTTTCATTAAAAGTAAAGCTCCAAGTGCGGAACCCTGTGGGATGTCATAAATTCATAGTTATTCCGTGGTTTTTTTTTAGATGATATAATTTTTTATGCTTAGTCTAGACTCTCTAGAGAAACAGGAAAAACGATCATTGCATCCAAAAGGATGGAAAAATGCGCTTTGGAAATCTCTAAAGTAAGGTTGCTTATTATGGCACAAGCAGTAACTATATTCGCCATCATTTAAAGTGCATTATCTATCCAAAAAAGGAGCCACAAGCAACACTTAAGTGTGCACTATGAATTCCTTAACAACCCGAACACAAGTGGATTAGAACAGTTTCAGTTGAAACTTTGGAAAACTTCTGAAAAGCATTAAATTTTTAATCAACCAACGTAAGACTCGAATGAACTTCCAACGCCTCCTCCATGAGGCAGGATATACGGCAGCTGTTGAAATTCACACTTCTCCTAACACACAGTGTCCTTGGAAACCCCTAAACGAATGTTATCCATACTTGCAGTTGTAAAGGTGTCGCTCAGCAGAGAAAAAAAGGACGAAAACAAATGAAAGTTGCAAAGCTTTTAAAAAGGACAATTTATTGTTCAAGACAACAAGTGCATATTAGCAGGTTACACATTCCTGTTTAATTTATTCCTTCATATTTTATAAGGACATCCTGAACATCTAAATTGAAATTAGAATTTCCCCTGTAATTATGAATCCTTCTTGAAACCACACTACTATCCTTCTCTCCGTTTGGTGTTTTTTTTGTGTCCTTTAACGCCAGCTGTTTGGGATTCGCATTGTACTACATATTCCCATTGGGTGTAAACTGTGAATAGAGGATGATTGGAAAGGAAGTTTTGCTGCCAATATGGTGGGCAGAACCACAGCCGTGTAACATATTGGCATTTGGCAAGGATGAGGGAGTTTTTTTTCGAACTTTCTTTCTCTACTTTATCGGTTGAGTACGAGAACTAATATTTCCAAGGATTGAAATTGCATCGAAAACGGTTGTAACAGAAGTTTAAAAAAAAAAAAAAAAAACCACTGGAATAACAAATGACGGTGATTTTCTAAAAAATACCGAATCCGAACCCTTACAACGATTTCGATTCCTAGTCGTCCTGTTTTTTCTTTTTTGTTTTTATGTTCTATCCTGATTGTTAGGTAGTCTCCATGCAAATTCGTGGCTATACACCTGAGTAAGTTGCCTTTCCATCCTCCAGTCAGAGTTGGGTCTGCAAAAGTTTTGTTCTTTTACTTTTCGTCGTAAAAAATGTTTGCTTCAATGTAAATCCACAGATAGGTGAAAGGAAACTCAATTGCCCGGAAAGTTGTACGGATCATTTGTATGGTGTACAGGTTAAGTTGGATATTCCATGTTAGAGAAACTTTCATTAAGGTTGTGCCAAACTAATTTATGCAAAGGTTTTTTAGAAAATGCATATGGGGAGTGCAAATGTAAGTACTAGATGCATTTTGAACGAATGCATGAGTATGGGTATCTGAGATACCGGGTGCGGGGTGCACTGCGCCCAATATAGGACTGTTGTGCTCCCTTTTACATATGTTTAGGAATCGTACAAATTTTTTTAGAAAGGACACTCTGATATCTGGTGCTTCGTAGTTTCTTTTGTTTGTTGACACGGTGTGCCGGTGTCTGTGTTGCTGATTTTGATTTTGTAGAGAAGGGCTGTTACTTACTTACTTAGTTGGCGCTACAGTTCGAGGTGAACCTGGGCCTGCTTCTCGCAACCATTTGTGTGTGCGTGTTATATTTTTGCACGAATGGAGGGGACCTACAGTTTTTTGCCGACTCCGAACGGCGAGTTGAGAAGCTCAATCGTGACAAATGATACTCTTTGATGCTTGTCAGACATTCGAAAGAGGTGGGCACTGTGAAAAACTTTTAGGTGTTTGCGGTGGGATTCGAACCCAAGACCGCTGGCTCAGTAGTCCGACGCACTAACCACTTGCGCTACGGTGCCCACTGTTGCAGAATGAATATCCCATCAGCAAAGAATTTTTAAATTTTCTCTGTTTAGTTTTAGGGTTTCATTTGTTCTTTTGTTGTTGTGATTAAGGAACTTTAGACTTTAGATCCTCTTAACACACCTTGGTCCCACTTTTCCCGCTTCGACGGCATTTTCTGTTTTCTACCCATTTGTGTACCATTGTTGGGCAACGCCTGCCATTTTTGTCTAGTTTGCAAAACTTGACCTACTTTCTCAAGAATATATTTAAATGCCTTTTTTGGAAAGTCGAAATGACTTTTCGAAGCTGAAGTGTTAACAAACATGTTCTTTAACTTTCTAACATATCAGGGAATCGGAAACTCTAATAGGCTGGCACTATCATGAATTGTACTTCAGGGCTATACTAAAGTATCCACAAATAACACAGACAACGTCAAAACCTATTCCCCGACTTGCATACAACAACAATTTTGTTTAACATCAAAAGTTTCATCGAAATAAGATAAACGATGCACAAGCATTTATTCTTATATTTCGTAATGTATATTATTAAGAAGATGTCTGGAGCGTGCATGCACACCCTATTACATTATCCGATAAGCCATTATTTAGTTAGGGCTGTATAATCATAAGGTTCCGTATGGATATCCAGTTTTTTGTTTGACTATTATGAAAGAACCAGTAGGCTGAGCAAATGATGACATAGCCAATGTCCTTCCCGGATACTTAAGAAACATTTCAAAAAAGGTTCCATTGAAATCTGTCCACCGGTTTTCAGGCAATTAGGTAACCAACAAAAAAAACCCCTACAGTTTTATAATATTTATAGATATAGCTATCAGTACTGACAGCACATTTTGTGCTTTTCTAATTTCAAACGATTTTATCTGCTACTCCTCGTCAAAAAAATTTTCTCTTGAAAGTGTTAAAAATCTGCTCTGATTTCCTGCTTATCGTCCAACACTCGGCTCCATACAGCAGAACTGGCAGGATGAATGTTTTGTAGAATTTCCGAGTAAGGAGTTTTGAACCCATTTGTTTTGCCAAACCGAAGTAGCAGCGCTTTCCTTTGGGAAGTCTTCGTCGAATCTCCATTAAGGTGTCATTCGTAGAGTTGATATTTACTCCGAGGTAGGTAAACTCCTTAACCACTTCGAAATTACAGTTTTGTCTTAGGCGGTGGACAGATGTTTCTTTGTTTGTTGACAACATGTAGGTACTTGGTTTTGTCCTCATTCACGTCAAGGCCAACTCGTTTCGCCTGTTCTTCAATTGCCGTAAAAGCTTCTAACACGGCACGCTGGGACAAAATATTGACAAAAAATTGTAAGTTTGTTGCAATGAAACATTTTTAACCGAAGTCCGCTTAAATTATAAACCCGGTTAGTTGAAATAAAAACCAAGATTCTTCCTCATTACATTTAAGCAGGTTCGACTGTACCAGTACCAATATCTTCCCTTGAAATCGTGTAGGTTATTCGTACCTAACCTAATTTGTCTTCGTGCGGAGCAGATGGTAGATATGTTTTTCAAATTCTTTACTCAAAAAAAATTGCAAGTTACATAGTGGATGTCTTGGAAAATGTTTACTATCGTTGCGTGTTTAAACGTTGTTTTTTCTGAAGACCTTAAATGTGCAGATGTCAATCCTTTACTCAAAAAAAGGTTCTGTTGTAGAAATTGGTAAGTACAGGCCCATCTCACTTCTTTCAGTTTCTAGCAACATTTTTGATAAACTTATGAAGGATAGATTAGTGAATTTTTTTTTTTAGATAAGTTTCAGTTGAACGCGAATTCCCGAAAGATGCGCTCTTACAGCATTTGATATGGTCAACTACAATTTTTCATTGAGAAAACTGTAAAAAGCTCCATTGGTTTTGGTCATACTTTGAAAACAGGTCGAAAGGAGTGAAGATATATGACATGAGGAGCGTTATAAAGTTCGTTAACCTAGGTGTTCCACAAGGCTCTGTTTTAGGTCCAACTCTGTTTTCGGTCTATTCAATGGTTCAGCAACTGCTTTTGCTGACCACATGTGTTTCTCATGTGGCTTAAATATGCCTTTGGACCTTATTTCTGGTGTCTATTGCGATCTAAGTTTATGAAACTCTAGATGGCTGAACATATCTTCCTCAAAATTTTTAAGCAAATGTGTACTTCCAAGCACCTGTGTATAAAATGCATAATTGCTATTGCTCGTCTGGTTTTTTTCTTCTCTCTCCCTCTATAATAATCTAACCTGTAGTGATCAACTAAGGAGACTCTATATAAGACCTTATCATCCCAGTCTTGCTATAAGGACCTGGAGCACTTTATCGAAAGCGAATGAAGATATCGTTAGTCCCGTTTGCGTTGACTGTTTTTGGAGGAGAAGATTCAATTACGAACTATACAAGCTATACAGCAACATCTGCGCATTGAGCGTTTAAGATGGCTAGGACATGTAAAGCGAATGGACGTCAACGCTTCGGCCCGTAGAGTATTCGAATCAGCGCAGCAGAGGGCGACCTTGCCTAAGGTGGCGCGCAAAAGCGGGCTAACTGGAAGAAATTTTTGGTTGAGGCCTTGGTCCATCCCGGACTGTAGCGCCTGCGAAGTAAGAAAGTAAGTGATAAATGTTTTTTTTTTTTAGTAGAGAGAGTAGACGAATTTAGATGCTTGGGATTTACACTTGAATCTAGGATGAGTTTTTGGAATCACGCGGATGCTTCGAAAAAGTATCTCAGATGCAGCCTTCGATATTTTTATTTTTTACGTTGCGTTTCTAAGAACTCGAATTGTTTTATATTAAATGGAATCAAGCAAAAATCATCTACTATCTATCTATCTATCTATCCAACATTGCCAGTAGCAATTTTCACAGATTGTAACCTTCAAGACTCCGTATAATATTTCTATCCAGTGGTTTGAGTGGGAAAAAAACAATCTAAATTTATATTTGTTTTATTCTCTGTCATCTGTCCTACCTTTCACTTAGCAGTTGCTCCTTTTCAGGCTAAAATGACACACACACACATACATATGTAAATATTATGTGAAAATGTAAATTGCATTTAGTTCGTTTGTTTAAGGGTACAAAAACTGAATCCTTATTCTGCTTTAGTACGTTGCGATGAAAACAAAAACCTCAATGTAATTTCGTTCCATTTTGAAATGCCTACGGCATGGCATTTTGATTTTTTCCTTTTACTCCCAATCCTATCCTGCATTGCCAAATATATCCTTATTGGGTTAGAGGAAGGAACTACACACTTGTATAAGCACCAAAAGGGGGAAAAAACTCCTTCTTTTCGTATTCCAATTTTGTTTGGATGCCAAACGTGAGCTGAATTTTTAACACCAAATATTGACTCCTCCTGAGACATGAGTCCCCTGAGTCATCTAGCGTTCAGTTCAGAAATCAAAAGGACGGATCTATCTTAAACGAGTTGGTAGAAAATGGTTGCTTGGAAAATTTGAATTACGAAAGCGAAGAAAAGCTAAATTGATTGAGACGGTGACCTTTGGAAATAAAAAAAAATAAATAAATAAATTGAAAACGGCAGCCATTTTTTTTTGTTATAACTTTAGATGGACATTTCAATTTGAACGAGTATTTAATTTCAAGAATATTGGGGACGATAGATGAATATTTGAATAGATAGCAAAGACCATTTTGGAACCATCTTCTTGCAGCAGCGTTGCCAGGTTTTGGTGGAAGAAATTCCCTTTTTTTGCATGAAAAAAAAAATTTTCCCCGATTTAACGTTTAATTTTCCCCGTTTTTCATTTACTTTTCGATTTCGTTAATTTGCTAATAAAACACTACTTTTTATACAGTCCAATTTTGTTTATTAACAGATCAATAGCACTTACAGTATGTAAATAAGTGAAAAAATCATGTTGTACATATACATATGTACTTCATTCAATAATGGTTCTTTCTATGGTTATAAGAGTAACAAAATATAAAACTTAAAATAAAAAACAGATGATTAAAAACTTAAGAGGAAGTTCATTAATCACTTATCTTTAGTATTAAAATATTTTAAGGGAGCAAATACATTTTCTAAAATGAAACAGGAGCCAGCTCGAAATTTAAAATGAGCCAAACGTCACTTTAAATAATTAGAGTTGGCTATAAATTTCTCATATCGTATATTTTGACGTTTGGGTTGTTCGTTTAAATCACTTTACAAAAACATACCAAAGTCGATACTAGCTAATACACAGGCAAAAATGTGTTTACGAATAACGAACAGTTATAGCCGGCTTTTTTATTTAGTGCCGGCTGTAACTATAGTCGGCTATATGCACTATTCATGGGCTGACTATGAATTTGCGCCTATGTATTTTGTTTTTAACCAGAAATTGTAAAGCATCCATCAAACCGAGTGGACATTTTTTGCATCATTCGTAATATAGAACCATCAATGGGAACAAATCTGATTCGTTGTATTGGAAACTCGCTAAATCGGATGTTTGTTAAACTGCACGTCCACTGTGTATAGAAAGGGTTGAAGTCAGTGCCGCATGCGCTGTGGTCAACCTTCAGCCAAATGCAAATGTGTCTAAAATTATTTGCATTGACATACTGTATTCCTGTGTTTATATATTTAATCTATTGCTTTACTAAATAGTATTTATTTATTAAAAATGTCAATGAATGGAAACATTTTTTAACGCAGTTCATTTTCCCCGTTTCCCATTTTGGGTCGAAAATCCCCGAAAACGGGGAAAAATCCCGCAACCTGGCAATGCTGGTCTTAAGGCATATAGCAACTGTCGATAAGGTAGAGTTGTAGGTGCAGAAGTTTTGCTTATCTACGAAGTACAACCGTGGAACAGGAGGTTTTTAAGCCACTCATATCTGCTCTACGTTGGCTCACTGCAAAATGCATCTATGAAGTTCCAGGATCTCGTATTTCAGCTTTGAAAAAAAGATTACTTATGAACACTGAGCGGTCTTTGAAGAACTGGCGACGACCGACCGATCTTTCTTACTGTAACTGTTTAGTTTTTGGTCCTTGTTCTTAAAGGACAGTTTCGAATTATTATGTCATCACTTTACAACTGCCCACTTCTAGACTTAAATCCGGAGTAGGAAGTAGAGTGAAATCATTACCCAGCTTTGTGGTATAAGAAGGCAACTCTAGCTTGTTGGTATTAACACTTACTGGGTAACATACTCCATATAATATGAATGGACATCAACGTTCCGGTCCGCAGAGTATTTGATTCCATTCCGGATGGTGGCGCGCACAAATAAAAAAGGACCTCAACCAACTTCGAGTCCACAACTGGAGGCAGTTAGCTAAGGACCGGGCTAGCTGGTAGGCGTTGTTGGTTAAGGCCTTAGTCCACTCCGGACTGTAGCGCCACCCAAGTAAGTATATAGCATACTCCTTAGGATGGCATCTTAAAGCGGAAATAGATCAGTTCAGCGAAGGAATGATTAGAAGCCATGTTGTCGGGGTTTCCTGAAATTCCATTTTCTTGACTTACGATACTACGATCAGGAACGTGCGACAGGACTGGATTGTAGTCTCTTTTTTCCTAAAGATCCATAAATGGAATGTGAAGATGATTGAATGAGGAAAGGAGATCCTATAAAAGAGAATTCTTACCTCAGATAGTGATAGGAAGTCGTATACGAACATAAGTTTTCTGTTACAGTGACAGCCGGGCTTCATAGATCGATTAGTTCACTGGTGAGCGTAGGGTACTCTGCTGGAGTATGTGGAAAGGTTAAATCACTCGAAAGAAGGAGCATATAAGTAGGATCTAACGCAGTTTTCAATAATGACTTCCATTAATTATTCCTAAGGTGTTTCCCCTCAAATTCAGAAAAAACATCCATTTCACTGGATAAAGCTTATGGAAAATAAGGACTCTCCGGTAGTGTTGCCAAGTACCAGTGACTTTCGATAATGCTTCTGCTTATTTCCTACAAAGTTTTGGACCAATAAATGGGTTGCCCGACCTTAATTTGCCATAAAGGTCGCCAAGTCGTCAACCAGTTAACCTTTGTCAGCTGGGATCCAAATAAGAGTGACGCCAGAGTGCACCAAGTACGATCTTAGATTCTACAGTATATTCCAGAGCTGAAACCAAAATAGCTCTCCAGGCCTCGTGTTACCCAAATTCCATAATATCCAGATGGTGGGATGATTTATTAGACACTTTAAGGTAAATTAATTACGGCGAGTACTGTTTAATGAAACAGCAGGTTGAGTTCTAGCCTCAATACCTTTGGGAAGGACGGTATACTATGCTGCCACGATACTCCTACATCTTTGGCCAGAAATGGTGACGGATTCCAAGTGTTTTCTTTTTAGATTTAAGCTTGCTTTGTAGGTCCTTCAAAGTTTGAAGGCACTATAACCAATGGAATACAATTATCTAAAGTAGAATAATCGGACCAGTCCCTATTGAAACGTTAAGGATGACGATGGCGCGGTTGGACTACCAACACAACATAGCTTAATCAAATTCAATTTTAATTTGAAATTAAAATAAATAATTGTCTGACGACAAAATAAAGCGACGGTTATTGCATGCACCGGCATCTTAGTTAAACCACCGACTTTCCCAACCACTTACAACAACAATGCGCTCCTTAATGGGAGTAATTCTTTATCTTGTTAATGAGTTTTAATTTCGAAGTTCTGCTACTAAATTACGCCATTATCCTTTTTATTTTGTTTTGTTTTGCCAACCAACAATTCCCGGGAGTAAGGATTTGTTCTTTTATTTGTTCGCTAGTTTGCATCTTGACAACAGAAAATTGCAGTCTTTGTGCTTGTAAATAACGGTAGTGACTTAAAGGCAAGTTAGCATTAAGAAAAAATTAAAACGGAATAAAAGGAAATGGCTTTGGTGACTTGTACCAGGACGATTGCAAGTGAAGGTAAATGTTTGTTTAAACTTACGTGGGTGGTAGACAATTTGTGATTTATTTCTCTTTAACATGAGCAAGTCATGATATAATTAATGTTCATCCTTCTTCACAGGATATTGGCTAAAAAATTAAGAAAAATACGAAACTGTTTTTCATAACATGTTTACAAAAATACCCATCCCTGAGGATTTATTTTATTACGTATGACATAAGTGAATGAAGGATCTATCCACAAAGGTCAAAGGATAATGTTTCAAGTTTGTTATTTGTAGCTTTTCTGCTGGATGTTGATGAATTATGTCACTGAAATGTTTTCCAAAATACGTTTGAGTTGTTCGCAGTTCTGTGACAGGCAGTCCCTTGAGATCCCTGACATATCATATTATTTGCGATAAAATTCCGCATGTCATCTCTAGTTTGAGGGCATTTTCTTAGTATATAAATAAATAATAAAATAAGCGACTTTCTGTGGCATGGGTAGGTCCAAAAAAACAGAAGTTGGAGGGACAAACAGGTGTGAATGGCAAACAACCATTTCATCTTTTGCAGACGTCATCCATCATTTAAGTATAAGCAAAAAGCGTTTACGTTTTGTAGAGGAAAACTGAATTTAATTTCTTTTGAGTGCCTTCATTGGACCAACTGCGTCATGGTAGCCAAATGGGTTTCAAGACATTTTTACAACCACCGACTTGTTACATAATGGATGGGTTAATTTGTGTTTTCTCGTCCTTTGTACTTTATGGCGGCAATTATGCTCGCTCGTATATCATATGCTAACCCAAGATACTGAGACTGAACACTGGATTTTGAAAAAAATGAGACGCTGTCAAATGAGAGGCACGGTCTGTCATAAACCCGAATACAAAGGTTTACCATACTTCTTTATCATAGACGCTGGGTATTTAAAATCAAGCTTCAACCTTCCTAAACTTAAAGTACAGTAATATACGGATATGTAGAAGAAACTCTAAAAATCCAAATAATCTTTTTCTTATATCCGTTTTTTTGTTATATGAGAAAATCGAAAATAATAGAAAAATAAAAGCTTACTCCTTTCAATATTAATAAATTATTTATAAACAAAAAAATCCCAAATTGGCTTGAAAGTCCAGGATATCCAACAGTACGGCGAAGTATTGGGCTTTCTCGAGATGAATCGGAGCAGTTATTTTCGCATCATTTTCAATCATTTTCCCATCAGTTTACGGACATATTAGCCAGACGCGGTTCAGCCTCTGACATCTCCATTACAGAGTAATTTCACCCTTCACTAGGACTATCGAAGGGTAAAATCCTCCGACACAGTTTCTTAAAAGTCAATTCTGAATGGCAAACCATCAACAACTGTTTTATTTCGAGGAGACTTGGCCCGTTTACAACAAAAAAAGATCCCTAGACCCAATCAACTGATCACGAGTCGAAATCGCCAGAATCGTAGAAATAAGTACAGGTTACTGGCCAATCGAAGCCCATGCTCGTAGGTGCTATAGTGCTATATCGCAGCTTGTATAGTGCCCCTAAGGAGGCAAGCATTTTTAACTTTTTCTGTAAATATCCGGCCTAGCCACTAGCTAGGCACCTAACACTCGGCAGCTACTTCCTCAAATAGGTTTAAGAAGTTTCCGACATAGAACTCTGTAACGTGTAACTTCATAAGATTCCACAACTCCACAAGATGGATTTGAGCAGTACATCCCCAAAACACATAACCTATCGAATAAGTCAGTGCTAATAAAAAGGCGCGGCGCGCAAGCGCTGATTTTATATATGGCAAGATACGCCATACAGCTGTACTTATTTACATACCTAACCTACATAGCCATCGTTTGATTTATGCCAGGAACACATCTGCAGATATTCTGCCTGCAGCGCTCCGGGCATATCTGCAACCGAGACAGATGTGCAGAGTTTTTTTTTGACAATTCTTCCATTAAACCAACAAATGTCAGATGAAAACAAAATATTAGCTCTGTTCGGTAACTGGTAATTTTACATAAAATTACGTAAGACTGCCAAAAATCAAGAGAGGAGAGAGCCAAATGAGAGTGTCAAATTTTTCAAAATTTCAAAATTTCCCCTCTTCTTAAATCGTGTCAATGTATTTTCATAGTTTCATGGAGTAAATGTTACCGAAATTTGTAATTTTTATTAAAAAGGTCTACCAGCCAAATATCCAATTTTCACTTTTTTTGTTTTCCTTCGTCCAAGTTCTAGTTTAAGGTATGAACTAAAACACGTATTCTTTTTTTACTTCAGTTGATCCTGTCATGAGTTCTGGTGTCAACGCGCAAAAACCTTTTTTCCGAGGGGCCACCGGAAATGACATCACAATTGCAGAGTTTTAAATATTTTTCTACAAAAATTTCAGAAATTCTTTGTCAAATGTGTCCTATTTGGCAGTAAAAAGTTTGAATGAAATACAGTGGACGTCCAGTATAACGAATGATATAATGTTTGAGGTAATTCACTATATCGAGCGCGTTCGTTATATCGATCGATTTTTTTACTTTTTTTTTTAAAAAAAGTCATTATTAAAAAATATGTTTAGACGTTTGTATTCAATGATAAATTGAGATGATGGTCCTGCCATTTAAATTTACAAGTTTTGTAAATTACTTTGAAAAAAAAAAATAATTACCGATAAAACTTTGTTTTACTTTAAGTTGAGATTTCAACTGCACATCTTTTTCTTGAAGCCGTCTCAACGTGAACATGTCACATCATGCTTTATTTAAGCTGCAAGAATACTGATACCGTCAGCTACTTCATCTTCACTTTCAGAGTTTAGTTCAATGATATCATCGTATGCTTATTCTTATAAATTGGTTTCAGTATTGTTCCAAATTTCTAGGTCTGTGATGGTAGCACGGTGCTGAGCGAAAAAGATGCGAATTAAATTTCGAAACCTTCGGGAAAATAAAGTTAACAAGATTAAGGTACTCCGTACTCTGCATTTCCAAAACTTCGTTTCCTTGCCGTAGTAATGAAAGTGGAATTTCATCCTCCTCATCGAAATCTTCTGAGTCGGTAATCAAAATATTTCTCCAACATGTGTGAAGCATTAAACTCGTTTATTCCCTGCTCGGTCCAGGAGGATAATTGCATGAATTCTGTTAGCACAGTGCTGGTATCTGGACTTTGAACGTATAATGTCACTCAACAAGCTGTCGCGGTAATGTAGCTTTGTTAGGCGGATGGCGTTTTGGTCCATCGGTTGTATTAACGGCGTAACGTTGGATGGCATAAACATTACCCAGATTTGACCATACTCCGTTTCTTTAACAAGTTCATCTGCCGATGGGTGACTTGGAGCATTATCTAGGAGCAATGAGCCTTTTTCGGTAAGTTATTAGCTGATAAATACCGTTCCGCCAACAAAAATATTTTTAATTTTTTTAAAATTTTAAATGGAAAATGTATTGTGGTACAAAGTTGGCATGAACCACTTTCTGAAAATGGTGGCTGAAGCTTCACCGGCGTGAATATACATAAGTAGAATCTGGTAACAGTTTCCAGAAAAGCCCAGACTCATCTGCATTCAAAATTATATCCACTATGAGTCCGTTGCTTGTGATGACATCCTGTTGATCTTTTTTGAACGGCTCAACTAAATCAGTGCGTGATGATAATATCTCCCTGGATTCCTTGAGAATACGAACACCGAACCGTTTCTTAAACTTTGTGAGCCACCCATCACTAGCACAGAAGCCACTACTGTCATCACCTTACAGGTTTCGATGAATGGCACCAGCTCTCGCTTTTATTACTCCACCACTTACAGGAATGTGTTTTCCCTTTGCCAAAGAAACCATCTGTGCAATCGATTTTCCATGCTTGAAAACTCTACTTTACGCATTTTCCTTTTCCTTTAAACAGAGCCATTATTTATTATTTATACGTTCGCTATATCGGATAGCAAATCGTGGCCATCGTTCGCTATTTAGAGATGCTAATGTAAATCTGAAAAGCGAAATTCGCTATATCGGGTATTCGTTATACTGGACGTCCACTGTATTTCATTTTTTATATAAAAAAAAAAATTGCTAAAAATAAGCCATTTTTTACCCGAAGAAACCCATGTAACCCCTTAAGACGCTAGTCAGGAGCTGCCGAATAATACTAAGGGCGTTTTGCTTTATGCAGAACCAGGTTAAGCTATGTTGGGTGCCTGGTCAATCTCTTGTTTGTTTGTTGCCTATGATCTGGCAAAGAAAGTAGGGGAACTGGCGACTACGGGAGAAACTAACTGAATATTACGATACAAGATAAATAAAACGATGATGTTGAGAGTGTAGCCCTGCTCTCAATTTTTCTCAAAATCCTTTACGATTATTTTAATAAATAATTTTAAAAAAATAACTACAAAGACGTATTAATGTTCCTTATGCACTTCCGTGCAGCGGAGGTCTTTGTCTTTTTTTTTTTAATTTTTGGATATACATACTGTTTTTGGTCTTAAAAAAAGCTATGAGCGTTATAAATATATGTATGTTATGTAGTAAAACTACTCAATGTAAAACATTGTATGAACGAGTGCACACCAATGTATATGACGTATTTTCTACAGCTTTGCTGTATTTTGTAGATACCCAAACTCTTCATCCCATCAAATGTTTGGGTAGGCGAACGAATACAGAAGCACGCTTCAAAAAAACAGAAATATTAAAAAACATTTATCGTTAATACAGCCCGCGTAGATAGGTAATAGGTTAAGTGGCTATCCATCGTACTCGGTAGGATTCACTTAGTAGGTCACTAGTAGGCCACATGCGATTGGAATCATTTTAAAAGTTCAATAATTTTCCAAATTTTATAAACATATGTATATTTGTTGAGGAGATATAATATACATAACATATATATATATAAGAACGGATTACTCCCTTAGGCGGACAGAAATGCTGTTACCGTCATTGTCCGCCTAAGGGAAGCTTCACTGTTTAAAATGAACCACTTCACTTGAAAACAATAACGTGTGAAATTTCGAAGAAGTAAAAACCGCAATAATTTTCTGGACAACCCAATAAAAGTCCAGCTATCTGTCAAATTTTCCTGTCCATAATTATTTCCCATTGTTATTCTTGAATTGTGGTTACAAAACAAATAAGAAATACAAGGTGTGAATTTGGTAACATTTTGTTTAAATTCTTGCACGAAAATTTGTATAATTCTATGTTTTCAGTATTTTTGATAATTTTAATTTTAAATTTATTGAAAATCTCTTTTTTGCATTTTCCAAAATTTACCTCTCCTAAAATTTTAATTTTAGTTTTAAGCGGGACTGTGTTTCTCTGGTTTTTGGTCATTGGGGTTGAATGGAAAATCAATCAAGATAAGAAAACACTCCCGGGGACGATAACACAAAAAAAAAAAACCCAAATCAAAACGCGAATTTGTAAAAGTCGCATGGGTTGTCATTTTCTTTAAGGGCTACACAGTATGTTATGTTGTTGTTGGAACAAAAATTGTTTTTATGGCGAAATATTTCTTATGAGCATTTTGTTTTCTATGTATTAATAGATTTCGGTGTTTGGATAAAGTTTCTTATATCAGTTATTTTTTCTTATAAATGTTTTTCTTGTAACAATTTTATTTTGTATGGATTCATATAGGAAAGGACGTGTTTCTTATAAACGTTTTTTTTTTCTGTTCCATTTACTTGTTGCATTAAAGTCGACAGGTCGTATTCTTTGAGTCATCATATGTTTTCTTACAATTTCAGTCCCGCTAATAAAGACCCTCCGCCCCCACCTAAAAGCAATCAATATAACTTAGAATGCTCTAAAATGTCCTTATAGCGTAGCCTACCATCCTCCTGTAGCCAATTTCATTTCGAATATTACAAAAGTAATGATGCCACTTTCTAGAACTGACATTTAAAATAGGAATACCAGTCTACTATGACAACAATGAGCCTATTATTCCAGCATGTTATGTGAATTCTTTAGCTCATTCCCCGCTGTCATCTTTGCTATAAATTCCAACGTTCATTTTGTCACCGAGTCGAGTTGAAATTTGAAAATAATCCTCCCTTTGTGTCATTTGTCTGCGAGAAAATATTTTTCATTAAGTGTTACAGATGATGGAACATGTATTTTTTGCTTTAGAGAGCAAAAACTCCTTTGACATTGAATTTCATCAGATTATGACAGCAGCCTTATTGCCTATATCCATTCATCTTCATCTTTATCATTATCACGATGCCATGCTGATGAGGCAATCTTAATCTCAATAAGTGTTCTCAAGTTCAAGTGTTTACCCCTTTTGTTGTTCTCCTCGTCACCCTTCAGCCAGTGGATAGGCATACATACAAAGCCAAGCAAAACATCGTTGAGGTATTGTGCAATCAAATGGAAGAAAGAATGCCTCTACACGTGGCCACTTTAAGTAGAGTTTGTTTTGATTGCTTGGTTGTTCTTCTTACATCCATTTGTGGATTAAGAAAAAAGAAGAATATTAGGGTCGGGATGAGATGGAGAAAAGAGAATGAAAAACGGGAAGAAAAACCAGATTTCCAGAAATCGAAATCCAGAAGTCATTAGTGATTTGGCTCGAAGGACCAACAAAAAAAAAATCATTAAATGCAAGATGTGTGCTTAATTTTCTTTCTAAGCTTTTGCAACTAATGAGAATTTCATGCTTCATTATCTCGCGGTGGCGAATGGCTGCTTGTGAGATATTTATTTCCAAAAATTTCAGTTAATGACCTTGAGAGTCGTTGGTACATTTAATTTTCACAATAATTGGAATGCTCTGTTTTATATGTCATGCAGGATAAAAGGAGCATTTGATTGATTTGTATATCCTTTCTCAAACCCATATCTGCTCAATCTAATAAATGGTCTATCTAACGACTTACCTCCGGGGAATGGTTGAGCAAGGTCAGGTTGGAACGTCTGTGTTAACTGGTAAATTATCGTTTCCATTTTCTTTTTGCAAATCTAATCCCAATCGTTTGCCATAACCTCAAATAATCCATTACAGCCGTTAAGTGAAAAGTCCAGCGCAGTCTTAGTTCTATCAGATCCCAACGGCCCATTACCAATTGTCTATTAAATTTCCCTCCCACAAACAACAATATTGCCCTTCTCTTAGCACATCCCTTGATAACCATTCAATTAAATCCATGTCCTAAATCTTCATTATCTTACGCCACAGGGACCCAACAAAGCAACTGTTCCTACGCCTAAGGCCAAAACAAATCCATCAGCGACGCAAAGTAAAAATCCCAAAATGTGTTTATCCATCCGACACAAGGCCAGAAAAAAAATAATTCATCGCCAGCCACCAACGCAAATAGCCAAATTAACCGCAGATATAGCGAAAGCAACAGCAAAGGAAAGTCAATTTCAAGGACCATCAAGGACCATAACAGACTAATAAGCCTCCCAATCAAGACCATCTGTGTCTACTCCGACACAACAAAAAAAAACCTGGACAACAGTGATTAAAGGCTCCTCCATATCACCATCGCACAAAAGGACGAAGTTATAAAAAAAAAGCATAAAGATGAAGTGCGTTCAATTGCCCTGCAACGATGACATTAAATTCCTCCTTACTAGTCCTTGTGGGTGGGCCGAATGCTGTCGGGAATAAACCACACCTTTGCGTGACACTATTCCACCATACGCCCCAAAGTGTTGGTTTAAATAATTGACGTCATCTCCACAGGACCCACACGCAGTTGGGAATTTCCTTTATTTTTCTATCTAAATATTTGCTGAACAACGGTACTTTGGAAAGAAAAAAAAAAGGAAAAGGGAAATGTTAACCGGAAGCTGGGAACAAGAAAATTAAATTTGAAACAAAATGTTCCTTGTATGTACGTTTAAATTTTAAGGACACACAGTTTGCCGTACTCTGCGGCGTAGTCTGCTGAGGGATGTTTTTTGTTTCCTTTTTTTTGCCTGCTTTCATGTTGTTCAGTGTTGCTGGTGTTCTTTTATTAGAAAATAAAGAAAAGAAACACTTAAAGTGAACAGAAATTCATGAAAACAGGTTTGATATGAGTGCCTGATGGTATCTGTTGCGGTAAAGGAGTAATTGAAGCCTGGGATGGTAGTCAAGTGCCAATAAAATCTCACATATGAGATGAGTTTTAGTTGGAAAACTTTAAAACACAAAAACAACGGTTCTATATGCCAGCCAGGGCTTATGAAAAAATAGTTTCTAGAAAAACGCTGATTATGGGTGACTGTCTAATTTGGGTTTGATTCCTAGCCATCAAGCTCGTCCTCTCTTCTACGATGTCGATGGTAAGAATGTCTTCATAGTGCTTTGCTGTAATCGCTGTAGAGGTCCATTTTGAATCCAATCGTCGCAGGATTGTCATAGATAAGCCCAAATCCAGTGAAGATTTAAAGACCTGAATTGTTTCACGAACATTTTTAGAACGAACATGTCTCCTGTATCCACAACTTCAGGCATGACATTCATCTCGGATCAAAGAAGATTCGTCTGAATAAGGTCTGAGGGCATAAGTAAGAGTTATATGTTATATATGTACATAAAATTGCTGATATCTTAAGTATAATGTCGAAAAGCTACATTCGCAAGACACCGCCAGAACCTACAGAGAACGCGTATTCCGATCTGTCGTTACGAATCCTACCGCAATAACAGCTAGTACAGAAAACCAGTGGCAGCACCATCATAAGTTTTTGGTCCTGCTCCATCAAGGTCGATAATAAACTCACTGAGATCTTCGATTTCAAAAAAGGATTCAGACAAGGTGACGGACTGTCATGCGACTTCTTCAACATTATATTTAAAAGTAGCCAGCACACGAGGAACGATGTTTCAAAAGTCCGTTCAACTACTTGCATACGCCGCCGACATTGACATCATCACAGCAAGCTGTCACCGGTGCGTTTGCAACTTTAAAAATGGAAGCGGCTAAAATGGGTTTAGCGGTAAACGAGGGCAAGACAAAGTATATGCTGTCAACGAAAAGGGAAACTCAACATCGACGAATTGGACAGAACGTCACAATAGACAGCTAAAAATTTGAGGCAGTAAGGGACTTTGTCTACCTCGACTCTGCTATAATTCAAAAAATGACATCTCGTCGGAAATCAAACGAAGGATTCAACGCTCCGGCCCGCAGAATATTCGAAACCAATCCGGATGGTCAGCGCAGCAGGGGACGACATGTGGCTCGCACAAGTAGAAAGGGACCACAACTAACTTGGAATGCGGAACTGGACGCAGTGAGCTATGGACCGGGCTGACTGGAAGAGGTTGCTGGTTGAGCCCTTGGTCCACCCCAGACTGTAGCGCCACCTAAGTAATTTAGTATCTTAAGAGTTCAATTCGAACGCTTTTACACCGAGTCTCCACAAGAGATATTTATTTCCGACATAATGTCAGACATCATTTCAGAAATTTTTATTTTTCATTGGGTGGGCATACTTTGTCAGGACATTTCATTTGCAAATATGTCATATATGAGGAAGCAACGACGATTAATTCTTGCCGTGATGTCCTTGCAAGAACTGGAGAAAACCGAAAAATCTGGGAAAAAGGAAGACATCGTTTTTGGGTTAATCCATTTATAGCAATAGATAGTAATAGCCATTGAGGGTAACGAAAGAGCCGACGAACTTGCCAGGCGAGGATCAGCCCTTAATAGCTCACTAGCGGAAAACGTTCATATTCCTGTAGGTGCTGTTAAGGGCAATATACTCTCACGCTTCTTAAAATTAGCCGGTCTCAGGTGGACCAGTTTGACAAACTATGTCATATCCAGAAACATATGGCCAATTTACAACAGGTCTAAAACAAATGAACTGTTACTAAGAACACGCGCAGACATCGCTAGAGTAGTGGCAGTCAGTACAGGACACTGGCCAATAGGAGACCATGCAGCCAAACTAGCGATCCCTCACAACAGTTTCTGTCGTAACTGTAAAGATGAAAATGAAAGGGAATCTCTAATTCACTTTCTGTGCAAATCTCCGGCTCTGGCGAGAGCCAGCCAACGCATACTGAGCACGCTATTCTTCGAAGACCTCAAAGAGATATCTGGGAAAAGTATTAGAGAGCTGATCCTCTTCCTAAATTCCACAGGATGGATATAAATATCACAGCTTTGCTTTCTAATAAACGGGTCACCTGAGGTTGTGGTATCACAGTGGGGTTTCCCTCCATCGAAACCACCACTTCTATCTACCTACCTACCAAAAGCCCCTCCGAACCCTGGATCTGATTTCTCTAATTGTAAAGGATTTTTTAATGTCGTCTTGTTAGCTGTGGTTGATGGACACAGCAGATTTTTTTATATTGATGTTGGAGGGAACGGAGGAGCATCAAATGTAGTTATGTATATACAAAGATAGCTCATTATATGAAGCCTTAACATCTGGATCATTAAACATACCTACCCCATAACCATTAAGTGGGCAGGAAGTATGCACCCCATACTACTTTATTGGCGACGGCATCTTCGAGCTAGATGAAAGCTTATGACAAAAATGGAAGCTTAACTACATCACAAGAAGTTTATAACTACCGATTAAGTTGCGCGACGATGAGCGTTGAAATGGCATTTTGAAGATCGTTTCAGAATTTTTCATCGTCCAATCGAAGTATCTTTAGACTGCTGTGATATTCTAGCCGAAACATACTGTGTTTTACACAACTATCTTTCCCCGCGGATATCCAAAGGCCTTACAACAGAACTCGATGAAAAATGTCTTAGTACTTCGCTTCCAGAAACGTTCACACAACTCGCCCCATAAGACTGTAACGGCTACAAATTTTCTTCTAGGATTCGTGACAACATACTCAATCCACAAACACTCATTTTGTTTAAAACAATTGATTAATTCAAAAGTTTTTATTTGCGAAATTCGCCAATCAGTCATGTTTCAAGTAAATCTCCAATTGGCAGTCCTTGTCAAATTTATTTCAGGATTTATTTTCACAGAGATTTTTTTGCAAGTAGAAATTGATTCCATAAAATAAATTATTTCTAGAAATCTGCGGTCTCCATTGGAAATTTCAATTGCATGACATATTTCTTTCAATGAATTATTGCCAGTGGAGACCAATGCTTAAGTATCTCCTGTCTGTAGAAGTCTAGCCTTCAGTCTCCTATGTAATCGAAAGCTAGTAGCGATATAAATACAAGGAAGCAACCTTTTACAAGCCCAGCTATTTCAGGATAG
This sequence comes from Brachyopa scutellaris, assembly GCA_949775065.1. NCBI lineage: Eukaryota > Metazoa > Arthropoda > Insecta > Diptera > Syrphidae > Brachyopa > Brachyopa scutellaris. The sequence continues at coordinate 95,632,731 of OX459115.1, read as the reverse complement.
TTGCTCTTATTCCAAGAGTTATTGGTAGATAAACCTTGACTAATTGTCACAATAAAAAGTTGTGGTGATAAAATACAACCTTATGGAATACTTAGGCATCCTGTGTCGTCTCAGTTTATCGAACTTTTCTGTCGAATTCAGTGGTAGCCAAATTTATGTCCTTAAAATGATTAAATAGCACATTGTCAGAGAATATTATATCTGTATTCCACGGGGTTCGCTGTAGCCTCAATAAATGCTTCAAGTTTGGGACTTTTCTATATCGGGAAATTTACTAAGTCTTTTAGGCATTTTTGTTTGCAGGGTCATTTGTAATGTTCAGGCGGTCATTTGCAAAGATGAAAACGATCAAGAGAAAATCATCTCAAGATTTGATCGATATATGCTGTTAGCTACCAGTTTTCTTCTTCAACTTGTTCACGATTTGAGTTGTTTTGATTCCATCTACAGATATCGTGCTTTTGCTCCTCGCAGTACCATTAAAGTTCCCACCTCTTGCTTTATAAAAACGCGATGTTCTGACAGACTCAATACCGACCATAATCCTTTCTTATCAGGACTCCCGCGGCACATAACGGATTTCAATTTACAACGTAGATAATAATTTGATCCCAAAAAAAACAAAGCAGCCAACCTCTGATATAATGTTCCAAAGAAGAGAGTAACTACATAATGTATGTTGTCCTGCAATATATGTATGCGGATGCGCCCACTTAAAATTGCATATATAAATATCATCAGAATGGATAGTTTAAGCAACCCACTGTCCCCATGGTGTAAAAACACTCTGCACAATTTAATCCTTTAATCCAATTAGTCACCGATGTGTGCTCGAATTCATAGGAACATTATGTAGAAGGAGTAGATGCAGCTCTCTCGTACGTGGTAGCGTTGCCCTGAAAACAATTTCGATGGAATCGGGAGTTGCCCCACCCCCCCAACTCATCCTACCTGCATCACGTGTTATAAAAGCATATTCAAGGATTGATTTTCCTTTCATTGTTTTTCGCAAATTGGATGCTCACACAGAAACTTGGTAGCGGGACTGGAGGATATCAAAAATGACGACAAAACTTTGCCTTAATCTTTCGAATGCACAGATCATCTCGTGTTTGTCGTGATGATTTAGGATACAAGAACGTTCCTAACATACGGGTGTCCTTTCAGTAATAGTATTCAAGCAGTTGTGCGCTGAAAGGAGACAAACCCTAACTCTACTGCAGGAGCTGTTTATCAGATAGCGGTGCAAACTGACACGTGTCAACGCTTATGTACTCACAATTTGCATGGTTGGATTGTTACAGTATTGCGTGAAAGAGAGGGTAGTTACACTAAGATGGCTTGAATCTCAATTGTGTATGGATGAGCATGGGTTATAAGGTCAATGAATCAAGTCCTCTAAATAGAGTCTTTGCTAAGCCTGTAAGCCCTTAGAAAAAATGTAAAGGCTTTGATAGTTGCCAAAGACTTAGAACAGTGTCCAATAGTGCAGTATCCAATAACAACGCTTTTCTTCACCAGCACTGTAACTAGGTTCATTCTAACCAGTTTTGGGATTGCCGCTTAAAGGAAAACTTACATTTTCTTTTCTTCTCCTCCCTACTGTATCTTCACATTTCGCCTTCCCTGACATACTAATGTACATGTAATCCTTCTCTACACTAACCATTGCCAGTGTAATTTAGAAAGGAGCGCAACTTGTGTGACAAAAATCCCAGATGACAGCCTTTTGTAAGGATTCTCGTCTCATCTTTCTGCATATATCGTTAGCTCCTCCCTTAAATGCCACTTAATTCATTCGATGTGTGCAACAAACATCCTAGCTGCGGGAATTCCTATGCGATAGCATACCTTGGGGAATGCATTTTGTAAAGAACATTGAATTAGTCATGTATGCAAAGTAGCTCACATCCTTGCCACTTGGCTGGATCCTGGCTGCCTCGCGCAATGCTCCTACGAGGTTCCTATGAATGATTAATGATGCCGGGTTTTTCGTTATTCATTTTCTGTGAGGCATTCGCTTAGTGACGATGATATGATGTCATCGGGTATTTAGCGAAGGAAATGACTTGGAATGATAACTGACGCAAGCTGATATGAGTGTGTAGCAGAAGGACGAATGGAATAAGTAATCAGACGGTCTGAATCGGTTTTTTTCTTTTTATACAATCTGCCTCGAAGGTTGTGTTTTTTTTTCTGTATTTAGAAGTGGAGATACATTTGATTTGATTATTATCGATATCCAATATCCTTCTGTCAACAATATCCTTAGGCTCTTCAGACGACATGGCTTCAGATAAGTATGGGATACGACGAATACTTGAAAGATTCAAGAGATTGAATTTAAACAGGATAAGCGCAGCTAACGGAGTCAAAGGGATTTTCTATCCAGGCGATGGCTTACTTTGAATGTTCATAGCGGTTTTATACCTTACAACGAAGAGTCGAATTAGCTGCCTAGCAATTTAAGATACGCATATGGTGCAGGATACTTGAAGTTGCTCCACATTCGCATAAGGATAAAGCTTTATCTTTGCCCTTCGTTTTTTTTTTTTATTACTGGATCCTGCCTCAAGGCTGCGACCTTAAAGATCTATTGTATCATAGGATTCTAATTAGTCCAAGAGGCAAACCACCTTTCTGACAAAGCCTAGAATGACCTTGATTGACGCATTTTTTAACTCATAAGGTCTAAGTTCTGTACGTAGGGTACGACGACTGACCCCGAAAAGTGCAGAGGAATCACAAAGGACGTGCTCGGCTGTCTCGACCTCGTCGAAATGAGCGGAGAGGCGATTTTTTAGATACCTAATATCTATATCTAATATCTATTGTAGTTAAGAAGTTCCCTGTGGTGGGTATAAGGCTTAATTAACAGATTGGCTTGCCTTAGCCCTGGGATATTTCTCCAATGAGAGAGTCGGAGGTTATTTTTCCATTTGTCGATTAAGGTTGAGGTGGTTGCCCAGTTTCTGCCGCAAAAGCGTTCCGGGTCTGAGCATTTGGCAGTAGAGCCTGAATGAGCCAGCTCATCCGCAGTCCTATTTCCTTCAATGCCTCTGTGACCAGGTGCAGGTACCCACCAAAGTTTGACCTTATTGTTAGTAGCTATAGCTAGGGATTGGAGAGCATTGAAGTAGCACTTTACGAGTCTTGATTTCAAAGAGTGAGAGCTCAAGGGTCTGAGTGCATGTTAGCTGTCTAAAAAGACATTGATGCCTCTCTGTAGGCTAACCAAGGCACAGATTTCAATGGCTCGGACCTCAGCTTGAAATACGCTTGGGAATGATCTAAGAGCGACGGAGATTCTGGTATTGGGCCCAAAGATCCCAGCACCAATACCAAAGGTCTTTTTCGATCCATAAGTGTACCATACTAGAGATTTTGGCTTTAGGGTGGGTCCTCCGTTTGACCATATTTGTTTTGGCTTAGAGCATAGCTTAAAAGCTGGCAAAATGTTGCCTTCATTGGGCAGCACGGACAGCCATTGGATCTGACCAGTACCTATATTTTGACAATTATATAGAGGCTCATCTAGCTGGAGTTAAGAGGGATCTAACAAAAAGACTGTTTCACAACAGTCAACTTGACAACAGGGTTAAAGTCATTTGTTACGTTGCCCTAATCAGACCAATCAGTGCATATGGTCATTCGGTGTGGTTCAATGTAACACCTTTGTAAATGGAAAAGATTCGGGTGTTTGAGAGGTAGTGTCTTTGGACTTGTCTCAGATTGTTCAGAATACCGGAATCCCAGTATATAAATATAAGCCTAGCAAAGCCCCATACGATGGGGCACAACTGAACAGGATTGACAATATCCTCATTAAGGCGATTCGAAGGTATATTGCGATGGCAATGACCAGCAACAAAAGTCTTAACTTCAGGACTTACTACTCTAATGAAATGTACCATGAGAGTTCGCTCCGATTTGGCTCTATCCCACCAGAGGGTTAGTGTAAAAGTCTCCAATAGACTTGTTAGTTATTAGTCCAAATTAAACAACACTTTCTTCAAAACGTTATAAACTTCATGAACTTTATTATTGAGATCGAAACAATCGCTTTTAAAGGTAACAGTCGAATCATATTGGATACATTTGTCCGGTCTAATGAAAGGTATGGAATTGGGTGTGGTGAGAATTTATTGTTCATGGTGGGATTGATTTACATATAGTTGTTTATGAAATAAATATGGATTCTACACTATTTAGGCGGGAGAATTTGAATATGCGCCAACATTCCGGGCCCCTTGATCGGCTCTGCCATCAATTGAAGTCGTTGTCGAGAACGGCAATTTTTGTGATGGGACGTCTAAAGGTTCCATTAGCCGTCTTCAGATCGACCACTCGTACATTATTGTCATCGCCTTTGATGACTCGATCCACTCTTGCTAAGACCCACTTATAGGGTGGTAGGTTTTCATCCTGAAGGACTACCAGACTTCCTTCTTTGACATTAGGCTGCTGGTGAAACCATTTGGACCGCTCTTGAAGATTACGGATATATTCGCCCGACCATCTCTTCCAGAAGTGCTGCTTCAAAGCCGTCACCCTTTGCCACCTGTTAAGATAAGAAATCTTGTTAAAACTTACATCTGGCTCCGGAAATGAGTTAAGTGCGGTTCCAATTAAAAAATGTCCTGGAGTCAGTGCACTAACGTCAGCTGGATCTGATGAGATAGGTGTGATGGGCCTTGAATTTAAAATCCCTTCGATTTCTGCTAGTGCCGTACCCAGCTCTTCATAGGTTAGGAGCGCTCCTCCCAATGTTTTGGTCAACAATGTCTTCGCCGATTTGACCGCCGCTTCCCAGATCCCTCCGAAGTGAGGCGCGCGAGGCGGTATGAATTGGAATTGGATGCCATTGTCTGCAACGAACTCAAATATTTTTGTTTTAAAGGTTTGATTAAAAAATGTTTTTCTTAATTCGATCAATTTAGTTTTTGCGCCTACAAAATTTGTCGCATTGTCGCAATGAATTCTAAGAGGACAACCTCTTCTCCCTATTAGACGCTTGAGAGCTGCTATGAATGCATCTGCACTCAGATCGGAAACTACCTCCAAATGAACCGCTTTGGTGCAAAAGCATACAAAAACAGCAATGTAAGTTTTATAAGGTTGCTTTCCTCGAATTTTCCAAGATGTCGATATAGGCCCACAAAAATCCACCCCGCATATATTGAAAGGTCTGTTTGGAGTTAACCTATCTTTGGGCAAATTACCCATGACCTGTTGCAAAAGTCTAGGTCTATATCTTTTGCAATGAATGCATGACCTAACAACGCTTCTTGCCAGCGTTCTGCCATTCAAAATCCAGAACCGATCCCTAGTGAAATTCAACAAAGCTTGCGGTCCAGCGTGGAAATTCCGTATGTGAAGGTGCGCAACGTACAATTTTACAAAAAAGTTATCGCTGGGCAACAAAATGGGAAATTTAGCGTCGTAATTTACGTCCGAATTTCGAATACGACCTCCAACTCGCAACAATGTCTTATCATAAACCCTGTCTAAAAATGGTGACAGCTTGGCAATCCTGTTGGAAGACAGCTTCTCTTCTCTCGAGTTCACTTCCGCAATTTCAGTTTCGAAGCATTTGTGCTGAATGCACCAAACTATTGTTATTAAGGCTTCATTCAGTTCATCCGATGAAAGCGCCATGCCTTGGACGTGCCTTTGCTTCCTAAATAACTTTACAGCTCGTAGCACGTATGCAAAAACTCGGCAAATTTTTTTGTAACTGCTATATTTATAGAGACTTTCAACTAAATCCCCCTCAGTGCTGATGACACATGCGAAAACGCTCTTTTTCTTCTTTGCTTCGAGTAGTCTATTATCTACACCTGATGGATCAAACTTGGGGTTGTCAGGCCATTCTTTGATACCTTTTTTCAAAAAATCAGGACCATTGAACCAAATCGAAGAACATAGATCTTGTACTAAGCTTCCCCTTGAGATCAAATCGGCGGGGTTATTAGCCGATCTTATATGTCGCCACTGAACAGTGTTTGATGTAGATGACTGTATGTCACTTACCCTATTGGCAACATACGTTTCCCATAGATTTGACGTGGAAGTAAGCCAATACATTACAATCTCCGAGTCAACCCAGAAGTAAATGTCCGTGAATTCTATTTTTAAAGCTTCTTTGACCTTAAGCCACAATTTAACTAATAGCTGGGCACCACATAACTCCAGGCGAGGCAACGATTGTGTTTTTGTTGGTGCTACTCTCGATTTCCCAGAGATTAGTGTCACTGAAACTGCGTCGAACTCATCAACGCACCTGGCGTATAAGCAACACCCGTATGCCTTTATTGATGCATCCGAAAACCCATGTATTTGGATGCTTTTCCATTTTGGGCGAAAGATGAAACGTGGGACTCTGATGCAGCTGAGGTTTTGGAGATCCGCTACGTATTCTCTCCAACATAGGTCCAGATCGTTTGGTAACGGGGCATCCCAGTCCAATTTTTCTGCCCAAAGTGCCTTTAAAAACATTTTCGCCTTTACTACTACCGGCCCAACTAGCCCTAGCGGATCGAACAACCTACTAGAAGATGACAGCACTGTTCTTTTTGTCAGAATTGTTGATGAGAACGCATCCTTGTAGAAATACCGGAAGACATCCTCTTTGGGATTCCATTCGATTCCTAACGTCTTCGTAGTTTCATTGCCCTCAGTTTTAAGTTCCACACTCGTTGTTTGTGTGGCAGAATTTAGTTCCACATTCGAATGCCACTTGTGCAAATCGAAGTGGAATGATTTCAACAGCATGGTCACTTCGTTCTGTAATTTTCGAAGAATTTCAACTGAGCTAGCACCCGTGATTAGATCATCGACGTAAAAATCTCGCAAGATTATTTGACTTGCCACCGAATGGTCCTTGTTCCTTAGGCCAATTTCTTGTAGGCATCGAGTTGCGAGAAATGGTGCCGAAGCGGTGCCATACGTAACAGTATTCAGACAATATGTTTGCAACCTTTCTGAGGAATTATTCCTCCAGAGAATGAGTTGGAACCTACGATCGCTCTCATCGATCTGTACCTGACGATACATTTTTTGAATATCTGCTGTCAGCGCGTACTGATGACTTCGGAACCGCAGTATAATTGAGTACAATTCTTCTTGAATCGTCGGCCCTACCATCAACAAATCATTAAGTGAAACTGATGAAGACGTTTGACAAGATGCGTCAAAAACTACTCGAAGTTTAGTAGATGAACTTTCGGGGCGCAGGACGCACTGATGTGGCATGAAATAATGTGGTTCATTAAGCCGTATGCGTTCTATTAACGACATATGCCCTAACTCCAAATATTCATTAATGAACTTTGTGTACTCCATTTTCAGCTCGGGGTTCTTTGACAACCTCCGCTCAAGCGAGTAAAATCGTTTCTTGGCTATCTCTAAGGAGTTTCCTAACTGCATAGAACTATCTTTAAAAGGTAGTCTGACTTCGAATCGACCGCCTGCGATACCTTTTAAGTTTCGAATAAAATGTTCCTCACACCTGACCTGCTCTACAGTTCGAATAATTTTATTCGGAATTTCTTCCATATTCCAAAATCTCTCTACCAACCGTTCAAGATTCGACTCCGACGTGTTCGAAACCGCTGCTACCATGTTGCAAGACTTGTGTCTTTGTTTACTCTTCGTATATGCTCCCGACACAATCCAACCGAATGCTGTTTTATGCAGCGTGGGCAAATTAGAGCCTAGCGTAATCCTTCCATTTCTTAGCTGGTCGAAGAATACGTCTGCACCTAACAACATATCGATCGCTTGGGGCTTATAGAACAATGGATCGGCTAACTCTATGTCATTAGGAATATTCCAAGTGCCCATTTGCATTTCGCGTTGAGGTTGACATTCCGTTATGGAACGAGTTATCCAAAACTCAATCCTTTTCTCGTACGCACCGAACCGCGACTGCACGGCCGTAGCTGTCTGATATCTAATGTTGGTGCCAATTTGTCCAACACCACTTATGTTTATTGGCCTGCAAATGGATTTGAGTTTGAGAGTGTTTGCAAAAGCTTGGGACATTAAATTTATTTGCGAGCCTGAATCGAGGAGTGCTCGAGCTGGTACGAAGTCACCTGCTTTATTCCTTACATTTACTACCACTGTTGCTAAAACCACGAGCAAATCCACCTCTTCATCTGCCGAGCACAAAGTCAGTGTTCGTGGAGCTTCGTCTGATCCAGATGGTTGTGGAACTTCATCCTGAGGTGGGTTTACATACCTATGTAAAAGCTGGTGATGTGGATCTGAGCAGACCTTGCATCGTGGGGAACTGCAAGTACTCACTTCATGGCCTTTATTGAGACAGTTGATACACAATGCTAAGCGCTTTGCCTGCCTATAACGCTCATATATTTGCAACTGTTTAAATATATTGCAATCAACAATGGCATGATTTCGGCCGTTGCAAAAATGACACAAAGTCCTAGTTGCAGAAAACAAATGGTGAGTTGGCTTTGGATTCACCAGTTTTGATGGCGAATACTCAATTTTTTCTCTATGAGAACTCTTGGACTCCCTACTTTCTAAGAACTGACACCGTTTGTTTAGTAACTCTGAACAAGATTCCCACGATGGCAACTTCGAGTAATTCAAAGACTCACTCCATTTTGTACTAGTTTCTTCGTCCACCTTGGACATTACAAAATGAATAACGATTGCATGGCAAATTTCTTTATGAGTGCCCAACGATGCAAGCGAATCCAACAGAGCCGAAACATTATCAACAATACTTCTTAGTTGAACCGCAGAAACACCTTTCATTTTTGGAAGTTCGAATAAATTAGAAATATATTCCAAGAAAATTAAGCACTTATTGTCGTATCTATCTTCAAGCCGCTTAACTGCTTTTGGATAATTTTCCTCCGTTATTTGGAAGGCCTTTATCGTACCGAGCGCTTGTTCACTCAAGCATGAAACTAAATGGTTGAATTTTTCAATCCCTGATAATGAATTGTCATTGTGGACAAGAGTCTTATACGAGCCAATAAAGTTTTTCCATTCTGCATACTTTCCCGAAAACCTTGGCAGTTTGAGCTGAAGCAAGCGAGATGTAGAAGTAGAAGTGAGAGCAAATGACGTATCTGCAATACTGGGTCGTCGAACATTCCCCATAAGCGAAAGAATCTTTGTTTTGGTGCTAATATATAGATCCTCTATATCACTTCGACCACTATCCGATGGGCATAACTCCTCTATTCTATTCTGATATGTGAGAGCCTGCTTAAAGTATGATTCAACTATTCCTAACCGGCATTCCAACTCGGCGACTTCTAAAGTATTCGTTTTGTTTTCAACCAAATTCTTTATTCGCGTTATACTTCCCTTAGTGGAAGCTCTATTCAATTTAAGAGTGTCGAGCGATTTGTCGCTGGTCGTGGGAGCTGCAGAACCAGGATCTACAGACATATTTTCTGTGCTATGGATTTACACCTCTCTCAAGCGACAAATTTGTGGTCTCAGCGTGTGAGAGTTGAACGATTGAAGTTTAGAGCAAATCTCTATTTGAAACAATCGGCAAAATGCTGAATTGAATTTCGACTATGTTTGTATCCCCCTTTTTTTTTTTTTTTATGCACGCTCTGCGATCTGAGCACCGATTATGCTTGATGTGACAGAGAATCCACTTGACGCGTTGATTGTGTAACAGCTGACAGGTGGAAAGCTGTTTCCACCGATCAATTCTTCAGCAACGAAAAGCAACAACAATGCTTACGCAGCGGCGACGAGAAGATTGCGTAACAGCCGAAGGCGAAAAGCTGTTTCCACCGATTGATTCCTCAGCTACGAAAAGCAACAACAATGCTTGTGAAGAGGCGACGAGAGGATTGCGTAACAGCTGAAGGCGAAAAGCTGTTTCCACCGATCAATTCCTCAGCAACGAAAAGCAACAACAACGCTTACGAAGAGACGACGAGAATAAAAGCTTTACCCCGAATTGGCGATCACCCCACTGATGACGATGCGTACCGATGATGATCGATGCTGATCGATGCAAAGCGCGAATTTCCGATAAAAGACTTATCTGCTGGTGAAAGTAAGCGAAATGCAGGAATTGAAATTGGATGAGATTTTTCCTAATCGACTGGAGGTTAGACAGGTTGCTTCGATGCGACAACTCGAACTTATTTAATTCTTGAAGTTACGTTCGATATATGAATTAGCACCCAAATATACAGCTAAAACTATTTATTCTGCTGGAGTTAAGCAAAGTACCTACGTACTTGTACTGTGACTTGACTGGATAGTGCAATTAGCGAAAAGTTTAGAGTACGTTTGCGACAGAGGACATAAGGTCAAGCGACTTGCCTACATACGTTGTGTATACATATATTTCAGTATTTAATTATGATTTCAATATACGAAAGATGAGCGATACAGACTCACCCAGTTTCTATATTTTTTCCTTTTTGTGGATGTTTCTTTCTTCTCGTATGTTGCTGTTGATCGCGAACCCGAACACGTTTCACCACTGCACTGTATTAAAAGTTTATTGTTAATTTAATAGTTTTAATGAATTTCACTGGGACACTATAGTCCTGTCACGGTCGCCATGTAAAAGTCTCCAATAGACTTGTTAGTTATTAGTCCAAATTAAACAACACTTTCTTCAAAACGTTATAAACTTCATGAACTTTATTATTGAGATCGAAACAATCGCTTTTAAAGGTAACAGTCGAATCATATTGGATACATTTGTCCGGTCTAATGAAAGGTATGGAATTGGGTGTGGTGAGAATTTATTGTTCATGGTGGGATTGATTTACATATAGTTGTTTATGAAATAAATATGGATTCTACACTATTTAGGCGGGAGAATTTGAATATGCGCCAACAGTTAGTTAAAAAAAAGTTATGGTATACCGGTATTTGACCACCTCTATACGAGATTAGTGGCGAGGTTCGACGCCAATGATCATGAGCTTCTTCGTTTCAGTACCCCAATTGCGGATCGGGACATTTCTGAAAAGGCAATATGCTGAAGTTTGGTGGCTTTGTGATGAGGACAGGGTTAAAACCGCACTCTTCCTGACCAGTGCGTTACTTCTATAACATTCTAGTTTTTAAATTAGGTAAGTTATGTAGGCTAAGTTAAGCTAAGAGGTTTAGGCCGGGCCCGCTTTTACGAATCTTCTCCGAGAGATGATCGCCGCTAAGGCCTCGCTCAACTAGGCAACTAGTGCTTACCACCCTGATTACAGTTCTTCTTTCTTTCTTTATGTGGCGCTACAGTTCGGGGTGAACCAGGGCCTACTTCTCGCAACCATTTGTGTATGTGTGTTATATTTTTGCATGAATGTAAGGCAGCTATAGTTTTTTGCCGACTCCGAATGGCGAGTTGAGAAGCTACTCTTTGAATGCTTGTGAGACATTCGAAAGAGCTGGCACCCTGAAAACACTTTTAGGTATTTGCTGGGATTGAACCCGGACAGCATTGCGTAGCAGTCTAACGCACTTACCACTACACCACGGTGCTCATGTGAAAGCTGATTAAAGTTAGTTTAGGTTACGTAGCTAAGGGTAGGCTACATTTTTAAGGATTTAAGAAAAAAGACAACAATAAAAAAAATTGAATTTGGAACCCGAATTTCCAAAGTTTTCTTTGACTGCTATTGTTTGATTAGCGTTGTCGTATTATAGTTGGGTTAAGGACGATAGGCAATGGTTTGCAACGAAAGCTTTAAGCCTAGAGTACAGGGCAAGTAAACTAGATTAAGACATTTTGGTCAGTTTTTAATTAGATTTAAAGATTTTAGCAAAAGATATAAAAATGTTTATAAAAAGTAAAACAGGGACTAATTTATGTCATTGAGCTTCATTTTGTTCTTCTTATTGGTCTTCTGTGAAAAATTGGTGTATTCTCTTAGTTCCTTTCCTGGGATAACTTTCGTTTGATTTCTAATTTTAAGCATTGATCGTCAGGCTTCCGTAATACTGTCAAACTGTTCACAGAAGATAGCCGTAAATTGTATTAATTTTCCTTTTATCTAAAAGACAGTAAACATTTCCTAAATTAACTCCTAAATTAGCTTCCTTATAATCCTACACTTATATTTATGTTTCCAAAATAGTGGTTTATAAATACTTTGACGACCGACCCTTCAACCAGAATAACAGAACGCCTACGGACGATAGGACTCTCTTCCTCCTATCCTCCAAACACTTTGCTGTATCTGCGTATCCTTGAGTACCTACATGAAAAACACATTTCCGTGGCACATAAAATGTAATCAGGTACGCAACGCAATACCAAAAAACCAATTAAAAACATAAAAGCATCCATTCCACACACATACACAGAAACAGATCTCTCTTTCAATGACATGCTGTTCCAAAAGAAATGGCAAATTTCCGTTTAATTCAATTTCTATGGATTGCCTTTTCCGACTGTTTCTTGAGAAATCATTATAAAAGTTCTCAAAAAAAAAAAAAAATAAAAATATCCTTCCTTAGGTAAACATGTAAGGATCACGAAAAATAATTGTCTTTATTTACCCAGACACATACCTACATATGCTACCAAAAGATATTTATAATAAATCCCACCAAGCAAGATGGGGTTAATCCACACCATTTAAAGGACCTCCATAAAGCTGTAGCAAGTGCTTAATGACAAATTATCATTATTCAGCAGATTAGTGAGGAAAATTATACAACACTTCGTCATAATATGTAAGTCCTCATTAACATTCAGCAGAAGGCAATAACTGTTCACAGTGATAATTACGATTTATGCAAAAAAAAGCGATATGAAAAAAAATGTCCTTGATCTTTTTTTTTTTGTACATTTTGTCTGGCAGAAGTAAATGGGTGGGTGATTACTCCTAATAACATGCAATGCTATTAAATGAAATTTTATTTAAGGACATTTGCGCATCCTGTCAGCCTAACCAAACAAACAATAGTACGAGTTAAGTTTAATGTGTTGTAAGATCTAGACAAAAAAAGTACATTATGCTTTTTTGGATAAATCTCTGAGTGCATATTATTTTTTTATTCACTGTCTGACAGGATAATTCAATCATTATGCCGGCATAGTGGATGAAATTATTTCAATCTGAATGCGAGTATTTTAAGTTGAATGGCAAAACGCAATTAACTCGCGTCACACATTGTGCGTAATAATTCAATTTTTCCATAGCTGTTATAATATTTCAGTTGAATCTGGCTTAATGAGGTTAGTCTCTTACGCGTATTATCCTTGGCGGACATATTGTGTATATTTCAGTTAGATTTGAAAGTAAGCGAGTCATATTCAAAATGGAGGATCATTATTATTGAAAGGTGCCTTAAGGTCTGTTCTGCCACCTACAAGTCCTAGACGAAGGAACATCCCTTTCGTAATTTTTCTGGTTAGAGAGAGAGAGCTTGGCTCACACCCAGCTCAGCTAAGAATTGGTCAGAGCACCTCAGCCAGACTAATTTCCCTGAGAAGTTGCAGTAGGAGATTGGGTGCTCTACTGTAAGTTGGTATTTGCGCAAGCACCTGAACCTTTTCTAGGTAAATGCCCCACATTCCACCAGTATGTGTACTCTGGAGTTTCACTGGATTCATTGCAAAATCTTATAGGCCTAGCTTCCTGAGATATCTCTTGAGTTTACAATGTCCCGAAAGGAACGCAATCAGGATGCGGAAATCGCTTTCATCAAGTCCATTAACCAAAAGTTTCTTCGCCTGTCTAGGACCCTGAACATAGTCGGGCTTGTCTTCTCCAATGATCGAAGCTCCTCTTTTATGATATGCTCCACTATGCCACAGAAGGTTTCAGGACCTACGAAGGGTGTAGCAGTTCCTTTCCTGGCAAGTTTATCCACCTCTTTGCATCTACAGATATCCTGGTGTCCAGCAGATGGTGATGTTCTTTCCTTCGCCCAGTCTATTAAGTGTATCTAAGTATTACCAGGTAATCTTAATATTATGAGCTGAGCTGCAATAGTCTTGATAGCAGCTTGTCTATCTGACATTATTGCTATGCACATTGCACATCTGTCAAGAGCGCAGATTTCAGTTTGGAAGATGCTGGTTTAGCTGCCCATCGGTTCGAATAGTTTGGTACCGTGTCCAAACACTCCTGCACCCTTTCCTTCCCCAGTTTTTGAACTATCCATGTACCATTTAATAGAATGAAGACTCAACGTGTAGATTCTAAAGAGAGAGAGAGAGAGAGAGAGTTTAATTTGAAAGTTTTTCATCCAGTTGAATTTTCTAATCCCATCGTATCTAGAAAAGGTCAGAAGAAGAAGAAAGTAAAATGTGTCCCCACGGATAGTCAAGCAGGTATAAAAGCACTAGGCTTAAACCTGGTTGACTTCAAATCAGTCCTGAACTGCTCTTTAAATACTCTTTAAAACTAAAACTAAAAAGGGACATGAAGGTATTGATGGAAACGAAAAAGCCGATGAACTGGCTAAAAAAGGCCGTTCTGAAATTTTCCGAACTCAGCTATAAACTTAAAAATCAAAAGTTGGGAAAACAAAATGCTGGGTCTCCCATTGGGAAAATATCCAGGGTATTCGTCAGGCTAAAGAGCCACTAAACCCTTCCCTAATAAGTCCATAAAATACATACATATGTTACATGCGACATGCCCCTCAGCTGGAATGATATCAAGAGATTAGTGGGATTTCTGACAGAGGGCATTAACGTCTTCGATACCACCGAAACAATATAGGTGTCATTCAGGAAACGGAATGTCGTCTCTGCATGGAAGACGACGAAACTGTGGAACATACTCTATGTGACTGCATGGCCCTATGTGACCTTAAGAGACAATATTTCCACAGAGAAATCCTATCTCTCGGGGAGATTCTAAAAGTCTCCATCAGATAGATCCCCAATTTCATCAATAAAATTGAACTTCTTCTGGTTCCCTAAATTTACTTTCCGGTACAAAAGATCTTTTAGGTCGCAGTGAACTTCGCAACTGGCGAGTGAGAATCTTAAAAAATATGACAGTAATGACAGCCCCCACTTGAATAATATTGTGGCCAACCGTTCCAGACGTTTTGGTATATTTATAGTACTCAGCAATTTGATGTCGAATTTTATTTCTTCTTATTTTCTCTTTAAAAACCCTTCCTGCCAGAAAGCCAAAATGATTGAGAGACTAACAACTAAAGGTAGACAATTGAAGTCACATATTTTAAAGAATTTAAAAAAACAAGGACAGAGTGACTCCTTAGCCTTAAATGAACCTCTTTCAATAGGCAAGACAACACTTTTGTGGAACTTAGGTGGGTGGCTGTAGCGTAGTCGTAGTGGTAGCAGTAGTCGCTTGTCATGACCGATGCGATGATGGTTCAAAACCAGATGTAGCTGAAATATTTATTTCTCACGAAAAAGAAATAAGTTGATAAGTTTCACAAGTTAATGTCTAAGCTGCTGCGAAGGCATAACACTGGCAGTAGAATGGTGGTATGGCTGAAGAAATTGATCGCACAAACAATAATAAGAAACATCTGGAAAAAACTTCGGTGAATCATAAGCAAGGGCAAAACTTTCAGTATTACACAACTCTCCAGTTATCCTGGACACCAACCATAGTGTTAGTTGAAGCCTTACATCTGGATTTCCTATCACTACGCCGATCTGTCTGTCTCTCGTTCTTGTTCTTCATATGCTCGCGCTGTGTGTCCACTTCAGCGTGTGTGAATTATAAAAATAAAAAAATCACAAGTTAGCAGAGTTCAAAACCAGCTTTTTGTTGGTTGTTGAAACTGGAGTAGATACCTTCCTCAAAGCAACAACTCATGGCTTCATTTCATTGACATGTTTGGGATTTGAGACAGTATCTTTCTGTAGGCTTACTTTTTATTGCATCGTTTATAAAAAAGCCTTTTACCCCAAGGACTTGGTTATTTATGCCAAGGATTAAGGACATAACAAACTACAAATAAAAGCGGATAAGATGGCGACTTATCACATGTGGGTTATGTTCATTAATTACATAACCTTACGTAAGTCCTAATCCAAAAAAAAAGCCATTAAATACCGAAGGATAAAATGCTTTCACTTTGGGCATTGTTTTGTGGGATTTCTTGATAAACACCGTTATAAACATACATACATACATTTGACGGTAGATAATATTGAGACCCAGGGATCAATGCCAGACTAATGTCGCTCGGCGGCTAATGATGGAGAAAATTTCCCAAATTTTCAACTACGAAAGTCTGTTTTTCTATACACAAGGGAATAACCCTTTTCGAGTTAAACTTTATATGTATAGGTAGATGTTCAACTGATGAAATACAACACAAGACAAAAACATCAGAGTTGTTATTGCTCTCCTTATCCTCATTGAGATTGTTTATGGACATTTTTTTTTTTGCAGGGTACTTAACTTATACACGGTACAACAGCCACATTCTGCGGCCTTGGACTACTCTACTCTGAATATACTTACATATGTACATATGTATACATATGGAGTGATATTTTTCCCAGTGGAGTGCATCATTATTCCAGGTTGAATATTAATTCTGTTCGTAGACACTTTTTTTCGACAAAAAGTGTCCTCGTATTTAAAGTGCAGAAAATTGCGTGTTTTATTCAGCTGTCAGTTGGTGATTGGTGAACTGGTGGAGTCCCAAGTGCAAGACGCGAAACATTAATTTGCTTTTTCAGAATTAAAAAAAAACATATCGGCAGAAATGGGTTAACATTGTTTTCCTTCTACTGCCAACCTTATTCTTTACCATATCCGAAGGCTACGCGATGAAATTTTTGAAAAGCCAGGACAGTGGATTTCACTTTTTTTTAAATGGCTAAGAGCAGCCTTTCTACTGTTGGCTCACTCAATTAAATGGCGAACCAGTAGTTGCAGCTGATAGTACTGAAAATATGTTGAAATTTAACACTCTCAGAACAGTGGCGGCCACAGTCATCAGATTTTCTAAATTTCAAGTTTGTCCTTTTTTTTATAAAAAATTGTATGTATTATGCTCTAAAGACTAATAAATTGAAAGGCAAAGCTCTACAGCAATGCAGCATGTAATTTTTTTTTTTACAAAATTCCAAACCATCATCAAAGCCAGCTGAAAAATATGTTTCTGACATACCCTATCGTGTCAATCAGTTCCTTGGCAAGCAAAAATAAAAGAAAATCAGAAGGCAATGGTAGGTGTGACAGAGATTGAAAGGAAAAGATTAGCTTGCGACTACAAGGACACTTTATAGGATAAACGGGTCGATAGTAAATCTGGACCTTTTTTCTTTATTCAAGAAAGTAAATCACTGAGCGTGGTGTGGGGTAATTGTTTTTTTTTTTTGTTGTTTGTTTTTTGTTCAAGAGATTGGTCCTTAAGAGCTGGCCATACGAGATTACAAAATAAATAAAAACGTTGTGACATCTTAGTTCGCATTCTACAGGAGAAAAAATTCATAAGCGCGCTACAAGTCCTTTTTTAATTCTAACGTGCCTATATGTACATACATATATAGGTACTGGACTTCCAAAAGAGGAGACAATACTCTGGAATTCCGGGTTGGATTTGTATAAGCTATTACTTTCCGGATAAGATTCGTAGCTACACTTTAAAACATCTGTCAAATTTGACATAATCTGCTTTAGAATTGCAGTAACAGTTATAGTCATCAACTTAGAGTAGATGAAGTTCTAGTTCGACTACCAGAACCGCCAGCAGTATTTGAGCATCTAGAGCTGCTAAATAAGAAATCTGCTTCAATGTTTGTATTGCTAGAATTAATTCGTTAATTAAGAACATTTTCTGCGGGCCCGGCCTAATTGAATCTTGACAGAAAGAAAAAATTAGCAAATCAATTTAAAATAAAAAAAACGCAACAACGCCACTAGGGATGAGCGATTTTGGCAAAACATCGATATTGATGCATCGTCAAGTCAAGCAAGTCAAGTTATGTTTATGAGTTGACAACTTCGATATCATCAGTATTTAGTTCGCTAGTGCAATTGAAGTTTTTCAGCCTGATGTGTGCTGTCGGATACTGCGGGTTACAAATGTGCATCGGTTGGGTTTTAGATGCATTTATAACTAGTCCTTTGTCGTGAAACGATTTACCAACTTTTTCAATTTCCTTTTGCATTCTTACTGTCATATGTTCCAGCGACCTATGACAGACAACGGTTGCGGTGTCATCTGCGAATGTTTTTCCCTTTTGAAATGACTTAATATTTTGTACTTCTCAATTAAACTCCAAATTCGGTCAATGAAATGTTCCCAGACACCTAAAAAATGAAGCTGATAGCTGACAGGACGATAGCAAAATCGACAATTGAGCACCGATGATGGCATCGTACACCCTTTACCTTAAGGACAACATATAGAAACGCGAACCAAAGTCTTGAGACAGCTACCGCCCAATATCCCTTCTTTCAGTACTGTCCAAATTATTCGAGAAAATAAAAGGGAACAGGCTTAAATGGACTCAAGAAAGGCATCTCAATAGCGGTCAACACGGCTTCAGACCAGGAAGAGGCACCCACACTTTGCTTCACATAATAGTGCAAGCAGAATTAGCCTTACGTCACCACTCTGCTCTTTTGTCCATGGATTTGGATGAAGCGTTTGAAAGGGTAACTACATATATAGTGATCAATCAACTAAAAGACTGGGGAATCAACAACAACTAATCCAGGTATTTTTTTCTTTTATGTCAAATAGAACAGTCATTGTCAAAATAAATGGACACATTTCAACTGTTACTTACTTACTTACTTACTTAATTGGCGCTACATCTCGAGGTGAACCGGGGCCTGCTTCTCGCAACCATTTGTGTGTGCGTGTTATATTTCTGCACGAATGGAAAGGACCTAAAGTTTTTTGCCAACTCCGAATAGCGAGTTGAGAAGCTCAATCGTGACAAATGATACTCTTTGATGCTTGTCAGACATTCGAAAGAGGTGGCACCGTGAAAAAACTCTTTTAGGTGTTAGACCCGGCCAGGAGTTGAACCCGGGCAGCACCACGGTCACGGCGACCACTTCAACTGTTACTGCCATTCAAAATGGAATACCGCAAGGTTCACCAATCTCTACGGTGCTATATTATAACGCATAGTTCAATCAGAGCTTGTACAGACAAAAACCATACTTACCTATGCCGACAACATTCTCATCTTAGCATCTGGAAAACAAGATAAAGTCAGAGATACTACAGATTCTACAGTTTGAAAAGCACTCAAATGGTGACAGGAATCCGGGGCAAATAAATGCCAATAAATAAAATGGATGCATTACATATTTGCAGAAAGCGTAATTGTCCAAATAATGCTATAAATATTGGGCTTACAAACATTCCGCTTCTAAACAATGCTAAAATTCTAGGACTGGTCTGTACAATTTCGCAACATCAAACCTTCGAGGATAAGCATACCAGAAATGCACAATTATGATAACCAAACTCCCAGGCACACCAAATGAAGTTTTTAAGAAACAGTTTGCTGAAATCATAGAAACTGGCAAATTTGGTGGCGTTCTATACACGGACGCTTCATATAAAGATGGAGAAACCGGATACTACGTTTTTAGGTTTGACAGTACTAACAACAAAATTATATTACAACAACTTACCACCCCTTATCAAAATACGTATACTGGAGAAGTAATGGCACTAGTAGAAGCGTTTAAATATGCCATTAGTTCACCTGACAAAACAGCTTTCTGCAGTGACTCTCTAAGCGCAATTCTGGTTATTAAAAACAACAAAAGCAATATTCCAATCATCCAAGCCTTAAGAGCTTATCTCTGTTCAGAATATCTACGTTTGCATTTAATATGGTCACCAGGACATGTAGGAATTCCAGGCAATGAAAAAGCAGGCGCTGGTGCACGTCCAGCAACGCGAATGCCTCTAGAATACAAAATACCACCATTTGCAACTTCGATTTGGACTCAATCTTCTAGGCTTATTCTGAGAACGCACAAACTTGATTTATCACCTATAACCTATAATAAAGACTTAAACCGATCGCAAGCAGTACAGATTTCACGAATGGGAGAGTTTAACAAATCGTATATTTTTAACAAAGAAGACCCGCCATCATGCAACCTTTGCAGAGAACTCGTAACAGTTGAACATATGTTAACAAAGGAACACTTCAGGGGAAATGTCGCCAGTCTCGAAGAATTATTAGATCCTTCAGTATATTCCAGTAATTCAAAATTATTTCCCCTACCAGCAGAGTAGAGGTGGAGAAATATTGATAGTCAGTGCCATCGATAGTTCCCGATAGTTGGCCTTTCACTATCGATAGTTATCGATATATATCGATAGTTTTTTCCTCTTAAGGGTAAACATAAAAAAAATTTAATGTACCATAATAAATAAACTTTTCTCATCGAGAGAGATTAGATTCCACGTCTTAAAGAAAGCCAGTACAGCTTTTAAGGTTCAGACATCATAAAAAGCATACCTACCTACGTATCGACAGAGATAATTGACTCCTATTTCTACGTTGCTGACTCATAAAACGGGGAGTCCCCTTTTTAAATTAAGAGAAAGACAAATAATAATGCCCCTATTCCTACGCTACTGACTCATAAAACGGGGAATCCCCTTTTTAAGTTAAAGCCATTTTGACAGTTGGCTTATTAGATAGGGTTTTTCTGTGAAACTTTAAATATACTCCGTTCGATAGGTATCGACCATTTAAAGAACTTTTTGAAATTCTATACTTAAATGGCTTTCGAAAATAATAGATAGTGGCCAAAAAGTATCGATTGTTTTCGATAGTGGAAACTATCGATAGTTCTCCACCTCTATAGCAAAGCATAAAGTTAAAATTTCAAAAATTGTAATCTTATGTAATAAAATAAAAAATCCATTCGAACTAAACATATACATATATACATTATGTATATGTACATACAACACATTTGAAATATTAATATGTAGATTAGCCTATAAAACATGCATTATTTGTAACCGCCATATGTGCATAGTATACCCCGGCGTGATATCCCGGACGATGTAAATTTATTAATATTGTAACCTTTGAAAATAAAAAAAAAATAAAATAAAAACATATAGAAACTCTTCGCCAAAGTAGAGGAATTTTTTTTTAACTCCCCCAAGTTGGTGTGTTCATGACCAACATGAACAAGGTAATGAAGGAACTCCTGCATAGCTTCAAGGACCTACGGTGAATCAATGGAACGTGAGGGCATATGTGCACCACGATATCGATATGGAAAGAGTGTGCCCGTCTTTATGCTCTACAAAAGTACCTACCTTCGTTGTATCGTAGCAGTCAGAACACCATGTTCGTCCTGTCCGCAAATGTCAGCCAGGAGAATAAATTGGACATGGTGCTTGCTCAGAATTCCAAATTAGCTGTAGGTTGGGTTTGCAATTTGTTTATTGGGCTGCATGGTGCTATATTAATTGGAATGATTTCTGGTGCGATATCGGTCCTTGGATATCGATTCGTGACGATTAAGTACTCTGATTTTGAATAATGGTACACTAGACGGTTCCACAAAGAATTTTCAGTGTATAATCTTACATTCGGCACGGCTTTCCCAACTGTAAGGACACAGCGAAATTTTCGCAGTAGTCATTTGAACTTCGTAAACAACTTGAAATGCTTCTTTCCATTAGATAATGATTCTTCTCGAAAACGAGCAATGAGTCTTACTTGCGTGAGCATAATACCACGCCTACTTTGTTGGAACTTTTTCAAATGTGCTCTATTACTTTCGGTCTAAGTCAATCTTCCGTCAGAATCAATGTACCAAGGTCAATGTGTCAATAATCAAAGTTTGTACTTGTATTCTGGACTCGATACTTTCATTCTTGACGTTGAAAAAATGAGGACAATACTTTCAGTGAAATTCTGTAAAAATTTAAATTTTCTTCTATATAAAATTAAGTTGTTCAAAGTGTTCCAATTAAAATTCACTAATTTTGTATCTTTCCCCGTTATTTTCTTTACAGATACTCGTATATACGAACAGCTGTGCATGAAAGGAAACATCTTTCACCCAGAACAACGCTATCAGCAAACAGAATTGACACTTCTAAAAGATAAGGAAAATCCAAGCACACCCTAAAGCCACGGCTTATTGAATCTGTTTCGGAAGCTAACTACCCCAGCTTTGTTTCTTAAAAAAGTGAAAAAAGTGACCACAAAGTCAAGTGACAGCTGAAAAAATACAACGATCTCATCTAAACTGACAGCAATGACGTCGATAAGTATGTTAGAATCACCACCCATATCAACGTCGTAATACTTAACCTATCCAACAATTTGTAGCCAGCATCTAGTACAATGTGATCAACCTACTTTGTATGTCTTCCAAATCGTAGAAATTCACTCAAATACAAATAAACCGTCTTTAATACATCGATAATGTCAAGTCATAGCCAATCAACGAATGATAGCACACGAATGGAACAGTCCTTGCAAATGCCAGCTAGTAGTGCTGCTATAACAATACAAAAATCTACTACTTTTACCCCGTATACGAGGAGTTTGACAATGACACCACACTCCCTACTGTCAAATGAGTACTTCCCCATGGGGAACTCAACTGTTGTACAAAATGTATCTTCAATTCTAATGCGAACAACAACGACAATGATAGAACAAACACCACCACCATCACCATCACCAGTACAACAGTTAATCTGGCGAAACTTCACCGATGACAGACTTTTTACGCAGTTCGAAACTGTCAACGGTTCATTTATGACAAATCAGAGCGCCAACTTAAGTGTGACAGCTGGCGTAGACGACATTGAGGTATCAACAACCGGCGAGTATGTCTTCGATCGGACAGATGTACGAGTGATATTTATAACGTTATATACATTGGTGTTTTGTTGCTGTTTCTTTGGTGAGTAAAAGAAAAAAATACAAAAAGTTTTATAACGAATGTGATTGGTTTTCTGGGAATTCCAATGGAAAAAAGTTTATACCCTTAAAACTCGAGGTTAGGCAGGAAAATATATTGCTTAACCGTTAGCGGTTTTCTGTGAAAATAATTACATTCTTGAGTTTCAAATTCCATGGAAGTTGGGGTGGTTTTATCCATTAAGTGTGAAAGTTCTACGAACCATTAAAATTTCTTGACAGTTGGGGAAGACGTTGATATCGTTTGACAATTTCAGTTGCTTTTCTAATATGATACCTTATGAACATACCCGTGGTCTGGGAATTATTTTGACATAGGATGGCGTTGTAATCTCGATAAGATTTGAATCTTCTGCAATAAGTTAGTTTCTGCAGGTACGTATATTGATGCACTAAGATACAAACCTGAGTTTAAAAACCTTTTGATCATGACCTTCAATTTTTGTTAGTGCCTCAACCGACAAGGACCTGATAGAATAATTTAAAAAAAAAAGTGAATTAGAAGAGTTTATCCACTGTCACTGGCTAAAGCTACAAGCAGACGATATGCAAAAGTCGCATATATATGCGAGTCTGACGTAATTTTTGCGTCATCATATGCGATTAATGCTCGCATATCGTCTGAACACCAATTTAGGACAGCCCGCATATGCTCGCAAAGCATATGCGGGCGATAGGCGACACCCAGATCGCAAACCAATTTGCGACTTTTCCGCATATCGTGTGAACACTTTCGCATATCATTTGTGACAATTTGCGAGCATATGCGATCATTTGCAAGCGTCGCAACCATATGCGACCGGACGAAAACCTTACATTGCATATGACCGCATATTTGCGAACAAATCCGAGATCTCAAAAGTTTGAAAATTTAGTTTGGGGTGTGTGTAGGGTAGGTACTTTTTTTTATTTTTATCTTACATTTTGCTTTGGTTGGGTTGTGTTGTGAGTTGTGACAGTTAAATTGTGAAGATAATTATTAGGTCTGTTTGGTAACACGTTACCTTTCGTAATACTTTGTAAAATTACATAGAATCACACGAATCTGTGTTTGTTAACTCGAAAAAATCACGGTACATCGCAAGCTGAGCGAAATGAGGGCGTAAAAAATAAAGAGCGATGAAATTGTACGCAACATCTTTTTCTTGTGATGAGCTGGACAACTCTGTCAAATCAGGCCATCTGACAGCTTATGAAATCTCATAAATCTTCATTGTTAGTGAAAAACAAAAACAAATCGAAAGGTTTGACCAAAACTGTGTTTGTTTACTTTTGTGCAAGTTTCCTGTCTTTGAGTTATGCTCGCTTGTGTAAAAAAAAGATACCAAACAGACCTATTATATGTAATTGTGTAAGTAATCCATCCGTAGGCTACCTAGCGGTACGTGTCGCCATGTAATTATAGTCGAAATAGTAGGTCTCTTTGTCTTTGGTAACTTTTTTCTTGCACAAGGAATTGAGACCTGTCAAATAGTAACATCGTCTCAAAGATAGAAAACTTAAACAAAAGTTACCAATCGCTTTTGAAACAACACTTGGTAAAAAAATTTAGAGCCATGAAACTGTCATGATTCTATGAAAGTTTACATAGTAGGTTCGCGTAGTTTTTGCACTTAATATGGGTTTTCTGTCAAATCCCGAAGAGTAGGGTCAAAATTCTCTCAAAGACAGAAAAATCACGAAAAAATAGTCGAACGCGTTAACTGGAATACGGAAATGATATTGCAAAGACCAAACATTTTCGTCAGTGGACAAGAAGCGCAGCCTCAGCAACGGGCCATCTGACGCGGGAATGCTTAATCGCATGTTCCTTTCCGCTTTTTGAATTCGCAGTTTTACCAAACTTAGTAGATGACCAAATTGATCGGATGACATGCGAACGAGACCGTGATATAATTCCGGTTCATCGCCACGCAGTTCTAGCAACAATTCTGCGCAAAAGCCTTCAGTCTCACGAAGTCGCACCCAATCTTTGGCAAATACATGACGAATCCATTGCACTTGCACACTCGCTTCTTCGTGGCTTCCATCATCGTCGTCATTTTCCATCATATCTATTGCCAAAATAGCAATAGCAGCCCATTTCCTTTTTGACATTTTTGATATATTCCCACACTTTAAATTGTCACAAATCACCAACACATTACAGAAAATACAAAACGTCAAAAGATTGATAATGCTCGCAAATCTGCATATGATTGAAAATATGTGATCTGCAAATTGTGTCGCATATCGTGTGAACACCTCGCATATAGGCCACAACATTTGCGACCCCATTTGCGAACATATCATATGCGAACACCATGTTCGCAAATGCATTTGCGAGTTTTGGGACAAAAGTCGCATACCGTGTGAACACGTCTATATGCGAGTTTGCAAGCAATGCCTACTTAATAGCATTTGCGAGTTTTTTCGTGACGTCAGCACTCGCATATATATGCGACTTTTGCATATCGTCTGCTCGTAGCTTAAGCTCAAGCAATGCAATTTAACATATAACTTCACCTTTTCGTCGAAACAAAGAAACACATTTTTTTTTGTCTTTTTGCCAGTGTTTCTCTTCCGCGTTCTATGGACTTAAGCTTTAATTTTGCTATCTTACTTTGGGTTGTCAAAAACACTACAAGTGCCCTCCCAGATTCTAAGGCTGTGTGCCAATTGCCTTTAAAAATTAACCCCTGGCTAATTTTTGACGTTTCTACCATAGGTGGATAACATTTTATCTTTTTGCTGTGTCGATTGGATTAAATGGGACTTTTTAATACTATTTCCATTAATTTCCCACTAGAATTGAAAAATTTCCCTTTCAATTTATTCACATCACATTTTATTATTATCAAAAATACCAAAATGTTTTCCCAGTTTTAAGTAAAAAACAATTTAAAAAAAACCGAGTTCGACTCGCGCACAAAAGGGTTCCGTAGTTTTAAAACTAGTAATATTTTGTTTAAATAACTGTTTCGTTTCATTAATAGCAAAAACTAAAACGACCCACCTCTAAATTCACTTTACAAACTTATAATAAGAAATATTATTCACTATGAGAAATTGGTTAAACAAAGAACGCGACTGAGTGTGCAGCGCGTCCATTAACCTTTTTTGCGCCATACTACTGAGTTCAGGGGTTCGTTTCCTGGCAAAATCCGTATTTTTGTTTATTTATTTTTTTTTTATGGCAGCAGAATTTCGGAAAGATTTTAATTTTCCCAACATTATTGTTAATCGAATAGTGATAATTTCAGTGAAATTGGTCCAGTACTTTACGAGCTAATCTGTTGAGAAATCGTTTTTTTCGACATAAAATTGAATTTTTCGACGTGAATTTCTCAAAAACTGTACAACTTACGAGACTCGCTAGGTTATCTTTAAAAATATGGGTAATTATCTACAAACTGTGATTTTTTCATATTTTTGACTTCAGTAGTTTCCGAGAAAACCATAGGGAACAGTTGGGTATGATATTTTGCATACACTTTTGGCAGTAACTTCTAAAGTTTTAAACAGAAAAAATTAAGAAAAACATTTTTGGAATTTATGATTTGAGCCCACATTATATATTTTTCAGTTTTTTTTTTTTTTTAGATTACATATAACCCCCTGTTTAGTTGTTTCACAATATGTTTGAGTAATATGTTGTCCATGTATGTGGACCACCGTAATGTATAAGTGTGCCAAATTTCAAGTTTCTAGGAAGAACGGTTCTTGATGTTTTTATCGTGACAGACATTTTTGAGTTAGAACGAACTTATAATGGTTCCATATTACCTCACGGAACGCTAAAAGCGGGATTATAAAAAGCGGGATTTTAGAGTCGGGATTTTAAAAAAACCGTATTATAAAAAGCGGGATATCGTACCCAACCCGTTCGTCATTTGTTAATGGAAAATACAAAGATAAAAATTTCACCAATTAGCATTATTATTATTCAAACTATTTATTTTACTTGTTTTTACACGATATTGCTCATATGAATTACTTTTTTTATAAAAAAATATGTTGAACTGGTTTTTACATAATTTTCACAATGTGTAGTTTTCCCATCGTATGTGAACACTAGGGCATTACATTTGTCCACCAACAATCGACTTGGAAAACCGAAACAAACACCAAGCTCTCGTCGTCTCTCTCATGCCTTCATGGGTATATACAAATACAAATGTAAAATATTAGCCACAGGATAGTTTTTATGCAGCTCCGCAGCCGGCTTATTTTTTGAAGTCTATATTCACCTCACTAGCATTTAGCCAGAGGATAATATTTTAACGCAATTGAAACACAGCCTAAGCACCAAATATAGGTCGAATTATAATCGGTCTTTGTTTTTGCAGGCTTCTTTTAGAGCAGTGCATCCAAGCTTTCCCTTCCTGTAATTTCTGTTCAATTTTGGTCCTGTGGTTACAGAGTGGAATTTTAACCATACCATCTGCTTGTTCTGTGTCTAGGTCTGATCTCGTTCAGGCCAATTTATCTGAGGCTTCATTGCCTGGTACGTCTTACGTTGTGCTACGTGGCGAGAACCTTCAGTTCTTCGCAGCAATACATAAACAAGCTTAGACGTTATTTGCGTAGCAGCCTTTGTTTTTATAACCTCTTGGCTATCATTGATACCAGTATTGGGTAGCTTGGGCACTGTTGGAACCTGAGCTTGAAAAACGCTGCTGTGATCTGCATGTCCGTATGGAGTTGCTTATATCCAGTTCTTCCGAGGAGCAATCCGCTCCTATGCTTATATGCTTTTTTGACCCATCGGTGTAGATGGATTTAGAGTCCTTAGATACTTCGTTTCTCTCCCACTGTTCCCCTACTTGGAAATGCCCATGAGAGGGGTTTTTCAAAATCCAGGTTTAGGACAGTGTTGTCTGAGTTGATGGTGTCGTTTCGATAATTGCCAAGTATCCTGACGGGGACCGCGAAATAAGGCCCCAGGAAATAAGACCCCAAAGTAAAAATGAAGTAAGGCCCCAAAAATGCGCATGCAAAACAATAACAAAAAAAATTGCTTTAAATTTGGGTTAAATTTCACTTTTTGGGGCTTTATTTCATTTTTTCATGTGGGGCTTAATTTCATAATGAAATAAGGCCCCAATGAAATAAGACCCCAACATTATTTCTGGGGCCTGATACCCCAATTTTGGGGCATTATTTCATTTATTTTTGTGGCCTGACTTCATTTCATTGGGGCTTAATTTCCATTTGAAAAATAGGGCATACTTTCATTATGAAAATTTACCCCAGTTTTGGGGCATTATTTAATTTTTACTTTTGGGGTCTTATTTCCTGGGGCCTTATTTCGCGGAGCCACCTGACGTGTCCATATGCATTCGATCTCCAATACTTTGACTGGCTTATCCTGAGAGCGCTCTTTGCTGCACTATCGCAGAGTACACCCACAGTGTTATTTGTCGCCTACATTCCTAGTTTTTCCCGTAGAATCTACTGCAGGTATAGAAAGCAACTGATGCCACATTACCTACAGTTCGTACTTTTACAGTAAGAGACCACCAAGAAAAGAATCTAAGGATGTCAAAAAGGACCACTGGATCACGCCATTATTAAATTCACTACTTTTCTCAATCGATAATACTTGAATATCTCCCATTCCCTGGATATATCTTCATGTTATTCCCACGTATTAGTATCCTTGAAAACAAGGATGAAACAAAAAAAAAAAAAAAAAAAAACGAAAAAAAAAAAGTTCCATCACAAAGAGCTTGGCCAACGTGATTATATTATTATATTATTGCCAAGCCATGCATTTCAAAAGCCTGATAAAACTCGTATACCAGCCTGTCACAAACACAAAGGGAAACACACAATTTTAGACGAAAATATTATTCAGCAAATAATATTCCCAGAACAAAGCAATGGCGTTAGTACCCATGGTGTGAACAGGATATCACTTTTGGCAGTGGGTTTTTCTATAGAATAGAAAAAAATAAAATTAATTCAAACGAGAGCCGAAAGCGATTCTTTTAATAGAAAAATCCTTGATACCTTTCTGTTTTTATTTTTTTGTTTTTTGTTTTGTTTTTACGTTAAACCCAACGTGAAACGCAAAAACGAACATCAGTTTAATTTTCCGTATTTATCACACATTATTATTATACTGAACAAAAAAAAAAAAAAAAAAATGTCCAAAGCCTTTATTTGAAAAAAGAACAAACCAACGTTCAAGTGGGTTTGGACGATATTGGCCAGGGGACAAGTTGCCGTTCAAAATAAAATTAAACTTTGGTGAGTGCCTGGCTGCAATAGCCTTGAAAGTAAAACGGTTACGGATGGGCTTGGCTGATTGGGCTCTGCCACCAAATAATCAGGCCCAGAACCCTTTTGTAGCCTAAACTCAGCACCATCGGGAGCGGGAGCATGACCACTTATACCAGCACAAAGTTATGGCAAATCTCCACTTGTGGTTGTTGTCTGTGTTAAGCAGACTGCAACACAGTTTTTTTACTTAGGGGTCCCTGCCTTCAGACGGCAGCTTTCTTTCCTCTTTAGTCCTGAGCTGGCGGCTTACATTTTTAGATCTGTCCTTAAAACGGAGGTTCGGCCTCGATGGGACTCGAAGATATTCTTATCTGGAGTGTTATTGTCCATTCGATGGATGTAGTCGACGTGTTTTGGCTTTTCGGACAACATCCGCGTCTTGATACAGCTCATGCGTAGAGTTCGTGGTTATATCTTCTCCATTCGCCCTCCTCGCATATGGAACCAAATATCCAACGCAGAAGCCTATCGGCACCGTAAAGCAGAACTGGCAGGATCAATGTTTCGTAGAGTATGCAGTTCGTCTTTGTTTCACCGACCCGAAGTAGCAGAGGTTTTCTAGGATTAGTTTCAGAATCTTCACAGCATTTTCCTCAATTGCTGTAAACGCTTCTATGACGGTAAGCTGGGGACGACCGATGATGTCGATGTCGTCTGTGTATCATAGCAGCTAAAGGGATAGTGCCAGTTGACTCCTGCCTACGCACTATCTGTTCCAATACTAGATTGAAGAAGTCACATGATAGCGGATCTCCTTGTCCAAATCCACGTACACGTTTGGTATAGTTCAGAAGCACTGGCGGCAGGTTTGGCGTGATCCCAAATTCGACCATCGCCTTGTAGAGCTCAAGGCGGTGTATGCTTTAATATGTGGCTTTGAAGTCGACGAGGGGTGGGTTTTGACTTGAAATTCGCGGGTATTTTCCAGGATCAGATCTAAAAGAACTTAAATAAAAAAAAAAAAACTAC
Source organism: Brachyopa scutellaris (assembly GCA_949775065.1). Lineage (NCBI taxonomy): Eukaryota > Metazoa > Arthropoda > Insecta > Diptera > Syrphidae > Brachyopa > Brachyopa scutellaris. The sequence continues at coordinate 95,602,637 of OX459115.1, read as the reverse complement.
TTTTGACTTTTTTTTATTTGAAGGACTGTCCCGGGATCCAGAAAAGCTGCAGTCTATGAAGTGTCAACTATGCTTACATGAGGCTGTAATGGCTGAACATATTCTCTACAAATGTCGGGCACTTTTCAAGATCAGGCGGTTAATCCTACCTAAAAAACAACGATTGATTGTTAAAAATCCTAAAACTCCTGGAAGCTACAATTATAGTTTCCTAGAAAAAAGAACCAGTCATTCAGAAAGACTGCTCTGCGGAGTCATATTTTCCTCGTTACTAGAAATTGGAAATCTATTCGTATCCCGTATGTATGTATATAATTTAATCGTTTGCGCACGAGCTTGTAACTCCTTCTGAGGGTTTATTTGTTCATCTATTTCAATGACTCCAACACAGATCGAATGCTTATCAAGTGAATATGGTTCATCAGTAACAAAAATTTTGAAAATGAAGAAATTCAATCCAATTCAATTCAATTTAGTCGCAGGAACACTTTCGGATCCTACTTCTTTAGTAACCTGTAGGGAGTAGGCCGAATCAACCATAGACTCGTTCTGAAATTTTGCAGCGTAATGAAATGCTTTGAGGAAATAGTGGCGGTTTAGGTGCCATCCTTGGATGGATTTTTAGGGGATCGCGAAGGACTCACTCTGGTGCCTAGTGCTTCGGGCTGGCCTCTTAACCCCTATCAACATAACCTAACCTAACAAATGAGGTGTCCAAAGAAAGTGAATGTCCTGGAGCAGTGACGCATCGCACTCTCAGCAATTTGTTAACATTTAATCTTAATATATATCAGGATCACGATGACGAAAAATAGCTTTTACTTTTTGCCACAAGGGACTACTAGCGGCCAGTAGGAATCCATATTATTCGTAATCCGTAAACGGTGGCGTAGTGGTAGTCGTCGTCGCTTGTCATGCGGAAGGTTCACGGTTCGAATCCACATGTCCTCGAAGCATTTATTTCTCACGAAATAAAAATAAGTTGATCAGTTTCAGAAGTTAATATCGAAACCTACTGCGAAGGCATAACACTGGCAGTAGGATGATGAGTATGGCTGAAGAAATTGATCGCACAAAAAAACTATAATAATAAACATCTGGAAAAAACTCCTGTGAATCATAAGCAAGTACAAAAAAAAAATAATACACAACTCTCCAGTTATTCTGGACACCACCCATAGCGTTAGTTGAAATTGAAACCAATCATCTGAGTTTCCTACCACTACGTCGATTTGTCTATCTTTCGTTCTCGTCCTTCATGTGCTCGCACTGTGTGAAAACATTATAAGGGTATTCATTTCCCCTTTAGCGTGTAGATTATAAAAAATGCATGCATGATTTCTCGCACTGGTATACTAGTAAACCTTAAGCATTAAATAGGTAGGTGAGTTATAGTAACACAAGTAGGTAGGTGGGGTGCTGACAACACCCCATCGTGATTTCAGTATATTACGCTTAGCTTTCCTCTGGTAAGTGGTTCTATGGTCAAATTGTCATTACGATATCATTCTGGGGTAGACCAATGTTAAAACAATTAACTTAAAGATCACTTGATAGAATTTTTAGGCCTCTTTCCAAAATCTTCACTTATATCTTGCAATAAATGCTGAATGCGTTACTGATCTTATTCATATGACATTTTTACAAGTTTTATATGAACTTCACTTTCTGTGAGGGCGGAATCAATTTTACACCCACTTACAGATATCCGATTATGCTGAAATTTTGCGTATCCGGTGACAACTCAATATAGTATATTTCATGATCTTGTAAATCTAATATGGCGGACGCCCAAAGATGGAGGATTACCATTACCATCACGACATCCTAAATATGGGTATCAAATGAAAGGATTTGACAAGTAGAATACGATTAGCTAAGTGACGTGATTCTAAATTCAATATGGTGGATGCCATAAGATGGCGAATTACTTTTTACTTCACAACCCGCATGACATGGATATCAAATAGAAGGGTTTGACTATTAGAATTTCAAACAATATAGTATTGTTTATGAAGTTGTAAATCTAATATGGAAGACGCCCTAAGATGGTGGATAACCGTTATCTTCGCGACCTCCTTAATATGGGTATCAACTTAAAGAGATTGACAAGCAGAGTTAGACTAGCCAAGAGACTTCATTCTAAATACAATATGGTGGGCGCCCCAAGATGGCAAGTTACCTTTTTCTTTACAATCACCATGGCATGGGTATCAAATGAAAGGGCGAGTAGAATCTCAAACATATTGAGTGAACTTTCTCATATCCAACCCACCCAAGCTAATATACGTATAGACGTAAATTTGTAAAAAAATCTTCAGATACTAAAAAGTAGAAAATAAATATAAAGATAAAAAAATATTTTTTTTTTAAAAACAATCTTTACTGAACTAAAAAGTAAAAAAGTAAAAAATCCGAGTCACAAATGTGTGACTATAAATTAAAGCTTGGGAAAGGTACTGTACTGACAACGGGTTTCATCAGTCGCAAAGTATAATATTTTTGAAAAAAGAGCACCTCCCCAGTTAAAGGTTAGTTTGCAAACGGTCATCGCTTGGATTTAATAATGTAAGCTTTTATAATAGATTCAGGTCCTTCAATCCAACCCAGCTATAGATAAGTTTTATCTAACATTCGTGCATCGCTCGTCTATTAAATAACCGAGTAGATTTCTTATTCCACGTATCTCAAATTGTGAAGGTTTGGAAAATTGTTTCTGTGAACTCTTGGCCGCAATCAATATTCAATTGAATACGATATCAACTGAAATCCAGTACTCATTCGTCCGAAACGCTTTTATCAGAAAAACAATTTTAAGACCCATCACCGAAATGGTGGCCATAAATGAGGTCAACTTTTGGGTATCCTTTCACCAAATTCATATCCCTAAAGCTATCCGTCTTTGATGTGGTTTATTCATTATTCAAATTAATATTGAATCATGGAAGGCGCGAACCTTTCATCACCTGCTAAATGAGATAACTTTCACTTTATTATGGATTGCCATCTTCAATCAACCGTAATTGAGTCAAAATTGACTTTTGGAAAGCCAAAAACCCTAATGAACGGATCAGCACAAGGATTATGTGGTTAGAATTTTGAAATGAAAGGCGAAATATGATTGATCAATTTTTTTTGGAAATAACATAAAATAGAGCAGAGAACTGTTTCAAAATATTTTTTTTTTTTTACTTTGATGGCCATTTCCATTTTGAGAATGATGATGACTTTTCTATGGTGCTACGGTGGTGGTCTGGCGACGTTAATGATGGATTCGTCACGTATACGAGTGGATTTTTGATTTTGATTTTTTTCTGTCCATATGGCGGCGCGTGTTCAAAATGTTGTCAATCAATCAAAAAACGGAGCATCCACTAGTAAGTTAATTAACTGGCCTCACACTGTGCATGAGGAGGAGCTACCGGACAGAGATTGGAATATTTTACAATGCTACACATTCTAAGTGACACACAAATTATTGCTGATTGAAAAGACAAATACTCAATCAGAACATCATGTCTATGATTCTTTATAATCAAGTTAGACTGGGATGATCAATTTTCCCGATGAGTGGAACTCAATTACTACAACGCTGAGGGAGGAGATTATTTCATAATTTTGCGGGCGTTTCTGGGATGAGCAAGGAGACAAATTGTGTCGTAATTATGCAGGTGTAACTAATATTTGACATTTATGAACTGTGACTGTTGGTGATATAATCTCACGTGGGCATTCACTGATCAGATGACAGGTGGGTGTCTGTCGTCAAAATAGTTTGTGTTTGACAGCTGGTATCGTATAACACTGGACGCAATCAAGAATCGTAAATGAGAAGAGAATAAGAATGCACAATTAAATATTTTCCAAGAGACAGAAAATGGTATGTTGAACTTGACCTGGAAAGAAGCTACTAAATGACTTAAGGAGTTCACACACCGGAGCGGAATGCGGCAGCCGTACATCGGTATGTAATCCGTAATATATGCTGTTCAAAGCCGCCTGATTTTATAGCAAGACAGATATTAAGATTATAAAAATAAAATTCTTACAAATACACCAAAGGATAGTAATAATGCAACGCAAGCAGTAAATACATAGTTATAAGCACAAATGGGTCATGTTATTGATTTATATATTGATCACTTGTTACCATTATGAAGATAATTTCTTTATGTGTTTCTCATAGAAGCCTTCGTCCTTCGTTGGCAAAAAAAATGAGACAGTCGATTTTCACAATTTTTCACTAGCAAAATCGTTGGCCATGGGCGGGAAGAGGTGGTAATCACTTGGTTCCAGGTTTGACTATAAGGTGGATGAATAAGAACCTCCCAACCGAGCTCCCGAAGCTACTGCCGACTCATTATTCATGGGTGTGGCCTGGCGTTGTCCTGATGGAATACAATTCATCTCCCATTGGCCAAAGCTGACCGCTTCTGGGCGATTACTTCCTTCAGAAGGTCCAATTGTTGACAGTACAGGTCAAAATTAAGAGTTTTGCCGTAGGAGAGCAGCTCATAGTTGATGATTCCCTGCAAATCCCACCAAACCTACAGCAAAATCTTCCTGGCTTGGCAATCGCTTGCTCCGGCTCACTGCGATTTAACCATGACCGTTTTTGCTTAAAGTTTTCATAAGTGATCCACTTTCCATCACCAGTCACCATCTGCTTCAGAACTGGGTCGATTTTGTTGTGATTCAGCAGTGATTCGCAGATAGAAATTCAGTCCATGAGGTATTTTTTTGCGTGAACGCGTGCGGCACCCATACATCGTGTTTTTTTTATATCCAGCCTTATTCAAATGGTTCCAAACGGTTTTCTGTGCAATGCTTAGCTTCTGGGCAATCGAAACAGTGCTAACATGACGCGACGGTCAGACTCGATGATTTCCAAGATTTTTCAGAGCGTGGTGCATCTTTGACATCGAAATTACCGGAACGGAATCGACGAAACCAAAACTGAGCATGATTAGTTGTTACAGTATCAGGGCCATAAGCCCTATTCATAATTTCAGCCGTGGCTTGTGTTTTCGCCTTTATCGAAGAAAAACTGTAAAATATGGCGTATTTTTGCTCAAACAAAACTGAGTCAAGTAAGCAGAAAACTGTTAGAGAATTTTTTTTTTTCTACGAAATCTCATCATTCCAACGCCATTTAGTTTACTTCCTATAGAAGGTATACAATGCGAGATACAGATTGCTGAGGCCATCTGTTGGAAAAATAACTTCTTTTTACTACACCTGATTTATTGTCAATAGTAAGGTAAATGACAAGAAGAATATTATTGGCTCTTAAAGAAATAATTTAAATTGAGTAGCAATCTCCCAACCCAAGTTAAGGTGACTCACTCAAAAGTATTCTCCGGCATTGAGAAGCTATTTCTCTACCACAGACAAAGAAGCGAGTCAATATAGGGTGTACACCAAATCTTCGTTTTTTCGATCGCATAACAAATCTATAAATATGAACACGACTTTCAAGCAAAAGACTAGGTTAGGTTAGGTTGAGAGACTGAGCCATCCCAAAACACTAGGCACCAGAGTGGGCCCATTGCGATCCCCTAAACCGCCACAATTTCCTCAAAGCATTTTATTACCCTGCAAAATTTTAGAATGAGTCTATGGTTGATTCGGCCTACCTCTAAAGAGGTAGCTGCCTAAAATGTTCCTGCGAATAATCAAAAGACTGAGACGCGATGTATATTTTCACTACTAATCATACAAGCGATGACGCTCAGTTAAAGGCTAATTCGCGGGCGGTCAGAATTGTCACTCAATCGCTTCTCGCGTCACTGATAGCTTGGCCTTGGCCCTTACAAGTCAAAATCTATAATTCGAGTTTACAATTTTTATCATGTAACTAATTAATTGAGCTATAAGCCCCCGGTAACTTTTTCGAAGATTTCGGGCGGTACCGCAGCAATAGCTCGGCGAATGTTGGATTTTAGTTGCTCAGGCTTGTACGCGTAGACCCGAATCTAAGCTTAATCCCACAAAACGAAATCCAAATTGTATGAGTTTGGCGGCCAGTTAACATCACCAGAACGTCAAATAATGCGACTTGGGAACTTTTCACGCAAGGCATCCAACATTGCATCCGATGTGTCTTATTGGAACTACGGGTCTTCCACATCAATGCCACTTTGATTGCATCTTCTCGGCGATTTTTGAAATGGATACAAAGACTGAGCAACGAATTTGCATTAAATTTTGTGTTAAAAATGAATTTTGACATTGGAAGAAGTGTTCTCGAAACAAAGCTGTAAAGAAAACAGCGGCAATATCGGGACATTTTTGAACAAGGTGGTATCTTTGATTTCGTGCTAGAAACATTTGGTTATCATGCGCCTAAGGCGATGTATGTATGCATGTATGTTGTATGTTTATTCATCCAAAAAGTCTTAACAATTTTTATAAGTTCCCACGAAGCCTTGGCTTGTCTGCAGTAGATTATGTTTCTATAATATGTAAATATAAGGTAAGCTTGAGCAAGAGATTAGAATTCAAAGTATACATGTACATTTATGTTTTTTATTATTTTTTTTTTTTAATTTTTTTATTAAATTAATTATTAGAAGTTAAAAAGAATTGTTTTATTTGTTTTTTTCTAGTTTTAAAATTTTCAATATTTATAAGATTTCTGGGTAATTAATTAATTATTGCAGGAACGCAATAATGTTGTAGTTTCTAGGTATTTGGAGCATGCCTTGGGCCCGTCTTCTAGTGTTAATTTCGTGTTCAAGTGGTCGGATAAAACGGCTATCAGCATAGTCCTCCAGTATTGTTGTCATCTTGAAAATGTGTTCAACTCGAAGCACTTTAAAGCATCTTTCACTATTTCGTTGCCTGGTGTTTTTAAATTGTTTCAGTGCTGAATTTTGGACCTTCCAACCCTTTTCACCTTCAAAAAATTACGGACAAATGACACTTCTTGACCACAAATTCAGCGCATCAAAAAGACATGTAATGGCGTCTCGTGAATCATATGAGGATTTTCCTAGTCCCATATACGGCAATTTAACTTATTGACGTACCCAGAGAGGTGGAAATATCAGAGAAGAAGAATTTCGTTGAACTTTCTGTTGTTTCTTCGTAAGCCGATCTTTATTGGAGGAAAGGTAGAACTTCGGAAACAATAATTAACAGCGCCATCTGTTGCGAATACTCTGACAACTTTTTTGAGTTTTAGCTTGTATCGCGAGCATTTATTCAGGGAGACTCCAAAATTTCCCTTCTCCTTCCTTTCTTGTCAATTTCTAAACGAAGAAGTCCAACCACGATGATTCCATACTGATCAGGTGCTGATAGACGCCATCGAGATGTCATCGATGATGATCAGACGCAAAAGCTTGTAAAATTGTAAAGTGTAGGCCTTTGTTGTTTATCTTATTACAGTGATTATTAAAAGAATTCAAAATACATCCAATTTAGTATTCCACTAAAATTGATTGCCTATAAAAAGGTCCTTAGTCAGCTTATTAGAAAAAAAGAATGTCAGGGCAATCTTTAGGTAGTTAATAAAAATTACTTTAATTATACTCGTGATCGTGAGCTGGGCAATTTTTGAGTAGATACTTCCCAAAAAAAAAAACTAACCAATCTATCGTGTTCTAAAAGATAAATGACATCGACAAATGAAGTGATAGCAATTTTTCACAATAGAATAATCGTTAGCTCTTATTCCATACCATAAATATTTCATCGAAAATTAATGCGTCCTTAGAGTGTCCTTTATATGTCTTCGGAATCGATAAAAAATCGCTTTCAAATTAGCTACTAAGTGGTGTTTTAATTTTAAATGCTATCCTTGTCCACACACTGTTTCTGTATTAATAAAAAAATAAATAAAAATTAATGGAGTCCTTAAATTTGTGCCAACAACGTCTGTCTAAGTGAAATTTCAAATCATAATTCAATATTCATAATATTCTCTTCTTCGAAATACATGACAACATAAATGTATGTATGTTCATGTGAATTGAAGCAGCTGATGACTAAATCCAGGATAATGAACAAAACATGCTCGTATGTGTGAAGGTGTGTGCTCAATCAAAAACTATGTCACGGAAACAATTAAAAAGCAAATTGCTTTTACAAAATGTTCGCCTAAGGACGTATACATCACAAGTAACAATATTCAATTTGTGTTGAAGACAGAACAATACGGCATCCTTATCGCCAGTAATTGCTGGCACATACAGATTATGTGTAAGGAGTACATATTTGAAGAATATTAATTGAAAAAAAATCAAAGGATTATTCCGCGTCGTCATTTCTGCAAAGGACTCTTTCGTAATCAGACTAATACAGTTTCCTTTCACTATCCATTTACAGTTATCCTCGCCACTTGGGAAGACAAATATTTGCGTAGAAATATCAAATGAAATCGGATTTTCGTCCTTTTTCCTGTTAGCTGTGCAGCTGGAGATAATTTTAAAATACCCAACCATTAAGATATCGCAATTTGTGGTTGTAAATCTGATAAGGAGGATGCTTTCGCCTGTTTTTTTTTTCTTTGGAAACATTTCACTGTATCCTGGAAGCGTTTAGAACGCTGATTACAAGGATTGTCGATGGAAGTGTGAGTGGGAGTGAGGGGATTTTCCCCTCTCATACTCATGTGGGGATTTTGTTTTGACATTGAAGTGGATGCATGGACCTTTTCAACAGAAAATTCCTCTAATGGAAACATCCTGCCCCCCCCCCCCCCAGTAGCCATAGAAAATGCTTATTAATAGGGTGTGGCTTTTTGTGGCATGGTAACAAACGTCCTGCTGGCTTTTTACACTTTTGTTTTGTCGGTTTTCAAAGGAGCCGTGGAAGGTTTATCCTACAAATCACAGGCAAGGGAATGATTGTCCTTGAGAGTGATTTTCTTGGCAAAATAGAGGATGTAAATCGTTTCTGGTTGCGTAGAATTGAAGTGGCATGGAATACTTTCTGAGAGTGATGGAATGCCATCAGTTTTTTTTATACTATGTGAGGTTGTCGTTTATGTATTTCCATACATATAAGGAGTTTAATGACTCGATCAAATGTGAGAACCTTTCAAGCATCACTTTGATTATTGCTACTGAAGGTTGATGTTGGTTTTATGGCAGAGAGAGAGAGAGGGATGGTAGAAAATGAGGATTTCACATTTGGGAATCATGCGAATCAATAAGAACGTTAAAATCCTTTTAAAGGAGTTCCCATTTGAAAGATGCGTATTTCAAAATATTGAATAGGAGCTGTCGGGTATGAGGAAGGTAATCAATCAGAGTTTTGCTGTAGCTTATCCTTTGATTCCATTTGACTGATGATGAATTGTGATTTATTTTTAGCTGAACGAGTTTCTTCTTCTTTTGTGTCATTGAAATATTTTTAGTAACACCGCGTCTCCACGAGACATTTCATATTGAAAGAGATTTCATTGAAAGGGAAAAAGAAAAAAATAGCAAGACATCAATAGCTTGCGAAGAATCCTGCTATTGATGACACGCTATCGGCATATGGCGGTCACCATCAGCAATTTTTCTCTTCCAATGAAATCCTGCCATATGAAATGTCTCGTGAAGACGCGGTGTAATGGTTCGCTATCTTCGTGCGTGAGCGGCAGGTCCATTATTGCATCTTTTGGTTGCATTTGCAAGGTCCTTTCCATGACGTTGTAGTCGGATCACGTACACCAGTTGAGTCGATTTTCTCAGAGCATTTTTGCTGTCAGTGCAGCTCTCAATCGTGTATTTTGCACTTTTTAGAGCCCAGTAACTCCAGATCTGGCGCATTTCTGTCACATGGAGTCTCTATTTCTTGCAATTTGTGAGATGCCCAATACTCTAATGAATTCCAATGTGTTTAGCTCTCCCATTGGGAATCACGTCCATTCCAAGTTTCAAAACAAGCAGACTTCGGGCAGATCCTTGATATAGTTCACCTCTTATTTCGTTGGTAGGCCCTTGCCTTGTGCCGTAGTTCAATGATCTGAATTTTTCATAAGGTTCATGAGTGAATCTCATATAAGTTTATAATGGAGGAGCTGGCATTTTATTCCTCTTGGTACGTGATCAAGAGCTTTCTCAAGGTCGACGTCGACGTTTTTTTTTATAACGTCGAGATTTTTGGACTAGTATTCGGAGATTTTTCGTTCCTGAAGCCGATCTTGTGTCCTCAATTTTTTTTTGTTTTTTCATATTTTTAGAGTGCGCTATACCTCTGTGCCTGTAGGCAAGGCCGCACCTTACATCGTGGCTAAGAAAAAAACGTTCTGAAGGATGCCAGAACATATTTCCCGTTGTGTTCGCCTTAGGAACTGTACTGAGAAATAAGGGGTCGGGTGCTTGTGTGAGTGAAGGGTTTGTAATGGGAAATGGAAAGTAAAGAAGGAAAATGTGGATTCATGAAAAAGGCTCTGTGTGTCATGTGAACTTCTAGTGTTTTCGAGGAATTGATAAATCTAAGCGATGTCAGCCAGGAAGGATATGTCTTCCCAGGTATTTGTGCTTTCTTGTGCAAAAAGCAGGATAGTTGCAGAGGAAATATTTGGTGCTTTCGTCCTCTTCTTCACAACCAGGGCAGGTGCTTTATTGCAGTAGTCCCAGTCTTGGTGTCTGTAAGGTGATGTGGCCCGTATACACTCGTAGGCCAGTCATCAGTTTTATTTGTGCTCTACATAGATTTAGAACTTTCTATGCCCATTATGGGTTCAGATTTTCTATCATAGCTTAAGCAGCCCTACAAGTTTGGACTTGACTCCATATAGTAAGCGAGTGATGTTTTGCAAAAGGCAGACTATAAGCGGGCGTGCTCGTCGTTGTAATCATGAAGTTATCCACTTATTCCGCCACTGTTCCTGCCAGTTCATCTGCTATCTCACTTCTCGGTATGTCGTTGTGTCCTACTATCCAGATCAGGTTCACCGTGTCGCATCTCGCAAGGCTTTTTTTTATTACATTCCCTTACTAGCTTAGAGTTAGTTTGTGGATTTGCCTGTGCTTTAAGCGTGGTTTAACTATTCGAGTGTCTCTCGTGTAGTCAATAACGAGTATTGCAAACACTTCCGTCAGTCACCCAGGGTTCTAAATTAATGGATAGATTTATCGGAGGATATAGGGAGTGAACTCGAGCTCCCGATTCACTGCTAATATGTGATCCATCCGTTTATGCCTCCTGCTGTGCCTTGTTGCCATTCGCATGGCTGTGGAATTTGACTGTATAATCGGTCTTCAGAAAGTAGTCTTTCTTTGAATTATAAAGTCTTTTAGAGAAGAGTGCCATATTGGTATTTTCTGGGTTTACTCCTAGTCGACTGCTATATGCCCAGATTTATGTGAACTGCAGAGCAGTCTGCATGAGTTTCTTTAGTGTGCTTATCAGCGTATGCCATTCATTTAAAACCATTCGTTGGAAGAATTTTAAGGAGTTCGTCTACGACCAGTACCCATAACAGAGGAGAGGTCCCGTTCCGGACGATTCTTTTCCTGCTTTCGGTGCCGAGGTCAGAGAATGGTTTGCTTTGAGAGCGTGTTTTCAATAAAATTATTTATCATTTTCCATTTGTTGTACATAGAGAGAGCATTCATTATGCCCTGAGTCTTGATGTTGTTTAAAGCGCCCTCTATGTCCAGAAAAACGCCGAGTACGGAACGGACTTCTTAGAAATGAAGACATCTTCGATAATGATGACTATATCGGGGAGGGCTGGCTTTTATCCTTTCCGGGGCTTTGAAGGGTCTAACAGATTAAAGAGTCCTCCTGATCTTATCTTTATCAATATCTTACCAAGATTCATCGCAGAGTTCTCTATCTGACCTTGCGTCAGCTAATGCTACCTGAACTAGTCAAACGGGCACCTAAAGGCATCCTGGGAAGTGTTTTTTCATCAGCAGCTCTAGTGGTTCTCCTGAGGTAGCTGACACACCATTTGCTCTGCTTAAATGGAAATCAAATGCATTTTGGGAGGAATTGGTGAGACGGGAATGGATCTAAGGTTACGCGGGTTAGTGCTAAGGGTGATCTTGTGGAGCAGTGCGGGGCAGTCGATATTTCCAGCTAATAACTGCTGAATAAAGATTATATCGGCAATTTGACGGTATATTTCGAGGGACTGTATAGTAATTAATTTTAGACGATCTGTATAGGGTGGCAAATTATATCTGTCGGGCCACGGAAGACCCTGTAGGGCGAACCGCTTCAATTCGTAGAGAGTGAGTATCGTAATAAGGTGACCAAACTTGACTAGCATATTCAAAGATCGGTCTTTCGAAGGTAAAATAAAGCGACCTCGTGACATAAGGATTAGAAAATTCTTGGACCAGCGCTTAACAAAGTCAAGCGTAGAGTTGGCTCCTCTAATTATGTTATCTATATGGGAGCGACAATTAAGTTCCCTGTCGCAGATAACACCCAAATAACGCAAAGAAGTGACAGAGGGGACGCGTTCATCGCATATATAGTTAGTCCCAGAAGGGGGTGGAACGCGTATACGGGAGTAGGTTATAGCTTGGCACTTGCTGATATTAAGCTCCAAAAAGTTGTGTTTGCACCAAGTTGAAAACCTGTTAAGTTCATCTTGGAGTGGGTGAGAGTCAGCAGGTTATTTGATGAACCTGTATATTTTCATATCATCAGCGTAGATGTATAAATAAGAATTCAAAATATCTCATTGTTAACAAAAATAATAAAGGACCAAGGTGGCTACCTTGTGGGACTCCAGAGGTGGCTGTGAAGCAGTTTGATACAGAGGACCTAAAGAGCACTAGATATGTGCGTTCATCCAAGTAATATTTAATCTACGGTTCAATCTAGATTTAATCTAGATTTAACTACGTCTATTGTTTCCATAAATTACCCAGTCCGCTTTTCATTTACTACGCATTCCTTACGTGGTGCTGTTTACTGGTCCTTCCATAGAGTTAAGGTTGTCTAAGAAGCTTCAAAATCGTTTTTTTTTTTGCTTTTTACTGAGCGATTTGGGCTTGAAGATTTTACTTTTGGGAATATTTTGAGATGTAAACTCGATTAAAAAACCACTTATCGCGGGATATGGATAAAAATTCATTTAGTGGCTCTGTACATACACACCTACTTTAGAATGGATAGAACGATTTTTTTTAAATTTCATTTGCCAGTTAAAAGTTGCTCTGTAATTAGAACTTCATCGAAAATACCATACCATAAAAGAGTGTCCTGTAAAACGCCATTTGTCTGGCTTTAATTTACATATCTGCACATGTGATGTGGCTTATTAAATTCGATGTTAATAGAATTTATTATTAGCACAACCCTAAGAAAATATTTTACACAAATAGATACCCATACAATGGGGTCCCACTTCACTCTAAAGCATGCTTCTATTTTGCATACATTGACAGCATACTATGTATCTCATGTACAAAATTTAATCAATTTGTCCTCAAATATCTCGTCACTTCATCTTTTCTCTGTGTCAGGTAGCAATGGCATCATTAGAATGAAAATAAAAGACTCCACGTCCTAACTAACCCAATTACCGTAGACCACATGAAAGGACATTTGAATACGTATATCGGATACACCCACACACACAGCCATCCTAAACACATCGTATCTCAATTAGAACAGTGGGCTTTCTCAATTAAGAAAGATACTTTGGGTTTTGTGGTTAATTATACTTTTGTTTCATCTAAGATTAGGTTAGACAATGCCAACCACACTCAACGTACGTACGTTCGTGTATCTAATTGAAAGGTGGCACTAGAGCAGGCGCATCCTTGATACTATGGTTACCTGACATAGAAGATTTTAAAAGTTTTATGCAAAGTTCATGTCCTTAAGGATTCCGGTATACTTTGTTTACTTAGAGCTACGACCATAAATCTGCACAAAAGGATCCATCAGGATGGAGTTAATGACAAACTCAATTACTTTTGACAGACGTGTATTGTCTGGGTAAATACATTCTACACACATTCATAAATGTATAGGTACATGCCGGTCTGGCAATAATTAAAGCAAGCAGAATTTGTAAACGATGATTGACAGGTCGCGCATGATGTACGAATATTGTAACTCCCTAGATGGCAAGAAGTCAGTCACGTAATCTGTATTCGTATGAGCCTCATATTTCTTAGAAACACGTACGGAGATTTTAAATTCCCAATTTGTATTGTACTCATATTTTAATTCAAGTGAACGGCACCTCTGATAAGTCAGATGTATTACGATGAAGGTTATGATGTGAGACAAGAGTGATTAAGTGCGAGTGCGTCCTTTAAAAAGATTTATCAACCTTCTGACAGGCGTTATTACTTTGACATGAAAATACATTCTTTGTTTGTTTAAAAAGGACATTTTTTTATGTCCCTCTTTCTACTGATTTAGCTGAAAAGGCAAGGGGTACTTTACTGAGGAACGTGATGAGATGACAATTAATCTAATTTAGCAAGACTTACCAAGGTAATGCATTACTGTGAAGAGAATGAATATGAAAAACTTAGGTATAGTAGTTGAACGTTTTTTGCCTTGCAGGAAGAATACGAAGCAGAGTTTCCTTGGAGTATTGAAATGGAGAAAAAAGTTGAGTCAAGTATGAAAGTAATGCTGGGTGTTGGCTAAAATAATGACAAGGCAGCATTCAGTGGAATTCCATTCTATGATGTGCAGGGTGCTGCTAAAAGCCAGTGAAACAGTAAAAGGCAGTGCGGCTTACTAACAAGACCTTTTATGCTGTCTCCTGATGATTCTGGAGGAGGTCTCCTACTCCAGGTAGTGTTAGTGATGTTATTTTTCCTGCACTTAGGCCAGTTATAGATGGCAAGTCGACCAGCTATCTGTCATTTTTATGTTTTCTAATTTTGCCTTAGAGCTTGGCATTTTTAACACAGCCTAATGTTGTGCACTGCTATCAGAAGGGGTCTATATTGTTGTTCTCTTTTTTTCAACACAAAGATGTGCTGAGACTCGTAATAAACTCACAAGTCTTCTGGGTTCTATGTTCCATATCTCTTCCGAGCTCCTAAATGCCATTTGCGTATGGAGTACTCATACTCTTGCAACAGCAGGCCATTTACAGAGTTTAAGTTCCGTCGTCTCATCCTTCTTTTCGCAGAGTCAACAGGAGTCTCACTTCCTTCAAATTAGTAGCTTAGTGGCTACGACTACTGCAGCATAAGAGAACCAGTTAAGATCCTAAGGTCTTCTTGGTTGAGCTCAATTAGCCTTATGGGTTTGCTATGAGCAGGGGTTATTCATTTCTGGCTCTCATCTTATTATCATCATCCCATTTCCTGATTTTTGAGTGCGTGTGACTCAAAGTTACATTTCAAAAGGGCTCAGTGTAGGTAAGCGGGCAGGAGGCGCCTCTTCTCGCAAGACAATCTTCACATACATTACCCTCGAAACCCTCATGACCTGGTATCCAGGAAACGGTAACTATATTGTCTTAAGCCAGGTCTTTGAAGAGGTTGAAGTCGTCCTGGACCAGTTTTGACACTTTCTCATAAAATCTTACGGTCTTGAGATTTGTTTGACTCTCCGACAGGATGTAAATGCGAGCACCGAGCACCGCTTATGAGTCTTTGTAAGCATTGTTGAATACATAGCTTTATGGCGTACACCCCGATTTAAAAGATGGTGGGTGATTTAACTTTTAAGAACCTCCGCCCATAGACTCCACCAACGGTATCATCATATTCCATCTCCGAACCATTATGTGTATCAGATTTGAGATCCTGGTGGCGCGGCGCTATGAATTCTTTGCTTCTTCAAACTTCCCGGTTACATGTGACTTCCTTTCACTTTCCGCAGAACCGCCTTTCGTTAAAGCATTTTTTCAGATCTTTTGATTACAGGATCATCTTGGAACGTTGGATCTGTAGAGAGACTGGGGAGGTGAAGGTGTTTCTGTTGAGACTCAGCCAAAACTTTCGGGTTCCGAAGGGAAAGTTTTGAAAATAGAAGTATGATACATGATTGCCTCCAAGTGAAATGCCACAATAATGATGCCTCGTTGCTGCGTCCTCTCCTTTTTCCCCAATTTGGCCATCATTAATTTGTGGATCCTGAGTTGGGTTGCTGAAAGTTTAAAGAGCTAAGAGGTACCTCTTTGGCTAGCCATGCCTAAGAGGGAGTGAGCCAACCCGCACATCGCTTAGATTCTTTCGGGTAGCTGTCAGTTGGACGTCTTACATCGTGGCATTGACGGTGAAATGCTTGCTGTCGGTTTTGTGCGGGAGTGAAGTTTTTGAGATTTCTGGGTGTTCGGTTTACAATAAATGCCCTTATCCCCATCTCAATGTTGTTGGAACCCAATAAAGGCTATCTATCCTTCCATCCTTTAAATGTACCTGTCCACTTTCTGAAATAATGGCTTCTAATCTTCCAAGTGAATTTAAGTCCTTGTTTTGGACTAAAGCAAGTTGATCTTCTTAGACTGATGTTTGCTAGAATGATGCCGGTTTTTGTTGGTCCTTTGATGAGAGGTAAACACCCACAGTAAGTCGAGTTGTGGTCAATCTAAGTCACATTGCTCCTTTGATGAAATAGTAACAGCTTTTACTATCTTCAAAGCGCACCTTATTTCTTTCTGAAATGTAGCAACTTTGACAAATTCAATTTGCCGCAATCAACAGGTTCTCGTGCCGCATATGAGAGAACTCATATCCAACCTCTATATAGGACTTTTTGTTTGGGTACAAAACCTCACCCAGTACATGAATATTTAAACAGACTATTCGTCCTCTTATTGAAAACAATACACGTTCGGTTCGCATTAAATATGTATGCCCATCATAGATCTGAACAAATTGAATTGCCTCCCTTGGGTATTACAGAAGCAATTCCCTTTGTTTGACCCTCGAGGAATATTTAAACATCTCCTCAATTCAAATCAATCGTATTGCTGCCCAGAAACAACGCAAGTTAAGTTAGACTGGACTATTCTCTTTGAAGATTATCCCTCTGTTCGCTTCAAGGACATTACAATCCCATAATCGAATGTCATCAATCTTGTACTTCCAATTTCGATAATTTAAGTTTCATTCGTCCTTCCATCCGTCCGTCCATTTTTCAAAACAACAAAACAACTTTCCAATTGATTCCATTTGCTCAGACAATAGAAAAGAGTCATGTCCTTGCAGACTCCGTTCCCGTTGGGTAATCTATTTTCATCTGACAAACTGGGAATCTATTTTGATAGTTCGTTTAAAAGTGAAAACGATTTTGGTCTTCTCCCCAACCAACTTGAAAATGTCAAACTGTCCTGCAATTGGAAAGTCCTTCTCACCTTCTTCGCAATGTTTTTATTTTCGTTGGGCAATTCATCGAGCTAATGGAATACTATATAGAAAGGAAGTTCAGTGACACTGTCATGAAATGGATTAATTCATGTTTGAAGAAAGTTCCGACATCCTCGCAAAATAGATGCTTTTCAATTTGAAATAAAAGAATCTACCGTTGAGCCCTTTTAAGTGGAAAGGGATGAAAAAGAAACTGAAGGGTAACTAAAAAGTTTCTTGGTGTAATGATCCTTGAAACCACTTGACAGACTTGATAAAGGCATTTTTACTTTTGAAACAAAAAATAAACTTTTCTACGAAGAGAATGAGATTCGAAACTGCAGATTGAACATTTCGGGTTCTGACAGGAGCAAGGAGCTAAAGGAACCGTCGCATCGCGTCGGTGGGTCAGTTCCCAAAGAGCATTAACATTATTAATCATAAACCATGAGGAGCAAATCCGAAACATAGTTCTTAAATATAAGCACCTAGGTAGCGCAGTTATGGCCTTTATAAAATAGCCCAGAGCTTCTGATTAACCTCAGTACTCTTGCATGTTCCATAAAGCACACAAAGCAAAGTACTTCCGAAAATTTGTTTAAAGACTGAGAAATGAAACAAAAACCTCCTGCCTACCTGACCTCTGGACATAGAGTGTTTTTCAATTAGGTCTTTTCATTTTTGAGATCTTTGGCATACCTAACTAAAAAAATTTAATTTTTGTCTTTGTTATACTGGATGTGCGAAGTGTTATTCAGCGTGTCTTAAATTTGAAATTGAATCAAATGAGTTTTGTGTGACATACAGTACCGAGCCAAAAAAATGCAAAACGAAATAGTATGGTTTTGTTCATGG
Organism: Brachyopa scutellaris; assembly: GCA_949775065.1. NCBI lineage: Eukaryota > Metazoa > Arthropoda > Insecta > Diptera > Syrphidae > Brachyopa > Brachyopa scutellaris. Next base: position 95,584,551 of record OX459115.1, on the reverse strand, counting down.
TTACTTACATACTTAGTTGGCGCTACAGCTCGAGGTGAACCTGGGCCTGCTTCTCGCAACCATTTATGTGTGCGTGTTGTATTTTTGCACGAATGGAAGGGACCTACAGTTTTTTGCCGACTCCGAACGGCGAGTAGAGAAGCTCAATCGAGACAAATGATACTCTTTGATGCTTGTCAGACATTCGAAAGAGGTGGGCACTGTGAAAAACTTTTAGGTGTTTGCGGCGGAATTCGAACCCAAGACCGCTGGCTCAGTAGTCCGACGCACTAACCACTTGCGCTACGGTGCCCACTTTTGTTCATGGTAATACTTTCAAATTTTGCATAAACCTTTAAAACTGTTTTGTTTTCCTTATGCAGCGCCGATTTTTATAAAATTTAACTGCAGCAAATTATTGTATGTTCGTTTAATTCCGCTTAGTACTTTGTTGCATACCCTTTATTAGCCCCAACAGCGCGCAATCTATTGGGCATTGGGTCAACCAGGGACACCAATAAGTCTGGGGATATTTGGTCCCATTCTGACCTTATTCATTCAACCAGCTCAGTACAATTCAATGGCTATCGCTTCTTTACCTCCCGATCTACAAGATCCCATACATTTTCTATAGGATCGAGGTCAGGAGATCGTGGTGGCCACTCCAAAACATCAACATTCTCCGCTTCCAAGAACCTTCTTACCAACCGACTGGTGTGTTTTGGCCATAATCATGTTGGAATAAGGTCCCTTCAGGTATATTCGACCGTAAACGTGGAAGTTTATGGTTTTTCAGTATTCTCTGATACATTTAGGCATTCATTCGACCGCTTACTTGAAACAATTGACCCACTCTTTGACAAGAGCATGAGCCTAAAAAAAGCCTAATTAAAAAAAATCGATTTGATGAATATTTTAGATTGCTTTCCCAACACCATCACTGATTCCCTCCCGTGTTTAATTGTCGGAACTTGATATCTGGAGTGATACTTTTGTCCCGGAGGCCTTCGCAGTCTTCAGGTCACAGGGAATGCCATCTGAAAAGAACAATTTGAACTTCCCCTTATTGCTCCATAAAACTTTTGACCATTGCTCCCTCGTCCAATGCATGTGGCGCTCCGCAAAATCCAGTCACTTATTTGTATTGATGAAAATGATGTATGGTTTTTTTTAGCTGGTCGTCTTGTATACAGTTCCGACACCCTCAATCGTCGCCTAACTGTATGTACTCCTACGTAAACGCCCAAATGTTCACTGATGTAGTAAGTAGCTTCCCCGGTGGGCTTTAGGGAATGGACTTTTACTTGATTTGTGATTTCATGATCTTGTCGGGAGTTGTTTTGCGAGGACGCCCACTACCCCTTGTTCCCGATATCGCGACAAAATACGCGAGATTGTTGATCTTGCAGCACCAAACTCCAAAACACCATCCTGCTTGAGTTTTCCATTGCTAAAAGTAGCATCCAGTCGATAGTTGATTCTAATTATTACACATTCCAATTGGTTCAAACCAAAAAAAATTGTTTTTGTACTTGCCTTGGTAGTCATAGTTGTCATTTGCATTTTTTTTGCTCGCCTTCAAACACACATTTGCGAACATTTTTAATACGGTAACTCGCTTGCAGTTAAATTTTATAAAAATCGGCGCTGCATAAGAAAAACAAAACAGTTTTAAAGGTTTATGTAAAATTTCAAAGTATTACCATGAACAAAACCATACTATTTCGTTTTGAATTGTTTTGGCTCGGTACTGTATATACATATGTATATATTTTTATTTTGTGTTTAATATGACAGAAACCGATATTGCGGATTAAAATATATCCAATAGCATTATGTTGTCATTATGTCATTATGATATCATTCAAATGGCCTCCGAGGCTTCGTTTATAGGACTCGATCTGAGAGGTCCAATTTTTTATAACACTGTTGTTTGGCCGGATCTCACCAATGCAATGGTTTGAATGGCGGTATTCTATTGTTGGTCAATTGTCGTTTGTTGCCATAAGCCTGCAACTTAATGTAGCCCGTGAAAAAAAAGCCTAAAGGCATTGAATCGCATGATCTTGGGGGATATCCCATATCACCGCTTCTGGAAATTCGTTCTGGAAAATTTTCTTGTAACAACTTACGGCTTATGGATGTATGGGAAGTTGCACCGTCTTGTTGGAACCACATGTCATCCAGGTCCATGTCATCTAATTGAGGCCACAAAAAGTCAGTAACCATAGCCCGAATCCATTCGCCATTGACAGTCACCGTCTGGCCATTCTCGATTCGGAAGATGTATGGCCCAATGACGTCTCGCCTGACCAAAATCCACACCAAACAGTAAGTTTCTCCGGATGCAATGGAGACTATTGATATGGATTATTCTCTTCCCAAATGTGGCAAATATTGCTCATTCACTTCTCGTTCATTTAAAAGTGTGCTTCATCATTGAAGATGATTTTTTTTCGCCAAATTTTGGATCCATTTCCAACTGTTCCAGAGCCCAATCGGCGGACGTGTGACAAGATTGGTGATCTTGGGGCTTCAGTTCTTGGGTCAATTGGATCTTAAACGGATACATGTCCAAGTCTTTTCACAAAACTCGCCACTTTGAGGTTCCGCACGACGAGAAATCGAGAAATTTTTCTTTTCAGCCACACTTTCAGCAATAGCAGCAATTTCGACGCGTTGTTAAATTTTGTAGGGCTCCATTGTAAACTTTGACAGAAAACAGAAAGGTCAAAGAATGACAGCGTTGTCACTTGAATCGTTAGAGCTGTCAAAATTCGTATTGCAAACCCTATACTTCTTCACACTGATGTCCTTAATGAGCTTTGCTACGGCTAGCCTACTTGTTGATCCAAAGGTTTAGCTACGAAGTAAACTTTTTTTTCTGCTTAATCACTAGATTGAATCTTTGCCTCTTCCCACTAACTTACGGCAGTTCGCTACTGCGTCGTTGATGACAAGCAAGGTCAATCCCTATGCGTCAGTTGGCCTCCATACTTTGATGACTGATATCGTAAAAAAAATTGTTGTGCTGGCTCATTGCGATTCTAATATTTGACTATTCGCTTTAATGACAATCGACATTTTTATGTTCAGCACAGCAGTCCAACTACTTTAGTTAACACAATCGATCACATTACATTACATGATTAATGAGTCACTCCCCTCTTTGTCATTAGACTGTCATGAATATTCCAATACGCGCTCATAAGGACCATGAAAGCAGCGATGTGTTGCGATTGCGACTAAGAAAAGCTCTTTCAACATTCGACCCCTCTCACTATGAGCAAACATTATTTGGAACAATAAATCAAGACAAATTGAAATTGCTTTCCAATCCATTGTATTGAAACAAAAAAGGACTTCTGTCACAGGGGGCTGCGTCAGTTTCCAGAACAGCGCGTCAAGTCATTTGTTCGATGACGATCAATTGTCAAAAAATTACACCGCCCATAGCCATGTCAAAGGACACAAATCGTAATTAAATATTTTATGCGACGCAGTGTTAACTACTCGTAGAAGTGTTCCTAACCCTAAGTCCTTTTTTTTATGAACTGCTAATGCGAGTTAATTAAAATGTCAACATGTTGGCGACCTTGTTGAGTGGCAAACATCCTTCAGTTTCGATAATGAGCAAAAATCAACGTAAAAAAAAAATTACTAAGGCAGAACATAAAACACACACGCTATGAGTTTTTCCGCCTGATATCCTTTTTATGTCGTCAAGTATTGGAGGGGTTTTTATTTTTATGGATGGCAACTATGTCTTTACGATGGAATAAGCACACCAACTGTATTGAGGTGAAGGGAGAAGTGAAGTAGAAACAAAAACCACAACAGTGTCATTTTTATAAGAATGTCCTTCGAATGATTTCAGTTGACATTTGGTCGCAGGAGGATATAGCGTGTCGATGAGTTTGTTGCGCTGCGGCTGTTGCCACTCCTGATGGTGATAAGAAAACTTCATCGATTTAATATGATTTTTTATTACATAGCACGATTTTGATTATTAGCTGAAGGAGGATAAAATAAAAAGGGTATTACCTATGTGGAGGTGCAATGGAATAAAATTGTCCTTTAGGCGCTATATCGACAATTTCTTATTCCCCATTTCATTTCTGGGTGCGTGTTGAGGTAAAATATATTCACAACGTATGTATGCAAAAAGGACGATCTAATTTTAGTCAGCTATCGTACTCGTGCATCAATTATTTACAATTATTGGTTATCGATATCGCCTGACTGTGTTGGCAACTACTTTAAATGCCAATTTAATAATCCCCAATGACCGTCATGCACAAACCGAAAGGATATATGGAAATTACATAAGGAAATCGTTATCCTTTCATATTTTATTCATACCACATTACTGCAATCACCTAAGTTCTGTATTTTTTTCTCTATATATTTTTAGGCAATCTCCTTGTTATCCTGGTGGTGACAATGTCTCGACGGTTAAGGTCGATAACGAATTTTTTCTTAGCAAATTTAGCCTTAGCTGACTTTTGTGTTGGACTCTTCTGTGTTATGCAGAATTTATCTATTTACCTCATTGATAGGTAAGTAATTTACGTAGTCATACATATATATTTTCTGTTATCCTTTTTTGTTTAATAATGGCAATCAAAGGACGGTGGGAACATTTAACAACGGCAAACACCTGGCGGTACTTGATATTTTATTAAAGGTAAATGAATATGCAGGATGAAGGATAATTACAGATACAGACAGGAGTGCACTTTTAACCTACTGTTCATTCACTGTTCCTGACAGCATGATTAATAGTAATTTGTTCTGCGTCACGAATGAAAAATTACAGGATAAAGAAAGAAAATAAGTTTCAATGCCACTATATAGTCTGGCAGGAGAGTCCTTCAATCGATATCCTGTTTACTTGGTTTGGATTAATTTACGACGGTCAAATGGAGTTAATCATATTAAATTCGGTGGAGGCTTGAGAGTTTTTGAAAATCATTATATGACTGGAAAGGACTATGTATTTTCCTACAGACAGTAAAAAAGACAACAATATGTTTGATTTAAGGAAAATGTGAGCATACATATATTCTAAAGGTCGAATAAATTAATAATAACACGAAATTGAAAGCAAATATCCATCTATGTAGGTACATACCTCTAGAGAGGTTTCCAAATGCATAGCTACGTAGACTTTTCGATGGAAAACCCGATCGCAAAATGGAAGTAGGAATAGACAAGTCGACGATAGTGGATCTGGCACTTAAAGAAAACCCATATGGAATTAATATTAATCGACAGAGACCTCACATTATCCACGTCCTTATTCTACTGCCAGTTCTGTTATGAGTCAGATTTCGGTGAAATATTTTTCAGTAAGAACTAAACACATATAATATAGTGTTCTTATTGTATTTAGTTCAAAATGAATATGTTAATGTAATTTGGCGATACAAATCTGAGGCCAGCCTTAGAGCCGCCTTGGCCGTTTAGGCGTTTAAAAATATGTCTCTTCATCTGATAATTCTTAGTTTCTTATTTTTTTTTATAGAAATGGCGAACAATCATAGTGATATAAAAAAAAAAAAATTATATATAGTGATATATGTATAGTTGGCCACCCTTATAAGTTGAGCACCTGTATAAGTTGGCCATAGATTCTTGCCCAGCAAGTGGACAACTTACCACGGTTTCACTGTTCATACTTATATCAAAAAAATCTGATGAACAGATGCATAGGAGTATGTATAAGATTTCATGGATTCGTTCCAAAATGATTTCGATGAAGATGCATTTAGTGATGATGAACGAACTCGATTACATTCCAGAGGAAGTATCACCTGAAGATGACCAATTTATAATGAAACTAGCTGAACCCGGTGCGCTTCGCTTCACCTATCTTTTCAAAATTTGCCCGCGCACTAAGTTACTCGGGTATGAAAGAAAGCAAGTACATAGTAGGAAGCAATCACTGCTGTTCTATTTTTCAACTTAAATTTCCATTTTTTTTCTATATTTCTGTCTGTCTAACTGTCTGCCTGTCCGTCCATACGTCTGACTGTCTGTCTGTCTTTATGTCTACCTGTTTTCCAAAGAAAATACCATAAAAGGTTATTCCTATCCACATTTTTGGGGCATACCAATACTTCAAATATTAGCTGCTAAAAAAATATTAACTTTTTATTTATTTTAAAATGTTTTTCATATCCAAAATAATCAAATAACAAATATCTTCGTATAATGCGACATTGACAAAACTAAAGCAACTCCGACTGAACTGGAACATCTGGGACAAAATAATGAATAGCTCATACACATTTGGGTACCGTTAGGTCACATACCGTTAAAAAATTCTTACTAATTTCTATTTGCATCCATCATTCACTTTTTTCACAACTCATTGCGAAGTGATAGCGAAAAGAAATTAAGTTTAAGTTTGGAGACTATTCTTAAAGAAAATGGCCAGAAATAAGTTTGGAAATGAACTTAAAAATAAAATAACTGTAGATTTTCTTAGTGGAACAAAACAAAAAGATATTTGTTCCAAATATTCCATGGAAAAATCGGTTGTTTCTCGTTTAATCCAACGAAATCAGCAGAAAGGGACGGTGCAAACACTTCATCGTGGCGGTAGACCCCGAAAAACGATTGCAAGACAGGATCATCTTATAGTACGAGAATTTAAAAAGGATCCTAGAACATCTTCCCGGAAGGTTGTCATTGACTTGGGACTCCACATTCACCCAATAACAGCAAGTAGGAGGTGTGACGAGGTGGGTATCAAGTGTTTTACGGCTGCAAGGAAACCTTTCGTATCAAAGAAAAACAGGTAAGCGTGCATAAAGTTTGCAAAAGAGCACATTAACTGGTCGGTACAGAAATGGAAAAACAGTTCTATGGTCACATGAATCCAAATATAACATCAAGGGATCAGATGGAAGAGCACATGTAAGAAGACCAAAAGGAAAACGCTTGCACCCAAAATATTGCCAGGGTACTGTAAAACATGGTGGGGGCAATGTCATGGTGTGGGGTTGTTTTTCCGGCCAAGGAATGGGCCCTATTCACCAAATCGTCAATATTTTAAATGGTGAAGGATATGAAAATATAATGAGGGACATTATGTACCCATACGCGGATGAAAACGTGCCCTTGCGCTGGAAATTCCAACAGGACAATGAGCCCAAACACAAGTGTAAGCTCGTGACTGAGTGGTTAAATGCGACCGAAGCTTGTGTTCTGGAATGGCCAACTCAATCACCGGATCTCAATCCTATAGAGAACTTATGGGAAATAGTAGATAGCAAAATTCGGACACAAAATTACTCCACGAATGCCTCTCTTTTTGCAGCTATAGAACAAGAATGGTGGAACATCCCAGTGGATACCATCAATAATTTAATTGAATCCCTGCCACGCCGATGCCATGCAGTCTTCCAAAATAACGGATATCCAACAAAATATTGATTAATAGAGTCAATATTTATTCTCAATTTCAAAAATTTGTTTAGTTGCTTTAGTTTTGTCAATGCCTTGTAAGAACATGGTTCTGTTTTTCATTGATTTTGTTATTCCAAAATACTTTAAAATAGAAATCAAAAAATGTTTTTCAAAAAAGAAAATTTGAAATGTCTTTATGCTTTAAAATTTCAGGTTATACTTACTTCGGTCCAGATTTTATAATTTTCTCTTTTGGCACTGAACCAACATATATTGTGAATATGAGCCATTTCGGTCCATAAATATAGAAGTTGTTAATTACTTGACTCCAGCGCCACCTAGCGGGATGAAATATACTTAACAAAGAATTCTCAATTCTCCACTTGCGCACGTCAAGTTGGCTGAGGTCTTGTTCTACTTGTGTGCGCCACATTAGGCGAGGTCGTCCTCTGCTGCGCTGACCCTCCAGGTAAGAGTCGAATATTCTCCGAGCCGGAGTGTTGATGTCCATACGCTCTACATGTCTTAGCCATCTTAAACGCCCAATGTGCAGTTTTTTGACCAGGTTGATGTCGCTGTACAGCTCGTACAGTTCGTGGTTGAATCTTCTCCTCCAGAACCCGTCGACGCAAACGGGACCGAATATCGTACGAAGGATTTTTCTCTCGAAGCGACCAAGGATATCTTCATCCGCTTTCGATAAAGTCCATGCTTCAGCTCCATGTAGCAAGACTGAGATGATAAGGGTCTTATATAGAGTCTCCTTAGTAGATCGAGAAAGGACTTTACTACTGCCTTCTTAGCCCAAAGAAACAGCGGTTGGCAAGAGTAATCCTTCGTTTGATTTCCGACGAGATGTCATTTCTGTAAGTTATTAAGAGAAACAATAAATCAAAAATCTATCCATCTATCGAACATAGGGTTTCTAGTCTTGAGTCGAATATGATATCGACCACTAGATCACTGATCAACCGCAACCATGTGGCTATTATATTCACGTATGATTTTTGGGCAGTCCACTTCTTTTTCTTTCGATCGCAACGCGATGCTTTACTTGGATGATTGTATTGGTCAACTCTTGAAAATTGCTCAATTCCATGATACATACCATATATTAATGCTAATCTGACATTTTTATTGCCTCTCTACAAAACAGTATTTATGTCAATGCCATATGAGTTACCTTAATATTCAATGGAATATCTTCTATCTTCTTTGACATCTTTATCCAAAGGAAGCTAACAGTTTGGGATTCTGTTGGCTCCGACTGTTCCTTAAGCATATATTCCTCTTCGACGCAAATACTCTAACAATTATTTCTGGAGAGTTCATCTTATTTATAAAAATCTCATGTCACGGTGTTTGTGGTCGAACTCCTCCGAAACGGCTCGACCGATTTTTACGAATTTTTTTTGTGTATATTTGGTAGGCTTGAGAATTCTTTGTTAAGTATATTTTATCCAGCTAGGTGGCGCTGGAGTCAAGTTATTAACAACTTCTATATTTATGGACCGAAATGGCTCATATTCACAATATATGTTGGTTCAGTGCCAAAAGAGAAAATTATAAAATCTGGACCCGATAGGTGACGCTGGAGTCAAGTTATTAGATCTATATATATACAGTGTGTGACAAAACAAAATCAACTTTCAGTATCTTACCTGTATTTCTACTTTGCGTATGAATAAAAAGGTATGCGAAGTAAGTATAACCTGAAAATTTAAAGCATAAAAACATTTAAAATTTTCTTTTTTGAAAAACATTTTTTGATTTCTATTTTAAAGTATTTTGGAATAACAAAATTTTTTTTTCATTTCGTCCCTAAATTCGTGCTTTTAAAAGCAATATCTCACATAAACAAAAAATCTGCCTTACGTCATTAATTTAACTTTGCGTATAAGAGGCAGGGTTGCCGCGAGCAAATTTCAAAAAGCGTCCAAAAAAGGGGTCCCACTTATATTTGTATGAAAAAATGCAATTTTTTGAAAGCTGAACTTAACATAAAATAAATATTGGGAAAAAAATAACAAAGATAAATAAAGCATGTATGTAGAACGAGTTTTTGGAAGGGAAATTCTGACTAACAAAAATACTTTGTTGATTTCATCACTGGTTGAACAAAATGAGTGTGTTTTAAGAGAAAAGTACCATGTTTTACAATTAAAAGAAATATGAAATGAAAGTAAATTGAAAAAAGGGTCCTATATTTTCGAAATGCGTCAAAATCGGAGTTTTATTGAAAAGTGGGGTCCCGGGTCCCATCGCCAAAAAGGCGTCAAAATGACGCAAAAGCGTTCCAAACGGCAACGCTGATTAGAGGGTTAAATAAAAATATTTTAAACACTTTATGGCATTCTCTGATTTTTCTAATACAGCAACATCACCTTCGATTGCCATTAATAGAAATTGTATTTTTATTTTTAGTTTGGCTTAAAATTATTTAATTTATTGTTTCTTTGTTTATTTGTCATTTATTTTTTTTATTTTTATTCAAATAATTATTATTTTATTTTATTTTTTTTGTACAATAATTTTATTAATTTATTTTTATTATTTTCAGCTGGGTTTTTGGTGAATTCCTCTGTCGGATGTATCAATTTGTCCATTCGCTCAGCTACACAGCGTCAATATTTATTTTGGTTGTAATTTGTATGGAACGATATTTTGCAATTGTTCATCCCATAACGTGTAAACAGATTTTAACCGCTGCCAGACTGAGGGTGAGTACAAAAAAAAAAAAAAAAATACACAATGTTAAATATTTATTGAATTGATTTTTAATTGTTTTTATATTTAGGTAACTCAAAAGATTTATTTTTTTATTTTTTTTTGTATCTATAAATAAAAACGCTCAACTCCTGCTTCCTGCATTTTGTAGCGAAGGGATATAGCCATGTTTTGACGTTGCTTTGATCGATGGGTGGAGTCATGGCCGAACTTTTGGGAGAGAGTTGTTGACAATTTTTCGCTCGCTTAGGATTTATTGAATTTTTTTCTTATTTGTGTGAACAATTGTCCTAGTTAAAACCAGCAGCTCAGGCAACCGACAGAGTACATTAGCAATATTTAGAAGATACGAGCACGAATAATTAACATATACAAACATAACATACGTATCTGTATGGCAACGGCATACAATGTTTTGAATGCTAAAATTTGCGTAACACATTTGTTTTTGGTCCTAGGAGAATGTACGAGCAAATGGGATTCAGGACATGAAGTAACCAATTTATTTTTTGTTATTTTTTAGGCAGGTGTATTTTATACATGAAAATAATGAGATACACGTGCTTTTATCTCGGTGAAACATAAGTAGGATATTATTTACCTGAACTTCTTTATCTCGAAAAATGCGCAACGAAAATTGTGTTATGGACGATTACTGTTTTTTTATTCATTCACTTCGTTTATGTAACAGAACGGTAGATCATTATACAGGAGTGTAGACCAAGATTTACTGATATGGTAGGGGGGCACACAGGAAACAAAAAAAATCCCATCCCTTGTTACTTGTAAATTGTTTGATATGCTTTCGGAACCAAAAATAGTCTAAGCGGTCCTCGAAATATTAGAAGCATGGTGAGGTATTTGTACTAATTCAGAAACCAAAGCCTAATAAAAGAGTTTTTTTTGTAGATCTCAATAAAGCCATGGATTGACATGCTTGATGAAGTCACATGTAAATAAAAATGTTCAAGGACCTTCGAAATCTTTTTTTCATAGATGTTAAGTAGTCGCACTAAAGCTTTTTAAGGACAAAGCTAATTTCGAGCCGATTTGTGGAAGTATGCGTACGGCACTTATTCAGATTTAGTAGTAATATACTTGCATGTATATTTAGCGCTTAACCCATACAAATCTACAGACTAAAATGACCATAAATGGTATCGCGGTGTCACCATATATTTTTGCGTGCGGTTTACTGAGAAATCGTTCGATCATGTTCGTACATAGGAACTTAGCTAATCGTATTCTACTTGTCAAATCCTTTCATTTGATACCCATATTTAGGAGGTCGTGAAGATAATGGTAATCCACCATCTTTGGACGTCCGCCATATTAGATCTAAATATAAGATCATGAAATATATCATATTGAGTTGTCACCGGACATGCAAAATTTCAGCATAATCGGATATCTGGAAGTGGGTGTAAAATCGAATCCCAGGTTTGGCTCTCACAGAAATTGAAGTTAAAAAAGCGTCCGCCATATTGGATTTACAACGTCATCGCATATACTATATTGTGTTGTCTCCGGAACTATATACCTACGTGTGCAAAATTTCAGGATGATCGGATATCTGGAAGTGGGTGTAAAATCGATTGCCGGATTATAAAGAAGGCTTCTTTTGGAGCCTTATGCGTAACACACCTTGGTAACGAGTGGTCTTAAAATTGCTTTACCTACAATAAGGCTTAAGTAGCGCAGTTATCACCCGAAGAGGCCTAAGTAGCCCAGTTATGGCTCGAAGGCTTAGCTTCTCATAATCGATTTCACAAAACTGATACTCCTAATGTTTTTGAGACGTAGGCTTAGTTGTTTCGAAGATGTGTCTTTATACTCATGAGTTTATCCCATAACTCTCCAGCTTTCGAGTAAATAACAATCCAATAAGTATTCCAGAATTCATCGAATCTAGTCTTTAATATTTTCTTCTCAACACTTCCTCCAGAAGACGAATTTTTCGAAATAAATTTTGTGTGATTTGCGCATCTTATTAAACTTTGTAGTTTTTAGGATTCCGTAAATTACTAGGAACCTCATAGTTCCACTCAGTCTGTTTGTCCGCATTTTAAAGCCCTCTCTCACTTGGTTACCTATAAGATAAGGTAAAATTTGGTATACAGACAGACATAAATCGGTGACCCAAACTTAGAAATGGAGATTCCTCCCCAGTACAGAGAATAGTGAGTTAAAGATAATGTACGGGGTTACCCTATCGAGTGGAAATTCGTTGGACAGATCTTCGTAAATGCAACAAAAAATGTACTAACAAATTTGGGGTTCAACTCGTGAGCTCCGAGATTTTCAATATGGCAACACTCAGACTACTTACTTACTTAGTTGGCGCTACAGCTCGAGGTGTACCTGGGCCTGGCTCCTAGCAACCATTTGTGTGTGCGTGTGCGTTTTAAATTTTTGCACAGATGGAAGGGACCTACAGTACAGCAAAAATCCTAGCTCCTAAAATTTTTTTTCTGTTTGAAGAAAATTTCCAAAACTATAAAATTTGAAAATTTTAAGAAAAAATATTTACAGGGTGTTTCAGAATCTTCTGCTGAAATACAACCATTTTCCCATAGGAAATGGTCTTCATAGTTTGCCTTACAAATTGTCAAAAGTAGGTTACTGAAGTAAATACAGTTTGTCTAAAAGTCAAACAAAGTCACAGTGGTGCATAAAAGTAAACGAACAAGAAATTTTTTAAATAATTTTCCAGGTGTATCAAAAGCCTTGTTTTTATTTTGCTACACATTAAGAAGTCAAGAAAGTATGTGAAGTGGCTATAAAAATGATAAAATTTAGGAAAAATGCTGTACAGGGTGTTCCAGAATTTCATGATAGACAAAAATATTTTTATCAAAAGGGATAAAAATAGTATTTTACCTAAAAATTAAACTCAAATATTAAGGTTTGTAGAATTTGCTGAGTACTTCATAACTTATTCAAGTGAAATAGTGGAGGAAAAAAAAAATAACCACTAAACATCTTTTTTTTGTGTTGCAAAATTTTTTTTTTATTAATTGTCACACCAACAAAACAAACCATTTCAATAAAATATTTCAAGTTTAACAGTGGAGAATAAATAAGTAAATAAATAAACATTAATAACAAAAAAAAAAACTAGATTTCTTGGAAACTTTCGGCAAAGTCCGGTTTCTAATAAACTAATCATTTCTAGAGAGTATCGTGCTTTGAGGTCTTCTGCAGTTCTAACATGCCTTAGCGAAGAAAAAAGAGGGTCCGATGAGGCTGCAAGCATATTAAATAGGTCTTCATTCTGCCGAATCCTTGAAACCTTGCACGTATTTTGGTACCCATGTATATTTCTTGTAGCCTTTTTTTTATGGATTCCTGAGGTTCTTCTGACAATCCTCCGATTGGTAAGGACTGATACTCAATTAGACTGTGGCAATGAGCCAACATTTTATATATAAAAAAAATGTCTAACACTAATCACATCACTCTAGCTCGAAGAATTGCAAATAATTGCAGCTGAGTTTTTAGGAGAATATTCAGAAATACATGTACTTTAACCCTCATCCTGTATTTTGGGCAAATTTTGCGCAAACGCATCTTGAGACTTAAAAAACTCGCGCGATTTCTATAATATGTATGCTACCAAATGTAACAAATGTAATTCAGTTATGTGTAGAAAACATTCATTTACGGAAATAAATTGTTAAAAGTGCAAATAATGCAATAAAATTGTGCTAAGAACAATTCGCCCAAAACACTGAATATGAAGTTTTTTTTTCTTTACAGGATGAGGGTTAAATTTCCGTTGAGCTTAGACCATACACTATCGTACATTTTTTTTAAACTCAACATAAAGTACAAACAAGTGTGCTAAAAATATGTTTTCAAAAAACCACTAAATTTCAAAAAAATAAAATTCCAAAAAATAAAAATAGGTTGTATTTTAATTAAAAACAACCATATATACCAAGAAAGTAGAAAACCAATGTGTTTTTAACCACTATACCAAATTGGTACACCCAGAACTCAAACGAAAATATAAAAAAGAATAATTTTTCGTTTACTGTTTTTTCGTTAGCTGTACTCATCGAACCGATTGTCCAAATTTAATAATTTTTTCGGTTTCTTGAGGTTCAAACAATTTTTAATCCAGAATATTATAGACACACGACATAATTGAATTTTGCAACGACTTTTGCAAAAATGCCCCACAGTGCGGCAAGTTGAGAAGCTCCTTATGACAAATGATACTCTTAAAATGCCTGTCAGAGATTTGAAAGAGGTGGTACCGTGAAAAAACGTTTAGGTGTTTGCTGGGTTTGAACTCTGGGCAGCATACGTAGTAGTCCAACGTTGGCCTATGCGCATAAGCCAAGAATTATTTCAGTGTTGAAAGCCAACATCGAGCACACCATTTGTGAGACATGCCCTTAACTGTTTGAAAAAGTGGTCGAATATTTGAGCTTCAGGATGCAGTTCCTGAGATGCTGCTTTGTCTTAAGTCGTACAGCTTTTAAAAACACTGTCGACAAGATTGTAAAGTAAGATTTTACGCATGGAAAGGACTTAAAATGACATTCAACTTCAGTGGTGCGGTGCCCCCTTGATGCAAAAGACACCCGGATTTATCAACGTTTGTTTTTAAGTTACCACGGTACTCGGTTGTCCCAATAGAAACCAACAACATACATATATACCCGATAAAGGACTTCCTGGATGCGACAAAACATTGAAATAGAAGCAGGTACACTAAGATGAAATCACCCTAAAAATAGTTGTCTACGCGAACGAACCAGTATCTAATCTCCAAAGTGTCCTCTCATTTTTTTTTTCATTGAAGCTAAAAACTGGAAATACATTGAAAATTGTTTGTAAGGATAAAAATTGCCTGTTGGATTTTTGTCTGCCAATGGATAGAAGAGCTGCTGCAAAGCGGAATAAGGTCGATATTGCAATTTAATAAGTGACTGCTGTTGCAGGAGAAATAGTTGTATTTCCCAGTGAAATTGAGTGTGCGGTACTTGAAGCTATGAGGAAACGGATGTTTCTGTCCAGTAGTTCTCCAAACAAACCACTTAAGTAATAATTCCTCTTTAAGTACCTATTCATGGTTCATGAATCTATAGCCACGCTACGTGTTCTTCTCAGAAAATGATTAACATTTTTTTCGCACGAAATACCTACGCACTTCTAATAAAGGATGAAAGCTCCAGGAACAAATCATTATTTATGCCCGTCACATAAACTCGAAGCATTGAATTCAGTTTAGGTTAAAATAACTTTAATTTTACCCACGGGAAATTAATTTAGCGGCACAGAATCCTTGAGAAATATAAATAGATATGCGTATGTTTAAAATAAACAAATTTATAATCGAATAAGGAAGACGTGCGCGTTTTGTAGGTTTACAGAGAATTACTCCCGACTATTTTTGTGAAATCAAAGGAAGGCGTTCAGAGAAAAAGGAGTCATTCTTCTGAGTTGTCATAATGAGTAAAAATAGTCCTCCAACCAAATTAGGCAAACAAGGAATACAAGAATACAAACAAGTATGAGAATATATAGATCTGAAGTGGTTAAAGGCTTCATACAACGGTGGTTGCTAAGGGAATACTAGTGGCGGGATGAGAGTTCGACTGCAGCTTAGTTCATCTGGGTTAATCCCAAGAACAACTGAGTGGATTTGAATACAGCGATTTCACTGATCGGCTCTCCGGATAAGCATTATACAAATGGTCTCCGCGGTTTCGTTTATAAAACTCGATGCCAGAGGTCCAATTTTGTATGACCCTGTTGCATAAGTCGGACTTGACTGTTCTCTAGTTGGCCAATTGCTGCTGGTTTGTTGCCATAAATTAGCGACTTAACATTGCTATAGAGAAAAAAGCCTAAGAGCGTTGAATCGCACGATCGTGGCGGCCATTTTATATTGCCTCTTCTGGAGATAGCCCGTTCTTGGAACTTTTCTTGCAACAACATACGGCGCGATGTATGGTACGTTAGGCCATCTTGTTGAAACAACATGTCGCCCAGGTCCATATAATCTAATTGAGTCCACAAAAAGTTAGTTATCATGGCCCGATGCCGTTCGCAATTGACAGCCACCGTCTCGCTTCAGAAGATGTATGGTCCAATCACGGCGCCTGGCCAAAATCCACACCAAGCAATAAGTTTCGCCGGATGCAATGGGGGCTCTTGATACTATCTATTGTGGATTATTCTCTACCCAAGTGCGGCGAATTTTACTCGTCCACGAAGCCGTTCAACCAAGAAAAATGTGCTTCATCACTAAAGGGGATGATTTTTGATCCATTTCCATCTGCTGCAGAACCCAATCAGGGAGCGTACGACGAGACTGGTGAACTTGGGGCTTCAGTTTTTATGTCAATTGGATCTTATACGGATGTATGCCCAAGTCTTTTCGCAAAATTCGCCAAACTGAGGTTGCAGAAAAGCCAACTCGTTGTGCTCGACGAGGAATCGAGAGGTTTGGGTCTTCAGCCACACTTTCAGCAACAACGGCAATATTTTCGCTTGACCACGCATTTCGGCGTCGTACAGGGACTGCTGAACACGAGTTTTTATAGTAAAATTCAACACCATTGTCATCATTGTACTCTACCAATGCATCGCTCTCCAAAGTATCAATTCTCTCTGCTCCGTCATGCTCACCATCATCACAACACTCTTCATCATCAATATCAACATCTCTTAAAGCTAAAGATCATAAGCAATTAAAACCAATCTCTTCAAATGACTTTCTTATGTATTATCAAAATACTGGGGGACTTCGTACTAAATTGCAACAAGTACTTCTCTTTTCTTCTTCTGCGCAATACGATATAATCGCTCTCACAGAAACTTGGCTTAGTGAAAATCACCACGATGCTGAGATGTTTAATGCTAATCAATACACTGTTTTTCGCAAAGATCGTAACTATGATTTACTTGGTTGTGAGAGAGGTGGTGGAGTGCTCGCTGCTGTGCGCTCTTCATTTCATTGCACTAAAGTTGATTTGCCGTCACCAGCTGAAGCTCTCGATGTCGACCAACTAGTACTAAACATCAAATTTGATTGTATTAATGAAATTTTTCTTATTGTTTCTTACATTCCACCAAGTAGTTCGTATGATTTGTATAAAGCTCTCATTGATAATTGTAGTTCTATTCTAAAAAGCCGTGAAGACAGTCAAAAAGTTATTATTGTAGGTGATTTTAATTTGCCTAATGTTAAATGGATTTATGATCCTGATGAGAAAATACTTGTGCCTTTTAATGTTATATTTAATCATGATTGTGAAGTTGTTGATACCTTTGCACAATTTGATCTTAGACAGATAAATTATTTTCATAATTCTTTTAATAATGTGCTTGATTTGGTTTTTGTAGATCCGGATTTGTGCGTAGGTATTAACAACTCTGTGGTTTCTCTTTTTCCTAATACAATTCATCATGTCGCATTCAGTTTGCATTTCGAATTTTATATGTATTTTTCACCTGCAACTCCTGTTTCTAATTTCATATATAATTATGCTAGGTCTAATTTCGACTCAATTAATAATTTTCTCAATAGAATTGATTGGCAAGCATTATTTGTTAGTGCAAATTTAAATGAATGCTATGCGTCATTTTTAAGAATAGTGCATAATGCTATTGCTTTATACACACCTAAAGTAAAATTAAAAGGTGGCTCGAAACCAATCTGGTTTAATAAAAGAATAATAAATATTAATAATAAAAAAAATAAGGTTTATAAGCAATTTCGCAGATCTAACAATGATCGTGATCTCTACAAACAATATCGAATATTGCAAAAAATGTTTGATACTTTGAATAAATTCCTCTACAATCAGTATTTATTATCTGTTGAATATGATTTAAAATGCAATAGTAAAGGTTTTTGGAAATTTATAAACGCTAAAAAACAATCAAATTGCATTCCTAATCTAATGCGTCACGATGGCATATCTTCTTCTGATCTCTTAGTTGTATGCAACCTTTTTGCTAAACATTTTCAATCCGTTTATTTACATACTACTCCTAATATACCTCTTGGTGATCAATTTAATTACTCCGATAGTCATGTGAACATTGGTAGTTTAAATCTTTCAACTTCAGAAATTGAAAAAGCTTTATCTACGATTAAAGATGACACACGTCCAGATATGGACGGAATCACTCCTATCATTTTACAGAGATGTGCAAAAGTATTTGCTGTACCTTTAAAAATAATTTTTAATCGGTCCCTTAAAAGTGGTGAGTTTTTAAATACGTGGAAGTGTTCTATCATTACACCAATCTATAAATCAGGAAGTAGGCAGGATTACTAAGAAGATTACTACAATTCCGAAAATTTTTGAAAAACTGATTTATGAAAGATTAACTCCAATTCTTAAAAACGTTATTTCTCCCTGTCAACATGGTTTTATTGCTGGTAGATCTACCAGTACAAACCTTACAATTTTTTCAAATTATGTATAAAATGGTCTCGAGAAAGGGTACCAATTTGATACTGTGTATACAGACTTCTCCAAAGCATTCGATCGGGTTAACCATGATATTTTACTTATGAAGTTGAATACGATTGGATTCCACTCTAGCTTTTTGAACTGGATAAAGGCATACTTAAAGGGTCGTATTCAGTATGTTCGTATAAATAACTCTCTCTCTTCACCTATCAATGTTATTTCGGGTGTTCCACAAGGTAGCCATCTTGGACCTCTTTTTTTCTTGTTATTTATTAATGACATTCCCAACTTATTTTTAAATTGTAAGTGCCTTATGTATGCGGATGATTTAAAAGTATTTCGTTGTATAAAAACTGAACAGTATTGTTTGTTATTACAAGAAGATCTTGAGAGATTGTCAAATTGGTGTTTGATTAACTCCTTACACCTTAATATTGCAAAATGTCAAAGTTTAACGTTTTGTCGAAATCGTTCATCAATTAATTTCACTTATAAAATGAGCAATACATCTCTCTCAAAAGTAACCTTAAAACAAGACCTTGGGGTCATTTTTGACCAAAAACTTGATTTCTTAAAGCATATTGATTTTTTAGTAGCCAAAGGTAACTCAATGTTGGGGTTTATCTTGCGCAATTCAAAGGAGTTCTGGGATCCACATACTTTAAAGTGTCTGTTTTTTGCGTTTGTTAGGTCTACTCTTGAATATTGTAATACTATTTGGAGCCCTTTGTATGAAGTTCACTCTTTTAGAATCGAGAAAATCCAAAAACGTTTTACTAGAGTATTAGTGAAAAGGCTTCACTGGGACATTGTTATGCCTCCCTATGTAATAAGGTGCAAAATATTTGGAATTTCGCCTCTTAACATTCAAAGAAAGATCTCTGAGGTTATGTTCATTCGTGATGTATTGGCAAATCATATTGATTGTTCCGAAATTTTAGCCTTAATTAATTTCAATGTTGATTGATTGATTGATTGATTGATTGATAAATGCATTTCTTTATTTCTTTAAAGTTCAAATACAAAACATCAATTTAGAAATTTTAATACAGTAAATAAATATGGAAATAAAGTTAATGTAATGGCATTAAGTATTTTTTAATAAAGAATAGGGCTAAATGCCATTTCGTAAATTACGTATATTAATTTTTAAGATAATATGGGTGGGGTGACCCTTGAAAAAATAAAACTACGACACAAATAGAGCAAGGAAAGTTTAAAGAGAGATAGAATATAGTTATATTTTATATAAACAAAATTATTTCAAATACCCGAGTTTTTAGTAAGAGAGAAATGTGAAATCTGAACAATTGTACATACATGTATCACCAGAACCTCAGAGACGAGCAATTAAGTCACAACCGGAGAAATCAATTTTATACTCTCGAAATCAAAATTAAATAGCCAACTTTTTAGAAGTTTATTAAAAATACTTGGTAATACGATTGATCTTATCACTATAGGTAGTTTATTAAATAAGCGAGGTGCTGCAACTGTATAAAAATTTCGAAACGCAGTAGTGCGGAAATTAGGAATGGAAACGAGGTATTGCGAGTTACCACGAAGGTTACGATTGTCGAAAACTCGGAAATTCAAATAGCCGGAGCGCATGAAAAAAACTTTAAGGACTTTATAGCAATATAAGTGACGAACAGGAAGAATTTTCAGTTGTAGAAAAAGTGGAAGGCTATGTTCTAATCGATGTCTTCGGCTTATTTTTCTTATAATATATTTTTGCAGTGTTAAGATTGGTTGAATTTTATTAAAGTAAGAACCACCCCAACATGCTAAGCCGTATTGCAATTTAGAATGAAAGATTCCATAATAAATTTTTAAAAGAAGATCCGATGAGCAGACGTTTTGAAGATAGTAAAAATGTCGAAGTGTTGAACGGAAGTACTTTATTAAAGTATTAGTATGATTTCTAAAAGCCATCCTAGAGTCAATCTGAAGACCTAAGTACTGAAAAAGTTCAACTTTTTCAATTTTAAAACAATTATCACTGCAGTCTGAATTGGATATGTATGTTAAGGTAGGTAAATTTGACTCACAACAGCAACTTAGCAATTTAAATTTTTGCACTCTGGCTCATGAAATAAAACATCCAGTTCAAACGAGTTCTGAGATGAGAGACTGAAATACATTATTTTGGTTTTAGAGCTTATAACCAGCTTATGCTCTGCAAACCATAATCTTAGAATATTCAAATCATGATTAATTTGGCAAACTAAGTCTAAAGGACTGTCAGTACCATAGGCACATCCAACATCATCGGCAAAGGCAGTTAGTTTCGAGTAAAATTTTAATCTAAGCAAGGAGTTTATATAGATAGGGAATAGTATTGGTCCCAGTACTGAGCCTTGGGGAACACCAATATTGGTGAATTTGAAACCACTCCTCACTTCATCAATTTTTACTCTTACTGATCTATTTTCTAGGTAGGACCTGAACCAGTCACTCATAAAACCCCTTATGCCAGCATTTTCAATTTTGCGTATAAGTATTTCATGGTTAACCATATCAAACGCTTTGGTGATGTCGATAAATAACCCAGCTGTCATCTTTTTCTTATCTAAGTTCAAGAAAATTTCAGAGCAGAACTTCAGAAGGGCATTTTCCGTCGATTTGCCTTTCTGAAATCCAAATTGTGATGGATTAAAAAATTTGTTTTTATTTAGAAATTCAACTATCCTTTTTTTTACAGCCTTTTCGAAGATTTTGCTGATAGAAGAAAGAAGCGAAATAGGTCTATAGTTTTTTACTTCCCTCGCTGCTCCTTTCTTAAAAATTGGGACAACATCAGCCCATTTTAATGCATCCGGAAATTTGCCTGAGAGTATGCTTTGGTTAAATATATAGGCCAAAACATCAACAACAAAGCAAGCTATAGATTTAAGCACGTTATTTGAAATTCCATCAGCTCCACATGAGTTTGAATTTTTCAAAGTACCTATACTTTTAAAGAGCTCAAAAGCAGTTATGCGTTCAAAGAAAAATGAATTCTGGATCAAAGGATCGCCACATATAATCGATGAACTGCAAGCGGGACAGGTCGAAGTAAAAGAGGACTGCAATGAATCAGTAGCATGGGCAAAGTATTCACTGAATTTCTCAGCAATAGCAGCTTTATCTGTCACCACATTTTCATTAATTTTTATAGTAATAACCTTATTTGAAGAGACTGGTTTATTTAATAGACTGTTAACTAATCTCCATTCATTTTTGAGATTGCCCTGAGCTCGCAAAAGGTTCATTCTGTAAAATTCATCTCGACAGAGTGGGACTTCTTTCCTAAGTTCGTAGCACATTTTTTTAAATCTTCTTTTTAGGTTTCCATTCAGAGGGTGCCTGGCACATTTAATTCTTAATTTATTTTTCAAATTAATCTTTTTCAAAATATAGGAATTTATCCAGGGTTTTAATTTTTTTGGTTTTAAATTACTTGAAACAGTATAACTGGATTCCAAAATAAGTTTCTTTAAGGTTTCAAGAAAAATATCATACGCCTTCGAAACATCACTTTCCAAATAAACCAAATGCCAATATTCAAGAAAGAGTTTTGTTTTTAATTTAGAAAAATCAATTTTAGTTTTTTTGGCAACAGAGACAGAAGCGAAGGGTTTAATGTTCTTAATTGTATTTATCAATAAACCCGTCATGGAGTGATCTGTGATATTGAAATCAAAGATACACTTATCAAACGGGCTCAATGAAGCAGTGGCAAAACGGCCATAAATGTGGTCTAAGCACTTACCGGAAGCTGGTCTAGTAGGTACATTTATAAAGGAAAATAATCCGTGCGAGGCAAGTAGAGCCAAATAATTAGAAACAACGTCAGAGCCCTCCAAAATATCAATATTCAAGTCTCCCAGAATAATTAAATTTTTCGATTTTTCTTTATCTAAAAGACTGGCAAATTCTTCCAAAAAGTCAGAGACATTGTATCTATGAAATCTATATATGCACAGGATAACGACAATCACTTTATCCAACTTTACTCTCAGTTTTAAAATATCAGCGCGCAAAAAATCTATCTCACATGATTGACAATCATAACCTTCCTTGACAAAGCAACCAACACCGCCCGCACTGTAGCCATCATTAGTTTTAGCAAAAAAGTTAAAACCCGGCAAATTATAATCACTTTTTTCGAAATCGTATATCCAAATTTCTGTAATAAACACAAAGTCAGGTATACAAGCAAATGTGTCTAGGTGGGAAACTAAGCATGCGAAATTCTCTCGTAAACTTCTGATATTCTGGTGAATTAAAAAAATTTTGTTCGTGCAGTAAGATTTCAACGTAAAAACTTGTTCACAATTAGATAAATTAAGATTGAAGATAGGAACATCATCGCCAATAAGATCACAATTTAAATTCATTACTTTGATTTGTAAATTTACAAGATATTATTTAGGTCTTCAAAAGATCTTATTGCAATGGGATCACTACCTTCAATCTTTCTCATAAGTATTCTGTTGTTCTTATACCATACATATTTGTAGAATTTCTCCCTCTTCACTGCTTTAGCCTGCATCAATAGAGCGTGTGTATACTTTGTTAGGGCATCATTTATGTAAATTGATTTCCTTCTGCCGATGTCATTACCATTGCTGCTGCTGCTACTGTTGCCGATGCTGCTGTTTGCAGAGTTTACTCGCCATGAATTAATTTTTTGTTTATTTTTTATTTTCTCTTTCATGATTTTTTGTTTAAGAGAATTTTCGGCTAGCTGTAAGCAGATGACAGGTTTGCTCACCATATTTTTTCCGGTCATTGCTTTGCCTTTTCTCTCTCTCACGTAGCATTTTGTTATGTCGTTATCATTGACGTCAACTCCCAGAGCGTCTCGAAAGAAATTTTGTGCAACGGATTTTGAGTTGTGGTCATTGACTTCAGCAATCCCCGTGATCTCAATGCAGTTTGCTAGTTGATTTTGTTGTTGCCAATGCAATTTGTTTTCAAGGTGAAGAACTCGTGCTTTGAGATTTTCGTTCTCTTTTGTCAGAGCTGAGATCGAAACCAAAAATTCTTTATTGACCGCTTCCAAGTTTGATATTTTTTTGTATATCATCTGCAGTGTGCATTCACCTGTAACTTCAGCATGCTTTAAATTTTCCCCAGAAGTATCAGCCAGTTTAAGTTTCGGATCGTTGTTAGATGCTGTTGTTTTGGTGCTTACAGTGGATTCATTGGCATAGTTTGAAATCACAGACGGATTGCCCTGTATTTTGTCAGGCGAGTGGAGAGTACGACGTCTTAAGGCGACGCACTTTTTGCATCGGAATGATTTATTGTTTATTTTCATAAATTCAGCTTCTTCTTCCAAAATATTAACGCAAGCGCCGTGAAACAACCCATTGCAATCGTAGCATAGGACTTTCAAGTGATCGTTTCGTTCGATTTTTTTTGAACATACCGAGCAAAACATACTGAGTAATACAAAGAAAAAAGAAATTGCATTAAAGAGATGCGCACCCCACGACACTCACGATAAAACTTCCTGCGAGGATGCTTAGAAACCGATTGTTTTTTAAGATTCCATTCCACAGAACAAATTATGCTGCCAATGAACCATTGACTAGGTGCTTAAGCGAAACCAATTCCGTTTGCAATATGATTGATTTTAGTCTAAGTAGATTTTCATTTAAAACTAATTTGCTATTAATTTTAAGTAACATTAATGGTGGCAATGTTTAATACTCTTTCCTTTCCTTTTTGTATACTTATTTATTATTTATATATGTATTTATCAAGTAATCACTAAAGCATTGTAACTTTGTTTGATGAAATAAACTAAACTAAACTAAACTAAATTTTAACAATTTAAATCCATTGTAAAACGGTGACTATGACAGAATACAAAAGTCCAAGACTGACACCGTTGCCACTTGAAAAGTCAGAGCAATAAGCTGTTCGAACACATTGAAAAACCCTTTATATAAGAATAATCTTTGATTTTATCCATTCGAGGTGAGCGCTTCAAACAGACTTCCGAATCTATTCTGTTGCAACTGGAGTGCGTTATCTGAACACTACGGCCCATTGCTGTCTGCGGAGATCTGAAGATGTCTGAGCTGAGATCCCAGTTTTAGAAAAAACAACGTCCTTGCATTTTAAGTAAATATTCATAGGTAAGCCAGCTGTGACTATTTATGGAAGCATCTCGCTAAAGGTACTCAGAGATGTACCGCATTGTGCGTGGTCTGCTGGCTTCAGTTCTTATGTCAATCGGACCTTATAAGCCTGTAATGGGCACATCTGAGTTTTCAGTCAGCTACGACGGTGATATTTTCAGCTAACCTTGCCGGGCGAAAACGAGTTTAAGTCTTCACTTCACTGGCCTGTCCGAGACGTTTAAATTTATGAATTGTGCGAGAAGCCACTTGATGATGACCAAATGCATTACAGACTTAACGAAACGTGTCCGCAATATATTCACCCTGTGAATTGTATGGATCCATATTCAATAACCTTCGAGTTTTAACTTATCAAAGTCATCACAATGGTAGTTGAATGTTGACAGTTCAAGAATGTGGCGAAATTTAAAAAGACACCTCATGTTGGATGACACGCTATACGCAACTTTTGTGTTCAGTGTCTTGATGAACTGGATGACCTTGCTAAGTTTTTGATAACCGGTTGTTTTAGTTAAAGGATAATATGTACTGCCCTTTCCCCGCTCAGAAGGTAGTCGAGGCAGCTGGTCTCCGAGAGTAATCCTGCTCTTCTAGTAAAAATGTCCTCCACAACTTAGCTTACCTAACAAGATAATTGCCAGCTAGAGCTCTAAAAAATGAAGGGGATGAACAAGGTCCTGAAGAATGATAGTGGTGTCGCAGTTGGTGTCTCTTGACATCTTACTTTAGCCGGCTCCACAGCTCGGGTTGAACCCGGGGCCTGCTTCTCGCAACCATTTGTGTGTACGTGTTATATTTTTGCACGAATGGAAGGGCCCTACACTTTTTTGCCGACTCCGAACGGCGAGTTGAGAAGCTGATTGACAATTGATACTCTTTGATTGCTTGTCAGATATTCGAAAGAGGTGGCACCGTAAAAAAAAAACATTAGGTGTTGGATCCGGGCTGGGATTGAACCCGGGCACCATTGCTTAGTAGTCCAACGTAATTACCACTTCACCACGGTGCTCACTCTCTTGACATCTAAGATACGTTTTACATAAGACTTAGAAGGCTACGCAGATAGCCTTGGCAGACATTTTCCATTTTTTTTTAGAGATTTTAGTTATTAGCTATGCCCTTTTACTATGCCTTTCGATATGTCACGATTTTGTTGAATCTTTGGAGTAAGTAAGCGGATATCGTTCGCTACGTCATCTAACTACCTTGTTTTTGTTCGACATTAAGCTCTCAGGTCCGGTTCCGGTCTGTGTGTATTATATCAATTTAATTAAATTATTTATTCAGTATACGCTTACCAAACAAACAAAAAAAAAACTGTTCGCCGCTTACACCCTTCAGGACTTAAAAGCCACTAAAAAATGCATGGAAGCCAGAGTCAACCTCTACCAATTAATTCATATTTTCTCTTTTTTATGTCTATGTGTTGTCAACTGACCACAAGGACTACAAACAGTGTTTTTTTTTTGTTTATTTTTTTAGAGTGTATGCAAGTTTATGAAAATTTAATTCCATTCAGTATTCAATGCGAATGAAAAAATCATACCTTTTCTATAGCTTAAAAAAAACACATTCCGAAAGGTTTCTATTTGTACGTGTAGGGAAATTGCATTATTTATCATCGTACGGCACAAACAAGTCCTTGTCGTTTGCGTTGTAAAAATAACCCGATGTCCTCAAAACTCCACATCCTTACGATACGATGTAGTGTAACAGTTTTTAAAAATTCCTTTATTATACATTTCATTTAAATTATGCAAATGAATGACTTTGAGTGTAGAGTTACATCGGCCGGCGCGCGGTAGCTTTTTTTTGTGTACGAGTTGCCACATCGAGTTGGTATAAAAAAATACTTAATTTAGAAATATGTATTCAATAGGAAACGTTTTCAGTAAAAAAAAAACAGATTAAGAAACAAGCTCTAACGAACTAAAAAGTAAAAAATAATTTCTTTTCTTAGTCACCAATATGGGTCTATTAATTAAAGCTTGGGGCGCTTAGGCACAAGACAACACATGCCCGATGTGTAACGAGGACGAAGAATTAGCAGAATACATTTAATTAATATCGAACATCATCATCATCAAACAGACTATATTGCATTGTCACTTACGAGGGCGGTCCTATAAGTACTTATTAGCCTACAAAAGAAAAACCAAAATTTTGGAAAAGTGGCGATTTATTTCTCAACATAGTCTCCTTTTAGCTCGATACCCTTGATCCAGCGATACTCCAACTTCTTTAAACCATCCAAAAAATTGGTTTTCTCGAGGTCTGCACAGTAGGCCTCCGTGGCGGCGATGACCTCCTCATTCGAAAATTCGCGAACAAGCTGGCTTCCACACGTGGTCAAAACAAAACTTTGCGTCCGATTCGGCTGAAATTTTGACAGTTGCCGTCTAAGAGAATGTACTAGACTAGACGATAGTAAATCTCTCTTGCGATACTGGGACCATCGGGCTGTGAGGCTAAGTACTTATCGGACCGCCCTCGTATACACGTGTGCAACATTTCAATATATTGGGAAATCTGGAAGTGGGTGTTAAATCGATTCCCAGATTCGGCCCTCACAGAAAGTGAAGTCAATACTCGTATAAAGCTTGTAAAAATAGGAGTCTTTTTGTTTTTCACAGTGCCCACCTCTTTCGAATGTCTGACAAGCATCAAAGAGTATCATTTGTCATGATTGAGCTTCTCAACTCGCCGTTCGGAGTCGGCAAAAAACTGTAGGTCCCTTCCATTCGTGCAAAAATATAACACGCACACACAAATGGTTGCGAGAAGCAGGCCCAGGTTCACCTCGAGCTGTAGCGCCAACTAAGTAAGTAAGTAAGTTTTGTTTTTTTAATAGAAAATGTGAAAAGTTCCCATTTTTCTCAATTTGACTTGCTGGTTTATTTTGCTCTATCAAAGTTAGTTTTTTTTTTTTGACAGGTGTCATCTGAATTATTAAAATATAACGGATGGCGCAAACTAGCCACTGAGGTCTTACGTTATTTTAACATAGCTAGACTCCTTTCTCTGGAGATTTTTGAATGTTAAAGAAACGAGATTGAGATAAAATTTAGCATGATGTTAAACTAAAAGCAACTGACATGAGCTAAAAGTATTTTAGACCAAGACTCCCCATGGAGCGAATGTCACTGCTAAATAAAAACTGAAATTAAAGAAGTAAAACTTATGCTGACATATATGCAAATGCATACCAAAAAAAACGGATCACGTGGCAACACTGTTCTAGTGGGAGTGCCACTGGACAGAATTTCATTAAAACAACATAATCACATGCGCTCTCATATTAAGTAGGACTATAAAGGCGGCATGTTGCAGGCAGCTATTTAGTACGGACCTGATATTCCAAGCAAATTTGCATTAATTTCCCTGGCGCTTTCAGCGTTTTTTTTTTTTAAAGATATTCGATGCGGTGTTTCATATGCGTAGCCTCATAGAATTTGTTTATCTCAAGAGTTAAACGGGACAAAATAAAAACAGAGGAAGAAACAACTGCAATCGCTGTCCTAATTTTGGAACACTTCAAGACGTCCGGTGCTCGAACTGGCGCTGCTCTGTCTTGTGACGCAGTATTTTCGCAGTAAATTTAGTGTTTTTAATTATAAACGCAAGCGGATGTGCGGACAGCAGAATGGTTTAGATAGATCGTAAAGTTCATTGCAGTTCCATGGTGCATGGTTTTATGAGATGACGCAGTGTTGATGGCTGATTCACTGGGAAATCACTGAATTTGTTTACGGGAGATGTCGTCATTCCGAATGGAGATGTGGGCCAGTGGTGAAAAGCAGATGTGGGAATTTGTTGTTCCAAAGCGTACAATGTAAGAATAGTTTTATTTAATACATAGTAGGAAAATCGAGTATCTATAAATATCAGTAGTAAAAGTATTTGACTTTTGAATGTCATCTGAATACAACAGAATTTCAGGAAACAATATCCCTGATGAGGCGATAGGAAGGTTCGCTGGCATCCTTAGTTAGATGATCCTTTGACATTTGTGTATCTGGTGAATACAACTGAAGATGGCTGGTGACTCTACTGAATGTAGACTTAGCAAATATTGAAGATATCCGAGGTAATTTTGTTGAGCCTTTAGTAGAAAAGACTGTGGTTAGAGAATATCGAGCCGATTCTCCATTGCCGGACATTTCAGCGTGCTGGGCTTAAGCGATATCCGTCCTGTGGAGAATATAATGAAAACTGGGAACTTTTCCTATCCGTATGAGTCTGCCCGGGACAGGTGACAGATTTTTGGTACTGATGCGGGGTGACTCCCCATAAATTATGTTTCTTACATCTTTAGCGCTATCTTGACTTTTTATAAAAGATGAGGCAAATACAGTTTACTGGGATTCTCTATCAGGTAGTATAATTGACAAATCTCTGAATTTGTTCCAGTACGGATCGCACCATCTAAAGACAAAAATTTAGGGAGTGTTGGCCTACGAAGCATTTAAGTGCCAATCGAATCGACCGACAGAGACAGCAGGACTATGTTTACATTAGAATTTGACTTGAGCTGACTCAAGTCATAAAATTGATCACTAAGCACCAAGACTCCGTATTTCATCGCTTTCGCTTAATAAAAAAAAGGACCAGGATGTTAAAATCATACCGAATTTTGCCGACTAAGTTCGTGTGTAAGCTAAGTTTCAAACCACATAAACGATGGCTTATTTTCTTTTGCAATCTAGGCTTTCAAAACTAAAATAAATAGAAACGATACATAACATATAAACGAAAGGCTGAAGCCAAGGTCCTGACAAGTCTCTCACTTTACATACTTCACTTAATTTTTTTTTATAAACTAGCTAATTCACACACTAAAGGGGTTATTAATACACTTGTACTGTTATACAAAGCGTGGGGACATGAAGAACAACAACGAGAGTCAGATCGGAGTAGTGATAGGAAACTCAAATGTTAAGTTTCAACTAACTCTATGAGTGGTGTCCAGGATAACTGGAGAGTTGTGTATTATTGAAAGCTATTGTCGTTGCTTATGATTCACAGAACTTTTTTCAGATTAATTTGTTCAGCCATACCACAATCCTACTGCCAGTGTTATGACATTAACTTCTGCAACTGATAAACTTATTTTTTCATTTCGTGTGAAATACATTTTTCTAAGATATCTGGCTTTGAACCGTGAACTTTCGGCGTGACAAGTGACGACCACTACTACTGCGCCACAGCCACATTAAATCGACATATCGTATCCAATTTCCTTTCTAAATTTTTTTTTAGAACTTCTATGAAGATTTAGTCCGGATACCTTGAGAATTTTTTTATTAGCATGAGTTGAAACCGCTTATCTACAGACATATGTACTTTTTAGTGTTCCCTAAAACTGAACACTAATGAAATCAGTTCGGTGTCTGTCACAGCCATTTTTCTCATACACTATTTGATGCAGACTGTTGAAATTGGGAACAGTTGTAGCAATAAGTGACCCAAGCACAGAGATGAACTTAAAAAGTTACATTACGACTTTGGGGGGCTATTTTAGGGGGTTTAAATGGGTAGTTAAAAAGTTCACCGTGTTCAAACGAATTCAAAAATGAATGAAATATTTTTTTGTGCTACTTTTTCCTTTTTCCACTTTTTCAAAAAAAAAAATTGCTGCCCACTACCTTATCTCCAAAAATATCGCTCAGAAAAATATGAAAAAGAACACACACATTGAGAATAAAGTGTAGATTAGACCAAAATTATCAGGACTGCATTACGTTTGTGAGTTGAGCACCGTGGTGTAGAGGTAAGTGCGTTGGACTACTACGCAATACTGCCCGGGTTCAATTCCAGCCCGGCTCTCACACCTGAAGAGTTTTTTCACGGTACCACGTCTTTCGAATGTCTGACAAGCAATCAAAGAGTATCATTTGTCAATGAGCTTCTCAAATCGCCGTTCGGAGTCGCCAAAAACTGTGGGTCTCTTCCATTCGTGCAAAAATATAAGACGCACACACAAATGGTTGCGAGAAGCAGGCCCAGCTTCATGTCGAGCTGTAGCGCCAACTAAGTAAGAGAGTACAAATTGAATAGTTGCTCCTAGAAATATGCCCTAAAAATGCGCTGCCGCTGAAACTATTGAGCGTATACTTAAACCAATCATTTAATGCACATAAAGGAATCTTGATGGTTTCCTAAACATTATTATATATATAGTTATCTTTACTTTTACTGCATTGAGAAAAATTGAATTTGTGTACAGAAACAGATAGGTACGCATTTAACGCTCTAAAATTGCTGTAAGTTTCAATTTTTGGAAACGTTTTGATACTATTGTACATCTTTTGAGATGTGATTCTATTTGAGGTTATTGTTTTCCAAGATGTCGTCCACTGTGCAAATGTAGTTCCTTTCAGTAAATGATAATGATCTCACTTACACTGCAGCAAATATTAAAGCATATGGCGAAAAGTACTCAACTAGTTTGGACATACATGAGTAAATCCCTTAACCACAAATATAAATTAAATTAAATTCAACCTAACCTCCACACAACATGTTTGCACTATAAATGTAAAATGATTCACTGTTATTATAGCCTATTTGTGGAAAATTCAACCTCAAAATACTTATGCATAGCTAACCGTTAATCGGCTAATGTAATACACATATTTTTCCATTTAATTTTAATTAATAATAAACAATTTTATAATATTGTTCTTTATTGTATAATAATGTGGCTAAACTATGCGTTATATAAACATGTCCATTGACAGCATGTGAGGACTGCCATTGTTCTGGTTTAATTGGTGTCATAAATTGAAGGAATTTTTAATTAAGTACATAATGTATGTGACACGTGACACAGATGGTGACAATGTGACCATTTTCACCATATAATCACCACAAAATGGGCTGAATTAATTAAATAGAGATAAGCACGAATTTTTCGAAGTCAAGTGTACATAACACCTAAAGGTGATTTACCGTTTGTGTACGGAAGTTGAATAGCCATTAAGTATGTATTTACATATAAATTATAATTAGGTTTGTGTCCGCTGGCGCTTCTGTGGTTAGATTGGGTGTTCTTCGATAAAATATTTATCAGAAAAAAAGGGTTCGGCTTTGAGATTTTCAGGAAACTCGCCGAATTTAATTTAGAGTTGCCATGTTGGTATTTTCTTTGAATGTAGTGCTGCAATTTATTACCTAGTCGTACTTGAGAGATTTGTTTACCATTGTGTTCTACAATGCAGTCAGATTGGATTTTAAACCTTTGTTGACTTGGCATGGTTGTTTGAAAATATAGGGCAAGTAATTTTGTGTCCATTTTTGAAGTTGTATTGTGATATGGTCTAGTAAGTGGCTTTTGAGACAGGTACATGCAATGCGAACTACTCCCCCCATAAATAAAGCTCGTGCTATTCACTAAAAGGGCATCTCCCAAGTCTCCCCCACAAAATTAAGTGGTACTCCCGTCAGTTTTCCGGATCACGCCAAATATCTAGGTTTGGTTCTAAACAGAAAACTGTCGCACTCGGACGAGTTATAAAATCCTCTGCCGCATTGTATTCGCTCAAGAAAGACTTAGGCTGTAAATGGGGATTCCGTCCCCAGATAATGCACTGGCTCTACTTTGCTGTAGTCAGACTTATACTTATATATGCATGTATGTAATTGCAGTCTGGTGGACAGCAGTGGAAAAAATCAGCTACGTCAATCTTCTCCAAAAAATTCAAATAACGGCTTGTATCTGCACTACTGGAGCTATGTATGTGAACCACTTCCATCGCGGTTGTTATTTTGGTATTCAAAGAAAAATGCCATTTTTTGAGATAAATGATCGGATGTTTATTTCATAACAAAGAAGAAGGTATGCCGTTAATAATGAAAAACAACATCAGCCAAATGGCCACCACGAGCACGCATACAGGACCATATCCTTTTCATGAAATTTTCCATAACCAAATCGCAGAGTGGCTGCCCTATGTCCTCGATAGCCTCACGAATTTTATCTTTGAGGTCTTGAATCGACACTGGGCTGTTGGCGTAGACCTTATCTTTCACGTGGCCCCAAAGGAAGAAGTCGCAAGGTGTTAAATCACAAGATCTCGGTGGCCAATTGTGATCACCTCTTCGAGAGATAACACGGTCCGGAAACTTTTCCCGTAAAAGATCAATGGTTTCGTTGCTTGTGAGGCACGTAGCGCCGTCTTGTTGAAAGTAAACGTTGTCCAGATCAATACCATCCAACTCCGACCATAAAAAATCATTAATCATCTCTCGATAGCGCAATCCATTCACCGTAACTGTTGATCCAACATCATTTTCGAAAAAGTAAGGTCCAATGACCCCGCCGGACCATAAACCGCACCAAACAGTCACACGTTGAGGATTGAGAGGCTTCTCAACAAACGAACCCAATGGTGTAACATACGGCCCGCCGGGCTTCGTGTTGGCCACCCATGACTTAAATAGAGCTAAATTAAGTCAAACACCTCATTCTTTCCTGCAAGGGAACTACTGGCACCATTTCACCCTGCCATCATTTTGTTCTTGCTGCCAAGAATTCGTGCCCCCGTTTCTCTTTTGATTTATGTTACGAATTGTCCTTGAACTTGCCTTGCATTTTCTTCTCCGTTTTTTCAAAATCACCTCATGAATTCGAAAGAATAATTTTCCATGCGCTTTATCTAACCTCATGAGGTGAGTCTCATTCATGAGTACCAAGACACTGCAGATCATATCTATTTTATTATCTTGTCTGTCCTCCTCTCCTGGAACCCTTATTAAAATGTGCTAAAAGTCTTCAGACAATTTGAGAAAAAAAAGTCCAAAATAGGCTCTGCTGGTGGTAGAGACAGAATATGAAATAAGTTAGATTCTGCATTTGGTTTTATTTAACATTTCCCACACCAAGTTCGTTTTTCTTTTTTCCGAGACTGTGGACACCATTCACCCCGTGCCATTCAAGGACCTTTTTCTTATTTTTCTTTTATACGCTTCAAGTGATTTAAAAGTAAAGGCAAAGAATGTAGAATTGCTGGCAAACCCATCGTGGGTACAGTCCCTGAAAAACCATCTTCTGAACCTTCCCCAGCGAAGTGAACAAGGATCTAATTTTTTGTTATCCTGTTGAGTTCATCGTTCGGACCGAATTTAAAAAGGTTTTACATTGAAAAACTTGTAGAAGTGATAAAAGGATTGAGCAATGCCTTAAGCGTTGTCTGTCCTTGTTCTTAAGTTTTATTTGAAGAGGGAAAAGCGAATGCGACATGCATTTCCAGTGGTGGCCATGTCTTCCTCTCCCATCTTCAGGCAATCCAATTATGCCACCTACAAGTGCTTGACGAAGGAATACCCCTCTCGTCATTATTTCTATCGGAATTGGTTAGATAGGCCTTAGCTCACACCTAGTTCAGGTGAGAACTGTATGAGTAATAGTCCTTGAGATATCCCAGTAAAAGATTGGATGCCAGTGGTAGGTTCTCTGTGCTGGCAAAAGCAAAACAATCCAGTTTTGTTTCAGATTCCCATAGCTCTATATGAGTATTGTTAAGGTAACTTTAGGGGCAAGTGACCGCGCCGTTCACCAACACCATATAGGAGGATGACGAGGGATCAGGCGCCGCTTATTTTGGATTTTTTTTTTTTTTTTCAGTTAGGGGCAATCATCAAAATTGAGGACATGATGGCCAAGGATTTGTCACGCCGGAAGCAGTGTGATACTGGGTAGGGTACATCCTCATGAGGGGGAGCTACCAATACCTTTCGCTCTCCCCCACCGCTGAAAAGTGATTGATGAACGAGGAGAAAACAGGATCACTATAAAGACATTAAATTATCTCGGGTCAACCATTTTTCAACATTTTCGAGTACTACCACCTCACTCAGGCATGGAAATGTGTAACAACCGCCCGAAGATCTATGGCAATGACTGCCCCAATCCGACGAGCTAGTTACTGGCGGAAGCGAGCAAGCCTTCAGGCCAAGGAGTCCTGTGGTCTTGGGTTCTAATGGTAGCGTAGAAGAGGGAAGCCTGCGAAGAACTTACGGGTACAACATCAGCACGTACAACCTTTCGTGAATCGCCTGGTTCAGGACTTGTCTTTTACTTGTCATACAGGTGATTCCGGCATAGTGCCCGCAGTCCTTCCATTACCTCTACTCGTGAGTTCTTTCCTCTTTTCCGTTACAAGTTGGGATTTAGTACCCAATATTCCTCCAGTATGTGACCTGGAGTTTCCCTAAATTCATTGCAAAATCTTCATCTGAGAAACTCTAGTTTCCTGAAATGTCCCTTGAGCTTACAGTTCTCTCAGTAAGGGACGAAATTTGAATTCGGAGTTTGTTTTTGTCAAGACTAACAGGAGCTCTGAATCTCTTTCAGTTATAGTTACCGAAAGGATTTTTCTACTTTCTTAGATCCAGTACTTAGTCCTGCTAGTTTTCTCCAGTGTCCCCATATATCGCAGAAGAGTTCAGAATTCAGTGCGGTTTTTAGCAGCCTCTCTCCGGGTATGTTAATGCGGCCTTTTCGTTAATGTCCTGGTATCCAGTAGATGTCAAAATTTTGAATCCATTCGGAGATTTCTCCGAGTGCATTGTCATTAAGGCTCGGACTCTGGTAACGACAAGTCCTTAATACAGTGAACATCGGCTTTAGATTTGTATAGCCTTCGTCATTCCATTGTGGGGCATATCCATGACCATGAGGATATTCATGGTGCACAACATTATCCAAAGTGTGTTCTAAATTTACTGCATAACAATAGAATTCAAAAATCATTAAAGTAAAATCCCTTAAATTGAACAAAATGCAGATGTTTAACAAGAAAAAAAAAAACAGAAGCACGTCCTTACAATCATCCACTTTCCAAATTTGATTAAAAATTAGAATACTCTCCTCCGTAATTCCGCTGAACATCCACTTTTCTATTTTCAATTTCCTGTTTGTTTTTGTTTTATTCCAGATGGTCATTCTAACGGTTTGGATAACATCAGCGGTTTATTCGACGCCGAAATTCGTTTTTAGTAAGACAATACGAAACGTGCACACGAGCGATGGTGCCGAGGAGGATATCTGTGTCCTGGATAGGAAAATGTATAACTCCAAACTCTTGGATATGATTAATTTTGGTCTACTCTATGTTACACCATTGTTGGTGATGACGGTAAGTATTGAGTGGTTTGCAAAAATGTAATAAAAAAAAATAAATTACTGGTTGTGTGGTGGAACTTATGCAATTGACCCAAATTTGAAAAACGGGACAAATTACATCACGGAAGTGAGTAAACATCAGCGGCGACATGAATTGCAAATTTGTCCAGAGGGCGTGCAATATTGAAAGATCGTCCTTTGTCCATTTTGTACTAGAAAATAGAAATTCCGTGACAAGCAGTCCTTTGAGTTTTGATCGATTTTGTTTTGCCCATATAGACGTGTGTAGTGTGAATTGATTTACAGGATGGCGTGCTGGGAATCATTTTGCGAAAGGATACCATGGATATTGCCTTCATTTTTTTGTACAGAATTGCAATAAATCATCGAACACTTTACGAGTACAAGTACCAAGTTTGAGTAGTAGTCTGTTGCGAGATAACTTTTGTTTTATAGTTCCATTGTTGTCTGAGTCATAAAAAAAAAACCAATTAAGGCTGGCGCACATGGAATACTAATAAATCATAAATTGCAGACAAACAAAAATATCTACTCTGTGCTGCAGATGCCACCCACGAAGTGAAGTTAGAAAAATGAAAAACCATCCGAGTTTTAAAACTTCAAACAATTTACGCGTGCAAGTTGTAGGTTAGTACTCTCTATCTTCTTTCTACAGAGAGTACATGTACATGTACAGCTCTTTCTCGCAGAATGAAACGGTAGCTGGAATCATTGCACTTCGACAATCTCGGTGATCTGGCAGAAACAGATGGCAGGATCCTATTTCGCTCCTTTCCAAGTTCCAAGGTCTAACTTAGAGGGGGGCTAAGGAAATATAACGAAAGATCCTTGGTATCACGCCAGTAGCCACTTTTACCTAACTCTTACCTAATCATAGAGAAATATTGTAGAGATTTTAGTAATTTTGAAAAGATTCAACTCGGCGCGTTCTTTATTTAACCGGCGTACTTTAGATGGCACTACAGTCACCGGTGCATCTGAACTCAGTTTTCCGCGTGAATATTTTTTTTTTTTCGTAAAAATGGAAAGAACTGAAATGAGAATTGAAAAGCTCCTAGCGACATACTACTCTAAAAATCGAAAAAATGCCGCAAGCCGTAAAAAATGGCTTTTTACTTCTAAATCAGTAATCAGCAGATACGAGAGCACAGGTTAAATATCATTCGGCTTAGCATCTAAAAATTCAGACAGACTTTCATATGACTTCTTCAAATGAATCTAAAAACTGGAGGCTGTCCATCAGCATGACTACGATGTAAAGGAGAAGCTATACCATAGTTATGAAGCTGAGTCATCACAAAATACCAGACATCATAGTGGGCCCATCGCGATCTACTAGAGGTCCTAGCACACTACCGTGTGGTACACCTGCGTATATTTCTCTAAGTTCCGAATATGCTTTTCCATAACGGAGATACTCCAGAGAATCTATTTGCTATATAAAATTTAAGTATCTCATAATATTATCTAGGAAGATCCCTATGTAATCTATACTCTAAACCCCTATGCCAGACTTTGTCAAATGCCTGTGCAGGTAGGTAGGTAGGTAGGCAGAAGTGGTGGCTTCGATGGAAGAAAACCCAAATAGCGCGTGGAGCGCCGTTTTGATACCACAACCTCAGGTGACCTGTTTGTTAGAAGGTAATGTTGGGATATTTATATCCATCCTGTGGAATTTAGGAAGAGGATCAGTTCTCCAATGCTTTTCCTAGATATCTCTTTAAGGTCGTCGACGAATAGCTTGCCCAGTACGCGCTGCCTGGCTCTCGCTAGGGCTGGACATTTGCACAGAAAGTGAATAAGCGACTCTTTTTCATTTTCATCTTTGCAGCTACGACAGAAACTGTTGTGAGGGATTCCTAGTTTGGCTGCATGATCTCCTATTGGCCAGTGTCCTGTACTGACTGCTACTACTCTAGCGATGTCTACACGAGTTCTTAGCAGCAGTTCGTTTGTTTTGGGCCTGTTGTAACTTGGCCATAATTTTCTGGATATAACGCAGTTTGTCAGACTGGTCCACCTGAGACCGGCTAATTTTAAGAAGTGTGAGATTATGTTGCCCTTAACAGCACCTACAGGAATCTGAACGTTTTCCGCTAGTGAGCTGTTAAGGGCTGACCCTCGCCTGGCAAGTTCGTCGGCTCTCTCGTTTTCTTCAATGGCACTATGCCCTGGAACCCAGATAAGCGTGACTCTGGCCTGGTTGCACAGGCGATTGAGTTGTTCCTGGCAACGATCTACAAGTTTCGAAGAGGTGATTGCCGAATTTATGACTTTTATTGCGGCTTGGCTATCCGTAATAATAGCGATATTATATTTGGGTGTTGGGTCGTTTATTAAGTTGCGACATGCTTCGAGGATCGCCAGTACTTCCGCTTGGAAGACGCTAGCAAAATTTGGAAGGCGATAGGACTTTGATATGCCGAGTTTTTCCGAGAAAATTCCCGCACCCACCTCGCAGTCCATCTTTGAGCCGTCGGTGAATACCGTTGTATCAAAGTCTGTCACCACTCTCCCTCGCTTCCATTCATCTCTACTTGGGAGAATTGCGGCAAAGGGTTTCTTGTAGTTAGCATTGGGGATGATGTAATCTGTTGGAGACACGACCAAACCATTTGGTAGTGTATCCAGAATTTTACTGTGACCATACGGCTTAGCAGTCCAGCACTCAGATTCCTTGAGTCTGTGCCTGTGCAACGTCCAAAAATAATGAAGAACAATCTTGGGTTTCTTCTAGTGTCTTTTCTATAACGTTAGTTATACGATGTACTTGGTCTATTGTCGAGTGTTTGTTTCCAAACCCAAATTGATGGTTCGGGACAAGTTTTCTTTCTACGATAATTATTTTGTATAAACTTTTAAGCAGTAGTTTTTCAAATATTTTTGACAATATCGGCAAAATAGATATTGGCCAATATGAGTGGCTTACCTTGTTTAGGTATGACGATTACTTTTGCTATTTTCCAGTGATGTGGAACATATTTTAGTCTAAAGCAGGCATTTACTATTTTAATAAATGGCAATTGTTTCATGATTTGCGTAGTACTAAGGTCATAGCCTGCAGACTTCTTGTTCGATAGTTTGTTTATACAGGCAGTGATCTCTCTTAGCGAAACGTAAGGTAGAACTTCCTCGTCTAATTTGTCAAGAGTTTCGAGGTTTTCATTTGCCACTACAGGTGAAAAAGGTTTGAAAACATTCGTTAGGTGTTCTGCAAAGAGTCTTACCTTCCCTTTTGGGTCCCCAATCAATTTCCCATCAGATGTTGTAATTGGGGTATCTTAAAATGTTTAGCAGCTTTCGAAAGGGAGTAGTCAGTGACTTTATCAGCCGCTAAGTTGCGAAGGTAATTATTTAGAAAATCATTTTTAAATTTACTGATACTTTTTTTGAGTACCTATATTATTTAATCTATTAAATATTGTGTTATCGCCGGGATATCTTGTCATTTATGCCATTTTCTTCTCTGTTTTAGTATTAGTTCTTTAATTTCCGCTCGATACTTTACAGAGGCTTGTCTTTTCTGTTGATGCGTCGGTGTACTATCTTCGGCTGCTTACTATATATCAGCTATGTATTGTTCCATCTCAGTGTCAATATCTTCTCATGAAGTCAGTGGAGATCTAAGATCGATAAATCCTTCAATTAATTCTCTAAATGCACACCAGTTGGTTTAATTATTTGCATAATTTGTCTGTTCTATTGACATATTATTGACTGACCCTATCACAGGGGTATGATCCGAGGACAGGTCTTCACTGCCTTTGACTTCGACTTCGAAAGCCAAAGTGTGGCTCATCACCAGTCCGTTACACGTGTGTGTTTTAAGATACCATTTCTCAGGCATTTTCTGGACTCTTATTAAGAACCTTTTCTGAAGCTGTTGGAGATTGGGACACTTATACTTTTAAACCAACCTTGGCGGAATAGTACGATCTATCTGAGCGAATTTTGGCTTCATTTAAGCAAATGCTTAAAAGTTCCAAAATCCTTTATTTTGCGGAAGTATCACCACTTTATCACTCTAGCTTTTGGGATCGATGTTAAAAATCGAGCAATTTAGAGAACCTTTCGTTTCTTAGCGCAGTTGGCTACGTAGATGGATTTCTAAAATCTTTACGAAATGTTTGGAGTATCGTTTTTTCCACCGGGGAGGGGATTATAAAATGACGTAAGCCAGAAGGTTAGTTACTTCCGAACTTCCTCATCTACCGACTTGAACTGCCAGCATTGAATTCAATTTGGAGATTGATTCAAAAATATTCAAGTCTTCACCAAGGATTGCTGGCAGTGACCTTATGTGGGAGATTAGATTGGTGGAATGATGATTAAAATTTGAATTCATACCACCACCCACACAGCGAATTATTCGCCAGATGTAGTCAACCTGAAAAAGCTATTCAAGTGAACATTTTATTTTTTTTGATTGAAAGCCCAAAGGGCTATTTCGAAAATAAAACTGGGAATCATAAACAGAATTTCTTCCTTCCACCTGTCTAAATACTTATTGATTTTAAAGTCAAATTAAGTCCATTGAATAGCTAAAGACATCCTTTGGAATAAATTACCAACGGTGGTGGGTCTGAATCCAAATGTTATATACCAATTACCCAGTCTTCTGTCAACTGAAAATTGAGTTTTAAAGACCGACCCGGTGTGCCTTAAAATTCCATTGTTATCTTCGCCATGTTTGACTTTCCAAAAAAAAAAAAAAAAAAAAACAAATATCCTTAATTTAATTTAAACTTTACGCTCTCGCTGATGATGGCACATATACAGACCCACAAAAGGACCATAGTCGACAGTCTCCAGTCAAGTGGTACAAATTGCCAACAATTCCCAGATGAAAAGCAGAAAAGCAAAACAATTGTCCTTTTCTTCTATTCAATTGAAACGGCAGCCAACGCAAGCACTCGACCGTCCTATACACTGAAACCCCAACGTTATCCTTTTCATTTAATTTTTCACATTTGCCCCGATTTGAACCTTAAATTTTAACCACCCGCAGGTACTGTATAGCAAAATTGCAATCGCACTTTGGCGCAGCTCCCGGGGTT
The DNA here is from genome assembly GCA_949775065.1 of Brachyopa scutellaris. Classification (NCBI taxonomy): domain Eukaryota; kingdom Metazoa; phylum Arthropoda; class Insecta; order Diptera; family Syrphidae; genus Brachyopa; species Brachyopa scutellaris. Next base: position 95,543,645 of record OX459115.1, on the reverse strand, counting down.
TAACCCATCATATCGCTCAACAGGACAATACCAGCACCAGTATGTGCCCATCATCGAATAATTCAATGACTTTGTTGGCCCGCAAGCAGAGCAGCAAATACGACAAAAGGGGTGTCAACACAGCGGATACTCAGGTGAGACATATACACATGCATACATATATCCTTTTTTTTGTTTGTAGTTTCTAGTTCTAGAGTATATTTGAGTTTATTTAACCAAACAATGTCAACCAGTGGTATAGGGATGGGGGGGATGAAAAAAGATAAAAATACAATGAAGACGCAATTGCAGCTTTCTTACGATGTCCTTCAAGGAGAAGAAATAGAAAAAAAAAAAATTGTAAGCCATTAATTTTGTTTGAAAGGACTTTCTTTTGTTTTCAAGTTTTCGTCCTTTGAAATGGTTTTTTTTTATCACTCGTATCCATTGTGTGTGTTAGATGCAGCCTTCTTGATTTTACTTTTGCAATTGAAATTAATTATTTGACGTAAAAGTTTACGGGGGTCAGCTCAGTGCAAAGGATCAAGATCATAAATCTTTACTGGCATCCATGGATGTGCATACAAATTTATTTATGTGTCGTCACAGTTGGGTGGTATTTTAATATTCAAAGTGTTGCTAAATGAGGTCATTTCAAAACGTAATTTATGGTTTTTTAGCTTTGGAAGTGAATAACAAAAGGATATGCGGTGTGACAGAAGAAAACGTCTTAGTTTGCAGGATTTGAAACTGTTTCTTTTCGGAACAGCCAACACTTAAAGTCGCAGGACTAGGAAAGTACATTCGAGTTAGATAGAATGAAAGCTGAACTCCTTGTACTGGACACGTATCTAGGAAAGTATTTCAATTCGTCCTTTCACTATCTCAGAACTGCGAAAAGTCAAATTTCCACCGAAATTCTTACACCCCCGTTTTGGCAGCAAAGTAACGAATTTAATCAAAACTCCACATACCCACCCGCAATCGTATATCCTTGTATCGCAACTTAGGAGTGTTGAAACCATCATCAAGGCGTTGAGATTTTAAAAAAAAAAGCAAAAAGAAAATTTCCTTCGATTTGTTAGCTAAAAGTGATTGAGAGTAGAATTTAATCAGTCGTAGCATAGCAAGGATAATCAATGGAAACAGACGGGGGGCGGAATGAATTTCTTTTGCCTCAAACCAATTAATACCGTTAGAGTGGATACATTCTTCTGTATCAAGATTTAATTTAAAAGCAAATCCAACGGTGCAGGGTTTGAACTTCCAAGGACATTCGGGGAGTTTTCTTTCTATTGGTTTCAATTTGGAGGAGCAGATTGTTTTCATTTGACAAACTATGACAGGGGAGAGGTTAGGTATTTGGAGTTTTTATTTTGCCTATCAATTGCGAGTGACAGTTGATTTGGGTTTTTGTTGTTTTTATGTCCTTTGGATTATTAGCTTTGCTTTGGGTTTCAATATTATTAATAAGGGTCAGTTAGTGATTAAGTAAGTAATACCGATGAGATATGGTAAACAAAAAAACTTTTGAATCAATTTTCGTTGATATAAAAGGCTTTCTGCAACGGATTTCCAATTTGTGGTGGAGCCTTCTCTTCACGTGTATCTCTTTTATGCAGACGACTGTCTCTCTTGTGAAAATAAGTTTGCTGGACTAACTTCGAACACTAAGGCCTAGCCTTGCTTTGCAATTCACTGAAAACTGAGAGAACAGAGATCTCTTAGCCGAGAAAATCAATGCTACTCGTGAAAATCTCTAAGGGACCACTAATACACCACCAACAAGAATAATATCGAGATAGTTGAGTTTCACTTAGAGAGCAAGGAGAGCAAGGAGTCATTGTCCCGCGAACTATCAATCTCCTTTCGGGCTCCTGATGGCCTGATTGCGGCTCAGACTGAGAGAAGCGGAATTCTGGTCACCAGCGCCGTATGAGCATGCCTCCAGATGGGTAGCTGACAAAATGCCAATGAAAAGTGATTATAAAGGTATGTCTCCAATCATAAGGAACTCGCTACTTGAATTTCCGACAGAACTGAATGGCAGGCTCAGTTAGTCACCAATGAGAAAAACCTAGTCTTCTATGGCAACGGATCCAGGATAGATATCGACACGAAAGCTGAAATTCAATGAGAGACACTCTCATTCAATTCTCACACAATTTGTGAGTCAATAATTCCTTTAAAATTGGGAATTCTGGACTCTGCTCTAATATGATGGATATTCAAATACAACACGGTGATTCTATGCCGGGTGTCAGTTCATATGGCTGAAAAAGTGGACTAAATCGCAGCTCTGCTGCCCATCTCACATACGCTCTAGGTCTACCTTATTAAGCTAATTCGCAAAGATGTCTTTGGCATCGTTATTGTGTCATTCGTTCTTATGCGCAACGTCTCGGGATCTTTCACAGTGACTAATTGGAAATTGAATCTGTTCGACGCTTGCTGTGTGACTGTCTTGCACTCGCTGATAAAAGAATAAGAACTCTTGGTAGATGGACTGGATCTTCTCAGATTCATATCTTTATCTGTTTGCAGGGTAAAATTTAAAATTTGCACAGTAGATCTAAACGTTCGTCTGAATAAATCACAGGACACCCATTTACTTAACCCTACATAGAGGGGATTAAAAGAGGCAACGAGTTAGAAAGACGTGGGTCAGTCCTGGATATCTCCGTTGTGCAGGAAGTAAAGGGTGATTTTTTAAGAGGCTGAGAACTTTTTAAAAAAAAAAAACACAAAAAATTCGAAAAAATGAATGAAATATTTATTTGAATCGATAGTTTGAACCTTGCAATTTAATGTTTAAAGATAATTTCATGCAAATGTTGACCGCGGCTGCATCTCAGGTAGCCCATCCGCTGAGTCCAATTTTGGCATACTCTTTCACACATATCGGGCGGTATCTCACGAATTAATGCATGGATGTTGGCTTCCAGTGCGTCAATCGAAGCGGGCTTGTCCCTATAGACATTAGCCTTGACATACCCCCACAAAAAATAATCTAATGGTGTCAAATCGCACGATCTAGGCGGCCAATTGACCGGCCCGAAACGTGAAATTAACTGTTCACCAAACTCGCCTCGCAATTGCGCCATTGTTTCGCGTGCTGTGTGGCATGTGGCACCGTCTTGTTGAAACCACATATCATGCAAGTCAAGAACTTCCATTTCGGGCAAAAAAAAGTGCTGTAACAAAGGCCTAACTGCTGGGAACGGCGCCGAATCGACATTTCGCGGTCTTCTGTCACACTAGCTGATACGGCCGCAATATTTTCTTCACTACGCACAGTACGTAAACGTGTTGGTGGTTTAATGTCCAACAAAGTAAATTTGGTGCGAAATTTGGTCACAATCTTCCGAATAGACTGCTCAGAAGGTCGAGAATGCCGATCATAAAATGGAAGCAGCGCGCGATGAACATTTCGAACCGAGCACGAATTTTGATAGTAAAATTCAATAATTTGCAAGCGTTGTTCATTTGTAAGACGATCCATGGTTAAATTGCAAACCAAACTGAAGCTGTTTGACAGTGACACAAGGTACTAAACACACGTCAGCTGTCAAAACCAGTGTTGCCAAAACCAAACCAGCTAAAAAATCACCCTTTACAAATAGTACACTAAATTATATGTGTTTAGCTCTTACTGAAAAACATTTCACCAAAATCTGACTGTTAGAAATATATTTTATTAAATTTTTGATGAATATTAATTAAAATATGATGAATAGTTTTATTGTCTTCACTCACTGTCTTGTCACACAGAATGTACTTTTGCTGCCAAACGCATAAGTCTGCAACTTTCAGATTAGTAAAATTACGAAATTACACATTTCTCAAAAAGCTGGAAATATTGAGTGAGCGCGAAATGTTTTATGATTCAAATTAAATTAAGTTTATGTAATAGGGTTAAGTTCTTTTTTTAAGATCCTTCAATAACCTTCGCCACTTCTCAGGACTAAAAAAATGTCCACGGTGTAATGGTTTTTAAAACATTTTCTAAAGATTTCATTTTCTAGGAGAATTCCTCTTCCCATAAACTTTTCGTCATTTTCGGTGAAACATGTATATAGACTCTTAACTACTGGTTGACTTGTTTTATCTGTTTTATAATATTCTATTGCTTAATCAATCTATATCTTTAATTTTGCTATTTTTTGTTGTAAATAAAATTTTACTACACACGTATTTTTGACTTTCTTTATTTTCATGCACACTTCAAACAACTACAAAAACACTATAAAAACAAAAACTACACCGAACAATAGAACGAACCTTTTAAGGTGGGCTATTTACGAGTAATATTTAAATTTTTATTTTATTTTTTTTGTCCATAACATTTTAACATTTATTGAAAAAAAAATATTAAAAACTTCACAAAAAGTTTAGAACTTTTTTTCCAATCGGCTTCTCCGCGTCATGTCTTAAAGGACATGCACACATTAACACCCGCATGTCCTTAGTGATATATTGCAAGCTAAAAACTGTTGTAATGGTATGCCGTTGAAAGCTCCTTCTAGTTAATTATATCTAGTAACAGTGAAAAGTTAAAATTAAATTCTGGCGTTCCTTCCGTTGCGCATTTTTTAAATACATATATTCGTGTGTTCGGTATGAGGAGCGAAGTGCCTTTCATGCGAAAGTGTGAGTAATTTAAAAAAACTCCCAGTCTAATCATTTTCGAGCTACAACATTGAAATGCCGAAATGAGTTCCGGAAATGGAAAGTTTTGATTTTTGAGATTGAGCTTTGTATCAAAAATGATACATGTGGATTTTCATATGGTCATAACTTTTTTCTGAACGGCCACAGTGGTTTGAGAGGCGAAAAAAATCAAAATTTTTAAATTGTTTGAAACACTTAGTGGCTATGCATTCTTAAAGTATATAAGTTGGATAACACATTTCGATGGAATGGAGAAAAATTTACACTTATGGTAACAGTTGTGATAGCTTTAAAGTCGCTACATTATGAAACCATTTTTTATGCATATAGCGAAGTGCTTCGTACTCTAGTCAATATATGTCCCGCGACAAGTTGATATTAATTTTAAAATTTTAAATACGTTTTACAATATGTCTAAAGATTACGTAAACGTTATCGTAATTTTAATTTTCTTATTCTTCAAGCAGCTATGAATTTTTAAAATAAATGGTCTAAAAATCAATATGTGGGAAACGTGCTCCACTCCCCTCCATTTGAATTCTTCACTTAAAATATTCCTTGGAGACTTACATAAACAACGGTACCATTTTCAGCTGCGTTAAGCTGCGTCCCCGCTTATAAGTTCAAAAATACCGTTGAAAAGTCAGCTCTTTTTCAGTCTGTCGTTATATGGAGATGGGAATCTCACTATACCTCCCTTCAAAGCAATTTAATTTTTTCCTCATTTGATAGCTATTGTTGCAACTAGTATGTGTACTAATTAACTCATAGTAGAAATAATTTTAGGCTGTGGCCGTGATTTTTTCATTTAAGTATGTAGTTTCGGAGATAAGCGCGAGGAATGGAGTTTTTTACGAATTTTCGGCAATAACTCCCAAAGTTTCTTACAGAAAAAAATAAAGAAAAAAAAAAAAAATATATAATATTTTATTTTATATAATAATATAAAAAATATTTTTGAAATCTATGCTTTGAGCCCTTTCGAATGATATCCAACATGTTATATTTTTCAGAATTTTTTTTTTGTTGAGCTCAAATTTTGGCCACCCCACCCTGTAGTTGTTTCGCATTATTTTTCAGTGTTAAGTTGTCTCAAATATGTGGACCACCGTAATGTATAAGTGAGCTAAATTTCAAGATATTTTAGATTTAGAGCGAATTTATAATGGTTCCGTGTTTCCATTGGGTACGGAACCTTAAAAAATTATGAAAATACAAATATAGGTAAATACATTTGAATCAATTTTTATAAAAAATCCGTAATATTTATTCGTCAGATATTAGTTTTTAGCCGATTTTTAATGAATTTTTTTATTTAAAATTTTATTATATACAATTTTAAATAATAGTAAATATTAGTAAAAAAAATATAAACACTTTGGTGAAAAAATCATCAAAATCGGTCCAGTACTTTAAGAGATATAGAATTATTTCGGTGCTTCCATACAACCTGGACCACTGTGCGGCGTTATTGAACCCATTTTTTGTTACTTTGTCTATGTTTGCGAACTTTTTATTTCCCGCATAGTTTCGAAAAGATTCCAGCAGAGGTCTCCTCATAAAATTAAATCTTCATAATCCTGTCTTTGTATCATTTTTGATACTAATATCATTTCATATGAACAGCTTGCGATACTGTTATACTTACTCATAACGTTGGGAGTCATTGAAATAAGTTAGTGTTTCTTTTATATTCGTCATAATTTTGCACATTTTTCTGGCATTTTTACATAATTTTTTTGAAAAAATGTCATCACGTTCAAGATTTTTGACCGTCGAAGAATTGGATTAGCCATAGACGATAAAGATGAAGATGTGTCAGGAGATGAAACCGATTTTGTGCAATGAACAAAGAGTCATCCAAGTACATATATACAAAAACTTATTCGATTTGCTAATGTCCTAGCTCGACTTGCGCAACAAAATGATGATAAACTGTCACCGATTCGAAGTGTTTTCGGGAAAATGGTCTGAACTTCTTCCCAAGTATTACAACTCTCAGTGCGTTACGGGGCTCTATCATGTAACTTCACCGGTGATTGCTGACCATGCGATAGCACCTAACGCTATCGACAAAAGTTTGCTTCACCAAACGCTATTGCTCTCCTGTCGTTTATCACCCTCGTTTTTTGAAGTTTGGGAGTCACTAAAAACATCTGTATTGTTCAAAATGCCATTTGTGCTCTCATTTCAGATTTGTTTTCTCATTTTGGTTCTTTTTTTGGCTTTCTCTATTTGATTCTCTCTCAATGTGCCAGTTGTTTGACTGCTTAGTGCGACAAAATAATGAAATCATTCATAGAATATCAATATACCAAGACGATAGCTAAATAGCTATCGTGGTCGTAGATTCACTAGCGACGAGAAGGTAGTTTTTGAGAGATTTTCTTGTTACGTGACGTAAACACTTAGTCAATCAGTCAATATCATTTTGACGAGAGAGCGCTCAAACCTGTTACATTTAGAAAATACAGCCGTAGATATTTGGAAAGGGAATACCAGGAATTTCTGAGAAAAATCAAGGAGAACGTATTGTACTTGATTTGGTTGATGGCCATAATATAACGATTGACAAAAAATTTAGCAATTGTTGCAACTATGCATCGAAACAAAAGAAGTATTTACCGAGGCATTTGGTCTGTAAGAATGTATAATACCGCGGTATAATATCCATTTTTTCGTTCACTGAAGATACATGTCTTGTCTCGTATTTGAGCCATAAAAATTAATTCACGGTTGTCATGAACACGATTCACAATGAGCCCAATATTGCTGACTGTCCGAAAAAATTACCAAAAATAATTTCGTATTATAATGTGACAAAGGGTGATGTTGACACTGTTGACAAGATGATAATCTTTTCCAATAAATATGTACAAATGTACACACAACACATATACAATGTACACATTGTATGTGTGTATATCAATTTCGACGTAAATATATTTTGCGGTGCGTTTCTCAGGATAGGATTCTGAATTTTTTTTAAAGCTCGATCTACATTTAAAAGTAGAAAAATGGTTACACATACGCCAGAGTGACTTAAAACAGTGTTCTTTTTTGTTTGCACTCGGCACTTGGAAATGTGGAAAAGATGGACTGGAATTCATGCTGATTGACGAAACGGATATAAATTGAATGCTTCCAATCGATGGACCGCTTTATTTGGTGTAATCGTACGCCGCACGGATAGAAGGAAAGTTAAGTTGTATTCATCCATGTCCCGGGTGGAAGTGATTGATTCAAGATGATCATCGGAAGATTATCGTTGTTTTAAAGGCATACATATCTCAAAAGAACTTATGCTTCTATTACTTTTGATATAAAGATGATGAAATCAACCCCAGTTTAGACGTCTTCTAGATACCGACGTTCATTCATCCATTCCTTCGACGCAAGTCCTTCGAATTCCCCCCCAAAAAATGTACAAATATGCACATTTAAACGTATATATCACAGCACCATCTGTCACTTTAATTATCATTTATTCACAGCATTTTTACTATCAGAAAAAAAAAGAAAACAAAATTACACATAAACCACTTCGCCTATTCACAGGTATCCATGGAGTCAGATCGTCCAATTGTAACCACCTGCCGGAACAAGGCCAGCTTCTATCATCATCAGCGTCAGGCAACACAACGTGTCTCGCATATGTCACACTCGTCGAATAATGTGTTACGTGCTCGACGCGGTGTCGTCCGGATGCTTATCATATTCGTACTGACATTTGCGTTGTGCAATTTACCATATCATGCACGAAAGATGTGGCAATATTGGTAAGTAGCATTTAAACTGTTATATACATAGATAACCGTACAACAGAAGGGAGATATGATATCCAAAATGAGAGGAATCACGTGAAGCCATTAAGGTGATGATAAATAGGATAAAGCTTTATTTTTGCCAGAGATAATGGCCCAATAGATTTGGACATATGTTTAACCCTAGATTACTAATCTTATTTCATAGTACCTTATTACTTACCTTCGTCGATTAGACGACGGAATATTAATTTTCATTTCTTTTGAAATTATTTAGAGATACAAGTATTTTTTTTTTGTGTCATAAGAACTTATTTATTTAGCGATATGAAAAATATAAAAAAAACACAAATAAAATCGGGTATAATTCAGACTTTTTTGAGAAATTCAATAGGCACCTCAAAATAAAAAACAAGAGAAATTGGAAAAAGCGTAGTCGATTCGACGAAGGTTAGTAATCTAGGGTTAAAGAGATAAACGAGTTTGTGGTGACATTTCATAAGACCTTCAATGGGGAGCAAAGTGATGTCCTTAAGTCAACAGCATCATAATCTTTCAGATGGAGGAACTTGAGCTTGAACTTGAGGAACTCAAGTCAGTTTAAGCTTTCCGAAAACTTGAACTTCTGAGGTTGGATTTAGGGTAGCCATCGAAGTTTTCAGAAATACTCGTCGATTCTATTTTCGCTTTGTTTCTACAGTTTCTGCAAAAGCCGTTTAAAAATACGTTTAAGTATCTTGAGACAGTATCAGATAATAACGCTGGTGAGTGTTCGTGTAGTAATTCTATCCCGAGATAGTAGTATGACCATAATCTGCAGGCTATTATCATTCTCTGACTAGTGTTTCTGTAACTCGATCTACAAATGCCTTAACTGGGTTAAATCGAATTTGGGGACCAAAATGTGACTCGCATACGAGAGAACTTACTTGGGCATTTGTTTTGTTCGAAAATTGCGTTTGCCCCGATTCGTAAGAATGAAAGGCTTAAATCTAAGCATTTGCTAGGAGAATTCCAAGTCTGCTATATAGCTGACGCCGAGCGTTTGTTCCGTACTTTGGAGACATAAAATGACTGATTTTCCGTGCTTTTTTATTAAAAAAAATTAATTAAAACGCACTGTTGCCAGTTCGTGGGGAATTCCCCCATTTCGTGGTGGACTTCCGTTCAAAATTTTATGAAAGGGGAAAAGGGAAATCTACTCCCTTCTAGAACGAAATATGAGGCGAATAAACATAGAATGTCAATAACTATTAACCCATTTTGGCCCGAGTGGGTAGTTTTCTACCCAGATTTTTATAATTTTTTCTCCAGAGGATTAATGACTGTTTGTTAAATGTTTCTGTTTAAATGTAATTTTAGTAGTGTTAGTTACTATTTTGTTTTTCATTCTTCCCCCCACCCCTCTCTTTTAACACTATGATTGGGGCCTAAAATGTAGGCTTCAAAAAAGCATTTACAAAAAAAATAAAAAAAATATTATAAATATATAAACAATAAAATATAATGTCTATTCTATGACGTCAATATAAAGTACTAAACATTTGTATCATTACTTTATGTGTTCCGTGTATCATACCTGACAGATCAACGTTCAAAAATTGATGGGTAGTTTTCTACCCAACGGGCCAATATGTAAGAATTTTTTTCATTTTAAGACAAGTCATGTATAACATTGAAATAATTTGAAATTACCGTTTTTTGTTTATTTATTTGTTCCGCATTTCGAGGTGATTCATCCAGATTCAGTATTCGTCAAGATAATAAATGGTGTACTAGTAGATATCATAGATTAAAACAACAACAATGCAAATGGAGGATATTATGGCCTTGCTTTAGTCACCTGATGAAGAAGATTATGTGGTCAATAAGGTGCACAGAACGGAATACGCAAATGTTGTGTATGTACCTTCAAAAGTCGATAATGCACTCCTTTTAATAGATTTTGGTGGAACTTTGGAGCTACAATATTTAGAGGAGGGTGGTTTACATGCTCATGAGGCAGAGTCGGAGACCAGATTGGAGCCACCTTTTAATAATTGTCAGAATAACGTTTCTCTGAGTATTCTTAACGTGGAAGTGGATGCTGAAGCAGCCAGATATTAGTCTATATCACAGCTATTGGGTATTACACTCCGCTAGAGCAAGTATAAAATATACAAAAACGCTCTTTTATTACCTATCATTGTCGTAGGTTAGGTGGTAAACCGTCATCTCAGTTGTTTTCTCTTTTCCATACTGATGGCAGTACCGAAATGATAAAAGTATTTAATAACCAATATGCGGCACAACATAATGCACAGCTTCAATTCAAACTGCACGAATTGAAGAGATTCTTGGATACACTGTTCCGCAATGAATACCATACATTTCCTCCATGGAAATTGTATGTACTGGTCAATTCAGAATACATTTTGAGTTTCAATTGCGAAGAATCTTTCAATGTCGATATTTGAATCAATCAAATGACTTATTCATTTATCAGGCAACACGAAGTTCGATCGGATACATTTGCCAAAATAGGACGGCTCATCAATCACCGTAGGCGATTATTGAGGTATTCACAGTAAAAAGTAGTGGTGACCACTTTTTGTCAATACATCTTCCAACATGATGCTCAATGCATGAGAATTGCTTGTTTTGGTCACGAAATCGGGAAATGTCAAGCCACAATTGGAGCTAAGAGACCATATGTCTAAGGAGGTTTTGAGCGCAGACCGCAATCGCCCATCCACATGCATAATACAATGTTTCGATGGTAGCATTAGTGACAAAAGCGCTGCAAAATTCGTCACAGTAAGGCGCCCTTTATTTGTATAAAGTGTATTATTAGCTAGTTTGCATTCTAAATGCTTCGGAAAATATACTACAAACATATAAGTACATAGTTATTTACCCCTACGTACTACTTATAACTTAGCTATTTAATTTATGCAATGTTGATTTTCTTGAAATAATTTTTTTTTCTATACTTATTGGCCCAGTGGGTAGTAAACTACCCAGGTCATAACAGGTAAACGGTTAAAGAGAAAAGTGTTTTGTTAACATTTTTGGTTTGATGGGGTCCATATGAGCTACTTTTGAGAATATCGTGAAAAAATGTCCACAGGAACTGGTACCGGGCCAAAATGGGTTAATTGAGTAACAAAGTAGTAACAAAAGAGAACAACGCAAACATAACTCACACGCCTTCCTCGTACGCAGGTAGCAGGTCTTATACTCCTATGCCTGATGGGAAAATTAGCCGTATGCATGAGTTCATTTCAAATGCATTTAAACGAATGGGTTAGAACGTTAGGTGGATCTGCTTTGATTTTAAACGCACTTAGGGACATTTCTTTTATTAGTTATCATCTGTCTGTTTTTATTATGTTCAAATGCTCCCAAAAACGGCGTACGGAAAAATTTGGTAGTTTCTCTTAAAACAGACTTAAAACTTTAGCACAAGGAATATCTTTGGGCAGATACATATATCAAAACTGTCAAATCTTTCAAATCACATACATTTTTCAATATTTGGCACAACGGATCTATTCCTTTTCGAAAATTTATTGTGGGGAATCTCTGGGGAATGCCACCAGAAAGAAATGGCAAAAAGGGGAATTTTAAGGTTTGTGATGGGGAATTTCACTTAAAGTGGCTGGCAGCACTGATTAAAAGGCAGCAGAATAGATAAAATTCCCTTGCGATGTTTAAGAAATGGAATACGATAAATAACTGTGGCAAAGGCAAAAGGTTACCGTCGAGATATTCTGCTTTTGCTGCATGCAAACTATTAGTCCTCGTCAATATGGTTCAATTCGTCAATAAAATTTACTGATTCCATTTCGTTTTTATTTTTTTCGCAACAGATGCATACGAGATAATTGATTTGTTGACATCTGACATTCTGTCAAAATTTAGGTTTAAATACAACACACCTAATTTTTGAACTACTATTAAATAGTCATTTTTAAAATGAATTACATTAAAATGTGCCTTAACTGAATATGTATTTTGTTGAATATTGATTCAAGTTATTTCTGTAGGAAACATTTTTTTGTATCTCCAAAATAATTTGCGGCTGTGCTTTTCAATAGGTCAACCTGAATTTTCACCTTTTGTTATTATTTTTGGTAAATATACGTTATTCAAAGATGTTCTGTATATAAATTAATGTGAAGATATATTTATTTATGTGTTTAAAACAATAATATATTCACAAAACAATACAAATGTGCACAAAAACCGTACAAATGTCAACATATTTGACTTGACAGGCTGTTTTTTTTTTTTGCGTTCAGTGGGTCTAGTATGCATTACTTTCTGTTTTAAATGCATTCAGCGGGTCTATTATGCACTTTTATTATTTATTATTATTGGCGTTGAGATTCTCATACCCACCCAACTGTTTAGTAAACCAGTTGAGGAAACAGCCATACAGGACCCGGCCATTTCTTAATGATTTCAGTCGATGTCCTGTCCATCGTTTTTGTTTTTATCGCGCGCAGTGTACCACCCACCCAATTGTTTACATCATATAATATATAGTGAAATACACTACATTTTCTCATAAAAGTACCACTTTCATTCATTAAAATGTTAGTTTTCAGTATTTTGAGGTTAAAATTTCGAAAATTAAAAAATATATTTTTTTGCTTTATTTGTTATTTCGTCACTTTGATTTTTTCTTTTGTATTTTAGGGATCATTTGGGGCCTGTAAAAAAAATTGTTTAAATCCGAAGGTTGACCTATTGGAAAGCAGCCCCCTTGAAGTAATTTCTTGTTGATGTGTAGAAATCTTAGTATGGGAAATTTTCCGCCGTCGTCCGTCACGCGTTACCAAACTTTATATTAGTGCGTTCTCCGTATTTAAATCTCTTTCTTCGCATTTCTCCTTCACATGGAGTAAAGCAATAGCATATCAATGTCAAGGTTCCCTGTAAATTTCCCGGGTACTCACGACTTTTTTTTTATTAAAACGACCCAATGTCATCCTTTTTTCAAAATTAATGTTTGCGATGGAAGAAGACACGTCCATTAGTAGCAAATCTGTTTTAAGTAGACTGCTATCAATAATACTATCGGACTTTTCCCATCAAGAAATTTCGATTATCAAGTACAGTAGAATCCGCCTAAGACGCTTTTCAAGGGGCCGGCAGAAAAAAATGTCTTAAGGCTAGTACGGTGCTCGCGCTAAACTAAATTTTTCATACAAAATTTGTCGTTGCTAAACGCAAAGATAAAATTCCGTTGGGAAATTTATCCGATTGTATGGTGCTCATGCTAAAATGCTCGCTAAATAGGTAGTTGCATAGGACATGACTCCACAAAATTTTAGCCAGCCATTTAATGTCCGGGACATTTCTTTAGCGGCGGAATTTTGACGTTTTAAATTCAAATAAAAATCAATTATTTGGTTTAAATTTTTCGTGGATTTTTGTGAAAAGAGATAAATAAGTACATGTATACTGCTGCTGTTTGGTTATTCAAACACGAGTATGAAAATGAAAGGGCAATGCCGGGGGAAGTCAAAGAAAAAATTAAAATAATCAGGAGCACAGAAAAAAAGGTTTATGACAAGGGTGGATTTATCAATTTCTACAACCATTTATCAATTTCTACAACCAGCGCTACAAACAAAATGTATCTGGCATTTATCTTCGGTTTCCATGTGAATTTTTGGAGACCGGCGGAAATTTAATTTAGCGCGAGCACCGTACTAGCCCTTAGAATTAGATGAAGAAGCATATTATGCGGGAAAAACTGAAAAGCTAGAATAAGTTCAGACAGAAGCGAAATATATATTTTTTGAGTTACATTTTATTTACAGAAATTTGCATAATAAAGCTACCTAAAATTGATTATTCATTAAGCCCCATTTAAATGATCAATTTCAGTTTCAGTTGTCAGTTCAGTTGACATTTCATTTCGAAAAGGTAGTGCATTTAAACTTCAGTTCGGTATTCAGTTGAGCTTTTATTTTACTTCTGAGCAGTTTAACTGATAGCTGAACTGAAAACTGATGGGAATTCCATAAGTTTCAGTTTCAGTTTCAGTTAAACGTTTCAGTTTTTGCATTTAAACAGCAGTTTAGCGGAAAACTTAAGTGATGGCTCAACTGAAACTGAAATGGAACTGATCATCTAAATGGGGCTTTTAAAAAAAAAATGCTTAAATTTGTTTGGGCAAAAGACTTTGTTCTCCATTTGAAATGATTGAACTCAACGTTCACAGAAGTTTGACAGACTGAAGATCATTGGCCACTGAAGGTGGTGGATCTTCTTTATCAGTTTCGTCTTCTGATTTAATCATTAAAGCACTCTCACTAATGAATTCTTCCAAATTACGAAGCCTGGTCATTATAAGCTCATCATCAAAGGAAGCTCAATCGGGAAACTCCTGTAATTCTGCAGAATTCTTAGGATATAAGATACATCTGGGCCAGGATCGTCTATCCCTTCGAAACCGACTTTTATATTTTACATAAAAATTCTAGTCAAAATTTAGGGAATGTAGAAAATGGCTGTGTAAAGTGTCATAAGCGGATTCTACTCTATTCCCTTCCTTAAAAACGTGCTCATTTAATTCGAAAACATCTGCCGATAACGACAATCTTTAACAACGCATACTAACGTGTTCAAAGTCACATCACGTTTAAACATCAGTATATCCGACTCGGTGACGAAGAAGATTGTTGTGCCCATGGTCCCTTTTGAACAGCTTATTATCTAGTTCGAAAGGCACGTTTCCTTCATAACGTTAACCTTCACTCACCGCGCCGAGCCGGCCGTATCAAACAAACTTAGGGAAAAAAAATAAATAAAGAAAAAAAAACTAAACCCGCAGTTGCTTTACCTTTTCTTTGGATCAATAAATTTCACGTCAAAAAAAAAAACCCGAATGTCTACATATTCAAAGGAATCTACAATACAAGAAAAAAAGTGAATAAAAAAAGAGGAAAAATGCTGAAATGAGAAATGAACTTCGAGGAGGAATCCGTATACTTTGCGACTACGTACGTAGGTATTTCGGTACAAGTTGGTTGAACTTTTGTGGGTGTGGGTACGTATCTAACCTCATTTTGGTGAAAAAAAAAAGAAACACAGATTCAAACAAAATATCGACTAAGTTGAATTTTCTGTAACAGGACTAAACTGGTTGGGTTACTGGAAAATGATGTGCTGCAGGAACGGGCTGTTTATGCACCAAAATTAGCATTTACAACCGTTTTTCTTCTCCATACTTTTTGGCAGTTTGCGAAAGCCTGCAATTTAGTGTGGAAAGCATAATGGATAAAGTAGCTACTCCATTAAAAAAAAAAAAAAAAACAGTTTGAATTTGAAACAGACACAATACAGGGTGTTTCAAAATCCATATTTTCTGGAAGATGTAGTCCGAAGTCTAAACTCTCTACAAGGACATCATTACCAGATTATTAGTTGGTTTTGAGAATCATCTTTACGGATTTTAGAATGTTCATTTCCCGACTTTCGAGTGTTATACAGTAGAATCTCGGAAAGATGAACGGAATTTTTTCACCATTGCAGTATTCTGAAAGATGGACGGGTTGGTTTTTGGATACTCGTAAAAGATGAACCCTGTACGCATAAATTTGTTTTTCTTTTTTAATCGTATTTTAATTATTCGTAGTAATGCTGCCTGGGTTCAACTCCTGGCCGGGTCTAACACCTAAAAGAGTTTTTCCATGGTGCCACCTCTTTCGAATGTCTGACAAGCATCAAAGAGTATCATCTGTCACGATTGAGCTTCTCAACTCGCCGTTCGGAGTCGGCAAAAAACTGTAGGTCCCTTCCATTTGTGCAAATATAACACGCACACAGAAATGGTTGCGAGAAGCAGGCCCCGGTTCACCTCGAGCAGCAGCGCCAACTAAGTAAGTAAGTAGATTCATATAACCGTTATTCTGTGGAAAACTGCTCTTTTCTGCTTGATTTTACGTTTCATTTTCGTTTGTTTGTATACCAGTGTGAAGCGAATTTATGTAGTAGAGGAAAAAGGCTACGAGTTAAAGGCCGAGTAAAGTTTCTAAATTCAAAAGAAAAGTGCAAAGTGTTGAAAGACATTTTGACCAATATTAATTACCTACTCAAAATTAAGTACTCAAAAAGATGAACATTTCGAAAAGATGAACAGCGCCTGTTTTTTATTCGTTCATCTTTCCGAGATTCTACTGTATGTATATATTCTGGTCATGTGTCCTCAATTCGACTTAAAATCGAGTCAGTATCTGTCTTTCGTAACAAGTAAGGGAGGCAGATAAAGGCGTAGCCAAGGAAAGCTTGAGCCTCTAACTGCTTTGAGAATTTTCGTCGAAAATACATATGTACATACTTATGCGTCTAAGTCAATATTTCAACCTCCGTGGCTAGAATCTGACTTATGTATGTCGGGTGACATTTTCTTGGATCAATGACATGGTGTTGAGTATCTAGTACAAATATGGATGCTATATTTCTGTCTTTATGTCTGTTAGCAGAAAAAATGTTCGGACAAGTCATTGACTCTTCTTCTACTCACAACTATATACTTAATGCTTAAGACTTAGTTCATAGTTCCCCTCTGATGGTCCTGTTTATGCTCAAAACCAGTGATAGCCTTCAATGTAGTACCCAAATGTTTCTTTCTTTATTCCCGGATATCAATGTAACCTCTGAGCTACGGTGCTATGGTCTGTGATCAACCTTTGTAAAAAGCATGAATTTAACACGCCTCCAGTTGCGCAGTTATTATTATTGGGTTTTACCACATGAAATGTCCGATTTTATAGTAAAAATTTAAAAGCCCATATTATTTTTCCGTACGTTTTTATTCAATCAAAATAGGATCCGTTGGCATCTATGACATTCTTCCAATGTGATACAAGGTCAAATATTCCTTTTTCGCAGAAATTTTTGAGGCAATGAACTCTTCAAAGGCTTTTATGACCTCTGCCCGGTTCCGGAAGACATTCTGGCAGCAAAATGAATCCAGATTGCGGAAAAGAGGGTTATCCGGGGGGAAATATCACGAGAGTACGGATGGATGCGGAAGAGTTTCAAATCCCAGCTGCAACACTTTTTGCACGATTACTTGTGAGGTATGTGGTCTAGCATTGTCATGCATAGTATCGGACCATCGCCAATGCAGGTTGCTTTTCAGCCAATTTTGCATGCAGTATGTCAATTTTGTCACATTATTTGGCTGCATTTATAGTTTCCCGTGATTGAAGAAATGAAAAGTGGATTGGTCCTTGCGATGTCCACTAAACTGTCACCATAGCCCTGTCTGGGTGAGACCTAGTTTGGGGGTGTGTTTTGGTTGTTATCTACATCCAACCACTGCCCAGATCTTTTACAATTGTCATACAATATCCACTTTTCATCACAAGTGACTATCCAGTGACTAAACAGTTCATTTTGGTACCTAAAGCTCAGCGAGGCACAGATTTCTAAGCGGCGTAGTTTTGCGCCTCGTTCAATTCATGGGGCACCCACTTGTTGAGTTTTTTCACTGTTCCTATTGGAGATAGGTATCGATTTATTGTCATGGCAGATACCCCCATGTCCTGTGCAATAAAGGACGTACCATTTTTACAACATGAACCTAGCAAACCAACGTTGAATGTTGCGTTTGCTTACCGCTTCATCCATCAATGTATCATTAATGTTTTTCGCTGCCAGCGACGCGTTATGTCCCAGATTAAATTCGCAAAAGAAGAATAATTCCTAAAAAAAAATTACTGTACTTGGAACGAACCCTAAAATTCTCACACGTCAAGCACACGTACCACTTTATTTTATAAAAAAAGAAAATTTAACAGATGTTCACTCAAACTTCTTATTTCCGACTGGGCGAAAATCGGACATTTCATGTGGTACAACCCAATAGATATCCACTCCGAATTGAACCCGGCACTCACTTTCGATGCTACTGGTTTTAAACAGCTTTGTTGGGTCGGCCTAACAATTTTAGTGCCATCTTAGCCCATGGAAGCAATAATGCCAGGACCTCGCTTGGACTTTTGACAGCTTGCGTAAATAAGTCTGAAATGTTCCACTAACACCACTTGCAAGTCATAGGAATTATGTCACGGTTTACCCTCAAAGAGGTCTACAACTTGTTTTTTAAAACTACACAGAAACCAAAAAGCTTTCCTTCGTACTAAGTCGATTTCCGAGATTCTTTGCGCTGTCTCCAACTTCCTGAGAAGAGAATTATGCGGCCAGTGAGTCACAAGAACTTAACAACGCTTTCCCAAAGGAAATGTGACTACCTACAAGTACATATGTGCAAGGACCGTTGACTAGGACTACACCTTTCTAAATGGTTTCTCTCACGCTGATTAAACTCCTCCCCTCTCATAATAGGAAAACAAAATTGAATTTAATTTTAAACGAAATAAAATCATTTTTACAGGTCACGTTCATACAGAGGCGATTCAAATTTCAATGCTTTGCTGACGCCGCTCACGTTTCTTGTCTCGTACTTTAATTCGGGCGTGAATCCTTTACTGTATGCATTTCTTAGTCGGAATTTTCGCAAAGGCATGAAGGAGCTGCTTATGTGCTCCCTGAAAAAGGGCAAAGGCAAGTCCTCATCGTCGTCGGTGCATCATAAGAGGGCGGCCTTGCAGGTGAGTGTAAGTGAATATATATTTTTATATTATTACTATCCCTATCGTTATCCTTTTTTATCCTTTTTCCTCTTTTTATTTCGATGCAATGTTCCATGCTACCAAATCCATTTGCCATTTTTCCTTAGCTCGTAAATGAGAAATATTTTACCGATTAGATCAACGTGCTTGTGGTTTGCCATTTATTTAGTCCTTGCTAATTTAAACTGTGGTGTTTTTAGTTATAGTGTTATAGTATTTTTTTTTTAGAATCAAATTAACTAGTTGGTTTTTTTACTAAACCTTAGAAAAATAAATTACATATTTTTAAAATTTTATTTAAAATAAAAAATGTTCATAAAATTCACTTCTAAAACAAATATATATATATAGCTTAAAATTAAAAATGTTTCTAATATTTGCTTATTTTTAAACCTTACAAAAATTTAGTATTTTTAAAATTTTATTTAAAATTAAAAATGTTCGAAAAATTAATTTCTTAAACAAAAAAAATATTATAAAACATAATCGACAGCTTTTCTTATATTTTTTTTTAATTATAATTGGTTTGTCTTTAAACCTAAGATTAAATGTTTTTAAATTTTATTTAAAATTAAAAATGTTCATAAAATTAATTTGTTAAACAAAAAAATATATAACTCATAATCGAAAGAGAACTTTTCTAATAATAAGTGGTTTATTTTTAAACATAAGAAAAACTAAGTATTTTTAAAATTTTATTTAAAATTAAAAAAGTTCTTAAAAGTAATTTCTAAAAAAAATATAATTTATAATCGAAAACTTTTCTAATATTTTTGTTTGCTAATCCGTCTGGTATTGCTTTTTTCGGTCTAATCAAATAATTCACTTGTGTTGGATTCCAAAGAGAATTGTTCGGAAATTAATGACAATTCGAATGAGGAACGGATGAGGTTATTGTTGGGAAACTTTTTTCATTAAAATATAAATCGAAAGAATAGGGGTACTTACGATTTCATTTCACCTGTGAGCGAATGCGAGGTACAGGCAAAAGTTGTCAAATAAATTTTCGAAATTAGGTCGTATGTTATTCAAGATTGCTTGAATTTATTCGAGCGTGAAATGTGAAAAGAAAGTAAATGGGAAACATTTTTATATTTATTTAATATGAGACAAAATTGGCGAGATATTTAAAATTGTAAGGGAACAAGGGGGCACGGTAGCGCAAGTCTTGGGTTCGAACCCCGCCGCAAACACCTAAAAGTTTTTCACAGTACCCACCTCTTTCGAATGTCTGACAAGCATCAAAGAGTATCATTTGTCACGATTGAGCTTCTCAACTCGCCGTTCGGAGTCGGCAAAAACTGTAGGTCCCTTCCATTCGTGCAAAAATATAACACGCACACACAAATGGTTGCGAGAAGCAGGCCTAGGTTCACCTCGAGCTGTAGCGCCAATTAAGTAAGTAAGTAAGGGAAAAAGGAGCTGCTACTGGTTCTCGTATCTGGGCTCTAAAACGGAAGGGCTGGTCTTCAAAGTTATCTATTGAGTCTTGTGTTCTTCCAAGAAAAGACCGAGTTTTTGACAAAGGAATTTTTTTTGGAGAGGTCAAAATCTGTTCTGGTTATTGTCTAATAATCTGCATCAAAAGACATAAATTTAATCTTTCGGTTTGGAAGCTGTGATCTCTGTTAATATGTCAAACCAGATCCCATCGTAACTATTACTGTTAAATTAATAATTACCACGAGATTGGTGAACTCAAACATGAAATTCCTAGGTTCTATGCTGCAGTAAATAAGCGTTTGAAATGAAGCTCATCTTTACCTATTCTAGAGGGAGCAAATAGTTAATTTATAAAGTGCATTCCAAAAAGTTGCTAATTATAAACCAGCTTAGTTGAGGTTTGTTGTTTCTAAGTCTTCCTTCACCAATTTGCCCCTTGGGTTAGATTAGGTTGCAGTGGCTGCCAATAACTTAAGTACCAGCACACTTAGGCCTTCAATGGGCTCTTGCGATACCAAAGATCTTAAGGATCTGAAGCCCCGCTATTTGTAAGAACCGTTTGGAGCTTTGTGTTGTGCTGAAGTGGCGAAGTGGAGCAAAATAGGTTAGTTGAAAATGCACGTCTGATAGGCCGAAAAAGGTAAAGTGACAGCTCAAAACAAGATGGCTGATCTGGCGAGGTATAAACGCTGTCGTGGCTTTGTTCACATGTTGCATGCTTGGTGTGGTAAATTCTTTGTTGTGGGGTCGCCACACTGTAAAGCGATATATGTTTCCAACGTGCTTTTGTGCTAGGTCACTGAGATCGTTGAAAAGTATTCTCCTACGTGTAATTTTCTGCTACGGGAAAGAGCTGGGCATGAACAGAGGAGATTTGTTTGGCTCTCTTCTTTTTCCTCGTCTCTGCAGCTTCTATAGAAGTCGTTCAAAAGCCTAGTTGCCTGCATGCTTATAAGGCAATGTCCTGTAATGACATCAATAATCTTACTTACTTTTTATGGACGGTTTAGATCCAGCCAGATCTGTCTGGTGGCAAGACAAGAGGAACCACCTTCCCACCTGACATTGGTTTTTTTTTACTGAGTCAAGTTTGAGTGATAGACTCTACGTAGCAAGGAGTATACCACGGAATACCTAGGTACCTGAATTTGTCTTTTCTGGTAGAATAGGTATTGTTGTTCCTGGGATTCCAGGGCCGCCTGATCTGAGAATATGCTAATATCATTAGAAAATATTACATTCCTAATGATCCAGGACTTGCTCCTGAAATGAATTCTCAGAAACAAAAATTTTTCGCTTTATACTCCCAAGTCTTGTTATTTGTCTGTTGAGTCACACTGAGATTTTTCTATTCTTTCGATGGCTTCCTTGGTGCACTTACATATATTAGAGTAAATGATGAGTTTGCTAAACATCGTAAGTGAAGCCTTCTATTCTCCGTTCATTGTCAGTTACGATACCACTATGACAAGGTAGGCCTGCCTAGTGAGGCTGATTGTCGAGTCTGTTTAGAGGAGATCGAGAC
Organism: Brachyopa scutellaris; assembly: GCA_949775065.1. NCBI lineage: Eukaryota > Metazoa > Arthropoda > Insecta > Diptera > Syrphidae > Brachyopa > Brachyopa scutellaris. The sequence goes on along the minus strand of OX459115.1, from coordinate 95,521,626 downwards.
GGCCGAGCACACCGGCACTTTTCAGGGTCAGACGGTGCGGCGTACCCTACATAAAGATTTTCTCAGACCTTATAATTTAATAAATGCGTCCACATAGGACATACTAGCCCACCCTCAGGACATCAGAAACATGGTTTGTGCCTTGGAGTAATTAGGTTCCTACGGTATAGTAGATCTTTCATGGGACAGGATCACACAAAAGGGCCTTCTATTGGCGTTTGGGTTTCTAGTGAGCACAGCAGAATATGGCAATATTCTAAAGGATGTAGGTAGTTAGACAAATGATTCCTGCGCATCTGAGACTTAGGAGGAAAGTCTGCTAACAAATTACTTGGGTTCCTAACGGTCAATCCGCCTTTGTCAATGTCTTATGTGATACCCCTATCTGTGACTCCTGCGGAAACGGTGAAGCCAAATAAAATCATTTCCTATCTCCTAATCCTGCTTTGCTTGCACCAAGAGACAGATTGGCAGTGTTGATCTGGTGATGGCTAGGATTACCACTGAAGCACCTACTAAAATGCATTAAAATTAGGCTCTCTAGTTGTAAGATGGGCCCGTCTTTAACTGATTGCTGCAGTAAGGGACCTAATATCTTTCAAGTGACTTCCATTTTGTTTAATCGTTTGATGCATATTTCCATATATTTTTTCCAGGGTGTAAGTTGTCCAGCCCATGTGGAACTTAATTTTACTTTTAAGATCTACTTACTTACTTACTTACTTAACGGGCTCCCGACCCGTAAAGAGTCTGTGCCTGAGACACGGTAGCCTTCCACTCTCTTCGATCTCGGGCACGCTGCTTCCACAGTTGTCTAGACCAAGCGCACTGGCAGTCGCGGTAGCTTGGTCCTTAAAACGGAGGTTCAGTCTTCTTTTAGATTTGCAAGAGGCTGAAAATTATTCCCATTAACCTTTTCTTGAAGTCTGGGGTATTGAAGTCCGGAAAACGAGCAATGTCTCCATTTTTTCCGATAATTCCGCCTCGGAATATTTCTCGAAGAATTTTCATCGTATCTCTGCCTGTGTGGTCAGTAGCGCCATCTTGTGGAAATCACATACTGGCATGGGGTAGGTGAAACAGCTGCAGATGTTAAAAGGAAGAAATATGATCCAATGAATTTCTCAGGCGAATTACCATACCCAACCGTGAGTCGAAGTGCATGCACCTGCCGCTTTTGAGTTATATCCCAGAAAATAACACAAATCCCTTCTTAAAATTCCTCGATAGGTCCATCCGTGGGATGTTTAAGTGGGACGTGCGCCGCCTGATCGATGTCATGGGATGTACGCCGCATATCTTTTAGTTTGTCAATAACTAAACACCGTCCCATCCTGTCGAAAATACACGGTGGTATTCTCATTGTGTCCTTACAGTTGAGGAGTTGTGAAAAAGCTGTGAAGTAGTCCAGTGTCATTACTAAGAATCGAAGTATTGAATTTAAAAATGAAAAAGAAAATTGCTTAAAAATATTGCTTCATTCCAAAGTTAAATTTTTTTTTTTGGGCCTCCCTGTAGTAATATATGAAGCGGAATCGGGAGTACCTACCATGTGTATTCGGCAATAGGATTTTGGTTTCGTTTTCTTGGCTAATGGTGACGCAAACAGAGCATGGCTTGCCAATCTCGCTCAATTATATCCAGGATAATGTAAGTCTCACACTCTTTCTAACCTTTTCCGGCATTGAAAGGCATTGATAAGGATATTTTTGGACTTCCTCCATCGTCATCCTTTCAAAAATACCGCCGTTATTATTCATGAACACGTAATGAATCATCTGCCATCGGGTAGTAATTGTTCTTGGTGTCTTCTGCTATCTCCACCAAAGACACTAACGATGAAACGAAAACGCTTAACTCCTCCCTCTTAATTGGGTTATAGAATGAGCCTCCATAAATAGCTGAGGATCACTATAAAGGGCTGAAAGGATACAATTTATATCGCACCGATAAATAATTTAAGAATTTATTTTACTGTGTGGGTGCGGAGGCTTATTACTTCTATTCTTGTCAACAGGAGGCAGATGTTCCTCCCAATAACGGCAGCGGGACAAATAAAAAATAACACTCCATTGAAGCGTTATTATTAATGAATTCCATTGCGCATAATGTCTTACTTGTCAAGTAATATTATCCAGGATCCTTAGATAGGGGACATTTGTTGCCTTCCATGTCTGGGTCATTGCTTGTGCTCTGTGCGTGAGCCTAAGGACATTTATCATTTTTATCCACCGAGATGGTAAGATAATTTTCGTCTCCTAATGGTGTGGGCGATTAATAAAATAAAATTAAACGAAATCGAGTGCACCTGTCGAGTCATGGAATTTATTACTACCAAAGAGTTGGTATTTTTTGTTGGTTGGAAAAGTCGAAGAAGCGAATGTGAGACAGCCCGCTATAATTACTTTTTTTCATTTGACAAAGTGGAGATTAGTTACACTCCTGTGCGGATTATTTTTCGCTTTTGACATTCCTTTTCTTTTCGATACAAATTGATAGTATTTTCTGTGAAGGAGTGTTGCCAGTATGGTGTCCTTTCCCAACCACAGTGGGGGGTCGGTGAAAATTAGATCCCACTTAAGGCATTCTTTCCCAAAGCTGGTTCTTTCGTGGGAACAGAGTGAGCTGAAGCTCAAATATCCTATGAATTTCATTCTAATAAGCGGCACTGCTCATATCAACTTATTTCCAACCAGGGTTACCTTTGGGGCCCTTTGGGGTCAAATGGACCCTTGATGGCACGGACCCCAGGACCCGCCTCTTTGAAAATCATCGAAATTGGATCGTTTTTGAAAAAAAAGGGACCCCATTCGGACCCTTTCTGTAAATTGAGAAACAATTGACACATTCAACCGAAATTTCTTCACTTCTTTTAGTAGACAAAGTCACCGACAGCAATCACACTTTTGCCTTTTAACCGGATTCCTATCTAAGTATTTTTTTGCCAACGCCAAAATGTAAATTTTCCTTGTAAACAGACACATTCAAATAGTTGGTGTGTTTCCTTTGTCATACTTCATCGCATTTACATTTCAACCGACATTCCTTCACTTCATTTAGCAGACCTCTTATCGGTACTCGACAGCAATCACACGTTTGCATTAACCCGATTTCTACCTCGATAGTTATGATGAAGACTAAGATGACCCAATTTTAGCCGGATCATCGGCTAAACGTTCCAAACGGGCTTCCAAACAAATTCGGTGATAACCATTTTTCCTGTAAAATTAAAAATAAACGAATTTATTCGATAAACAAAAATTCACCTCTACCTCTTTTCGGGTCTAAGTCGAAAAACATCGATCCTAGGGAAAAATTGTTAAGGACCAAAACTGTAGGAAATTTTTTTCCAAACAACTTCGATAGTTATCATTTTTCATGTAAAATTGAAAATAAACGAGTTATTCAATGAACAAAAATTCACCATTAAATTTAAGATGGCGGATGACGCAATAGGGTTAGAATCCCGAAAACCGAAATGTAGACTGCCAGTGAGCGCGGAATTTTTTCCGTGTCAAATTCTAATTCGATTGGGCTATTAAGAGTTTTTATGTAAATGGGACCACTTTTTTTTCGTCAGGAACCCATTTTTCGACCCTTTCCGGAAATTTTCAGAAGTAACCCTGTTCCCAACAAAAGCAGAGACTTCAACAGATAATAGGATCACTTGAAGAAGAAGGATTGCAATAGAGTCAGCGATAAGGATAACCTGAAATGATTGTAGCCAAATTCACCTGTCAGTGGTAAAAAAGCTTAAGGCCATAACTGGCATTCCTGCGGTACTTCATTTTGAGGCAACAACGTAGCGAGAATGTTGAATGTGCTGTGGAAAAAAAGTACTTAAAAACATACCACACCCCGGCCACACAGGTATAGTTTCGCCCTAAACCCTTTGGCGTTTTTATTTTATCCAAACAGAACACTTAACTGTACCCGTGTATGTCGCTCAGGCTTTTAACTTTTAGTGCGAAGTTAATATATTAAGTACCAACTTTATAACCTAATAATAATACATATCCGCCATTTTGATTTTTTTTAACAACTGAAGCTTTGCTCCATAAAACCACCTTCTGTCCATTTTGTGGCAATATTTGGTAGGTAGTTTATTTTTAGACACGGGCCGGCTTTATGGAGGATTCTAATACACTGGAGGCGATTTTAGTAGATACTGTTTCAAAATAGGAAATATTTTGGTAGGGTTTATTGTGAGCAAGGTTTGGGTAATAAAAACAACAGTTTAGAGTTTGAGGGTTATGGATTTATTCAACTTTATCGCTATTTATTGTTTTTTTTTTTTTAATTTTTGATAAAATTAACACTTTTTATTTTTTATTTTTATTTTGGCATTTATTTAATCAATTTTTTACAATCAATAATGCGTATTTCATCCTCGAGCTCTAATGACTTCGTGGAGCCTATTTGGAAGTCCATGCAATAGGGTTTGAATATCTGACTGAGTGATATTGTCCCATTCCTCTACTGCAGCCGTTTTGAGTTCCCTTATGTTGGTTGGCGCTGGTATCCTTGCGCGAATCCGTCTTTTAAGGTTGTCCCATATGTGCTCAATAGGATTTAGATCCGGGCTGCGTGCTGGCCATGGCAAAGTTTGAATAGCGACTTCTTCAAGATATTCTGTGACCGATCTGGCGACATGACAACGTGCGTTATATTGCATAAGAACAAATTGTTCTCCAATAAATGGCTGGAAAACTATGACATGGTCTTGGAGAACTTTCTCCACGTATCTTTGGGCTTTCACTATTCCTCTATCGAAGACCACGAGCTCGGTACGAGCCTCGTAACTGATGCCTCCCCATACCATTATCAAGCCTCCCTGGTATCCGACTGTTGCGGTTATGGCACGTGGAGCATACCTCTCATTTTGTCGTCTATATACACGAATGCGACCATCTTTTCCTCTTAAGCCTATTCTGCTTTCATCAGCGAACAATACGTTCTTCCACTGTTCAATGGTCCAATTTACATATTCTTGGGCAAACCGAAGTCTTGCACTACGATGCTGTGGGAGTAATTCGGGGGCTCGGGCTGGACGAAATTATCCAATTTTTTCTTCTGCCAGTCTTCTTCTTATCGTTTGTTCACTGATACTTACATTTTGCACTTCGTAGAGGCGAATACGAGCTTCAGATGCTGAGCTAAAGCGATCTCTTAGCACATGGCTTACAATAAATCGGTCGTCTCGAGCAAATGTGCATCGATGTCTACCTTGGCCTGGCCACCTATTGTAACTGCCAGTCTCTCGAAATCGTCTGATAACGTCCCGCACAGTGGTTCGAGGCACACCAAGTGTCCCAACAATCCAACGTCGACTGTACCCACTATACGCGAAAGCCACAGCCCTCGGTACTCCAGTCGGCTCTAACGGCTTTTTGTTTGCAATATTTGAGATTCACAAACATAAATTGAAATAAAAAAATAAAAACCAAATAACCCCGATCATTAAGAATGACATGCAAAACACAAATAATAAACGGAACAAGTATAGTAACTGTTAAATTCATGTTAAAAATATCCCATTGACAAAAGACATTCATTATGATTGTGATTGTGTTTTTTGACCGTTACTTTTCAAAAACAGACATAGTGAGACTAAACAAAGGTGGGCGGTTAATTGTGCCTCTCAGTATATCTTATATTAGAGGAGCTTGAGCTCCCAAGCCAGGCTGCATTCTTAGACCAATATGATTTGTTTTTTTTTTTGTGACTAGTGATTTTTAACAATGTTTTGTAGACTCCAGAATTCGCTGGAGTTTTCTTTATTATCAAAAACAACTGCCGAACAAAGTATTTCGTCCTTCAAAAGAATCCGATCAACCGTTTGGAAAAAAAATATCTTTATCACAAAATCAGTCAAAACCTAAATTCATGGCAACTCCTTACCTATCTCCCTTAAGAAGACAACAAAATAGAAGTTCAAGTGCATGATTCCGAAAACCATAAAAAATTGTTTGTAGGCAAAGCTAACATCCTGGCAGTCATTAAGGTCAAAATCAATCAATCAAATGCGCCTTCTGAATGCTTACAGAAGTGTGCGTGATGTCCTCCCTCGTTATATTCTTATAAACAGCCAACCACCTCCCTCAATCTAATTAATCTTGAAAAGAAATATAATCTATGTACCTTACAGAGAGGACCTTTTTTTAGGCTGTGGGAGTTAGGCAACAAAAAAAGGGTAGCAAAATTTTGGTTTCCTTAAAAAAAAACATTTCTTAGTAATACAAAACGTAAATATAATTTTAATTAATTGAAGGTCAAATTTAAAATAAAAATTAATTTGCTCATTATTAAAAACAAATATTTTCCTCCTTAGTCCTTTACAAATAAATGAAATGATGAAATTTCCAATTTTAAATTCGTAGCATGCGACTAAAAGGATTTTTAAAAATAGCTTCCACCCTCCTCCCAGTCCCAGTGTGTGTATAGATTTAAAATGCTAATGATTGTCCTTATTTTAATTTTTCTCACAGACGCACTCCTTGCCAACGGACTCAACGCACATTGGAAACGATCAACTATGATGGCGATTGGCACAGAAATCCAATTTTATAGTAAGATAAACAAGAACTGGATAATTATACACGACAAACAGGACACCCTTGTCCTGGGATTAGTTGTGATGTTGATAAAAGCCGCACCGCACGGACGGACATTCAGCGGAAATCACTTTCTAAGTGGAACTTGATTATTCTTGGAAAACGGAGGAGTTTCTGAGATTACCCAACACATCCTTCCGACATTAATTAGTTTTAAGTTTTCTTTTTCTATATTTATTTAAATGAGTTTCCCACCAAATTAAGAAGCAAAAAGTTTTTAATTTTTTTTAATTTTAAATAGTATCCTTGTTGTGATAAACACGGAAGCGGCACCCAAAAGAAAGAAAAAAAAAATGTAAACAAAGTGAAGCCAGGTCCTTTGGGTTCTACTTGAGTGTGAATCATTTTTGCTGTCACCACCAGATGAATGGGGCTACTTGTGGATTGAGAAAGGTCAAATAAGTGAGTTGTTGGAAAGTGGCACTAGCAAAAATATTTTAAGAAAAATGTCCTGCTTATCCTTCTTCTTTGATGAATGAGAACTGAATCTTCTCTTTGGAGATGACGGCCTTCATACATTTTTTCTTGTTTCTTGAAAGTGGTTTTCATCAAAAAGGATTTAACTTGTATTTCTTAACTAAATATTTTTATTTTCATTTATTATTAAATATAAAAAAATAGAATGGCAAGAAAGCTTGAAACGATAATGTAAATATTTTATTTGTAAATATAATTCTTAATTAAAATAAAATTTAATATAAGGACTAAAAAAAATTATTTAAATAAGTATAATGAAAATGTCTTTTGAAATATTTCCTATATTAGGTACTTAATAAATTTACTTCGTATGTATTTGCATGCTTTCCTTAGTATTTTTATTTTGTATTAAATTTATTGTTTTTAGTAATAACAAAGAATTTAAAAGCGTTTTTTTTTTTAAATAAATTTATTAATAAGATTTTTACTGTAATATATATTTAACGGCGCTAGTTCTGTTAGAGATGACAAAAGAACAACAACGGAAATTTAAAGATGAATAATAAATTGTTTTTAGTATTGATATATTGTATATTTTATTAAATTTAAATTAAATTAAAAAAAAGTTTATTTATGCTGGAAAATGTTGGTTTTTATTGGAATGATTTTTAGAATTTTTCTAGGATTTTGGAATTTGCCATAATCAATCGTCGTATATATTTTGGAAAGAACCTAAACGGTTTACATTTTGTGTAAAAAAGTGGCTTAATCTCGTAGATTGACTGCAAAATGCTCCTGGAAAATATTTACTTTACAAAAAGCACCAAGAAAAATGAGGTAGATTATCAGTTTTATTTTTTTATAGCTGGATCCTACCCCAAGCCTGATACTGCGACCTAAAAGATCTATTGTATCACAGGATTTTGATAAGTCCAAGAGGCAAATCACCTTTCTAATAAAGGCGAGTATGTCCTTGGTTGATGCATTTTTTAATTCATTAGGTCTAAGGACTTCTTTGTGTAGGATACGCCGTCTGACCCGGAAAAGTGCCGGGCAATCACAAAGGACGTGGTCCGCTGACTCGAACTCCTCTAAACAGAGTCGACAATCGGTCTCGCTAGACAGGTCTAACTTATTCAGATGGTATCGTAATTTTGACTTTTGACTGGAAAGGAAATTTGTTAGATACCTAATATCCTTCTTATTGTGGCCTAGAATTTGTGATGGGCATATGGCTTAGTTAACAGTTTGACTTGCCTAGGCCCTGAGATATTTCTCCAATGCGGGAGTCGGAGATTATATTCCCATTTGTTAAATAAGGCTGAGATAGTTGCCCAGTTTATGCCGCAACTTGGCAGTAATGCCTGGACGGGCCAGCTCATCCGCAATCTCATTTCCTTTAATGCCCCTTTGACCTGACCAGGTACCCACCGAAGTTTGACCTTATTGTGAGCAGCTAGGGATTGGAGATCTTTGAAGCAGACCTTTACCAGTCTTCAGTCCACAGAATAGGAGCTCAAAGCTTTGAGTGAGGCTTGGCTGTCTTAAAAGATATTTATGGTAGCTCCCTTGATGCCACTCTGTAGGTTAATCAAGGCGCAGATCTCAATGACGTGGACCTCAGCTTGAAACATGCTTTGGAATGATCCCAGAAGGACGGAGACCCCAGCGCCAACACCAGAGGCCCTTTTCGATCCGTTTTACCACGTGGTACGTCCCCCAATATTAACTTTGAATTTTCTGCCATGAAGCAGCAGCCTAAACCATTTTGTTAAGTCTGAGGGTTTGAATATTAGCTAACTGATTCATGTCCAAACTAAAAAAAAACTTGATAATTTTTTTCATTCGCTTATTATTCTTAGAATTTCTTCCTTCCATTGTTGAGGCCTTAATAAACCAACAAACCACAAATCGGTCCAGATGCTGTATTGTGCAGATAATACAAAGTCGAGTTTTACACCCTGCCAGCTAATTATTGTGGAGAACAGATGTCTTGAAAGTTACGAACAAATTGAACGTTGCATCAGTCACATCCAGACAACCAGATATTGTTAATGACATGACAACTCTTTCGAGAAAATTGGAACACTGCTGATATTTCAGTTTGAGGAAATAACCTGGTTATCTTTTTTAGTATCCTGAGAAGCCTTTTTCTAGAAGAACTACATATTTACAATAGAAGGTCAGAAGGCATTTTTATATTCCCAAAAAAGAGTCAACAGATTGCTTACGGTAACAGTAATAGAGTAGGCAAATGTAGATGGTTGTCAGTGACGTTATTTACTATCCACGAAGAGCATCGGATAGGTCCTATATGCCTCACTAGGGAAACTGAATACGTCGGTCAAAGCTCAAAACACGAATCTTTTTAAAGTTAACTCAATTCTTCGCTTGAATGGATGGACAGAATGTACTGCAATAAAATACTTCTACTGAATCTACAGAAAGGTTCACGACCTGACAAAAACGTTACAACCCCAGCCCTAGAGTCCGAATTCTTTAAGACTAGATTTTTCATGGCAAGATACGAAACCATTGAAGTTGATCAAATCGTCCTTTTCTAAAATGGATAACAGGTCCAGAGGATTGACTCATAAAATCTGAGTAGATATAGGGAAGGGGTGAGTTTTAGGGTTTTCAGCTGCCGTCTAATGTTTCAAATTCACACTCAATGATGCTCTACAGTGGAATACTTTTGCCAAATCTATTACACAATAGCTTGTGCTGAACAGGACATTTTAAAGAAATTGAATATCTGCTGCTATCTGTGAGGGGGACAGATACATCGAGCATATTTGAAAGCCACAAGAGGTTTACCCGAAAACACATACACACATATACATATAAGGACTTGTGAATATATGTATTTCCAAATACCATAAACTAAAGCTCCAATTTCTTAACACTTCAACGAATCTGATCATATTGAAAACACATAATAAAATTCGAGTGTAGGTAGTCCTTCCTTATTTTCTTATTTTCCCCCACAGAAATGCCTGCGGGTATCTCATCGATTCACTGAGTGAAAACATCCATAACATCTTAATCAGAATGTCAAACATAAAAGCAAAAAAAAAAAAAAATAAAAATAAAGGATCAAATTATTTCCCGACAGTCGAAGGATTCTCCCTTCTCTGTTCGAATTCGAAGAGACAAAAGGCTAATGGCACAGAAATTCGATTTGCTTAGAAATGCGGATTTCTTTTTTTATGTGAAAAACAAAACACTCAACAAATATTGACAAATTTCCTTACAGACATACAAATGTGTAAACAGGTTAATGACGTGTTTTTCTCTTTGCCAACGATGTGTTCTTTGCTTCTGTTTATTGAAAGAAAAAAAGAAAGTAATTCGCCTTGCCTGCGAAAAGGATTAGTAGGAGTCTCCAATTGCTTGAAAGACCTGCTTAGAACCCATTTAAAAAGGGGACTTATTGCCGCAATGTCAACATTCGCATTCGACATGGATTATGTTAAATTAAAATTAATTGACTTAAACACTCCGCCATTAACGGCTCACATTCCATTTGAAGAGGTTGTTTTCCGTTGGAGCTTAAAACCGTCTTTGCCATGGGAAGGAACTCCTTCGTCAGTTTCAAAAAGAAATCAATTGTTAAGAGCTTTTGGATAAATTAAGGTATTTCGTCCTGGAGGGCATTAACCCTTCCGTAGATGAGCCATTTGTATCTCATTTGTACGTCTAAATGAAACAGGACTCACGATATCATTATTCGTCATTATTTATTCAAAAGTTCTAGTTTTCATGTCCAACCATCAATCTCATCCTCTTGTGGATGCCGGATGTGTTTTTCTTTTCCTCTTCGTCCTTTGAGTAAATCATTTCGAATTTAATTTCCAAACGCCCGCCGCTGTCCAGCTGTTGGAAAAAAAAGTCTTTAAAACTTTTCGACCAGTGGGAATCTAAAAATAGACAAAAAAAAATCAATCAAATTGAAAGGTATGTAAACTCGGACCAACATTTGACTCCATCAATCGAGGAGTATTTGTGTATCTAAATCAAATGCTTATAAATTGATGGCACTGTTACTGTTAGCTAATATCAAAGGAAAATCATTGAGTTCAGGTCAAAATTGTGATATCGACAGATGGGATTTTAAAGTTAGTTTGGCAGCGGCTCTCGCTTTTCCTTTGTAGGGGAAAGTAATTTTAAAAATAAATATTGTCCGTGTTAAGCGAAAAGTTTGAACGATTGGTTTTTTATTTTATTTTAATACGTTACGATGTCGTCTGTTCGGTACAAATTTTGCAATTGATTTTACTCTAACTTCCCGATGACCTAGAGGCCTGAAATTTTAAACATAACTCAGAATTGGATGACAATGCAATACTTACTCACTTTCTTGTCTGGCTGTTTGATAGAGTTCCGAGGAAAATTGGAAAACGGAGCTTTGAAGATATTATAAAACCTGTAGATATGCAATGATTTTCTGGTGTTTTTTTTCTCTGACTACATTTAAAATTTTGCATTGCATACTTTTAAGCTATAACAGATAGTTACCAAAACAATTGGTAATTTTTCGACTTTTGTATTTTAATTTTTAATTTTTAACGAGACGGGACTGAATAAGATGTTAGTTATAAAAAAAAATATTTATAAAAAGAATCTATATCTATAAAAATCAAACATTGTTTGTATGTATGCTATAGACTCCGCATTCGCAACCACAGATCCGATTGAGCTCAAATCTTGGAGAGATCTTTGGTATTTTCCTGAGAGTGTTTTTGTGGAGTTTGGTCAAAATCGGTATGCTAGGAGTTTAGCATGTGGCAGGAAGGGGGTAAAAAGCTATTTCTTTTGTCTTTACACAGCTCCTAACTCCACAATGGCTTATCGGATTGAAAAGAAAAAAAAAAAAAAATGGATTTACCGAAATTTTCCACTGATTCATTTGAGCTGTAGATCATTCTTCTGCGTTATTTTGACGCTGATCTATGCTCAAAACAATTCATGAAATCATCGCCAACAATTATTCTCATTATTCTCCATCAGTGGAGACCGCAGCCAATAGTCATGCAGTAGCGCGTGACGTCATAGCATGGGTAATGCGTATGCGCGCCCAGTTCGGCGTCGACTATCTTTGTTCGATTTACATTTACACTCATATGTTTTAGTATGCGCGACAGGAAGAGTTACATTCAACGATACGTACATATAGGTACATGGTTATGAACTCAAGTATATAACGAGTTGGGACTAAAATTATCCAACCAAAGCGGGTAGATACATATGTATATACATTATACATAGATCAGTGATCGCCTACTACGACTTAGAGCACCAATTGTGTTGACATCGAAAAGGGGTTTTTTCAATACACCATTAAAATCTACTTAACCCTGCTCGATTTCTGCGCGGAGCTCGAGGAGGACTTCGATTGGGTAATTATTAATTTTCATCTATATTAATATTATTAATATTATTAATACATTTGGTGAGATTTTAAATACAAATGCTTCCATGCTCCTTTTCCACTGCATAGAGATATTCTAGTTTGATTTGTGCTGACATGAAGGAGCGTTTCTAGATTTAAAATCATAAATACATTATTGAAACCCTCATCGATCGGGACGCGGTATATGTGCTGAGATGTAGTAGGAATTCATGATATACCTTTAAGATAGACATATTTGAAACCCTATGCATTTTTAGCACTGAGCTCGAGGAGGGCTTACAAATGTAGAATCAGGAATACACTACTACATAGAACCCTCCTCGATGCGCTGAGTAGTAGTAGGAATTCCGCGTATTAGGCATGTACCCCTTTGGTGGCGGTGATGTTGTTAATTTGTATTTTTTTTAAGCGTAGCAATGCACGCATGGTATCCGCTAGTTTTAAATATACCATGTTTTTAAGAAGAATTCGAAAGTATAAAATAATCTAAATATATAAAAACGGTGTGAAAAATGTATAATAATTCATGAAGGAAGAATGGCTGGGCCGATTTGGCTCAAATTTTTTTTCAGTTGTTCGTAATTGCCAGGAGAAGGTCCTTACGAAATGTTGGTAAACCCCTCTGTAAGAGTCGGGAAATTGAAAAATTCGGAAAGTGAAAAAAAAAAAAAAAAAACAGTAAAATAAAGCGTAGCAACGCACATCAGGTATCCGCTAGTTATTTAAATAAAAATAATTTTTTCAATATGTACTTATACGTTTTGAAACGGAATAAATAGTGTAAAATACACTGCGTTGCAAAAAAAAGTGGCGCACCTTGATATTTTGCGATAATTTCAAATGAGTTCGAACAAAAAAAAAATGTTTTACTATTTTGTTTATGAACATAAAAATAAGTAATTCATGTAAAAAAAAAAAAAAATAAATGGAAGAACTTACAAATGAAACATAAATTAACGAAAATGGGCAAAAGCTTCAGGGCTTAACATCTAAGATTTTTATTTTTATTTTTTTTCTATAGAATCCTCGTTCCTTTGGTAGTGGGGATTTGCCCCCCAAACATCTTATAAAGTTTTAGTCTGCCTGGGCATACCTTGGATAAGGTTCCTTACGATGTTGTCGTCCAAATTCTCCCATTCTTCGAGCAGAACAGATTTCAGCCCACTGAGTGTCTCTGGAAGGGCAGGTCGCTTCCTAATTATTCCTCTCACCAGGTCCCAAACGTGTTCGATGGGATTCATATCAAGGCTAATCGCAGGTCAAGCCATCACGTCGATTTCTACTTCTTGTAAATGTTCGGTAACGCATACCTGGTAACGTGTGGTCTAGCATTGTCATGCATCAGAGGGAAGTTTTCACCAATAAATGATGCGAATGGAACCGAATTTTCCTCCAGAATGATGGTGATATAATAACTGGAGTTCACCGACCCTTCCACGATGCACAGCTCGGTTTTTCCGTGCATGGACATTTTTGACCACGCTATGACGGAACCTCTCCAGAAATGTTCCGTCTGGGCAACTGTCGCAGAATAGTATCTCACTCACCTGAACGTCTCCACAGTCTGCTACGTTCATCTGGTGAGCGCAGACAAAACCTGGACTCAACAGTGAAAATAACTCTATTCCATTCGCCCTCGGTCCAATCTTGGTGAAGGCGAGCAAGTTCCATCCATCCGTCGCTTGTGCTGTACTGTGAGTCTCGGTACACGAGCAGGTCTTCTTGCTCTTAGGCCACTCTCCACTAATAGCCACCTTACCGTTTGAGCACTCACATCCATCCCTCTAACGGATCTTAGTCTGTGAGACAGCTCAACTGCTATTTGGTGGCAATCTCGAAAGCTTTGAATCACCAAATATCGATCATCCCCATACAAAAAACAGCCGTGGAGACCATTTACCAGATATGCTTTTTTGTACACAACCCTGTATTGTATTCTTTATGAATCAATACAGAATTTACACCTTTATCTTGCAAACATTTTGGGACACGGTTCAGAATACAACAGACATCGTAAGCAGAAATAATTTCTTTAGGAGGTGGTCATAGCACATTTTCCTGGCTCCAATGGAGTGATTATCCTCTTTAAATGACTCTTTTTTCTTAGTATTTAGCACGTAATAATTTGCTCACTTGAATATGACAAAATTTTGATCAAGATCCTTCATCCACATTTTTTTTTGGCAACGCAATGTAACTTTGGCAACGGTGACACAAGCCAACATCTTTCTTTCCAAGCCCAGAATACTCGTCGACAATAAATTCGAACAATTTACTAACCGCTATTATTTCAGACCGAATTACATTATAACTTATAACGTACATAAAAGTGTTTTCATTAAATTTTATTTTCAACATCGCCGTGCCATTACCCATACTACTACGAGTATCCATCAACTCGACTGACCTACTTGGCAGAATTTTAAAGAAAACTCCGCCACCCAAGGGAAGGCAGTAATAACCAGGAAACAAGCAACTCATCCTTTTCCCTAATGCAACAGAAGAACGCATTGCCAGTCTCACAGAAGCTGTAAACATTGCGAGAAACGATGATGCAACTTGTGCACGAGCAGCGTTTTAATGACCGCAAATACCGTACATTTGGTTCCAGGCCAATAATCTTAAAGTACTCTTCCCATTTCCTGTTTTGTTATGATGCACTAAACCCCTACACCTCCACATCCATATGTGCTGGAAATATTTTAGTTCCTTCCTCTGGTATCGCCAAGCTATATGATATCCGACTTTGAGTTTGAGGCTTCCTTACAGGTTACAGTGAAACTCATCAGACAGGACAGAAAGCGGGTGGCTCCTCCTATTCCCTTCTCCTGTTCGTTGATATTGAAATAATATTCGTTGTGCTTCAGAGGAACTCAGGAATAAAAATAAAAATCATAATAATAGCCACACGTGCATTCCACAACTTGGGCATTCATCTGTCAAAGAACTTT
The DNA here is from genome assembly GCA_949775065.1 of Brachyopa scutellaris. Classification (NCBI taxonomy): domain Eukaryota; kingdom Metazoa; phylum Arthropoda; class Insecta; order Diptera; family Syrphidae; genus Brachyopa; species Brachyopa scutellaris. The sequence goes on along the minus strand of OX459115.1, from coordinate 95,506,231 downwards.
TCCACATATGTCAGTTTACCGTTGACACAGTACACAGGGGTATCAGACATGAGTGACAGGCTGGGTGGTCGCCTGATTATTTATTCATAATTCATTCAATCATTCATACGTTCTTATTTAGTTTACCGTTATTAATGGATCAGCAAGAGTTTTTCATGAGTACTGAACAGATATTTAGTGGTCGCTTGTTTATCGACAGTCCTTGTGCCATATGATTGGCCTTTATTAACTGATTGTGGGTTTTGAAATCATTTGCTTCGGTCAAGGTTTTTGTGTTACGCTTTTACGAGTAAACAAGCGCAGCCAGAACTCCTGTCGTTGATGATGCAAATTGGCACGTGGAATTCTCACAAGTTGGAATATTTTCGTCAAAAAGTATTTAGCCGTTTCTGAGATATAGCAGGTGATTTTCAAAAAATACGGTTTTGTTAAGTTTCTGCAAAAACTTTAAATGACATTTGGTAGGATACACCGATATTTACTAAAATACTAACTTTGGTCAACATCGTATCAGTTTTTGTGCAAAATTTCACCAAAGAACTTTCAGTTCAAAAATATTTCGTTGATCCTGAATGCGGATGAGAATGATGGACAGTCAATCCTCTCCATCTGGTTTAAAAAGGTCTGGCAGGTCACCTGTATCTTAAAAGTGAAAACATACACTGTGTGAATCATCGAGCTCCTATCCAGGATGTACTGCAAAGTTGTTTTGTGGGCGCTTATGGCTGCCAGCATAAGCTACCGAGACCTAGCCTTTTAAAATACTTACTGACTTCCTTAAGTGGCGCAACAGTCCGGGGTGGACCAAGGCCTCAACCAACGCTCACTCACATGACGAAAGTTCAAGACTTCTTGCCTAAGTCTGCCGCGTATGACAAGTCCGTTCATTTGCCTTATAGCAATGACCGCAGTTCTTCATCTTTCTTTTGCTTGGCCCATCTCATCGCATTTCCTAGATGGCGGTTGTATCTGCTTTGTATCAGTTAAGCTCCTCTGCTAGTTGTTCGGCTGCCTGCGGTCTGTTCAGTGTACGAACATTACATGTACAGATCCGAATGTCGTTTTCCTTGTTTCGTTTAGCGCGGTTGTCAACAGTAGATTTGTCCTTTTCTGAGGCTATTGGTTCTTTCGGAATTATTTATTTTACGCGGTTAGGTAGTTGACCTTACATACAATCCTCAACTTGGAGGGCTAGATCCATGTAAATATTCTCTTAGGACAAGGGGTCCGGTGCACCGATGTCAGTAACCCGCTACGGTAGTGTCACCGCTGCTGTTGACCGAACTCATCCGCCACCACCTCTTTTCTAAGATCTAATACCCTCTCTAGTACAAGGAAATCCCTATCGACCTGGGCTCCGAATATGTCGAAGTAGCTCAGATAAGGTCTCTCTCATAACTGAATTTTTTTGCACGTGATAAGAAAGTTACCCCGACAGGGCACAACCCCCAACCTGAAGGGTCAGTTCCATTTTCCGCTGCTACTTCGGTTTGGCAAAACAATTGGGTTCAAAACTCTAACTCGGAAGACGAAATGCATGATCTACAAAACATTGATCCTGCCAGTCCTGCTGTATGGAGCCGAGTGTTGGACGAGAAGCAGGAAAGCAGAACAGATTCTAAATACTTTCGAGAGAAAAATTCTTGGTCGGATATTCGGTCCCGGAACCGCAAACCCTATGAGCTATACCAAGATGTGAATGCAGTCCAAAAATCCAAAGCACGTCGACTACACTGGCTCGGCCATATCGAGGGAATAGACAACAATGCTCCAGCAAAGAGGATCTTCGAATCACAGGCCCCAGGTTCGAGATGACATGGAAGACCGGACCTCCGTTTTAAGGATCAAGCTATCGCGGATGTCACAGCGCTTAGTCTAGATAACTGGAAGCAGCGTAAAAGGCTGCCGTGTCTCAGGCAGAGACGCTTCACGGGTCGGAAGCCCGTTAAGTAAGTAAGTAAGCTCAGATAAGGTATTGTTTCCATTCTAGAAATTTCTAGAATTCGTCCGCCAACGTGTTTATAGTGCTGCTATTTTCTCTTGATCAGCACTCGCACTTATAAGTTCGGCAAGCCGAGCCTATGGCTTCCGCTTGAAAGTAAAACAAGCACAATTGATGTGTAGTAACAGTTACAACACTGGGCTTTGCCGGATTAAAACCAGTCAGTGTCTTCCTTATTTCCACAGCATTTAGCTGTTTAAAGTAGTTATCATATTGCGTGATATCTAAGGCTCTGGAATTGCTCTTGAATTGAGATCATAGGTATATCCCTGAATTATAGAATCAAGATTCCCCTAATAAACTTAGTAGCAATTACAAAATTGGGACAAAAACAGAAACTCTAGAACCAGTTTTAGTAAGACTGGATGCACTATGCATCTGCGCCTTTATCTCTATCTAATGGCGGTCTAAAAAAAATATTTTCAATAGTGTTTCTTTCGATCATTCCAAACAGTAAATCTCACCTACTGCTTCTACCTTCCAATCCAATTCTCCGAATTTCATTTAAATGGTGTACCTCAGGGTTCTACTCTTTCTCCAATACTGTTTGTACAGTAGCTACAGCGCCCTCTCTTTAATATTCGCTATCCTAACCATCAATTATGATTTATATACGCCAAAAGGATGAAGTTCATTCCAAGTAATAGCAAAAGCAAAGCTGTCATGTGTGGTCTGCTTGGAAATAGCTTAGAGCTCAACGCACCCAGAGGCTACCTCTCTCACTCTCTCTCGCCATCAAACGTAATGCTAACGTCGTCAAACTAATAAATTCAGTCTATTCGTCAATGATTGCTTTCGTAAGTCCATGTAAGTCCAGCCCTTTGTTAAGCTCACAAGACAAAAAGATCCCAAGAAGTTGAACTAAATAAATCCAATTCGTATTAAGGACGAAAATAACTACTTATACTTCTATTTAGATAAATAAACATCCTCCATCATCGTGTCCTTTCCACTTACCTGCAGACGGTTTATAAATACACGTACAAATATTCTGCACATGATTCAGCACCAGTCAAACTGAATTTATTTCGTCCTTTCTGTCTGATCCATTTTCTGTGTGGGTAATCTAAGCATCCTCCTACCCGTAGTTGTAGTCCTGGCGGTAGTTGGAAATTAATCATTTTTTTATTGCTTCTCTGCCGCGTATAACTTTCAATTGCAGTTTATTACTATACAAAAAGTCGAGGAGCCAAATGAAAAATTCCCCGTTTTAGTTGCGTGTCCTTGCTAATTGTCCCCTCCTATCGATGGCTTCCACGGGCATACGCTGGTGATATTGATATTCACTTCTTGGGCAGTGATTTTCAAATTAAATTCGTGTAAGGATTCTGGAGCGCATTGTCCTTGATTTTCAAATAAAATTTATATCACATCGGAGCAATAAAGGAAATATTAATGAAACAAATGGAAATGAGACAAACCGGAACAATTTTGTTGGAAATGAAGTTTTGGAAGGAACCACATCATTGTTACTTTGTTGGAGTGCAATGCTTACAATGTAGAATATAACCGGATAGCTGGGCTTTCGACTTGACTGAAAATTTCGTTTCCTCTACACTTCCTCTTTCTCTTTGAGTTACCTTCCGCTGATGTCGGCTGCAAAAATGTTCATCCTTTGCTAATCCTTTTTATCACTGTTTAAATAAATATAACGCTAATCTAATTTTCATAAGAACAATGCACTTTTGTAGGATCCTTTGTATCCTTGTTTGTTCAACATCCGGGTGCAAGTCCAACAAAACACACGGACACTTTTGAAATTAATTACTTTTCGCGTTTGCTTTTCGTTCGGATAGGGCAGCTATCCTTGCACTTATCCAAAGTGCAAATCAAATGGGAAATATAATAAATTAAATCCTTAAACCAACGGAAGTTTAAATTTGAAAAAAAAAATACTCCCCAATTTAATCTTTCGCAGGATATGCAAAATTTTGTACGCAAATGGGAAACTTATTATTACACCCAATTTAATAGATTGCCAAGCAAAAGCACATGTATTTGGGCAGTGAAAATTCGCCTTAGTCCTTAATCCACAATAAATCATTACCATTTGCGTGAAATTAAAAAAGAGATTTTTGAATTACATGTGAAATGGCTGCCTTTCCAAATGCTCTGTTACAAAAAAAAAAAAAAAAATCAAGGACGACATTAAGGTGAACAAAAATATAAGTAATTTATTCACAACAGCCGTAAGGAGCCAAGAATCTCATCAAAACAATTTGGAATGGGGTGGGAAGATTTACATAAACGCCAAAAGGTTTATGCTAATGGTGTGGAATGCGGCTCGCTAAATTTGTATAAATTTGTCTGCCATCGACAGGATTAAGGGCAGTTTGCGATACAAATGTTATCGTTTCCCAATGGGTGAATGGGCGAATTAAATTAAATGTTGAGATTTTAGTTTTTGATCTTGCAAAGTCAGCCATGGTAATCCGATCCCAATGCTTTAAATGTTATTCGGGGTGTCACCGTCTCAAACAAGGTCATAACGTTTTAACGAGATTTTAAGACTTAAAAGACACAGATTTCCATAATTTTTTTCTTCACCGCGACAGGATTTTATCCCTTCGAGGACTGAAAAACACTTGAAATACCGCCATTGGGAGCCAGGCCTAGTAGAGGTGGAGAACTATCGATTGCACTTTCGATTATAATCGATAGTTTCCACTATCGAAAACAATCGATACTTTTTGAACACTATCGATTGTTTTCGATAGCCATTTAAATATAGAATTTCTAAAATTTATTTTACTGGTCGATACCTAACGAACGGAGTATATTCAAAATTTCACAGAGGAACCCGATCTAATAAGCCAACTGTCAAAATCGCTTCAACTTAAAAAGGGGATTCCCCGTTTTATGAGTCAGCAACGTAGGAATAGGAGCATTATTACTTAGAATCTAATCTCTCTCGGTGAGAAAAGCTTATTTAATATGGTGCACCTAACTTTTTTTTAGTGTAAAAAACTATCGATATATATCGATAACTAGCGATAGTCAAAAGCCAACTATCGAGAACTATCGATGGCACTAACTATCAATATTTCTCCACATCTAAGGCCTAGCCTATCCCTTCTTTAATTTCGTCACCACTTTTGATAAAAGGGCAGTTTGACTGTTATCCTAGTCTGATTGATTGACTCATGTGGGTCTTATTCTTTAGACAGAGAAGATGAAGATACCTGAACCTGATATCTTCTCATTTCTAAATCTAGAACTACGCCGTTCTTGGGTTGAAAATAAATCGCCGGGAATAGAAGGAATTCGAGAGGTTGGCATTATATGACACGTGAACATTTTTGCACCCATTCTATGCAAGTTCATAAAAATCGACCTGACACAATCAAAGATTCCGTACATTTTGAAAACAACTGTGGTAAGGCTGATTTACAAAGGTGGAGCTAAACGTCAGCTCAACAACTGTAACCCAATATCAATTCTAACGATAGTAGAAAAGTGTCTTGAAAGTACAAGCAAGAACAATTTTATTGGCAAACATTCCCTGATACATAGAAGTCAATACGGCTTTCAGAAAAATCAAAGTACAGGTAAACTGGTAGCAGAACTAACCAATTGTGTCAGCCGGTGCTTTAACAAACGTCACCAAGTGTTAGTACTCTTCATGGACTTCAGTAAGCCCTTCGAAACCTTAAATCACAAAATACTTCTAGAAGTGCATCAACGTCTTAGAGTATCTGTTCAACCGACATGTCTGCGTGAAGATAAAAGACGAGCATAGAGAAACAACTTAGATGAAATATGGAGTCCCACAGGGATCAAGACTAAGCTCCATTCTGTACGCAAATGTGCTTCAATAAATTCATTAAAGCAGTTGGACACATCTAGAGCCCCATTGGCTTCATGTAAGGCTTTTTTCAGAGAAGATAAAATTATACTTCTTGAGGTTGAAACCACTAGAGTTATTTTTCTTGCCAAAAAGTTCCACGGCCTTCTGTGTGCGCGTTATATTTTTGCACGAATGGAGTTTTCTGCCGTCTCCGAACGGCGAGTTGGGAAGCTTTACATGACAAATGTAATGCCTGTAAGGCATTCGGAAGAGGTGAGAACAGTGAAAAACTTTTTTAGGCGTTTGCGGCGGTTTGTGGTCACCGTAGCGGAAGTGGTAAGTGCGTCGGACTACTGAGCCAGCGGTCTTGGGTTCTTGTGCATTCGATTTTGTAAAACATTGTAAAAAGTTCATACCTTGCCTCGTCCAAAACCTTGCTTTCACATTTCATCCTGCCTTTTGTGAAAATGTAATGCTTTCCTGGATTTTTTGAATAGGTATTTGTCTTGATTCCGTTTCCAAAATCATTTGTTTTCTGCCAGTATCAAACTTCTCTGCCAGTATCAAACTTAGGATTTTTATTGAAAAATCTGAATCTTCAAAAGATTCCAGTATAGATGTAAGGGATTTTTATGGGTTGCCTAGTAGAAGCACCATCGAATGAACTTCATAATATTTCAGAGTATTGTTAAAGTTAAGTTACCTAGCTCCGTGGCGCCAATCAAGTCAAGAGCTTCAGTTTAATTTCTAGGAAACTCCATCTCGTCTGCATTGATTTTGTTTGTGAAACACATCATAACACAGCTTGCAAGAAGCTCAAACAATTTTCTTGACCTTGCAGCCGTATTTTCACTCTTGGTTTAAGAGAAAAACTTATTACACATTCAGCACACAAGCGCACAACTACACACAATAACAGTGAATAGTATACTAAGATAAATACACTTAAACCATTCGGTCTTGGTGTCCATCTCAATGGACAAGCTTTGCTAACTCATGCAATATGACACAGTGTCAATAGAAACAAACTGTAAAAATTTAACTGTATTCGTGCTTTTTCTAAGAAAATATTTTCAAACATTTTCAAACGCATCGGCTTACATGTGTAAAAAAAAAATTTAAAATTTGGGAGGGAACTTAAATTTTTGGACGGAAATGTCTCGGTTTTGGTACCACCGTGGGATGGTTCCAGGGGATCGTAATGGACCTGTTATGGTGCCTGGTGTTTTATGATGGCTCAGCCTCATAGTCTCCTATAACTTACCCTAACCTAACCTTTGCAATATGGTACGCTCCCATTGAAAGTTTGAGTAAACTGTCAAGGCTTCGAAACCTTAACCCATTTTGGCCCGGTACCAGTTCCTGTAGACATTTTTTTACGATATTTTTAAAAGTAGCTCATACGGACCCCATCAAGCCAAAAATGTTAAAAAAAAAATTTTCTCTTTAACCGTTTACCTGTTATGACCTGGGTAGTTTACTACCCACTGGGCCAATAAGTATACAAAAAAAAAATTATTTCAAGAAAATCAACATTGCATAAATTAAATAGCTAAGTTATAAGTAATACGTAGGCGTAAATAAGTATGTGCATATATGTTTGTAGTATATTTTCCGAAGCATTTAGAATGCAAACTATTTAGCTAAAAATACACTTTATACAAATGAAAGGCGCCTTGCTGTGACAGACTTTGCAGCGCTTTTGCCACTAAGGCTACCATTGAAATATTGTATTTTGCATGTAGATGGGCGATTGCGGTCTGCTCTCAAAAGCTCCTTAGGCACATAGTCTCTTAGCTCCAACTGTGGCTTGACATTTCCCGATTTCTTGACGAAAAGAAGCCATTTTCATGCATTGAACATCATGTTGGAAGATTTATTGACAAAAAGTGGTCACCACTACTTTTTACTGTGAATACCTCAATAATCGCCTACGTTGATTGATAAGCTGTCTTATTTTGGCAAATGTATCCGATCTATCGAACTTCATGTTGTCTGATAAATGAATAAGTCGTTTGATTGACTCAAATATCGATATTGAAAGATTCTTCGCAATTGAAACTCAAAATGTATGCTGAATTGACCAGTACAATTTCCATGAAGGAAGTGTATGGTATTCACTGCGGAACAGTGTATCTAAGAATCTCTTCAATTCGTGCAGTTTAAGTTGAAGCCGTGCATTATTTTGTGCCACATATTGGTTATTATATGCTTTTATCATCTCGGTAATGCTATCAGTATAAAAAAGAGAAAACAACTGAGATGACGATTTACCACCTAACCTACGACAATGATAGGTAATAATAAAGCGTTTTAGCATATTTTATACTTGCTTTAGCGGATTATAGTACACAATAGTTGTGAACTGTGATATAGATTCAATTCTGGTTCCTCAACTCAAAGATACGTTATCCTGACAATGATTAAAAATTTTACAAGGTGGCTCCAATCTGGTCTACTCTGCCTCATAAACATGTAGTAAGCCAACCTCCGCTGAATATTCCAGCTCCAAAGTTCCACCAAAATCTATTGAAAGGAGTGCATTGTCGACTCTTGAATGTACATACACAACATTCAAGTATTCCGTTCTGTGCGCCTTTTTGACCACATAATCTTCTTCATCAGGTGACTAAAGCAAGGCCATAATCTCTTCCATTTGCATTGTTGTTTTTTTTATTGTATGATATCTACTAGTACATAATTTCTTTTCTTGACTAAATACTGAATCTGGATGAATCACCTCGAAATGCGGAACAAATAAATAAACAAAAAACGGTTATTTCAAACTGTATCAATTTTATACATGACTTGTCCTAAAATAGAAAAAACTCTTACTTATTGGCCCGTTGGGTAGAAAACTACCCATCAATTTTTGAACGTTGATCTGTCAGGTCTGATGCACGGAACGCATAAAGTAATGATACAAATGTTTAATACTTTATATTGACGTCATATAATAGACATTATTTAAATGTTTATATTTTTTTAAATATTTTTTTTATTTTTTCTTGTAAATGCTTTTTTGAAGCCTACATTTTAGGCCCCAATCATAGTGTTAAAAGAGAAGGGTGGGGGGAAGAATGAAAAAAAAAATGGTAACTAACACTACTAAGATTATATTTAAATAGAAACATTTTGCAAACAGTCATTAATCCTCTGGAGAAAAAATCATAAAAATCTGGGTAGAAAACTACCCACTCGGGCCAAAATGGGTTAATCAGCTTTCACATGAGCACCGTGGTGTAGTGGTAAGTGCGTTAGACTGCTACGCAATGGTGTCCGGGTTCAATCCCAGCAAACACCTAAAAGTGTTTTTTAGGGTGCCACCTCTTTCGAATGTCTGACAAGCATTCAAAGAGTAGCTTCTCAACTCGCCATTCGGAGTCGGCAAAAAACTATAGCTGCCTTGGGTTAGTAATCGAAAAGTTCATCCGCTTCATCTCATTAGTCGTTTATACCCCAGAATCATGTCCTAGCTAACTTTATGGCAGAAAAGATCTTGGACTTTCCAATGATATTTCAATCCCATAAAGACCCAAGCTTTTGGATTATTTTTAGGGACAGAATCATAGGCTTTACAAGGATTACACTAGAAAGAGTCTTAAGCTAATTGAGGACAGAAACTCAGCCTCTCAATTTAGAGGCAAGTTTAATACTATAATGCACTTCAATTTCCTTTCCTTAATTCTAACCCACATTTTTTTTGCCTCCTGCTAACCCATACGAGGAAAATGTTCGATACTCTAAAAATCGATTCCATAGCACTTTCGTTATTGAGTGCAATGCTTATCAGATATGTGGTCGTATAACTCGTCTCTGAATGATAAAAAAGTCATACAAATGCTTTTACAAAACCCACTTCGAGAACAGCAAGACAGAAGACTAAAAAATGTCACAAAGCCAAGTCCTATTGCTAAAAGGAAACCAAACTATTCGAATTTTCATACATTGTTCCCATTTCACAGGTTTCGAATGTCTTTCTTTTTTATCTCGAAAGACTGGACAGGATTTTCGGCTTATACTCCATCTCCTAAATAAATAAATCTTGAACCTTCTATTCCCCTAATATTGTCAATGATCATCATAATCAGCTCACAATATACGTTCACAAAATCCTTCCCCATAAAAAAGAATCCCGAACATCCCTTAATCAATAATTAACCATATCCAATCCATTCTTCATTCTACCCGAGCACAAAAGTCATAAACCTTCGAATGAATACCCAAACCCTTTTGCCAATTCCAACCCGGATCTGACCCAAGTAATCAAAACCAATAAGACTAGTCTCGGGCAATAAAAAAAAAAAAACAACAACCACACGGTATCCAACTTTCTCTCCTCCCAGCTTTTCCATAATCCTGTAGTAAAAGAAAATTCAGAACCTCAAACCTTGTCGTCCCGTTGCCAAAACAGCCATAAAAGCCAAAAGTTCCAAACAAAACCCCACAAACAAATTATCCCTGAACGCAACACAGCGACAATTTAAATGGAGAAAGTTCCTCCTCGTATCCATCCCTTCATCCTTGTTGTCCCTTCCATCGTCGCTCCACGCTGAATAGAGATGCAGTGGAGAAGAAAAACTTTTCCCTATGCACTCAGGTATTAAAGTCACGGAAAGGATTTTAATTGAAAAGTGCACGTAAGTAAACACTCACATATGCGCCATGCAGGTATATCCTGTCGAATCCTTTGTGGGTGGGTGTATTGGAGAATTCGTTTAATCCACGCGATAAGCTGTTTAAAGATGAAAAATGGTTGAAGCCATCACAGAGTAACTTTTCAACATATTATGTGGTTCGGTGATTATTATCCTTAGACGCATGTCCTTTTTATTAATAAAAACACAAGTTCCGTTTGTGTTTAATTTTATTTCGAACGTTAATTGAGGATTAAAATTTCGTAAAACTTGTGATCTTCGTTTAATTGCTTTGCTAGCTTAAGGGTTTCACTATCTTTAATCCTTGGCAGAGTACACATTGTCTGGGTCCTTGGGTACCTTTGAACGTATCGAAAGCTATTAACCCTGATAGTTATCTAAATTGTGAGTTTAATCGATGGGAAAAGACTTCTTGGTGTTTGGGCTTTTGTTTGAACGGAACTCTGTTTTATTTTCATCCTTCGGCATGAGGAGAGGTGAGAACTGTTTTTCATTGGAAAATTTTAATTAATTTTCCAGTAATTTAACCTTTTTTGAGACGTCCGTCGCCTACGATGATGGAACTATGATCAGCCGGAAAACTATTGTTTGTATCATAGGAGATGTGAATTCAATTACTGGGGGCGGAACCTGTTGGAACTAAGCAATTACGATGATGCGGTGACAATGGATTCAATTTTCTTCAAGCCATTGGCGCGTTCCTGAAATCCTGAACGCAATCCTAGTGGAACTGCAGGAGATCCCTCCCTGTGAACATTTTTGACACCTAACGTGTATCCTATGGTTTTATCCCTACAAATTTCTAGGATGATATTAGAATAAAGTCAGCTTTAGATAAGTTTTAAGTCTTCGTTAAAAAAAAAATTAAAACAAATTAATGCACAAACGTTTTTCAAGTCAAGGAAAGTTAAAGAGTCTGACTGAAGCCATGTTTATTGAAAATATTCTCTCTGTATGAATTTTTTTCGTTCCTGGAAGAGTTTTACTACATACACGTCCTTAAATGAAAACGACTGATATCTAATGGAAATTGGAGAGGTTTTTTAGTTTTTGGTGAATTAATGAAAGACTTCTAAGTCTAAAAGTTGCCGACAGAAGCCTGAAGGACGAAATATTTTTCTTCTTTCCGGAATTGCAAGACTACCCAAGTTTTAACTACGAAGAGGCGAACAATTTGACAAACTCTGAAGCCTTACAGTTCTATAAAGTTGCCCCCCCCCCCCCCTCACGGGCTTGAAGAATAATTTAAAAATAACGAACTCGCAGATACTCGTAGTTCCTTCATATCAGCTTTTGTCCCGATTCTAGAGGTTGCTAAACAAGAAATGTTATTGGGCTTGGTGCTGAACAAAATGTACAAATATAGGAATTGTAGAACTTAGGAATTAGGAGTTCGTCTTCAACGTCAGTAGCCTTCTTTTTTCGCATACTAAGTCTCCTATTCAAAAAACTGCTGCACCTCTGTGTACTAACTTTCCTTTTACTGTACAAATTTTGTCCCTAATTCGACCCAAAGTTTGAATCAAGTGTTGAGTCTATCTTTTGACTGAGGCTCGGTATGGAAATCGAGGGTGAACACTCTTTTTCATGGGTTTCCTAAAATTCGAAGTCACTGAAAATTTACAAAAAAAAATATGTCCCCAGAATATGCTCTCAAGAAGGAATTCATGAAATTCTTTTTATTTATTTTTTTTCCTATCGTTCTAATGGTCACCCAATACTATGGTTTTCTGGTGAGGTCTGTTGTGTAAAATCTGAACTTCTTAAGGCCTAGAGGCTCTGGAAAGTCCTATCAACTCCAAATGATGTCATGATCTCATACAGCAATGAAAGACTCGCTTACTTAAGTCGACTGACTGGCAATCTTCAGACCGCCGGTATTTTGTTATAGCTGAGGTTAAATAGTTTCCCCATCATCTTTTAGACTTAAGAGGAATAAATCTCCTGAAGCACTTTCCTGAAACCTGCAATCTTGCAAAATGTAAATAAGAACTCAATTTCAGATCAAAAATGTCATCAAATGCGGATATCAAGGATTACCCCTTAAGGACCTTAATTATTTTTTATTAGTGTTCCGTACCCAAAAATAGAACACTAATGCAATCAGTTCGATGTCTGTCTGCCTGTCTGTCTGTCTACTTATCTGCCTGTCTGTCTGTCAACGGCCTTTCTTTCTGAGACTATTGAAACTTGGAACAGGTGTAGCACTTGGTGCCCCAAACACAGACCTGAACTTAAAAAGTTGAATTTTGACTTCGGATCGATAAAAAAAAATAAATTTTAAGGTCCTCGTGTGGTATGTCAAATAAAAGCTCATTAAAGCACAAATTCAAAAATGTATGTTACATTCTTTTGTGTTACTTTTTCCTTATCACTCACTTTTTCAAAAAAATTAGTGAAAACATTGCTGTCCCCTACCTAATCTCCAAAAATATCGCACAGAAAAATGTGAATAAAATCACAAACATTGAGAATAAAGTGTAGACTGAACAAAAATTATCAGGATTGCTCTACGTTCGACAGTTTTTTTTAAATGAATTTGTTTTTAATTGCAACTACCCGACTGCTCAGATACATATCCAGGAATGACTTAACATTTAAATAAAAGCGGATACGTATAGGTAGGCTGACCAGACGTACTTTTTTTTAGGACGAAATACTCTTTCGTTTACATGGATTTACTAATTCTCTCTTTTCCTAAATTATTGTTAAATACTCTCTTTTTGTTTAAAAATTAACAAAATTTAAAAAAATGTCTTTTTTTTTGCTCTTTGTCGGTCGCCCTTTGTCCAAAAAACAATAGGTGATGTAAATAAATATAAGAATATACACATGTACAAAATATTTAAAATATACATATTAATCAAAAATATTCTTATTTTTATTTTCATCACCCAATACATATTTATTCAGTAGACTACACACTATCATTTTTGAAATGGCATTCTTGCTAGAATGATGTAAAAATGACAGTGTGTAACTTGGAATGAAAAATGGCGATTGGAATTTTTGTGAATTTTGCCGGAATGATGGAGAATGATAATGTGTAGGCAAAAAATGTTCAAAGAAATGTCATTCCTGGAATTATAGTGTATATCTAAGAATGAAATGATGAGAAATGACAGCCTAGGAATGTCGTCTCAGTAATGATAGTATGTAAAGCGGCGGGTACCGTCTAGAAAACGAATAGGATGATTCGTTCTTAGGGTTCCGTACCCGTATCGATATACAGAATTATTATAAGTTTGCTCTAACTCCAAAATATCTGTCACGTTAAAAACTTCAAGAACCATTCTAGCTACATAGAAACTTGAATTTGGCATAATTCTACATAACGGTGGTCTATATATTTGACACTTCTTATCACTCAAAGACATTGTGAAAAAACTACATATACAGGGTGGCGAAATGTAAACTCGAAAAAAAAATTCTCATGTTTGTTAAATTTTACTGAAAAAAACTCAGCTTGCTACTTTGTTCTCTTATCAGGAATAAAAAAAAATTAGCTTTTAGATAGGTAGATTCTGATGTTAACGGAGTACTCATTATTATTAATAAAAAAAATGCAACTAAAAATGTACAGATACTCTTTTAGTTTCAAAAATATCTGGTCACCCTAGTATAGGGAAATTTGTATGTGTGAGAGTAGAACTTGAATGTTTGATCCTAGAAATATGCCCCAAAAATCAATATTGAGCTACATTGATTTTATGCACATAAAGAAATCTTGATGGTTTCCAGTTCATTAAAATATAGGAGTCTCCACTTTTGTAGGGGAACAATTGAATTTGAGTACAGCCACAGAGAAACGAATTCTAAAATTCCAAGCATTTAATACAATTCAACAAATCACGATACGAAGACCAAAATCGGATGCACATGCGTAAATTTCTGGTATACTTCGTTTGTTGCTTTTTTGTATCATAAGTAGGTATATCAACATAAATCTATGTAATCAACATAAATGTATGTAAAAAGAACTGATAGTACGGAACACTTGTTGCGCAAGTACGACCTGCACTTGACCGAACTTGTTGTTTACCTGCCTTCCAAGCAGCATGACATACTGGTAAGTATCACGACATACTAAGTACAAAAAATTGATAAACAACAAACAATTATTTCACTGCAGTGGTTTGAAACTTTGCTGCATAGGTTGCCGTCTGAACTAAAACTGAACGACAATTGATACAATTTTATTCCATCGCTTACGATTTCTAGTATTTCTACCCTCATTTTTTTCTACCGCTTTTTTTTGTTTACTATAGATTGACTGAAGTTTATAACATAATCCTGTCAACCTTCAAGTTAATAGCCGCACACTACTCAATTTTATAAGTGAGTTATTTAAACTGAAGCCGGCGACAAGTTAATTCATTCGAATTGCTTGACACTTCTCACGCACGATGCCATTTTAATCTCACATTCCTCAAAACACATTCTACCTTTATTATTATTTGTTGCGGTTGTTCCTAAATACCCAGGCATGTTTACCTTTACCGTTACCTTCAAAAAAACAAAAAAAAAATCTCGCATACCTTTGAAATTCGAATGGATTTCGCTTTCATCACCCCAAAGTTTCTTAAAACTTTGACAGGCGTATATTTTTTTTATGTCATTTTTGACATGGGTTTGAGATCCCTTGCACGATGAGAAACAAACTATTTTCAGCTAACAAGGTTACAAGTTTGCTATGTTACAACACTACAGCGACTCATTAGCAAGTTCTCAGATAAGGATACAAAGTTAAGTAAGCTTTAACGGGGTTTCCACTGAAACAGCGGTATTAAGACCTTATTCTCACTCCTCACACATGCATACTCTACTCGTACCCAAACATTAACTTTAATCTAAAATGGTTATTGCGTTCGAGTGGAACTTGTAAGGACGAAATTTCCTTGAAATGGACACACATCAGGAAATGGAAATGGAAATAATTTATCTTCAATATCACGGAATTTGTTTTCATGCCCAGTAGAGGGTAAGAAAATTAAGTAGATATTCCTTTAAGATAAGCATAATACGTGTTATTGGAGAAAAAGAGATCCTTGTATCAAGGATGTGCCGGGAAATCTCTGCGATTGCTCTTCATCGAAACAATTGAAATGGAAATCTGCTCGAACGTACTTGGAATACGTGAAGCGGAATCAAATAATCATCAAACTGACATGGAAATGGTGTGTGTGTGTGTGTGCTGAGATACTATGTTATGTGTTTGTGTTGGAAGAAGATAAGGAGGAATTAAGATCCTTTTGGTTTGTAAAGAAATTGATGACTCTGTTCGATTCACACAATGGACGGTTCCAAAGGGGCTAGCAATTGCGTTATTGATTGTGATCGCCATGGGAGACAACAAATCGGGAAAAAGAGTTACGCAAGGACGACAGATATTTGCTGATTGAAGGCTATTTGTATTTTTACGGTCATTGCTTTATAGATTTGCATAGAACATTTTTTACATGGTATAACAAAGCATATGTGTGTTTTCTTTTGTTGATCCCTTTTCGTGTAAAAGACATTTCGTAGTGCTGCTGTACTCCTAGTATGATTTCTCTGACGGCACAGCATAGTTCTTTAAAGAACGAAAGACGCAAAAAAAGGAGTCTTTGAGGAGAAAAAAAGATTGTATACCTTTACTAGCTGTAACCCGGTGCGCTTCGCTCCACCTATATTTTCAAAATTTGCCCACGCACATAGTTATTCTGGTATGATAGAAAGGAAGTACATAGTAGGAAGCAATCACTGCTACTCTATTTTCAACTTCGATTTCCATTTTTTTCTCTATCTGTCTGTCTGTCCATCTGTCTGTCTATCTGTCTGTCTGTCTGTCTGCCTGTCTGTCTATCTGTCTGTCTATCTGTCTGTCTGTCTGTCTATCTATCTGTCTATCTGCCTGTATGTCTGTCTGTCTGTCTGTCTGTCTGTCTGCCTGTCTGTCTGTTCGTCTGTCTGTCTGTCTGTATGTCTGTCTGTCTGTCTGTCTATCTATCTGTCTGTCTGTCTGTCTACCTGTCTGTCTATCTGTCTGTCTATCTGTCTGTCTGTCTGTCTATCTATCTGTCTATCTGCCTGTATGTCTGTCTGTCTGTCTGTCTGTCTGCCTGTCTGTCTGTTCGTCTGTCTGTCTGTCTGTATGTCTGTCTGTCTGTCTGTCTGTCTATCTATCTGTCTGTCTGTCTGTCTATATTAATTTACCAAAATGATTTACATTTCACCCGAAATTAAATTTTGTATGACAGGTCCCGAAACCACCGGTTGTTGAGTAGCCGTACTGATGCTATGTTGTTTTCTATATTAAGAAAATCATACGCTAAAAATTGTACCAAAATCGGTTGGGTAATTTCCGAGTCTATAAAAGGCAAACATACATACATACATTCATTTTTATGGTATATAAATGTAGATCTAATAACTTGACTCCAGCGCCACGTAGCGGGTCTAGATTTTACAATTTTCTCTTTTGGCACTGAGCAAACATATATTTTGAATATGAGCATTTTTGGTCCATAAATATAGAAGTTGTTAATAATTTGACTCCAGCGCCACCTATCGGATCCAGATTTTATAAATTTCTCTTTTTGCACTGAACCAACATATATTTTGAATATGAGCATTTTTGGTCCATAAATATAGAAGTTGTTAATAATTTGACTCCAGCGCCACCTATCGGATCCAGATTTTATAAATTTCTCTTTTTGCACTGAACCAACATATATTTTGAATATGAGCATTTTTGGTCCATAAATATAGAAGTTGTTAATAACTTGACTCCAGCGCCACCTAGCGGGATGAAATATACTTAACAAAGATCTCTCATGCAATTCATAAAAATCGGCCAAGCCGTTTCGGAGGAGTTCGATTACAAACACCGTGACATGAGATATTTATATATTAGATTAGATAAGCAACTGACAGCTAGTTTTAGGGTTCGAAGCATGTTAAGATACGATGACATATAAATGGAAACTCCTCAATTTCGGTCAGTCTAAAATTGATGCTAAAAGCCGATGACTACCAGGAATATGATCCTGAAAGTTTGTCTAAATGCCAATTGATTGCTTCAATCTTCTTTAGCAAAAAAAAAAAAAAAAATCCATCAAACGTAGAAACCCAAAGAAATAACCTACAACACTCTAAATTTATGTGAGCCACGAAACGGAAATAAATGTCGGTCATTTGTGTCACTTAAGAGGGACATCCAAAAAGAAAGCCGACGACGTTAACTTGCTTTTATTACTGTCAACAGATATTCTGTTTCTTGCGTTTG
This sequence comes from Brachyopa scutellaris, assembly GCA_949775065.1. Classification (NCBI taxonomy): domain Eukaryota; kingdom Metazoa; phylum Arthropoda; class Insecta; order Diptera; family Syrphidae; genus Brachyopa; species Brachyopa scutellaris. Next base: position 95,488,517 of record OX459115.1, on the reverse strand, counting down.
CCCATACAAAACAATAGTGACGCAAGTAGCTGCCCATATCACAAATACAATTTCAGGACACGTGTCCTGTCCGCGCGATGGCATAGAAAAAATCTAACCTTGGTATTTTTTGTCATCTCAAATATTCAAATTTATGGCAGGAGAGTTGATTAATGACATGGACACGATTTAGATTATTTTGGGAATTACAAATGGTATCCATATATGTATGCGCCTAGCTACAAAAATATATTCCAATAATCAAGGAAATAGCTTTTCGACGGAGTTGATGATTACAGGCAGTTGGCTTTATGCTGGCAGGACACGCGAGTTTGTTTCGGTTCACAGGTGGATGTTGTTGACTTTAGATTTTATCTAAAGCTTTAAGATATTCAAATGAACCGAATCAGTGAATTACTAGTCTGCTTTGCATTATTTAATTAAAATGAATGTTCAATGAACGCCTTAATGAATGAGTTGGTCACAAGCTGAAAGCATTGGAAAAGAATACATCAGCGAACGTTTCAATCTGTTGAAAGTGGTGCAGGGAAATAATTTCACGGGAATATACTTCACTTGGAAACTAACTTCACCCAAAGTGAGAAATAAATGCACTTTTTTGATGTGAAGTTATTTCTCACTGAAAGTGGGAAATAATTTAACCAGGCATTTTGTGAAACTACAGTGGTGGTCCAATATAACGAATGATATAATGTCCAGTTGCATTCGCTATATCGAAAAATTCGTAATATCGAACACATTTTCCTTGTATGAAATATTAAATAAATGTACAGTTACTATTTTTAATTCATAACACTTTATTTAATTTATTCATAAAGTCAACAAAACAAGTTAAAAAGTAGAAAAATAAGTAAAAGAAACTAAAACAAAATTAATTTCTTTCCTTTCCTTTTCCAAAAAGCAATCGCCAATTAGGACATGCTTTTGCAAACGTTCAACGCAGAAATTTTTAACTATTTCCCGTAGACTTATTAGAACAAGTTTTTCAGAACTTCTGACGTTGTTCTATTTGGCTCAGTTCATACACTCTCAACGACCTCGAGTGGGCTGATACGCTTCTTGAAGAAACATTTCAGTACCGTTGCAAATCCTTAGCTTAACTAAGCGAATGGTTGGATCAAGGAACTTACCTTCGGTTGCATGTACAACACTCAAATATTTTTTCATCGACCTTCCTAAACATTATTGTATTTCTTAGGTAAATTTGACTCTCTATTTTTTAACCCATTAGCGCTCAGAGTGATATTTTGGTCCCAATTTTGTTAATTTTTTAGTATTTTGTTACTTACCGATAGACAATTTAAGAAAAAATATTACAAAAAAAAAAATATTGCAACAGAAGGTCCAAAACTGTGTGTCCTATAAATAGGATGCTGGGCAGATATGAGGTCTAAAATTTGATACATACATATGTAAATAATTTTCAGTTATTTTAATTCTTTTTTTATTTTATTTGAGGATACCAGGCGAAGAATTAATTAATTGATAATTAGGTTAAAATTTAATTAAATAAAAACACAGTGAACAAATATAAATCGGAGTGTAAGTGTAGCATAAGAGACAAAACTTCTTCCTCCTAACTGCAGCAGCGATGATTATTTCTATTTCCTGGTACCAAAAACTTGTGAATGACCCAAACATTCACCATAGCCATATGCTAAACTCGGGTGAAGTGCACCAGTACCATTTTTTCCCCGCTTATTGCAGTATTGTATTTGGAGGCAAGTCAATCATATTTATCAACTTCACACTTGTAAGGGTTGTACTGCTTTACCAACTGATGCTGAGGCAATTAATTCAATTCGTTTATTTTCTTTTTGTGAGTAGTGCGATCAATGGCAGTGCAGGTTCAATACGATCAAAATTTGAAGGAGTTGTGACTAATTGAACTATAAAAATCTCCTTTGCAACGTCAAACATGCGGTCAAAGAAACCGCGATCGTTTTCTTCATTTCAACAATTCATAATAATTGGACAGGATCTTAGCCTAGAGATTTTCCATTATCGTTTTCATGCATAGGTAATTTCTTAGAATATATGGAAGCTAGAGAACAAATTATGTAGTTCTCTACTAAACCTGGAATTCTCGTCAGTAACATAGTCTTAAGGCGTAGGTAAGTAAAACTGCAACACTTGCATCTTCGACCTATGAATTACGTTGAAGTTGCTCGAGCATATCGGCAATTTGGTCGACAGTTAAACCAACGTTTTTTTCTTGAAAATTAAATTGCAAAATGAATCAATAACGGAAAAAGTAAGAACTACTCCATTTAACTATTCAGTTCAGAGTCCTTCGCATCACATTTTGATTGCTAAAGCTAAATTGTATTCTTTTTACCTGACTATGGCAAAGCCAAAAGGAAGGGTTGTGAATCTGAATGGCTTTTAATGTATTTCATATGTGTCTAATGCTATATTACGTCATAGAAAATTCACCCTCAGACTTTAAAATTGAATATAATGTATGCTATATAGTAAGTTTAGCGAATATTTTACAATTATAATGCAACGAAACCTAAAAAAAAAAGTATCGAAATGAACATTCAACCTGCAAACATTTTTTTTTTTTTTGGAAAGCTATCATATCTGCCCAGCATCATATTTTTAGGACACCTAATTCATCCATTTATATTGAAACCTTATATTTTTAAATTTTTTTTCCCCAAAAAGTGTATTATTTAACCAAAAACTAATTATTTTTAAAATTAAAAAAAAATAATTTTAAATAATATTTTTTTTATTTTACCCTTCAATTACATAGACAATTGATTAAACTTAACGCTAGAAATGCAGATCTTGTCTTTTAATTATTTTCTTAGTCACTAGAGTTTTTCGTCCGCAACTGTCCTATAAATAGGACGCTGAGCGTTAATGGGTTAAAGCATGTACACAGATATTGTAGCAACATTCGTTATATCGAATATAATTTTTTTGTTCATTCGCTATATAGAGCCGATAATGCATTTGAAAAAAGTGTACCTTATATCGATCATTCGTTATATCGGCATTCGATATACTGGACCACCACTGTATTTCTCAGTACAGAAATAGGCGCTTTTGCTGAAATTAACAATGGCATATACAAATACATGTAGATGCCGAACATCGGATTTTTTTTTTTAATCCATCAGTGACCGCAAGCAGGGGGGCAGCAAACATAACAGTACGGCTGAAAAGTTCGTATCGTTTTAAAGAAAAAAACATTATTTTTGAAAAATTCGATTTTATTATTCAATATAGTGGCCATCGAGGGCGATATACCGATTATAGCGATCTTTCAACTTTTCGACACGATTAGTATTTTGCTTTAAACTAGGCCACAGTCTCGGCGATTACCTCTTCATTGGCGTTAAATTTCTTTCCAGCGAGCATTCTCTTCTGAGAACAGGGAAAAGTCGCTGGGGGGCAGATCTGGAGAATACGGTGGATGCAGAAGCAATTTCGTAGCAAAAGATCCACTGGTGATTTGATGGCATATCTCACCGAAGAGTGGAACAAATCCTTTCATCACTCTGTCTAAGATTGTTGCACTTGATATTTCAAAAGCATTTGACAGAGTTTGGCATCAAGCTCTTTTGTCGAAAACGCGTGCATATGGCTTCGATGAACATTTTCTACAATGGATTAGAAACTAACTTTCAGGCCGTTCAATACAAGTTGTTTTGGACGAATTCAAGTCTGTAATTCACTCTTTAAATGCTGGTGTCCCCCAGGGCTCAGTTTTGTCTCCGACACGCTTTCTTATTTTCATAAATGAACTCTTGTCTGCTACATCTAATCCAATACATTCCTTCGCTGACGTTAGCACCCTCAGCTTTACATATTCGTTTTCAGATTCACGTCCCTGCTCTTCGGCTGTGGAACTGGAACGTTTGCGTATTGTACTTACTTAGTTGGCGCTACAGCTCGAGGTGAACCTGGGCCTGCTTCTCACAACCATTTGTGTGTGCGTGTTATATTTCTGCACGAATGGAAGGGACCTACAGTTTTTTGCCGACTCCGAATGACGAGTTGAGAAGCTCAATCGTGACAAATGATACTCGTTGACGCTTGTCAGACATTCGAAAGAGGTGGCACCGTGAAAAAACTCTTTTGGGTGTTAGACCCGGGCTGGGATTGAACCCGGGCAGCATTGCGTAGTAATCCGACGCACTAACCAGCACGGCCACGGCGTATGTTAAGCTCAATAAATTCCGACCTTGACAGCATAACCAAATGGGGTATAAATAATAGAGTGGAATTTAATGCTTCAAAAACCCAATGCTGTCTTCTGTCGTTAAAGCGTAATCTTACCCATCAGCCATTATCCATGAATGGCTCTTGCATCGTTGAAACCGAAAAGCTTTACATTCTCGGTATGTGTGTTAACGCCAACCTACGTTGGAATGAGCACATATTCGAAGTCGCCAAAAACGCCGCGAAATGCCAAGGTTTCCTCCAACGATGTAAGAAATTCTTCACCCCTTCTGATCTAGCTACAATTTATAAAGCGTATATTCGCCCCAAGCTCGAGTACAATGCGTTGGGTGCTCCAAAAACATCACTGCACCTGATCGATAGAATACAAAAGCGCGCGACAAAACTAATAGGGGATAGAAACATCACTGAGTCAATTGACTCTCTTGAACACCGTCGTAATGTTTCCTGTCTTTCCCTGTTTTATCGCTTTTTCGACACAAACAGTGCTCCAGCGAAATAGCCAGCTGCATTCCTCCCCTTCAACAATTTTCCCGGCAACACACGTCTCGCAAGGAATGCCCATCAGTTTAGCCTTAAGCCCAACTTCGGACGTACAGTAAAATATAGAAATAGAGCTCAACACGAATGTGGAATGTTTTACCAAACACGATTTTTCCCTCCCGTTACGATCTACAAGCATCGGTATCTCCTCTTTCATCCTCCCTGAATTTCCCTTGGCCCGCGCTGTGCAAGACATTTTAAGGGTATTCATAATCCCTTTAGCGCGCGCGTTAATTATAAAATCAAAAATAAAAAATTCATACAATTTTGCCATCGTTTTCATTGATTTGTGACATGGTGCATTGCCTTGATGAAACAGCACTCTTCTTCAGCAAATGGGGCGGGTTTTTCTCGATTTCGTCCTTCAAACGCTCCAACAACACTGTGTAATAGTCGCTGTTGATGGTTTTCCCCTTTTCAAGATAGCCGATGAAAATTATTCCACGCGCATCCCAAAATACAGACGCCATAACTTTGCCAGCTGACTGTTGAGTCTTTCAACGCTCTGACTTCGGTTCACCGCGTGCAGTCCACTCGGCTGACTGGCGATTGGATTCCGGAGTGAAATGATGGAGCCATGTTTGATCCATTGTCACATATTGACGCAAAAATTCGGGTTTATTACGATTGAACAGCTTCAAACACTGCTCAGTCATTTGGTCGATTGTGAGCTCGCGCGGCACCCACTTTGCACAGAGCTTTCTCATACCCAAATATTCATTAACGATATGTCCAACACGTTCCCTTGATATCTTTAGAGTGTCAGCTATCTCGATCAACTTCATTTTACGGTCATCCGAAATCATTTTGTGGATTTTTTTTTTATGTTTTCCTCCGTAACAGCCTCTTTTGGACGTCCACTGAGTTCATCGTCTTCGGTGCTCATATCTCATATGGCCTGTGCGGAATTTAGCAAACCACTTACGCATGGTTGCTTCGCCTGGCACAGAGTCCGGATAACACTCATCAAGCCACTTTTTGGTATCAGCAGCATTTTTTTGTTTCATAAAAAACAGTGTTGCATTAACACACGAAATTCTGTTTTATCCATGAAAAGAGGGAACAACTTAAAACTGTGAAATTAATGAAATAGTCAAACTTACCTCGCAAGCATCGCCTTTTGTAAATGCATGTCCCTAATTGGTTAAGTGGACAGTGGACTCAATCCGTGAATATTCTTAAGGCTTTTCAGAATATTCCAGAATCTATAGCCAGATGGTTGTAGGCCTCTTTGAATTGTCCAGAAAGCCGATACACATATGTAAGTTACTGGATTCTTGACGGATTCTTGACCTCCTGGCCATGTGTATCTGTATTCACTGAAGCCTCAGCTGGTATTTCAAGATTATCCTCACTGGACCCTGTCTGTTCATTCTCGTCCCGTGGGCCCAAACTAATTCAGCGAAATCTTAATCCCATTCTTGATGTCACTTCCACCAAAGTTCCACGGTATGGTTTTCGAGTGTACTACTTATATTCCAGGATCCCTTTCATCCACCTGTGAACCTAACCTATTGTCTTCAATTGTTTGCCTATTTGTCATTCACGCTCTCAGCCACAAATCGATAAACAAATCATAGTAATCGCAAAATGAAAATAACAAACATTTCACAACCAACCCATTCTGGTTCTGGACTGAGGCCGATTGTTGTGTGTTATGACTGCCAATGGGGAATACCTTAACTAAACGGCACTCCCTGTATATGTAAGTGTTACAATCAGCAATTCAGTTCACATTCTGAACCACAATATACACATACGCCGAGTACATTGAATCTGCGTTGCGTTGTGAAATAATTGAATCTGTTGTTGTGGAGTCAATCGATTTATTCCATCTCCCTTGTCTGCGAGCAACGGTAACAGGATAACAGGAATCGATTTAATCCTTCACTCCAAACAAATTGTTGGACGTAACTCTATTTTTGGTTCATGTTCATATGCAAATTGAAATCCAAACATGTGCAGGACACAGGTAACTGTGGTATTGGCAAATAAAATCTTCGGAAACTAGCTACAGTGGTGGCGACAAGAAAGAGGTCTGCCCAATTGTTTATGGTAGAAAAGCAAAGCCAGCGGTCTCAACGGTTTACTGTAAGCCCAAAGACTTCCCATCTTTCTAAGAAGGCTTAAACGTCCTTGGTTAAAGGCTTCTAGGAAACCGAAAATGTCTTTATTTGGATAAAAGTACGACACTCACATACTCCTCTTCTTTTCATCAGAGTCTATAGTTGGTCTTAATAGACAGGCCGGTGTAGTTTCTCAGACAGTAAAGGCTTCAATTGAAGCTTTATTGCTTCCAAATAAAACAGATTGACAAAGGCTTTGGCAATATTTCTGGTTAAGTGGTTTGAGAGAGAAAGATAACCCTCCACATTTAATTAAGTGCACGTGAAGATCAATTTAAACATTAGGAGGCGGAGGAAGGTGTCCGTTTTTTTGAAGAAGTATCCTGGTGAAATTATATACCATCGCCAAGAAGTCTGAATCTAAGTCAATATATGTCAAATCGACTCGTCATCTTATCAGCTTCGTCAACCAACATAAGCCCGCTTTCCGAAGTATTTTGTTGTTAGCGTTCCGTACCCATATGGTAATACGGAACCATTTTAAGTTCGCTCTACCTTTAAAATGTCTGTTACGATAAAACCGTCAAGAACCGTTCTTGACACTCTTATACATTCCCGTGGTCCACATCAAGAACCGTTCTTCTTTGAAATAAGGCACACCCATACATTATTTGAGACAACTTATCGCTCAAAAATTTTCTGAAACAAGTATACAGGGTGGGCAAAATGTAAGCTTGAAAAACTGTCTATCTGACATCATTCGAAAGGGCCTGAAGCAAAGATTCCAAAAATATTTTCCTCAACTTTTTCCGTTACAAACTTTGGGAGTTATTGCCAAAAATGTATGTAAAAATACTATACCAAAAGGACCCCCACCTCATCTTCGAAACTACTGAAGTTAACAAAATAAAAAAAAGCTATATATTTAAGGAAAACTATCACGAATCTCATAAGTTGTATAGTTTTTGAGAAATTCACATCGAAAACTTCAATTTCTGAGCCGATTAACTCGTAAACTACTCGATCGGTTTTTTTTTTGAAATTATAATTTTCCATCAATTATTCCTTAAGGAGAGTCGTCCTATCAGCCTTATCGTTCCAAGTTCACAACATTATATTTGTATTTGGAGGGGGATTATCCCATAGAGACAACAAGCTCGTAGACCTGTAGGCCCATTGTACTTTGATTATCATAGATCACAACATAGACTGTGCTAGGAGTTGCAAAAAAAAAAAACTAAGCTCTTCAGATTTCACGACAGCATTGGATAAGTAATATCCTAGATTAGCTGGGTCTTTTATTAGGTCTAAGTCATCTTCTTCGACTTAGGAAAGGTCACTGTTATTGGACATATCAGTGACAGCCTTGAAAACATTCTCTCATTCATCCCTTCAGCTTCTAAATGAAAGGTACATAGCAGCTTTGCGAAGTCAAGGTTTATCTTGCAAAGTCCGTAGCTACCGTCTTATCTAGGATTTGTGTATGCTGCTGCCAGAGGCTTCGACTCTCTAGCTCTGAACATCTCAAAAGGTTAAGAATGGTCCTAGCTCTAACCGTTGTTGGAGCTTTGTGATTGGTAAGTCTTCAAAAAAGCTTCCCACTACTATCGAATGGGAAGCAGTATGTTCGGTATCTAAGAAGATAAAAAGAGACCGTGTCTCAATTAGACTCTGCAGTAAACCTGCTTATTCCAAATAGGGCAATCCATGGTCATCATTTTGTTAATGGTAAGTCCTAACTATTTACCTCTGTTTATTTAATTCTATTTCTTGCATCCCCTCCTGTACGTTCTGCTCCTCTTCTTGTTCCATTCTATCTTTTGAAATAGAAGTTCGCCATCAATTGAAACGAATGAGAATCCTGATAAAGCGGACATTTTATCATTTGTTACAGTTCGAGAAAGCGAAAGGCTAATTGCATCAGAGAATGAAAGGCCAAACTTCAGCTCCTCGGGTTGTAGCCGACCCTCCACCCCATCACCTGCAATAAAAATAGATCACAACCACAAACCACAGTACATCCTATGTTCGCATGCATGTGTAGATGAGTGCGAACATCCTGTTGGAAGTAGTTCTACACATTTGCAATGCAGAATGCTTTGCTGATAATACAGAACCGGGAATGGTTTCTGGTGTTTTTCCGGGTAGCGATATCTCTAGAAGGTCCTTTCTATGTGTCCTTTGGTAAAATTGATTTCCGATTCAAAGCAATAGATTAGAGGGAAAATTTCCTACTGCCACAATGTCCTGTGAACTTAGCTCATATCGGTTGCAATTTCAATGTAAAGGTACTGCATCTCACCGACATCCTGTTATATGTAGGTTTGCAGCTCATGACATCGGTTTCCTTCCACGACGCGACGGGGGTACGAGTACCTACATGAGTTTTTCATGCGCCATGTACGAGATGCATTTTTTTCCACATCACCTCCGTTCGATGGTTTATTTATGAACTTCAGCTAGGAGTGGGTCTACATTTTTGTATCCTTTTTCCAAGGAGACAAGGAACATTTTTATGAGATTTATGATGCTCATAAAGGATCTCAGTTGGGCAATATTTTCCACTTTACTGGCATAAACTATCGAAGCTGGGACTGGCAGTTGCCAGTTGGTTTCTTGTTAGTTATTCATGATTTTGTTGCTGTTGTTCTTTACTGTTACGGTTGATGGGTTTTTAGACATTTAGCTTGCTGAATATTAAAACAAAAAATTGTTTGACTGGGAGGGTATTTCAATTAATTTCCATTAAGGAAATGGCATAAATGTCATCAGTTGGATTTGGAGCAGTAGACGACCTGTAACCAATGCTATTTGTTCATCAAATCAAGTGTTTCTTTAACACAGGAAAAACGATTTATAAAGCAACACAACTTACACCTCCTGCGATATAGCTTTAGTGTAGTCATAAATACTGGTACAAGGAAAAAGTGATGCCAAATGAGAGCAAATTAAGAGCCGCGTTTTATTATCACCCATGATCCGGAGTGGATCATTGGTTTGTATGCATTACAATAACAATACGAGATCTTTCTTCTCATTTAGATCTATATTCGTGATCTCAAAATTAGTTCGGCTATATTGCAGTAGGATGCACTTCCGCTTGTGAGCTTTGTTTTCACGCTAAAGGTCTGTGTCTGAGCTACAAGGCAATTTCGCGCTACAGGTCTGTGTCTGAGCTAAAATCTGTATAATAAAATGGCAACTTCGCTCTAAAGGTCTGCGTCTGAACTAAAAAGGTGTGTATTGTAATCCAGTTTGTTTTATTATGCTGATCTGATCCTGATCTGATGCCCTCTAAAACGGACCACATTTTGAGGTCTGGACTGCCATCTGACCAATCATCCGGTGATATGATGCCCGGAACATTGTTTTTGAGTCACTGTTAAGTGGGTTTCGCTGTGTGAGCTGGAGCAGAATTTTGTTGGAATATCCACGGCGTATTGGCAAATATAATTCATTGGAAGGGCCTGGTCTTATTAAGGTCGGTAATGCAGTCTTAGTTCAAGACCCACCCTGCCATTGCCGATACGGAGTAGTGGCCACGTTTGACTATTGGAATGAGTCCTGATTTCTGAGCATACACTCGATCGTTCTGTTTATTGAAAGATGCATCAACAGTAAAGATTTACTCATCAGTGATCAGAATTATGCGGACTTTTGCGAATTTTTCATCTCCCATGACAATATTTTCTGGTTTTGAAACGGTTATTGTCTGATTTGAGATCGTACGGCTTTGATTGCACTCGGAGTCCTTACAGTGCCCGGACGGTCGGATCTTTGACCCTGTATTCTCGAACAACTTAACAACACGATACACGAAGTTACGACTGTTTTCAAGCGCCAACAGATTCGAAAGATCTCACCTTTTTGAGGAAAGTAAGGGTTATGAATCTCACAGGCTGGGTTTGTTTGTTTGTTTGTATGTAAGGATGTCACCCCGTACAGCATAAGCTATGGAACAGATTTCAACCAATGAGGGGTCGTTGGATTCGTCTTGATCCGGAGCATGTCCTAGGCTATATGACGATGCGACGTTACAGAAAATTTAATATAGCGGACGCACGAAGCAAGATGGCGGATTTCCTTTTTTTTCTTTTGCTTTACAACCGCCTTGATAGTGGTATCAAATGAAAGGGCTTGGTGAGTAGAATACAATACGTTATGACTTTATTCCAAATTCAATATGGCAGACGGCCCCAAAATGGAGGATTACCGTTATATTCACTACTTCCTTAATATGGGTATCAAATGAAAGGGTTTCACAAGTAGAATGTGATAAGTTAAGTGGCGTCATTTAAAATTGCATATGGCGGATGCAGCAATATGGTGCATTAGCGTTATCCTTACGATCTCCTTAATATGGGTATCAAATGAAAGGGATTAAAAAGAAGAACACGACTTTGCTTACCTATTGACACTCTTTTAATTTTCTGAAACTAAAGAGTTGTAAATAAAAAATTAAGTTAAAAAAACTAAAACTCGACTATGTATGTACGGGAAAAACAAACTAAAAAGTACGAAATAAGATGAAGCGAAACGATGATGTTCAGAGTATAGCCGTGGTCGCATGCCGTTATTATAGCGTTTTTAAATATGTTAGTATGCACTCATAAGGCAGAGGCATGCGACCACAGCTGAGCTCTGAACGATAAGTGGGTGAATATCTGCCCTTCTCAGAATCAAATGGAACTTAAAGACCTCTGCTTAGATACATTCCAGTGGTTATAAAGATGCAACTGAACTATTTGCATAGACTGACACAATAATGCAGGCTTGATTCTTATAAGCTTGGGCATCTTTGCTAAGATTGAATGGAATGAACTTTCTGATCCATAACAGGTATCTGCCTGCGACAGAGTAGCTTTTCATCTCAGGCACGTTGTATACATTTCTCCTGACCAAGTACTGGTTTCCACGATAACCTGGCCCTGCAGTCTTCCCTAGTTGACAATAGACCCATACGTTTAGTCTAAGCGAGCAATGAAAATACGTCACGAAGCATCTATCTACCTAGGGGCGGTGATTCGAAGATAGTCTCGATATTGAGTAAATGTTGTCGAAATATTTCGGTTTTTTGAATAGCTAATGGAGTTCGTGGTTGTATATATTCTCTTCCTCAAGCATTTTCTATTATAGCATTGATTTTCTCTGTAATTGAAGCTCTAAAGTCATTATTAAGCAACTTTAAATCAACCTCCTTAGTATAGAGTATTCGATAGTTTTGGGACCGTCTCGTGAAGGGATTTTTCTTGGTCCTGGACTACAGCTTTTCATCTACTAAATTGCCTGGCTTATAGTTGAAGGTCTTATACATACGGTCCTAAATTTAACCTTACATTCCTTTTGCTGGTTCCTTGATAAAATAGATAGTCTAATTGCTAACCTTTTATACACGCCAGAGGAGTTTTTCAATGGAGACGTTTGATATTTTGCTCATGGTTTGCAGCCAAAATATTTGAACGGATATATTAACCTTTCTTTTAAAACATTGGGTTACGTGATTAAGGATTTGGTGTCGTAAGTTCAACCTAATTAGGGTTTCTCTAAGAGCGCATTCAATTTTTACTGGATTTAGATTATAATCGAATGCTTTTTAATTCACTTCTAACTTAAGCTTACACTCAGAAAGTCTTTTTCAGCTCACACACACACTTCACTATACATATTTAGATCTTCTGAATCTCTGTCGACCATCGTCCTTTCACGTATTATATTGTTCTACTGCCTACCCTACGTGACTATTAAATCTCTCGCCGGCTTTTCCTCTTTAATTTCATTAAGTTCGTAAAGTTATGGCATCCTTACAAGTTGACCTGCCATACACGTGTTTCTGTTAACTAACATACTTTACCGCAGGGACGAAATACAGTCCCTCGAAAAGTAGCTTTTAATCCATGAAAGCCCAATAAGCACTTGCTGGATTACTTTGGATGTGCGATTAACTCCGTCAGAGTGCCTGGACACTGCTACTTTCATCTAATCTTTTGTTGTTTTTCTTTACTACCAATGTTGAGTTCGTTCTATTAACGGTTAAAGGGCATTGTCCTTAACGATGTGGAATATAAAAATAAAAACGAAGATACCATTCGATTTAATGAAACTCTGTCGATACCGGATGTATACCCGGATGTATTTACAACTAAAATAACATCAAGGATGTAGCCAATACATAAATCGATCAGGTATCCTTGGGTAACCATTTACCACCACCTCTTCCTTGTTCCGACTCGAAATGGTTTTATTTTTATTCTTTTCCATTTGCAGAAAATTGTCCCCTTGGGCAGGACCTCGTAAGTCACCCTAACAACCGCACATTATTTCAATACCAATAACAGCTCCTGTCTATTGCTGTTATTTCATCAGTTTTCCCATCACAAAAGCCAGAGGAAAACAGACAAACAAGGAGGAATCTCCGTTTTAGGGGATTCACATCAATAAAAATGGTAAATAAGCCATAGCAATGAAAACGAAACAAGGTAAATAATAATTTCTATTGCTGGGCATATCCTGGCAATGCGTATCATGTATCCACGAAACAAACCTTAAAGCGATCAGGATTTATTTTTATTTCAATTTACGACTTTCCAGCTTTGCTATTGGCGGTCCAAAAATAATGAAAGGAATCTTCGTTTTTTTTTTATAAAGAGTCTTTTGCATATGCAAATAATTTATTTATTTGTTTTTAAATTTTTTTTTTAAATTTGAAATTTCCTTTTGAATACAATTTATTAAATTTTCTTAAAAATATACAAAAAAAAAATACATTTTGTTTTACATAAAAAAAAGTATATAAGGATATTAAGGACATTGCCAATTGGTTAGAAAAAAACAAGAAAACGTTTTTTTTTCTTATTTTGTCAGTTTGTGCGTTAATTTTTCTTTGGTATTTGTGGGGTGTGTGTAAACCCTTTTTAAAGATATTTAAATTTACAGGCAACTTAAGGATAAATGATATTTAAAAAAAAAATAAATATACAAGCAGGGCTTATTATTACATAATATAAAGAAAATATACAAAAAGAGTTCAGTTCATAAATATATTATTTTTATACATAGACAGAAGCGAGACAGACTGATACATTGAACAAACTTTTAAAGGTGCGCAGTTGGGTGGGTAAGGGGGGTGATTGATCATGAGAATTTTAGTGGATATCTATAACAGGGGGGTTTTCAAGTTTTGATGGAACAAGTTAATGAGAGGCGATAAAGATAGCCCTGGAAATGTTAACAAGCTCGAAGTCGGTACTGGAGAAGTTGGTAACGACAAAAAACCATCTTAGGGAACTTTTGATCGTAGAAGCCAAGGAATAAGCAGGTTTTGGGATCGTAGCTCAAAAATTAAGTCTAAAAATCCGGTCAAGTTCAGATTTACGAGTATGTTGATGGATAGAGAATACAAGAAATTTACGCATGTACATCAGTTCTCACTGCGTGGAATTTTGCTATTTGTCTCCCTCTCGTGTCTGTATACAAATTCAATTTTACCCAATGTAGTATAGTAACTTCGGGTATTGTGGAATATGCGGGTAATGTGGGATTGGCGCTTTTCTCGAAAACTAAGCTCAGTTTGGTGGGTAACTCTTTTTACATCAGCAGTTAGTGACTGTAGTGAGAGGAGCATGCGTATTTAATCGAGTTCAAAAATTAAATATTTAAAAAGTTAAAAACCTTAAAAGTGTTCGTATGTATTCGAGTTCTTTTTTTTCAACTAAACAAAAAATCCTTTAACCATAAGGCAAAGAGGCTTAAGTCTATTTTAAGCATTTATCAGGAGAGCAATTTTAAACTTTGAAAAATGATGCAAATGTATGAATTTTGTTGAATTAATCCGTTTTGACATCACCAAAAAAAAGGACTTCTAGATGAAATAGAAACACGCTGATAAGACCGAAAAAAGCTTATTTTTGAAAGGGTTTGAAAATGTAAAAAAATCATTTTTGGCTTAAATAGACTTAAGCCACTTTGCCTTCTGATTAAAGAATTATTGTGTGCAGTGAGAAATTCTATTTGAAACCAGATGATCAGTTAATTCGAAAAAGCAATGTTTCATTTACGTAGTTATTCTACTTTCTAAGTTTTGTTTTAACAACTTAATTTTATATATTATTATATTTTTAAAAATATTCAGTTTCGGCTAATGTGGAACACTAGCCATGGGCTACAGTGGTAAAGTATACCACATTACCCGTCTTAGAACTTTTCAGCTAAAAAAAGGTATACCACATTACCCGCAACTTTTTCAGAATGAGGTATTCGAGGTCGGAGCACATTTTTCTCAAAATACTCTATAATAACGCTTATACTTCTATGTATATTGAACCTTACGAAATTTGGATGCATTAAATCTTACACTATGTCCGTAAAGTCCAAAATAGAAATGGGTGATCCACAATACTCGAAGTCACTCTAAAAGGAAAGCCACCTACATTGCGCGTGAAATCATTGATTTAAGTCTAAGCTCAACGGTTATACCGGAAGTGAATTTTGAGGACATATTCCTAAGCCTACCTCCTAAGCAACCATTCATATTTACTCTCACACATACAAATTTCCCTTCACATATTCGTTTTTATATGATTTCATAGGGTACGTCAATTCAGGGTATGTAACCAGTTGGGATGGTGAAATTATAGAAAAAAAATAAATAAATAAATAAAAAAAACTGTCGAATCTAGGACAGTTCTAATAATTTTGGTTCCATCTACACTTTATTCTCATTGTTTATGATTTTATTTAGATTTTTCTGAGGTATAATTTCGAAGATAAGGTAGGGGGACAGCATCTTGTTAACGTTTTTTTTTTGAAAAAGTGTGCAGAAAAAAGTAACACAAAAAATATTGCATAAATTTTGAATTCGTGTTTTAACGGTGGAATGGTGAAATTACAACAAAAAAAATCTGTCGAATCTAGGACATGCGATAGTCCTGATAATTTTGGTTGCATCTACACTTTATTCTCAATGTTTGTGATTTTATCCAGATTTCTCTGAGCTGTAATTTTGGAGATAAGGTAGGAGGACAGCATTTTTTTTTACCATTTTTTTGAAAAGTGTTAAAAACAAGTTACACAAAAAAATATTTCATACATTTATGAATTCATGCTTTAACGAGCTTTCATTTGACACCCTACACGATGACCTTAAAATTCACTTTTTAACTTCCCATTTGACCCCCCATAGCAGAAGCCCCCCAAAATCGAAATTTAGCTGTTTGGGCCACTAATTGCTACAACTGTTCCAAATTTCAATAGTCTACGTCAAAAAATCTGTGAGAAAAAGTCCCGTGACAAACAGACAGACACTGAACTGATTCCATTAGCGTTCCGTTTCTGGGTACGGAACACTAAAAATGGTTAAAAACTGACAAAGATGCAAGCAACCAGAAAGCTGCTTGAAATCATGAATAACATGGCATCTTCGCATTGCTGTTCTTAGAATCTTGCTAGAGAAACTCATCAATATTCTAAGCCACAAAGGCCGTGGCGACTTTTTTGAAATTTTGTGGCGTTTTCTTGCGTAGCTATTTCTTAGAATATGTTTTCCAACCCTGTCCTATTTATGGGGTAAAAGAAAGCTCCTAAGTTTGTGACTCTTTTCCATCAACGTTTGAAGCACACTGGAGAATTACTGGTTGGAGTTTTCTCAAGACCAATTTAAAGGACTGAGTTTAGCATTCCTTAGTTTAAGTGGCTATCGCCGTTTTCGGTATTATTCACTTAGACCAAAGAAGGTCCATTATGTTGCCACATCAGCCGATTCTTATCGGTACTCCTGGAACAATTTTGAGAAGGTTCCAAGAGTACCAAGAGTAGATCGCAATACTCTTTGGGCATGACGCTACAACCAAAAGAGCCATTTAGACGTTAACCCTTTTTGCTTGATGTGGAAGAAGCCAGAGTTTATTATTGGAGCTTCTTGTTAGCTCTCTTCAACTGTGTGATATGTGGATTAGGCAACTAAATCTGGAAGCTTCTGTTCTTTGTGAGAAATTTGGTAATTTTCTAAGATAATGTGACGCAACCATTCCGAAAAAAAAAGCGAAGACTCAACGGAAGTAGAAAAACCGACGTGAATCTATCTTTAGAAACATCGTGCGATAAATGACTGAATCCATCGATCCAAATGGTTTTTTTCGTCGATATTATGCTATCCATTCCCTCCTGTCCTGCTTCTCCAAGTACCATTGAAACCAGTTTCTGACCATTTTATGAATCTCAAAATCAATTCCACTCCCCTTTGCTACACAGAGATACATTTACATTGCAAAACAAATTGTGCACAAATGACAAACATCAAGTCTGACTAGTTACACTTAAAGAAATTGCGGTAAAAATAAGAACCCCATTCTTAGATATAAACAAAATGTCCCAATCCCTTCTGTGGGTCATTATTTACAACTTCCTCGCCCAATGCTGCCAAACTGTTGCCATTCAAGTCACTATCGATCCTGGACGAACGCCTCAGATGAACACTTTGCGGCCGAAGGAGGAGTGGCTTGGTTGGTACCGGCGGCGGTAGACGGGTCTCAAATCGCCCATTCAAGTGGATATCCAGTAGTTTTTTATCATTGCCCAACGATGAAAACGAATGCCCAACCGTACGTATCTCACGGATATTATAGACCGGATTGTATGTCTGCAGCTGTAATTGACGTTGCGCCTGAATTAGAGCGGAATTTTTATGGCAAAATTCGCACGACTTGAAACTATTTCGACATTTCTTGCAATCGATTTGGGACAAGGACGACGACGTAGTCGAACAGGAACTCGACGAGGACGATGAGGATGACGATGACAATGAGGATTTACTACAAGTGCTCGTTATCGATTGTGTATCGCTGCTGTCCTTGACACAGGATACATTTGTGGTTACACGTTGCGTTGTCGTTTTATCCTCTGACACATCGGGAATAGAATCGGTTGACATATCCAGCAGTTGTGATTGGTCGTTGTCGTTGTCGTTGTCGCTGGTGCTGTTGCAGTTCGCATCCTTATGAGAATATTCATTTAGTGATGTCAACAATTGTCGTCGTCGTGGATAATTGGGATTGCGTCGCACCAGGAAATGGCAGGTTTCACCACGTTTCATTCGTTCGGCCTGGGCACGCAATGGCAAATCATCCGGATGGAGCTTTCGTTGGTATTCTTGGCCAGGACATACCTTAAAAAGTAATAAAAAAGAAAATGTTTTATTTTTGATTGGAGATGTGCTATCTAAGAGAAAACAAACCTCATAGATGGAGAACTGTTCAACGGGTTCCATGGAACTGTAACAGGAGAGCAATAGGGCGAGCAATTCATCGGATGTGGTCCCATCGGATATAACCAGCGATTTGTACTGAGATGTCGGTTGAAGTGCGGATGTATGAACACGAATGAGGCCACCGGCTCGTAGTTGTAAGCAGAATCTACAGATATGAAATTTTTGTTAAATGAAATAAATGAAAATTCCTGGTAACTGTCGGTCATACCTTGATTCACCCTTTGGATGGCAAGCTTGCAGAATAGCTGGTCGGGTATCGTCATCCAGAACGAGGATTGTCTTGACGCCAGCCCGGCGAACGCTTACCTCCATCGATAGATAAAATAAACGTGGATCACGATGGCGCATTTTTAACCTTAAAAATGATGGAAAATTGTTAGAATACACTGAAAAAAATTGATGGGTAATTTTAAAGAACTTTTTTTTTCTGACGATTATTTGAGGACCTTCAAGGAAACAAAGTGCTTCTAGATGCTTTGCTTTAAAATCGAGAATTGGTTAAATAGTTTATCTGTTCAAAAATTAAGGTTTTCTCTGTCTATAGCGGTTTTTCGTCACTCGCCACATGAGGTCTTGTGTTTTTTTTGTTCCATTTTTTAAGGGTAGCCTCTTTAAAGTTCCAAGGTCTTAACTTCATTACAGGTTACACCGCAAAATTCTTCTAACTCTCAAGGTTATAAGGGGGTTGCCAGGCGATAAAATGTTTATCAACTTCAATTACCTTTCATATTTAATAACTCAGCTTAATTAGTACTTGGCTTCTTCACTCATACGTATTTGTAATAACCTAATAACATATAATGATCTAGTCTTGATGTGGTTCAGAGTTCTACGAACTGGCTTAAACTGTGTTGACATTGACATCAGTATCAAAAGAGTACGAGTTATTTTGCCTAATCCATTTGCCAAACATAAAACATTGTTAGATGTGTTGAGTGTGATGAAAGCTCTTAACATTTTAATTACCTACAATAATTCCTTTGATTACTTGTTTCAGTTATTTGACATATGGCAGAGGAAAGGCATTAACAAGTCATTGCCAGGTTGTCTCATTGTGGAGGTTGTTAACCCCGAACTTATTGGGGATTACATTTTCTAGTGTTCTCGGAATGTTTTTCGGGAAATGTGGATTTTCTATTGAATTGAAGCATAAGTATCTTTTCAGCGGAATCACAGAATCCACTTCCAGGAGACATATGATTTCCCATTAGGTGAAAATCTTGAGCATTTTTGGCAGACATTATTTCAGGGCTATTGCTTCTACTTACTTCTTTAAGTTCTGTAGAAAAAGCGGAAGTTTACCCAAGTTCAAGGGCATAGGTAGGTAGGTAGGTAGGGTGACTATATGGCAGGTCTCGACAAACACACTTATCACTAGTGCGCCTTTTTGATTCCACATCAACGGGATCATCAGGGCCAAATGTTGACTGTACCCACTACATTCCCACATTTGGGTTCAAATAAGCAAGGCTCCACAGACGTACCATACAACTTTTCATTGCTAACCGCTATCGCTTTAGTTATTTTCAGAGTGAACGGGGTTAGTCGTGATAGGCGGCAACTGCAGCGTCTTCCAATCTGAGGTATGTGATATTAAGAAAGCAGCACAGATTGTCCTGGAAAGGGAACTACCACCAATGGAGATCAATATCTGCGTGGACTGCTTAGCTACAGCACCTCGTGACTTCACGGCACTAAGAGTAATAAGACACCACACTGTTTTTCTCTGCTTGGTACCCGGACATATAGGAGCAAAAAAGAAAAAAAGGAGGCGAACTGGCCAGGAACGTCTCTGAAATAGATGTATAGACATATCTGACCGGCCTGCAAGGTGCAGCTAAAGGCCTCATAGATCATGTCACCATTAAGATAGTCATGGCGACATATTAGAAATTATGTCACAACCCTCAACTTGTGACACGCAGTCGACCAGACCCTACTCTTACTTGGAAGAAGCCAAATTCATTTACTCGAACCATAGGAAACATGGCCAGAAGATACGATATCCTCATAAACGACTTCTGTAGAAGCTGCAGGGACGGGACAGAGGCACGTTCTTGAGTTTAGCAGTTTCGGACTCTGGGTCACAGTAAGGCAAATGTGATACGAGCTCCTTTTTCCATGCTCCCATTTGGTCACGCGACCTGCGAATACTGTCTTGGTGGCAGTCATGCAAATTACAGTTAGCTAAAATATCCAATAAGCTAGAGCTCATATTTTTTTGGCAAATAAAGCTGTCAAGAAACTTTATCACCCCCATACTGGCTTTGCAAAATCTATGACTTTCAGGATTAAGTGCTAATGCAATGGTCCTAGCATTGGCTGAATCTAATGCAAGCGTCTTACCAGACAGTTGAAGCTAGAAATTAAACTTTCAACCTTGCAAAGATAAGCGGGCGAAGTCTTACCGCTCTTTTTCTTAATATTGTGAATCACGGGATGGGGGCGTTCATGACATCCCAGGCAGTGCCCAGAGCTATTTAAAAGCGCACGCGTCATTGAGGTAAGTCTCACCAATTTTAGAATACTTACGACCCTGTGGGTGAACTTTACGCATGATTATCTTTCCAGGGTTAGGTGCACTATAATCCTATTTCCAAAATGCTTGCTCTTCAAAACTGTCTGATAAATTTAAGTCCTGATAACTTGGAAAGACAGTGTCATTCAAAAAGACCTTACATAAATCTGTATGAATGCCAGTGCATAGCACGTAGTCGCAGGAATATTTTGGGCTCCTAGTTCTTTAGTTCTCGTTCAAAAAATTCGCAGGGTAGTAAACTGCTTTAAGGCAATTGTGGCGGTTTCGGTACCATCCGTAGATGGATTCTTAGGGGATCGCGATGGGCCCACTCTGGTGTCAAGTGTTTTAGGATAGCTAAGTCTCTCAATCCCTCTCAATCTAACCTACATGTCTGGCAAATTCTTTCGAGATCTTTATGACCTATTTTTCTTACCTTCACGTGTTTAGCTAAAAAAAGAACGTAGTTCAAATATGCGGGCGCACCAAGCAAAATGGCAGACTACCTCTTATTTTTTTAAATTTTTTTTCTTTTTTTCCCGACTAGTCTTTACAACCGCATTGATGGTGGTATCAAATGAAAGGGCTTGGCAAGTAGAATACAATACGATATGACGTTATTCTAAATTCAATATGGCGGACACCCCCAAGATGGCAGATTTCTGTTATCTTTACTATCTCCTTAATATGGGTATTAAATAAAAGGGCTTGGCGAATAGAATACAATACGATATGACGTCATTCTAAATTCAATATGGCGGATGCCCCAAGATGGCGGATTTCTGTTATCTTTACTATCTCCTTAATATGGGTATCGAATGAAAGGGCTTGGCGAGTAGAATACAATACGATATGACGTCATTCTAAATTCAATATGGCGGACACCCCCAAGATGGCAGATTTCTGTTATCTTTACTATCTCCTTAATATGGGTATTAACTAAAAGGCCTTGGCGAGTAGAATACAATACGATATGACGTCATTCTAAATTCAATATGGCGGATGCCCCAAGATGGCGGATTTCTGTTATGTTTACTATCTCCTTAATATGGGTATCGAATGAAAGGGCTTGGCGAGTAGAATACAATACGATATGACGTCATTCTAAATTCAATATGGCAGACGCTCCCCAAGATGGTGGATTTTCGTTATCTTTACTACATCCCTAACATGGGTATCAAATGAAAGGGTTTGACAAGTAGAACACGACATTGCCTACTTATACATACACTACATATTTTTTGAAACTAAAAAGTCATAAATAAAAAATTAAGTTTAAAAATGTAAAACCCGACTACGGGAGAAACCAACTAAAAAGTACGAAACAAAATGAAACGAAACAATGATTTTCAGTGTATAGCCGTGGTCGCATGCCGGTACAATAACGTATTTATATAATTACGCATTCGTTGGATAAAGCGGCATGCGACTGTACTCTGAAAATTATTTGTTTCGTTTTATCTTGTTTCGTACTTTTTAGTTGGTTTCTCCCGTAGTCGGGTTTTAGTTTTTCAAACTTAATTTTTTTTTATCGAGATAGAATAATTTCGTTGACACCAAGATATCTTTTGAAAATTGTTAGGAAATATACCTATATTCACCCCTACAGCTGCAAAACTGTGGTAAAAGTGACGAACAAATATCGTCGTACTCCGCCTATAAATGGAAGTCAAGTTCAATACTCAAGATAGAATTTCGTTTAACTGTATAAAATACGCTCTTACAGCCGTACAGGTTTGGTTTTCCTTCCATGCTAAATCAGTTACTTTTGAGGTTGAAATTATAGGCTCATGTCTAAAAGTCAGGACTTTAGAAGCTCTGCATAGCATGGATTGTCGAAGTTAGATAAGCTACCAGAATTTCTTTGAACAAAAGTCTTTATGACTTTAACAAATCTATGAGTATATTAACTTACCTTCTTAGCAATTGTCCAATGACCTCCTTACTCGTTGTGTCCCATTGGATTCCCAAAGTTTTGTACTCGATATCGATTTTCAAACAACTCGTAAATACTTTGATTGTCGTCTGTAATGAAAATAAATAAATAAATAAATTTAGAGATATGTTACTCTTCAAACAGTTTCATTGTCTATAACCAAGCCTATGTAGCATAATTAACCAAAATTACCCTTTCCGTTCATAGGAGATACCCAAAGCAGAAAAAAGATATTCAAATACTCGTTGTAGTCTAATTGAAAGTTTCCTCTCTTTAGATGTTTGCCATCCAACCATTTAAATTGATCGTGTGTGCACTTCTTCTACTCTGACATGTAACCCACGATCATTTCAGTCACACAAGTGCACTCAATAAAATTACAGGAAGAGATTATGTAATCCCATCCATGGAAGAGAAAAACAATCATAATTGAGCTCGGAAAGTACTCGTATCTATGACTTTAAATTGACGTGGATTTCGAATGCGTGCGGCCAGATACTCCTGCGAATTAGGCCGATAGGTCATGTGAAGTCCAAAGTCTGAAAAATCCTTACACGGTATCCCCATAAATTACCAAACAAAGTACGTACCTTCCTACAATTGCATGTGAACGGTGCGATGAAATAAGAACGATTCCTATCGAAATGCAAATTGCAATTTCAGTTCGTTTTGTTCTTCTAAGGATTATGCTAACCTCAATCGCAAGGGACGTTGAACTCCTCGTATTCTGTTCCCGTTGTAAAAGAAAGAAAAACATTACATTACCATATGAAAAATCGAATGAGGAAACGTCACGGAATATTAAAGTTACACGATGACAGTTATCATTACAACGATGATGTTGATGATGATGAAGTTCTGTCACGCCATCAACAATAGGAGGAAATCAGGAAGTAGGATACAATGAAATTCCAGTCCCTAATTATAGAGCATGATTTACGAAAACACCTTAAAAGATAATAATAGCTAAGCTCGTACATAGAAGTAGCTGTGAAGAGATGAAAGTATCTCAAAGTATCTCTTCCGAAAGATACTCACATCTTAACATGTCAGCATGGGTAATAAATGCCAAGCACATTTTTTTACAGTCTACTCAAATGAGGGTGATGGAAAGGGATGCGATAAATGTTACAAGTATCTACGAGTACACTCTTTAGTGCGACAATATCGTTTAGATGTACAAAAACTAAAAGAACATTGCCCTCTTCTATATCTACTGGTGTCTGCGTCTTTATTGCCAATGATACGATGAAACGCGCCAAGGATATCAATCCGTCATGTCAATAACATCGCAAAAGCTTGCCTTCCTCTTCCTCGCAAAAGGTTTCTTTTGGGTTCGGTTAAACTTTTGTTTCCCAACCGTCATTAACCTTAATATTAACCGAATAAAAAAAAAAAACACGGTCTAAAATCATTAAGGAAATCATATTACACTGTCTACAAGTACTGACATTTGCGACTCTTGTTTACATAGGCTGTATCCACCCACCCTCCGAACCCTTTAAACTTATTTTCTTTTATTTGTTTAGCTCGTTCCGTTATTTATCCGCTCCATTACATCATTTTGCACAACAAACCTGATATACAGGCGCAAGGAGTAAAAAAAAAAATTCAGAGGAACCTCAATCGAAAGGATAACAAAAAAAAAAAAGGAGAAGAAGGTTCGTTAGATAGCAGGTGTTGGCATTTTTTTCAGTGATAAAAGAAAGCCCTTGAGTGAGAGTAGGTACCAAAAAAAAAAAAGGATGAAGAAATTATCCTAATTTTTGGTCGAAAGGATAAGTTAAACGAGGATATGGGTACTTAGGGAACACATTTTTTGTTTCTTCCTTTCGAGCTTCGTTCTGTTGCGGTAAAAATTGTGGTTATTCATGTGGAAAAGTGGAACTTTTCCTGGAAAGATCCTGTCACAGGCATAGTGAGTTATGTAGGCTGTGTTGAAAGGAAAGGGATTCGTCCTAATTTAGGACGCATATTTTTTTTTTGTTTGGTTTTAAGACGAAATTGATTTTCTATTTCTGGAAAGTGGTTTATTTGTTCTACTTTCTAGTTATCGATTGCTATGTGCGTATTGGCCGATATCCAGAATTTAAGCTCTTTAATGTGAATCTGAATATGGGTGGATTAGGTGGAGGTCTGAATTACGAAGTTGGACTCAATGACAGTCTATGGGAATATTTGGACGTATTTGGACGTACAGGACATTTTGTCAGATACATACATATATGTACAGTGTGTGTGTGTGGCTTAAGAGTACTTAACATCGAGTGAAGTCTCGCCGTTGTCATTTTATGACTTTTTTTCTTTTCTATTTAGGTGGCGCTACAGTTCGGGGAGAGCCAGAGGCTGCTTCTCTCAGCCATTGATACTCTTGAATGCTTGTCAGACATTCGGAAGAGGTGGGATTGTGTTTGCTGGGATTGAACCCGGGCAACATGCGTGGTAGTCCAACGCACTAACCACTTCGTCACGGCGCCACGCATGTTGTGGCTTAAGGAAACACAATTAAACCAACCAGAAGAAGACTTTAGAAACTTCAGACTCCTTACTGAGCATATAAGCTATGCTTAAGTTGTTTCCATTACTCTGTATAGGACTTGCCTTCAGAGCCACAAAGTCTAATTTGAGTGACGACACTAAAGGTGACTAACCTCAGTTGATTCAAAAAATGAAAATTTGTTGCCATAACCAACGATTGAAGTACAATAGAAAAATATTTTGAAGATACTTGTACTAAGTATTTCCAGATCCCAGCTTAAGTGTTACCGAAAATTCACGCAAGAAGACAGGACACCTATGGGTGCCAGGATCTGCCATACCACTCTACTTGCCCAACAGCAAAAAAAATAATTTTTTTAAAAAATTTAATTTTTGTTGTTTTACTGTATGTGCCTTAATTATGTTAACAAAAACTAATTCTCAAAACAACGCCGCTTGTGTTCTAGTTGCTGTTTTATCTTTAATCCAAACAGGTATTAGGATTGCCGTTCGGATGATGATCCGAAATGTGAAGATCCTCATCCTTTTGATAACAGCACCCTGGCGATTACAGATTGTTCACAAGTGAGGGAAATGACCTATGTGCCGAAAATTCCGTCAAAAGGTTTCAAGTGAATGAAGATACTTTATAGGAGTTGCGCGTTCATGGGCGAACCAGGTATTGAGGGCGAAGAGCGTTTCTGCTTGTTGCGTACCGGTACCTACAACATATTCATCGAATACTGCACCTGCAACAGTATAGGGATGGCTGCAATTCTTCCATTCACCGAACACCATAGATGTGGCAGTCAGTTCAGGATTTATTTGTCTGGTTGCGTGGATGTTGCGTGTTTCAAAGTAGAAATTAAGTGAATCTCTTTTTATTTCAATTCTGTCGAAGTAACATATACAACACTTGTTTAAGATGCCTTAAAAAAGATTACGTAGATAATGGGACTAAAATTCACAAATTCCGTCCATATGAATATTGGTGAAATATTTTTCAACAAGAACGACACAAAATAAGTAGCTACATTCCTTTAACCCGTTTCGTGCCAAATGGCATACATTTTTTTACTGTTTTCAATCGTTTGCCCTTTAGTGAGTCAATCAACCAAAGCTTTCTAAGAAACATGTTCTCTCGTAATTTGTTCTGCCCTTTCCGAATCCTTGTTCTATCTGCCGCCATTTTTGAAATATTGCAGCTGAAAGCAGAAAAACTGAGATTTTAGTTGATTTTTTCCAAACAATCGTAAATTTTAACATAAGCCACCACCGATAGGAGGCTAATTCTTCGTATCTAAAAATGAACCTGAACTGTCGTCTTTTTTTTTTGTTGGCAACATTTAACCGCACAAAGCGCGAAAAATTCAAATCTTGCTCGAATTATATTTCTGCACGATTATAAGGGACCTACAGTTTTTTGCCAACTCTGAATGGCGAGTTGAGAAGCTCCTCATGACAAGTGCATACTCTTTGAATGCTTCCATTTACAATGGAATTTCGATTGTCTTTTTGGTTAAGGTTTAGGTCCACCACAGACTGAACACCTAAGTAAATATGTTTTAGTAATATTTTTCAATCAAACAAAATTGTGATATTCTATTTAGCTCTTGTGAAAGCTAATTTTCGCAGCTATCCGCCAGTTACTCATTATGACATGACTTCATTTCATATGCTCAGCAGCAACTGCGATTTTGATCGACTACAGGGTTCCATTTCGTGGCCTGTTCTTTTGAGCATAAATGATTTTCACGTTTATTTGTAGATTGCTGGGTTTATTTTTTGTTAAATTTTAATAGGCATGGCCAGTCGATAGCCAGCTGATGAAAACACAATTCAAATCCACATTCATTGAAATTCATCTTAAAAAATGGCTTTAGTGCCTACCACGTGATTAGTTAAACTTGCCATTTTCAAGATACCCAATCTATTTCTTCCCTTTGGTTGGGTAGGGTGGTTACATGAAACAAAACAAATACTCCCCTATTTCAGTGAAATTATCCTTCCAGCTATAGCCCAAAAAAAAAAAAAAAAAAAAAGAAGCCAAATACCTACCAACACTCAATCTCCTTGACACTTTAAAAAATTGTTTCCCTTTCCTATTTGGCCCTCCGGCGGCATTCCACAGCAATGAATAACGAACGAAAGATTGAGTGCGAGAGGTTAGCCATTAGGAAGGCTAACACTCACATGAGGTTTTCTTTTCCTCGAAAATAAAGAAAAGAGATTACCACATCAACATTTTATACAAGAAAAACCGAACCAGCAAAAAGAAGAGCAGGAGAGCGAAAACTAGTGAAACGGAAAAAATTCAATTCAATTTAAAAACTAATAAATAATTCACTTGGTCATGGATGACGACTACCTACTTCGATTCTTCAGAAAGCAAACAAAAAATACCAGAGAATTGAAGAAAATTAGAATTTTTCGCCTTCCTCCTTCGACAACCATTGCACAGGATAATAATTACCTTCAATCAAATAGCGATAAGAGAACTAATTGGATGAGTGTAACTACATAATGCATTTCGTTATCAAACCCACTCATTGTCTGTCTCACTTAAATAACTGATTCGATAGGATTAATTGTAATTATTGGAAAATGAAGGAAGAAGTTACAGGTAAGAATGTCCTCGTAGTCCTGGTTTAACTGTGGCTGACATTCAATTTAAAATTAAAAAAAAATCTAAAGGTGATATTTGATTCAATTTTTCCTCAGCTCTGAGTTTGCAGTTGAATATGCTAGAGCACGTATTGAAATGATTTTGTACATTCCAGTTGATGTCAGCACAGTGGGGATGGAAAATTAACTAACTGAATAGAAAAAAACAATTACTAGATATTTAAAAAAAAAAACAAGCAGCGTCATCTACGAACCCCAGACACCAACCATGGAGGAAAGAGATGCTAAAACTAGCTATTCTTAGAAGCCATCTATCTATCTATCTATCTAAAGATCTATCTATCAATAGATCTATCTATCTTTATATCTATCTATCTATAGGTAGATATATGACTGGTGTAGTGGTTCTAAGAAAAGCTAGTTTTAGCATCTCTTTCCTCCATGGTTGGTGCCCGGGGTTAATAGATGGCGCTGATTGATTTTTTTAAATATAGACATAATTTAATCGCTATCGCAAGAGCTTGTGATTCCTCCTGAAAGTTTATTTCTTCGCCGATTTCAATGGTTCTAACGCTGATCGAAAGCTTATCAACTGAACTTTGTTAATCAATGATCAAACTTTTGAAGAGGTACAAATGGGTAAAGTTATGACGAAAAAAAAATATTTCAACGTATGTATACATATATTAAAAAATGAGGTACATATCTAAAGAAAATGAATATCCTGGAGCAGTGACATTATTTTAAACTTAGTCTTAGTAGTTATCAGGATCACCATCATGAAAACTAGCTTTTACTTTTGGCCACTTTGTAGTAGGTAGCCATTTTATTCGTAATCCTTAAATGGTTGTAGGGTTTCTATGTGCGAGATTTCTTGTTAAGTCCATCCGTTTTTTATCCCCACTTTAAGTAACGCAGCTTGTTTGCCAAATAAAATGATACAGCATCCTTCTACATACTCGTACATAAGTAGTTGCCAGCCAAATAGGAGAAATATCTTAAATATGAAGCAGCAGGAAGTCAACGATTGAATGCTGTGCAGCACACCACAATAACAAACTGGATATAGTATATACAATTTAAAGGAATATGTATTCAATTTGCCACAGCGAATGTCCTTTTACGTACATGTCTGCATGTGATGAACATCGTCAATTTAATGGCGCTATGACGTCGTTGCCATTATCCTTCGGGGATGAGTACACGTACGGCAACATTAATTGAAATTACTAAACCCGTGCCATCCATTCTATACATGTGTATGTAACATAAATAGTATACATCGTATACATCCTTAATTTGAATGAATCCTCTGCGAATATCGAAACTTGTACTATCCAAATATTTTCAAGGTGAAATGTTATAGAGAAATGATAATAGAAATATCCTTACTCCAAGGATAAGATCCTTTAGGAATATTTTATGCAGATTTGTGTCATATTTAAAACATAGGTGCCAATAGCAAGAAGGAAGCGAGTGTCAGGAAGAAGAAAACGGCCACATCCTGAATAGTTGATAAGAGTAATGGAATAGGAGTATTCATTACGTCTGGAAGTAGGGGATGCAAAGACAGGGATGATTTAATGGAATTAAATAGAAACACTTTTTGGGGGGTTCCAAATTAATGGGTTTCGACATACATATGCAAATTGTTGTTTAATGGATTTCCTACCAAAAAGAGATTTGTTTTCGGGGAGAAGTGACAATTTGAATTTATTAGCAGAGGAGAATGGCAATAACCCTCGGATGGGAGATGTTTCAATTTGGAACTTGTTGTGAATACGTTTTTTCAGCGGTCTAGGTTTCTTTGGAATAACTATGTGTCCAAAGGTGACTTTTGTTGAATACGAATTAAGGGGGTTTCTCATCGGTTTCGCCAACTCATTAAGGTATCAAAGCACATCAGAGAATGAGTGACCGAAAGGGATTCCAAGGTATAGCCAAAACGACAAGCGCACATTTGCTGTGAAGTGTTCAGTCATATTCTGTCAAAACTTTTGGTGCAAAATAAAACAAAACCTGGGTTAGCATTGGATCAAAAAAAGGCACAAAATAAGTGGATTCTGAACTTAAATCTTTTCCTGAAATAGTCCCAAAAATAACCTACATTTGAACATTTCGAATGCATCCAAAATTTTTGGTTTTAAATTTATTCGATCCTAGCTCCTGTCAAAATTTAACCAGAATTGTAACACATCACGATTCTTGATTTTCGATTAGCTACAAATTTATATCCAAATTTGGTAAAATTCCCAGGAAATAGAATCAAACTAATGTCTTAAGAAATTCTGAGCAAACAGTCAGAAATGTGCCAAGAAATTAAGAGATTTTCTTTTCCAAAATTGGATCGATTTTCATATACTCGTTGGTTTATTGGTCAGTTACCAATTTGTTTCAAACTTCGGTCAAAAAAGCAAAGGAAAAAAATCCTGTCAATGGTTTAAGAAATTCTGAACTAATTGAAAGTCAGAATTGTGTATAAAACCTGATTACAAACCTGGGTTAAAAACAAATCTGAAATAAAAGTCAAAATTTTGTAAAAAATGTATAATTTTTTTTTCAAAATTAGATCGATGCTTATACAACATATTTATTGGGCACCTACCAATTTGACCCAAACCGGGGTCAAAAAAGGAAAGGAACAAAAAAAAGGTATCAACTATTTAAGAAATTCTGAACTAATAGTCAAAATTGTGTCTGGAACTGAACAATTTTTTCTAAAATAAGATCAACATTCATATAGCTTGATTTTAAACCTAGGTCATAACGAATGTAAAATAAGAGTCAAAATGTTTGTCAAAAATGAATTTTTTTCTTCAAAATTGGATCGATGCTTACAAAAAAATGTTTTTTTGGTTTATTGGTCAGCTACCAATTTGTTTCAAACTTGGGTCAAAAAAGCAAAGGAATAGAATCCTGTCAAAGGTTTAAGAAATTCTGAATCAACAGTCAGAATTGTGTCCAAAACTTATTTTTTTTTTTAAAATTGGATCAACATTCATATGGCCAAACAAACCTGGGTCAGAAAAAAGTATGAAGTAAACGTCAAAATTTTCTCCAAAATGAAGAATTTTTTCACAATTGGATCGACGCTTACAAAACATGTTAATTGGTTTATTGGTTCTGAACCTGGGTCAAAGAAAGGAAAGGAAAAAAATCGATTCAAAGTTCTAGGGAAGTCTGGAATAAGTTAAAATTTTGTCAAAAATTCACAAACTTTTCCAAAATTGGATCGCGATTAAAGCAATATGTTTATTCAGGAACGAAATTCAATCCAAATTACTGTCACAATGGAACCAAAATTATGCAAAATTTTGACTGCATTTCAAATTTATTGGACTTACAACTTTTCTTAAAATAGAATAGGTCAGAATTTAGTCAGATTTTGGACGAAAAAAATCCAATTATTCTAGAAATACAACCAAAGCCGCCGAAAATGATTTGAAATTCCAAGAAATTAATTATAATTATAAGTTATCAAACTTGAGAAGAAATTCGCACATCAAGACCTCATCTTTCAAAGTTCTAGTTCAAAGGACGCATTGTAAACCCTCCACGGCCCTGCATAAAACCATTTCGACTTATGACACTTTAAAGATCCAATTTGGCCACAAAAGAGGCAATCAACAATTCCAATCTACTTCTCCCGCAACTTCTAACAGTTATTGATGCTGTCCTGTTCTGTATCATAGTCCTGCTCCAGTAGGTTACGACTTTCTTGTCAACTAAGAAAGGGCTTGCATGAAGTATACTAAACTTTTGCCCGAATTCAATTTGAGTGAAAAGAAACTATAAAAAGGACACAAATACATCACGTTTCTTGATTCAATATCAATGCCATTGCACAAGGTCAAGAATAAAAAGGTCAGTTTGCTGACATCAGCGTAATGTTTATTGTATTGTGCTCGATTGAAGTGAAAAAGGACACTTTTCTTTGAATTTAAAAAAAAGTTTTCCTGTGATGTCATTTACTGTGACGTAATAGGAGTCAAGCCTCAAGCATTGTTACTTATTTGTTAGTTTCCTCCATACATCCTGGCATGATATATTCCAGAAAATTGATCACGTACAGCACAGCCAGCTGAAAGTGTAAGGATTGAATTGCAGTAATCTTCTCATATTCAATTGAATGTAAAATTACAGCTCTGGTTAGTTTGGCTCCTTTGGATTAAATTTTGTTCGCTTGCGGCAAGGAAACTAGGAGGAGTTTATTTTTCTATAAATGCTAGAAAGGACATCGGGTTGAATGTAGTTGATTATTTTTTTTTTTTATTAAATTTGTCCATTGTTATAACGAGCACGTGCGTTTTTCATTCTTTTCATTTTGGGTTGTTATGGAGCCAGTAAGCATAATGAAACGAGATATCCTTTTTTTTATTAAGGCGTCCCGTGGGGAATATCTAATGGAAGACGAATAAAAAGGCTTATAGAGGGAAAGCGAAATGAAATTCAATTGAGGGAATTTAGAATACATACACTATTGAATTGATGAGATTTAAAAAATCATATCAAGACCATAAAGCACGATAGATACGATTACTATGATAATATGACAGGCAAAAGGATAACCCATTCTCGAATCAAAGAAAAGGATTAAAGACTAGTTGTCTGCTTGGAGTTTAATTTAATTTAAGGAAGATTAAAATTCAATAAGCAGATTTGAGTTAGGGGAAGTTGAGAGGACTTTAGAAGACTAAAATATTTCAATCAAATCGTAGGTGTGTTGAGAATTTTTGGTCGTAGAACGTTCAAAAATAAAATTTTTAGATACCGCAAGTCACAACTATTCGTTATTTTTGTTTGAGTCTGGAAAAAATAGGTACAAGCTCGGTTTGGCTCCCGAAAATTATGCCAGATTTTTTTTGGAAAAAACGCCAGAATATTTTCAATACAAAAATCTGGCCTTTTTTCCTATAAAGAAAGGCCAAATTCTTCTGGCAATCTTTCCAAAATTTCCGACCTTTTTTCAAAAAGTTTTCTGGCGTTTTTTTCCATTTTTTCCAAAAACAAGTTTAGAAATTAGGCCAGAATATTTATATTTTCTGGCCTAATTAACATTTTACTTTCTTCTGCTTTTTCCACATCTGTCTGGCATAATTTCCGAAATTTGTGGCGAATTTTCAAAATAAAATTCTGCTCGTTTTTTTCAAATTTGAAAACACAAAGATTTTCTGGCGAGTTTTCCAAAACAAAATTCTGGCGTAATTTTCTCCGGCATACTTTCCAGGAGCCGGACAAAGTATCATACTTTGGATTTATGTTCCTATTAGCTGTTGGCCGCCAAGCGTACTTACTTGTAGTATGATAAAAGGAAGTAGTAGGAAGCAATAACTGCTCTTTTATTTTACAACTTGAATGTCCATGTTATTTAAAAGTTTGTACTATTTTCCAGATCATAATCAATAGCAATTAAAACTCGAAATCATTTGAAGTAGCGCCATCTATTAAAGACAGCACACAAAATTCTTGTTTTTTTGAAAACAACCATCAAATAGAATCCATAAAATAAGTTTGGATTGTATTTGTATTTTGAACGATTGACATTTCGTAAAAAAGCGTCATTTGTAAGAGTGTTATTATTTTTGAATCAATTTAAATAATATTATATCTTAATATGTCTTAATATATATGTCCGACTATCACGGCTGAACCCCTGAAGCTATCCACCTTATGTTCGTGTGGTGCTCCGGATGGTTTTTGTTTATATTAGAACCCCCTAGGTGGCGTTGGGGTCGCTTTTTCAAAATTTTTATTTATTAACCGATTTGGCTCAAATTCATTCCATACAATATTTAAATAAAAAGAAAGTCTTTTGCAAAATTTGGACCCGATAGGTGGCGCTAGGGTACAGATATTTACGAACATTTAGTTTTCCCCATATAGAATTTTCATATCGACAATATTAAATTTAAATGTAATAATATAGTTTGGTGTAGTCACAAAAACTTATCACAGGTGGCGTTGGCAATTATCGGTCATGTAAGTAACATGACTGTTGGCTTACATGGGCGAAGCCGGGCGGATCAGCTAGTATAAAATAATTTAAAATTCAGTGCGGATTGCACAGGATATTAAAGAACAGGTACATACATGTATGAAGTTTAACTTCATTTTGTCAATTAGTTTTGGAGCTTATTTCCGTCGAAATTTGAAAGCATGGCATTAAGATTTATGATATTGTTATGATTATGAGGATATAATTATGATTATCTCTAAAAATGTATGCTCTGGATGCAAAAGAAAAAGCAACATATGCGACGAGAAACGTCAAAAAGATGAAAATCAACTCTGGTTATCGAGAGCCACCGCACTAATTTTGACGACGACTTCTTGAAAAGTCAATAGAATTGACAACCAATCAGAACTGGACGTGTAGTTTTTACTCATTTATTTATTTATTTATTTATTTATTTATTTATTTATCATCAATCGGTGATTTTTAGTTCAAAAGGTTCAAGAAATATGTCGAAACAGTCGTAGTGTCTATGTCACAGTTCCCAAACAATCAACATTTCGACTTCCATGGGATTGGAAGACTTCTTAATAAAATAAGCCATTGCGCATACGTGGATCGGTGAAGGACCAGAATTGAATTGAGAGCAACAACGAATTCGAATTAATCGAGCCATTTTGGTATTAAATGCGTCAGAATTTGTGTAAAGACTAATAAGTTCCATTTGAGTCGAAGCGTAATTTCATTAAAACGTTCTATTGTCAGTTGATATAGACTAATCTGCATAATGTTAAATATTTAAGAAATGATTTTTTTGAATTTTACAATCATACAAAAACAGGCCGAACAAATTACAATACAGTGGACTCTCCCTAAGTCGAGCTCTTTCTTAGGCCAATTTCTCTCTAACTCGAATTTTTTCGCCATATTTTATCATTCCCTTCAATTTTCCATACAAAAACCATTTTTAAACCCGAACTCCCTCTAAGTAGCAACTTTCTCTAACTCGAATACATTTTTTTCTTTTTTCACCCCTTAAGTGGAATTTTGTTAAGCACAAAACAAAATAAAAATACACTACCCTTTCGGAAATCGTATATAAGTATATAACTACGTGAAGTGATGGACCCATGTTTCATCCATGGTTATGAATCGACGCAAAAACTCGGCTTTATTGCTGTGAAACTTCGCCAAACACTCCATGGAAACATCCTCACGACACTGTTTTTGTTCCATTGTCAGTAATCGCGGCACCCATCTTGCGCACAGCTTTCTCATGTCGAATTTTTCAGTCAACATGCGATGCACAACGCTTTTTGAAATGCCTACCATTTCTGCTAGCTCACGCAATTTCAATCGACGGTAATACAATACAATTTTGTGGATTTTTTTCAACATTTCTGGTGAACTCACCTCATTTGGTCGACCACTGCGATGTTCGTCTTGGCAACTCGTACGGCCTCGCTTAAACTCTGCCACCCAATATTTTATTATTGTAAACGAAGGACCAGACTCCCCCAGAGTAGAATCCAGCTCCGTTTTGATGTTGGTTGGATTGAGGCCTTTCAGATGAAAGTATTGTATGACGTTACGATGACCAATTTTTTCCATATTTAAAAGTTCATTGAGAGTTTTCACTGTCGATGACTGCCAAACAAATACTAAACAGCGCAGCGTCGTCAAACTTCAAATTTGAGCTTTATATGATTGGTAATTCCTAGAAAAGTCACTCTTTAAAAAAAAAACAACCGTTATCTATCGTCAGGTCGGGTACTTCTGGGACTACCCTCGTACTAACCATCAAGTACCTACACACTTCAATACCTCAAATATGTGTAGCATCGCGTGTGCCATCATTCTTGCATATTCATACTCTTGGTACCTCCATAAAAAGATGAAGTTCAAAATTATTGTCTTTGTAAACTAGAGCCATTAAAAAAAAAAACAGACACTCCATAAAAAATTAATTTTTCTCTCTATTACTCGAATTTTTCCAATATTCTCTCTAACTCGAATAAATCTTGGTATCCCGTGAAAATTCGACTTAGGGAGAGTCGACTGTATTTGGTTACGTTAATTTTGACGGAGAATGGAGAAATAGATACAATGACAAACTGTACGAGCTTGTGTGTTCCAGCTGCAATGGCTAGAAACCAAATACTACTACGCCTTCCTAGTTTTCGTGAAGGTATCGACTGGCGTTTCGAAAGGAAATTTACGTTTTAAAAACATCAAAACTTGTATCTTTCCACCCAACGGTGTATTAACTTAAATTAATCTAACTTCCACTTGCAGTTGCAGTTCTGAATCCTTTTCCATCTGAAAACTTTCAGAACGGCCATTATTGAGTGTTCTACGAATCCCATAGCAGTGATTATTCCGATAACTCTTGTGAGTAATTTTGAGTTTTTTAATTATAAATTTAGTTTAAAAACTCCAGAGATTTTATATTTTATCAACGATTTTCCAACATCCACCCTTCATTCCAAGAATCACTTATACCTGCTGCATTTTTCTTATGATAGATAGATACTCGAAGTCGTAGAAGACTGAAAAATGAAATTCACTCTCTTGAGCGTATCCGTTTGATCACTCAGAGTTCGAAGCAATTATATTTTAATTTCAAATAAATGAAGCATCCATTGAAAATAAACAAAAAAAAATATTGTAAATTGCGCTTACAAGACAAGGAGCGGAATCTTGAATCCAAAAACACAGCACGTGTGGCACATGCTTTGCTGAAGAATGAAAAAGGATTATTTCGTTCTTCCGCATTTCGGAAGGAATAGACTTTTTTTCTTTCCTCTTTTTTTTAAGTATCTAGATACCGCACCGCACGTGTTAAAGAGTTCCATTCATAGCTGGTTAAATGTACAAAGCAAACGAACGTTCTTATTCAAAACAAATAAAAAAATAAAAAAGGGCGGCGTGCTAGGGGAATTTACACCGTTCCTGGTTCCAGAAGAGGGAGCCACACAAAAGGCCTTCCGTTTTTCAAGTTTTCTTTTGTATTTGAATATTTTCCAAAAAACATGGGAGCGGGATAGAATATTGTTTTATGCTTTTGTTTTGTTACAGGGGAAAAATAAAAATATGAGAGATTAAGGATGAGCTCGAGTGGAGGATCTTATTTTGAGGTTTACAACTTTACAACATATTTCGAGTGAGATTTAATTTCATTGGATAATTGAGGAATTGCTTGTTGAGAAATATACTTTTTTTGGTATAAATGCTTATACTGTCATCAGTGTTGCCGAGAGTACTCTCCCATAGGAGCATTGTACTACTTTCAACAACTTCGTACTCCCATATTCCTTCTTTCACATTCGTTCTCCTATTTTTTTATTGGGTCTATAACTTAATTCGTGCGGTTTGCTAAGAGATGGCGTAACTTGTATTATTCCATTGGAACATGCGTTGGAAAGCTACTGTCACTGTACGTCATTTCAGTATATGTCATTCATTTGAAGCGTAAACAACAATAATTTTTTTTCACTCAAATATGTCGAACTTTGTGCCTAAAAAAGTGTTTTTGCGGGGAGTTCTTCTTCATTACTTTAATATGAAGAAAACTGCTGCCGAAAGTCATCGTATTTTGGTGAAAGTTTATGGTGAACATGCGCTAGCTGAGCGAACGTGCCAAAAGTGGTTTGCACGATTTAAAAGTGGTGATTTTGGCTTGGAAGACGATGAACGTCATGGGCAGCCAAAAAAGGGGGATCAGAAGGGTGTGCTGTATTATGAGCTACTACAACCGGTTGAAACCATCAATGGACAACGCTACCGAACACAATTAATCCGTTTGAAGAGAGCAGTTGCCGAAAAACGCCCGGAATACACGAGGCAATAATTTTCCATCATGACAACGCTCGGCCCCACGTTGCTATTCCGGTTAAGAACGATTTGGAAAACAGTGGATGGGAAGTTTTACCCCACCCGCCTTAGTGCCCAGACCTTGCCCCTTCTGACTATCATTTGTTCCGGTCGATGCAGAACGCCCTCACTGAAATACGGTTCACATCAGAGCAGAATATCAAAAATTGGCTTGATTCATTCTTGGCCGCCAAGCCGGCGCAGTTCTTTTGGGATGGGATCCACAAATTGCCAGAAAGATGGGAAAAATTCATAGCTTCAGATGGGCAATACTTTGAATAATACTATTGTACATGTTTTTCTTAAATAAACGTTAAAATTTTGAAGAAAAAAAACCGCACGAATTAAGTTATAGACCCGATAAATACCTAAAATATCTTACACTTGCAGCAAAGTGTAATGTCAACTTAAACAAATCTAATTCACTTCAAATTTAATACAAATTTGGCAGCACTTTTATCTTCCAAACTGTCGTCGAAAAGGGAATTTCCCTCTTTCTTGTTTGTTTTTGTTTTTCATTGGCTTCATGCAATTTCCATCTGTCAGTTCGGTGTTTATTTTGTTGTTCTGTTTTTTTTTTGTTTGAACTCTGTGAATTTTTATATATATGTACATTGTTCAATAAAATGAAAATGTTTGTAATATTGTAATTCTTGTTAGAATAATTTAAAGTAATATTGTATTATAGATATTTAGTGAAATATGATTCCATTGAGGCGGTAAAGGCAAAACAAGCTGTAAATGTGTCCTGTGTTGCTGGAGGTTCTGAATCAAATGAGTCTGTTGCTGATCAAATAAATGTAGCACCAGAATCACCTGCTGCAAGTGTCAACGATATTGAGTTTTCAAATGCTGAAAAAGTATTTGCTGTTGAAGTTGATACACCGACCAAATCAAAAGGATCAACAAAAAGGCAAAAAGCCAAAAAAAGTTCCTGCTGTCAATGTCAATTTGTCTTCTGTTGCTGGTACAAAAATGTCTGTACTACTATTTTTTTTTTTTTTTTTTTTTTCAAAATACTCCCCTTTTTTGGCTGCAGTACTACCTTATAATATTTCTCTCCGGCAACACTGACTATCATCTGTACGGGGTAGGCTTAGTACTATTAAATTCCATTTAAACTTGGATATCGGGGGCGTGCTATAGAGAAGGTGTGGAAAAAGTATGCCCAAGTCTTATTTTCCGACAGAAGTGAGCATATTTTCTAGGAATAGAACTAGGAGGGTGTCAAGACTTTCAGGTCCACGTTCAGCTTAAGCCAATGCAAAGGATTTCCTTCGCATGAACTTTCGTTGCCTGGCAGATAATAATATCAGACACGCAATTATAAATAAATAACATT
Source organism: Brachyopa scutellaris (assembly GCA_949775065.1). Classification (NCBI taxonomy): domain Eukaryota; kingdom Metazoa; phylum Arthropoda; class Insecta; order Diptera; family Syrphidae; genus Brachyopa; species Brachyopa scutellaris. The sequence continues at coordinate 95,449,726 of OX459115.1, read as the reverse complement.
CAAAGCTTCACTGTGGGTTGTCCATTATCCTTCCTTCTTTCGCCTATCGAACGAAAAACCGAGATATACTTTACCCTCTTTCAACATTATTCCTCAGCAAGGCTGATGAAGCTATCATGTCCCTCCGGGCTGAATTTAAAGACTCTTCATTTCGAAGGACTGATGGAAGGAAAGATTTAAGTATTTCGGGATCAATAAGGACATTGATGCAGTCTAGGACTCCGCTACTTCCACGGCTTTCTAGTCAGGATCTGGAACATATCTCTTGTAAGTTCCAGGATTTAAGGTAAGTTACACATGTCAAATTCTTCTCAATGCAAGGAGTCTAGCGCCCTTTATTGTATCGTATTTAGAAGGCGGTTATCCCGTAGAGACAACAAGCACGTAGACCTGTAGACCCATTGTACTTTGGTGAAGTACCACCCCATTCGCTGAGTTAGCGTTTTTTTGCTGAGCTATTTGTCGATCCAAATCTGCCCATCGCTTTCACAAAGCGAAGCAATAGGGCAAGATTGAGCTCCAGAAGATCAACGTCTCGTAGGACGTAGTTGCCTAGAGTGGCCTTTCTGATCCGAGCAAAGGCCGAACACTCGCTAATGAAGTGCTCAGCTGTCTGTTATTTTTCCAGGCATATCTCGCAAAGGCCCGAGCTTCTGATTCCAATTTTGTTCAGGTTCTCGCTTAAGGGAGTGAACCCAGTGACCAGTCCTGTGAGGATTTTGAGGTCATTTCTACTAAGGTGTAATAGAAACTTAGTTCTGTTTGCCATGGGCGCGTCTACTTACATTTTGGCCTGTCGGCATGACCTAAGCTCGTGCCAATGGTTATAGTGTTGTTGACAGATTTCACCCGATCAGACCAAAGATATGTGGCTTAACTCGTGACATCCTACAAGGCTCCTTCGAACGTCAGTTCGACACCCCAATATACCACGTTCAACTCCTTGTATGAGTTCTGAAATTCCCTAGCTTTGAATGCGCCTTTCGAAATATTCAGCTATTCAGCACTCGACGCGTGGCGTGATGATGTGTGTTTTATGGGTCGTGCCGCCACTATCAAAAGGACGATATTTCACACTCCATTTCTATTTGTGTCCGAGTTATATATCATCGAGTGACACCGTCCACCGAAACGATATACAACGGAAAAGTAAATGAAAATAGAAAAAAAAAAAATTTCCAAGCAAAGTGCTAAGGCAGAACGTGACCATATCCCGGAAGTGTGACTTTATTCCGTTTCCTTGAAAATATATTTTCATATGCTTTACGAGGACATAACATTTTTTTTCGTTTCTACAAATGCTTTCTTTTCCACTGTCGCTTGTATTGTATAATAGAAAACAAGTCCACAAATTAAGGATACGAATCGGAATTCAATTGGCAATAGATTTCCGTTAGATAAAGAATAGAAAAAAAGGACATGAACGAATATTTTGCATATAAGTAACATACCAGCATGCAGTCTTTGCATAATATAGTCCTCAATCCATTATGCAGTCACGTTCATTTTATGCACTGGAAGGACATGAAGTATCCTTGCTTGGGTTTTTTTTTTGCTTTATTTTCATTTCAATAAGATTAAAAGGACATTTGCATACTTAAAATGCGCAGCGTTACCATTTTTATTTTATTTTTCTCTCAGTGGATCCTTTATTAGTAATTACATTAAATCATGATTAAATGTGACCTAGGACCAGGCAAGCAATCCAAAAGTCACTGTGATAAAGTTTTATGCGTTGAATCCTTTTCTTTCTTTGTGAAGGGAGTGCGAATAATCTTTTATTTATTTTGTTGGCTAGCGAATCTCTTAAAACGGATTAGCAAGGACACGAGAGGACGATACCTAGGTTTACCTATTGTTTTGTCGTGCAAACTTAAAGTCTCTGAGTGTGACACACTTTTAGTTTCGGAAATCGATTCTCATACAGGCACAAGACAGATTTGCATCCCTGACTTAGCCAGTGATTGTCTGCTTTATGCCACAGATGGCGCTGAAGTTGATAAACCTTCGCCTTAAGCACTTCTGGTTATATGAATTCCACCAGCTTAGACCTCAGAAGTCAAAACATGTTGTGTCCAAATACGGCCAGCTTCAAGGGGTTCGCCATTGCCCTTAGATTTTCGGTTGTATACGGGGACGCAAAGATTTCGTAACAAATTTCTGAGTAGTTCTGTGGTAAAAGATTCAGCGATACTACAGTATCTTCCAAAAATAAGTTTCCACTCAATATTTTTGGGGAACTAATGCTATTTTTTCCATGAAACGCGTAGCTACGTTTTATTTTTTTTCATTCTTGTTAAGAACCGTTATCTACGATACCGTTCAGAGCTAATAACTTTCTATGCATTTCACCATTTGCGACAGATGTTGTTTTGAGTGGAGATACATAGTTGTGGATTGATCGTTGCATAGATAAGTTTCCACTCGAAGTGATCGGACATATTTTTTTTGTAGTGTGTACTATCTTAAAATTTCAAAGCAATAAAAATTCTTTGAGGCATTTTCAAAAAAAAAAAGACATTTAATCAATTTATTTTTCTTCCAATTTAAGTCAATCACGTAATTTTGTGACTAAGTTCGTACATAGCAAAACAATTTTTTTTTTTTTGATGCGTTGTTCGAAAAATTTAGCAAGGTTAATACGCAAAAACGTATGGAATTTTATAAAGACCACGCACTTAAGGACCAAACATTCTGGGATTAAGTCTTGTGGACAGATGAACCCATGATAAGATTGAAGTATTCCTATGGACGTTTGGAGAAAAAAAGGAGAAGCTCTCTCTTACAAGTGCACAAAACCAACCTTGAAGGGCGCAGAGAAGGGTATCATGGTCTGGGAATGCTTATCTCCAAATGGGGTAGGGAAAATTATACAACTTGAACTTTTAAAAAATGTGGCACTACCAGAAGGAAGACGGTTAATAGGTAGCGATTTCGTCTTTCAACAAGACAATGCACCTATTCATACTGCCGAAAAAGTTTAAGAATACATTTGTAAAGAAAAAATAAATATTTCGAAATGGCCCCGCCAAAGTCCTGATCTATCCCCAATAGAAAATGCATGGGCACTTCTCAAATTAAGGATTACCGAGCAAGCACCTCAAAACCTTCGCGAACTGAAAGAATACATTAACCAAAACTGCGAAAAAATCACACCAGATCAATGTAAGCAACTAGTGCATACTATGGAAGACCGATTGGCTAGGATGTCTTATCAAACAGGTGGTCATTGTGGGTATTAAAAAGAGTGGAAACATACTTTTGCAACATTGAATTTTGTGTTTAGGTATTCTATTATTGTTTTTTTTTTGTAACTTATTTTATGTTGTTTTAGATTCATAAAAATAAATATTGAAAAAAGTTCATAAGTGCGAAGACTTTTGATGTTGACTTTGATAACAGGCCGTGGAAACTTGTTTTTGAAAGATACTGTACATCAAGGCATCAAAACCCTCCAAAGAACGGTTTACCAAGTCTACACGAGGACTATGCTCAACACACCTTTCTCATGCAGTTATAAACCGCTTGTAAGAGTAAAGGGTTTTTAGGACTTTTTAGTCCTGGATCGAAAAATGTACAAAACTAGAAGCTATATAGGATCCACGTCCAAAAAGTTTTGTTTTTTTTAGGAAATGATCCTCCCCCAAGGCTGATACTGCAACCTAAAAGATCTATTATATCGCGGGATACACAAAAGATGTGCTCGGCCGTCTCGACCTCCTCTAAGCAGCGTCGACAATCGATCTCGCTGGCAATGACAGGAGTGGAAGCTTCTTAGATAACTTATATGATTTTTATGCCCAGCGACAGTTCTCCAATGAGAGAGTCGAAGATCGTGTTCCCATTTATTAACTAAGGCTGAGATTGTTGCCCAAATTATGCCACAAAAACATTCTGGGCCTTAGAATTTGGCAGTCGAACCTGAACGGGTCAGCTCAACCGCAATCGTATCTCCTTCAATGCCTCTGTTACCCGGCAGCCACCGAAGTTTGACTTTATTGTGAGTGGCAATGGCTTGGAGAGGATTAAAGCAGCAGTGAGTCCAAAGAGTAGAACCTCAAAGCTTTGAAGCTTGACTGTCTAAAAATACATTTATGTGAGCGCCATTCATGCGCAAGTCACAATAGCATGGACCTCAGCTTGAAACACGCTGGAAAATATTTCAAAGTGCACAGAGATTCTAGCACTAAGCCCACTGAGCCCAGCACCAACACCAAATGCCATTTTTAATCCATCCGTGTACAATATTAGACTTTTTGGAACAAGGATGGGTCCGCCGTTTGACGATGTGGTACGTTCCCGAATATGAACTTCGAATTTTCTGCCAAAGCTCTTATCATAATATCAGCGACAACGATGCAAACATGTCCTGATAATATATTTGATAATGTTTGGGTGACCCGCAAGATCAAGCGTGCTACCTAAGGTCCTTATGTGTCCTTAAATGTTTTTAAAATTAGTTTCAACCTCTCTGACTTCAATCATAGGGCTGATCAGATCTTGCTACAAAAAGCCCCTTATATGTCCTTAAATGTCTCTTTCAAATTAGCTTCAACCTCTCTGACTTCAATCATAGGGCTGATCAGATCGTGCTACAAAAAGCTCAGTGTGGGACTTCTTAGGAGCTGCGTCAGCTTTGCCAGAATTTTAGCTTACCCACGGATGAGTATTTTAGCTGTAAGGATTCCAGAAACCCTGCCAATTTTCCTTGAAGAGATTTCAGTGACTATTGGTTGGTTTCTTTAACGACCCCGTATGCACCTCTCAGCTATTATTTCGATTCACCGCACATCTGAAGGCATAAAGTCAATTTTGACTTTACAGCGGAACCGGCAAACCAAATGTTAATATAGATAAAAAAGTAAATAGCATTCCAATAAAATGACACAGGGGGTGTGTTTGTCGTTTGTCATGTCGCACCTTCCTTTCGAAATATGATTACATCCTTTTCACATGTTAAAGGATTCATTTACGAGTCATCTACTCAAACATGCGCTCATTTTAAACACTTTCAAATGTTATCACGTCAATTCAACCCTTCATGAGTGTCAGTTGTTCTGACACTCTCGCCTGCGCCTTCTCCCTATGTAAAGTTCAATTTATAGGCAACAACACCGATATGATACCCGAGAGCTGAAAGCTAACATGACATCCTGATTAAAAACATGGCATTTATGTATTCTTATCGCAATTCGCATCCTATTTCGTGACAAAGCGTGAGCTTGATTTCCTTTTTTTATGTCCTAGGTCGTAGCAAAGAAAAGGTGTGAAATGGGGTGGTGGTGCGAAATATTCGAAGCAAAAAAAAAAAAAAAACGGTAAATCAGGATCAAAATAGAGCGAACAATTCGAAAGGCAGTTTTTCTTTGTCGTCGGCTGTCTTCCATTGAATACTCTTACACTTAAGGATGTCCTTTTGCGTGTATTCGTTTGAAAGAGGGTGGTGAACGACTATTTGTCTTTCTTTTTTTTTTGCCCCATCTCCTACCTATATTCAGCCTGAGAGTTAAAAGGATATCGAGTACGACAACGTGATGGGAATATGATGATGATGATGATGATGTTAAACCCTTGTGTACACTTTAAATTGTTATAATTTTTTTTTAAGCTTCAAAATTTAAGACTAGGGATGAAGTGAACATTTAAAATTTGTTCTTTCTGGGATTTTCACATCCACGCGCGTAATGATTTTACCTGTATCTGACAGGATAACACGGAATGGCATAGGTTTTTGATGGAATTTTCATGCTAATTGCATTTGAATCGGCGGTGCTTGAGGCGGGTTAACCTTTCAAGGACATTCACGAACATAAAAGTATATTATCAGTAACATCTTTGCTGGAGATGTGGATATCCTTGAAGGTTCTAATGGATTGCATGGTTACTATTATTTTATTTTTAATACAATTGATAAGAGGCCCCTTTGCCATGCGATAAAACTGAAAATCGAAGAAAACAAAAACGAGCTTAATTTCATTGAATATGCAAAGCGGTCCATAGAATTCTTAGTATTTAATCAGAAACTGTTAGTGGTGAATTGGTGATACCCTTAACCCTAGGATGGGTAGCTGTTTGGGGGGCGGTAACCTAACCTGCTGGACCTCGAAGAGCCCGTTGTAATCGATTGCAGTTTTATAAAGGGATGTAAATACGAAAGTTTGCACATACATATGTACATATAAATAAATGAATCTTAAATGAATAACTAATTTGTGCACGAATCGCAAGCCCACCACACCATACCTTGATGTCGTATTTAGCTGGTTTTGAGGGTATTTACTGGGTGAAGCGTATGTGGTAGGGAAAGAATTGCTCCTCAACGGTTATGTTGGCACTTTGCGTATATGCTCTCTCTAAATTCGCGTTCAACCTCAACATAATCCATATATCGCCAATTGACGCAGATTTACTAGTTAGTAGGCGAAGTTCACGTGTATTTTCATTATCAAAGCGAATATAGCAAAGCAAAAGATTTTAGAGACGTTTTAGAGAATCTTTCGATTTGCTCCATCTGATGGGGCTGGAGAGTTTACGTTTGTGGGAGGATAAGGTTTATCAATCAGTGATTATAGTCTTTTTTGGGGGTGATTGGAATATATATATAAAGGATTTCGAGGTGGCTCATGTACCCTTTTCTAATCATCTCCCAACTATAGTACTTTCCGACTGGAGGTAAACGAAACGGATGAAAATAGATGTATGTCGCTGCTACCTAATCTTGTATGGAAGGAGAGAAATACCATCATCTACAGAAGACAGCTAAGTCTACTAATTCAAAGGCAACAGGAGCTGAGGAGGCTATCAAAGTATCCTATCCGATGACCATCAGGAATGCAAAATGGTGAAGCAGTTATCTTATGCTTGGTTAAGAGCCTTCCATTCCACGAGCTATGGCGTTTTTTTTGGATCTGTATGTGGAAGCCAATACTACCTACAAAGCTTTATGTATACAAAAAAAGAAAACTTACTGTGAATCGGAATTCCGACGCTTACATAGCTCACTGCAGAAATGCCACGGAATTTTTGGAAGTTGGTGCCGAAGCTTACTGGCAAAAAAAATTGCTATTCATAGTGAGCTAAGTCCCAATATCCTTCTTGCACACTACAGGGAACTCTTGAATCCCATACTGGATAGGTGCATGCTTCGCCTAGCTACAGTGACGAGATTTTGGATGCCCGGATAACTCAGTTGGAGATGAATTTAAGCCTTAAATAAACTCAATGATGGTAAGGCTCCCGGGTCGGATAGACTACCTACCGAATTTTATAAATATGGAACGTTACAACTTTGTTGTGCTTTTAACAATGTATTCGAATATGGAACGATTACGGATCAATATAAAGAAGCCCTGATATTTCCAATTCATAAAAAAGGTAGCATGCTTGACCCTGCAAACTATCGAGGTATTTCCTCCTTAAATGCTTCATATAAAAAATGTTTGCAACAATTTTACAATGTCGTTTAAGTACGTGTATTACTGAGAACAAATTATTAGGAGAGTTCCAAGCGGGTAATAGGCCGGGATATTCCACCATTGACCATATATTTGTTCTGAGGAGCATCACAGAGTCGTATACGTTTTTCGTTGACGTCAAGGCAGCATTTGATACGGTGGATTGTGACGCATTAGTCTACAAGTTGTATGGCATGGGCATGCCCCTGAAGTTTGGCACAGTCGTCCGAAATTTATACAGGGATACGCGAGCGGCAATGTCGAATATGGTGAGGTGACCCTACCCATGCCATGTTCAATCTTAAATCGGTATCGGTAGAATCATTTCAAAATCGTTGGATATCTGGTTCAACAGATCTCGTGTTTAGTTTTACATGCTAAACCAGCAATAAAGTCATAGGAATGTTCCAATACCCCATTCGAAGGGAGAATATTTCAATTTCTATGAATGTATTTCACCAGCGGTCGTTCCTCAAAACCAAAGCCCAGAATCTGCACCTCTATCGACTGTGCTGAGGTTGATTCTCACTCCATAAATAGCTAACCACTAAAAACCAAATATAAATTTACAAGTATCTACCCCAACAACACTGCCAGTTGTGATTATTTCAAAATGATTTCTAATCCGACCAAATGTTCCTTCATCTACACCGCTATGATGGCAAAGGATTCACTCCCATTCAATTATGTCATGTCATACAGATAGACTGCATGGTATGAGTATCTACTAAAATCTTATACAAATGTACATGTGTCGATCTTTCCACCCTTCGTCGTTTTTAATAAATTTAATAATAGAAACAAAAACAAACACTCACCTGTGGCAATTGCTCATTTAAACTGGAATAACTCGACGCTCGCGATGGGGTTCTTTGGATATCTGATGGTGGTTCCGGACTGCCGCATATCGACGACGAGCATGATGTCGACGAACGCAGTGATACAGTATCGGAACGATTCCTCAAAGGAGAGATTTGTACGTGTTTCAACATCTAAAATGAAAAAAAGGAAAAAAAAAAACATTTATTATTTCTATATATGGAATTGTATCCGCATCCACCCGCCTCTGCCAACTGCAATCAAGCACTAAACAGTTAAACACAACAGGTGTACAAATAAATTACACAAAGTACGAGTATCTAACAACTGCCTTCACTCCTCAAACCGAAGTTCATAAACAATTCAGATAGTTTATTCAATCCGCATTATATATTGGTTGGGTGACAAGAGTTCTGCACAAATTGACAGTAGATAGAGTCTACCGTCAGATGTCAGACAGTTTTGTCATAACGTTCGTTTGGTGTCTATCTGTCATCTGTGTACGTGAGGTAGTCACGTGTGGTTAGCTAATGGACTGCCTGTCATATTGACATACTCGGATGTCACCATTTTAGCCGGATGTCATAATGTAAAATGCATAAATTGCACTCCACCATTATTATCGTTATTCTAAACTCGCGCATATGAATAGTTTGACTTACTCCATCCAACCACTACCGGGGGAAATTACGGATGTGGAATATCTAAGCGGGTGTCATAGTTGTACGCGGGAAGTAGAAAAATGATAGAAATATGAATTCATTGCAGTTTTATTGGAATTTATCGAGTGAAGATGTCACCGTTAAGTGGCTGTTAAGTGATTTCGGGCTTTTGATTAACTGTAATAGGGGGGCTGCTGTGATTTTCGGATTTTCGGTTTTTCTCTATTATGACAACGCGTGGGATTGCCTGTAATATCATAGAGTCAGGCACTTAGATTTTATGAATATTACAAGCAGATGGGTGTACATTAGATGTGTCATTAATTTGTGTATACAAGTGGGGCCCTCTGTGAGTGAAATGTGAGAAAGCTATACAAAAATGGAAGGCCCATTCATTCTCTTTGTTAATTGATATTAAATCATCCTAAATCTGGATTTAAAATTTGTAAGATAATAAGATGAGGCGAGAAATGTCATATACAGTAGAATCCCGATTATCCGAGCATCGATTATCCGAATATCCGATTATCCGGACTCATCCGTCACGGCTCTAATTGCCGATTTAAAAATGTTTTTACGGCGCAACGAAATATGTTACGATGAGTTTATTCCCGCCTACGACCGTGTACCCCCACTGTCATTATTTTGCGAGATAGTAGCTCTGTTTGGTATCTTTTCTGTGTAAGGCACAATATCGCTGTCAAATAATAAATAATTTTAAAAGTGGCGGAAAATCCTATCAGCAGTGGAAAATTCGTAAGAAAAGGAACCAAAAACATGCGCATAACCTGTAAATTTGTTTTTGTTTTCCACTAAAAATTAAGATTATGAGATTTCACAATTGTCAGATGGCTGGTTTGACAAGAGTTGTTCAACATTATGCGAAGAAAAAGACGCTGAAATATTAGGACTGTTCCCGTACCTGTCCAAAACAGCGCAGTACTATGCAAAACTACGAAAATCAGTCAAATCCTGTTCCCGTACGAAGATTTTTCGTAGTTTTCGACAGAAGAGAGCGCTAACAAGAGAGTAAGAAATTTCCCAATGCTGCCGATTAAAAGCCCAAGAAATTTCATTGGGCAGCTTTATGAAACGGTCAAATCTGTCAAACGTCATAAATTTGTCATTTTTTGTTGTTAATGCGTTCCTGTGTTTTTGCAAACGTTTCCCTCTCTCTAACAGATTTTTACACCCACTCCCAATGTTGCCGTTCTGGTGACTTTGTCACTATATCTAGTGGAATTTTCACTCGTTTAGTGACAAAATAAATTTCCATGTCACCAGATTTCTAGTGCTTTTTCTAGTGACTTCTCCGTTCTCAAGCAAGCATTTTTGTGGCATGCAAAAATTTATTTTTTCTTAATATTCCTTCTCTTTTCAACTAACTTAAAATCAAGCTGTCTGCTGAACACGACTTTGAAGTTTCAATTTCAATCTCAGGAACATACAGCCCTCCATTTTTGTCACTGAGCTGATTAACATTTTTTTTTTAATACAATATTTTTTCGTGGTGACTTTTCTTCAAAATTTCAGTAAATCTAGTGACTTTTAGAGGTTGGCCTAGTGACATTTTATTTCAGCTAGCGGCAACACTGCCCACTCCTTGAAATTGGAGAATCTACGGGAAGTCGGGAACAGAACAGACGTAATGTGTACGCTCTCAGTTGACGAAACATTGAACTGTCATTTGACCCTCTCTTTTACGAATATTTTGAGTTAACAAACACGAAATGCGTAACAACCTTACAAATGTGAACGAATTCGTGAGTTACCAAAAAAACCTACTGTTTATTATTGTTCCACTTTCTTTGATAGCGTTCAGCTGATAGGTTATCTTTTATTTTTGTTTAAGTTTTTCGTTGGAAATCTAGAATGCCCAAGCGAAAAAGAGTAGTGTTGCCTCTTCAAGACAAAGTCAAGATAATTGAAAGTATAAAAAATGGTGAATCTGGCAGTAGGTTGGCGCAAATATACGATATCAGACATAATGGCATTCACCTGCGCGCTCGAGAAAGAAGATGGAATCGATTATCCGGATTTTCGATTATACGGCATACCGCTGGTTTTATTTGATCCGGATAATCGGGATTCCACTGTACATTATATCTGTAGTATAGGTACCATTTGTGGCTCTGGCATTGACGAAATGCACTTTTACCTTATAAATTTGAACAAATTAAAAAAAAACGATCGAAACAAATATTCTACCCAAAATGAACTCCCAAAAGAATAAACACTTCCCGTATGATTTCCACGGGATTTCCATCAGTTGACAGATGCAAATCATATGGGAAGCTTGAATTTTGGGGTTGGATTTTCTCTTACAAGAGTTCTCGCACGGGCACACTAGTATTTTATATTAAGCTAACTGCTTATGGTAAGCTAAATGCGTGATCTAGAACTCAAAAGATGTAGTGACAGTTTTGTTTCCCTTGAATTTCATCCATCCTGATCAGTAACGGTAGGCAAGACAGGCAAGGTATCGTAAACATTGCTGGAGATCGTAGTTCTAAAAATGATCTAGGAGCTTTTAGTTTTTCAATAATTTTCCCGTCGACCCAACAATTTTTTTCCCTTACTAGCACCATCTCTCCTTCTTTGAAATGTTCTCTTGATTTCCAATGTTTTTCATAGTATCACTTGCTTTTCATATTTGGTGCTTTTATTCTGTTCGGAAGCATCTCGACAACCTTAGGCTTAAGCAACTCATCGGAGACAGACATTGGAGTTCATGTTACTCTAGACAACAACAGTTGTGATGGCGAGGCATTCATACCTTTAACTGGGCTGTTGCTGTACTCAGAGCCAAGCATCAGTTCCACACTCAGAACACTTTTTAAGTAGATGCCCTTGGACCCAAACCCCACGTTCCATGATCACACGGTTTATTTTAGACACCATACCATGATCACAAGACGCCATTGTGACTGTGGTCATTTGGGCAACTGCCAGGCAACCAGCTTCACCCTTTGTTGTAACAATGACAATTTCTTGGTCCGTCTCAATGCCATCCTCATAACGATGTACACTGAACTATCGAACCAAGTACCGAACTATCTTTTGTGGCAGTCCCTCCAGCGGCTTTACTACCCTACTCAACATTGAGCACATCATGTATCGTAGGTCGTAGCCATGCATGAGTTTAGCCACCGATTCAACGGGAACGTGTAACTTGAGAATAGCCACATACTCTCTACCAGCACTATGTTGGCATTTGACCAGACGTTATGCTCGACGGATGCAAACAAAAAGGCAGCCTGTTACTTTAGGATCAAGTGTTCCAGAGTGGCCAGTTTTCTCTACTTTTAAAATGTTCTTTATCCACGCGACGACCACGTGGCAACTCGGAATCGATGGTTTATCCAAGTTAATAAAGCCAGATTTTACATATTCTTTTATATCACGATATATATGGACTCGCTCCATATGGCAATGGATTATAGTGATTAGTTCTGACTCGAAAAGCAGACATTCAAAGAAAAGAAATATCAGAATTCAAGCCTTTGCCAGACAAACATTAGAGAACGTGTCTGAGTGCCGAAAGCCATTCAACTTTCAGAGAAAATCGTAAACGTTGCCTTCTCTCTATCCTCTGGATTAACGATGAAGCAAAAAGATTCCCTATCGGCTTAGGGTTCAACTGATATTTGCATGTATACCAAAGGTTAACAGTGAAATGCTGTCTGGCCATGTTGTGTTATTTTCCACTGTGAATTTGCATGTTACGTTAAACTTGGTTTAATTTTTAATACTCTTGCACAAAAAGGCAAAATATTGCCATTCTTCTCGGCGATGCTCAGGTACACATAAAGGGATCATACGTTTGTCCTAAACAAGATACAATAAATCCTTTAAAAGCTCATAACCCATTTTTCCTTTCTAGCTTAAAAATGTGTCCATCTGAAAGGCGATCTTATCATTTGCACTAGGATTTGAAGGAAAAATCAGAAGGTGATTGCTTTTTAGCTAACGCAGTAGCTAAAGCTTAAGTCCCTTCGACAAAAATATCGTACAAAATCAAAGCATTCAACATGCTTTACCTGTTCTGTATTGGGCGCCATTTCTTTGCATCCTCTCTTTATTCCCTCTCCTCTAGTTAACTGTATCTGATTCAACACACTTCGATGTGCCCATTAAAAGTAACAAAGTGAAATGAAAAAAAAATCCTGGGGACTTTCTTTTGATAGATAAAACTTAATTTTTTTTCTTGGTCCTTCGAACCGGATTAAAAATTTTATTAAAACACAGAACAATATGGGACCAAAAGGAATTAAATGCAAGTACATCAATTAAAAATAAAACAACTACTTTATGATATTCCACCCGGAAAGGATTTCATTGTTTAATTACGTCTTTCGTCCTTGATTTTCTCTTGCGGTTCCTCTTGTACGACTGTCATACCACCCGTTGACTTATCCACAATCATATTGCTCCTCCTCTTATACAGAATTCTAAAGCAACAGTCGGTTTGTAAATTTAATTGGAAGTATATTTTTAGCGAACGACATTCTAAGTGGTCCGGTCTCCCACAGACAAGACCGCTTTTGGGAAAAAAGTTTTACCTCTTAAAATCTTTCAATCCGTTTTCACCTTTTCCGTTCTGTTTGCATTTCAAGTAAGAAAACTTCTTGAGTCGACAGCTTGTGTTTTCCTGACATCATAGAAAGGGGGGTGGGAATTAGGGATGGTAAACAAATATCCTTCTTTTCAACTCTCGGGTTTACTGGAGGAAGTGGGTAAATCTTGCACGAGACTTTAATCGAAACGTTTGCTTTATGCTGAACATGTTGAATCCCAACGATGTATAGATACATACAAGTACGTACTTCTATCTTTATTTACAATGAATTCATGTGAAAATAATTTTCAGGTGCTTATCACCTGAGTACGTTTAAATTTTTTATGCGCGTTGAAAGAGAAATTTCGCGCTCATTTTAATCATTTTTAAGGAATTATAATATTTTTTTTTTCATCCGAACGGTAGCGGCAGTCTGTCGCTTGAAGATAACGTGTTTTTTTTTTTTTTGAATGTTTGCATATTTTATTTTCAAAAGGTGTAAAGAGGAAAAACAGATGGAAAGAGCTGGAAAATCGGAGGGAACGTAATTTTTTTTTATTGGATCTGAGTGAAGCAATTGTGAGGAAAAATATATAAAGACGAAGAGGCAATGTATCGAATAAGATAAATATGAATCTAGATACGTGGATGGAAATTGTTGGTTTATGAAAAATTTAAAGAGGTTCATTCGAGATAAGCGATTAAATTTCGACACCTAGTGCAAGTTCGAGTATATTATATTTATAAGAGCAAATTTTTTGAACTATAGTTATTGGATAATACAATATTATGGCAGGAGTCCGGTGTTGGACCAAGGCTTTTGGTAACTGAATAAAGTCAAAGTCAAACCCAATGTTAAACATCTAAGAAGTGACATAGGTACATAAAACTAGCACTTACTCAAAATTGAGGGCGCAGTTTTAGGAAATAATAGAACTCTCCAAAGAGAAAATCCAACCCCCAAAAACCATACTTCTTATATGATTTCCATCTGTAAACTCATGGAAATCTCATGGAAAACATATAGAAAGTGTTTTTTTTTTTTTTCTTTTGAAACTTAATTTTGGTTGATATGCATTTCTCTATTACCACTTGCATCAATAGTAAATAAAGGGTTTTCCAATAAGAGGTGTTATTTTGGTATTCAAAGAAAAATGCCATTTTTTGAGATAAATGATCGGATGTTTATTTCATAACAAAGAAGAAGGTATGCCGTTAATAATGAAAAACAACATCAGCCAAATGGCCACCACGAGCACGCATACTGGACCATATCCTTTTCATGAAATTTTCCATAACCAAATCGCAAAGTGGCTGCCCTATGTCCTCGATAGCCTCACGAATTTTATCTTTGAGGTCTTGAATCGACGCTGGGCTGTTGGCGTAGACCTTATCTTTCACGTGGCCCCAAAGGAAGAAGTCGCAAGGTGTTAAATCGCAAGATCTCGGTGGCCAATTGTGATCACCTCTTCGAGAGATAACACGGTCCGGAAACTTTTCCCATAAAAGATCAATGGTTTCGTTGCTTGTGTGGCACGTAGTGCCGTGTTGTTGAAAGTAAACGTTGTCCAGATCAATACCATTCAACTCCGACCATTAAAAATCATTAATCATCTCTCGATAGCGCAATCCATTCACCGTAACTGTTGATCCAACCTCATTTTCGAAAAAGTAAGGTCCGATGACCCCGCCGGACCATACACCGCACCAAACAGTCACACGTTGAGGATTGAGAGGCTTCTCAACAATAACTCTTGGGTTTTCCGAGCTCCAGATGCGAAAATTTTGCTTGTTGACGTAGCCACCGAGGTGGAAATGGGCCTCATCAGTCAAGATGATTTTTCGATGGAATTCCGGATCATTTTCATGCATTTCAAGGACCCAATCAGCAAATACACGACGTTGTTGATGATCGGCCGGCTTGAGTTCTTGTGTTAACTGAACTTAATAAGCCTTAAGACCCAAGTCTTTATGCCAAATACGGTGTAATGACGTTTGTGGAATGCCCAATACCAAAGAACGACGAGGAATGGACAAACCTGGGTTTTCTTCAACACTTTGGGCTACAGCAGCAATATTCTCAGTTGTTGTTGAGCGACGTGCACGGGTTTTATTCTTCACATCACTAACTTGTACCAACAGCTCGAATTATTCCACCAATTTCTGTATTGCGGTCCGACAAGGTGCTTCACGACGACCAAAAAATGCTTTAGTTTTGCGAACTGTGACTGCAAGATTTTCACCATTTTTGTAGTGAATTTTAATAATTTCAATGCGTTGTTGAAGCGTGTATCGTTCCATTTTTAGTAATGGCGTAGTTTCTACTTGTCAAATGTCAAAGAATAAAAGCTTCAAAAGTGACAACTACCAAAATAGCGGGCCATTCACAATAGCACCTCTCATTGGAAAACCCTATATATCAACCAAAATTAGTTCATTTCCATCAGTCAGAAATCGTGTGAGAAATGTTTATTCTTTTGGTAGTTTATTTTAGGTAGAATCTTTGTTTTGATTTGTTTTTTTTTTCAATTTGTTAAAATTTATAAAGCGACAGTATGATTCGTCACTGGTCCAAGAAATTATCTTTCTTTTGACACCTCATTTGTTAAGATTAGATAATTGTGAGAGCCACAAACTGTACCTATACTACAGAAATAATATCTTAATATATAAAAACGTTGGTGCGTATGTACATATGTTCGACTATCACGGCTGAACCACTGAAGCTATCCACCTTATATTCACACCATATGTTCTCGTGGTGCTCCGGATGGTTTTTGTTTATGTTAGAACCGCCTAGGTGGCGTTGGGGTCGCTTTTTCAAAATTCTTATTTATGGACCGATTGGGCTCAAATTCACACCATATAATATCTAAAATAAAAAGAAAGTCTTTTGCAATATCCCGATAGTTGGCGCTAGGGTGCAGATATTTACGAACATTTAGTTTTCCCCGTATAGAATTTTCATATCAACAATATTAAATTTAAATGTAATAATATAGTTTGGTGTAGTCACAAAAACTTCCCACAGGTCGCGTTGGCAATTATCTGTCATGTGAGTAACGCGACTGTTTGCGTACACGGGCGAAACTGGGCGGATCAGCTAGTGTATATATACCATATATTAATAGACTAGCTGTCCCGCCCGGCTTCGCCCGTGTCTAAGAAATATAGTGTTACTTACAATACATATATTGTCACTGATTTCGAAGAATCAAATACAGTGCGAACGCATCCCAAGGTTTGCAATCTACCAATATATACAATCCACAAGTGTGGATTCTAAGTATTTGTAGTTTGAATAAGTGACATTTCGCAAGAAAGTGACATTTGTTAGAGTGTTTCTATTTTTGCATTAATTTAAATAATATTGCGAATAAATTAATTTAAATATCGGCCTATAATAGGCACAGGATGTTAATGAACTGCAATACGAAGTTTTACTTCATTGTGTGCATTAGTTTTTGTGTTTATCGAATCGTAAGATTGACAGGTAAGAGCGTCACATTGAGATTTATATATTAGTATAATATGATACATAATATTTAAGGTATTTTTGGAGATTTGTAGGGATCTAAGTAAAACGAAGAAGAATTCTGAATTTTCCAGGATTTTTTCCAGAATTAAATTTAACTTCAGAATAGAGTGACATTTTTTAAGTAGAGTTGCTATTTTACTTAATACACAAGCACGCGAAGTTCTGATAACCGGACAGAGCGACGTTTCGTTGCGAGCTTATTATGGGACTTTCCCTGCATTCCTGCATTGTACCTTTCTTCTGCTTTTATATTTTCCCAGTTATTTCATGATGGTATGTCTACAGAAGCAGGCTGCAGGATGTCAACCAAAAAAAAGGAATGTTTTCTTTAAAAGAAAAAAATGAAAGTGGTTGGTATTTTTGGATAAACAAAGCGTATCCGTTCGCGCTTTAGCAAAAAACATTTTTTTCAAATTTTTCTCTCAACCGGACAGCTCTCATAACCGGACAAAAAGTAGGGGCCTTGAGTGTCTACTTTATTCAAATTCAATATTCCAGCCCTCTTCTCGTGATATCTTAGTCGTTAGGGGGGATTTCCGTAGACTTTAGTCTAAGAGTAGCAGGACATTTTTCATCACTATCACAGTGGACAGTCTGGGATCTTAGAAGCAAGCATTTAAAAGCATTCAAAAGCAATGTACAATAGTACAACTTAGGTACGAGTACAACTTATGTTAATAATAAAATCACGGAACTTGTGTAACTTGATTAGTCAGCTCAAACTGCAATCTCTTCGGAGATATCTTGTTAGCCGCGCGATTTAAAACCGTTTCTAATTATTACGGAATTTAGTGTCCAAAGTCTAAACAAAAAGAAATATTGGTAACCCACCATAACAATGCCACTTTCCCACCTTACGAGATTTTTTTTTTTTTTAAAATAAAATAAAATAAAATTATTTCCCATAATTTTAATTAAAAATAAAACAATGCAATAAAGTTAGAAAATACCGTTGGTATGTATTTCAACATTTTTATTTCGACAATTCATGTGAACAAAAAAAAAATAAATTGGGGGAAAAAGTGAAACTTATGTATCATCTCGATCCTGAGAGAGTTGAACACGTATCTGAATGCTCGCGCATCTATTTGCAATGGATGTACATAATTATAACCATTGCTGCTAGTATCTGCGCTTGGTTTTTTTTTTTTTTCTTTTAATTTAAATGTGGAATTTTTCTCACGGCTGAAATGGGATAATTTAAATTGTCGTTCGGTTTTGTGATGGTGCATGGTTGTTTCCCCTTTTGGTTTGCACGAAGACAGTCGGTTTTTTTTTCATCTTTCATTGCGTGTCTATCTGTAACTGGGTCTTGTATCTTTTTTTTCTTGATTAATGTAATTTTCACTTGGAAGTTATGCTCTCGAAACATTTATCTGGTGAGCATTTATCATTCTGGAACGTATTATACCGGAGACACTAATTACCCGACGCGACGTCGCAACGGAGCAGATTTGCTTTGAAAGAATGATTAAACGAAATTGTATCTCATGGTATCTTTTCGCAAATAATTCTGAGAGGATACTCATAATTCAAGGGGTTTTAGATATTTAGATATTTTGCAAAGAGTATTTGACCCAGAACCACGTAGAGAAACTGTTTCCCTTATACGGGCTGATTGTGTGTGGTTTTCATTGTCTCCAAATTCAGTTTTGAGTTTCCAGCCACTGGTACCCGTGTGCAAATTAATTAAACCAACAGAACTACTGAACAGCCACACACAAGTTTGTTAGGGGCACTTAAGTTTCGACTGAATTTGCATATTGTATAGTGTATATCCTTTGTCCTTTCATGCATGAAGAGCGGTGATATTTCATTTACCTTCACATTGTGACAGATACTAGAACCAATAAACAAGTATCTACACGCGAATAGGAGGAGGACGTGATGGGAATCCTAATTCCAGGGAATTTTTCATCCTACAGTCTGTCTGTCCTCTTAGCTGGTTGTCAAGTTCGAGGTGAGAAGATAAGATACGAGCAACGCATATGCATACGTACCAATACAGATATGGTAATTAGTTCAAGGGGTGCAGCGAACCGCATCTCCCCCTTTTCTTGCAAATTCCTTTACATGAAAAAAAAAACGTATACGAAGTCGCACAGTGAAAGAACTCAAATGTGGGCATGGGTATGCGAACGGAGAACGCCATGAGAATGAAATCTTGAAACCGATACTCCTACCATTGGTTTTGGATTGCAATGTTTTTTTTTTAACATTGTTTACGCTCTCGATGGCATTTGTTTGTCATGGGGAAATGCCGGCCATAACAATGAAATTCCTTAACGCCGGACATTAAATATTTGCTTAATGGTCAGGGGACCTACTTATCCATTAGTCAATGTATCTGGTACACACGTAGTAGTAGGTATGCAGTTCAATCACGAAGAAATATTTAGTTTTGAGTGGTCTTTGTTAAGGTTTTTATTTTTTACACTAAAAGTTTTTTATTCTTGTTTCCACTCGGACTGGAATACCTCGTCTAATTTAATTTTGGTATTCAACAGATGCAGTGACTCTCACTGTAAGCCTTGGCGTTGATGCTATACAAAGAAATGGCAGGCAAGTACTACCGTATCAAGTCGAAAGGAATAAATAGATAAAATACCGCTGCTACTTGAAACGGATCTGTTGGATCTTCAGTCTTCGGCTGGCACCACTTTCTCATGAAAGAGTAGCTGTTCAGTGTTCTGAACTATGGAGCGTATCTGCCGGAAAGTTCACAGCTTTAAGACGGCGTACAGTGAAACCTCCCTTAGGCGGACAGTGACGGATTTTTGTCCGCCTAAGAGAATTGTCCGTTCTAGGGATAAACATAATTTTTTTTTGTAATAAATTATCTTGATTTCAAAAAACATAGAAAAATACTGCAACTTTATTTGAAACGATTAACAAAACAAAAAACCAAAGCAAGACAGAATAAAGATTGGGAATCCTCGAAAATGACTTCTACAGCAGCTGCATGGATGAGGAGGAAGTAGAATCCCCCTATTACCTCCTGCACAGCTGCCCGGCACTCTCCTCGTAAAGAAAAAATATTTCTTAACATACAAGATATTTGTTCAACATTTAAACTGACCCCAAGCACACGTGGCAGCACAATTGACCTACTGTGGATATCCACTTAACCTAACTAGAGCCAGAATGCACCGTAGCTATTGTACTAAATGTGTGCGTTTTTCTTGTTTTATTTGGTCTTTTCGTTTACATCTGTTGCGACTGTGAGCAAGTATGTTTCTTTCAAGTTCAAATCATAATAAAAACAAAAACTTTGTGTGGAGTTACAGATGATTTTTTTTTATTTTTGTCCGTCTAATGGAATTAAATAAAATAATTTCTGATAGATACGCGTGTTCGCGTCCGATCAAGGGGTTGTCCGGTTAAGGAAGCGTAAAATGAATGCAATTTCAAACATTAAGGTTTGGTTAGGACAATATGTCCGTCTAAAGGATCGGTCCCTCTAAGGGAGCTGTACGTAATGGGAGATTTTACTGTTAACATATTTCTATTAGATGGGGTTATGTTCCATTAAATGGATTTTTTTTTGTTTTGTCCGTCTAATGGAAATAGTTTTTAATAATTTCTGACAGATATGCGTGTCAGCGTCCGATCAAGGGGTTGTCCGGTTAAGAAAGCGTAAAATAAATTAAATCTGAAACATTTAGGCTTGTCCGTCTAAGGGATCAGTTCTTCTAAGGGAGCTGTCCGTAATGGGAGATTTCACTGTATACATATTTTTATTAGATTGGGTTATGTTCCATTCAAAGAATTTTCTTGTTTTTGTCCGTCTAATGGAACTAATTATAAATAATTTCTGAGAGATAAGCGAGTCAGCCTCCGACCAAGAGTGTGTACGGCTAAGAAAACGTAAAATGTATGCAATCAGAAACACAAAACCTTGGTTAGGAAAAAACATATGTCCGTCTAAAGGATCGGTTTTTCTAAGCGAGCTATCCATAATGGTAGATTTTACTGTATACATATTTCTACTAGATGGGGTCAGGTTTTATTTTGCCCGCTTTCAATCTTTTAGTCTAGTAGACTGTATCTGTATCTACGACTTCGGAATGACGATCAATTTTAAATGAGTGCCCTATGCTTGGTATGGTTGATTGGTTTGTGGGGTTGAGGAAGAGATCATCCTCTTCACATAGGCCTCGAGGCCGTTGTGTTCTCCTCAGGAATTGAGCCGAGAAAGAAGGGGTTGGGGGTTTGTGAAGATGGTATTATGTGTGTTTTCAAGAAATCGATGGATCTAAGCGATGTCAACCTAAGTAGGATATGTCTTCCCAGGTATGTGTGCATTACCAAAACTAGTTCAATGGATCTACTCTTGTGTAGTCAAACCCATATTACTCTACGGAGTGTTAGTTTGGTGGCCAGTCGTGAATAACAGCTACGTAAAAACACTACTAACTAACCCCCAGCGAATGGCCTGTCTAGGGATAACTGGTGCCCAATCTAGCACACCCACAGCAGCCATGGAGACTATTCTTAATATTCTTCCTATGGAACTGAAGGTCAAAAGGACAGCGGGGCTTTCTGCAATCAGATTGCGGACCCAGGGTCACTTTAAAGACGATTGCCACACAGGATACAGAGCTATCTGGAAAGATGTTTCAGAATCCTCTGGACTTGTCAGCAATTCAAGTGATCTCATAGAGAATGAATACATCTTCAAGACCGACTATTCAGTCGAATTCCCTAGCCGAAAAAAATGGACAACCGCAGGTGAAGTGAGCGATACTTTCGTCCTCTTCTTCACAACCCGGGCAGATGCTATGTTGCACTAGTCTCAGTCTGTTTGCGTGTCTGCTTAAGTTGATGTGGCCCGTGTACATGCCAATCATCAGTTTTATTTGTGCTCTCCCTAGGACTCAGTACTTTCTTTGCCTGTTGATGGTTCGGATTTTCTATCACATCTTTGTAGCTTCTTTTTTATTTTTAAGTAAATGGAGCGGAAAAGTTCTAAGCACTGACTTAGGTTCTAAGTTAAGAGCGACATCGCTGAATTGTAGTGAAGCTCTAACTTATTAGGTACCAAATCCTGCACCAAAATTTAACTTTACCAATAAGCGGCAAATAGGGGAGTATAGGGAGTCTCGATGGAGTCTCGAGGTACTAGGAAGGCCCTAATGAACAAAAATGTCCACCGATGATTTCAATCATATGAAATGTTGCCCTGAACTGAACCAAACTACTTTACCTAAATTGGTTGAGTTTACCAGACTTGAGGTAAGTGTATTCTGAAGTTTTGTTTCGGTTAAGGTTTTGCGAGGTTTACCCCCTCTGGTGATGCATCTAAGCATTTACCTATACATATATAAAAGATTTTGGTAGTTAAGTAATTCCACTATCTGCTCACGCCTAATTGAGTTCCCATTCTTTCTAATTCCTAAAAGGGAAGGAAGTATTTTATCGCCTGACTGACTGACTACCTTACCTTTATGTTTTCCACTTTGAATGCCCCTTTAACGCACCACAAACTACCCTAAATCCGAAAATCACCATCCGGACATTCCGGACATTATTGTTTATTTATTCAACAAGTTTGTGCCGACTACTGCCAACTGATGCATTAGGGCGAGACACCCCACTCCACATCGTGGTCAATCCTTTCTATGTGACTCCAAAAACCCATTGTCACATGTCACTAATTCTGATTCTGACTTCCGTATACCGAAACAAACAAATTCGATGGTTTTTTGTTCCCCAAAACCTCATCACCCTCCAGGTCTAGTGGTGCATTGTGTGCAATTAATGAGCGCACGGAAAGCGGCAGCGTCAGCATCAGCAGAATTATCATTCACGCGTGAGGATGCAGTGCAGAGGTTATGGCTATGTGGTACCACAAATGGCATGTTTGGGATTTTTTCATTCACTTCTATCGGATTTTATGGGGGGACTCCCCCAATAGACCCTACTGATCGACTAGCCAACCATAAAGGCAGATGGTTGCGTTGGCTGGTGATGATGACACAATGACGATAATGAGTTTTGGTGATTTTCCGCGCGTGGTTGGATTTTTATTTTTTTTTTCCATACAAAAACGCATCCGTACCGTAATTTGAATTCCATCCACCGATTAAGAGGGGGCGACCGATGATAATTATTAGACTAGGGTGCGGTTTTTTTTTGAGAATCAACCTAAACCATTATCAGCAATCGCATGTGTATGCTCCGTTTGGTTTGAATTGTAATTATTTCAGATACGCGATAAAAAAGGATTTAGATACAAAAAAAAAAAAGAAATACGTTTGAAGAATTTTAATTCCAAATTCATGGTACGTATTCGAGATAAGAGGGACCGAGTGTAACTGTGCCATTAGATATGGGGGTTCAAGTTCAGATACTTACGGTATATGTGTCCGTAATGGGTTAAGGCAATAAAATGTATAATTGTATCTCAGTTTTGTATTTCGTATGCCTCGAGGCGTAATGAGATAATTTATTTATTTAGTTTTCGGATTAATTTGTGAGTGCGCTGTAAGTGGTTTCTGGGGAGTGTGTTGACCTTTGGTGTTTGTGAATTTTCTAATTATTTGATAAAAGCAATTACAAGTTTGGATTTGAATTCTTAATCGAAGATAGCGTTAAGTGGCATTTTTACAATGGTGCGATACTTGTCTATAAATGCGAAGCACGATGATGGTGTAATTGAAAAACAAGGGAAGGGAGATATCTTTGGGCCATGGACCATAAATCTTTTCTTATAAAATATTCACAGAATTTAACACTATAAGGCGAGCAATATTTAAAACCCTATATGGAATGGAAGTCATTTAAAATGTAGGATACGCGACATTTATGTAAAGGGTTTTTCAATAAGAGCGCTACAAAGGTTTTTTTTAAATAAAACAAAAATTGGGGCCAAAAATATTCGGTTATCATTGAACGGTAGCGATTCCCATTCACAGTAACGTGCCGGTCTTGATCATCATGGAAGAAGTACGGCCCAATGACACCGCCGGCCCATAAACCACACCAAACCGTAATTTTTTCGGGATGCAATGATGACTCATGGAGTACGTGTGGATTGCTGCCTGACCAATACCGCTTATTTTGTTTATTGACGAAGCCATTCATTTTCAAGTTGTTGCTCAGCCCAATTCACGAACATACGACGCTTCTGGTGGTCAAGCGGCTTCAGTTCTTGCGTCAATTTAATCTTGTAAGGATGTAGGCCAAGATCTTTTCGCAAAATTCGCCATAATGACGTCACAGAGATGCCCAATGCTTGAGAACGACGTGTGAGAGACACATTTGGGCTTTCTTCAACTGAAGCCTCAGCGGCAGCAATATTCTCAACACTACGGGCACTTCTTTGTCTCACTGGCACGGGAACATTTTGTACTGTGCCTGTGGATTTAAATTTTTCCACTAGACGCTCAATTGTTGATCTGCTAGGACGATTATGACGACCATAAATTGGACGTAGCGCTCTTAACGTTGAGGCCACTGACTCCGAATTTCGGTAGTAAATTTTAATAAGTTCTACTCGTTGTTGGCTCGTATATATTTCCATCATGAAATGGCAAACCTACTACTGAAGAGAAATGTCAAAAGAGCGGCAAGAAATATGGCGTCGTTTGCTGTCCCTGTCGCTCTATTTTTGTAGCGTCCCTGTTGAAAAACCCTGTACATAGAAATTGTTTCTGCCGATTTTTGATTGTCGTCACTCTTTGTTTAAGCCAAGCGGGAGTATGAGAGCGACGACTAGCACGTCCGACGATGGAAATCGATATGAATAATGGCTTATGGACGTGACTACGGGACCAATGATCAGCAACACAACATCCGAGATTT
Organism: Brachyopa scutellaris; assembly: GCA_949775065.1. Classification (NCBI taxonomy): domain Eukaryota; kingdom Metazoa; phylum Arthropoda; class Insecta; order Diptera; family Syrphidae; genus Brachyopa; species Brachyopa scutellaris. The sequence goes on along the minus strand of OX459115.1, from coordinate 95,424,889 downwards.
TTGGGTGTATGTCGGTTATTTGGAGCGCATTTAAAATTATTAATATTTAATAAACCTTGAAATTAAGAGATCTCGTGTTGTTACCGGTGGTCTTTTTTTTACTGAACTGAGTTGATTTATTAAATTGTATGCGGCTCGAAGGACCAAATGTTGGGGTGAGACCCCCTTCGGGTTTCTTCGGATTGGGATGGCCAATTATTCAAATTCAATTATCATGAAAATAAGATAGCCTGCTTTTAGTTAAATTCTGATTTTCTCACCTTGTTGGAGGTTGGTATACGAAAATAGAGACAAATTTACGCCATGTTTAAGTATGGCGGAGTAGGTTTCGGTAAATCATCCATACAGCGCTACCTGCCATTTGGCGTCGAAAAACAAACTTTACGACGATTTTTCAATCTCTATTGACCGACCTCAACGGGCAAGTTGGCTATATATTGCCTCAAGTTTTGTTATTTGAGCTGCAATAGTCGATGAATCCAAAAAAAATTCTGAGCTGCCAATTATAAATATGGCCATGGTACGTTGGTACAAAATGTTAGACAAGGTTTTTTAGTCGAACTGCCGGAGATACGGATTACAGATTGCCACCTAAGCCCTACATCGGCTTACACTTAAATATAGAAATTATTATGCAAAGTTAGTAAAATGGTAAGTAAATTGAGGACTTCCGAACCCACCAATATTTCCGAGCCGGTTCTGGAAAATATCCCAAAAACTCATTTTTAGTCGTTATCCCTAAAAAACTGGGTGAATTTAAGACCCCATCATATTTCCTATGTTTTTTGAGATGGAAAATTATTTGTGAAGCGGATAAAATAATTTATTATTTCTTATTTTTTCACGTGACCAATATGGAATACTTTAAGGCTGTTAGAGTGCACATTTTTGCATTCGGATAGCTTGTTCTTCCAAACGGAAGCCTATTAATGGTCTTATTAGTTTCTTATGAAGAAAACCACCAAGTTCAGATCTTTTTTGGTCGTGCTCGTGATTACCGATAAATTAATTCCGGTCATCTGGAGTTTGAGTTAGTTTTGATGTTTTTCATTTTCTTTTTATGAAATAGTTTTTAGATCGCCATGCAGTTCAAAAATGCGGAGCCCCACTATAAATCAACTGATCGCTTTCCCCTCAGTTTAGTTAACACTCGCTTGAGAAGGACATTATTGCTTTTTTTAAAGCAAGGCCGGTATTTGAGAAGTGAGGAAATTCTGAAATTGTAGGTACTTCAAGCTAAGCTTGAATTATTTGGTGGGCAAATTTGAATACAAAAGACCTCCTGCAGGGCCCATTTTATTGCCTATGATTAGCAAAAATATGGGTCCACTGAAAACTGTGGATTTACATATACGAATTCTTGAAGTCGAGACCAGATGAGCGACCTTTTTTTTTAACCCTGAGCTATGTTCAGTAACCGTCTCACCGTTTTTAGTCTTAGGACAAAATATGGCAAATTTAGTTCCAATTTTTTTTTCTTAAGGTATGGGTAAGGTACTCGTAACAGACTTCCATGACTTCAAGTAGCCTAATGCTCTTCACGGGCTTGGAGCCATATGCGCAGAAGAGAAGGCATAGCATTTCACTTCAAATAAATTGAAAACTCTCCGAAAACTAGAGAGATGGAGGTACTATCAAGGCCTTTAAGTTTGTCGACTATGGAAATACATCTGAGATACCACCGAATGACTTCATTACCAGTTCTTGTTGCTTTAATAGCATCTTACTGATAAAAATCCACAATATACTAACTCTCTCCCATTCAGAAGTAGCATTTAATTGAGTTACCTAATCCAGACACCAGTCGTGTTTATTGGTCTTCAACAACCACAATTCAAAGCCATCTGGAGCAACACTCTTAAACTTCTTAAAACCGAATTTAGACAATTTAAGGCATGGAACGAAACAGTTCCATGTGTGTATGTACATTCTAACCGCGCTAAATGACGTTCCATTATCCACATTGAATCCCATAAATGTCTCCCCTCGATCCGCTTCCACAGCCATACCACTTAACTTTGTGCAGAAAAGCGAAATTGTTCGCACTCCCTAACCTTAAACGTCCCGTAATGTTGGAATTAATTTTCCACCATCTCTTAAAATTCTTTTATTTTTTGTGCTATTAAACTCGTTACGAGTATAATAGGTCCTTTGGCCTGGGGAAAGGATATTTTACCAAAATTTCACCAGAATTTGTCGAAGGACATAGAATCCGCTTCATGTTCAACCACGACAAGGGTTAAGATTATAATAATTTTTGTCAGTATCAGGATCAGGACCTTCGCGTGTATCAAACATACACTGATGGAAAATAAATTGCGAAAATAAAACCACTACCAACAATTTGTAGATGACATGGATATATGCTCCACATCCTTCCCTGTGCATGGAAAGTCTTGTAAGATCCTTGTACTCGAACTTTTAGTTTTCCTGCGGAAGATTAAGTTTTTTTTGGTAATTATGTACACTCATGGAGTTGCTCATTCTTTCGGCTTATAGTCGTAATTAAAACACTTGAGCGAGAGTGGATGGGAATGGGTACATGAATATACATTACTCTGCAAGTTTGGCCATGCTATTGTTGTTGTTGTTCTTCTTGGTGGTGGCGGTGGTGGTGGCGTTATGTGTAATGCACTTTAAGAAGTTTGCCATTTTAATTTATACAATTAACTTGATCATAATTCATGCTTCTAGTGGGTGGTGGGTCGTCCGCAAGTTTGCAATTGTAGAGATACGCCATACATTCGGTACCGGTTGCTCTTGCTAATGGTTAAACTTATTGCATTTGGAAGACAAAAGAAAGTTACTTATGCTGCCAATGTGAACAGGGCTGCATATGCATCCATGCGGGGAAAAGAATCCCTTTTTTGGAAGTTTCCCCCTTTATTTGCTTGATTTGCTGGTCTATGGATTGGAAAATTACTCAGGTATAACCAACCATACACGAGTATGTCCATTCTTTGTGAAATCTGACAAAGTATCCATTTGTGTTTGAAGAAACACAGTCGAAGTGGATGAAGTGGAAAACGGATGTTGTAAGTCGCAATGAGGCATGGAGAAAGTTGGCCTAATGAAGCGTCACTCAGTAATTCAATGCATCTTTGGTGATTTGTACTCTCAAAAAGGTATAAATGGGCTCTGAAACAGATATATACTTTCTTTGCGAAATTTCATACTATACTCGAAACCATAAATAGAATTTTAAATTTTAAAATAATCATCGGGCATAGCCGAGATCTGGAATGCCACACTTTGTGTCTACTCAAATCTCCAACCTGGTTGACCCTACAGCTACATAGCTACATATCGGGCTTCAAAGTCGATTAGATAAGATTAGTTTTTGGTCTAAAGACCTTCGTAGGTGTCTTCCTGTACATCTGACCAGGCTAAGCACCGATTAACGACAGTCAGTCGTCCCTCCAGAAACTAGAGTGGCATGTGAAGATTGAATGATTACTTGCGTAAAAAGGTATAGCCTCTGCTTTGGTCCTAGATCAAGAGAGGCTTTATAAAAAATGTGATGCAAGAGAAATCGACCAGGCATTGGAGGAGCCTGAACGTGCAAAAGGCTTTGCTTGGAATATGATTTTTATCCAACACTATGCAGATCTTATTGATGAACCTTATTTGATTGCAGAATGCTCGTCCATCAAGCCCCATAGTAGAAGTCACAACTTTCCACCATTTGACTGGTTTATTCCAACCCATCGCTTGGATGAAGATGAGCACGGTTTAGAAAGAGCTCATACATTGCAAGTCCAGATCCAAAATAGGTTATCATTAGAGTAACGACTTCAAATCGATGTCGCTTAACCCGAATCAGCCCAGAATTTATTTTTTTTTTTTCGATTTTTGGAGAAATATTTTATGAGTGATTCTTACCATCGTAACGAAGAGTTAATTTGCTTGTGCCTTTCAAGTTTCTTTCATGGGGGCCAACAGCCTTTAGTTTTTCACCAAACTATTTGCTATAGCAAATTGCAATATCTCATCTGAATTATAACTGAGACAAATCGGAATGGGCTGAGCTTGTAGTTGCCATGTATTGTATATTGTATATGTATATTTGCAAATGAAGCCAAATACCTGGGAATGACACTCGACGCAAGGTTGAAGTGGAATTCGCACGTGAAAATGAAACGTAAAGAACTAGATATCAAATATAGAGAAATGTACTGGTTGATCGGAAAACATTCCCACCTCAGTACCGAGAACAAACTGCTTTTATACAAGCAAGTGCTAAAGCCGGTGTGGACCTACGGTATACAACTTTGGGGTTGTACCAAGAAAACAAATGCCAATATTTTACAAACCTTTCAAAATAAAGTGCTAAGAGAAATTGTCCAAGCACCGTGGTATGCTAGAAACGACGATATCCACAGGGATCTCGGAATTCCGACAATCGAAGCTGAAACTAGAAGCTTCGCGCGAAAACATAGAAACCGACTAATCGGACATGTTAATAATACAGTCCTACTTATTTTGGATGAGAGCAATTTATTGCGCCGACTACAAAGAACAAAACCTTTCGACTTGGCGAGATAAGGATTAACCGCGTCTAAATTGTGGAACATGCAGGATCTTTCATTGGAAAGTAACCTGCCAAACGTTTATATTTCGTGATAGAAAAATTGCTTGATAAGTAGTATAACTTAGTTGCAGTATCTAACAAATTTATATCGAAGGGTGGTGTTTTTGGTCAGTAAGAATCTGACACTACTATGAGCACGCGCTTGCTATTCTCATAGTGTCTATGGAAGATTTTCACCTACCCTCGGCAAAAAAAAAAAAAAAAAAATGTATTGTGTACCGAGACATCTACTAATCAAATTAAATTACTGTTCCACCATTTCTTACCTTTTATTCCATTTCGGTATAAGCTCCTGTTCTGATCCATACGATGGGATTTATTCCATAAGAAATGGAAGCTAACTACAGAATGATCATTCCACTTGGTTAGTGCAATTTTTTTTTTTCCTTTATTTTGATGGACTTGTGAAACCTTCACAAACCCGACTTTTCAGAACACAATTGAAAAATTTCGCAATACATTTTATTTTTGGGGCTCCAAGCCACCGACAAGAGTGGGCAGAGTGCGCACATCTGAAAATATGAGTGCGGCTGACGACAGTATTGAGAAAGATCATAGCTCATCGATTCGACATCGTACGAAAGTTCTTGGCCTGTGTTCATCGACTTTGAGGATACTGGTGATAGAATTAAAGACGAGCGACCATTGCTTGCATCGTCAGTTCAGTAATTGGGCACTTGAACAGTTGGTAGTCAGGCTCACTTCGATCTCAGTGGTACCAGTACTGCCAGAAAAACCATTGAAGGAAGTGTTCAATAACAACATCATCTCCAGAAATGGACCTGTGCCCTGGCTTCCAAGATGGAGTGGTTTGACGACGCTAGATATTTAAAGTCGTTAGTCTACGCCAACAACGATTGCAGCCTTGGAAGTCAACATCGAACGCATCATTCCTGAGATACGGTCTCAAATGCTCGAAAAAGTGGTCGAAAATAGGAGCTCCAGGATGCAGTTTCTGAGACGCTCTCATGCGTGGTAGCGATATGCCCAAAATTATTTAGAAATCGGTTACCTGGAGACCCTTTAAACTATAGAAGCCCATGCCCACCTCGTCCATATGGTCACACTGGACTGATTCGGGTTAATCTGTTTTTTTTTTGTGTTTCATATATCAAAACGAAAGGATCTGAAGCTCAGTTCTAGTTCCCCTTAATCCTTTCCACGTACCAGTCTACTCCAGAAGATGTAAACATTTTAGTTGGCCTGTATCGGAATATTGGCACAACTGCAATTTTTACTACATCAACCGCCCAGTATCGAGTTCTATCAAAGCAGAGCTTTTAAAAGGCTTTGCCAGATTAAATACTTTGTTTAAAAAAGCAGCAGATGCAAATATCTTCGCTACCCCACATCTGTCAGTAGACCTCGACTACTCCATTCACAAGAGGAAGATCCACTGAAGTTTGTTCTATCTATCAGTAGACCTCAACTATTTCATCTACACGAAGAAGTTCCACTTCCCCACAGGAAAGCTAACTCAATGGCCAGTTCGATAACACCAGGTACCCTGATCAGTCTCTATGGTTCATTCTATTTCCGCCAGCCTCTCTGTGCTAAGAAGACTGGCTAAGTACGGTGATTCACTTAGCCAAATGTCATCTGTTGCTTTAATGCTGGATTCTTAAACCTGATCTTTGAAGAGACTTATCTCTGAAGAATTTTCCATTGTTAAAAGTTCCGGCCAAGATAGACTCTCCTGTGGTATGCCGATTTAATTATTTTTCCCGGTGTAGGATAAACCAATAAGACTGTCAAAGTTGAATAGAAATTTAAATTTAAACTCAACGATTTCAATTCAAAGCTCCGCAAGTCCTGATTTTATTGTACTTTCAATAAAAATGAATCCACTTAAACAGTGTTTATTGATATTCCCATTTTTATGGACCAAAAGTACTTAAAATACGACTTCCTTTGCCTGCGTGTGGGTGGCGTAAATGATTTCCTCTCACATTTCCTAAGCTCAACTCGTAACGTTTCGCTATAAAAGAAGGGAAGTACGAGTGCACACATCTATGAAATGTCTCCTCCATCCGGTGTAATTTCAACTTAATTACACTTTACCTCAATAGAGACGATCAAAGGTATACATCCATATCGACGAGAGTACCCTTTAAGGTAATATCTCGATTTTTTTTTTGTACCTCCTTCCGGATGTCTGTGTGCTTTAGAACGAGGAAAAAGGAAGCGACAACTACTCGTATACCGGTTAATCAAAGTGCTAATTAACCATCTAGTCTAATCATTTGCACGCATAGGTACGACGACGGCACAGGAAATAAAATTTAATCACGAACATAGTCTAAGCAAAGGAAACATTGGAACAAATTTAAGGAATGCCGCTGCTGGGGCACATACAAGCACATAAACCAGATCCTACATCCGGTTGACATGCCACACACTCACACCACAGGAGGAACAAGAGGATGCGCGCTCGCAGAGTAGGAAAATGTCATTAATATCTTGATGTATTCAAATGGCTGCAGTAGATGCACATACAGTGCTTTATATTCCCTTAAATACTTGAATGTTATGCACATCCGCGAGGAGGAATTCCTTCAGGCGAAATTCTTTTTTATTTCCCTTTTGTCTCTTTTCCACTTTGACAGAACCAGGGCCATGTGTTCCACACACACAATTTTCTATTATTTTCAAAGTTACATAGAGAGAAAGAGAAAGAAAATGCAACAGATTGCAGATGGAAAACAGGAGTGGAGAGGATGCTCGAAGGATGCACAATAGCGTCGTCGATTCAGACAGTGCTGGGAAATTTTATATTTTTCCTTTTCTTTAAATTTCTCATTTCAATTTAGCAGGTGCTTTTGAACAGTTATAAATATCTAGGGATGCAACCGAACCACCAGGGCTGCTGGGTACTTTATGGGATTTTTCTTTAGCATCCTTTAAGAGACGATCCTTTGGTAGTCGTGTTACTTTTTTTGGATATTAAAATGAGGATTTTCACGCTGAAAAGAGTGGCGCATTTTTTTCATAAGATTCACCGGCAAAGGGGTAAATTCAGCTGGACTGTGCGAAGGTGCTGTCATGTCAATTACCGTAAAATATTAAAATTGCACTAGCGTACGAACAAGTTTTGTCTTTATACAAATATTGAAGAAAATATTTGAATAAAGACAGGAATGCAGGAATTTTCATACAAAAAAGGAGATGTTTAGAAAATAATACTTTATCTCTTTATGTCACAATCTGTATCTGACAATATGACATCCCTGGAAAATGACTGATGAAGACCATAAATGAAGTAGTTTCCAGTGTCTATTTGAGTTAGATATGGCGTATCTTTATTCTATACATGGTGCTTCATATGACACAATTTATGTCTGACAATATGACATCTCTGAAATATTACTGATGAACACCATAAATGGAGACTTGAAATAGTTTTTGGTGATCATTTAAGTTAGAAAAAGCGTTTCTCCACTCCATGCTATCTTCTCCATATGCTACAACTCATGTCTGAAAATATGACATCCCTGGACGGTAACTGATCGAGACTATAAATGGAGACTTGAATTAGTTTTTGGTGATCATTTGAGTTAGAAATAGCGAATCTCCACTCCACGCTATCTTCTCCATGTGTTACAACTTATGTCTGACAATATGATATCCCTGGAAAATGAGTGATCGAGACCACAAGTGGAGACTTGCAGTAGTTTTTGGTGATCATTTAAGTTAGAAAAAGCGTTTCTACACTCCATGCTATCTTCTCCATATGCTACAACTCATGTCTGAAAATATGACATCCCTGGAAAATGAGTGATCGAGACCACAAAGGAGACTTACAGTGAAAACGGGCATAAATGTAACAATTTTTATCTGACAATATGACATCTCTGGCAAATGACTGATAAAACCATAAATGGATACCTGAAGTAGTCTTTGATGATCATTTAAGTTAGGAATGGCGTATCCTCACTTCACGCTATCTTCTCCATATGCTACAACTCATGTCTGAAAATATGACATCCCTGGAAAATGACTGATGAAGACCATGAATGGAGACTTGAAGTAGATTTGGTGATCATTTGAGTTAGAAATGGCGTATCCTCACTTCACGCTATCTTCTCCATATGTCACAACTTCTGTCTGACTGATGGACACCATAAATGGAGACTTGAAGTAGTTTTTGGTGGTCACTTAAGTTAGAAAAAACGTTTCTCCACTCCATGCTATTTTCTCCAAATGCTACTACTCATGTCTGATAATATGACATCCCTGGAAAATGACTGATGAAGACCATAAATGGAGACTTGGAGTAATTTTTTGTGATCACTTTTAGTTAGAAATAGCATATCTCTACTTCACGCTATCTGCTCCATGTCACAACTTTTGTCTGACAATATGACATCCCTGGAAAATGACTGATCGTGACCATAAATGGAGACTTGGAGTAGTTTTTGGTGACCATTTGAGTTAGAAATAACGAATCCCCACTCCACTCTATCTTCTTCATATGTAACAACTTTTGTCTGACAATATGACATCCCTGGAAAATGACTGATGGAGACTTGGAGTAGTTTTTGGTGATCATTTGAGTTAGAAAAAACGTTTCTCCACTCCATGCTATCTTCTCCATGTGTTACAACTTATGTCTGACAATGACATCCCCGGAATATTACAGATGAAGACCATAAATGGAGACTTGAAGTAGATTTGGTGATCATTTAAGTTAGAAAAAGCGTTTCTCCACTCCATGCTATCTTCTCCATATGCTACAACTCATGTCTGAAAATATGACATTCCTTGAAAATGACTGATGAAAACCATCAATGGAGACTTGAAATTGTTTTTTGGTGATCATTTGAGTTAGAAATGGCGTATCCTCACTTCATGCTATCTCTTCCTTTTAGTTAGAAATAGCATATCTCTACTCCACGCTGTATTCTCCATATGTCACAACTTCTGTCTGACAATATGACATCCCTGCACAACTACTGATCGAGACCATAAATGGAGACTTGAAGTAGTTTTTAGTGATCATTTAAGTTAGAAAAAACGTTTCTCCACTCCATGATATTTTCTCCATAGTCTTGGACGGCCGCTTTCTTTTACTATTATAACTAAATTGCAATATTGCTTTGAAATTGCAGCATTTTCAAGTCATATTCATTGAAGGACAGTGTGTACTTTTCGCACTTGAATGTGCCAACAAGACCGAAAAATAAATGACAAAATGTAAGTAAAGCAATCACTTTGTTTCTTCTAAATTGCACCTGTTCACACGCTCACTTCAGACGTCTTCTCCCCTTTGCCTGCACTGAAACTAGTATCTCCATCAAGTATCTGCTTACCAATTTCCACTCAATTTGAGAGTCGCCGGCAAAAAAAAATCGAATATCCCACCTGAAAGTTAAGAAATTACAGGTACTCAATTACCCATCACTATTGCACTTCCTCTCTTTGTTTTTGGCAAAGACAAACAAAAACGTATAAAGCATTTTCCTCTTTCGCATTCCCATCAAGTACACGCAGACACGTCGATTTATCTCCTCCGTTGCACTACATTTTCGAACGAATAAATTCGACTAAAACTTGTTTGCAAATTAATCACTGCCACCCAAAAGAATAAGTAGAAGAAGATGAAGAACATGAATGTACCCACAGTCGAGTTGAATACGTGCGACTTCGAACCTCTACCTACATACCCTCAGCGGCAGAAGGAAGTTATTGGTTAGGTTTTTTTTTCACACACTTTCATGTGACAAGTTCACAAGTTTCCTGAGTTTGGCGCAAAAAAACACATGTAACACATCCCCTCTTCCTGAGAATGTTAACAGGGACAACTTTTAACTTTTGCGAACTTCAAAGCGGAAGGAAAACCTACTCCGTCCCCCCAAACAAAGTTGACAAGTTCTGTAATTGATTTTTAACGAAACTCAATGGTCTTGAAATTTGCTCTACCTATAGGTATCGATATATATATCCTTTCGCTTACACTCCCTTGTATGCAGATACTCGGTGTACTCGGTGTTACACTCCCGTGTATGCAGATACTCGGTGTAGATTGTAGAGTGAATGGGGAATCGTAAGAATTTAGGTGAACTGTAGCTGTTCGAATGATTTATCGTGGGAATATTTCAGTTTTTTTCGCTTACTCTTGGCATGCATCCAAGTGAATGTCCCTTCTATGTCTGGTATGTGGTGGCTTTTTGTTCTGTGAGTGTTCACACTCTAAGAATAGACCGAAATAGTGCATGCATGCTGTTTTTTTTTTAGTTCATCTGCAATCGAAGTTCAGCGAAAAACCTTCATTCAAACTGAAATCATATGCCGCAGATACTTTCCACCATATGTGTAAAAATACACCATCTGCGTTTTTGAAAAAAAAAAAATCTCTTCAACGCTGAATATCTGCATCTGTATCCTACTACTGTTACAAGTGTGGGAATTGTATTTTACTCACTACGCCTTCTGTCAGTGAGGGAAAAAGGAATATCTTTCATCTGAAACAGGTAGTAGTGGTGTATCTATCGCGAAAGTATCTATCATCTCAGTGAGTTTTGTTCTTTCGAAACCAATTAAAATTAGTACGAGATAATATCGCATGTATCCTCCGGAAATACACAGAAAACAAATCTGGATCTATATGTGTCCGCAACAAGTCCAAAACATCCAAAACAACATGTGTGTGTGCTGTCAGAAGGTGTGAACTAGATATTCATTTTGATCAATCAAGGATACCATCAAACCTGTATCCAAGTCGTTTACATTATTGACCAGATGCCTTCTTTGAAATTCCTTTGAATTCATCTTCTTCATTCTCACAGGATATTGAGTGTATGTGAGCATATGTAGTCGCCGCTCAAACAGACAGTAGAAAGTAATTCGATACCGAATGCCACCAATGTTTGTTCATTTGCCTGGTGGTAATGCATCCGAATACACACGATTTACAAAAGTTGAATATTTACATTTGAAATTCACTCGAAATGTGAGCGTTTCATATGCAATTTGTGGGGATTTTCCTTAAGGGTTTCCTTTTTCTTTTATTTCTATTTCATTCCTTTGATTGTGTTTGCTTTTCCCAAAAATGTTTGTGGGGAAAAAATAGAATTTATTAGAAGCAAACGTTTGTAATTAAATGGGTGTTCTAAGAAATGAGGATTTAATCGTGCATCAAGCGATTTAACTACAGGGTGAATAGGAAAAGACATTTTCTGTTTCTTTTTGGGAACTTCAGAGGGAATTTCGAAGACATTCCCGGAGGAAGCTGGTATTTGTTCACATTTGTTTTAAAGCTAACATTAACAGCAGTATGTATCCACCAATGCTGTGGGGTATGTCAGTACCCAAATTCATTCATTTACCCAATCGTCTATGAAAGAATGCGGGTTTTTTGGACTTGCGACTAACAAGAACACCAAAACTGCTAGGAATACGTCATAGCCAAAAGTCTCATCACCGAGGCAGGAGACTGACCTGTCTATCTTCTTTGACATTTCTATATAATTTAAAATTGACAAAACAATAATAGGAAACATCTGGTAAAAAGTTCTGTGAATCATAAGCAAAGGCAAAATGTTCAATAATACACAACTCTCCAGTTATCCTGGACACCACCCATAGAGTTAGTTGAAACCTAACATCTGAGTTTCCTATCACTGTCTGTCTCTCGTTCTTGTTCTTCATGTGCTCGCGTTGTGTGTTAAGATTATAAGGGTATTCATATCTCCTTAACCTTTAACTGGGTAGGTGGAGTGCTGACAACACCCCAAGCTCTTATTTTTCAAAAATATTATACTTTGCGACTGACAACACCCGTTGTCGGTACAGTACCTTCCTGTTGTTTTCTATTATACAGATTCAGATGGTTTTAAAAAATATTGGTTGCACAAGTAAGCCATGACAGACTCTTCAAGCTGCAAGGGTGCTGTCAACACCCCACCTACCCAGTTGTATAATTTTTGTTTACTGGGTGAATTTGTATAGGTAATTTGAAAATGTTATTTAAAAAAGATCAGGAACGCATTTAACTGTTATTAATACTATATAAGTGAAGATTCAAGTGAAGAGCCGGACTTAATTGATACGGATGATGGCAAATTTGTTAAAACAAAAAAATTGTTTCAAAAATTAATACGGAAAGCACTATTTTGGAAAGGACGACTAAAAACTCTATAAAGGGGTCTTAAAGTTAATACGTTTAACATTGTTCTACCACAGAACGATAGCATAATGACAATTCCACCATAGAACCACTAACTAGAGGAAAGATAAGCGTAATAAAGTGAAATCATGATGGGGTGTTGTCAGTACCCCACCTACCCCACCTAGGTATAACAATTTTCCTCTGATTTAGCCAAGACTTCAACCATTTGTGTAATGAGACACTAGCAAAAATTGCATCTCAAGAAGTTCTTAACTCATGTTCGTAATAACTTATAATGTCAAACAATCAACAATCTAGAAATTAGAATCGAAGGACCAACATCAAGCCCAGCTTGTGGCAAAGCTTGCTTTTCATTTGGATCAATTTTCGTGATCCAAAAATTAGTTCAGCTATTTCTCAGTAGGATGCACTTTCGCTTGTGAACTTTGTTTATCTGTGTTTGCGCTAAAAACCGGCGCTAAAATCCTGCTAAATGCCTGTGTCCGTGCTAAGGGTTGTGTAATAAAATGACAACTTCGCGCTAAATGTCTGTGTCTGAGCTAAAAAGGTGTGCAATATAATCCAGTTTGGTTTTCTATGCCCGTGATCTGATCCGGATCAGATCAGCATAATAAAAGATGACTAATATAAAGCTTCCTAAATTTTTTCAAAGAAAATGGGGCGATAGCCACTCAGATATCCAATTCAATGGGACTATCTGCGATGAAGATAACCAAACGAAGGAATACAGAAAAATGACAAAAGATATAGTTTTCCATCAGCAATGAGTGCTCCTGAGGAGAAAGTAAGGGAGAAGGTTCCGAGACAGCTACTGACAGTTCGCATCTATTCGAGTCGCGTTATATATTTATTGATTAATTTGTAGTTTGGTCAGGAGAGCTATCTAGCTTGTCTGGCTTCCTTAGGCGATAGATCATTTAGCGTTATCCAGGGTGTACCACGAGGAGGCGATTTATTATTACATTCGCTGGCGAAGCTCTAACTCTCCTGCTTGTGACTGTGGAGCTCAACGACAGATTATCGACGGGATATCTCATATTTCGCGGATGACAACAACAACTCGACAGTGATAGATTGCCTACAAAACTTAGATGTTGTACTATAGCTTTGACTGCAATATTTTTATGGCAGCCAATAGAAGGTCAAGAATAGAGCGACATAGGGTGTACAAGGCCTTTTGGCCGGCCTTAGACTACAAAAGGACCAAAGTAATACTTGGACTAAATAAGGGAAATTTAAGAACTTTAATGTGAGTACTTTCCGGACACTATCTTCTGAGAAAGCATGCGAAAGGAATGGGACATTCTAGTACGGACGAATGCAGATTGCAGATACCTGGAAGGTGTCGAATACATCCTCTGTAAATGTTATGTCATTGCTCATTCGCGGAGAAAAGTTTTAGGGTGTTACATTTTTGATACTTTGGAGGAGGCGGGCCAAACTGGCCACAATCAAATTTAAAAAATGTTCAGGGAAATCATTCATTAGACGGAAATGTTTCGCGGATGATTCAAGGGAATCGCGATGGGCCCACTATGGTGCCTAGTGTTTTGCGATGGCACAGCGCACAGCCTCATAACCCCGTTCTTACCTAATCCAACCTAACCTACGTATATGTACGCTGTAAATATATAAATATACGAGTAACTAATGTATTGCGTTATATTCATAAAAGAAAACTCTTCCTTCTCTTCTTCATCCGTAGAATGCCATATTCCAACCAAACTTACTGTGACGTTTTTTAGTACGCCCTCAAATTGAATTGCTACTTAGCCTGTCCCAACACCATGGGTGTCGTCTTGACTAAATTATTACATTTGATAGAACTAGATGGCGTCACAGTCATCCCAATTCTGGTAGTTGACTTGTGTTGCAAAATGTTTAATTGATTCAATGGCTAAGCATTTTCCTTGTTATTTCGATATTTGCAATGAATTTCAACCGGATTCCTCTAATTTCCACCCCAACAATGGTCATCATTTCACAAGAATGTCATTAAACTCTTCTCTTCTTATCTCCGAATACTACGACGCAACAATTTGTCACAAATTCCACAACTTCACCCACATCCAATCGGAAATTAAATTGGATATTTTAGGAACAGGTATGGCTGACAAACAAAATAAAAAAAAAACTTCCTCTTTGTCAATATTTTATCTCCACCAATTGACTATCGAATATATGTGAGCAACAGTTAGATACTGGTATCTATTCTTCCTCGAAATAAAATGCAACAACCCACCTGAATCTATCGCGTCATGTGTGAGTGTAGGAGTAGGAGGAGGAATACCCACAACTGCTCTTACATTCCATTAGAATATGTTAGATACTCGAACAATGGTGAGGTCCAACAAATTGAATAACCCGTGCCAGTCTCGTGACACCTATACACTCTTCCTATTCATCTATATTCTCCTTTCTTATTCAAATTTATATTCAAAAGAAGCAGCCACCAAACAAGAAACGCTGTAAAAAAAAAAGAAAGGGAAACAAAAATATTCAAATTAGAAAAGCAACTAGAGAAATACGAGGAAGAAGGAATTCCTTTGGCATTCTCTTATGTACGTTCAATTGAATATTATTTTACCACAGGCACACACCCACCATTTCTCTTCTTGCGAATACAAAAATAGGTAAAATGAAATTCAGTAGATACTATTAAAGGCGGCGCCCGCTTAATTTATAGATTTGTTCTGGTACTAAAAATAGCATTTCAACTCTGATTGAATTTGGAGCTTTAATTTGTATCTTTTTATGTGTATCTCGTAAAAAAATGATTAGTAATCATTCAATCAGCTAGCAGATTAATCTTAAATCACTAAAAAATGTCCGAGATACAGTAGTTTCCACTTATAACGAACTCGTTGGGACCGACCATAAATAAAGAGTATGTAATATATTTTTATTTAATTTTGGTTTGTTTTGTCTGAGAACATTTTAATTCGTTTAACAACAATTCGACGTCTGCAAGTCAATTGATTATCGTTTGATCAAACAATTGATAAAATGGGGAAGTAGCGAAAAAATCATGTTAAAGGACAACATTTTGTCGTTTGAGAAGGTAAAGAGTTTTGCATGCGCGTTCTAACTTTTAAAGAATAAATAGAGTTATGTGTGAGATATGATAGAACCCTTCATTCAATACCATTACATTTCAAATTTGGTATCATTCAAATAGCCTCCGCGGATTCGTTTACAGGACTCGATCCAAGAGTTAAAATTTTGTGAGACTCTGTTGCATAAGTCGGGCTGGATTTCACCATGGATCATTCACGCTGAATGATGAGTTTCTCCAGTTGGTCGATTGTTATTTGCTTGTTGGCATCAATCAACGACTGAACATAGCCTCAGAGAAAAAAGGTCTAAGCGCGTTAAATCACTCGATCTTGGCGGCAATTCCACATCGTCTCTTCCGGAAACAACGCATTCTGGGAGCTTTTCTGGCAACAACTCCAATGTAACGCCCGATTTATGGCACGTTACGCTTTCTTGTTGGAATTACATGTCGTCCAGATCCATGTCATCCAATTGAGGCCACAAAAAGTCAGTTATCATGACCCGATACCGTTCACCATTGACAGTCACCGTTTGGCCATTTTCGTTTCGAAAAATGTACGAACCCATTGAAGCCGCCTTACCAAAATCCACAACAAACAGTAAGTTTCTTCGGATGCAATGGAAACTCTTGATACTTGATACTGTGGATTATTCTCTCCCCAAATGCGACAATTTTTCTTGTTTACAAAGCCGTTCAACCAAAAACATGTTTCATCAATAAAGATGTTTTTACGCCAAAATTTGTAACCATGTTCAAGTGCTCCAGAGCCGAATCAGCGAACATACGACAAGATTTGTTATCTTGGGGCTTCAGTTCTGTATCAATTGAATCCTATACGGGTGCATGCCCAAGTCTTTTCGCAAAATTCGCCAAGTTGAGGTCACAAAAAGGGCAACTCTTGTGCACGACGACGAGGAATCGAGAGTTTTGGGTCTTAAGCTACACTTTCAGCAATAACAGCAATATTCTTGATTAATCGCGCATTTTGGCATCGTACAAGGACTGCTCGGTTAGCAACCGAACTGTTGGGTGATCACTTCGACCGTAAATATTTCGTAGCTCGCGAAAAATTTGGCGAACAGAACACGATTTTTTTTAAATAAATTTCAACAATTTTGACACGTTGTTGAATGTTATAGCGCTCCATGGTAAAATTGTGACTGTGACAGAACATACACGTCAAAGAATTACAGTATTGCCACTTGAAACGTCAGAGCAATAAGCTGTCCAATTTCAAACATAGCTATCGAAAGCCTATTTACATACAGCTATAATAGAGTTCTCGGGGAAGTCCCGAAAAATTGGAGAGATCTGAATCACCATGTTAAGTGGGACATTTTTATTTCGGTTGGACATTTTCTTTACGAGATAGTTACGAGTAGGCAAGTTCGCGAAACGATTACGCTTAGAGTCGGAAGGCATGAAGTAGTGTCAACCTAGGACTGATTATTTACGCTCGCTAAAGTTTCAAGCATCACCTAAATTACGTGTCCGAGAAATCATCGAAAACCATACATAAATGCACTTTCAACACTAAGAAATAGAAAGACTTATAAGCGAACAAATCTGAAATGGCTGGGTAGATAAGAAAAAAATAAAACTCAAAGGGAATCGTAGTATCGCAACCTGGCAACATCAACGGCAACATATAAGGAAGATGGACGTTTCATCTCATACCAGTGACTGATGTATAGATTAAACGGAAACACGGGGAAACGAACTGTTGTCTAACTCAGTTTTTGACTAGACGTGGCTGTTTTAGAGAATACCTGTTCAAACGAAATCACGAAGCGAACCTACTATACTATTCATCTTGCGAAACTGTTCCGGAAAACGTGGATCACGTGTTTTTTTTTACCTATCCACGATACGAAGCGAAGAGGCGAGCTTTACGAGATCAATTTGGGGAGTGGCTCACTTCCGATAGTATCGTATCTTATATGGTTCAAAACGACATATATGTACATAGCGACCTTAGGCGCCTAGAACGTCAACGCAATGTGAAAAGTAGGAATAAGACCATGTAATACAGTAAGCCAAGGCTTTAACCTAACCCCGCCGAAGTTATGCCTTACGGCGTTCCCGCGTGGGACTTATAGATCGGTCTGGTCGTATGGAGGTGGTTTTAGTCGGTAAGAATCTGGCACTACCGTGCCCATACCTATTCAAGGCTTCCACATACCTGCACACAAAAAAAACACAAACAAAAAGGGTTCGTTATATGCGAAAGATCATTTCAAGCGGATTCGTTATAAGCGAGATTATAATCCATTGTACTTATGTGACATATATTGGGCTTAGTTGAAATGTTTCGTTATAACCGTTAGGCCGCTGGTTGGATATGCCAGCCAAGTTTGGTCCCCTTATTAATCCATACTAAGCGGATCGAAGCCGTCCAGCGTAGGTTCATCCGATTTGCCCTAAGCGGTCTTCGTTGGGCTGACAGCTACAACCTTCCACCTTATAGAGGCCGCTTGAAACTGATCAATCTTCAGTCTCTCGAAAAACGCCGTGATGTTTCCGATATACTTTTTATTCAACAGATCTTAGCAGGCAATATCGACTGTCCCGCGCGCTCCTTCAAATGATCTCCCTTAACACAAATTCGCGTAGTCTCAGGGCTCTCATCACGTAATTTCACCGATGATTGTCAAGCACACGACACACGATAGCTAAATAGCTATTGTACAATCACGCTCGCCGAGACGATGAAGTAAACACTTCGTCGATCGGTCGATCACGATCTCACGAGAGAGAATTTTTATAACAACGTGAAGCATCACTATCGTTAACGATATCGAAAACGATGACGACGACGACTGTCTTACGTGATGAGGGCCAAGGTCTTTTCCTCTCTTTCATCTTGTCTTTCATCGTACCAATAATGGGTTGTACGAAAAAATATCCAGAACGCTGGAAAAGGCCAACAGCATTCTAAAACTTTTACATTTCTTTTTCTACCTCCTCTGGATCTACTTACCACTTCACCATTTTACCCTCTACTTCCTTCTCACTATCGTATTGTTAGCTCTTAAGCTCAATAAAAAAAAACCCATCGTGAAATACCTTACTATTTAGTTCTAGATTTAAGTACTCGCTATCTCGTCCTTTAAGTTTAATGTTAACTTTAAATTCCTTGTTTGAGTTTTCTTTGCCTTTTATTAGGCTAAATGAATAAGTAAAGAAAGAAAGTTCGCTTTAAGCGGTCTCTACTGTACTACTTCAGCGCATTGTATTATTTTTTTTGTCGGTTATGGAGATTTCGTCGACGACGCCTTAAAAACAAACAAAGTAAGAAGAAAAAAAAAACAAATAAAATAACGTTCAAAAGAAAAATGATTAATAAAAATTATTTCGGTAAACAAATTAAGTTAATGACGTGTATCGTATGAGCAGGCATCCGGAAGCTTGATAGATTGTTTTGTGTTTAAGTTTTGCAACGCTTAAGGGCTTTTGGTAACAATCTTACCTAATCGGATTGAATTAGCTTTTCCAGTCAAACACAACAAATGTCTACACATTGTATTTTTATTTACAAGATAAATTAACGCTCGATGGGAAGCTGTCTTCACCTGTTTGGATTTTCGTTTGTAACTTCTTGCGGCTTTTCAACAGATTTTATTTCTTCATTTTCATTATCATTCGTCTGATTCGACGACCGACCGATGCGGACGTTGATTCGTCTAGATCCCCATTCATTTAAAATGTACTTGACCTACTTTTCGGGTTTTTGTTCGAAGGGAAATATGCGACCGAAAAAAATTCAGATTGTTTGGGAAAAATGCTTTCCCACTGGGAGCAGTTCAAGAGAACTCGAATTTAAATCCAAAAAAAAGAATCTTTCCATCTTCCCTCGGTGTATCTTTTACTATGATGGACTAATGTTCAAGAGAAAAATAATCAAATCAAGATAATGTACTGAACATTTTCCTAATTTACTTATGCTAATTTATTTCACCAACAGTTGGTCAGTGAGGCAATCAAATGAGGGAAAAACGAACGGATTTAGATACAACTTAATCGGTTTATCTACAGACTTATTAATTGTAGCTTGTAACTTTGTAGCGCAGTAATGAAGTTGTTGTTGTTGCTGTTGTTATGAATATTCATTGGGAAATTAATTTAAACCTAAAATACTCGTAGTTGTTGATTAGAACGGAACCTGTGTGGTGGATGGAGACCGTTCAACTTTGATTATAGGAACATTTTGTTAAAAGGTCGTTTTATAGTATAACAACTTGTTTGAGTTAGATAATAAAATTAAAGTGGTTACAAAAGATAGGACGTAGGCATGTTTTTTTTTTTGTAGCTGGTACTTGTAATCCATTATGGAAGTTGTATTGGGGTGACTGGACGATAATCATGCTTTTGAGTGATTTTCAAATGATTGGAGTTATCGGCTGAGATGTTTCAGAAGGTAATTTAGATACTCCTGGGATTCTTTGAAGAGGGAAAAGTATCGCAGACGATTTTACTTGGTCTTGCAAGGAAGTCCAAAGTACAGTAATAAACGATAATCTTAAGTTCTTTAAATATTAGAAAAATTAAAAAAAATAATGGCCCGAAATGGCTTCCCTGAGGTATCCCAGAAAATATCGTTTTGTTGCCTTTTTAAACCTCATTTTCTCAAGCTGAAATGGTTTAATCGAATTTGTAGCTAGTTGCAGATGGTTCGAGGGTGTAGATACAGAGTATGATTCCACTGGAGTCAATTATTCAATTCAATTTAATACAGTTTATTTACAAAAAAAGATTCGTACAGTAGGACATATAGACAAATAAGAGATTTGAATTACTAATTCTATAGTAAAAGTACATAATTCAGTTTAGTTTTGCTTAAAAATAATGAAAAACTAAATAAAGAGAAGGACCATTTCCTTCAGCCTGATGCCACTCACAAAGAAATATCTGCTGCTGGAAATAAATTTCTTGTGACTCTGTGTAGCGGAGGAGTCACTAGCACTCATTACACTCGCCGTTACGAAATCTTCGTGCGATCAGCTGCCAACCACAAGCTTCACTTGGCTCACCTGTCCCCAACTAAAGAGGCTGCAGCTCAACATGCATATCGAACATACCACCAGGTTCAGGAGTGGTTGGGGGTAGACAAAGAACCAACCAAATAGGGCTGGAACAGTAACCAGAAAGGACCGCTACCCGACTGAATAGACTTAGAAACTTTTTAAGTTTTTTTTTCACATAATGCCCACAATTTCGTGTTAGGTTAGGCTCATATTTTAAAACTTGTAGTATTGCAATTTTTGTTTTTTTACGATTGCAAGAGAACTATAAGGTTTACTGACCCCGGTTTGCGCTTAAATGCAAGGTAATTATATGTGCTAAAACTTTATTTCTTACAATTTTTCTACAAGCATGAGCGGTTATGCCGATATTCGGCTGAAAGCATAAGCAAGACTCAATATTACAATATTTTTGAAAAATAGAACACCTCATATCTCAAAAACTATTGAACATACGTAGCTGCAGGTGGGCTTAAATTGTCTCAAATTTAACCATCTCAAAATTATGGTGTCAACTATTGTCAAAAAAGCTATAGTTTTTGAAATAAACTGCAAAATCTGAAAAAAGTCCGAAAATATTGCAGTTTTTTACCTGTTGCGCAGGTAGCACAACTTTTTTTTGCTTGCAAAACGTAGTTTTACACCTCCCTAAGGGGTCCAAATAATATACCAAAAATGCAGCTTTACATCACGTTTTGCGATTTTTTGCCCTTTTTTGTAAGATTTGACTGGCCTATATTGCACTGTCAATGTGATGAAAGTAGTTGTCATATTGAAAACTGAGGTTATCCGATTGAAAATTTCGATTTTCAAATTTAAAATGGAATTGTCATATTGACTATTGCGATAATTGCAAAGATGCGATAATCATATTGAAAATCTAAATTATCAATGTGATGACTGCAAAAGTGAGATAATCATATTGAAAACCACAATAGTCAATATGACAACTGGGGTTGTCATATTGATAACTTTTTTCATCATATTGAATACCGACAAATGAAAATCGAAAATGTTCATATTGACTATTCGGTTTTCAAATACGAAGCTAGTCGGGGATAGTTTTCATCATTTTGATTATTTTTTTCATCACATTGACAATTTTCAGTTGATAACCGGCAATTGTCAATATGACAACCGATATTTTTTTCAGTGTAGATACAAAAAATAGCAGCACTTCAATTCAACAGATGGAGTCAACTTAAGGCTACTTGGACATGCTCGGAGCTCAGGCCGAGAAGGATTTTTTAAGAATTACTCACAGTATCGGTGGGCTCTTAATGGGCCAACAATTTCCCCTACATTGCTGACTAATGTTACTGACTAAGATTCAGAAATTGAGTGCAATCAAAACATTCCTTTACATGTTCTTTAACAAATTCCATGATGACTTAGAATGCTGAAATCTATTGACTCGACCACGGGACATGTTCTAGGAGCATTTTTGATATCGGTCTATGCTATGAGCCTTTAAGTCTTGATTTGAAACCCCTGTACGAAGATCTAAGCAACAAAGCTTAACGAAAATATTCTAATCTCCACCGGAAGTATCTAAACGATCTCATTTACATAAATCTACAATTTATTCATCAATGACTTCCGAAGAATGCCAAACGCGTACTACGTGTATTTTTCTTAGAAAAATAAAACTGAAACTCACTACTATTCCAACACCTGTTTGTATACCCAATTTACAAGCAATAAACTACTAACTACATACGATTAAGAAAGACAGAAAGAAAGAAACAAAATAAATAAAACAACTGCCAATACAACTGAACAACATGACACATCTTTTAATTATAAAACAAATGAATCTCTAATTCCATGAAGTGGCCATCCAGCAACTTAAAGTGATTCAGCTAATTAGTTATTAAAATCACACATGCATACGCTCTGAACATGTACGAGTATCTGTAAGATATTTATGCCCGCATCCGTTGACAAAAATTCACAAAAACATAAACCGCTTTTACCATTGCATAACCGCATTTCCGCCTTCTTCTCCGCTTTTATTCTTCAGTTTAATATCCAACTTTTGAACGCATCAAACCATAATGAACAAATAAATTAAAAAAAAATTAAAAGTATCTCCATGCAGATTGTGTGTTCATGTAAACCACGAATTAAAGCAAAAAAAAAAAATGATTTAAGTCGCTCGAAAACGTTCCCCCCTCTCACTCTCATCTTAATCTCAGACTACTGACCGCTGACCACTTGACCAGTACTTCTTAGTTACAAGAGAGCAAAATACCTTTACAACGCCTCTTATCGCTTTGCTGTGGTGTTCCACGAAAATAAATTGCACTAAACAAAAACTGAACTACACAAAAAAAAAAAGCCGTCTGACCGCATGCTTTCGCTTAAAACCAACGACCGTCTTACCAGGCGGATGTAATATCCGTCGTCCGGTGGTGAGTTGATATAATTTATTATACTAAAAAAAAAAAAAAAACTAGAGTACCTACTCAACTTGTATAGTTGCTTGGAATTTGTATCTTTGTATCTATTACGACATCAGCAGGAGTAAAGTAAAAAATTTTTGCTATACGTGCAAAAATATTTATTCTCAACTTTGGTTTGTTGGTGGTTTCGCTATCATGACGGGAGGTCAATTTGTTTGTTCACAGATACTTGTACATATAGTATCTACTGTCGATCGCATTCGATTATAGACCACATAATTATGTATGTAGATAAGGTGCCATTTGGTGAATATTTGAGATGTATTTACAAGAAATACATGGAGTCCCACAGGGTAGTACCGTTTGGCCAGTTCTTTTATATTTTATTAGAATTTGGTGCAATTAGACGAGAAATGATTCGGATAATCGTTAATCGGTGATGTATTTCTTTAGATCATTAAATTACATACAGTATGTATGTATTTATGTATTTAGATATAGGATCTCCGCGAACTTTTCTCAGAAAAATTTCACAAAGATATATCAAATGGAAAGATACAATTTGCTGTATCACCGTTTAATGGATATTCTCTCAAATTTGGTTTCATTTTGATTGCGATTCAAAGGTCATGATCATGAGTTTCAAGTTTTCTTTTTCTCTTCACAGTTTCTAGGAACGCAAGTCGTTGTGAAGTCGTCATTTAATGTCGTTGTGAGTGTTGGGTTTTGTATTTTTAAACGACAATAATGATCTCTGACAAGTGCAGTTTTTCTGTGAATTAATAGAATTTGAATCCAATAACATTGACAAGTAAATGAATGGCAGCGAGATGTTTTTGGGAATATATACTCACCTGATAGAAAATATCAATTAAAAAAGACAATGACTTCATATATGATATCATTTATCATGAAAAATTCATATTCTTTGGTGGATACTCTCAAAGGTATCATGGATGCAGTTACACCATTAGCGTCAAAGTCAATCAGAAAGTCATTGTATTTGAATTTCATCTACAACAGCAGGGACGAGTATCTACGGCAACAAGAGGTGACAAAAGGGACGACAGAAAAAAGGACTTTTTTCCATTTTTTTTTGAATTCTTATGTCACCACTACGTTTACATGGATTTAAGGATTCTCACGGTTTTCCTATTGTCACTAGAATACGAGTCTCTCTCTTAAATATCCCTTCCTTTTTCAGTTACAAATAAAAAGGACATTACTCCTTGCGAGATTCTGTATAATCTACGTGATCGGTAGTAACTACTTTCTCACCTGTAACATAAATAATCCAAAAGAAAACAACAAAAAACTGTATCCTAGCCGATAAGGGATGATGATCCTCATTCTATCGATCGATGTGCGTGGTCTTAGCGATCGTTAAGGATGCACAAACTGAATTTATTTATTTTTTGTTACCAGTCAGGTTTCATCATAGCAGGTAGTCCTGTTTTCATGGTTTTCTAGGTGAAGAAATTAGGTGTGTCGATTATGTACATACAAATTAGAAGGCGCTAGAAAATTTCGAGTGAACTCGGTTGCATGCTGATCAGTTGGATGGAACGGTGTAGGTGGACAAGAAACGTGATCAAAATACAATGCATTTATGTGTCCTTTTTTCTTAGAGGGCTTGCACATAAGCAGTTGTTTCTATGTAAAGGCTATTGAACTGAGACTCATTAAATGATCCCTTTACTCAATTCTGATCGAACAATTGAATAAGAATGATTTTTTCAATCTGGTGATGATATTCAGTTCCACCGTCGTTGTATCTTTACTCCAAGATTTCGACGATAGGATTTGAATCTAAAAGCAAATTCTGAAAGCAGCGGTACAAGTAAGAACAGATAATAAATATTAGCCTTGCAGCCTTTAGACTGCATGATTCCCAGGTTCTATCGATGGAGTACCAAAAGGTTGCTTTATTGGACCCGCGTTTTTTTCTTTAAATTTTTTAGTGTTTGGTTTACATCTTTCGGTAGGACTAGAGTTGTCGTTTTTCTGTGCAATCTTGGTTCTTAATTTTTTTTTATCGATTTATATATGACGGGTTAAGAGACTTACATTTTATGAGTTCGACCAGTTAGAACAACAAGTTGTTTTTAGATACAAAACGTGCATATACATTATGATGACAAACCCTCTTATCCTCTGACTTTTCTGCTTCCGATTGCATAAGAAACCTGAAGGGACAGTGGATCTATTTTAATAGAAATAATAACACAGTGAAACCTCCATAATACTTACAGCGAACCTTCTTATAACGCAGTTCTCTATAAGAAATATTTCATTGGCAACAGCTTTACCTCACATTTTTTTACATTAATATGTCCAACCACTTGGTGTTTGTATGAAAATTTGTGCGTTTCAGAACTATTACAAGAGAAACATATGAGAAATCGTATGGTGATTTTGTAAAAAGGCTGTGGCTCAGTATATAGGACATCGGCTTTTCATCGTGTATGGATCCCAGATTCGTATCTCGACAAGGGCGTTTTATTCTTCTATTTTTCAATCGTGATGATAGAACAGAAAGTTCTTTCCTTTGGTTTTGTTTTTGTTTTTTTATTTTTACCCAACTATGGCAAAGCCAATCAACCCTGTGCGGGAAGAGTGGACGAATAATACAGTTACTCGGCAGACAGACAGACAAAAAGACACTGCAATCTTCACGGAAGGATATAAAACTGTAAACGAGACGGGATCTGGTATCTTTTGCATGAGCACAGAGCTAAAAGTGTCCTTAAGACTCCCGGATGCCTGTCTCTTTCAGGCAGAAGTTCTCGCCGTACTTAGGGCTGCAGAGGTCCTGATAATGAAACGAATATCCGGCAACGATACTGTTGTTTACATTGACAATCAGGCGGCGCTTAAGGCACTAGAATCGTTAACTACCAAATCAGCAGTATCGGCACTAGTCAGGAGCTACCGAATAATGCATAGGCATTATACAGAACCAGGTAAGACTATGTTGGGTGCCTGATTAGTCTATTGTCGAAGGCAGCGAGTTTGCCTATGAATTGGCAAGGAAAGACGGGAACTGCGGACTACGGGAAATGAAGATGAAATGAAACGATGATGTTGAGAGTATGGCC
Source organism: Brachyopa scutellaris (assembly GCA_949775065.1). Classification (NCBI taxonomy): domain Eukaryota; kingdom Metazoa; phylum Arthropoda; class Insecta; order Diptera; family Syrphidae; genus Brachyopa; species Brachyopa scutellaris. The sequence goes on along the minus strand of OX459115.1, from coordinate 95,398,588 downwards.
CTGCTCTCAATTTTTCTCAAAATCTTTTACTATTATTTTAATAAACGTTTTTTTTTTTAAAAAAAACGACCAAGACATATTAATGTTCCTTATGCACTTCCGTGCAGCGGAGGTCTTTGTCTTTTTTTATGAGCAAGGCTATACCCTGTCCATTGTCTTCGCGTTATATAACAACCGTACGTTGTCGTTTCAGTCTTGTTTATTGTATGAATGCAATGGCGATTTCTCCAGCACGGAGGATTTTGAAAAGTTCACTCCTCCTGCTATGTTCAACTTAGGACGCAATGTTGTAAGTCAGAGGTCGTAAGGACATTATGTATTAATTACTGAGCAAAATTTGATGTTTAAATATTTCATTTGATCCAATTTATTATTTGTTTATTTATTTAGTAATATATTTATTTATTTATTTGTTAAGTTATTTATTTATTTATTTATTTATTAATTTATTTATTTATTTATTTATTTATTTATTTATATATTTATTCACTTATAAATCTATTTATTTATTTATTTATTTATCATTTATTTATAAATACATATTTATATATTGGTACGCGTACCACACTTAAATTGAGGTTTTTTCTCGTTTTTTTTTTCCTCAAAAACTACATTTAACATCTTTTCCATTAAAATCTTACATAGAATGGTTCAGAATAAAAATATTATGTTAATATTAAATCTCTGTATATATCTGTAAATTGTGCGATAACGTATTATAAATTTTTCCAAACGAAATAAAATACAATACAATACAATACAATACAATAAATATTTCATCCTCTTCTGTCATAGTGATTCGCCTGAGTTGTGAAAATCGTTTACAAAATTTTCTATTTTGCCCAAACAAGTTTTTGGAAATTCAATTTCAATTCAATTTATTTAACAGTAATCTTCATAAGTCAGCTATTAAAGGTCGATGAATTGGCTTAGCAAATTCTCCTTAATTATAGCGGGTGTAGCCTGTGTTCCTGTTAGGCAGAATATCATCTACATAACGAGTCTCCCAATAGCAAAATTTTCTCTGAAACCTATACAAGTTTTCACTGTACTTAAATCAAAAAAAACTTTATGTCAAAACTCCCATTACCTGCCGATTACAATGTTCCTCTCAACTTAAGTGAGATCAAACAACCTTCTCACATTACCTCAAGCCAAATACTTAATAATTGCAAAAAAAAGTTGTTTTTCTTATTTGTTTCTTTCAATTTTGCTAACCCAAACAATAAGCGACGCGACGGGGGCCGTTGGTTTAAATTTTCATATTTTACAATTTTAATTACATAATTAGTATCTAAGCAATTTTTAACTCGAAAAAAATTTATCGTGTGAAAATCTGAAGGCATTGAACTATTTTCTCCAATCGCCCAGTGATTTACATAAATTAAAGAATTTAACTTAACAAATTGATTACATCAAGCAAATAAATACAAATTTGAAGGTCAAATGTTAAAGCACCAGTAGCATTTTTGTTGATTAAAAACAAAAATCAAAACTAATTGTTACCGAATCATTAATCAAATTTAATCAGATGCATATTAGTATTTGTTTATTTACTTTTAATTGAAAATGTCAACTCTGGTAGCAAACAGATATCGGGTACAGATTCAATTACTTTTCTGTGAAAAAGTATCTCAATATTTTTTTCTCTGCTATCTCAAGACCTGCAGTGCAGCAGAAGAAATTCAGTTGCGAAAACCGTGAAAGATGTGTGAATAATGTGCGATAATTTCGCAGATTTTCTTTAACATTTATTTTTAATTCCCCATAACGGTGTGCATAAAAAGATACTGCAAACAAGTGGAGTGTATTAAGTGGAGAAAGATGAAAGAGAATCATTGTATGCGGAAATCCATCATACATATGAGGTTGTTGTTTTTTTTCAAGCGAATTTATTCCAAGAATTTAGAACAGGACGCGTAATGCATACAAGCTACTCTCGTACAACATATTTGTTTGTTTATTTAGCCGTGTGTATGTGTTGAGAGATACATATTCGAATCAATGAAAACAGTCAATTGAATTTGATTCCGATGATGTGCGAGGGACAATTGATGTCTTTATAGATTTAAATTACGAAAAAATAAATAAACAATTTTTTAGCAAAATGGTTAAAGATGAAAAGCATAATTTACGGATCACAGCAAATAGGAGGAAGTTGTTGATACTAACTTTGCATAGAAATGCGAACGAATGTTTACTTTTCTATTGATGAAGTTGATTTTTTATTTTTGTTTATTTTTTGACAGATTGAATCATACAATCAGTTTATTGTAACATTTGTCATAGTCATTTAAAAAGAATTGAAATACTGCAATAAAATTGGTATCTTCTTATCTGCAGAAGGCCAATAATGACTTGTAGATTGTTTGATTGAGGGTATCATTGATTTAGAAAAACATGAGTCGTGCGAGGCCGATCTTTGTTAGAAAAATGGATGCATCCAATTGGAACCAAAGTCTATTTAAGACGGTGGTTAGTATCCATAAAAGAAAAAGATCTGACGACTTATACCAATGCGATATTGCCCGATAATACGTTTAGAATCAGAGCTATAATTATGTTTTCTAATCATTTATACCACTTTTCCTAGCTAAATTTTCTAACTAGGCCTAAATACTAAGTCAGGCTTAAGTCTAGGATGTTAAGGGGGAAAATGGTATGGGAATTAGGGTTTTGACGTGTATTCTAATAAATGAGCATACTTTAAAACCTTCGTAAAGGCATACTTTATAAAAAACAAATTGCAAAATTATGATTTAGCTAGAAAATCGCACTAATTGCCAAATATCATAAAATCTGTGAGTTTTTCAGAATACTTACTACAGATTTTTTTATTAACAATTGTTATGTTCACAAGAAAAAAATAATACAACGGTATATTTATTACGCATTTTTTGTAGAAAAGCTACCTGAAAATCAAAAAAATGTATGGGCAAGATTTAGGATATTGACTTAAAAATAAAATATCTGGAAAGCAAAAAAGGTATCCAATTTATTTAAACGCAGTTAAAAAGGGTGTTATTTCTTCTAAAATTAAAACATTAAAAAAAGTTTCTGTAGTAAGTATTAGCGGAGATATTTGAGTTACTATGGGTCAAGGTACACCAAAGTAGGTGTTTTCTTAAATTCTCGATAAATGATGTCCAAATTGGAGATAGACCCTTGCTTTAGAACGATTTTTTTCTACGAATGAACCCAAGAATCAGTTCCCAAAGTCTTGACATTCAACTTGGAAACACCCTGAATAGTTGCTGGGCCATCATCAGAATTTTTGAATATTTTTTCTATATTCAAATGGCTCAACTTTAAGTAATAGTGACCACAAGAAAAAACAGCGTATCTAAGTCGACTTATATGTCGAAATCGGATGCGCCATACTTGATTCCATTGTCATAATTTTTTTCGTTTCATTATCTCTAACGGTTGCTGAGTTACAGACCAGGAAAAAACAACATAAGTAATTTTCGGGAAATATTAATATAGGAAAACAGCATAAGTAAAAATTTCACTTAAGTCTTTCGACATACGAGGGCGGTCCGATAAGTACTTAGCGTTAGCCTCACAGCCCGATGGTGCCAGTATCGCAAGAGAGATTTACTATCGTCTAGGACATTCTTTTAGACGGCTACTGTCAAAATTTCAGCAGAATCGGACTCGTAGTTGAAGCCAGCTTGTCTGCGAATTTTCGAAGGAGGCCTTCTTTGCAGACCTCGAGAAAACCTATTTTTTGGATGGGTTAAAGAAGTTGGAGCATCGCTGGATCAAGTGTATCGAGCTAAAAGGAGACTATGTTGAGACATAAATCGCCACTTTTCCAAATTTTTTGTTTTTTTGTAGGCTAAGTACTTATCGGACCGCCCACGTAATATTGTTTTTATGCTCCAACGGTTAATGAAACTAACGCAGGCGTAAGTAATTGTATTAAAATCATCTCTATTGCAGTGTGAGACACTTTCTTATACGATGGATATTTTTCTGTAAACTCAAGTCAAACCTTTCAACTGCTCCCCTAAAAAATTGTAAAAAACGACTCGTGCCTTTTTCCTTGTTGCCACATATATATGTAAGACTTATTCGAAAATATTAAGAGGGGCTTGGAAATGCCTTCTCAGTGTCTCTGAATGAGTGATATGAAATTTTGCTCACAGATTGCTAGTTAAAGAACTCCATACTCTTTATTTCCATCATAGCGAGCCTTATTGTAGGAAATCAGTGGGGTACCATAAAGCTGCATGGTTAGACCTCTACTTTTTTAACTATGAAAAAAGGTTATTTTAATGATAAAGACATATTACATATAACTATTTATAAAGATTTGAGGTATTGGAGAATGAAATGGAAATGCTCAATTGCAAGTCGTACTTTCGCAATAAGTGCTCCGTAATTTCAGTTATTTTTACATAAGTACATATGTATGTAATAGATTTATGATATAAAAAACAACATATAAAGTATAGAAGAAAGTAGTCTATAAGGTTGAAAATCGGTAGATGATCCTTAGTCGCGCAACAAACAACAGTTGTGTAAAGCGATATTGAGAGTATACACTAGGGAACATAGTGTTCTGTGTGCTTTGTGATGGAAACCAAAAAAAAAAAAATACACATGTGCATCGGATATCATTCTTCGTCTCGATATTCGTTGAATTGTATTAAATGCGTGTCTGTGTCCGTTTAATACTCGTACAATACAATTTTTCCCAGTGCAGTAAAAGTAGAGACACCTATGTACTTGTAATGAATAATATATGAAACCATCAAGATTCCTTTATGTGCATAAAATCAATGGTTTAAGTATAAGCTCAATGCTAGTTTTTGGGGCATATTTATAGGATCAACCATTCAATTTTTACTCTGATAAATTCTGATAGGGTTACGTCACTTCTGGATATGCAAACAGTTGGGTAGGTAAAATTTAAAAAACATTAAGAAAAAAGTAATACAAAAAAGGATTTCATCCATTTTTGAATTCGTGCTTAAAAAGCTTTTATTTGACATCCCACTCGATTACCTCAAAATTATATTTGTTTTAACATCCCATTTATCCCCCCAAAGTCAAAATTCAACTTTTTAAGTTCAGGTCAATTGTTCCAAATTTCATTAGTCTACCTCAACGTCTTTTTATTAGAGACAACTCTAAGGAAAAGACCTGTGACAGACAGACATACACCGAGCTGATTCCATGAGTGTTCCGTTGTTGGGTACGAAACACTAAAAATTACCATTGCATCGATTGAATTTAACTCAAGCAAAATGAGCTCAACTGCAATATGCAAGTAACAATCTCAATAGATTTGGCCTAATTTGGATCGATAATGTTGTGACGGGCAACTATGCAATTTTAGCAATTCTTTAACTACTCTTGACGGTTCCACTTTTTCAGCTTCACCTGGTTTCTTGTATGTATCTTTGAAAAAGTTCATGGCATTGAACTCAACTCAAACTTAATTTAATTGAACTTTCTTAACTTTGGCAATGTTTGAGTTCACTCGACAAATGGATGAACAGAATGGCTTCATGAGCGCGTATACTTATGTACGTCATAACTCATAACGAATCTTTAAAATCCCAGACAAATTGTTTGATTGAATCCTTCAAAGTATTTTGAAAATTAGTGTGCTGGACACCTTAAACTTTTGAGTAGTATACAATTTTATGGCTGGAAACTCATCAAGAAATTATTGACAAAGTCTTATGAAAAGTATTTATTTAGTAACACTTTAAGTTAGAAGACATTGAAAGCAGGGGCAGGATGCAGCGTTGAAAACAGTCCCAGTGGGAAAAGTTGTAACTGCTTCCATGGTAAGTGCATATTTCTTTAAAGAAAATATTGAAAATGTAAGATCTTACCAAAAGTAATGCCTAGTAAGCGAATGTGTAAGGCATCGAAAATCCTATTTATTACTTTTTTATTACTTATTCGCTTACCAGGCGTTACATTTGTAAGATGTTTTTCTCCCAAAAGCATTCTTGGAATTAAAATACAGTTATTCGACTCAGACATATACAATTATGACCAACTTCGTCAGGAATTTTTCGATGTTGCATCATTGGAAGTTTGTTTTTGAGCGGTGCCAGTACTTTTCAGTATAATTAATAATAATAACAATAATAACAATAATAATAATAACCAACAATCGAAAAGTGATAGCCAAGAGAAAACGTCAAAGTCTTACTAGAGTACTAGAACTCATCCCATTATGTACTAGATTAGGCTTATTACCTTTTTTTTTTGTTTCGATTCAAGTGCTTTATTAAAGTACTTAAACGGGGAATGTGGTTTTATTTTATAATTTGCGCAAGCAAAAGGGATTATTTGGACACTTATAATGTAGACCACAGCATGGGCATTAAGGAATTGGGGAATGAGAAGAGACGAGAAACCGGAGCACATTGGTCTAAAACGTCTTCAAACTATAATGGCCAGGAAAAACAGAGTGCGGTATGGCATTCCACATTCGTGTTGGGCGGCAAAGGAAAGAATCTTTATATTTCACAGTACGACCGAAAACAGGCTTTAGGGTGAACTGATGGGCAGCTAAGCGATATGTACTTAAAAGGGGATTTTAACAAGAATATTACTTTATAAACTGAGGATTTTAAGAAATAGAGTATGCTATGCGGGTATTGCAATAAAGAGGGTGGTTTTTAACTGGGTTTCACTGTACAAGCAAAAAAATAATTACTTTACTGCAAAAGTGAAAATTCTTTTCGTATCAATCAACTGACAAAAAAAGTGTCAAACAACTCATAACACTGTTTGAATGTAATTTAAATGCTTATGACAACAAAAACCAAAAAACATAATAAATATCATATTTCCACTCCCAGTCAACCAACACACTTAGTCATGCTATAAAAATGCAACTACTGCCGTGTAGCTGTTCATACGCCACACGCATTGTATCTACACACGTACTTAAAGTGCATTTATTCATTTTCACCGCCTGCCCTCAATCCAGTAGCTACTACAATCCTAGAGATACAAAAAAAGCGAAATTCCTATTTTTAAAGTCACTTTTTCATGAACACGGAGACTATGGTATTTTTTTGTTTAAACCAGACAAAATAAAAAAATAGAAACTCCCCCCATCAAGGTGAATGTCGCAATTAATTTGAAAAAAAAAAAAAAATAAAAAATCTTGTATGGGGGTGTAAAGTCGCACCCATTGAATTGCAATTGAATTGTCACCACAACTTCTATCTATTACTTAACCGATCAACAATTGCAGCTACATACATAGTTGGTTGGTGGACAATTTGCATACAAAACGCTTTACAGATAAAACACTTTCCTGGACGTACCCGTATTTGTAGACATTCTTAGCTAGCGCAAATGAAATAAATAACAACCACATTAGTCATTGTCTAACAGCGCATACATCTCTGATCTGTCTTACCCGGCTGAACATGAACTTATACTGAATTTTTGCTTAGTAATCTGCAGAAATTTAAATGGAAAATACAAACAGAATGCAAATTTGTTTTCAAGTTCTAAGCCAGACTTAAAGTATGCACTTTGAGATGTAAAAGATACACACAAGTCTCTTTAGATACTCGTTCAAAGACATTTCAGTAGTCAATCAAGAGTGCATCGAAAGAACACACGCAATAAGCTAGACTAGACAAGTGGCACTTTAAGATGTGTAAGAAAAAAGCATCTGTAGACGAATAGATAATTATCTCTTTAACCGGAATACCCATCAAATAGCGAGAGAATGCCTCTCAAGTAGCGATAGAATGCCTCTCAAGTACGTGTAGATACAGAGAAATGCAGGCAGCATTTAGTAATCGATCAACAAACCACGTAAACAAATGAGTAACTTGATTGAAAATAAATAAGTTCTAAGCTCATCTTAAGTAGGCGCTTGTGATCACTTAAGAGAGTGTAAAAAGTATCTGCATATGAACTTTCTAAGCAGGAATCTAAAATAATGTGGATTAAACATTGTAAGCCAATCTCAAGTACTTGAGGATACAGAAAATAATTCCTCCAGTAAGCCATCAAATATAGGACAATAAATCTTGTTCTCTCCATTTAAACGACGAGGTTATGATCAGAATTATAGGGATCACAACCCTCCCACTTCACTGCATTCCTACTGGTCCGCCGGTTCGACGTCAAAAAATATCTGCAGGCCTCCCGATTTTGAATCACTTCTTCATTGAGGCCAATCAAATGCTGGTGTGACCCCCGATTTTCTTTTTTTTTTTATAATGTTTTAATGTTTACACATAGCGCGAGCACATGAAGTATGAGAGCGAGAGACAGACAGATCGACGTAGTGGTAGGAAACTCAGATGATAGGTTTCAATTTCAACTAACTCTATGGGTTGTGTCCAGGATAACTGGAGAGTTGTGTATTATTTTTGTACTTGCTTATGATTCACAGGAGTTTTTTCCAGATGTTTCTTATTATATTATAGTTTGTGCGATCAATTTCTTCAGCCATATTCCAGGAGTTTTTAGGCCCTGCCTCTTTTACGCTATTGTAAGGGAACGTTGATCGCCATTGCCTTTTTGACGGGGTTCGTAGGATCCCTCCTTTGGACATGACAATACCAACTGAGCCGGTCGTGCTCCAGTTTTTTCGAAATGGGTTCTTTGACGTGTAGGCTTCCTCGGATTTTGGAACTTCTTATTCGATTAAGCTTTGTTACTCCTGGTATCATGCGAAGCATCTTCATCTCAGCTGCCGTCAATTTGCACTCATACTTTTTGTACATTGTCCAGCATTTTAGCCGTATGTGAGCGCCGAACGAGAAATAAGTACATAATACAAAAAGGGAAGCTCAGGAAGTGTCAACTACCTAAGACACACGATATGAATAAGATGATCTAGGCTCACGTTTGTCACTTTAGAAAAATCCACTGGGAAACGATAGCAAAGATGAAATATTTCAAGCCAGGCCTAAGTACCTTTAAGTCCTAGAATATCCCGCAGAAGCTCTAGAATACCACCGAGGAGATAGAATTCCATAGGATAGACCTGGGACAGCTTAGAAATTTGCAAAGGGAAAAAGAGTAAGTCGAGTTTAAAAATTCCCAGCTTTGCACTAAAGACAAAATGCGGGCTATAGGGAAAACATAGTTTAATGAACCTTTAAAGCTCAGGAAGTGTCAATTACCTAAGATACACGATATGAATAAGATGATCTAGGCTCACGCTTGTTACTTTAAACCACATTTAAGAAAAATCCACTGTGAAATGATAGCAAAGATGAAATATTTTAAGCCGGGCTTGAGTACCCTTAGGCCCTAAAGTGCAATTCTATAGGATAGAGATGAGCAGCTTAGAATTTTGTAAAGGGAAAAAGACTAAGTCGAAGTTTGAGCGACAAAGTTGCCGGTTTTAAACTAAAGACAAAATGCGGGCTATAAGGAAATCATAGGGAAATGAACTTTTAAAGATAGTTTCTGACTATGAACAAGTCTAAGGAACCTTCATCATGCATATAAAGCTACATCCTACTCCCACTCAAAACCCAATCCATTACTAGGCAGTCCAGATACTCGCTCTAGTCCATCCATCAATACCATCTCCGCATGCGTTTTTCTTCAACCAACTACAACTACCTTTATGTTGGTATTTACAAGAAGAAAAAAAATCTGATATTCTAAGCCCGGCTTAAGATACACAAAATGCGCAAGAAGTGCCCCCTTGTGTACAGAGCGTATCTATCGATACTTAAAGTGTATCTATCGACACCAAAACTGCATCTGTGTAGAGAGTCTATTGATTTATTTGTAACTTACCGTCAATTTCAATGTAGTTTTGAGATAATCCACAAGGTCGTTTTAATCCGTAAAGTGAGAAAGAGATACAAATTGCTTTCTTAAGGAATTTCTGCGTGATTTTTTTATTTTTCTTATTTTTTTTTTCCTGTTTCAGATGCACTTGCACTTGTAATCCACAGTCACTCACTGGTTGGTGTATTATTTTTTTTTTCTTCTTCTGTTTTATCCAATAAATCCGGTTGAAGAAAAGGTCGTTATCTACCTTTCAAGAGACACGTCGTGGTGAAGATACACGAGGGAAGAAATGGTAATCACTAATGCACAGGTGCACTTTGAAATATTTTTTTTCGTATTTTTCCAAATTGAAATTCGATTTTGCATAAAAGATACAATTTGAATTTTTTTTATTTTTCTTAAATTCCACGCGTAAGCGTTTATTTTATTTTTTTTCGTTGAAATTCGGTCAAATTTCAGTCGTAGGTACTCGCGAACGCATTCATGCGCGAATTATATTTTTATTGTTGTTTTTTTTTTTTACGAAAAAGATACAACAAAACAAATTACACAAAAAAAAAAGAAAACCAGCGAACGAAACGATGATTTTCTTAAAAACCCGTATCCATCTTCACTCGACGTAGATTCAGCGTTAACTGAGCGGCGATATGTTGATAGCGATCGTGTATATCAAATGAAATTTGTGTGGAATGCATATGGCGCTGTGTTGCTGTCCCTTTTCTGGCTGTCGTTCAACTTTGAGTGCACATGTACGTGTATACGTAGCCCGGTGAAACATAAAACATAGAACAGCATAAACTCGCACAACAAAACAGAAAAAGAAACACAAACACACTGAGGGACTGGTCGAGCAACATTCTTTATGCTGCAAGTCTTAAGATACATTGAGTGAGTTTTTTTTTTTGCTTGTTTGTGGACAGTGATTTGGATGGAGATAAATTGTGGTATGGAATGTATCTTAAGGTCGTTTTATTTATCTGCAACATGTTTCAAGGTTTCTAGCAACATTTTGTCACTTGCAAATGTATCTAAGTGTGCTGTGGATATCCAAACAAGATATTTCTTTCTTTTGAAAGTGCCATTTAGCTAGTAGCGGGGTTTTTTGTTAATGCCTTGGTCCACCCCGGACTGTAGCGCCACCTTAGTAAGTGGAAACCGGCGTGCAGCAGATACAACATTTGTCATTCAAACTCTGCGTAGATTCGTTATAGATTTTTCCCTCAGTTGTCAATATTTATGTAGATAGACTATTGTCGATAATAAACAACCGCGTAGCTACCCAAATACTTGTATTTCATCTTTTGTTTAACAAACAATCTGATGAGACACATGCTATGATAGATGTGGGACTTTTCTTTTGTATTTCACAGAGCGAAACCCACGTGTGAACTATCACACAGGCTTAAGTATTCTACTGATTAAAAAGTTATTGAACCAGACTTGTTTTCTTAAAAAAAAAATCGTGCACCGAGTTTTTATTTGAAAAGGTCAGTTGTGTCGGTGGAAACAAAAACAAAAAGAACAGAACCAGAATTAAAGGATTTGATAATGACTTTCGAGACATTTGCGTAGGCTTTAAGTCTGCGTAGGCCAAGATGAATGACTTTTTCTTAGTTCACAAGTAGGAGTTGCGATGCACATGATTATACCTAGGTTGGAATTATTCCCATGTTTTTAGGCCATTTTTGGAGGGCAACTAATTTCAGTGGAAAAAAGTCGTTCCGAGGCGGTGTCGAAATATTAAAAATACATACTCTATGGGACTGAGAGGATTACGAATTCCTGAAATAAGGGTTAGGTTAGGTGGCTATCCACCGTACTCGGTAGAATTCACATAGACCATAGTAGGTCCATGGACCGATTTGTAGCGGAACTCTTGGAACCGTTGAGGAAATATCTTATAGGTCTGTAAAGAAATATTCTCGCAGAATATTTTTTCTTAAAGACGAGAGTACTGGACAGCTGGTGACAGATGAATTCTTTCTCCTCCTCATGTATGCAGCTACGACAGAAGACATTAAGGAGGATTCCAAGCCTTTGCTGGCGTGTCTGTCTATTAAACAATGACCTGTCAATACATCAACAAGGGTTCCGATATTTTCTCTGCTGATCCTTAGCAGACTATACGGTTTGCGAGGATTTAGATGCGGCCAAGTCTGTTTAGCATGAAGGTGCGCTTCGTTGCATGAAGATTTTGTGCCTTATCGCTCGCTTTTTGTGGTAGAATTCGCCAGTTTTGTAGCAGCACAGGGTGTGCATGCATCTGCTCGATATGTCGTTCAGAGATACGCAACAGTGCCTTATCAATTTTGATCTTATAATTGGTGATTCTAGTGCTTTGATAGCTGCTTTGCTATTGGTGTAAATGACAATGTTGCGACTTAATTGACAATCACTCAGCGGCTTCACGAATAGCTATCACCTCCGCCTGGAAGACAGACACTACAGTGATCCGGAAGTCTCAAAGATAAGTTCAGGCTGAGCTGTCCTATACCATCCGTTGTGTTTTAAAGCAGCGCTCATTAAATTCCACGCAAAACTTGGTAAAAATGCATAAGAAACATTCCGATTGATGCTGCAAGTGTACCGTGATGATTGTTTTTTTGGGCGGCAGAGAGACGCTGGAGGATGACAGACAAACAGGATGGCCAATTTCAGAACGGAAGCCTGACATAATCCAAAAAAGTACGTGATTTTGTTGCAGAAGAGCGTAATGCTTCATGCTGAAAATGATTAAAACAGGCCTTAAACATTCTTAGACCATTCTTCACGAGAATAAGGGCAAAACAAAAGTCTGTCCAAAATTTTTTCCATATGCATTGAATGATGATCAAAAATTAATGAAAGGCTGGCATTCCAGTGAAATCATTGCTTTAATTTATAGTCACACATTGGTGACTCGGAAAAAAATGAATTTTTTACTTTTTAGTTCATTAAAGCTTGTTTTAAAAATATATTTTTTAACTTTATATTTATTTTCTACTTTTAAGTATCTGAATTTTTTTTTACAAATTTACGTCTATACGTATATTAGCTTGGGTGGGTTGGATATGAGAAAGTTTACTCAGAAAGTTTGAGATTCTACTCGCCCTTTCATTTGATACCCATGCCATGGTGGTTGGCCATCTTGGGGAGCCCATCATATTGAATTTAAAATGGCTAGTCTAATTCTGCTTGTCAATCCCTTTAAGTTGATACCCATATTAAGGAGGTCGTGAAGATAACGGTAATCCTCTATCTTATGGCGCCCGTCATATTAGATTTACAACGTCATAAAATATACTATATTGTTTGAGATTCTTTTCGTCAAACCCTTCTATTTGATATCCATGTCATGCGGGTTGTGAAGAGAAAAGTAATCCTCCACCTTGGGGCGTCCGCCATATTAGATTTACAACATCATGAAATATACTATGTTGAGTTGTCACCGGATGCACAAAATTTCAGCATAATCGGATATCTGGAAGTGGGTGTAAAATTGATTCCCAGATTCCGCCCTCACAGAAATGGAAATGTTAAAAAAGCGTCCGCCATATTGGATTAACAACGTCATCAAATAGCCCATATTGTATTGTCTCCGCAACTTTATACGTGTGCAAAATTTCAGGATGATCGGATTTTTGGAAGTGGATGTAAAATCAATTCCCAGATACCGCTTTCACAAAAGTGAAGTTAACATAAAGCTTGTAATATAAATCTTGTAACAAACTGAAATCTTGTTTTAATTATGTTTTCTAGAGCCAGTGCGGGATATTTTTTGACACACAGTGTATGAGTCTTATCTTGTTTCTGAGTTAAAACTTACATTTTAAATGAGAAGGCAACAAAAGCAACTTTATAAATAACTAGTGGTTATCCGGTGCGCTTCGCTGCACCCACTGAAAACAGTGCTTATGTCATAAATGTAGTTAAATGTCCAAACAATTATCCTAAAAACTCAAAAACCTACCATCCGATTGAGCTGAAACTTAGACAATATATTTGTTATGAAGCGAGAAGTGCACGTAAATCAAAAGTTAACTATTAGCTGTCACCGTGCAGTGCTGTAGTAATCATTTTGAAATTTTGGTTTTCATGGCCATCTATCGGAAAACTTGAAAACTTTTAATTTTCAAATATTTCCCACATCATAACAAATATATTCTGTAAGTTTCAGCTCAATCGGATGGTTTTGAAATTTTGGTTTTCCAGCGCCATCTATCGGAAAACATGAGAACTTTTGATGTACGAATATTCCCAAGTAATTCTTTACAAATATATTGTGTATGTTTCAGCTTAATCGTACGGTGAGTTTAAAATTGTTTGAGTTCCAGCGCCATCTACCGGAAAACTTTAATTTTTTTTGATGAAGTATTCAAACATCAGAAAAAGTATATAGTGTAAGTTTTAGCTCAATCGGATGGGTAGTTAATGAGTTTTGAGGTATCAAACGAACAGCTCATTTATATACATATGTATATATAGATATTTAGCGAAATTTCACCGCCTTCTGTAGATCTCAAGCGCCCACAAGGAGGCGTTATCAGCGCACTTTGAGAAAGACAATATAGTTTTCGAAAATATTGTACGCTATAATGCATAAAAGAAAAAAAAGGACATAGTCGCCGACACCAAAGTTCTAAAAGATACTTCGTCAGTTTCCTTGGATGTTTTTGAGTGACTTTCTTTTCTTCAGTTTGTATCCCTTTTCAAGTGAATTTCCTGCAGCAAACCATTTACTACAGGAGAAATCATCTTCCATATACAATCACTTGCGACGCATCACATCTTCTCCATCCCAGTCTGCATCTCCATCGTCTCTGGTTGTACAGCGGTAGCTCTTGTAATCTCAAGCATCTTGTACACACACCAAACAAAACATAACACTAAAAAAATGCCGAAAAATATGGAGGCAATTTCTGTTTGTTTATTACATTTTTTCGTAGTATTTAGAGCGTTACTTGGGAAACATTTGTATACAAAATTATCGTACAGCGAACAACAGCTTGTGGAGTCTTTTATTATATCACATAAACACGTAGTTGATGGTTTATCAGCGATCAGATAAATTATTGAGTCTCGATGTTGATGGATACAAATGAACCATAGATCCACTTATATGTTTGTTTTAATTAGTTCACGACGTGCATGTTCATTTGTTATCTTTAGCATTTCCTACAAAACTAAATAACTAGTTAATTGTTTGCGCTTGTATCTAAATATACAAATTAACTTTAATTTTTGGACTCAAACTTTCGATTGTGAAACTTTCGCTAAAATTATCGCAAAGCTTAGGCTCTCCAAACTATGAGCATGCAGATCGGACTGTGGGATAGATTTAATGGATACGATGACATGCACTGATGAACATTCAATGTCATGACCGAGTTGTGTGTATTAGATACTCGTAGTTGGGCGCAGATGTTTCATGTACTGTTTCACTCGTGTAATGTTTGTGTTTAACGAAGATTAAAAGCGATGAATTTAGTTTCAAGTTCAAAATCATTTAAAAAGTTGCTAAATAAATTGAACTTTTAAGGTCGCTTTTTGGGACTATATGTATGGGGATGCTCAGTAAAATGGTCTTTGAGTGATTGGAAGGTTGATATCCTCTATGTCTTATTGCATCAGCTGTTTTAACACTATAGTCGTAGAAGGCGATAAGGAAGGAACAATGCCTCCATTTTGTGAGAATGCGTAGGAAATCAGGTGAAACAATTCGAACTAAAAGGCTGCAACCCTATGATTTGAAAATTCTTTGACGAAAGAACTCAGATTAGGAGACCACTTTGAGCACCGACAGCTCGTCAGTTCGGTCCTAGAATATAGAAAATCAAAAAAAGACAACTGTATGTCTCTTTATGTGCCTTCGAATAACTTTACCACCACCAAAGACAAAGCTACTTTTTCATAAGGAACGGGTAGGCCAGGTCGCTGTCCACGGTCATCAGTAGGAACTCATTTAGACCAAAGCAAGTCCATTGTATTGCCACAAGAGCCGATTACTAGCGATGCTCCTGGAATCATTTAAGTTTTACACCATTTTTAATATTTTGCTGATATTCGTTTCGAAAATATCAGGAAGGTCTTAAGGAAGAAAGGGCAGTGCAGCCCCTCAGGAATTGACAAGGGGATTATTTCTCTTTCTTTTCCACAAAATTGATTGGCATGGATTCCCCATACTTTGCCATAAAACGTCGATAAGGTAGTCACCGTGATAGACATTCATTACCACATTATAATGGCCAAGATTATATGGCCTAGTCTTTTAAAAAAGTGTTGCAAGTGCGACAACTTAAAAATTGAACGGTAGTCAAGTCCCTAGATTCCTAAAATACCAAAAACCCAAGAGGCTATAATTTTCACAGGCTGGGTTTGTTTTTTTGTTTGTTTATAAGGATGTCACCTAGTACAGCCTAAACAATGGTACCGATTTTAACAAAAGAGGTGTCGTTCGGAAAGAGAGGAGAGTCCTGATCCAGAGAGGTATATAACGTCACAGAAAAATTTAATATGGCGGACACACCTATCCAGATGGCGGATTCTTTCTTTCTCTAGGTGGCGCTACGGCTCGGGGTGAACCAGGGCCTGCTTCTTGCAATCATACGTGTGTGCGTGTTATATTTTTTCACGAATGGAAGGGACTTACAGTTTTTTGCCTACTCTGAGCGGCGAGTTGACAAATGGTACCCTTTGATTACTTGTCAGACATTCGATAGAGGTGGAACCGTGAAAAAAGGGTTTAAATGTTTTCCTGGGATTGAACCCAGGCAGCATTGCGTAGTAGTCCAAAGCACTTATCACTAACCACGGCCTGGTATCAAATGAAAAGGCTTGGTGAGTAGAATACGATAAACTATGAAGTCAGTCTAAATTCAATATGGCGAACGCTCCAAGATGGCGGATTATCTTTATCGTTAATACCTTCTTAATATGAGTATCAAAGTAAGGAAAAACACGACATTGCTGTCCTACTTACACTCTAAATATTTCCTGAAACTAAAAAGTTGGAAAAAATTGAGTTAAAAAAAACTAAAACCCGATAAGGACAACACTTCACTTACTAAAAAGTACGAAACAAGACGAAACGAAACGATGATGTTCAGAATATAACCGTGGCCGTTATAATAACATAACAAACTAAGTTCGAATATAGTTCGCACATGCAATTGATGCATGATGATGCCACACAACATAGGTAGAATTGGCTCTAATGCACACGCTCAGTTCCAAGATTTGGCGGCAAAATTTGGTCACCAAGATCATATGAGGATCGTGAGCGGAACATCCTCAAACGTCGAACGTCTTAAAACCAACATCCGTGAGGTTATAGCAGCAATGTAGCCAGAAATGTGCCGAAAAGTCATCGAAACCCAAACAAGAAATTAATAACATCTCGAAACCAAAAAAAAAAAAACAGCCACATTGGTGCAAGTAATCTTTTAAATATGTCTCTAGCCATAGAGAGGTATAACAAAATATACATAAAAAGGTGGTGTGGTTGAAAGGATAAGCCTAAGAGAACCAATACTAGACAATATATCTACTATGGGTATCATAATGAGTCCTCATGGGCCCAAGTTTTATGAGGATGTACCCATTCTCATCAGCCCGCTAACCTAACCTAGCCTATGAGAACCAATAATATTCCAGCATACTAATCTATACATTTTGAAAATCCTCCCGAAACTGCAAAACTAGGGAAAGTATCGCAGACAATCTGTTGTCAATTTTTGTTCAAACAAAAAGGGGTTTTCCATGACTGATACTGTAGAAGTGTAGATATGTACTAAACTGTGGACTCTAAACCATATGTGAGACCTAATCTGTCTCTATACATTAGCATTTACTAATTTAAAATAAATTGAAAATAAATTCACAAGTTTCGGCGAATGGGACACAAGTCAATACTCGAGCAGAATTGCAAGAACTAGGTACCTCTATAACTAATCTCAGACAGTCATCCTATATCTTCTTGTTGTGTTTTATTGTTGACAACCTAAACAATTCCACATGGCGCCTTAAAAATAATTCCAAAACGTACACCAGTTCCTTCAAAATAACACAAAAAAACTCATAAAACAATCAACTCGTGCTTCAAAATATCCAGTGGTTTTTCAAAACATCGCAACGGGTGAAATAAAAGTGATGTTTCAATATTAATACAGTCGTAAATTTGAAAATATTCAAAATAATTTCAAATTCTCTTTCGACGGATAGGGTTCATCTCCTAAACAGGTACTCGTATCCTTTCATAATTTTGTTTAAATATTTAAATAAACAAATACATATCTATCCTTGTTGTTGTATACGCAACCTGTTTCGTTCATCGGAAAACGCGCTTGGTGGCGTCAAAATCAATAAATATTGTAAACCCAAACACGTGGACTGGTTTCTTAAAGAGGTGATAAACATTTTCAAGTAGCCTTTCGGGCACAAAAGGATCATTTAATTCAACCAAAGAAAAAAAAAACATTCACATACAAACGGTACCTAATGAGATACAAGTGGAAGGCTGGGATCGACAGGGGCATTGCTACCTGTTCATGGAATGGTTCCCTTCTATTTGTAGCTAGTAACCTTTTTTGGGAATTTAAAATTCTTGCTTCGATTCATCTTCGCCGAAGGACGACGCGACGTACGCGTGGATTTTTTTTTCCTTTCTCAGTAATAAACGGAGATTTATGATAGCTACGAGTATTTTTGTGGGTTTAACGCTTTGAACCCCTTTTTGCATTATATCGTTCGGCATTTAGAATTTCAATAAATTATATCACGCCGTAAGCATTCATGTTAAAAACGTGTTATAAGTGGAAATGCAAAAAAAAAATCATTAAATTTTTAAACAGCGAAACGAGGTTGGATTTAAGGGAGTGCCAAATTTTGTGACCCAACTTCGCTGCGAATTTGTGCAAAATAAAGATGCTGCTCTTGGGTAAAAAGGCGCCCGAAAGAGAGAATTAAAAAGAGCAGCCAAAGGCTTTACCCTTTGTTGACCAAGCTATTGAAAAAAGTTATAATCTCCATTTTTTTTTAAGAATTTTTTAGTTGAGAGTATTTTTAGATGGCAAACTCATTTTTAGATTTTTCAATGATTCCTAGGGACGGAATTTGAAGTTTGTACTCCAAAGTACCGTTAGGCAATAATTAAAGTTATAAAAAGAAAATTGGAAGTTAAAGTTTTTTTTTATTTAATTATTAGCCGTAACCCGGTGAGCTTCGCTCCACTTATCTTTCAAGATTTGCACGCGCACATAGTTATTTTGCTATCTGCCTGTCTGTCTGTCTGTCTGTATGTCGGTCTGTCTGTCTGTCTGTCTGTCTGTCTGTCTGTCTGTCTGTCTGTCTGTCTGTCTATCTGTCTGTCTGTATGTATGTGTGTCTGTCTGTTTGTCTGTCTGTCTGTCTGTCTGTCTATTTTAATTGACCAAAATGACTCATATTCACATTTCACCTGAAATTACGAAATTTTGTATGACAGGTACAAAAACCACCAGTTGTTGAGTAACCGCACTGTTGCTATGTTGTATTCTATATTAAGTTAAACGTATTCTGAAAATTTTATCAAAATCGGTTGTGTAGTTTTCGAGTCTATACAAGAAAAACATATACTCACATACATACATTCATTTTTTATAGATTTAATAGCTTCACTCCAGCGCAACCTATCGGGTCCAGATTTTATAATTTTCTCTTTTGGCACTGAACCAACGTATATTGCACATATAAGCCTCTTTGGTCCATAAATATAGAAGTAAGTAATAACTTGCCTCCAGCGCCACCTATCGGGTCCAGATTTTATAGTTTTTTTTTTTTTTGAACCGAACCAATATATTGTGAATATGAGCCTTTTCGGTCCATAAATACAGATATTTTTAATAACTTGACCTCAGCGCCACCTAGCGAGCGGATTTTTATCCAATCACCTTCGATAGCATGCGCACAACAACTTACCAGGATTTCATCACAATCGGATGAGCGATGCGCTCTCGCATACGGTACGAACAAACAAACAAATAAACATACACGCATTAATTTTTATATAATAGATGATATTTTTGGCTTTCGAATTTATAAGCTTTTAATACAATGAAAGATCGCAATTGTGTAAAAGTACCAATTTAGTTTATTCACCGAAATCGACTAAAATTACTTTGTTCAAAGTCTAATACTTATGCTGTCAGAAAAACTGTTATATCTGTGGCTAAGCTAAGGTGAACATACATAAGAAACAAATTTCACTGAGGTTATATGGTACTTAAAAGTCCCGTTTGGACTTAGTGTCTAAATTTGTTCCTATAGGGATTTCATTTCAAGTTCTGCTGGGTACTTATAAGTACCGTCGGTCAACAAAGGGTTAAAATGGGTTTAAAATGTATCCATCCGAAAAAAGAAAATAACCAAGCTTGGAGCTTCAAACTTTAGCGGAATCTAAAGGGAAAGATTGATGATGCCAGTGGAAATAAAAACAACAGTAAGCACTTCCTCTTATATTCAGCAAAAAGAAGAAAATTAAAAGTACTGGACTCCGCTCAATCACAGGACCCTAATCAAACCTAGAGCAAAACAGAAATTTTATGTTTTCCTCAGCAAATGGCATACCACCAAATAAAGGCACCGGGCAAGTAACTAAGGGGTAAGAGTTGGGCTTATGAAAACCTTATCTCCAGATACTAAATCACGAAGAACTTAAGGTCCGGCAGGACACCCAAGCTCATTAGGTAGGTAGGTAAGTGATGGTTTCGGTGAAAAGAATATTGAAATAACGAAAAGGGGCGCCGTTTTGATACCACAACCTCAAGTGACCCGTTTATTCAGATGTGGTTTAAGATATCTATCTCAACCCTGTGGAGTTTTAGAAGAGGACTAGTTCCTCAACCCTTTTCTCTGATACATCTTTATGATATTCGGCGAAAGTTTTGCCCAGTATGCGTTGCCTGCCTCCCGCTACAGCTGGACATTTGAACAGAAAATGAATATGCGATTTTCATTTTCTTCACTGCCACTTCAACAGAAATTTCAGTAATGTATGAATCCTTAAGGAGCCTACTCAGCACCAAGTTCACTCATAAGTTCTTAAATATTATTTGAAGAAAACCCCCTTTTTATAGATTACTCAACCTTAGTGGTAATATAGATCTATATACATATATTCATAAGCAAAAAGAGGATCCAAACGACAGTTCGACAGAACGATTTTTTTGAATGACAGCTGTCAAAAAAAAGGTTCAAAAACTCAACTCAGACACGTCAAATGAATTCCTTTGAGTTTAACAAATCACAAATCAGCCATAGACTAGAGGTGGAGAAATATCGATAGTTCTCGATAGTTGGCTTTTGACTATCGATAATTGTTGATATATGTATATCGATAGTTTTTCCTTTTAAGAGTTACATAAAAAAGTTAAATGCACTTTCTCACCGAGAGAGATAAGATTCTTAGTACTAATGCTCTTATTCCTGAGTTGCCGACTCATAAAACGGGGAATCCCCTTTTTAAGTTAAGAGAAATATAAACAATAATGCTCCTATTCCTACGTTGCTGACTCATAAAACGGGGAATCCTCTTTTCAAGTAAAAACCATTTTGACAGTTCGCTTATGATTGGGCTCCTCTGTGAAATTCCAAATAAACTCCGTTCGCTAGTTATCGACTAGTTAAAGAAATTTTTGAAATTCTATATTTGAATGGCTATCGAAAACAATCGATAGTGGTCAAAAAGTATCGATTGTTTTCGATAGTGAAAACTATGGATTATAATCGATAGTTCTCCACCTGGTGGCTGGTGGCTTGTAAACTCGGTTAGTGTCGGTTCGTTCTCGTTTATTGTGGTGGGTGTTTATAGATCACCAAGTTCATCCAAAAAAACTTTTTGTGAAGAATTTTCTATTCTCATGGAGGAATTGACAAGCTTAAAAAATAACCTTTTGGTCGTTGGAGACTTCAACATCGATTGGCTAAAAACCAGAGAAACCTATAGGAAAAACATGTACAAAATAATTAATGATAATGGGTGTAAGCAAATAATAGAGTCGCCAACCAGAATTACTGAGGGGTCTCGAACCTTGATTGACTATGCTATTACTAACGCGAAAAACGTGAATGCAAAAATAGAAAATGAGTTAACGATTAGTGACCACCAAACAATAACTGTAAGTGTAAATACTAAAAATAAAAGAGGAAAGGAAGTGTTCGGTAAATGGGTTAAGGTTCTCAGTACAAGAAGTAGTTCCTTTCAAAGTGCTTTAATAAATAGTAATTTAAAATTGATCGGCAATAGTATGGACGCTAACGCAATGGGCGAAATGTTTCGTGAAGAACTAAACAAAGTTGTTGATCAATTTACATCTGTGAAATTTATGAGGCTTTCTATGAATGAGTGGTTTAGTAGATCGCTCTGTGAACTAAAAAGAAAAAAGATTGCCTGTTTTAAAAGAGCGGTTTTTACTAATTGCGTGAATGATTGGTTGCAGTATAGAAGCATGAGAAACAATTACAAATCTGAAATACAGAAGTGCAAAAGTAGATTTATCAAACTAAAAATCGAAAGTGCGAGAAACCAAAAAGATATGTGGCGTAACTTAAAACAGTATGTTTTAAAAAAGGAAAAAGGTGGTGAGTTAACAGACATAGTATTTAGTGACGTTATCTACAATGAAAGCAAAAATATAGCAGACAAATTTAATGACTTTTTTGTTGACAGTGTTGTCCAAATTAATAACTCTATTCAATATGTCCCTTTTGTTAATTGTGTAAGTGAAACCAATACTGTTTTTAAATTTAAAAGAATAATAATGCAAGATATACTACAAGCCTTAAAACAAATAAAGAATAAAACTGA
The DNA here is from genome assembly GCA_949775065.1 of Brachyopa scutellaris. Taxonomy (NCBI): domain Eukaryota; kingdom Metazoa; phylum Arthropoda; class Insecta; order Diptera; family Syrphidae; genus Brachyopa; species Brachyopa scutellaris. Next base: position 95,376,012 of record OX459115.1, on the reverse strand, counting down.
CTTCGAGCAAATGTGTCCAAAAACTTACTGTGATAATTTTAATTGCATTGGGCCAGCCCTGCTAACCACTCTTAACAAGTCCATAGACACGGCAGTTTTCCCAAAATCGTGGAAACAAGCTATTGTAACACCAATTGAAAAAGTAAAAAACACTAAAAAATGTGAAGAGTTTCGTCCAGTCAATTCGTTACCGTTGTGTGAGAAAGTGTTTGAAAAAATAGTATTTCGTCAATTAAATGAGTACTTTGAAAAAAACAATTTAATAATAGACGTGCAGTCGGGTTTCAGAAAGTCCCATTCTTGTGAAAGTGCACTCAACCTAGTTATTACGGAATGGAAAGAACAAATTGCCCAAAGAAAGCGTGTGTACTGTGTTTTCCTAGATTTAAAACGAGCATTCGAAACTATTGACAAAGAGCTGCTGCTAAAAAAACTAGATAAATATGGTGTTAAGAATGGTGAACTGTCGTGGTTTAGATCGTACCTCGAAGGCAGGACACAAAAGGTTAAAGTGAATGGAGTGCTATCTGAAACTAAGGAAGTACCATTTAGTGTACCCCAAGGATCAGTACTCGGAACATTGTTGTTCAACATTGTTGTTCATTATTTATATAAATGATATGCAGAGCGCGATAAAAAATAGTAAGCTTGCACTGTTTGCGGACGATGCGGTTATTTACGCGTCGGGAAATAACTTTGCCGAGTGCCACCTAAAAATGCAAGATGATTTAAAAACTGTCGATAAATGGTTAAAACAAAATAGACTAAAGCTAAATGTAAAAAAGACTCAAAGGATGATACTGAACGAGAGAGATGGCGAGGACATAAAACTGGAAATTGATGGTGAAACCATCGAGAAAGTTGGTGAAATTAAGTATTTAGGCGTAATTATGGAAAGTACCGTAGGATTAACAAAACATATTGACTACATATGCAAAAAAGTGTCTAAAAAAATAGGTTTTTTGAAGAGAATACGAAGCAATGTTTCTATATTAAGTGCAATAAATATCTATAACGTAATTGTCAAACCACATTTTGAGTATTGTTCCACAGTTTTGTTTTTATGTAGTGATAACGTAATTAAAAGGCTCCAGTTATTACAAAATAAAGCTATGCGTTGTATTTTGAAGTGCAATAGATATACACCTATTAATGTTATGTTGAACTTGTTAAAATGGATGTCAGTAAAACAAAGAATTGTAATGAATGTGCTAGTTTTTTTTATATAAAGTTAAAAACAATTTAATGCCAAAATATTTAGTTAATTATGTGCAATATATAAGAGATGTCCAACCATATGCACTAAGAAATTGTAATGATTCGCGTTTGCCTAATATGTTAAGTGTGTGTACACAAAATTCAATTATTTATAAGGGTTTTAAACTATTTAACGAACTGCCAAATGACACAAAGAACGAGGCAAATTTTGTATCTTTTAAAAAAAAATGTATAGAATTCGCTAGACTTAATTTCTAAATGTATTTGTTAAAATGTAAACAATGAATTTAAATAGTTCCTATGGAACTAGTAATAAAGTACTACTACTACTACACCTCTACCATTGACCCCCTTAGGTTAGGTTAGGTTATGGGGTGGCGGCTTAGCCTCACATAGACCAGTGTTGGTCCATAGTGATTGACCCCCTTACAAATGCCAAAAAGCGCGCGTACGGAAAACTGTCAGAAAATGACAGCAGCTGTCAAAAGTTGTAAAAGAATTTAATTTCGATAAACACAAGTCCCTAATGCCTTCTTTGTAGGTACCTATTCCTAGTCAGATAGAATTTTGTGTTTCTGTTCTATCAAAATGAATTCCAATAAGCAGTGATGTACAATGAATTTTGACATTTGACAGCAAAATAATAAAGCAATGTACCAAATGTCAAAATTTAACAGAGAAAGTTTTATAGTAAAAGTGATTGAGCTGCAACTTGACTTGAATACAAAATTTTGCTCTAAACGGGTACACAATCTGACCTTCAGACATCTGATCCTACTTCTCGTATTTAAGTTCAAATTAAATATTCAGGATAATATTCTGCACATTTATCATCACATTAGTCTACCTCGTGAAACTTATTCGTAGACTGCCGAGTATGTTGTACAGAATCTGTCTCCGTTACTGATTGAGTTGGGATTCCCTATCGATATTGATTTTGTATTATTTGCAATTTAAATAAACTATTCCAAAGACTGTAGCATTAAATATTCAAGTCATGCATGTAAAGCGCATACTTTTGTCAACTTTACCCATATCTCCACATAAAAAAAAAGGAAAATTTTTAGCATGCGGCTGGGTTTTCCCCAAACACACAAACACAGCGACAGCACCCTGAATCACGTATAGTCCCACATTTAAGGGGGTGGATATAGAATTTTCTAAAAACATATAAATTTTAAATAAAATAATAAATTCTGCCAGTTCAAGGCTGGAGCTGTCGAGTGCTGCTTTTTATTGCATTCCTGGCGAACTTTGTTTGGAAATAGAAAATATTGAAACAATGACTTACAAAAGTTGTAGCCGCGAGTGTGCTTCAGGCGTACGTTTTATTTTTCAATTAGATATTTGAACGGCGCGGCGATTGTGTTTTTCTATTTCTATTACAATTGGATATTGAAAAATGCCACGATAAATTAAATTTTGAAAAAAGTCAACTGAACACTTTCTTTGTGACATTTTAAATTATACAGGATGTTCGCCTGGAATGAGTTTTGAACTCCTCCAACTGCAATTCATCTCCTATAGCAGGGATGCGGATGGCCAATCTTTCAGGCTATGTTTGGACTCCTCGCTAAAATTGATTACGCGTTCCTATTCATTATTTTTACTTGGAAAAAAATACATACATACAAATATGTACACACCATAAGAAGGTCACTAGCCAGAATGGACCCGCCAAACTACTTCCGAAAGATTGTATCCAGCTACTTCACCAATAGAAGGTTGAGATATGAATCCGAAGAAGGAGAAAAGTACTTTAAAGTCTCCGCGGGAGTCCCACAAGGATCGGAACTGGGCCCCCTACTTTGGAATATTATGAACGATGGAGTTCTGTAATAATTAGCACTGCCACCAGAAGTAAAATTAATCGGATTCGCCGAGGATATCGCTGTTGTTACTGTCGCAAAGAACGTTTGCGAGATACAGTCAGCTACGATGATCAACCTGATCAAAGACTGGCTAATATAACACAATACTGAAGGAGTCCTAATAATCAGCTGGAAAAATGTGAAATACATGGACATAAGGAGGAGGAGGAGGAGGAGGAAGTCAAACTATCAGATCGAAAGACTCTGTAAAATACCTCGATAATGGACTTTAGGCCTCACTTCGACTATTCGGGCAAACAGACATCAAAGACTGCGAAACATCGAAGGTATTCCAGAAACTTAAAATCCAAGGTAATAAGCTCAGTCCTGTTATACGCTGTCCCAGTTTGTGTGACGGCCCTAGCGACAAAGGATACAAGTCAGTGGCTTCACTGGCATGGATGGTCTCCATCGATATCCTTGGGGATGAGATGCAAATAGCCTCTAATAGGAGACCTTCTGGTAACCAAGAAGTGACGGTCATTAAAAGGATAATGGAAGAAGAAAGAGTAGACCAGTCGACCGGGTCTACGATTTGGCCACCCATGTGCCGTGTCCCATAGGGATGGCACGCATATTGGGTGCTGTAGCACAGAGAGATTCTAGCGGACTGTAAAGCTGACAAACGGGCTAAACTAGGAACAACAAAACCTATCCTGAGTGGATAAGGAAAATCTAGGTATTCCCATTGCTACTTACAAGCTATCACTTAAACTTGACACCAAAATAATAATAAATCTATTTTAGATGGGAAGGTGAATCCACTTGCCTTGCCACCAGAGAGATCTGGGCTAGGCTGGATCTGAAACGGTCTAATTATCTAAAAAATACCGCAAATTAGCATGACTATTGGTGTTTTCACAGGACACTGCCTTATAGGCGGGCTTGGCGTCTTTTCGAACGACTTCTGTAGAAGTTGTAGAGACGAGAAAGTGCAGGAAAGTACTACTCTTCTGCTCCGTTCATTCTATGAGTTAGCCCGGTGCTTAGATAACTGGCTCTAGTTGCGCATTCCAAATTGGATGAGGTCCTCTTTTATGCTCATCCTCTGTCCGGAGCGTTGCTCTCCTTTCTCGCGGGTTTTTCCACTAACTACTAGGTCGATACCTCTGTACCAATGATATCCCCGTTCGCTTTCGATGCTTCAGCTACATACAATAAGACTGGGATGGTAAATGTCCTATATAGAGTTTCCATAGGTGATCGGGAGAAGGCTTTATGACTTATTTACCTGTTTTACTCAATACAAACAGCGATTAGCGTGAGTTTGATTTCCGATGAGATGTAATTTTTTGATCTGATACCAGAGCCTAGGTAGACAAAGTCCTGTTCTACCTCAAAGTTGTTGCTATCGATTTTAGATATTGAGTGACAATCTTTGTTTTGCGCAATAGCTAGAGCTCTGTGGCCAGTACACGACAAGAAGAAAGCGGTTTTTCGAATTAGGCTCAGTCGCAAGGACATACATTCCGCGCTGTTATTATTCTTAGACACTGTGCCATTTGTACTCATACGACATGTCTCGGGATATTTTACAATGCCTTGCGCAGAAGTTGCACGAATGAAAGAGGAATTGAATCTCTTCGTCACCTGCATATGATTGCCCAGCCTTTGCGGATAGAAGAATGAGGAATCTTGGCGGTTACTTTTTTGATGAGCTGGAGAAGTCAAGCAAAATTGAGCATCCGGACAGTTCTGCAAATCTAGATCAGCCGTCTCTTGACTAAAATCCTAATATAGACACAATAGACCCACATGTTTGGTCTAATTAAGCGGTGCCTATAGTACGTCACGGTCAACCCATCTACCTACACAACCTATCCTACCTAATTTTCGCTCTTATTAACCGCCAAGCTCGTCAGGTTCTTGCTGACCTTGATGGAACATTGAGCTCTCCATCGTCAACTTGCACAGACGGACGGTTCGGCCATGTCAAAACTGGACACTCCTCAGTACAGTTTGTCTCTACAGATGCTGCTGTGATACGGCCTTAAAATCGATGAACAGGTGGTGAGTGTCTAAGTGTAAAAATTCGGTCTATGATGGACTTTCCAATCTTAACACCACACTGATAGGGACCAATCATTTTATTGAAGGTTTCAGCCATTCACACAATATGGCAGACACGATCTTGTAGGCGATGTTGAAGAGATTGATGCCTCTGTAGCTGGAGCAGAAGAGTGGGTCTCTTTTGTTGAGGATCGCGGAAATAATGCTGAGATTCCAATGAAGAAGTCGTCGCTAGAACATAAGTTGATGGTTAATGGTCTAAAATCCGTTTTGAACTTCTGGCGATAAATTCGTTCCTATCCTAAAACAGTACTTCAGCTTTTGTCATCTGTTTTCAAAAGGACTGCTTGCCATTTGGATCCAATGCAAAATAGTTGGTCATCTTGTTAGTAACAATCAATACGAAAGAGCGTAATTTTTATTGGGTCACCATCGTAGTTTTCACTAAACCACTCTTTGTTCCAAATCAACAGTACTCGTACTCGTGTGACCTCAACCAGAGAAACAGCGAGACAGCATTCAATTATGTGGTTATCGGCATACGCCATGACAAAACCATTTTGACACACTTATTCGACTATGGATCTAATTGACCAAACTATGAGCAGCATGAGAATGGGAAAACGAGTACGGATACACAGATTGGGATTCCAATTACATAGATCCAATGCGAGTGTCATTATGAACATTGACATGATGGAAAATAAATGCATTTCTACTCGTAGATGAGTTAGTTGTATTAAGCATTTTAACTTCAGTAATTTATGGTACGGTTGTAAAGTAGAACTAAGTAGTAAATGTGCATTGACTTTTGGGGCTTCTAGCGGTTATAGACATTCTGACTTAGGTGATGGAGCCTTTAATATCGTCGATTCTTGTCGAACATCGCCATCAGTTGGTTGGAGCTAGTCCTTTAAACAGAACTTCGGTCTAACTAATCATCACAAAACTAAAGGCTCCGACCCGATCCGAATCCGTCGACTCGTTGCTCCGTCGTTTTAAACTGACATGACGGCTCGATAGAATACACAAATTCTCATGGGAAATGGCCTATAACCAACGGATGTATGAACTTCGACGGATGAAGTAGGTTTACTTTCTACTTTTGACATCCATCGATCCGTTGTCAGTTCACATATTCACGCATTTAAGTTCACACATTCACAAATTGAGATACTGAATAAAGAGAATCGTTTGACATTTCTACGTAGATATGTAACGGATTCTATTGGACTGCTCTATCCGGCAATACATCAATTTCAACAACAACGTATGTACAACGAAACGACGTCGACGGATCCTATGGGTCAGAGCCTTGATATTCGAAGACTTATCTTATTTCACTTTAAGGTCCCATGACACAACGGGATTTGTCCGCCAAACTTTGATTTTCATGCGACCGATTTGCTCGTGTATGACGTTAGTCTGTTCATAGAATAAGAGCCAAGTAGTGTTTGGTATATTGAAGTGGATCTCGACTGCCTGACAATTAATAGTATCGATTGGGTTCAAGTTTGACGATACCACAATCGAAGGGCGGTTGGAGCAAAAAATCGCATTGTGATTGGTTCTTTAAGAATTCCGTTGATCACGTAGTATTCTTCTTTCCTAAATTGTTGCTCAAATTTGATCTGTGTTAATTGGGCTTTAAGTTTGAAATGATTTCGGTTATACGAAGAGAAGTTTTGATTTTTATTTCAAAGCCTGGTTTCAGTGATGCTAGTACAGTGCACTCTCGATTTTTGCAACAAATTAAAACAGACGTTGTTGGAAAAGTCGAAAGATTGCACTAATCGAATAGAAAATTAAAACACCTTAAAAAGGCTTACACACTATGTCTGTTTGGTGACCTTCGAATTCGTACGAATTCTCATAAATTTTTGTTTGTTAACTCAAAAGATTCGTAACAATTCGTAAAAAAGAGAGCCAAATGAGAGTGTCAAAAATATGAGAGTGCACTAAATATGTGCTATGCGTCAATTTTCGAAGAGTGGAAAGACAGAAAAATTACGAAAAAATAAACGAACGCATTAAGCACCAAAGAATGAAAAATTTATGTGATCTGACAGATTTGACAGTTTTCATAAAAGTTTTCACCCCAAACGAATTTCTTGTGGTAAAATTCGTAGCTTGGGGAAATTTCTTACTCTCTCGTGAGTACTCTCTTTTACGAAAAACTACGACATTTCGTTATTTTTCGTAGATTTTCGTAGTTTTGGGAGCGTACGCGAACGAATCTCTTATGAATTCTTACACCAACTTTTGCTTTGGGTAAAGTGGGTAAAACCTGTCAAACCAGCCATTTGGCAGTTTCTGTCAGTGAAATAAGCTGTCATAAGCTCATTGTAAAGTGGAAAACAAAAATAAATTGACGGTTTATACCCACAACGTGTCAAAAATGTGGTTCAATGCGTTTGTTTACTTTCTTGCAAATTTTTCACACTGCGAGAGGATTTTCTCCATCTGGAAACATCTTTTATGATCAGGAGTTCTGATTACTTTTTGCCAATATTTAGCAATTGTATTCGCTTTTAACTCTTTCCCATCGTTTTAAATTTAAGCTTTTCAGTGCTTCTTCATAATTGCAGGAAAAAAAAAGATGACTTAACAAACTTTTTTTGTAGTAGAGTTCAGTCAACATTTACATTTTTGATCCCATCACGATCATTCGGCTGCGTATTTTATAGCGATAGACCTTTTTTGAGTGCTGCTACATGGTCTGCGGATTTATTGCTTTATTGCTCAATTGATCATTTCAAAGGGAACACAAATGTTCTTTTCCATTGGTTTCACACCGGGATTCGCCGTATTTAAAACAAAACAAAATCTAGACGCGTTGTTATTATCACACTGCGTCAAGACGATTTATAACATCGGCAGAAGTTTGCTCTTGCAAATAATTGTGTATGAGATTAGATTTTTTTTTTTAGATTTATTGACTTCAAAAATAAATACAATTTACATTTTCTTAACTTTAAGTTTGACTTTAGTCCTTATATGGTTTGGCCGAAGGCCGTCTACCAGACTGACATTTATATTATAATTTATACATAATAAGAAAACACTATTTCAATTATTTACAATTTTCTGAGAAAGATTTTTAAAAAGTTTCCTGAACTATGCATGTTCTGTAACGAATAGCTCCTAAGCAATATTGATAAAGAAGGTCCCAACTTCGTTCACCGTTCAGAATGTTGATCGTGGCTACACCAAAGAAGCGTTTACGGAAATCCTTGAGTATTGGGCAAACTCCCAGGAAATGGAACACATCATCCCGTTCTTTACGATTGCATAAGTCACACAATAATGGTAGCTCTGGTCGATGTGGAATGTAGTTCAAACTAAGGAGCTCACCTCTTACTTTAAATAACAAGCTGATTTTTCCAGAAGTGTTGTCAGCTAAGAAGTAGGTTTTTTGCTTTAAGAAGTGGTTTACTTTACTGTAGTAAGCCCTGTAGATTGACGATTCGGCTTCTTTAATGTACCTATCATACATCATATTACCAGCTTTCTTCAGCAAGTCATCAAATTTTGCTTTAAATGAATCGGGGTTTTCGTCGGCTGATAATAAAAATGTTGATGAGCATTCGATTGCCAGTTTGTTCCACTCATTTACACATGTTCCACCCGAATTTATAATTTGTGTTAGAACTAGTCTTGGAATCCTTTCTTCGCTCATCGCCATAACTTTTGCCACATAGTTGAAGTGCATTTTAAGGGTGTCCAAAAAGAGGGGCGCTATTCCTGTTTCAGGATATAGCATATAGTTTGGTGATGTACTGGGCAGTCTGAAGGTACTTTTAATAAAATAACGAAGGAACTTTTCCACGGCTTCAAAAGAACGATATCCCCATGCCTGTGCTCCATAAAACAAAATTGCAATTGCGGTTGCTCTAAAGACTTTATACTTAGCTATGTGAGAAACGTTATTCTTAAGGATGCAACTTCTCCACACAGAACTCATAGCACGCTTGGCTTCCGCTAATTTGGCTTGTAGATGCTTATGTAGACTTAGGTTAGAAGCAATCAAGACTCCCAGATACTTATACTCCTTGACTATTCCTATTGACTCCTCTTCAAAAGACCACTTTTCCCTTCTGGAGTATCTCCCGCCGCCGTTTCTGAATATCATCATTTTTGACTTGGAGAGGTTAACCGATAGATTCCAGGTTTTGCAGTAGCGCTGGAGCCTGTTTATCATCAGCTGCATCCCGTCTATAGTTTCAGCTAGGAAAACTATATCGTCAGCGAACATCAGTCCTGGAATATTCTTTCCTCTCATGGCAATACCACCATTCACCGAGTCAGCTATGTCATTTATGTATAAATTGAAGAGAATGGTACTTAGAACACATCCTTGCTTAACGCCCATCGATGTACCAAACTCTTCTGACAGAGATTTTCCGTTCCATATTCGCGCATGATTTTCCTCGTAAATTGCTCTAATGACAGATATAATCCTTGTTGTGATTCCATATTTGTAGAGTTTATAAAAAAGTACTTCCCGGGGTATTGAATCGAAAGCTGCCCGAAAATCCACAAAAAAAGCATACAGCTTTTTTCCTTTGCTTATATAAATAATAGTCGGCTATATTCATTAGCGAAAAGATTTGGTCCACTGTCGATTGGTTTTTTCTGAACCCCGCTTGAAAAACGTTTAAGATACTCTTGGTTTCGACCCATTTACTGAGTCTATTGTACAATATTGAGCCAAAGAGCTTCGACGCTGTATTTAAAAATGAGATGCCTCTATAGTTTTTCGGATCGTCAATGCTCCCTTTTTTGTGTAGCGGCAATATAATCGCCTTTTGAAAGCTCGAAGGAACGTCAGCGGTCTCGAAAATTCTGTTATACTCCGAAGTAAGTAGTCGTATGAATTCTGGTGTAAGATGTTTAAAGTATTCAATCGGTATTCTATCTTCCCCGGGCGCTTTACCTTTTTTGGCATTTTCAATAGCCGTTTCTACCTCCGCTTGGGAAATTGGTGCATCTAGATATTCATCAACTATTAAAGGTGCTGCATACTGAAACGACGGCTATTTGAAATTTGTGTAATAATGTTAATAAAGAATGTGGGATTTCTCCGACGTACCGCCCCAATATGGCTAGACTGTCGTTATTGCTTCCATTCTTGAGCCCTTGAGTTGAATCCCATGTAAAAACAGTGTCTTCCACATGTAGCCTATCGTCTCTCAAAAAGATTTTCAATTTAGGTTTCGACTCGCGTAGCACCTTCATTATGGATACCAACTTGCTTCTTCTTTGGCGTGCACTATGTGGCAAATCTTTGTTAATACTTATATTCGTTCCTTTAAGTTTCTTCGCGTTTCGTAAAACATTTAAAGCAGTTGTTCCGGACCTCAATTTGACGACAATTACCGCCCTGGATGCACTTTGGTGGTTTACTCTGTGCGCAGATTCAATGTCAGTGTTGTTTTCATTTGTGTCGAGCAGTCCAGCGCATACGTTTTTGGCTTTCTCAACTGGATCGGTGTGGGGGTCTGTCGGCAAACGAACTACCACATTATCTTCAACACTCTTTTGCATAAGTCGTTCAATTTGTGCCTCCAGTAACTTGTTTCGGTTTTCTAAAAAGACAACTTTCGCAGAAATCTCATTCTGCGTCGCTTTAGGGTTAGACAAATCGACATATAGCAATTTGAGGTCTGACTTTGTGACAAGTTCTGAGACAAGCTTTGAATTGTTGTCCTTCAGGATTTCCTTCATTTCGTCTACACTAATGCCTGATGATGTCATTTCGACTAGAAATTTTGAAGGACCTCCTTTAGGATTATTATAATGGACAGGGGAAGTTTGTTCAAGGCCTCTTTTGCTCATAAGTTGGGTTATATTTGGCGGCACCTTTACTTTTGATTTTATGTGTCTTAAGAGCTATGACTTACAGATATTTCACTCCGCTGATGTAAATTTGCTGCGATTTTTAAAGAAACAAGTTTGAATATATTGACTTTTTATTAATTTATCACAGAGCTTTTCTTGGGCAAAACCACTTTGACAGATCGCAAAATGTCAATTGTGTATGATGCGAAAGTCAATACTCAAAGTTGCGAAAATCCAGAATTTTTTTTGGATTCATTGCAAAAATCGCAAAAAGGAAATCCATTTACGAAGGTTAAAAATATCGAGGTTTGCAGAAATCGATGTTGCAAAAATCGAGAGTGCACTATATTTGAATTTTGAAAAAATAAACTATTCATCAACATAATACAAAATAGAGTTTTCTAAAAGAATAAATTGGAATGAATATATTAGTTATTATCAATTATAGAACATTATAATAAGTACTAAAAAAAAAACAAAAAAATATAGTTGGCATAACTAACCCTTCCATTGGCCGTCGTTTACATTAGATTGACATTTAAACTGTCCAAATCGCGACATCGTACACTGTTCTAATAAAGGTCAACTGGCACGCTTTTTTATAACGTATTATACTTGCATTTTTTCCTATACAACGAACTGGACAATTCATTAAAGTTAACCCCTTTTTTCCAGTTCCAGTACATGGTCCTTCGAGCCGGATCTTCCTTCTTATCTTTTCTGAAATCCATTTTTTTTTTTTGTAATTCTTTTGAGAAATGTAATAATGTCCAAATAAAAGCAGAGTCCCGTACCACAAAAATACGACTCGTTCCGTAAACAACGCTTTGACCCATATTTCCAGCAACCTCCCAAATTGTATAACGCAACTTTCCCTATTTATCATCCGTTTAAGTCTCCAAAAGGTATTCCAATCCAATCCCCACAGCTACATTGAAATTCATTATTAAAAATAAAAATCCCCGCGAAGATCTAACGAATCTACCTCTTAATCGCATCTAATGGAGCGTATCTAAGCCGCTTACAATGATGCATTGTGTGAAACGTCCAAACACAAATATCTTAATCCGCAATTAAACTGACATTTTGTTTGAGTCAGTCTTTGAACTCAGTTTCTCAATGCATTCGGACTGTGACAGAATTCTATAAATTGTCCTAGATACTGCAACTGTCATGTCACCTCTCGATTGTGTCATCCAATTCAGCAATCAGCGAATATTAGATCAAAATATAATTTTAAAATCGAACAAGAACTCAGCGCTTATGACGCAAAGCGTCAACTGTCACCAGGCACCAGTCACCACATCATCAGCAGAAAATTGCAATTCAAATGGGGAGAGGGTTTCATTGGTTTTGTTTTCGAAATTATTTCTTGGAATTGAATCACTCGAGCGCATGCCAATATTGTATGTAATGTAAGATGAATCCAGGTTTCTGGTGCTTCATTGGGTTCAGAGTACCTCGACGGTTGCTGCGGTGCCAAAAGAAGCAACACTCGTACGAGTATATGTATGGATGTGTTTTGAAATTGAAGATTTTCCAAAACAGATTGTTTTTTTTGTTCTGTATTCCTCTCGGTTTGTTTTCGTATTGACTGTCTGTGCGGTTGATCTATTTTAGATACGCTAACAGGTTCCAAAATGGGACGGAAAAATGATGTATACACTTGACATTGGATGCTGCTTAGATAGGTTGAAGTGGAAAGAGATGTTTTCAGGAAATTCCCTTCTCCAGATACGTGTACGAGTACTTTTAGATATTTTTGAATATTGTTGATTTTTTGCGTTTTTCAAGTTCATTTCGATGGAATCGATTCTCCAGCATGAGTGCTAAAATAATCGAAGGTTGTCTGTCAGTGGCAAACGACTGGCGTACAAAAAAAAACGTCACTCAACACATTCTTCGAAAACAAATAAAAAAATTGACTACTGTCGCCATATCGCGGAGACAGTGTGATTTGGTAATTAAAATTCCTCACCCTCATTCGATGGAACACCGACCCGAATGTGGGTTTTTTTTTTTTCCTTTCAGTGATTCCAAGAAATGTGGAAACTATTTTCAAAACAAATTATTACTCGTCGTCGGGGGGGAAACCTCCTCGATTCAAACTCGAGTGTATAGGTAAGGTACCGCCGATTAAAAAGTGACCAAGCAACAAGCACCTGTAGACTGTGGACTCCACCTGGCGGGCGCGCGGCTTGGATTAAATTATTCAGCGACGCACCTCTCGCCGATCGCCTCTAGCCGATCATCGATGACGAAAATGATCACGACGAAGACAAGGGGAAAAGCTAATTGAATTGTTTGCTTCCGATGGTCGTTTTGTTAAAAAGAAAAGAAAAAAATTATCTTTGGACTTTTTTTCGTTTTTTTTCGTTTTTTCCAGACTCACACTCCAACTGATGCAGGAACATGTGCGTAGATAGATAGATACTTTATTTTTGTTGTACCTACTCGTAGACTGGCGCTTGATGATTGTTCTCGTGTCGACACTGACGTAATACTAATTTGATCGATTTCGTGTGGGAAACGTGTTTTATGTTGTTTCCAGAAAATTATTGGTATCACGTACGCAGTTTGGTCATCACTAAGTGACATTGCAACATCTTAAATGGGGGAATACCCTTTAAATTTAATTACACACCACAAAAGAAAAGAGCAATAGCAGCGATGTTTTAATGGAGATGATTGCAGTTGGTTGTTGGCACTTAACCGATAGTTGCGCACATAAAATGGACATTCCTCAAGACAGTAAAGGGTTCGCCTACGCCCCAAACACTATGAAAATCTACGAAAAGTGACGAAAACCCGTTCGCGTACGCAAAAATTTGGTAGTTTTTCGAAAAAGAGAGTGCTCACGAGAGAGTAAGCAATTTACCCATATGTATTAAGAATTTTAGAACAGGAAATTTTTTTGACCAGATAAACATATGAAAACGGTCAAATCTGTCAGATCACATACATTTTTAATTTTTTGTTGTTCAACGCGTCCGTTTACTTTTTCGTAGTTTTTCTATCTTTGAGACCATTTTTCAACCCCGCTCTTGGAAATATGCCAGAATACACATTTGTAGTCCAAAAAGTACGTGAACGGGCCTAATAGCTTTATCCGAACATTAGCAGCTTTTTCTTCTGTCGTTTCAAGTGGCAACGCTACCATTCTGTAACCTTTGTGTTTAGTCATAGTCACCATTTTACCAAGGAGCGCTACACCATTCAACAACGCGTCGAAATTGTTAAAATCTAAAAAAAAATCGCTCGTCAAACTTTTCGCGAGCTAAGTAACATTTACGGCCGAAATGATAGTCCCTCCGAGCGGGGAAAGCGGTTTAGTTGATGATCGAGCAGTCCTTGCACGATCAAGTATTGCTGCTCTTGCTGAAAATGTGGATGGAAAACACAAAACTCTCTATTCCTCGCCGAGTACAAAATGTAGGCTTTTCTATGACCTCGACTTCGTAAATTTTGCGAAAAGACTTTCGCATGCATCCGTAAAAGATCCATTTGGCACAAGAACTGAAGTCCCAAGATCACTAATCTCGTCGGCTCTGGAGCAGTTGGATATGGATCCAAATTTTGGCGAAAAAATCATCTTCAGTCATGAAGTAGGTTTTTGGTTGAACGGCTTCGTGAACGAGCGAGATTCGCCGCATTTGGGGAGAGAATAATCCACGCTGAAAAGTCCCGCGATTTTTTAGTATGTGGCCCCACTAAAAAATTATCATGACTCATTGTGAGGGGCTCATCTGTTACTAGTATATGTCCATTTATTTGCACCCCACAGTCGTTTGAGTGACGCTACTTTCGCCGTAGTAAAAATAATGGAACAACAGAAGTATCGCATCTTGCTCAAACATTATTTTTTGATGGGACAAACTTCCGAACAATCATTGCAATGGTTTCAGATATGTTTGCTCCTTCAAGAACAACAGTTAATCGGTGGTTAAGTTAAGCCCTACAAACACCGAAGACGCACCTCGCTCTGAAAGGCCAAAAGAGGCTACGAATGCGGAAATCGTCAAGCAAGTGCATCGAATCGTTTTGAGTGATCGAAAAGTGAAGTTGCGTGAGCTAGCTGACGCCGTGGGTAGCTCAAAAGAATGGACGGCATACATTTTGCAAGATGTTTTGAAGATGAAAAAGCTATCCGAAAGATGACGCCAAACTGGACCAGTTACGATTCGAATTGATTGCTCACCCACCATATACTCCAGACTTGGCTCCCAGGGACAACTATCTGTTCCCAAACATCAAGCGGTGGCTCCAGGGCAGAAGATTCAGATCGAATGAGGAGGTCATCGCGGAAACTACAGAAAGGGCATCGAAAGGTGCCGTGACATAAGGCCATGTCAGTATGTGACATAAGGGCATATTTCAAAATATTTCAAGATATGGCCTTATGACGCTTTCATAAGGCGACATAAACCCATATTATACCATAGTTGTGGTATACACAGAAGTGTTTGTATTTACATAGTCTCCGCAGTTGTCGAAAGAGCAAGTTATGTATGCCGCTGCCAAAATTTATAGGTTTGTAACTTTTTACGTTCTAAGTATTTTTAGCCATTCCTTTCGAATCTGAGGGATACGGAAACTTGTTATACTTTTTTGTATGAGTTCGTGTGTTGGCCATATGTGAATGTACATAATTGCTTAGGACCTAAAGCTTCAGTTTTTTTTTTTATGGTACCTTAAGTGTTAATTTCCGGTGTAGGAGCTAAAAGAAACATGACTCTTTGGGCAAATTGTAACATGGTAGGTATAACCATTCGAGTATTTTTTTGTTTTATTTATTTTTTTAGAATTCAGTTATTCAAGAAGAAGAATAATGCTGAGGATATACATTGCACACGTAGAAGTTGGTTAAAACTTAAAAGTAATCGCTAACGCCAATAATAATGTTGTCTTTTCCACCGTATTGCTCCCATAAACTGCACCTTTAGACGTGGGAGTTTATGAGCCTTTTAAGATGTACTGTGCCAATTAATAAGACGTTTGACAACGAAACAATACAGGGAAAACCATGACAATATATAACATTACATCTATTGACGAATTAAGATTGTTGTTACTTTTTACCCAGGGTACTGTTACAACCAACCCCAAGATCGGGGCTAAAAGAAACACTCGCCAAAATTAAAATGATTCAAAAAATGGTATTGTTCCAGTTTGAATCCTTTCAGTTTTTTATTTTTTTTTTGTTGCGCCTGGAGGTGCAGGAATCTTCAAAAGATTTCTATTGAAGTGTTACGAGGGAATCAAGGGCTGTTATTTAAATGCGCGGAGTTTAAACGTTCATTAATTGGATTATTTGAAATACTTGTTTAATAGTTCCTGTGTTGATGTCATTTGTGTAAGTTAAACCTGGTTTAAGCCATTTTCACCTGACTCGCTTTAAAAAATCACAAACTACAACCTTTTTAGGAATGATAGAGTAACTGATACTATGGGTGGCGGTGTGGCAATTTATTGTAAATCTAATATAAAATGTGATATTGTCGCTAAGTCTAGTGGCAATGAAATTGAATATATTTTAGTCGAGTTACACGATTGCAACACCAAATGTGTTGTTGCGTGCGCTTATAGTAATAACAGAAACTGCTCCCACTTGCCTCTCTTCTCAGTTATCTCTGAATATTATGCACGTTATGAACACATAATTGTTTGACTCGCTCGCTTTTCAAATGAAGGATTCAGTTTCTTCAGTAGGAATGGAAATTATAAATACTACTTACCCTACACGCTTCGCAAAAAATAATGCACCTAGTCTTCTTGATCTTGTTGTTATCTCTAATCCGTTGCTTGTTCTTCTGTTTGATCAGTTATCATTTGATGTATCAGATCATGATCTACTTTTCTGTACATATGATGTCCATCTGTGTAAAACTGCTGTGCCAGATACTTTTTCATTTAAATATTTTAATTCCATCGATGCCAATGCACTTCAAGTTGCCACATTTTCCGCTCCATGGGAGCAGTGTCGATTAAATGCTGACCCGAATGCCAAAGTAAGAGTTTCCCAATCAATCCTAGCACAATTGTATGATCAATACATACCAATCAAAACCGTTAAAATACAAAACAAAGCTTGTCCCTGGTTTTCGTCTGAGGTTGTTAGGTCCATAAAAATTAGGAACAAATTATACAGCAAATGGAAGCGTAGACCGTCTAATGCGAACTGATCTGCGTACAAAGCGGCACGTAACTACACAACCTCCATTGTGCGTATCTCTAAGAAAAACTTTTATGCGTCCAAATTGAACACCTCCCTCCCTGTGAAGAAACTTTGGAATAACTTATGCAAAATTGGCATCTCCAGCAGTAACTACGACTCTAAATGTGTTCTCGATCCTGATGAACTAAATAATTTTTTCCTTGCTGATGAGCCCAGCACTAGCTCCTCTGTTCTCAATCGGACAGAAGACCTTGCTGTCTTGGTGCCAGCATTAGAAGATTTTGCAGTTGCTACAGAAGTCGAAGTTATCCAATGCGTGACAGCTATTAAGTCTAATTCTATCGGTGAGGATGGCCTACCAATCCGTTTCATCAAACTTTTATTGCCGTATATTGTCTCCCATCTCACCCATGTGATTAACTGGTGCATAATTACATCGACTTTTCCTCAGTTTTGGAAAACTGCAAGAGTCTTGCCTATAGCAAAGAAAGCTAACTCAACTTGTCCGGCTGACTTTAGACCAATAAGCATTCTACCGTGTCTGTCAAAGGTCTTCGAGAGAATAGTTGCTAAACGAATAACGGAACATTTAACGCTCAATAAGTTACTGTACGCCCAGCAATCTGGTTTTAGATCTAACCACAGCTGCTCCACAGCTATGGTGAACCTACTTGATGAGATAATGCAAGATTATGATATGGGCTATGTTTCGTTGCTTTGTTTACTAGACTTCTCGAAGGCTTTTGACAGAGTTGATCATCGAATCCTTTGTTGGAAGCTTGTGAACAATTTCGGTCTTGGTGAAAGGGCAGTAACTCTAATAAGTAGTTATCTTTCCGGTAGATCGCGAAGGGTAGTCGTTGGTGAACGTTGTTCTTCACTGAAAGAATTCAAACAGGGAGTGCCGCAGGGCTCAATTTTGGGACCGATACTCTTCTGTATGTTTATCAATGACCTTCCATCAGTCTGCAAATATGCTTCCGTACACTTATATGCAGATGATGTCCAACTACATTTAGCGAAGCCATTTAAGAATCTCGACGAACTCGCTCTTCTCTTAAATGAGGAGTTAAAACATATATGTATACACTTGGTCGGTAGCAAACGGATTACTACTTAATCCGGCTAAATCGCAAGTAATCCCCATCTCTAAAAAGAATTTTAATTTGAATCTTCTACCTGAGTTATATTTAAATAACAACAAGATTAAAGCCTTGGAGTCAGTTACTAGTCTTGGCTTCACTATAAATCGCGATATGTCCGGCTATAGTCATACTAACGTTGTCATCGGCCGTATCTACGGATGTCTGCGCAAACTATGGCTCAGTGCTTATTTCACTCCGTGGGAAACACGACGAAAGCTGGTTATGACTCTAGTCTTACCCCTCATAACATATGCTGAGGTAGTCTACAGCAGCCTTGACTCGTTATCCCTGCGTAAATTGCAAGTTGCATTTAATGACGCGGTGCGCTACATCTACGGCATTCGTAGATATGACCATATCTCTGTGTACGCTAGGGGTTTAATTGGTTGTTACTTGCGAGATTACATCAATGCAAGGAACTGTATATTCTTACACAAAATAATGAATAACCAATGTCCGTCTTACCTGTACAACAGGCTTAATTTAACTCGCTCCACTAGAACCATTAACTTGATTCCCTCTCGCCATAATTATCTAAATTCGTCGCGTCTGTTTTTCATTCACACTATAAAACTTTGGAATTCCTTACCGTCCCGAATTAAAAATATTTCGAATCCTTCCAATTTCAAAAGTGCAATTCTACTTCACTTCTCCACCTTAACACATCTTCACTGAACCAACATATCTCTGCTTTTGTCATATCCTCAATCCAGTAATTTCCACCTCCTTTCCATCTAAGGTTATGCTACTCATTGTAAATTAGTTTTAAGATATCAATTTGTATAAAGTTTTAAATACTAAGTACTAAAAAAGATTTTAATCCTAATGTACAAACCTTTTAATGAAATAAATGAAATGAAATGAAATGATACCAATGGTCCGTACCATTGGTTATGCCCAATTCAGACATATATCTGACAATGCCATCAGTTCTAGTCAGTATATGCCTACGGGCTAGTTTTTAAATGGCGTTTTAGAGGTAAGATATGCATCTTCGGAATGAATTTTTTTTATTTGAATATTATGCAATATTTAAGGAGTGAGGACGAATTTACCAAAAAGTGTTACAACCAACCCCGGTCTCTCCTACTTGAATCCGCAACAAAGGTTACTATCATATTATCTCACACACAACCCGAGTCAGTGATCTTTCATTTCATGTTACTCAGGCTTTGAGTTTTTTTTCCTTTGGCTGTAGCTTCAATCCGACGATGACATGTGCGTTAATCTACTAGCTTCTACATTTAATAACCCAATCCAAACGGGACACATAGATCCCAGTACACGTACACAATTATTTTTCGGAACGAAAAACTCTCCTATCCAGATCATTGGTGCCCGTTGGATGATATTTCAGCCGATCCAGTTCTACTTTTCTTAGAACCAAATAATGTCTCAGGTAAGTCCCCGTCTCTGAGACAGCAGCACTTGTCCTTGTCTGCCGCAATTCTTCATAAAGTCAAATCCGTCAAATTATTTGTCGAATGCCACTCGCCCCCATCAACAATCTTTGCTCTTTTCTTGACAGATTGCATTATAGCCTGAATCATTCCGCGAACTTAGTCTCGTCTCGGTGCGCTGCCTGCTGTCATTGATATTGATATCGTAGATACGAGTATATTCCGAATACAACGTATTATTTTTAATCACCACAGCTTCCTTCAAGGCTCTTGCTGTCAATTGATAAATATTTGCCACCCGCCTCTCAATCTAACATCGCAATCCGTCAAAACATCCTTCTTCTCAGTATCAACACCGTCGACGACAGTCAGTATCTCTAATGTCTTTGATAAAAGATATAAACATCTTTTATGTGATAAACACTCCCACCCACCACGATGTTCGATGGAAAATCCAGACATTTTCTTGCTTGGATTTGACTTGTTCATATTCGTTTTGTCATCGATACCGCTTTATACTACGAACTGTCATTTGCATAGGGTGCTCTTGTTTCGTATCCAGATGTCAACGGACTTTAGGACAGTGCATTCGATTGTTGATTTATTACACGTGCGAGTACATCGATCTCAGCAGCACTGTAAGTGAAAGGATTGATTAAGTTTTGTACTCAACTCCTGAGGATTTATTGGTAAAAAAAAAACACAGTACAATATACGCTTTCATCTGTTTAGGGGATATCCGTTCTCTCCCGTTTTTTTTTTTATTATTTATTTAGATTTTGATAAGCATAACAATGAATTACAAAGTTGCGGTATTCAAACGTACTCGCATTTGTATCTTTGTTTATTTTTCCCTTCAGATAACAAAAAAAAAAAAAAAAAACTGTTTTCCGCTGGGTAAACAGATATTTTGATTCCACGAATCTCAATGTGATAACAATGAGTACGGATGGTTTATTATCATGAGGTTTGGAAATCTAAATTAGCATCTCATGATGGTTAAGGACGTATTTATCCTTGTAACGAAGTTAATAGTTAATAATGGAAACGGCTTGTTTACCTCTTTGACGTACACAGAGCGAGTATGGTATTAAATTTCGCAATCTTTTTGTGTATCTTAAGTTACTTAATTCGTTGGAATTACCATTATTGACTTCTGTCTGTGTAGAGCTACGCCATTTAATTTTTTTCTGACTTCCTGTTTTTTTTTTTTCGATAATCCATAGTGTGATAGCCTGTCATGAGCAAGAAATACAACCTCAACAAAATCAGAAGAGTCCAAAGAACATACAGGTGCATTGAGGTTATGCCCAACTGATGCTCTGACTATTGCACCTTCTGCCACTGGACACTGGATAAGTACCAAAAGCAAAACTTTTTGCAGTGTAGTCCGACTCAAGGGATCTGGGATGGACACAGTAAAATCCTGGACACACTACTACTAAATGGCATGGTTATGTGTCCAACTGATTACAATATCCCCAAGATTAATTCCAAGAAGTTCTTCGTTGCCAGCATTCCAAGCAGAGATGAATGGAAACGGGGAGAGAGTGGTGACAGATTTCGATACAATAGGATTAACCGATAGTTCGAAAATGGACTGCGGAATAGACACGGGTTTTTTTTTCGGAAAAAATCGAAATCCTTTCCAGGCGGAGCTACTAGCGATCCTCGAGTCTTGTCGCAACTAAATAAATGACCTAACCCCCAAACATAGCATTGCTTTAATTGCAGATCTCATCAAAACTGGTTGATTAATGCCAAGAAAAACTCAATCGCTTGTGCAATCAGGCTAGACTCACTTTTCTCTGGGTTCCAGGACATAGTGCCATAGAGGGAAATGAGAGAGCCGATGAACAAGCCAGTCAGCTCTTAACAGCTTACTAGTGGAAAATGTTCATATTCCTATAGGTGCTGTTAAGGGCACTTCTTAAGACAAGCTGGTCTTCAGTGAATCAGGTCAGAAACAGAACTCGCTTGGACATCGTAAGTGTAGTGGCAGAGAGCACAGGGCAATGGACAATATGGGACCATGCAGCCAAACTAGCGATCTCCCTCAACAATTTTTACCAAAGATGCAATGATGTAAATGAAAAAGTCTCGCTTATTCAGTTTCTGTGCAAATATCCGGCTCTATCGAGAGCCAGCCAACGCATACTTGGCAAACCTTTCTTCAACGACCTTAAATAGATAACCCAGAAGAGGATTGGAGAGCTAATTCTCTGCTTAAACTCAACAGGTTGGATATAAATATCTTAAACTATATCTAAATAAACGGCTCATCTGAGGTGGTGGTATCAAAATGCCGTGGAGGGTGGAGCCCTTTTGTCCTATTTTGTTTTTTTTTTCCAACGAAACTCTATATCTCTATATTTGAAAGGATTGATGGGAAGATACAAACGTGACGTTTCTTAACCAAATGTATCTAATCTTACTAACACCACCTATGTGACAGTATTCCTTTAACTATAGTGGAAATGTAGCGTTACGATAAATATGTTAGAAAAATGTGTTACGATAAATGTGTTATGTCTGTCTGCCTGTCTGTCTGTCTGTCTGCCTGTCTATCTGTCTGTCTGTCTGTCTGTCTGTCTGTCTGTCTGTATGTCTGTATGTCTGTCTGTCCATCTGTCTTTCTGTCTGTCTGTCTGTCTGTCTGTCTGTCGACTTCTATATTAATTGATCAATATGTACTAGACAACTTTCTCCTTCCCTTACTTACACATTACACATACACAACTGCTTTCGATTGGATAAGTATTCACTTACCCCGTGAGCTTATGCGGATGAGGCTCATACATTTTTTTTTAGTTCTTAGAATCTGCGTGACGGACTGTCCGAAAATATGTATACGAACACTAGCATCTTTGAAGCCTGATCTTCGATAAGCGATTAACTTGGAGGCGCTTTGCAAGCACCTAGCAACTGGCCCTGTGGTCTTGCGGTCAATTAGTTAAGACTTCCATCTCATCACAGCTGGTACTTCCATCTATTGAAGAAACTCCCCTCAGAATCTCAGGGGGTTAGGGCTAGTGTTAGTTAGAAAGCTAAACTGGGGACTTATTAAAAAGGAAAGCGGTTGCTGTGATTGCCGAATCTCATGAAGGGAGACTAGGCAATGGTACTTGAGCACGTTATCGACGGAGCAGCCAAAAATAGTGTTGCAATAAGCAGAGACATGTTCGCGACTGCATATGTTGTAAATATCACTAGCTATAATATTGTAGACCACGCTCAGCTTTCGTTCAGATCTCGAGAAAACTTCACAGCAGAACAGAAGAATTGGTAGCAGCAGAGTTTTGACAAGAAGCATCTTAGTCTTAATAGGTACGTACTATAGTGTTGTGTTGTCCCAACGCAGTCATTGACGTGGTCGTCCCAGGATAAGGTGCGACTGAAAGTTAACCCCAGGTTTCTCGTAGTCTCAAGAAAGTCGATATTGCACTGCCCTAGTTTAATGGCTGGATGGATTGAAGTATCCAGCGAGTTGCGGTATATAACTAGTGAGTTGGACTTACTAGGCTTGACGCAAAGACTGTTTGCAATGAATAGTTCTGCTGAGCCAAGTGGGAATAAAATTTGTCTTACATTATGAACGCAACAATGTTTAACAATACTGTGTAATTCATTGACGTACAGCAGGAACAAAATTGGACCCAGAATGGAGCCTGTGGCACGCCAGTTTTCATTGGAAGAAGGGTGGACGTATGATCGCTAGCAAGGTAGGACTGCATTAACCTTACTGTTTCGCGTGAAAATTTGAAGTCGTGCTTATTGCAAAAAAGGGAGGGGTCGACTGTGTCGAAGGCTTTGGAACAGTCGAGCAGTGTTAGTGCGGTCAACTCCTCCTTATCCAAGCCTTTCCGAATCTCATCGACAAAAAACAGCAATGCGGTTTTACAGCCACCCATAGATCGGAATCCCGATTGGCAATCATACAACGACGAAAGTACAAAGATTTCTTCCAAGATCTGGAAGAACTCTCAGTAATTGCGATAAAAACATCTGCAGCTTCAATAGAGCTTTGGGATCGTTAAAGGAGTTAAGGAATTTATTCGCCTCCATCCAAATAAACAAGGAGTTGACTTTTATGGGCATCGCTGTACTGATCTATCTGTAAGTATGCCGTTTGATTGGTATCCTTCAGCCGCAAACCACAAACCTCAGCTAATGTAAATACCGTAAAAGCTTTACTGGCCGATAGCTCCGATAAGCGGACAATTCATTTAAATAGACACATTTTCGGGAATCAACTTTTTCTACAAACTCCAAAAAATGCGTTCCTATCAGCGGACACTCCCAGCTCAGCGTCAAACAACAAATTTAAGCTAATCCAAATTACGTAAAAGCTTTACTGGCGGACAGCTCCAATAAGCTGACAATTGCCTTAAATGGACACATTTTCGGAAACCAACTTTTTCTCCAAACTCCAAAACAAAATGCGTTTCTATCAACGGACACTCTCTTAAGCGGACGTGGAAGACGTGGTTTTCTTACTCATTTCAAATAGAAAGTCTCTCTTAAGTGGACACATTAGTTAAATAAAGATGCAGAGGATCCGTTTTAGTAGAGTTTTAATTTTTGTTAATACACCAGCAATTCCAGGCAAAATCTCCAAAAACCAGACGCGATGTAAGTTTACGGACGGTTAGAGGGCTGATGGGAATGGTTACATCCTCATCAGATTAGGTCCATGTTGACCCATTGTGATACCTACAGTATGTTCCCAACCATGGCATTAATGTCTTGGTTCCCACCACCTGGAAGTCCTAGCAAATTCAAGTATGTCCGATGTTGATCCATCTGATAGCTGATTGATATGTTACGTTGTGAGTTTATTATGGGAACCCCCTGCGTTCTTGTTGTGTTATTTCAACACAAGCAGGATGTCACCAGAAAAGATATGTTTTGAATGTTTTGGATAAAGACATTTTATCCATTCGCGCTTAAGCAAACCGGACAGCTCTTATAACCGGACAAAAATTAGGGGACCATGAGTGTCCGCTTATGGAAGCTTTTATTGTTTCGTAAACTCATTCTTCGCTCCTTATTCAAAAACTAACACCACAAATGACCGGCTTTTGATTTTTTTTAAGTTTTGCTCACGATTTCGGACCATTGTCGTTGTGATTGCACAGTACCGACAAAAAGATTCGGTTCGAAACAGTCAGGCAGCCCTACTGTCATTGGACCCACATTTTTGGTTTACCAATGAATTTCCATATTCCAAAAGTAGTTTTTCGCTCCATTTGATGTTTCTGAAAATACAAATTCATGTTTTTACCACAGGAAACATTTCACATCATCATTCCAAAAAAAAAAGATGAAAAACAAACACATCGTTATTTCGAAACTATCCGACTGTCTTTCACCATCTCGAAGATGTGTCTAATTTTTTTCCAAAAACACCACACCACTCGATCAAAACATCCAAGGCACTCATAATTTCCAAATGATTTTCAAGCTTGCACCACATTATGTCACCAAAAATGTCGTCTCTTCCTCCATAATAATAATGGGTAAAAAAAAAACCGATTAATTTATTGCCATCCCCTCGTCGGTCACTTGAGGCCTCCTTCTGTCCTCCGATTCTAGTCTTGTTTGTTTCTTTGATAATTTATCATCGTATAACCACGGAACTGTTTATTTTTAAGAATTTTGACACATAAAACAAACCCCACTCGCATTTTAATTAATCAACTTGAGTTGACCCATTTACAGCGAAATTGACTTCAAAAACTCACTTCAAATGGGGAACAAAAAAAAAAAAAAAGATGGGAAACTACTCCACTTCTTCGACGTCTTCTGTTTATGTTTCTTTTTTGAAGCGAAAGTGAAGAAAATATGGGTTGGGAAAAGCAAAAGACAATGGACAACCACATTTTGGACAATTTATAGTCCGCACTTTTCCACACGATTCACAGCAGCACAAGTTGCAACAGAACAGCAGCGCGCGGCGCGGTGCTTAAAAACGCAACCGCGCGATCGGTTTGTAGAGATTTATGCGCACGAGAATATGAAACCGCATCTAGTGGATTTCTTCTGTGTCTTGTTGGGGAGGACATAATTGAAATGACAGAAAGTCTTTAAAAGTCATCATAACAACGGTAACGACTGGTTATAGAAGGCAAACGTAAAACCGACTTATGACGAAGTTACGTGGATTTGATTGGCCAGTCGGAAACGGTTCGTTGAACACGATTACGATTTTTGTCAGCAGAGTACCGTAATTTAAAATGAAAAACAATTATTTTATTTTTTTTTTTTGGGGGAAACAAATAACCATTGGCATTGACAGAGAGTAATTTCCCATAATTGGTCAAAAACAGCAATAGTGACAGTAGACGCACAGTGGTTCAGGAGGTTTAATTTTGTAGCAAAAAGTGAAAAACTTCGATTTTTTTAACTTAAATGCATACCATGTCTGTCGGGTTTCTAAATAATAAAAGCCCACATTTTAGCATTGAATTTGAGCGTTTAAATAAGGGAATAAAAACGTCTCCTGAAAGTGAGTACGTGAGCTCCCGCTGTGACATTCGAAAAGGTTCATGACAGTATGTAGCTTTGCCTGATGTATATCATAATATCTGATGAAGCAAGTTTTCTGCACTGACATCTAGTACAAAAGCCAAAGTTTCATCTTTAGAAACCACCGAGAATCATAATACGTTCACTGACTCAGACAACTGTGAAGGTATCATCCCTACTGTTTCCCCAGAAATAGAACCTCTTTATCGGTATTCGCGCCATCTATCATTCAGATGATCTTTACGCCACAACATGAAGGATCCTCTTTATTTTGATGCAAGATTTGTAGATTTCTTCGATGCACGTAAGACTGCGGTTTAATGGACAAATACGAGGGCGGTCCGATAAGTACTTAGCCTCACCCTCCGAAGGGGCCAGTATCGCAAGGGAGATTTACTATCGTCTAGTACATTCTCTTAGACTACTGACAAAATTTCAGCCGAATCGGACTCGTAATTTTGTTTTGACCACGTGTGGAAGCCAGCTTGTCCGCGAATTTTCGCCGCCACGCACGGAGGCCTACTTTACAGACCTTGAGAAAACCTAGTTTTTGGATGGGTGAAAGAAGTTGGAGCATCGCTGGATCAAGTGTATGGAGCTAAAAGGAGACTATGTTGAGAAATAAATCGCCACTTTTCTAAGATGTTTGTTTTTCTTTTGTAGGCTAAGTACTTATCGGACCGCCCTCGTATATTTTTCGTAAAAGAGTTTAAGGTGGACAGTCATATATCAGCCTTGATAGGTTTTTAAATCAGCCACCGGTCACCACTTAAACTGGTAGAAATCAAAGTACAATAACTTCTGGTGTTACCCAGTTTCAGCAAGTCTCAAATTCCTGTGACAGCATACTCTATACTGTTTGAGTGCCTTAGTGCGTAAGTGGTTCTATTTCTAAGAGAGTCTTCAGCTATATATTGGCAGACCTATGGATTCCTTCTATATCTTGTTTGATAATGGAAAAGCCCGGTCAATAAAAAAAAACTACCAATGGCTGCTGAGTTCCAATTAAAAAAAGGACAAACAGAGATTTTAGGAACAACATCCATCTTCTATCAGCTCTTCAGGCCATTTAATGTTACCTTGCCATCAATTACTGTATACAAAATTCAGTCTTTCCGCCCACTTAGCAAGCCTTTGCAACTCCATCTTGTGTTAATTTCCCCAATGGTTTGCGTCTTTACTAATTCCTTCAAAAACTTCGCTACTGCTCTTTGATCTTCTTTCTTTAGGTGGCGCTACAGTTCCGGGTGAATCAGGGCCTACTTCTCGCAACCATTTGTGTGCCCGAATGGAGGGGACCTACACTTTTTTGCCGACCCCGCACGAGAAGCTCCTTATTACAAGAGTGATACTCTTTTAATGCTTTGCACCCATTCGTAAGAGGAGGCACCGTGAAAAAACTTTTGGTGTTTGCTAGGATTGAACCCGGGCAGTATTGCGTAGTAGTCCAACGCACTTACCACTATACCACGGTAGTCACACATAAAAAAAATTGCGGAGTTATCATATCTTCATTGCAATGCAACGAGATCAGTTCCTTTTGACTAGAAAATCAGATTCACCAGCCCACTGTACATTGTCAAAAAAGTTACATTTCGAATGCATGACCAAATCTATTGTCATTTTGTTTTTTCTCAGCGTCAGTTTCCGGCTGTGCCGCATTGAATACCCGTGTACTAAGTACCTACACACTCGTTTACTACGCTCTTGTGGTGGCCACCAACGTCTTTTTGAGGAAGTCCATTGTATTTAAAGGCTTTTCGTATCGATTTCCTTCAACTCTCTCCTGATGATGAGAATTCTGGCGAATTCTTAGAATTCACTGCATTCGATGTGGGCCCTGATCAGATATTGCAACAAAGTTCATAACCCTTTTGCGAATTTACTCAGTGTCCTGATTGCACGCTGCACAGACCCTTCTCTTGTTTTCTTTTTTAACTAAAGGACGCTTCCAGAATGGTATGCATTCCTCTCTACCCCTTACTTCAATCAAAACGATCACAACAATCACACTGATCGTGGTGAGCCGATCGATAGCATAGCGGCTTTGATGTTCGTTTCTTTTTCATCTTCCTTCTTCCCTTTCTTGGTTGAGTCACGGATGTGCGTTTGTGCCTCTTGTAATAATTATCCCTTTCATCGATTTCATCTTTGTCTCTCTTCCCCCTCTTCCTTCGAAGCGGCTCGTTCTTGACTTAAGCCGATCGATTGATATTTAACGTTTGGTTGTCATTCTGTTTTGCTGCGGTGGAGGTGATGACGTCTGTGGAATGTGAAAGGCGTTTGACAATTTGCCTTTTAAAATGCACCAATGCCGACGCAACCGACATTACGACGACGCGGCAGGGACAGTACGAGTGTAAATGGTATCTACGAACGTTTGAATTCGATGAGAGATAGAATTATCGATGGTAAGATCATTGACGACGTTTTAAAGAAGAATCATTAAGGGGGATCTTTTATCGAATTGAACCAGTTTTGTTTCGAATTCAACCGTATCGACGAGGATCATTGGTTTTGAAGTTGCATTTGGAAGTGATCTTGTTTGGAATTTCCATAAGAACTCGACTAAAATTGAATTCTTTAGTCACACTGATGTAAATCCATAATCGGGGTAATATGTTAGACTTAAATCATCACTGTCATAACTTTTAGGGGAATTCAAGGGTCATTTTTGAGATCAGCTCTGACGTAGTTAGGAATACTAAGAACTGAAATCTAATGATCTTGGGATTTATTGCTAAAAACCTTTTTAAACCCGATGACCAAAGATCACTTGATCAGTTTTAGAAGTGATCTTCTGAGGATTTCATAAGGATCACTTCTGCAAGCTCAAAATGTGTCCGGCACGAATTCAAAGATGATGATATATTGCACGTCTGACGTATAGCGAAGGATCAAATATGGAAGGAAGATGGAGCATCAAACAGCATCCCCAACCATTGTAGTTTACAGAGGAAAGTAATGGCTTCAAAATTGTGTATTTTTTTCAAATTTTTCCTGAAGTGCCACATCTTTTCAGTTCCACGTCCTTTCTTCGTGGGAATCATTTGTAAAACCTTTTCAATTTTACTAGCCGACATTTCATTTTCAGTAATGGCATCTGGCTCTTCCGTTAGAAAGAAGCAGTACTATACCTAAGAGAAAGGGGAAGCTTATAGGCATCACAATTTCACAACCATGATCCGTTGAGTCATTTCTTGTGATACAGACCCCGATTGAACGGACAAATTCTGAGATAAGGATACGAAGATCAAACTAGACTTCTATAGTTTTAAGTATCACCATACTCGCAGGGTTATCTAGACCTGTTACGGGTACAAAAGTCTTCTGGTATCTGGCCAAACAAATTTTTTTTTGTTGGACAAACTATTTTGAGATAAAAGGCCTTGAAACCTGGTAGCGAGTACTTAATCTAATGAGAAGCCACCCCATGGATGTTGTTACAATCACAGTAAGGAAAATTAAACTACTTCTGAGGCTCAATGGTCTTATCATAAGACCCGCAACTACCAAAGGAGCCAAGTTCGAAGTAAACAAGCTGTGGAAGTCATCATCTTCTGCAGTCACTTCGCGGAACTATTTGGATCTAAAGATGAGAAAAATATCCAAATTGAAAGAGCCACAAAAGTTTCGGAACACATCCCCAGATATAGTATGTACCAGGAAGGGCAATGAATAGCCAAACTGAATATGAAATGTGTACTGGAAAAGGGTCCATCTCATGGAATATTTGAAGGTACTTCCTTCAACTAAAATTGCTCACATTTAAGATAACGGTACAGTGAAATCTCTCATTAGCGGACACCCTGTTTAGGCGAAGTGTCGCATTAACGGACACCTTTTTGGGGAACTAATTTCTAATTTCCCATACAAAATGCGTTCTTTAATGGACAGCTCTCATTACTGGACAAAAAACTCCGGTAGATAAAACAGTACTTCTGGAAAGCACTAATTAAAACAATAAACAGATGTTTTTGTTGGGCCTTATCCGTCTAAAACTCCACTGAAACTGGACAAATTTTTGAATTCCCTGGTCTTATATTCAAGCCTTCTGTCTAGCACTTCTCTATCTTGCGAGTCTCTTTGAAATCTTTCGTGTGATTGGAGACTTCACGGCCCTTTTTCTGGCTCTATAGTGGATGTCAAAAAACCGTCTAAACCTCTACTGAAACTGGACAAATTTTTGAATTCCGTGGTCTTATATTCAAGCCTTCTATCAAGTACTTCTCTATCTTGGGAGTCTGTTTGAAATCTTTCGTGTGATTGAAGACTTCACGATCCTTTTTCTGGCTCTATAGTGGATGTCGAAAAGCCGTCTAAAACTCCATCTTGCGAGTCTGATTGAAATCTTTCGTGTGATTGGAGACTTCACGGTCCATTTTGTCCTTTTTCTGACTTCATAGTGTATGTCTGCATCCGTAACTGAACAGAAGTATTCCAATGAATACAGAGTGATGTTAAAAACGTTTCCATGGAGATGTAAGTAATATTTTTGACTGGTAAAGCGTATGTACTGATTCACTTGATAACAACGGTACGGCGCCACTTTTCCCTTTCGTAACCCTGTCAACACTCAATATCGGCATAAGCCTGCTTCCATATGCCATCGGCAGCTTTGTTTTTTGAAATTCAAAACCCCCCTAGCTTACTTCCATTTCCCAATATCGACATACCTAACACAAACCCCTTTCATTGCCTTAAAATAGGTTGAGCAATTCGTTTCTTTTCAATTTAAAGAAGAAAAAATATCGTTCCCCCTTTATAAACTCAAAAAAAAAATACCTCCACCTACACACGGTCTCCATCGTCATCCACTCAATCACACTCCCTAATGCCACCCCATTTATCAACACACAAAAAAAAGCCCCACCAACTTAATCTCATCCATTCGCCATAAATGCACCGCAATTGGGATAAGATTCCTCCAGTCCCCCTCACAATCAATCATACACCGCTAGCTGTATTTACAGTGAAAATGGATTTCGGAAAATTCAATTGTACACAGCGCCACCCTTCGTGTTCGAGCAGCCCCCCAACCACAATCACAACCCCAATGGCCACTGATAACCATGCGTTGGATAATGACCGACGCGCCTTATTTACGAGAACACTCGTACTAGTAGAACCAAAAGAGTCGGGAAAACATTGACTAATGGACTCGGAATGGTGATAAGGATCAGGACACTCGCAGCGGGGTGCAGACATGCATACATGGGTGTGACATCCAACAAAAAAAAAGTGAAAATTTCCCTTTTACTTTTCACCTGAAACGAGCGCGAGTGGGTGGTAAAAATGGTGTGATGGGGAAAAGTTTTTTTTTTCACTTTTTTTTTGTTCTGTGTTCGAAAGTTTGTAACAATTTCTTATTAACAGCTGGTGTTGGTGTAATTAGACGTGTCATTAAATTTCTAATTATAACGCCAGTTGGGCTTACAGCAGATCATGGATCACAATTTGTTATCATGTTTCTTTCTTTCCTCTTTTCTTTCTTTAAGAATGTGTTTTTGTTTTTGTTTTTTTTTTTTCTAAATCGACACAGCAACGATACGGGAGGGAGAGGGGCGAAAACAAGCAGAAGCAGAAGGCCGACTAAATGGATGTAAACTTGAACTCATTAAAAAAGCGGCTGATGAGAATTGTGAACACCAGAGAAGATGCCCATAGACAGTGACTGCCGAAGGTGAGGAGCTATCGAAAGTTGCAGATTCACCCTGGATTTGGAAAGTTTAGTTTTTGGAAACAATCTGACAGGAAGATACATTTTATAAAAGTAACCTCGATTCGCCGTGGCCATGGTGGTTAGTGCGTTGGACTACCACGCAATGCTGCCCGGGTTCAACTCCTGGCCGGGTCTAACACCTTAAAGAGTTTTTTTCACGGTACCACCTCTTTCGAATGCCTGACAAGCATCAAAGAGTATCATTTGTCACGATTGAGCTTCTCAACTCGCCGTTCGGAGTCGGCAAAAAACTGTAGGTCCCTTCCATTCGTGCAAAAATATAACACGCACACACAAATGGTTGCGAGAAGCAGACCCCGGTTCACCTCGAGCTGTAGCGCCAACTAAGTAAGTAAGTAACCTCGATTCTGTTCAAATCAAAGCGAATCCGATTTTTTTTTTATAAAAGGAGGATCACCAGATTTCAGAGTGTCGACAGGAGGTCCGATATAATTTTTATTTTATTTATTTATTTATTCAATATTCTTAATTTAATTTAACAAACATTTTAATTAATTAATTGCTTAGTCTACCATAACTATATTGCGATTAAGAATATGTAGTGACATTGGTATTTATATAAAAACTAAATAGTGATTATGTCACTTCATAAAAGAATAACTTTGAAGAAAGTGGGGTGAACAGTGTTTAATTCATTTTGCAAGAAGAACATTTAATTCATTTATACATAAATTTACAATAAAAAAGAGATAGCATTAATGAAAAGAATATACATATGCATATAAAACTAATATTTAGATAACATAGGGCAGCAAAACCTTAATTTCCTCGTGATCAAAATCGAGAAGCCATATTTTTACGCGCTTTAGGAATAGGGGCAACGATCGTATGCCTCGGATATTCATAGGAAGTGTGTTAAATAATTTGCACGAAACGACGGTGTAAGAGTTTCTGAGTAGAGTGGTACGGAAAGGAGGAATAACGACGACATTAAATGAGTTGCTTCGCAAATTGCGAGTGTTAGAAATAGGGCTCTGTAAATAGCCACCTCTCATAAAAAAAATTTTCGAAACTTTAAAATAATATAAGTGTTTTAGTGGCAAAATCCCCAGAGTTCTGAACAAAACCATAGAAGAAGCTAAACGATTTACCCCACATACTTTTCTAATAGCGCACTTTTGCAATACAATCACAGGCTTGAGCTTTGTATTGTAAGCACCACCCCAGCAACTTAGTCCGTATTGTAGCCTTGATTGAAATATAGCATAATAAACTGTTTTTAAAGTTTTTTTGTCACAGAATTGTTTAAGGCGGTAAAAGCTTCGTACTGAATATCGTAAATATTGTTTCAAAAGCGAAATATGTTTGGACCAGGTCATATTTTGGTCAAAAGTAATACCTAAGTATTTAAACTGATTAACCATTTCAATTTTAAAACAGCGTGGGTCACAAGATACTTGTTTATTCAACAATGACATTGTGGCTGCCTCAGAGCAATCACAATTTAAGACTTTAGCCCTTGTGCAATTGATTGCATGGAAGAGAATTTCAAAGCTTAAGGACTCCTGCTTATTAAGACTGAAGTGCATCAATTTGGTCTTGTTGCTGACAACCAGTTTGTGTTCTAAACAGTTCTAAACCTTCTAACAGATAGATAATACATTTAGTTAAAAGTGTCATACAAAAAATTTTACAGATTGCATGATCATCCCAAACTTCCTTTCGAGTATTGCTCTGATATTTAGCCACCATAACTCCAGGCGACAAAAACCGGCCCAATCTTCGATTATGACTTAAAGCATACCTACATTTTACAAACCACTTCGGCCACAGGCCACTTTATGATCAAAATATTTTCCTAGCAACATCCTATTTAAAAAAAAGGTGGTATAGTAGGGTTGCCCTATTTTGCTGAGATCTCGTCGGGACATTTTGGTGAACGGTGTGCTGTAGCCCAGTGGCTAATGCGCTGGACTACTGTGGAGGAAGTTTGCAGTTGTGATCAAACGCCAAATAATTTTTCACGGTCCCATCTTTCACGCTCGTCTGACAAACCTCCGAGCGAATAACTGTCAAGAAGAAGCTTCTCAAATAATATATATTATACTCGGAAAGTAGGTTTATTTGATGTCAGCCCTAGGGCGCACTAGAAACGCACTGATGCGTTCGATGTCAGTAAGTGTTACACTGAAAACGCACTGAAAATGCTGCCCTGCGTTCGTTGTCGACACTGATTCTGCACTGGATTCGTCCTGGGTATTTCTTTAGTGCTAGAGAAAAGGGCTGTCCAAACATGATATCAGCTGATTTATCATTTGGTTTTTTTTTTTCACTGCGTTGATTTTGCTCATTGTTCTTGTGTTCTTTGTGTTCGGATAGGTTGCTTCATAAAACAACGAACTAAACAACAATAAATAAATAATAATAAACAATAAACAACAATACCACATACGAAAAATAACAAAATCTGATTTTTGTTTAGTTTTCACCAATAATGTCGAATAACAACTGTTCAAAGAATTCGAAATTGTTTCGCCATAATATTCTGTTAGTTTAGTTGGTTTGGAACTAAAATGTGTCGGTACTTTTTTAAGCTCGTCGGGATGTCGGGACAAGGCTGCTAGTAACGGTGACATGTCCCGACGTATCGAGGCGAATGACAACCCTATGGTATAGGCACTTAAAGTCCGTTAATTGATTCCTTTTGGATTTATGTTGCTGACAAAGACCTTCTTTCGATCAGCCTTCAGAGAACAGAGATCATTGTCGCAGAGGGGACATTTTTTTGCAGAAAGGTTTGGGAACATTTTGTTGTCTAGTCAAGTGGGTAAAACCTGTCAAATTTTAAAAGAGGGAGACAATTCGCTCAGAGATGGAAAACTTGCAAGAAAGTTACCAAACTCGTTGAACCACAAACTGTCAACCGTGACACTCGTGACACACGTGACACATTAGGTCTGTTCCCGTACTTTCTGCACCAAAATTCACATATTCCCCAATTTCAGGGAGTGGGAATAGAAATCTTTCAGAGAGAGGTAAAACTGTGCAAAAGTAAAGAAACGCATTGAACAACAAAAAATGAAAAATATATGCCATTTGACAGATTTGACAGTTTTTACAAAGCTGCACAAAAAAATTTCCTGTTGGGCTGAAATTCACAGCATGGGTAAATTTCTTACTCGCTTGTTAGCACTCTAAATAAAATCTTATTAATATATAAATCTCAGTGTGATGCTCTTACCTGTCAATCTTACGATTAGACAAACACAAAAACTATTGCATCCAATGAAGTAAAACTTCGTATTCCAGTTCATTGACATCCTGTGCCTATTATAGGCCAATTTTTAAATTAATTTATTCGCAATATTATTTAATTGAATGCAAAAATAAAAACACTCTAACAAATGCCACTTTTTTGCGAAATGTCATTTATTCAAACTACAAATACTTAGAATCCACACTTGTGGATTGTATATATTGATAGACTGCAAACCTTGGGGTGCGTTCGCACTGTCGTTGATTCTTCGAACAAAAATGGCAATATATGTATTGTAAAACGGGCGAAGCCGGGCGGCACAGCTAGTAAGTAAAAGTCAGCAGTCCTATACAGAATCAAGACTAGCTTCTCGCAATCATTTGTGTGTGCGTGTTATTTTTCCACGAAATGGAAGGGACCTACAGTTTTTTGCCGACTCCGAACGGCGAGTTGAGAAGCTTCTCATGACAAATGATACTCTTTAATTGCTTGTCAGACATTCGAAAAAACTTTTAGGTGTTTTTTGCTGGGATTGAACCCATGCAGCATGCGTAGTTGTCCAACGCACTAACTACCACGGCCACGACGACCGTTAGCTCTCTCCTCTGTGAAAAACTACGAAAAATCTTCGTACGGGAATAGAACTTGATTGATTTTCGTAGTTTTTCGGAGTTTTGGAGAGTTTTACTTTTCAATTCATTTTTAATTTCCACTTTACACTCATAATTCAGACAATTCATTTCACTCACAGAAACTGACAGATGGCTGTTTTGACAGTTCGTAACAATTCGCAAGTTTCTCAATTGAGGGGAAATTGTTGACTCTCATTTTTTGAATTTGTGAAAATTGCAGGTTACCAACAGAATAAAGAGCGAGGATAAAGCTGGTTTGAAGCTTTGCTAAAAGGAAATTGTCTGAAATAATCTCAAGTGAATTGTTAGAAGTTTTGACATTCATTTCTGAATTTTCTTATATGTTCTTTTTTGTAACAAATTTGTTATACCACTTATCTTTGAAAATCCTATGATCCCCGTCGCAGAACGCTCGTAGAGATGCTGAACTTAGCAAGAATACATCACCAGAAAACCCCTTTCATATGTGCCACTACTTTCCAACCCGACTGTCTAAACAATAGATCTTCTCTGCAACACAAACGCACGCACACACTCTATCATCACTCTCATGTGAAATTATTAGCGAAAGCATATCAGACGAACGATAATGATGTCTGACTATAACGATCGTAATGCACTTCACTTACCTACCACGAGGTCAACGAAAGTCGAGCTTAGTGTAATTAAGTTATTCGCTAAAGAAAGAAAATACAAATCGATTCACTTTCGCTAATTCTAGGTTAAGCTAGAAACACAATAAAAAAAAAAAAAAATGGAAATAAAAATCACATCCTCGTCCTCGGTAGCGACTCTAAGCGACTTTTAATTACACAGATACTCAATCTAATACGAGTGCAAAAAAAAGAAGTGTGTATTGAATTTCTCGACAATTTCTCCTTAGGGAAAATTCTGAAGAGATCCTTGAACCGGATTGAAAAAAAAAAGGAAAAAGAAGTGAAAACACCCTCACAAACAATCACTTGTTTCCTGTTCTTTGTGTTGAAAGGACACGACATCTTCCGAGTTTTTTTTCTGTCTTCCTTATTTCACCTCTCCGAGTAGGTATCGATTTAATGTTGTTCCTCTCTCATAATTCCTGTGACAAATTGGCCATAAAGGAGTTAAAACCAAAACACACAGATCAATTCATGTGGTACACGCTGAGATAAGGATACGAGGTGACTAGAGATTCACCACTCTTGACTTGAATAGAATGCGTATTGAATGACCGGATGTATTCACTTTTGTAAATTGGATTTTGAAAGGATCTTAAGGACGATACAGTTGAGTGCAATTTTCTATATCCTGATTCAAGTGTTCTATGAGAGTGCAAGAGAAGTGTCGAACGCCTGTGGTTACATTGAGAGTTTGTTGTTATTTTGGAATACAATGCCACTGCCAGGTGTTTAACTCTCTGCTTGGAAGGGACTAACTTCCATCGGCTAAGATTTATCTTAATCATTATTGACAGACACTCAATTAATTGCCAATGCTCTAGGTTCTAATTAATCGAATCACGTAATCGAATCCTTTAACGTCAACGCTAGTTGCCAGTTGCCCACTTCAAAACTTTCTAATATCTCCTTTCGCCGGGTTTGGCCTCTGCCAAGAGATGCCATTAAAACAATTAAAACAGTTTGCTGCCTCAGAACACGGATACACAAGTTTGTCTTCGTTCTTTGAACCGAAAAGACCTCAGAAATGACTTGGGCTTCAATTTTAATTCGCGATAATTAAAAAGCTACCAACTCGCGCTACGAAATCGATTACAGAGTTCAGTTGCGATAAATGATTCCCGCTTCTTCTTCGGTTGGTCGTTCCTCATCGTTCTATGTGCACGCTAAAGTATCTTTGGCAAGAATTTCGCTTTGCACACAAAACGATTTAGATGGTGATTTATGTTTTTTTTTTTTTTTTTTTTTTTTGTTGCCAGTGGCACCTCCTTGAAATGCTGGTCATGTCGTCACAATCGCTGACGTTTGTTGATGTCATCGAACGTGGTCATAATTTAAAGTCATCATTTGGGCAGTTTTGTTGTTATTTTAACCAGCCACAATAAATATGACAATGTATTGTGACTTTAAGTGCCGCACATGAGTGTCAAGTTGAAGGAATGAACTTGCAGCCGTTTGCCGTCACATGGCTTGTATTACAGTGGGGCCGAGTGGTTAGTTTAACTTTAAATGTTGCTCAATTGTTAATAGGTCAGAGATAGAGCTGTCAAATTTGACAGCTGTCAAATAAAAAGGATACGGTTAATATCAGGGGATTAATGTTCGCTGGAATTAAGGGGAAATATCTTCCGCGATGGCAGTTGGTAGAATTCGTTTCGGTTTTCAGTTTAGAGTTAGATAATTCAAATGGAAAATAATGCAGAGTATTTCTGAAACAATCTATCTCCGTCTTCAGCAAAGGATATGTGCGGGAATTCATTTTGAAATAGGTAGGAATTTCGAAATCAATTAGACTTTTTAACTACGTTCTCCAAGCGGAGCTTCTAGCTTCACAACATCGAGGCATGTAGATAAATGAATATCATTACACGAGGTCTGTTCTCTGTAGAGTCGTTCGGGCTTCGGGGTAAGATTGCGCAGCGGGTAAGAGTACGCAGTGCCATTTTCTCCATCTGTGAAAGGATTAGCAGCAATCGCTAAATGAGAAAATGTGTGCTTCACTAACCGTCAATGAAGAACAACTTCTGCGCAAGTTTTTCAATTGACAGAACAAAGAAAAACAACAAGAAAAGAAAAGCCGGAATTTGTTTAAAAAAAAGTCAATTTTTAAAAGTGTGTCAGAAAAGCGTGGCAACTCGATACCCCATAAGTAGTATGTAGGCACAAACAGTGTATATATGTGTTTAATTTAGGATACAATTTTAGGGGATAATATTATTCGTTCTTAGATTTCCAATACAATGAAAAAAAAAACGAGGGAACGAGCGCAGTCTAGGGAACGAGCGCAGTCATTCTGTGGGTAAGATTGCGCAGTGTTTTCTTACTCAGTATTTAACTTTTAATAATAATAACAATTTTTGGGCTATTACGTTCTGTCGTAAGATGCAACAAGCACATCATAGTCGTAGGTGGTAGGCTGTAGCTCTATCTCGCTGTTTTTGTTTGTCCTGAAAAATGCCTCGTTTCTTCTAAAGACAAACGGAAAGGAAATTGATATCTCAGAAGCAAATCTGCAAGGCTAGGGAGCTGATTTAAAATGGAAGCACAGTTTCAAACCATCCAAACTACGAAAACTGTGACTTAGAATGGTTGCGCACTCTTACCCTGACTTCGGGGCAAGAGTGCGCAACTTGACTTCTGTTTGTTTTTTGATCAAAACTTATGAAACATTAAAAAAAAACGTAAAATATTTTTGTACAAATTTGTTTCTAAAATATAGAGCTACCAAATAATAGGCTCTTTTGTTTGTTACCTATTGTAAATTTTCCAGAATTTTAGCTCGAAGTCCAAAATGCGCACTCTTGACCCGAACGACTATACCCAGTACCAATTTGTTTGGAGTCTCAGGGATACACTGCGGCTTACAAGATTAGTAGCAGGCAGTTTTGGGAAATGAAAATGATCTATCTTCGGCTATATGTATGTCAGTTCGGGAACAAAAAAGGATGGTGAAAGAAAGCCTGGTTTGTGTTGTGAATTCCGGTGAACTGTACTTTTTGTGCTATTAAAGGGTGATTTTTTAAGAGGTTGAGAACTTTTTTTAAAAAAAAAACACAAAAGATTCGAAAAAATGAATGAAATATTTATTTGAATCGATAGAACCTTGCAATTTAATGTTTAAAGATAATTTCATGCAAATGTTGACCGCGGCTGCATCTCAGGTAGCCCATCCGCTGAGTCCAATTTTGGCATACTCTTTCACACATATCGGCCGGTATCTCACGAATGAATGCATGGATGTTGGCTTCCAGTGCGTCAATCGAAGCGGGCTTGTCCCTATAGACATTAGCCTTGACATACCCCCACAAAAAATAATCTAATGGTGTCAAATCGCACGATCTAGGCGGCCAATTGACCGGCCCGAAACGTGAAATTAACTGTTCACCAAACTCGCCTCGCAATTGCGCCATTGTTTCGCGTGCTGTGTGGCATGTGGCACCGTCTTGTTGAAACCACATATCATGCAAGTCAAGAACTTCCATTTCGGGCAAAAATGTATGCTGTAACAAAGGCCTAACTGCTGGGAACGGCGCCGAATCGACATTTCGCGGTCTTCTGTCACACTAGCTGATACGGCCGCAATATTTTCTTCACTACGCACAGTACGTAAACGTGTTGGTGGTTTAATGTCCAACAAAGTAAATTTGGTGCGAAATTTGGTCACAATCTTCCGAATAGACTGCTCAGAAGGTCGAGAATGCCGATCATAAAATGGAAGCAGCGCGCGATGAACATTTCGAACCGAGCACGAATTTTGATAGTAAAATTCAATAATTTGCAAGCGTTGTTCATTTGTAAGACGATCCATGGTTAAATTGCAAACCAAACTGAAGCTGTTTGACAGTGACACAAGGTACTAAACACACGTCAGCTGTCAAAACCAGTGTTGCCAAAACCAAACCAGCTAAAAAATCACCCTTTATTAGCAAGATCAATTGGAGTGGATAAAGGATCCAACAATTTATGGAAAAAAAATTGTCGGTGCGAACTAAGTGAACTATACAGTCGCGGAAAAACGAAAAATTGTCCGATTACCCTCCAATTCAGCTGTTTCTACAGCTAAAATCGGAGATGTAGCTGGTGTTACAACAAGTAAATCTACTGTTCATCGTGTAATTTCTAATGCCAAATACCACAAGCGACTTGAGCTGAAGAAAAAAAACACTACTTAATGCTTCGCAAAAAATCTAAAGCTTATAATTCGCAAATGACCACATGACCTGGGATGTGCAACAAGAACCATGCTCGAATAGCTGGAAAAAGAGTTATTTTCTGACGAAATAAAATTTATTTTAGATGGACCGGATGACTATAAATATTACTTCCACGATCTAAGAAAATAGAAGCTTTTAAACCGCCATCATAGCAAAGAAGGGTGCCTCATGGTCTGGGGTACAGTATCTTATTATGGCACCATCGACTTCGTAGTTCAAAGCTCTAGAATGACAGGAAATAGCTACACAGTGGTGATGAAATCTATTTTTCCAAAGATCCACGTTCTAATCGGAGCACTTTCATTGATAATTTAATACGAGAACATCCCTATACACACAGCTGGCAATCTGGCATTATTAAATCGTTTGTTGCCAGTAAAATTCGCCAGAACTTAACATTATAGAAAATGTCTGTGGCTGGCTTACACGAATAGTATATGCAGGTGGAAAGCAATACGATGATAAAGAAGCGCTTGTCGACGCCGTTAAACTTGCCTGGAATGAGATTTCACTCGACTATTTGGCCTCATTGTATAACTTCCTCTAAGATTGAATTTTTGAGGTTATTTTGAAGAAAGGTGATTTTATTCATTATTGAAAATTTTACTTGAAGTATCATAAAAGAGGTTAATGGCTGGAAATCCCTTAAGTCTTGTAAGATAACAAGAACGCTGAAGCTTCTCTATGCTAAGAATAGAAGCCAAGATTTACCAGGACATTACAAAACGTTTGCAAAAATTTCAGTTTATTCTAACAAGTTTCAGCAGGATCTAGGCAACGTGTCACAAAAAAACGTCAGGCTACCACATTCTTATACTGTGTCTCCACGTGCTATTGCAAATAGCAGGATTTCATAAAAAAGAGAACTGTTAAATTTGTGTGTGGGCAAAATTTTAGCTTGATATTTAATTTTTTTTTAAATCCAGCCGCTTGTACTCAGCACTTCTATAATTCCACAAACATGGAAACTGCCGAAAATTGTTTATCAATTTAATTATCTCTTCTTGTGACATCTTGCAGTCGGTCATAATTATTTTTTTCTATTTCAAACGCAACGAACGCAAATATTTCACTCAAATGTCAAAAATTAGCAAGATATCTATAGCTTGGTAAATATCTTGCTATGAATAGCTTACTATTTCAATTATCTTGCTATTTGCCATCTCCATTAGCTATTTTCATAGCATGCTAATTATCTTGCTATAAATTCTAGCTCATGGAGACCGTGTGTTACAATAGAAATATTCTGGACCTGGTTATTCTGTCACAGAAGCTAAAATCGAATGATTTCACATGATTGGACTTCTTCGTTTAGGAGATATCCGTAAACCTCAAACATTATTCAGAATATTTTTAGCGAAGTTGTTCGAAAACGCGTCGAAAAATCTGGTTAAAATAATGCCCAACCGGCCCGACCTAAAGTCTATTCTTTAGTTTGAAAGGCACAAGTTTCATAGGAGAAAACCCTCTTCACCTATTTTTTTTTTATGACTTCCTACGAAGCTTTTTAAGCATGCAACCTCTTATTGGCACCACTGTGATCAGAAAACACATTAAAATCGTATTATTCAAAATAGCTTAATCTATCAATTGCCTCGCAATAAAATGACAATCGCACCGACAAACTGACAGTTCACAATGGAGACAAACCCATGTCACGATGGCAAAACTATATTTTGTTTCATTTTAATCGAATTCCATTGTTGTTTCTTATCAGCATCAACAAAACGTTGATTGTGGCGGCCTCTCATCTCTCATGTCCCAACCTATTGATAGAAAAGTCGACCGGAAGTTGGCAAAAAGGTTCTCCTCAAGCTAATATCGTAAATCACAATCAGAACGCGTCTAACTATCAGCATCAACATCGCTATGAGAATCACAGCTCAATTATTTGTTATTTGCAGAATTCGTAGAGAGTCTCCCCGCGCGCCGGCCCCCATTGCGCCCCACCACACACCCGTGTGAATTGATTGTGCTGATAAATTATCGATTCCGGTCGCAAATATTTAAATATCGGATCATAAATGAGTGCGGTTAGCAATGTGGGAGCGCGTCGGGTCATTAAACAGCAATATCCGGCAGAAATATCAATGGGTACATTTTTTTTTATGATAGAACGCATAAGTGACGACAACAACCGATCCACACGTCGGGACTAGGGAAGGGACACTAATTTATGTGAGAAAACTCCCGAGTTAAAGGAAAAGAGTAATTTGTTTGATTTAGAATAATGGAAAATATATGTAATCTTGTAGTGTGGCTGACATAATTAGAAATAATTTTTAAAAATAATTACTAAGAATATTTGGTGGGATTTCGCGATGGAAAATGGAGTCAAGGTCGATGGCGTCGTTGATTTTGTATAAATTTGTGTTTTTAATTAACTGGTTGACTCAGTAGAGGCTTTTCTTGATGAGCTAAGAACTAAATGGTAGCCATGGCTATAGAAGTAATTATATTTTCCAAATTAACGGAAATACACTACATAGATGGCAACAAGCGACAGACACTTAGGTTAGGTTAGGTTAGGTTGGGTGGCTATCCACCGTACTCGGTTGGATTCACTTAGATGAGAGTAGGTCCTCCATGAGCAGGTTATTCGGAGCACTCGGAAACATTTTGAAAGTTGGTTAAATTTCCATATTCTATTGATATCCGTTGAGGAAATATCTTGAAGGACTGTAGAGAAATATTCTCCCAGAATCTTTTTTATTTAATGAGGAAAGTGCTGGACAGCTGCACAGGAGGTGACAGGGTGATTCTTCCTCAAGACAACTGCGACAGAAACTATTGGCGAGAAGTTTCCAGTCTGGTGGCCGTGTCTGATGTTGTGCCTTATCCTTTCTACTGTAACATGGGGTTAACTTTTGTGGTAGAGTTTCCCAATTGTGACTCTTTGCTGCCTAGTTCG
This sequence comes from Brachyopa scutellaris, assembly GCA_949775065.1. Classification (NCBI taxonomy): domain Eukaryota; kingdom Metazoa; phylum Arthropoda; class Insecta; order Diptera; family Syrphidae; genus Brachyopa; species Brachyopa scutellaris. Next base: position 95,332,472 of record OX459115.1, on the reverse strand, counting down.
TCTGCTTCACAATTACCTGGGATGTCTTTATTACCAGGAACCCAGCATAGGTGAGCACATTGTATCCCCTCGATATTTCGTTCAGAGATGAGCGCCAGTACCTAACCTATTTTGATCTTGTATTAGTTGATTCTAGTGCTTGGCTATCGTTGTAAATAACAATGTCGTGATTGTACATTGACTTCACCGAAAACCACTCAGCGGCTTCACAAATAGCCATCACTTCCGCCCAAAGGGCACTTCAGTGATTTCGAAGTCTCAAAGATAAGTTCAGGCTGAAATGGCCTGAGAAGACACCCGCATCTATACTAGCACCTATGTAACATCCATCCGTGTAGATCTCCAGAACGGATTTGTCATTAAGACAGATATTACCTACCCATTCCTGTTGGCTGGGAATAGTAGTCATTAGATAGACACTTAAGTCGGCATAAGACAAAAATAAATTTTTTATTGTGTATGCAAAGTTCAGTATCCTACGAAACAGATTTTGTTTATTTTTTATTTGTTACTTGAAATTGGACTTATCAAAGCTTTAAAAAAAACTTGTGACCACAGGATTTATTGCAATCCACAAAGCAAGAAAAAATATCTATAAATCGTAACTGAATAAAAAAAATCGTAATAATTGTAATCGAATTAGCTTGGACAACATCCATCTAGTTCAGTTTTAAACCAACTCACACCAAAATCTGTGTGTTTATATAGATGTTCTCCATTTCGCTTATTTTAGTAAATATTGCTGTAAGCGAGTGAAAAGTGTACTTTAATGCTAAAGCTAAAAGAGAACTTAACCTATAAGGCTGTCCAGTTGACCCTATTTCCATGGCCTTAGAACAGTTTGTAGCAGAAAACTAAGTTCAAAAATGGTAAACTGGATTTTTGAGAGTATAATCTGACTTTGCATAGATTTTGGTTGATAATCCTGATTAACATTTGTGCGAAGATTCGACTTGCCTCGCTATGATACTCTCAAGTACAATTTAAGACTTAAGTGGGGCTTATTTGCTTGAATTACGGTATTTACTGAGAGGATGCAAGATAAAGACTTAAGTCGAACGCAGGCGTTTTTTATCAATCTCCAAGCCTACATAGTTCTAAGAAAAGGTGCATAGCACAGGATTACTGCTGCGATAGAAAATGTCAAAGTGATCCAGTATACATCGAAAATAATCTTGATGATGTTAAGGTCCCAGTAGCACATTCAGAGTCCATTCTGATCTTTTGAACCAGGAAGTTCACATATTGTTGTTTATATTTTTAAGCGACTCTAGAGGATAAAATCCCCGAATCTGAAGTACCCAGTGGCGATAACGTTGATGCTATAAGTTCTGCAGTGTCTTCATTGAAAGGTTTGGGGCAGGAGTAGGTCGGACAGGCCGCTTTAGAAGCATAACCACTGATAAGTTCTGTCTTGTAAAATGTTGTCTTTGATCTCCAAATAAGTCCTGAAACTAAAATGATCTGTAATCTTGAAGATCGGACATACCTTGTCATACTGAATATCTTTTGAGGTCCTAAGCTTTTTAACCTTTTGACATTATAACCCAGTCTTCTTCGTTCTTTCTTTATGTGGTGCTATATTTTAGGGTGAACCGGGGACTACTTCTCACAACCATTTGTGTGTACGTGTTATAATTTTCACGAATGGAAGGGACCTACTTTTTTATGTCGACTCCGAAGGGCGAGTTGTTGGTTGTTGGTTGAGGCCTTGGTGCACCCGGGACTGTAGCGCCATCTAAGTAAATAGGTAAGAAGGGTGAGTTGAAAAGTTCCTCATGACAAATGATACTCTCTGAATGCTTGTCAGATATTCGAAAGAGGTGGCACCGTGAAAAAATGTTTAGGTTTTTGCTGGGATTGAACCCGGGCAGTATTGTGTAGTAGTCCAACGCACTTACCACTACTTTAATTCCAACCTATAAAAAGATGGCATGTTTAACTTAGTAGATTTCAACGTTGGGTTTACTTTTTCACAAGGACCTCTGATCAACTCTGCCGGACCTTTGCGTACCCTGCCTTTCTAACTAATGGCGATGTAAAGTTATACAAAAATTAAAAATGTCTACATAGTGAATGACCAAGTCTTAACTTAGCCAGTCCGGTACGTAGAAGTGTCAGTTCCGTGGTTCCGTATTTCATCCTAATTTTACCAAAATTATTTGCACGTTGAATGGCGTTAATTCGAGTTTGATTCGATAGTCTTATTCACTGGCACAAGTGTGTAATCGATTTCTCTTTCTGGTCTTCCACTAAACCACCTCCCAGCTTGCCGTCCACCATTTCAAAATCATTTCCGTTTTAGGCCGCGCGCCGGTGAAGAACTTCACGGGCAAATCTTTTGTTTTATCAACTCAAATCGACAATAGAAATAAATTGAATCAACAAAAGATTAGCAACAGCATCAGAGACTCCATCGACGGTCCATCGAATCATTAAAAGCCAAGCGGAATCACACATTTATTATGTCATTACCATCAAATTCTGTATAAATTACTTCCTTAGGTCGGTTTCGAGACGACTATGTTCGTGTTGTGCTGACCAAGTTACATGTTTCTTTTGTTTTTCAACAAACACCAGTGCTGCGACCTTCTGGCAGCCCAGGGAGGTCATAAATTTCCCATATATCCATTCGATTGTTACACCGATTTACATAATTCCCAGTTATGCGATGGGAATTTCTCACGGTGTTTTTTTTTTTTTTTTTTTGAAAATTTTATTTTTCGGCAAATAACTCATCGACGTTATGCGCGCTCTAATTTTTTTTTTTCTTTTTTTGGGATGATCCAGAGGAAGACAATAGACGTTTCCATTAACTGAGAAACGTTCCCGCTTTTGTGCTCTAAATTTCGCTATACCACTGCCTCTCCATTTTAACTTTAAATCCCAAAGAAAGAAATCGAGATTCCGTTGTCTGTCTGTCGGTTTTTTCTTGTTTTTTTTTTTTGTGTTAACCTGTTTTTCGGTGTTCGGCTTTGGGACTTGCTGTGATGAAGACGAAGATGAACCCATTTTGCTTTGAGTCTTGCTTCTGGAGATTCATATCCATCCATTCGGTAGCCGAGAGTTCGATAGATGAAGATGGATGATGATGCTCTTTAGCCATCATCAGAATCAGAAGTTCTCTCGATGAATGTGTTAAGAGGAATGTCGTCTGAATGCACGGAGTGGCCTAAGGGGTTATGTACACGGTGAGTGCAAAAACAAGAGTACCTGTGACACATCAATTAAGGTTCAATTCCATGAGGAGCCTAAATTTAGGGGGAAAGATGGGCACTCTCCTTATTTTATTTCAATCGAAAAGTCACGCAGTCATGTCTAATAGGCACGAAGCTTAAGCTCATACGTGATTGATTCCAAAATAGTTTTGAACTGCGTAGCTAAGGGAAATTGGTTGCCGAGGAACCAAGCACTGAATTCACCACTGGAAAGGAACTTCATATGTAAAATTTGCCTCAAAGCAGTCATGAAACTGTTGGACACGCTGGGATTATACGAAACATCCGCTGCGGTTCTTTCCAATCGAAATTATTAGAAAAGCTTAAAACTGCAAGTTATCGGCATTCCTTTCTATTGAGAAAGCTTTTTCTGTTCTACCTTAATCGTTGAGTTCCATGCCACCGTCGGTTCTCTGTACCCTTGCATTGTGCCGTTAAGGTTTTTTTTTATTTTATAGTCCGTAACCTTCAGAAGATTTAGCCGAAGTAAACGATATCTGACTGAACCTACATCTCATTTCGCTACTCTAACGCCATCTTTTGCAAAATGACAACTGTAGGACAAATCAAAAACTTTGTAGAAGAGTTACAGTCTGATCCATGTCCTCGATTTAAAAAGCTGGATGATTTATCAGAGATTCTAACAGACATATACATATATCAAGTACTTTGTTCCTGAGTACCGGAAAGGTTATAAGGGGTATGTGCTGGTTTAAGCAATTCATTTCTGATAATCCCTTATTTGTGTTCAATCGCCTTATATCCCTTGGTTAAATCTAAGGTAGATCTTCAGGGTCCTTGTAGAACTTAGACCTGGAAAGCTTTTTTTATTTATACAGCTTCTGTCATCTGAGTCGATACTTTAGTTCATGTGAGTGACTATGGTGTAGTCGACGTCGCTTGTCACACTGAAGGTTCACGGTTCAAATCCAGACGTCTCCGAAAAATGTATTTCTCAAGAAATAAAATCAGTTGATCAGTTTCAAAAGTTTGTCAAAAATTTACTGCGAAGGCATAACACTGGCAGTAGGATGGTGGTATGTCCAAAGAAATCGCTCACACAAACAATTAATAATAAGAAACATCTGGAAAAAAAAACTTCTGTGAATCATAAGCAACAACCAAACTTTCAATAGTACACAACTCTCCAGTTATCCTGGACAGCACCCATAGAGTTCATGGAAACATCTCTGTCTCTCGTTCTTTTCCTTCATGTAATCGCGCTGTGTGTAAGCATCATTATAAGGGTATACATAACCCCTTTAGCGTGTGTAAAATTTAAAAAAAAGTGCCTTCTTCAGCACGTTTAAGGCACTTAAAGGTCTGAGCGAGTAATAATTCCCTATGCCAAGACTTTCACACTCACAAAGGGTTACTGTCATCGCTAGACAGTTTTTTTAGTTTTTTTTTTTTTTTATTTATCTACAACATTTACAACAATTTAAGTATACATAGTATATAGATTAGAATAAAAATAAGTACAAAATTTCAGATGTACATTTTTCTCGAGTTAAACATAACATATCAATATTTAAGGACACTTCATTAAAATACCTAACAGATCTTGATAAGGGTTCATTAGAGCCATAATTTGTTCTGTGTGATCTTTGAAATAAGTAAATTCGCGCTCTAAGAGACCTAGCGGGTACATAAATTGATACCAACGCAAGAAGTGATGGAATCTTTATGTGGTAACACAATAAATCCGTCACCAACATTACACCATGGATAGCACGTCGTGATTCTAGCGATTGTATGCCAAGCAAATGACATCTAGCTTTGTAATCGAGACAAAAACCTCATCGCATTTGCTGAAACATGTATTTTGTGAATCGTCTTTAAATCTTTTCAAGCCTGTCAGAGTGAAGTTTAACTGCAGGACTCCAAATAACATCTCTGCATACTCCAGGAGTGATCTAACGAGAGATGAATATAAGGATAGTAAGACGTAGGGATCCCTAAAAACCTTTCCGTTTCTTTTAATGAAACCGACCAACGAGTTGGCTTTAGGGACCAAATAGTCGAAATGACTATTATAAAAAAATGAGGAATCAAGTCTTTAATACAAGAGACTCGATTTGAACGTACAGATTCAATACAGTAGGCAAACGGCAATCAAGATGCTTTTCTGGAGAAAGAAATTACGTTGCACTTTTTAATATTAATTTTTAGGCCATTAGAAAGACACCAATTGGACAGAGAATCAACGTCAGATTGAGTCCGCTGACAATCTTCGAGACATGTTATTTTTAAAAACAACTTTAGATCATCTACATACAATAGACATTCACAATAATTTATCACCGAAAGAATATCGTTGATAAAAAATATTATGAAAAGTATCGGACCCAGTTGGCTACCTTGGGGAACACCTGATGTGCACAGGATTGCCTTTGAGCATATATCACCAATCTGAACCATTTCTGTTCTACCAGTTAGATAAGCAGATAGCCACCTAAGCAATTCGGAATGAAATCCAAATATCTCCAACTAGGCAAATGCATTATGTGTCTAATAATTTCGACATGCATCTGTCAGAATTGCTAGACTGCTTAATATACAGGATTTCGAGGGATAGACAAGTTCGGCATTGATTTTATCAATGACTTTCTAATTTCTTAGGTTAAAAAATGTTTCGACCAAGTTCTACGAGTTCAATAAAGCTGGTAGTACCCCTAATTCCTGTATAAACTTGATTACACGTCCCGTTCATTCATTTCAATCACTTTCAGAACATATTATCGACGTTTGCTCATCAAATAAATTTTACCAGCCACGGCTCACCACCGCGACCGTGTGCAGTGGCCTTTAGAAAAAAAACTCACGCTTAAAGGTAACTCTGCTACCCATTTCGCTACCCAGGTGTACGTCTTTTAAACAACTTAAACTGGCAGGCAAAGCAGAATTAGAAGCTTAAAATATCAAGAGTTTTGCTCTGTATCTGTAGTCTGTGTCTGAAGTACCTGTCCACTCAAATTAACCACACGAATTGCCTTCAGTCGTCTGGACGTGAAGTTTACATCTCGTCGCATTGTTTGGTGTTTTTTTTTGTTTTTTCTTTTTGTAGGTACACGTAGTTATCTGTGTATTTTTATTGAGTTAAGGTACAAAGCCATTGAGATTTTATTCTTTTTCCATTTAGCGGTGCTGATCTGGATTACGGGGCTCTATCGGGATGATGGGCGGGAAGAGAACCATTTTCAATGAATGCAAATGGAATTCCACTCTATTTTCAATTATAATCTTTTGTTTACTTTTTTTTCGGGAGAGTATGTGTCTGGACAGAAAAAAATACGATTTGCATTATCTTGAAGTATTTGTCATCGAAAACTGGTCGAAGCAGTAGATTTTTGTTTCCCACAGGCGGTAAAAGAGCGTCCAATGAGTTAATTTTTTTTATGCTAGGCTACCAATCATTTTATTGGTCAGGTGTATGCAAATTGATTATTTGCAATAAATCATAAAATTTTGATTGGGGTCCTTAAAATGTCATTGACATTGAATAGTATCTAGATTCTAGAACAACATCCGGGTATTAAAAAATAAAATTATAAAAATATAGATCACTAGTCTTTTGACTCACGCTTGTCTGGGAAGTATCGCACGTCAAGCCATCAATGCTTCGTATTAAATTCTCAATACCTCATACCACAAGGCTAGACTTCCAAGCTAAGGTCTTACACTGCAAGTCCATTAGAGCAACGACAGTCGCTATTTTTAACCTAAATAAATATGCCGCATCCATGAAGTCAGGTTGCAGTGTTAAAATTAAGGGTTAAGCTCCTCAGACCCTTAAAGGGCCTCGAGATTATATAATGTACCAATAAAGACCGCCTAATTCTCTGGGGTTGACTTTGGTTCATTCCACCGATTATGGCCAGTAGTACGTACTGACAAATAGGGTAATCGACATCCCAAAGGGTATATACCGATGGGCTCCCCCATTAATCGATAGACTACTGTAGAAGCTGAAAGGAATAAAAAGTATCTAATGCGGTCATTTCAAGAACCTGAACCGTAGAAAAGAAACGATAGGATTGACCCAAATAAAGCTGATCAGTAGAGCTTATTAAGTGCACACATTACCTCTTTGCCTTATATAGCCTTACCCCACCTCTTTGGCTCATTATGCTAAGATGACTAATAAACTTCCACTTCTGGAATTCCCTAGAGACGATGGCATCAGAACATTTAACTGGTTAAAGAACTTCGGCATAATACTCAGTAACAAGAAGGACTGGAACAACGAATCCAGGATCTACAGGCTGAGTCCTCATACCATTAAATGGTACACAGATGGTTCAAGAACTGAGGAAGGAACGGGAGCACGAGTGCTTAGGCCCGGAGCTAAACTATTCGAACCCATGGGGAGCTACACCTCAATTTCTCAAGCTGATATCAGTGCTATCGATGGACGTGCCCAGTTCAATCTTGATAAACGCTACAGCAGACGCGACATATAGAAGCAATAATGTCAGATAGCCAAGCAGCTATCAAGGCAATACGGGCTCAAATCATCAAATCTGGGAGTGTCTAGATAAACTAAATAGACTGGGCGAAAGAAACAGCCTCACCATTTTACTGGGCACCAGCATACCTGTTGATACGAAGAGTCGGATAAACTTGCCATGAAAGCGGCAACTACGCTCTTTCGGTATACTGATCCCTTCTCTGGTATAGCGGAGCATATGATAAAAGAGGAGCTCCGATCATTGGTTAAATACAACTTGAAGACATTCAAAGGTACCTATTTTAGAATGTTCTCTAAAATCCACATTTCCGAGAATATATTCAAGTCTGGATTTGGGCAAAAGTTGCCGACTTTCTGTTTACTAATAGTTTAGGTTTCACTTCTATTTCTGGGCATAATAATTTAACTAACAAAGAAGTTGTATTTTTTTTTATTTTTTCCGCTTTAACCACAAAAAAAAACAGATGGAACCGTCAGCCCACCACGTCCTCGTCGTGGTTCTGGAATAACAAAGAGTGGGTTGGGTCTAGTATTGGCAAAAATCTGAAAATACCTTTCAAAATCCCTTTTTCTTGGAAAAAGGTATTTTGTCCAATAGGTATTTTCTCTAAAAAAAATTATGTCCAAAGGTCAGTATACCAAAAAAAAGGTATTTTGAAATTAGGTATTTGGTAGGGTTCCCATTGCAGTCGTTAGCGATCTCCAGTGATGGTTTCATTTGATTTGAGCAGCTCATACTAGACCACAACCTTCTGATCCCACCAAATACAGATCATGAGCCTGGATCCATGAATATTTGGCTTCGCCACGCCATTGATGGTTGGCCGGACTTAACGGAAGACTTTCTGTGCTTGGGATTGTCATAATAGGTCCACTACTCGATGCAAAAATCGCCTCCTATTCTGCCATTGAAGTAGCTGTTCACAGATGAAAAAAAATTGTGTGTCAAGCCTACGCACGACGGAAGTGAAACTTTTTAGCTGCATATAATTGTGGACAAAGGAAGAAGAATTTGTGACAAAAGGGAGAGACATTCATACAATTTTTGAATTCAGTGGATATTCAAAGAATATTCTCCGTTATTTTCTCCTCAAAAAATCATTGAAGAAATTTAAGAAATTGGGTATGAGATGACACATAATAATTATGTATTTTCCATCAGAAATTTTCCTGGCTTTTGAATGGATCCAAATTGTTCGGATGTCTATCTAACCCAACTCTCGAATATGTGTTCCGGTGTCCATTTGACCCCAAACCAACTTTTGACAATATGAATTCCTTAACAAAAAAATGTTTGATTTCCACTTTACCAGCTATATATTCATTGGGTGTCTTTTATTTACAACTTTTTAGTTTCAAAAAATATATAGTGTATGTATAAGTAAGCAATGTCGTGTTCTACTCGCCAAGCCCTTTCATTTGATACCCATATTAAGGAGGTAGTAAAGATAACAGAAATCCGCCATCTTGCGGACGTCCGCCATATTGAATTTATAATTACGTCATATCGTATTGTATTCTACTCGCCAAGCCCTTTCATTTGATACCCATATTAAGGAGGTAGTAAAGATAACAGAAATTCGCCATCTTGGGGGCGTCCGCCATATTGAATTTATAATTACGTCATATCGTATTGTATTCTACTCGCCAAGCCCTATCATTTGATACCCATATTAAGGAGGTAGTAAAGATAACAGAAATTCGCCATCTTGGGGCCGTCCGCCATATTGAATTTATAATTACGTCATATCGTGTTGTATTCTACTCGCCAAGCCCTTTCATTTGATACCCATATTAAGGAGGTAGTAAAGATAACAGAAATCCGCCATCTTGGGGCCGTCCGCCATATTGAATTCAGAATTACGTCATAGAAATGCGGTTGTAAAGACTAGTCGGATAAAAAGGAAAAAAAAAAGAGTCCGCCAGTTTGCTTGGTGCACCCGCCATATTGAATTTTTCTGTGACGTCACATAGCCTAGGACACTCTCCGGATAAAGGCGAATCCAACGACACCTCATTTGTTGAAATCGTTTCCATAGTTTAGGCTGTGACATCCTTACATACAAACATCACCTAATGATGACGGTTTTTCATGACGATCTTGAGTTGGTTTTACTCCGGTCATCGAAAATGCATGACGCGTGTAAAGAAGTTTCACTTCAAAAACGCCTTTCGACGTCCCTTGGGCCCAATTTCCTTGCTTTGGATCATGCCCATGGCTTTAAGGCATTTTCCTACCGTTGACAAGACAACTCCCAACGATTCAGGCAATTGAATTGTTTGAATTGTCTTTATCAAGCAATTCCTCGAAATCTTCACTTTCTAACTGTTTCGGCTGTCCACTTGTCCAGGTCGTTCCTAGTATTCCAAGTGGAAATCACCAAGCTGTTGAAGCTTTTTGCTTATTAAGATCTTTCCGCGGGCTTCAAAAATTGTCTCGCAGGCCACTAGTTGACCACCTCTGATTTCAATCACGTGGAATGCAACATGTTTGCGTCGAACATCATCCACGAGTGTATTTACCGTCTTAATTTCATTTAATTGACGCTATAATCAACTTAAACGCAAAATCATCAAAAACCGCAGCTTTTGTTATGCGAATCCCTCAAATTGGCATTTTTGCTAATTTTAACCTTTAAATGTCCATAAAAATCATTCAACGAGAATGAATTGTTCGCCCGCAACTCATAGAAACGCTTTACACGGGTGCGCGGCTGCGTCCAGTCATCGTTTAAGTTTAACGAACCGAAGCGACGACCTAGGAATATCTCCTAAATCGCGCACTTCTGGTCTTTTGTTCTGATTCTTAAGCGCCAAACAAAAGATAAATACGAGGGGGGGATACAACATACAAATAATAACTCCAAGACATCCGGAAGAATCCAACAATTAAACGTGTCGTTGCGTCGCGTCGCTCCGAATCTCAATCGGAGTTCGCAGAGCACGTGTAAACAAACAAAAATTCAAATTAATTCCTTGAGGTCACTCTCTGGAATCCGGATCATCATCATCGGATAAACAAACACAAAGTAGAAATTTTAATTATAACAGTGATGTGAAACAGATCGTCATCGGTGAGGGAGGAACTACAGGTAGCAGTCCGAGCAGGGGGGTTCCACTTCCGACTTTTGTCGTCTACTGTTTCCAGCGCTATCCGTTGCATGTGAAAAATGAAGCGTGGATTGTCCCGTAGGTTTGCGTGCTCAAAAGTTTCACTGAACGTGAGCCTCCTCTTCGTGTGGTGACTTTCGGAGATGATAGCTCCCCCCCACTGCTGGGCATGAAAATAATAATGATGTAGGTTATGGTTGCAGCGTGGAAATTAGGGCTAGTTATTTTTTTATTTTTTTTATTTTGGAAAACAATGAGCGTGAGATTGTTTTTCTTATCGGTTTTCTTGGACTCGGGGCTGGGGGGAGGGGGTACACGTTCAATTGAATACGAAATCAGAAAGGTGTTGATTTCGAAATTGAATTTAATTTTTCTTTTTTTTTACTCACGGATGCGACTTCTTCTCTTATAGATCACATTTGAGGAGTTTTTTTTTTTTTTTTTCAAAGCTTACGTCGATCAGCGCAGAAGGGAAAGTCTTTGGATTTTTTTTAGGTTTTATATGAGCCATTGTTCGTCGGTGTGTATTGACATGTTCAACCGGGAAGGGAAAACAGCCAGCAGCCGCTTTCAATTTCGGATTAATAATGACCTTAAGAGCACTGCATTAGAAGGTCTAAGCCTATAGTAGAAGCATGACGAATACTTGACCCCCGCTCAAAGAAAAGGACGTACAAAATTAGCAATCTCCACAAATGAGATAAAGAAGCCTCCAAATCACAAGGTTGACAGTATCTGAAGGCTCGATTTGTAGAAAACGACTTTGAATTTTCATTGTACTCTCCCTGGGAGACATGCGAGTTGTTCTTGGGATATAGTATCTTCAACGTTCAAATTTCAGTGGCAGTGAAGAAAGCTTCTTCTCCCTTCCCTATTTGCAGATCTCATTGTCCATATTTCACCGGCTTATAGGTTAAATTACTGGAAGCGTCTGGCCACAAAATGTATTTTTCCATCTTTAGCTCTTTTGTCTGCCATTTTCTTTGCTCCACCATAAGGCTGGGCGATGCGACAAGTCATGCAGAGTTAAAGTTTCCTTAGTTCAAGAACTGAGAAAGGAACGGGCGCAAGAGTGTTGGGGTCTGGAACCATATTGTTTCAACCCATGGGCAGCTCCAGCTACACCAGCATCTTTCAAGCCAAAATCTGCACTATCGGCAGATGTGTACAAACCAACCTTGACCAACCTTTATAACCGTAAACATTATAACAGATGCCAATGAGCTATCAAGGCAATGAAAGCAAATCTAGAATTGTCTAGGTCCTAACAACTTCACCATCTTCTGGGTCCCAGGGCACCTGTAGACAGAAAGAGGCGGATCAATTTGTCAAGAACTCGGCTACTAGGGACGCTCTTTATGTTCCCTGAACATTAAACACTTGAAAAGGCTAGCAAAGCTTAGCCTTCTGGGCTATTATTATTATTATTATTATTGAAGGGTGAGTGGCACCGCGACCTTAAGATCTATTGTGCCCCCTATATGTCCTAGACATGAAGAAACATCCCTCTCTTCATTTTTCCTACTGGAATCGGTTTGAGAGAGCTTCGCTCACACCTAGCCCAGGTGAGAGTTCTATGGGCCACAGTACCTCTTTCAGACCAACTTCCCTAAGAAAGCGCAGTAGGAGATTCGATGCTATGGGTGGTAGATCCTCTGCTGTAATTTGGTATTTGACCTAAGCACTTGAATCTTTCATGGATTAATGCCCTACATTCCATCAGTATGTGTTCTGGAGTTTCACGGGATGAATTGCAAAACCTGCATAAGTCTTCATCTGATAGACCTAGCTTCCTGAGATGTCCCTTGAATTTACAATGCCCGTAAGGAACGGAGTTTGTTTTTGTCAAGGCTGATGCAAACTTTGAACCTTTTCAGATTATCGTTATCCAAAAGCTACGTCGCCTGTCTTGGGCCCTGAGTTTCTGTCCAATGATCGCCTTCTCTAATGATCGGAGCTCATCCTTTATGGTGTGCCACAGAAGAACTCAGGGCACACGAAGGGTGAACTTCTGGGTTATTACAACTTGAAGAGTTTCAGAGCCTGTCTTGACAAAAACAAACTCCGCATCTTAAATGGGTTCTTTACGGGTTACTGTAAGCTGGATTTCTCAAGATTTCAGATTATACTTTGAAAAAAAGAATGAATAAACTTTAACAAAACGAAAACGGTATAAAATTCAAATCCTCCACCTCTTCCCGAATCACCAAAAATTGACGTTGACATCAAAAGGTAAATAAGAGGGGGCTTTCTAAAATATCAATGATTTAACATGGTTATGGTTAACCTTCACATTTGAAAGAAATTCCAAGAGACTAGGCTTCCCTACCAATAAAACAAAAATAGCCTTTTATGGTTACCTGAACTCTTTGCATATGTTACAAGCAATCCATATCTAAATTAAGTTTCCAGGATATAAACAAATTTCCACGCAAATATTATGTACGCATTCAGGCAACAGTACCACATCCACACATGCTGCAAATTTAATGATCCAGAAAATTATACCAATCTCTGTGTATGGAAAAAAAATGAAGGAAACCTCAATTCAGCAACACATGCCAATACACGCGCGCTATTGTCGAAAGATTTTTTAAAATCATTTTCCATACAATTTGCAATTTTTTCCCCAAACCCAAACAAAAAAAAAAAATCCCCATGTACTGTTCAATAAATTAACCAATATACTTCCCGGTTGATGAATTTCAATTAAAATAAAAAAAAATAGGGGGATTCCCATCGCCCTTAGCGACCCCTTTGTCTAGGTCAGCCACGTGCGATACATTTTTATAGACTCAAATAATTGAAAAAGAAAAACCTGAAATAATTTTTAATTGAATTTCACTCCACAATATCAAAAAAAAAAAAATATTTAATCAAAGTCAAACGATTTGGTAAATTATATTAAATCACACTAATATTATAAATGCAAAAGTAACTCTGTCTGTCTGTCTGTCTGTCAGTCTGTCTGTCAGTCTGTCGATTACCTTTTCACGCCTAAACCGCTGAACCAATCATAACAAAATTTGGTATAGAGATAGTCTGGGACCTGGGAAAGGACATAGGCGGAAAAACCGCTCGCTAGGGGGCGCTGGAGTCAAGTTATTAGCAAAACCTTTTCACGCCTAAGCCGCCGAACCAATCATAACAAAATTTGGTACAGAGATAGTCTGGGACCTGGGAAAGGATATGGGCGGAAAAGCCGCTCGCTAAGGGGCGCTGGAGTCAAGTTATTAGCAAAACCTTTTCACGCCTAAACCGCTGAACCAATCATAACAAAATTTGGTACAGAGATAGTCTGGAACCTGAGGAAGGACATAGGTGGAAAAACCGTTCGCTAGGTTGTGCTGGATTTAAGTTATTAACGAATTCTGTATTAATTGACCAAAATGACACAAATTCATAATATGTGTTGGTTTAGTGCCAAAAGAGAAAATCACAAAATCTGCACCCAATAGGTGGCGCTGTAGTTATTGACAAATTCTATGTTAATTGACCAAAATAACTTATATTAACGATTTATGTTGGTATAGTGCCATAAGAGAAAACTACAAAATCTGGACCCGATAGGTGTCGCTGGAGTCGAGTTATTTACGAATTCTATATCTAGGGAAACAAAAAACAAACAAAAAAAAAATCCGGATCTAACGGACATGTATCTTTCATGTTGAGTGGTAAGGAGTTTTATCAAATTCTCAACTGCAAGACGGAGAAGATAGGCAAGATAAAGACCCGTGGTGAAAGTGGAGTATATGTGGACCTAGGCAGTGGTGTAATGTACATATTATATGTAATACTAAAACACATCCCTAATTCCACTCTTCACCCAGAAATGTTTATGGTGACAGTCTGATGGACTTTTAATTTTATTAACCACGAGCAACGATAAACGCCTTACAATTTTCTGAGAGAAGTTCATGCAGTTCCATGGTACGATACTATTACATGGCAATGCTAAACCCCATACATGTAAATATATATCACGTGTAACAGTACAAAAACTCTTTGCATTTGGGTTTCGAAATTATTTCCCATCAACGGTACTGTCCTAATATACCAGTCAGTCTGAACTCATTTAGCCACCAGATAATCTTCCGATACCAAGCAAAATGCCATAAGAACCTTTAAAGTTTAAATATACCATTGCGTTGAAGATTCACAAATTCTTAAATAAGTTTATTGTTGACGTTTGACGTCGGAAGAGCGTTTGATTAAAGATAAATGTATAAAAAAGTATTATTAGCTTTTAAATGTTTGTTGCTAAATCAAAAATTTCATGTCGTACAACCAAATAGTAGTAGAAAAATGATGCTGCTGCTTATT
The DNA here is from genome assembly GCA_949775065.1 of Brachyopa scutellaris. Taxonomy (NCBI): domain Eukaryota; kingdom Metazoa; phylum Arthropoda; class Insecta; order Diptera; family Syrphidae; genus Brachyopa; species Brachyopa scutellaris. The sequence goes on along the minus strand of OX459115.1, from coordinate 95,317,349 downwards.
CACACTTTGAACATTGTTTCTGGGCGCGGGCGAAGCCGGGCGGGACAGCTAGTGTTAAATATAATAATTATCTCTTCCACGGCAACTGAGTTTTTTTTTTTGTGAATTTACTGAGAAACTCAGAAGCTCAATTTTGCTTGCCCACGAAGCCATTTTCTTCGCCAAAATTCGGATCGCTTTCCAACTGCTCCAGAGCCCAATCAGGCAACGTACGATGAGATTGGAGATCTTGGGACTTCAGTTCAGTTGTCTAAGTCTTTTCGCAAAATATGCCAAGTTGAGGTCTCAGAAATGGCAACTGCTTCTTATGCACGACGAGGAATCGAGCCACACTTTCAGCAATAGCGGCAATATTCTCGCCTGACCGCACATTTCAGCATCGTACAAGGACTCCTCGATCAGTAACCAAACTGATTTCCCCGAATTCGGTGAATTGTTCACTCCATTGGACGATCTTTTCGGCCGCGAATATTTCGTAGCTCGCGAAAAGTTTGGCGAGCAGAACACGAATTTTTTTAGGAATTAGTTTTAGGAAATTCGATGCGTTGTTGAATGGTGAAGCACTCCATGGTAAAATGCTGACTATGACAGAACATAAACGTCAAAGAATGACTTGAAACGTCAGAGCAATAAGCTGTCAAAATTCGGAAGGACCTATTGACAGACCCTTTACTTTAAGGAAACGATTCTATTTCATCAAAATGCCTTACAGCATGTCAACATTATACGTCTTGTTAGCAAGAAACCCATTTCGATGACGCTATCTGAAAAACTGTCTCTGGATCGTTATTCAGAAATACAACTGCCGTCGGGAATATCCCAGAAGCTCGTCCTGAATTTAAAAAATGGCAAGCAGGCAATTTTCGTCGCATAGCAATTAAAAAAAATTCAAAATCTCCGATGGCCACAGCTCACAACACCTGAGTTCTGAGAACATTCTCGTCTCAATCTTGAATATTCGCAAATGTATCATGGGAATATTCTCTTTTTAAAGGAAACCATTCCATTCACTTCACACACAACTTTCAGATTCAGTTGGAGTACCTTAAAAAAAAAGAAAGAAAACTCAGATATCCACTTGCTCTGTTGTAATGGAAACCTAGTAAAAGAAAACATGAAAAACGATACGGAATCCATTGGGGAGCTCCTTCCTACAAAAGTTAACGATGATGGTTGAACTATCGAGTGAAACATTTTCTACTTCCTTCTCGGTATCCAATGCATCTATAGATACATATAGTTTGGGCTGTGAAACTGCCCTTCATATCTTTTACCTATGTATATACCATGACCACCGCAATACCAGGTCGGATACAGGCATGCACAGCGATATGGCATTGCCAGAGAGAATTTTTTGTTTTTTAAAAAAAATAAAAATGTGGGGTTCGTACATATTACGTAGATTCTTTTGTATTATATCTGTGCATTATCTGAAAATATTCAAATATATAAATATTTAACAATTTCCATCGTGTGACAAGTGAAATGCAGACAAAGAGAAGTACAGAAAGAGTGCGAGCCTTTAGAGGAGGAAAAAAAGCAAATCAACCACCAAAAACTGGCTCCATGTCAAATTGCCCAAAACCAAATCAACCAAAATGCAAAAATGTCACATTGCCCAAAATATTTGGGCGATTCAACACTATCGCTATCAACAAATCGCTCAAAAATTAAAAAAATTTACAATCGCCCAAGAAAGTGAGCGTTTAATCAGAACTCATGCTTCCGATCGCCCAAAACCAAATCGCCCAAAATAAAATAAAGTCCAAAAAATGTTAAATTTTTCATTTTCAACATTTTTCTGGGCGATTTAACAATTTCAATTTTTGGGCTATTTAGCATAATGTCAAATCACCCAAAAATATCACATTTTGGGCAATTTGACATTTTCGAAATTGGGTTTAAAAGTGTGTTCAAAGCGAATTCTAACAATTACAGTAACGGTCACAGCAGAATGTTGTTGTTTTTCTTCATATTATGATTATGAAATAAAATATATGAAACGTATATTAGCGCATGAAGCGGCCCGGTTACCGGTTCGCATGGCGGAGCTTACGCGACGACGGCCTCCACGGCTCGTTTCTTTCCCCCTAGATTGTATGTGGAGCCTGACCTATGTTTATAGAAAGTGGTGGAATTATTAGTACCAAAAAGTTTGTATTTAACTGAAGTGTGTGTCACTTTTAATTTTTTTACATATGTCTGTTGGTTTTTTTCGGAATACGATAAAACGCCCATTTCTTCTTTGGGTGATTTGACATTTTTATTTTTTTGCCAATCTGTCATAGTGTTAAATCGCCCAAAAGTGTTGGGCAATGTGACATTTTTCAGATTTGGATGATTTGGTTATGGGCGACACAGATCCGCCTTAAAAAAGCCGAAAAACGAAATCGCCCAAAATCCCTTTTTTGGGTATTTTGACATTATGCCAAATCGCCCAAAATATAAAAATGTCTAATCGTCCAACTTTTTTTTTTTGGTGATTTGACATTTTTTTGATTTTTTGCATTTTAGGCGATTTGACACTGAGCCCCAAAACAAAAACTACTTTAGAAAGAAATAGAGAGTTTGGTTCAAGAACGATGTAATAAAATCTGTTGATTCTAAGTACGAGCAGCTTTTCAGTACTGCGTTTCCAGTCTTTATCATTCGAGATGTGAAGGCGTGCCATACATGTCGGAATATTCTCGCTCGGAATACCATTCTAATGCTATCGAAGTTAGTTGCACCCAAAATTCCATTCTATGCAAGCTATTGTTACAAAACTGAAAGGCAAGTATCATATCTTCGCTGTATAGACCACTTTTGTGGACCAGAGTATAAACCTAAGGAGTTTCACTTCTAACGTCTCATGCACTTTTTTCTTGTTATTATAAACCGATACCTGGCAATGCCATGCCCATCTACATTCATAATTATGAATGACACGGTCATCATCACTGAATGTAACTCTGCCCATTGAGAAATCTGAGATTCCCATCCGTTTCCAGCATTGTTTTTGTATTGCCATGCGGGTATTCCAATTCAGGCCATAAAAAAAAAGAATAAAAAAAACATAGCATTCCTGTGGTTATCGGTATTCGTCGTACCCATCCTCCTTCTCTACCGCTGCCTCCTTAGGGAAAAGTGCAACCTTGCCACACAGGTGATGGCCTTTGGTCGACGACTGTCTCTGTGGTTGGTCGTTGGTTTGAACTGAATTTAAATTGCCTCAACCCCGATGGCTTCATTCCCCAGATGGCTGATAGGGAAGATTCAGCATCTGATTGATTCGATCCTCAATTTTCGCTCCTCGATTAATTATATCGCAAATCAAGGTTAATACGAATTTAATGGGTGAACATAAAAACGAAGAAGATAACGAGAACGACATAGCAAAGCAAAGAAGAGCAACACAAAAAATCAGTAGCATTCCAATAATCATTGTGTTATCGAGTTAATTAGAAACCTTCAATCAATGACCGTCATCAGCACACATCAGAGCTGCTGGCCCAGAAGGTGAGTAAGTCTGACGGCTGGTGGCAAGAACACAAAACGAAGGTGGAGGAGGTCAATCGAGAACGCGAATTATGGCACGAAAGTTAAACGATTGAACAACAACAACAACAACAAACGTTGGTTACGATTAACGAACAATCAGCGAACGCGAATGGAGAAACTTGGTCGGAAGTCAACGTAGTAACTACTCTGGAGGAATTTCTGTGCAGACAGATAAACCGCGCACCGACTTCATGGAACGATAATGAAAGTTCAAACACATACGATTGACGTTGGCTTTGATTTATGAGTTCAGCGGTTTCAATGATTCCATTGAAAGTATCTACAGCGATTTCTAGAGAAACTGCAGTTCAATTAGTTACAGCGATAATTAGGATGGACAGGAGCTGCATTTCATGGCCGAGAGTCGAAAGAACGGGGTTGGCCTGAAAAGTGGTCTTCTTTTTGCATATTTTTTTTTAACGGGTTCTGACCCGCCAGTTACGGCTGGCACCGCAACCTTAAAGATCTATTGTACCACGATGTCAGTTTAGGGGACCAGAATAGGCCCAATTCTTGTGATGAAGTTAAGGATCTCGCCGGTGGAGACTTTACGAAGTTCCATGGGAGTTGTTTCTGGATTTATTTTGGAAGGGTAAAATGGCTCTTTTAGCCTGACGAAGACCCTGGGTATTTTCCCAATAAGAGATACACATGTTGTTTTCCCAACTTTTGATTTTTAAGTTAATAGCTGAATTTGAAATGTTACAAAACGGCTCAGGGCCGATAAAGGATTTTAACCAGTTCGTCAGCTTTTTCATTTCCATCAATACCCTCATGTCCGGGCACCCACCAAAGTTTGACTATGTTTCTGTGGGACAGGTCTTGGAGAGTATTAAAGCAGTTCAGGACTGATTTGGAGTCAATCAGGTTTGTGCCTAGAGCTTTTATGGCTGCTTGACTATCCGTGAGTATATGGTTGAGGGCACCTTTTATTCCTGATTTTAGGATGACGTTGGCGCACACTTAAATGGCTTGAATTTTCGCTTGAAATACACTGGGAATTCATTCTATTGGTATTGATATTCTAGGGTCCAAAAATACCAGCGCCCACCCCGGTGTCCATCTTTGATCCATCCGTATACCATTTGCTACCTTTAAGGTCTGAAGTAGGATTTTTATAGTTCCATGCTTCACAGCTTGGGATCACTGAATCGAACCTCCTGCCGAAGCATAAAGTTTTTGGTAAGCGGTCATTTACCACGCAGATCATGTCAAGCTCTGGGATTTCGGACAGAAGATTCACCTGATCTGTGTGATCTATGTGGTTTATCTCCCCCGTTTGTAGTAGTCTGATAGTGCTGCTAATTGCCAACCTTTTTATGAAAAGGTGGAGTGGCGTAAGGCCAATGAGCGCTTCTATAGCGGCTGTGGGGCAAGTACACATAGCGCTTGTAGTGCCGAGGCAAGCCAGTCTTTGTAGCTTTTGAAGCTTTGAAATGGTGGATTTTTCTTTGGTCTTGTTCCACCATACTACTGATGAGTAAGTGATGATAGGTCGTATCATTTATTTATTTAGCTTAATACAAGCAAACTTAAACAAACTACGAAACTTAAACTAAGACTTAGAACTAACAGGAGGGGTGTAGAGAGAATTTCTAAGGGAGGATATACTGGTATGAAAGTCAAGCGTGTTGTGTGAGTTATTGGCCAGACGTAACATTCTTGAGATTGGTTCGAAATGGCCATAGTTGGGGCGGTGCAGAGGAAGGCGGAAGAGTGAGACAGACCTAAGGTTTCGCGGGTTGGTGTAGAGGGAAATCATTTCTAGTAGTGCGGGGGAATCGATTGTACCTATTAATAGTTGGTGGACAAAGAGTATGTCTGCTACTTCGCGACGTTTTGCAAGGGTCTGCAAGTTAAGCAATTTTAGTCGGTCTTCGTACGGCGGTAAGATATAGGTGTCGGCCCAAGGGAGACCGCGTAAGGCAAAACGGATAAACCTGCGCTGCACATCTTCGATTCTCAGGGAGTGAGTTATATGAAATGGCGACCAAACTTGGGAGGCGTATTCAAGGAGGGGTCTGACAAAGGTTATGTAAAGAGATTTTGCAACGTATGGGTTCGAGAATTCTTTGGACCAGCGTTTGATGAAACCAAGAGAAGAATTGGCCCTGTGTATTATATGATCAATGTGAGATCGGAAGTTAAGCTTCCTGTCACAAATAATACCAAGGTCGCGTATGGAGAACACTGAGGGAACAGGCTCATTACGAAAGTAATAGGTTCTGCGGGGTGGGGGAAGCGTTTGCGGGAGAAGGTTATGGATTGACATTTATCATTGTATATATTCAATGTGTGACCTTTGGGATTATTCCCCAGGTCTTATCGTACAAACGACGACAGGCCTAGATATTTTACTTCATTGGAATACTCAATTGTGATGTTGTTAGATTTTTGTCAGATTTTGCGGGTAAAAGGGACAAGAGTAGCTTAACTGGGGTTAATTGAGAGATTGTCTTTAACGCACCATTCATTAACTATCTTGAGAGCTGTTTGCATCGTGTTACAGACGTCTTTAGCATTTTTTCCTTTTATGGTGATGACTAGGTCATCGGCATAACCAATTTCATGGTGGCCAAGGTTACTGAGCTTGTCGAGTATGTCATCAATGACGAGAGATCACAGTAGGGTTGAGAGTACACCTCCTTGTGGTCAGCCTTTAACAGCCGAAACTGTGACGGAGGATTCCCCAGAAGATGTGGAGATTTTTCGGTTTTCGAGCATCGCTCTAACCCATCGGTTAGTAGGATGGTGCAGAAGTGAATTTCTATCAGTATCTCCATGGTTTTAAGGAAAAACGATGTTAGGCTAATTGGTCGATAAGATTTAGGTAGCTTACTTGGTTTGTCTGGTTTGGGGATAAAAACTTCGTTGACCTCCCTCCAAGCTTGTGGGATGTATCCCCAATTGAAGCTAGACCTAAATAAGGCAGTTAAAGTTGGTAAAATCTGGACCAGACCTTTTTGAATCAGAACTGGGAAGTTTCCGTCTGTACCAGGTGCCTTGTATGGTTTAAATGAGTTTATGGCCCATTTAACTTTGTCTATACTGAACATTTTTCCAGATAGGCCGTTAATTCTGTTGATATAAGAAAAGCTTGTGGCCTCAAAATTAACAAAGGGTTGGTTATTTATTGGAGTCGATCCTGGGAAATGAACCTTGAGCAAGGTTTTTAAAGTTTCCTCTCGACTGGCCGTATAGGTACCATCTTCCTTAAGCAGGAGACCTAGGCTGTTTAGAGAATCTTTAGAGAGAGCTTTTTGGAGACGTGCGGCCCCTGGTAACTTTTCTAGATTTTCACAATTCTTTCTCCATGTGGCTCTCTAAGATTTTCTCAATTCTTTATTGAAGTTGGTAAGTGCGGACTTGTACAGATCCCAATTGCCGGTGCGTTTTGCTTTGCTAAAGAGTTTTCTTATCATTTTTCGCAGGTTTTCCAGCCGAGTATTCCACCATGGTACACACCTTTTAACCAGTTGGTGTTTTACTTTGAAACTGCATTTAAATAAGGAAATAATAGCTTCATACAACTGATCGGCTACCTCATTAATGTCTCCGATAGACAGAATAGATGAGAGGGCCCTTGTGTCAGTTATATCTTATGTTATAGTTCGTTAATTTTTTCATATATCTAGTCTGACCTTACCATATATTGAATCTCTTTTTGCAGGTAGTGGGGTTGAATTGTTACATCGACGAGCCCCATTTGGATCAGTTGGTCCTAAAACAGGAGACAAACAAAAAGATATTTGACTTTGTTGGGATAGATACAACGTAGCTCCTGCGGTTCCTCCAAAAACTGTTCCATTTGCATTGACCCACTTCCTTCCTTCGATGTGGGTCCCAGTCTTTACAGCATCTCCCCACACATGGCCATCGCTTTCACTTAATCAACATCATCATCCAGTGGAACACCACTTCCTCTATCCGCAGTCATTCCCCGAAGAAGGGCCACTGAAAAAAATGTAAATCTTCCACCATATCGCCCAAAAAGAAGAGCTCCTAAAGAGTACGTTTCCAAGGATCTAGTACATTTGCACATATATATGCACTCTCCTGCCACAGGCCATAACTCAGAACTTAATGAGATGTGACTTCACGACTTCCCACAACAAGAACCTTCAAAATGCTCCTCCGTCTGCGGAACTTGTTCATCTGTGGTACCGCACATAGCCATATGGCAATTTGTGGTCGTCATCCTCATCGTCGACGGAGAGGAACTCGTTCGTCGGTGTTATGGTGGCGCGAGGAAGCAACGAAGAGTGTCAACCCTCTTCCTTCGTTTCCTACGGAGTCGACGTCGCGTCGTGTTGGAGTTTTAGTATGGCCCAGCCGGGCCAAACTGGCTTTGATCTTCTTCCATCGGCATGAGGGATTCTGGCACACACACACACATGGCGGGCGTGTGTGGGAATGGGTAGAGTAGGTGGTGCATTTTACAATTGCAGCCATTTGGCAATTTGCTTATGGTAATGGTGATGAAGATGAGGTCGATGTAAATACAAACGACAGACATGGCGGGGCGGTGCGATGGAAGACACATTTGCCGCATGGCAAAAGGACTTGGTTTTTATTTTTATTATTTAAAGTATGTATGTAAGTACTGGATTAACGGGAAGAGAGAAGAACTTACAAAGAAAGGAAAATGTTGTGGTTCGTTAGGTTAATTTTTGGGAAAACTTCGTCTGCGCGGTTTGCACTTAATTTCACACTAACTGAACAATACCAAAGAGGACGAAAGATACAAAGTACAAATGTAGAAACAATGTTAACTAATGGAATTGAATTTGCCTGACATTTGACAGTTTTCTTGGAGTTGCATGCAAAGATTCAGGTTACCCGTTCTTTATGCGGAATTTAAATCGCTTGTTACTTTTTTTTGCCCGACTAGGCAAAAAGAAGGGTTACGAGTTCGTTTGTTTGTTTGTATGTAAGGATGCTTACCAAAAGTGACAGATTGCAGCCTTTTTTTTCCAAAAAACTGAAACGTCCACAACCCCTTTAATCGGTACGTTTACACCTCCATAGGCTTTCAATGAATGGTGAGTAGGCTTGCAAAGAGGATTTCCAAGAGCCTGATACCCTTCAAGACCCACCAGTGCACATGTTGCTCCGGTGTCTAACTGGAAAAGCATTGCTTGCTGATTAACGTGAAGCGACACAAAAATTTGACGAACCTTTCGTTCCGCCTTCCGCTGTGCAGACGAAACTTAATCGAGACCTCTTTCGATTAATTCATTGATTGAATGATTCGTTTCCACGTGCTTGCGCCAATAATTTGGGCTTGAGTTGTTTTCAGGTTGGTGCTTGGGGAGAGCCTGCGACGATGGCCTACGTCCGCGGCTTTTGGAGCGCTGGCGCGACTTCATACAAAAACCTTTTTCAGTGTTTCTGGTGGGCATGCGCACAGTACTTATGTGCCCTCGCCGCTGACAATTATGACACACTGAGCTTATGTGTATGCACTGATCGCGATGGTGGTGGATTAAACATCCAGGGCAGGAGTTTCTAGCAGAAACATGTTCGTTTGCTTTACTTGGATATTGTCGGTCACGCGCCTATGGTTGAGTTGATTGATTTCAATTGTCGATGATGCTGTCGAAGCCGTGTTTCCCTTTGAGTTGACTCGAATGCCGTTACTAGCTCCTCAATTTCTTCTAGAGTTGGGTCATTCTTCTGTGTTGCGGCCATCCGGACGGATTCGTGCGGGATGTAGTAGACGATCATGTCTCTGATCATGTAGTCGGTGTATGATGTACCACAGCCTTGCTTATCACAGTCGAAATTACAGTCTCCGACTAATCCCCGTAAATCGGCAATCCAGTCGCCATAGGTTTGACCCGGTGACATCTTCTGTCGCAGAAATTTACATCTGCGTCATTTAAAAGTCAATATGGCGGACGCACCAAGATGGTGGATTAGCGTTATCTGTAAAACCCCCTTAATATGAGTATCAAATGAAAGGGTTTGTGAAGAAGAACGCGACATTAATCTACATATTTGCTGAAACTAAAAAGTTGTAAATAAAAAATTAAGTTAAATTAACTAAAACCCGACTACGGAAAAAACCAACTAAAAAGTACGAAACAAGATGAAACGAAACTATGATGATGTTCAGAGTAAATGTAGGTAAGTACGCATCCATAGGGCAAATCGGCATGCGACCACGGCTATACTCTGCTTCTTCCATTAGCAGTATACTGCTCCAAACCTGCACTTAATTTGTATATAGTTAGATCCACCCATGGACCTTTTTCAATTCTCGCCAGTTGCATGCAGCAAGTTTTGGTCGCTTTCCTGTAGAATCATCTTCGGCAGTTTTGAGTACTCTTGGAAGTGTCGTTATTCCTTAGCTCCACGAGATGCTAACATTTCATCTTAAAGGCTTGATGCATATTTACTATTACGCTACCGATACTCCCTGTCTTATATTCAAGAATTCGAGTATAAACGTGTCGCCTTAGTTCCAAATAGATATGTAGCTGAATTGAGATAAACATGGAAACATCCGCCATTCTATGTGGGTTTCGATCTTCTTTAAACTGCTTGGCGGCACGTATTTTATGTCCAAAGCGCCCGTATGTTCATCACCACGACGAATCAATTGATACCCTGGCCGGTTTCCATATCAAATTCGTAGACGACGAATACTGTTGAATACTTGAGAAAGTGATCCAGCAGCTCCATCGATTCGTAACAGAATGACACCGCACATTGACAATGGAGAGGTGCTCCTCTCGAACTAGGTTCAAGGCACTTTAATCGTTTCATCTATGAGTGTTGATGCATAACAAATGAATAATATCCAACAATCTACCTCAACATCACACTCATATAGTCATAATCAATAATCTGTCGAATCCAAACAAAAGTATCGCAATGTATCTAGATACTCATTCTGGCTCTTTTTAGTTTTCCTTTTTTTGAACAACTTCAGGTGCCGAATGTAGGCCGCCGAAGTGGCAGTTACAACTGTGACGGCCCACGATGTAACAGTTGCCCCAATCCGATTTTCAGGATTTACAGTGCGCGGCAGCTTCACGTCACGCTGCACCTAAAGACAACCCAAACATCGTGTATGGATTAAATTAAAAACAAAAAAGAAAAGAAAAATCGTCCAAAAGTTTGTTGTTGTTTGTTGTCGAACAACGTATACGACGGCTGCTGTCTGTTGCTGGGGTGTAAATCATACTCGTAGTCGTATGTTGCCCAACTTTAAGCGGCAACATTTGTTTATTTAGCGAAACGGCTTGATGTCGCAGTGTCGCGTACGGAGGCGTACATCAGAGTTTACACCAGAGACAAGGAGGCGCGGCGCGGCGCGGCGCAGCGAGTGTGCAGTTTGTTTACACTGGTAATGGTGGATTTGGTTTTTCATCTTTTTCTCATGTCGCACCCAGCAGAACTTCAACTTCAACAGATACTCGGTACGAGTTTGAAATGAATTGACCCTGAACGGAGAGGAGAACTGCTAATGTGCAATTTTTTTTTATATTTCTTTGCGTAGGACAGTCGCAGTTCTGGAACATGTGAGATGGTGGTAGTTGGTAAGTGATTTATTCGGAACTGGCTGCGAGTATTAACATAAAGTGCACGCTTTACGGAGGTTTTATGTCAATAATTTGACAGGAGTGCTTTCAATTAGAGCCAGCTGACGTTTGTCGAATCGTTATGGCTATGATCTGAAAGACGTTACATTATGTCAGCTCAAGTTTCACTGGAAAAAAAAAAACAAATTAAAGAAGTAAAATCGACCTGCCAAGTAATGATCAAAGGATTTTAGCTTAGGTTTTTTTAAGAGACAAAATGGAGAGCACCCAAAAATCAGTAAATAAGAAATTCCACGGAAAAGAAAGTACAACCATCTGGCAAAGTGAAGTAATGAAGTTGACAATTTTTAAACGATTTTGTGCGCCATCTGTACACAAATTTCATCGACCGGCATTATGACTGACAGAAGAAGTATGATTGGTGTGTCATATAACAAAGAATAGATTTTACAATATCCCTGTTTTAGTGGGAAACCTATGCGTAGTGAAGTGAAGCGAAGTAGGATTTTACATTCAATACCTACACATACAACAACTCACTGCGCTTCACTTTCAATTGACGAATGGAAAAGTGGATTTACGCCCTCTGCAGGAATTAAAAAGAAGACGTAGAGCGATACAAGAATCAGTTTCCGGCCAAAAAATATATGAAATTTCATAGAGGCATTGTAATAAAATTTATAAATAAATATAAAATAGATATACAGTGGATTCCGCTTATTTGAGACACTTTGGTCCAGACCGATTATGTCCCAATTAAGCAGCTGTCCCAATAATGCGATGTGACAGTCAAGTAAAAAACCAATCTGTGCTGTTCTGTTCTTGACCATTTGTCCCAGTTAAGCGGTTGTCCCAAATATCCGCCGTCCCAATAAAGCGGAATCTACTGTACTTAGTATTAAAATATAGTTTGTGAACATTTTCAAATGTTGTTGCTTAAATGTGTATGTAACTTAGTGGTATTTATGCAATTCAAGCATACCAAATACGTGCTAGAAAATTGTGTTAACAAACTTTTCAATGTAAATAAAAATATTGTAATAAAGAGAAGAACATTTTATTTTGTTTTATTTGTTGTTTTCATTTTAAAGAATTAAACGTTTTATAATGCACACATGTGGAGATAGATAAAAATGAAATAAAAATTGGATTTTCGTTGTTTTGGCATTAGAGAATCCTGCATGTGTTATGAAGTTGTTATGAACTCATCAGTGAGTAAGATTGAAATAACTACAAAGGTTTTAATTATTACGAGAAGCGGTCACAAATAATCTAAAAAATCATTCAATTGTTTATGAGAGGCTTGCTCAAATTTTGGCTTATGGAATCCAAACAAGAGTAGAGGTAGCTTACGCGACTTAGAGTAATGCCACATTGTTATAGTAGATTCCCCACACTGATATTTCATAAGAATTTAAAAAATATATGTCCAATCCCCTTACCAATATTATGTAAATCCTTTTCGTTGTCTCGCAAAAAATCACATACATGCCGCACCGACTTCGCCATACAAATTCTTAAATGAAATGTATCGACAATGGGTTGCCTAAAGTACTCCTTCATGTTCTCTTTATGGAGTGTAGTCAAATCGACGCCATGGAATGCTGATTGATACCAGAAGTTCGCCTTATTATATTGCTCCAATGTTATATGCAGGTCACCGTGTGTAGGGAACATTTTTCCATTTGGTTTAAGTCATTTACGCGCGCATGCGAATACGTCTCGAGCATACGTTCGTTGAATAGCATATATCCCATCGGTTCGGAAATAATTACATCCCAGGTCTACCTATTATTGTGGGTTTACTTTCCATAATTTAGAAACCAAAACAATATTCCGTAAGTAACTAAACCGCAATTATTTTTTCACTCACATTAAACGTATAAAAATATAGTTTTCCCAACGCGAATCCTCGCGCAAATCTATTTAACCACATGATTATCGTTCCTGCAAATGATTAATATTTAATTTTATAAATAAAAACGCACACAAATATTTTTATTATTTAATTTAAAAATCTATCTCGCTTTTTTCCATACAATTGTTTACATGCTGTCAAATTCTGTATATCTCTTCCACTTCTAAATTTCTCCGCTACGGTTTTGCCTCCAGTTGTCAATAAAATCCGCAGCCGAAGTCAAGTGTTGATAAATGTTTAAGTTCGATTGCGGGTTCGATTGCACGTTCGACTTGTTTTTTTCATAGAAGTTGGTACGCTTTCGGTCATATTTAGGTTTTGTTCATAGAGTCAAGCAAATTTCAATAAACTCAGTGTAATCGTAAAATAAAATCACTATATTCTTGACCTAAAAAAATCTTCTTTTCATTAAAACTTATCATTTTTCCTGTAAGTTTATAGGTCCGTTCGCGTACTTTTTGCACCAAATATGTGTTATCTGTCAATTTTCGAAGAGTGGGGATGAAATGACAAAAAAACAACGAAAAGTAAATGAACGCATTAAGCGTTGTGATTTGACAGATTTGACAGTTTTCATATATTACACTAAAGAAATTTCTTGTGGTAAAATTCGTAGCATGGGGAAATTTCTTACTATCTTCTACGAAAAACTATGAAATTTGTGCGTACGCGAACGAGTTTTCGTTGATTTTCTTTATTTTTCGTAGATTTTCGAAGTTTTAGGAGCGTACGCGAACGGACCTTATATTTTTAAAGGTTTTCAATATAAATTAAATCAAAAAACATTAAGATTTTTAGTAAATTTATAAACCATTGCGGTCATGCTTTACGAACAAACTCACTTCACTTTGTGACATGTAAATATTTGGGAGGAAAAAAAAATCGCAAAATGGTAAATCAAGCAAAAAGGTAAATATAGCCATAAATAAAAAATGTCATAAACCAAAAACAACATTGGACTAAGGAAGAAACGGAGAGTCTTATTCTTATGGATTTTTATGCGGCAAGAATCACGGAATTTTAACACAGTCGGCGAAAAAAATTTGGAAATTGAATTGAATTGTTTTGACAGCTAATGTCACCGTGAGCAAAAACACAAGTACCAAATTTTAAAAATAAAAACCAGGCAACTGCGGATCGTTTTATTGCGAATTTTTCACTTCACTATTTATAAGTTCCCAATAAAACACGCCTAATAAAAGGCAAGGAAATGCAGAGGAGGATAAAAACAACCACACGATTGATTTTAAGAAAAACGGCCAAGTGCGAGTCAGACTCGCATTCAAAGGGTTTCGTAGTCTTAAAACAAGTAACTAAACTAGTAAAACTAACCAGTAACTCGGAAACTGAAAAAGTTCGAATATTTAGCTAAAGTAACAGCGGGCTGCACAAGATTCTGAAAGCACCTTAAGAGGATAAGCTAAGATTGCTTCAGTAAAACTTGTAAGACTGACGATGAAACAGAGATTCACATATGCTTACGATGGTGCTTTAGCTACATAGTATGCCTCCGGTAAGCATCTTCACACGATTAATGAACTTATGCATTATTCATTACAAGTTCTCGAAATGAGCTGAAAAATGTTGCCTGGGGTCCAACCCTCAAAAAACGGAACCAGTTATTTTTATTTGAGAAAACAAAATCCCTCACATGATACCAAACTCCTCTATATGATACCAAACTAGTATTTCCGGACAAAGTAAAGTACCTGGGTCTCACCCTGGATAAGAAACTTAGCTGGGAGCTCAATATTCAGAGTAAAGAAAGCTACCATAGCTCTCTATTTTTACAAGAAACCACGGGCACGTAAGCCACGGGCTCTACATATTGTTATATCTGTTGTCAGACAGATTCTGATGTATGGCGTAATCGTCTGGTGGACCGCCCTTGATATAACTATACATTGCGACATCCTGGGGAAAGTACAAAGATTAGCTTGTCTGTGTGATAGTGGAGCTTTAAGAACAACACCATCGGCAGCACTAGACTGTATCATCCTACTTTATCTCCCACTCATTGATATATAAGACTCAAAGCCATCTCACAGTGGTAAAGCAACTTAACCGCCGCTCCACAATATTAAACTACACTATTCCGGAGCCAAATTTTGATAAAAACTCCCAATTGGTCCTTCTGCGATGATTAAGGAGCTATAACAGATGACTCTAAAACCAACGATGGTGTAGAAGGAGGTATTTTCTCAAGCAGGTTAAATCTCAATCTCTCCTTCTGCCTTCCTGAACATGGAAGTGTGTTTCAAATTATGGCGATTTCAGAACCACAGGAATGGAATAACTTCTTACGATATTGGCATAGTCTCGGATAGTCAGGCGGCCTTGAAATGACTTGAATCAGACTCATCTACTTTGAAGACCACCCCCAATTGTCGTTCATCTCTTATAGAGATGGCTAAGCAGTTAAGCATTCACATTTACTGAGTGCCGGGACACATTCCAGGGGATAAATAGTAAAGCTGACGAACTTGCTTATCTAGGAACATCAATACCTTTTCTACGGGAAGAGGAGAATATATAGGTATGCCTCTTGCTACTTACAAGCTATCAATTAAGCTTGGCATAGTCAATACAACCAACGTTCGATGAGAAGGTGGATCTACTTGGATCTACTCTGGCCTGGACTGGATCTTAACCGCTCTACTACTTTCTGTCCCTAAAAAGACTACATTTAAATACGACTATTGGTGCCTTATAGGCAAGCACGCAACTAGGCTTGGGATCTGTAGAAGTTGTAGAGATGAGAAGCAGGACTAGAGCTCAACACATCTTCTCTGTTCATTCCCGTAGAAGAAAACTACACCTAGGAAAATACTTCTTCAACAATCTCAGTGACAAAAAGACAGTGGATTCTTATCCCGCTTTATACTAAGATCCAAATGGTAGGGAAGACTGGCTGTCAAACAAGGTGATCAGAGAACGGGAAATAGCACTCTTCACCAACGGCTCAAAAATGGACTTAGGTACTGGAGCAGGGTTCTACTCAGAAACACTAAATAAAAGAGAATCCTTCAGACTACCGGGTACGTGCAGTGTTTTCCAAGCGGAATTACTAGCGATCGAAAAGGCCGCAATATTCATAAAAGAAAGCGACCTCCATCCGTCGGAGATAGCCGTTCTGGTGGATAGTCAGCCAGCTCTGAAAGCAATAGGATCAAACACAATAAAATCAAAGGTAGTCCAAAAATGTCACAATGCACTAAATACCATAAGGCACCACAATTTTAGGATGTACTGGGTACCCGCACATAGCAATATTGAAGGGAACGAGATAGCAGACGAACCTGGCTCAGCCATGAGCAATAGTGATGCTGACACCTCCATACTACTGAGTTGGTAAAAAGAGGATTTACTCCCAAACTATGAGAGGATTCACAATGGACCTCCGAGTTTCCGAGTGGAAATGATTGCTCGTTTAACCACACACCTCTCTCAACCTAACCTAAGATCCAAATGGTCCTCGTTAGAACCGGGGATACACATCCCCAAGATCCAAGCAGCCTATAGAAGTATTGCGCTTACCACTCTAGAAAGCAGGATCCTCCTCGCGTATCCAGGTCCACCGATGTTTGGCAGCATCCCGGAAAGCGCTGCCTGGATCTTTGATGCCGTTTTACTGCAGTATTCGACGTAGGTTTCGAACTGGGCCGAATGTTTTCCGCATTTCATTCTTACCAAGAAGGGAATCTTTGGAGCGTTGTTATAAGGGTTGCGTGATTTAGGGACATGGGATGAAAGGCCACATTTTTAAAATATGAAACTCTCAATTTTTGACAAGAAAAATGTCTCTCTTCAACTGTTTCTCTGGGATGACCTTCCGTCAAACGTCAGAATAAAAAAGAAATCCACCCTGAACACACTCCAACAGTCGCAGGCTGTTTAACGTTCCACAAGAACTCTTTAAATGAAAACTACATACTTACCCAAACGTGTGTTCATAGGAAGTGTGTGTGCGAATACAAAACAAAAACTGGGAAGAGATACAAAAATAAAATAAAATGTTACTCCATGAGGTATACAGCCATCGCCATGCCACTTCGGCTGCGACGCATTGCGACGTTGCCCTTGGAGGTGAACACACTCTGGTATTTTCCTTCCATAGATTTGGACATTATTTTCATGTATTACGTGTACGGCTAGATTTCTTAAGAAAACCGTCCACAGCTCCATAGTGCACCCATTGGAACGTAAAGCGTTCACAGTCATGCTTCATGTACTCGCGAAATGTGGAAAATCAACGAGGGTGGCAGCGGTAGTAACTCCCAATTCCCAGATTAATGACAAAATGTTGTTCCCGTTCCCGCACATTTGACTGAGAAACACAACTGATGGTGGCCCAAGCAACTCTAAACGTGGTTCATCGTTTCTTCCGACATCTGGTCATGGTAAGCGGGGGCCGTCTTGATTTTGCACATGTGGAACGTATGTGGAGTATGAGTGCGATCTCCATGTTTGCTGGCCGTTCAAGGGGAATGGTGACGCCATGGAGATGCTTCTGATGTGACATTTATCCCTCCGAACGAGGGGGGTTTTTAAAATTTGAATCATGGTCTTGGGGAGTTATTAAGACCATCATTCTGGGCCCGCTGACCCCAGACCTCTTTTTTTCTCACTTCTGCTTCGGATTGCATCACTCCCGCCCGATATGATGAGGGAATCTTTTTACGAGGGCGCTCGATCATTAAGATGAATTAACGTACAGCGAATATGACAGGCGGATTGACACTGCGTCTTCTCTTTTGTTTTTGCTGCTGCATCTTAATTTGCGTACACAAATTGACTTTAATCTTAATTAACAGCATTTGTTGGGCAATTTTTTGTTTGTCTTATTATTGCCGACTTTTTTGCGCGTATTCTTTTGGAGCAATTATGTTTCCATTTGCAACCGCCAGTAGTTCCTCTCTTAATTATGAGGCTCCATGGTCGGTGCAAGCAGAATTGATGTCTTAATTAAGTCGAAAGTGTTGAGAACTGTTGAGAACCGCCAGCGACAGGAAGTACAAATAATAAATTTTTAGTGTTGGAATTAGGTAGTGGGAACTAAAGCAACGGTGTTTGTAGATCATTCTTTTTAGAGTCTGAAAAATGGAGACTAGTCAGTTGGGCAGTCGATTTTTCATCACCCAACTGCATTGAATTCTTGACGCAAGTGTCACAAATCCCTATTAGAAAAATTGTGCAGTTTAACCAATGTGTGGCGTATTTCTCTTTTCTTTATGCGCACAATGAACTCACACGTTTGGTCTACATAACCTAGGTAAGGTAAGGTTGAGAGAGTTTTAGAGGCTGAGCCATCCCAATACACTAGGCACCAGAGTGGCCCCATCGCGATTCCCTAAGATGCCAAGGATGGCACCTAAACCGCCACAATTTCCTCAAGACATTTAATTTACCCTGCAAAATTTTAGAACGAGTCTATGGTTGATTCGGCCTACCCCCTCAAGGTTACTAAAGAAGTAGGAGCCTAAATTGTTCCTGTGACCGCGTGCTATGCCCTGACATTTACACAGAATATGTGCGAGATCATTACAGTATCTGTTAATATCCGTGCCTATTAGTCCGAGCCTCTTGGCATGTTGGCCCAAAAGGCAATACCCGGATAATATTCCTATAACCCTACTCATTAGTGCCCTGCTTAGTCCACGGATTTCACTAGTCCTTTTACGGTCCAGCGCCGGTTAAAAAGCCTTGGAAACCCTGTGTCCTACAATGTTAGACTATCTATGGTCAGCCCTTCCTGTAATCATATCCTTTACCTTTGATTAAATGCAGCAAAGTGGTGGAGCTCCTTCTACCACCTCGGGTAGTAGTAGTTCCCCCTACATTGCCCTTTATCCCGGAGTCGCAAGGCACCCAACATGGTCCTACCCGGTTCTGCGTTCAAAATATCCTGAGCATTGTACGGCAATTCCTGACTAGTGCCGATTCAATAGTGTACGATTTTAGTGCCTTAAGCGCAGCCTGGCTGTCGATGTAAATATCAATATCCTGACGCGATATTCGTTTAATGTTCAGAAGCTCTGCAGCGCTAAGTATTCTAGAACTTCCGCCTGAACAACTAAATGCAATCTTTTAAGCGGCTCTCATAGGCTACCTTCCTAACAGCATCATCAACTTCTCCAAACTGAAGTACCCGGACAGATCTGAATAAGTTTCAGTAAATGTGATTTAAGACCACAAAAGTCCACTAATGATATGCCGAACGAATCCCAGTGGACCGAAAAAAGTTATGGAGTTCCGCAAGGCGGAACGATGGACTTAATTCTATTTATTTTGTTAGCCCAAGAGGAGTTCAAAGATGGTCAAGTTACACTTTGTTCACGTACACATGGAACAATTTCACAATTAAGAAGAGTGCAGGGAAATTCTGTATCCTCCACTTCTCACCTTGACCATAACATTTCTAGAGTTTTAGAGGGATTAAGTTTAAGTTTGTTGAGATCAAGCCAGAATTGAATTCTTGCTAAATCTTCACTTCTCACCTCCATAAATTCCAGATTCGTAAAGGAGTGCCTTACGGCACTTGAGCGATAAAACACCAGACAGTCTTACTCTGCTGACCTGGACATGTGGAAATAGAAGAGAACGAAACAGCAGGCGGACTGGCCAGGAAAGGCTCTAATATAGATATAACACTAACATAGCTGACAGACAGGTCTTAACGGCTTTCAACACAGCTTAAAATTGAATTGAAGATTGCATCACCACCAATTTAGCCGAGGACCGATGGCGCCACACTAGCGATTGTCGCATAACCCGCAACCTGTGGCCCGCAGTCGACCAGAAAAAAACAATATCCCTACTTTCTATGAGAAGAAGCCAAATTCATGTACTCATCGGTGTTATAACTGGAAACTGTATAATAGGAAACATGGCACGGAAGATATGCCAACCTCTACAAATGACTTCTCTAGAGGTTGTATGGATGAAGATGAAATAGAGTCTATAGCACACCTTCTATGCCACTGCCCGGCTCTACAAGAACGGCGCCTGTATCTTGGATGGGAGAACGGTTCTCCGATTGCCTGGATGACCTGGCTGAGATACCGCTTACAGGCCAAAAGAGATTTACTAGTAGATTGAAATGGTTTTGTTAAATGCATGTTTCTACATCCACAAATAGGGTTTTCACAATGGACCTTTACGGCCTCTGGGTGATATTGCATTTAGTGCATTTACATCTAACCTAACCTTCACTCATCTTGCCATTAGATCCTCCATCAACCCTACGGAATGGCAAGGGTAAATCAGGATGTCAAACAGTAGTAGTCCCAGTACTGAGCCCTGCGGGACCCCTTTATTTATAGCTATTAGTCTGGAAGTTCCACTGTCAGTATGAGCTTCTGGAACCCTGTCTCTGAGATAGTACACTTACTTACTTACTTAGGTGGCGCTACAGTCCGGGGGTGGACCAATGCCTCAACCAACAACCTCTTCCAGTTAGCGCGGTCCTTAGCTTACTGCCTCCATGTGCACAATTTAAGAGTTGGCTGAGGTCTTGTTCTACTTGCGCGCGCCACCTTAGGCGAGGTCGTCCTCTGTTGCGCTGACCTTCCGGGTTAGAATCGAATATTATCCGAGCCAGAGCGTTGATGTCCTTACGCTCTACATGTCCTAGCCATCTTAAACGCCCAACGTGCAGTTGTTTGACCAGGTCGATATCGCTGTACAGCTCGTACAATTCGTTGTTGAATCTTCTCCTCCAAAACCCGTCAGCGCAAACTGGACCGAATATCTTACAAACGATTTTTCTCTCGAAGCGACCAAGGATATCTTCATCCACTTTCGATAAAGTCCAAGCTTCAGCTCCATATAGCAAGACTGGGATGATAAGGGTCTTATATAGAGTCTCCTTAGTCGATCGGGAAAGGGCTTTACTACTCAATTGCCTTCTTAGCTCAATGAAAAAGCGGTTGGCAAGACAAATCCTTCGTTTGATTTCCGAGGAGATGTAATTTTTTAATGTTATGGCAGAGCCGAGATAGACAAAGTCCTTTACTACCTCGAAGTTATAAACATGTTAGAGATTTCTAGAGTAAAAGGTTATTAAGTCCAATTTATTATCGAATCAGCACCAGCTAGAGATTTACAAGAGATGCATGCCTCCAATCCCTTTCCACAGTCGATTCCAGGCATATTGCTGAGAAAATTGTCAGATCTTACGCGAATGCTCGAAAGAATGCCTAAGTGCGGGGTATTTCAACGCTTTTTTGACCCTAAACTTACGCCGCTGAGTCATGACATCATTCTCAAACTTTATTTCTAGGTGTTTTACTCTTTCCCGTCTCAAAGCTACAAACTTTAAAAATATAAACTCACAAACATCCCTGTTTATGCTTTACAAAAAAACTAAACCTATACCTAAAGCCTTGTCGCCCACTGTATTGCATAAGCCCCTATTTTAATGAAAATTCATTTATAACTTGACACAGTGATTTGTAATGGGATGCGAAGGCAAAGACAGGTATGGGAATGGAAACGTAGTGTTTACTTTTTGCCAAAAGAAATGGAACTCTCGTGTATCGTTAACGCGTTCATTGTTGTGGAACGCGCTTAGAGTTCAATGTGCGCACGAATGGACAAAGAAGCAGACGTTACCAACAATGGACGGAGATGGCTTCATTTTGCACTTTAAAGTTCTTTAAGAAAAAAAAAACAAAAAACAAATAAAAATAAATAAACTCCAAAGAAAGTTTACTGTCCATTATTCATTTTCAATTGTAATGCTATTTTTGTGTTATCGTGTGTATTTATTTTCTTATAAACTTTTTTCTTATAGAAACGAAATTTAAAAAAAAATATTAAAAGCCTAAAAAAGCAAAAATACAAAACCTTATCCCAAAAACAAAGGAGGATTTACGAGAGTAAATAATTTTGTAGATTAAACAAAGGAGAGGAAGGAAGAAGGAAGGTAATCCTGTGTAGGAAAAAGTACATAGATATACGCTACCTTTTAAGTATTTCCGGTATGTACTCTGCTTTTTGATGGTAGGAGTGTACAAAATATTTGGACAAGCAACTTTAAGGGCAACCATCTCAGCCTGGTATACTGAGGTATATTTCCCCAGAAGGAACGACGTACTATTTTTTAAATGCCCGTTCAAGCATACACCGACGATATTGACATCTTTGGTAGAATATAGCAAACTGTCGCCAGTCCGTTTGAGAGTATAGAAATGAAAGCCACTACAATGGGCATGACGGTAAACGAGGGCAAAGTACACGCTCAACATCGACAAATTGGACAGAACGTTAAAATAGACAACTTTGAGGTAGTAAAGGACTTTGTCTACCTCGGTTCTGCTATAGAGTAACTTCGGGTATTGTGGAATAGCCATTTCTATTTTGGACTTAACGGCCAAAGTGTAAGAGTTAATGCATCCAAATTTCGTAAGGTTCAATATAGAAGTATAAACTACCATTCAGTATCATTTGTCAGGACTCTAATCGTTACTTTAGAGTATTTTGACAAAAATGTGCTCCGACCTCGAAAACCTCATTTTGAAAAAGTTGCGGGTAATGTGGTATACCTTTATTTAGCCGAAAAGTTTTAAGACAGGTAATGTGGTATACTATACCACTGTAGCCCATGGCTAGTGTTCCACATTAGCCGAAACTGAATATTTTTACAAAAAAATATAATAAAATATAAAATTAAGTTGTTAAAATAAAACTTGCAGTTATTCTACGTAAATAAAATATTGCTTTTTCCAAATGACTGATCATCTGGTTTCAAATAGAATTTCCCACTGCACACAATAACTTTTTGTTTTGCTGAAAAAAAAATCAAATGCACACGAAAACTTTTAAGATTTTTAACTTTTTAAATATTTAATTTTTTTTACTTGATTAAATACGCATGCCCCTCTTACTACAGGATTGGATTTTATGCATCCAAAATTTCTAAAAATCATTATCATAAGTATTGTCTCCCCTGACGTATATTTTCAACAACGCTCTGTCCTACTCTACGTATCCGAAATCCTGGAAGGCTTCGAAAATAATTCCTGTTTTAAAAGGCACGGTCGCCAAAGAAAAGGAATATCGCCCCATTTCTATACTCCCTTTCATCTCTAAAGTGTTTGAGAAGCTAATGAGCTTCCAAATATACACATACTTGAACCGATTTCAACTCCTTTCACCATTTCAATCAGGATTCAGACAACAACATAGTTGCACCACTGTACTGTTGAGTCTGGTTGACGAGTGTCGCTCGGCGATGGTTCGTGACGATTTAACCTCGCTGGTTCTGCTCGACTTCTCGAAGGCCTTTGACTCCGTTCCGCACGAATTTCTTTTGCTTGAACTCAAACACTATTTCAACTTTGACGTAACTGCCATTAAGCTTATAAGAAGCTACCTTACGAATCGCACTCATGCAGTGTCCTTTAACGGTAGAATATCGGACTTTCTTGAATCAAAGGCCGGTGTCCCTCAGGGATCTATTATGGGACCTTTACTCTTCTCTCTTTTTAACAACGACATACCATCAATTTTAAGCAATTGTAAAGTTCAAATGTACGCAGACGATGTCCAACTGTTTCTCAGCTACCCCCTTGGCATGATTGAAGATGCTACCGTGCGCATTAACGAAGATTTAAAATCTGTTGTTCACTGGGCTCATACCAACCAACTTAAACTTAATACTGAAAAGAGCCAAGCTATCGTTATAAGCCGTACAAAATTAGATACGTCCTGCCTTCCCCCTATCGAAATAAATGGTGTTCTTCTACAGTACTCTCCGAGGGTTAAAAATCTAGGAGTGCACTTCAACCAATTTCTTACCTGGGACGATCACATTACAATAACTGTAGGCAAGGTTTATGGTGGTTTACGCGCACTGTACCAATCTGGACATTGTCTCCCAACCAGAGTGAAAGCTACCTTGGTGAAAACTTTAATCCTGCCAATCCTGCTTTATGCACATCCGATCTTTTGCGATGTGAGCAGTCTAAATTCACGTAAATTAAGAGTGGCTTTCAATAGTGCTGTGAGATTTGTTTATAACGTACGTTGGTATGATCATATCTCCGGATATGCAAGAGACTTCCTTGGTCTGGAGTTCCAAAAGTATTTGGATCTTAATGTCCTAGCGTTTTTGTTTAAGCTCAAAGAGAACAGAATGCCGGAGTACCTTTTTCATAGACTTCAGTTCGCAACTTCCGAAAGAAGTCGAGCTTTCATCGTGCCCACCTTTAAATATGGCACAACCAAAAAACAGTTTTTTCTTTATGCGGTGCGACTTTGGAACTCGCTTCCGGCCAACATAAGGAGATGTCAAGGTGTCGGTGACTTCAAGAGACGGTTAAGACAGCATTTGAGTACTTGAGAGCTTATGGATTATGGATTGTTTTTAAGAGTAAGCTAACATTATGATCAGGACACTAGGGATTCTCTTCTTATTTTCTTTTCCTATTTTTTGATTCTTGACTTAAAATAAAACTACTTTAAATTATTCCGCTGTATAATCTCTGCACAACAATGGATTTATATATATCTACGTGTATGATAAATGAAATAAATAAATTGAAATTGAAATTGAAACTAACTGCTGATGTAAAAAGAGTTACCAAACTGAGCTTAGTTTTCGAGAAAACCGCCCGCCCCACATTACCCGAAGTTACTCTAACATCCAAATATTGCATCTCATCGGAAATCAAACGAAGGATTAGTCTTGCCAATCGGCATTCTTTTGGGCTAAGAAGGTAGTAAAGCCATTTCCCGATCAACTAGGGAGACTATACCTATATAAGACCCTTACCCAAAGCTGAAGAATGGACTTTTTTGAGAGCGGATGAGGATATCGTTTGTCGCTTAAAGAGACAAATCTTTCGTAAAATGTTCAGTCCCATTTGCATTGACGGATTTTGGAGGAGGAGACAACAACGTTCCGGTCCGCAGAGTATTCGACTCCAACCCAGAGGACCACCTCGCCTAAGGTGGCGCGCACAAGTGAAAAAGGTGCAACTGGATGCAGTTGACTACAGCTACTGCTAAAACTCTACTCTTTAGATCTAAGCAGAACCTACATCCACGCCCCGTAAAAATTCCAAAAACACACATCATAACTTTAATTAATTAGTTTCTTCCTTTCAACACTATAACGGTGCTTACAATCAAAAGCAACAAATCATCAAATCACCCACACGAAATGCTCTTCCGATGGCCATAAAAAAAAAAAAGGTGACGTCCGATTGACAAATTCGAAGAGGCAGCCCGCCACACGTCGAATCGAAACGATGCAGAACAAATTATTGTCGCGCCAACTTCCACTGTTGCACAAGCATTTGTTGCTCGAGTATAATTAGCAGCGTAATTTTATTTAGCATTTTACGACGCGACCTCTTACAACATTCTACCAATTGACCAAGGTGACCGTCTCGAATTCCACCTGAGATGAATGAAAAGCCCACGCTCTAGACTGGCGCGGCAGTGTGCGGCTACGCACTTTTCTTTTCATTTTATTTTTTTATTTTTTATACCAAAACTCGTTCAGTTTGACAGTAAATTGTAGTAGAGGCCATAAAAATGTGATTAACCTAATAAATTCATGGATGGGTGACATTTATGAGGCATTCTCTTTTTTTATGAACATCCCTGTTGATCATCGCAGAGAGGAAATAATGCATCCTTTCACATCTTTTGGGATGAATAGAAACATCAACATTCCTGCGCAAGAGATAATAATAATCCATTTACGAAGGACGTACATAAGGAAATGAATGTAATCATTTCGACTGCAGCAAGGGTGTCATAGTGCGGAACTTACAACTATGGTTTTTCGAGTATCAACTATTTCAGTATCCTCTCAGGATACTCGTAGTCTGGTCATATCTGCATGTTGAAAGTACTTGTTGGGTGCTTTCTTCCCTTCCCTTGCACTCTTTCGCCGCAAGGATTTTACAAACTCTAAAGGATACAGGCGGAATGGAAACGAGTAGAATATTGCAAAAAAGAAAATGACCAATACAGTTTTTAAAAAGGGATTAGTTCGTGTCTTTTATGTAACAGGATACAGCTTGTACTTAATATCATTCAAAAGTTGAGTCTTGGTGTGGGTGTTCACATCCACTTTTAACTTCAGCTGCTGCCTTTAGCAATTTAGTTGCAATTGATGGATTAAACTCAGAGAAGGGTTTTTTGGGAACTACATCTGTGGCAGTATGACAGAGTGGCTTATGTCAAAAAAAGAGTTTTCGAGATATTTCAATTTTTCACTAAAATTTTTAATTATGATAGTTTATAACTTTTTTAGGCCAAATTATAAAATAAAGAGTATGTTTAACATTTTTTACTATATTTCATGGAAATGCTATCAGAAGAAAGTGAAAATAAATGCATTTTTAAACTTAAGTTGTTATGTAAAAATCGAATTGCAAATTATGAATGTCTTAAGTCACATAAGTTTTTCTGTCACACCTATAATATTTAATTATAGTGCCTTAAGTGGACTTAAGATTTTGTGTCAAACTCCAAATTTTAGTATTAATAGACATAAGGCAATACTTTGTTATTTCAATTTATTCGTGATATATTATATTAGTTACAAAAATACATCAAAAAGAACTAAAACCGTACAAAATTCATTGAGATTTAGAAATTAAACATTATTTTCTTTCATATCTGGTTTCTTCAACCACAATGAACCCGGAAGCGAATGCTTGTCTCAGGTCATAAATACCAAGTTCCAGTATTTTTTAAAAATAAGCTGTCGATTTTATAAGCTATTTTTTCGCTACATTTGTTGCGATAGTTACCCAAGTTCGTAAGGTTCGTCTCTGTACAATTTTTTCAGCTCTAGATATGTAGCTTTGTCAGAGTTTCTTTTTTCTTTGCGAATCTTCTTTTATTACTTTGCGTTGGTGGTGATTTCATTATTTTGGTTTAAATTTTCAGAAAGCATAGTTTCACAATCTCCGGAAAATAGATGTTGTTGTAATCGTATGAGATTTCATTCCAATGAGAAACTAGATCCTTTTCTTCTCAGACGATTACAAAAACAAAGAAAAAACGGCACTGGAAAAATCGTTTAATGTAAATCGCTTAAGTTAATTGAACTTAAACCACAAAGATATGGCCAAGTTACAACAGGTCTAAAACAGACGAACTGCTACAAAGAACACGCATAGACATCGCTAGAGTAGTGGCAGTCAGTTAATAACAGTTTCTACCGTAGCTGCAAAGATGAATATGAAAAATAATCACTTATTCACTTTCTGTGCAAATGCCCAGTTCTAACGAGAGCCAGGCAACGCATATTAGGCAAGCTATCCTTCGACGATCTTAAAGAGATATCTGGGAAAAGGATTGGGGAGCTGATCTTCTTCCTAAACTCCACATGGTGGATATAAATATATCAACATTATTGTTCATGCTTCCTATACCAATTTATTGTTAAAAAATATCTTTTGTTTAAATACCTTTGCTAATTAAATAAAATGTTTCTAATACTTACTTTCAAATACCTTCTAATACTATTTTACTTATCAAAGTTGTAATCTTGTTTTTCTGAACATTGGTTAAATGAAGATGTACTTGCCTTACGCAATTGAGATTCTATGAATTTATCTTATAAATAGAAGAATAAAAATGAATTCGTTTTTTTTTTTGGATTTGGGAACGAGAATTAAGAGGACAACGAGACTTTTTATTGACACATAGTTGGATTCACGAAAACGCTTGTGAACAATTATATCCAAATACAAGGGTCACCTGAGGTTGTGGTATCAAAATGGCGCTTTACGCGCTATTTGGGTTTTGTTCCATCGAAACCACCACTTCTACCTACCTACCTACCTAATTAAATCTAATTAAACTTTCCTATTTAATGTTGAACTTACTGGAAAAACTTACCATTTATGCAATTTGTATTGTTTTCGTGTCTTGTGCTAGATGGTGTCGAAGTTTGGGTTTGTTTTTTAATGCCAAGGACAACAATTTTCTTGCACGGTTCATTTTATTTCATTTTTCGAAAATATGAACAAATTGTGTGAATGTACACAAATTAAGCAACTCTAAATAGTAGTATTAGAGCCCCCGCACACTTCAGACTTTCTATTGGTCGGGTTTTTAATCAGTATGAAAATGTATGAAAGTGCGCACACTACAATGATTCGGTATCGGCCGAAAAATTTATGTGCTACACGATTGGTTCAAACTAAAGTATCGGCAAGCTATCGATCGACTATACTTAATCAGTATGGTGTACTTCCATGCGCGCACACTATCGATTATAAAGTCGGTCTATTTTGTCGATAGCTCACATTGCTCTGAGTTTTAAATTAGTTTGCTCCAAGTTCTAGATATTTCTAAGTACTTAACTATGGAACGGCCCAATTTCCCATAGCTTCTTGTCGAAACGAAAAAAGATCTGCGCTTTATAAAAAAAAATTGAAAGAGTACTCTGATGTGAATACTCTTGATTTTTGTCCTTGACCCTTCTCCTATGCTGTATTAAAGCAATGCTTACATCTCGAGAAATTTTCTTATTAACTGCCATTATCCGGCTGTTCTCTGTTTATCGACTATCAATAGCAAATCGTTCGTGAACAGTAGGCCGACTGTTGTCTAGTGTGCGCACTCACTACCAACCCGACTATGTATTAATCGGCCCTGTGTGCGCACTAAGCAGCCCAAAACGATGAAACTATCGGCCGATAGAAAGTCTGTAGTTTGCGGGAGCTTGGGGGAGTTAAAAACTTATTCTTTGAAAACAAAACACTTCTGATTTCTTCAGCTCTATAGAACATAATACAAAATATTCCCTCTTAAGTCAATGAATCCAACTGATATGCAGCCAACAAAACTAACTTATGTCGACATAAGCTACGGTTATTTACAAAATAAAAATTAAAAGAAAATCTTATGTAGACATAAGTGTTTCTGATAAACTTAATATTTCCAATTTGTATTTTTTAAATTTTAACAGAAGAACTTATGTCGACATAAGAGTCAGTAAAATCCAAACGAAATTTTAGCAAAGTATCTTAAGTCAACATAAGTTTTTATAAAAAACGCAAGGGGAACCAAATAAAATTAGAATTCATATAACTAAATACGACATAAGAGTTTCTGTTGAAACATAAAATTGGAATTGGATGGACTTAAGAAAATTGCTTGACATAAGCTTCTCTGTCGAATGCATTGTATAGTCATTCAAACATAAGTGGTTAAGAATAGTGCGATATTTTTGCAAAGGAGAATGCTTTTAAAACGGGAGCGAGCTAGAAATGTAGATAACAACCTGTTAAAGGCTATCAATTTAAAAACTGGAAAATCGCTTATGTCGACATAAGCTACTCTGTCATATTGCCACAGACATATTGTATTTATTCGGTTTTATTTTTATTGAAAAAAGAAGTGAAAAATAAAGGAAGTAATCGAGTAAAAATGGTTCCTTTATGATTTTCAATCTTGAATGGCATAGGCGGTTATCTATTAGAGCCAGAAGGGCAAACAATTGCTGCCAGATAATTGATACATACGTGTCTAGTATAAGGAATACATTTACCAAATTATAAAAATGGATGACGAACTGCTACGAATGAATAGCATTTGCCAAATGCAGACGATGTATCACTGTATCAGATATCCTGCGATTCGAAAACAAAATACATATCCATTGCAAGGAAAATTATATACAGGTCGAGAAGCAGGAGCTTTATGGGAATTTAATCAAGGCGAAAATGTTATGCTTCAACTCACGAAACCGTGTACAGCAACAGCGGTCATACAATTGTGGCTGACGATTTTTCCACAATATTGACAAAAGA
This sequence comes from Brachyopa scutellaris, assembly GCA_949775065.1. Lineage (NCBI taxonomy): Eukaryota > Metazoa > Arthropoda > Insecta > Diptera > Syrphidae > Brachyopa > Brachyopa scutellaris. The sequence goes on along the minus strand of OX459115.1, from coordinate 95,287,554 downwards.
TTGGCCAAACTTAGTCTCGCATTTGTTGGTACCATCCGATCCAATAAACGATGTCTGCTGATTAAGTGAAAAAATAACCCTCTCGTCCTGTCCTTTCATGTTTATTCGGATTTCATGAACATTTGGTTTCAATTTGCAGCTGCATAAATGTTCCGAAAAAGAATAATTGTTTTAACTTACTTTCCACCGAAGCTATGAAACCGGAGGCGATTTTATATTACGAGTATAATACCTACGAATGAAGCCGGTGTGAACTGTATGGATCAGACAGTTACACATTTCACATCAAAGCGACCAGCAAAACGATCGACGTTTGCTCTTTTCTGCAACATGGTATATGTTATGGCATTCGTTGCATATTGCATTTGCAAAGAAGTCGATAATATCAAAAGAACTGACGGTATGCCAAGTTTCTTGTGTACGTTGTCTAACAGTTTAGTTCTCCCAAACGTCGAAGATCAATTTTCAATTTATTTCAATTTAATTACAATTCATAGGTACAAAACTATCAGATCAGATCTTAAATATATTATAGACATAAAACAGAAAGTTTGAAAATTATATATGAAAGATTATAAGAAATGAGTTTAAATCTATACTTAAATGAAATATAAATAGATGCATTCTGTGGTTTTAAATAACCAGTGTCAAATACATCGAGGATATTTTCAAAACTTTATAAAAATAGAGATGCTTAAGAGGAAGGATTTTGGAGTTGACGAAAAGCTGAAAACTGCTTTCAAGGCGCCCCTTTCTCCAGATGATACGGATAATATGTTTTTGTACAATACGTAAATGATGGAGTTTATTTCTATGGGTACATCCCCAGCAAACTATACCATACTGCAACTTTGATTGCACTAGTCCATAATATATTATTTCCAAAAGTTTCCTAGAGCATAATTGCCTTAAATGGTACATAATCTTTGTGGTTTTCAATAAATAAGAACGCAATGTATCCGTACGGTTACTCCAATTCATCTTACGATCTATTTCCAGCCCAAGATATTTGAAAACTTCCATCAATATTAAAACATTGTGATGAACATGATACTTCATAGTAATATACGGTAGTATGAATTGTTGGACAAGTATCAGGACTAAGTAAAAAATGTTGGCAATTAGCACTATGAAAAATCAATGAGGGAAAGTTTATAACATTTGAAGACAGGTTAAAGAACATTATTTTAGTCTTGTTACTTATGACTAATTTGTGCATTCAAAACCAATGCCTTAGCTGTTCTAAATCATAATTTCTATCGGCAAATATATCGAAGGGAGAGTTATTAGAATAAGAGCATGCAATATCATCAGCAAAACCTATTCGTATTCCTTTAAATTTTATTGTAAAAATTGAATTTATATAAATTAAAAATAGAGTAGGCCCAAGTACAGAACCTTGCGGTACACCAATTGAAATATCCAAAGATTGGCTAAAACTATCTGCAATCTTAACAACCTGTTTACGGTTATTGAGGTAGGAAAGGAACCATCTGAGCATAAAGCCTCTGAAGCCAGCTTTCTCTAGTTTTGATAACAGTATCACATGATCTACGGTATCAAAGGCTTTTGTTATATCAATGAAAAGGGCAGCAGTATAATTTTTCATATTCAAACTATCATAGTTAAAGCTGCAAAACTTTAACAGCGCATCCTCAGTTGACTTTCCGGCTCGAAATCCAAACTGATTCTCGTTGAAAAATGATGATTTCTCAAGAAAATCCATTATTCTAGTTTTTACTACTTTCTCAAAGATTTTAGAAAACACAGGAAGAATAGAAATAGGCCTGTAGTTGTTTAGATCTTTTGTATCCCCTTTCTTAAATATAGGTATAACCTCAGCAGTTTTTAAGGCATCTGGAAAAATACCTGCATAAATGCTTTTATTAAAAATATATGCGCTAGCACATCGACAATATTTAGAGAAATCTTCTTTATTACATTACTAGACCAACTATATTTTGTTGAAGAGTAAGATTTTTTAAGTAAATTGATAGTTCGAAACAGTTCAAACGACGAAATTGGATCATAATAGAAACTACTGGCTTGACTCCATTCACTGCTGTAGCAATCATCGCTACACTTAATAAAGGAATTATATAAACCAGCATTAGAAAGAGTGTTAGAAGCAACATTAGTAAAGTACTTATTAAACACGTTAGACATAACACTAGTATTTACTATGATGTCCCCCTGAAAGTTAATAGCATTAAGCGTTTTAGATAAAGGTATACTTTTATTAATGATCTCATTGACAATTGTCCATTCCTTTCTTAAGTTATCCCTTGCAAGATGAACTTCAACAGCAACTTCTTTGCATAATCTATTATAGAGAAGACGTAAGTGAGCATTATTAGGTTTATTTTTGCATTTGATACGTAACTTATTCTTCTTTTCAATCTTTTTTAATAAAGTCGAAGACATCCATGGCTTAAGTTTTTTAACTTTAGAACGCCTAAGAGTGGCAATCGAACATGAACTAATATGAGCTTTTAAGATATTAGAAACTATATTAAAACAATTTGAGGGATCACTCTCTAAACAGACTTCTGGCCAGCATTCCTGAAGTAAAACCTCATTAAGGCGTTCAAAATTGATTGTCATAATTGGTACCCGTGGTGTTACGTTATCACTGTAAAACGCATTAAATAAAGTAAATGAATGGACGAAGGACTGGCGGATCGCCCTTAACGGAACTAAATCTGTTCACGTGAATTTCACTTATAGGAAAATTAATGACTTGCCAATTTTTATAAATTTGGCCCGAATACCCTTTGCAAATGAAGCCAAATACCTGGGAATGACACTCGACGCAAGGTTGAAGTGGAATTCGCACGTGAAAATGAAACGTAAAGAACTAGATATCAAATATAGAGAAATGTACTGGTTGATCGGAAAACATTCCCACCTCAGTACCGAGAACAAACTGCTTTTATACAAGCAAGTGCTAAAGCCGGTGTGGACTTACGGTATACAACTTTGGGGTTGTACCAAGAAAACAAATGCCAATATTTTACAGACCTTTCAAAATAAAGTGCTAAGAGAAATTGTCCAAGCACCGTGGTATGCTAGAAACGACGATATCCACAGGGATCTCGGAATTCCGACAATCGAAGCTGAAACTAGAAGCTTCGCGCGAAAACATAGAAACCGACTAATCGGACATGTTAATAATACAGTCCTACTTATTTTGGATGAGAGCAATTTATTGCGCCGACTACAAAGAACAAAACCTTTCGACTTGGCGAGATAAGGATTAACCGCGTCTAAATTGCGGAACATGCAGGATCTTTCATTGGAAAGTAACCTGCCAAACGTTTATATTTCGTGATAGAAAAATTGCTTGATAAGTAGTATAACTTAGTTGCAGTATCTAACAAATTTATATCGAAGGGTGGTGTTTTTGGTCAGTAAGAATCTGACACTACTATGAGCACGCGCTTGCTATTCTCATAGTGTCTATGGAAGATTTTCACCTACCCTCGGAAAAAAAAAAAAAAAAAAAAAAAAAAAACTGTGTATAATATCGATACCATTGAAAACCAATCCCACCATACAATGATCCGAGATTTTAAAATCAGAGATATAACTATAGAGAGAAAACTTGGAACTACGATTCATTCTACCAAAAATATGATCTATACAAGTTTGAGAAGATTGAGTTAGTCTTGTAGGTTCATCTAAGCACGATTCCAAACCATTCGCCGCTAAAACTGACATATAATTAAAAACATTAGAATCATTAACAGCTAGAATATCTAAGTTTATATCTCCAAGAATGAATAGATCGATTGCACAATATTCACATCATCTAACAATTCAGCACTCGTTCGGCCATAGAATCGTTGTTCGGAAGACCAATAAATGTAAGTTCTGAAAATTACCGTTGCTGTTCGTTTTCATTTCATTTCCATTCCTTCCTCTTTCGTTTCGACCGTCTTAATTTTTCTCCTTTTTTTTTTTTTTTGTTTCTCCTTACATTTCAGATTGCAACAGTAATACCTGCCACTAGTGGTGCTAATGCTTTCGAAAAGAAGAAATATAGCAAACTTTGCTCACAAGAACGCGTAGAAGAACTCGTTTCTTTTGTGCAAAATGTACGCATCCAGTTTGCCAACAACATTCAAAAGTTGACTACAAGTGCTTCAGTCACATTCCCGATACTTAATTAAAATACATATTTGTGTTGAATATAAAATAAAACGTACTTTTTCACATTTCACATAAAGGGTTTTTCAATAAGAGCGCTACAAAAGTTTTTTTAAATAAAACAAAAACGGTTTTGGATATCAATGAAATTCTTTATTCCTGTGAAAGTACGTTCGATGCCATTATGTATGGAATTCGATTTCTTTTGCATGGCTACCACGGGCACGCTTGCAGAAGTCCAGACGCTGAACCCAATTTTCGACGGTTTTCAAGCATAAATTGGCCGATACTGCTGCAATTTCACGTTCGATATTCGTACGAAGTTCATCAATCGTCGCTGGCTTGTTGGCATAGAGAGACCATAGACTTGACGTAGCCCCACAGGAAATAGTCTAACGGCGTCAAATCGCACGACCGAGGCGGCCAAGCGACTGGACCATTTTGGAGATAACACGTTCTCCAAACTTGGTTTCCAATAAATTGATTGTGATTGTGAAGAGAAATGTCAAAAGAGCGGCAAGAAATATGGCGTCGTTTGCTGTCCCTGTCGCTCTACTTTTGTAGCGTCCCTGTTGAAAAACCCTGTACATATTTGATTCCAATATTTTACTTATGCAGCTAGTTCAGATTATTCGTAAGCTACTGAAAGCAAAACAAATAAAAAATATATGCCTGCATGTTTAAAACATACGTCTCTAAATGCATCACCAAAACAGCAATTTTCAATATAAATAAATACGTACAAATGTATTGGGGTCTGGCCAGACCTCATGTGTTACAAATGTAACAACCGAAACATGTGTAGTCTGAGGGTAAAACGGATGTTGCCAAGTCTTATCGTTACGAACTATCTTTTCGCAAGGCTCATTTTACACATGGGTCTTAGTGGATCTAGATATCCGATGCCAGTGCAGTTGGAACATTTTTTATAAAATCTCTGCCATATTAATCGAAAGGCGCAGTGCTACTTTTTGACAGGCACAGTAGACAAAGTCTACAAATCTTCATATATAGGTTTACCTTTAGGTTTATCGTCCATATTTAGCTACATAGATATACCAAGCTGATGGTTGAAGATGATTGCAAACCCAAAACAATTCTGTCATATATCATACTTTACTAGTTTTTATATACCCGGCTTTCCACATGTTAACGCTTTGAAGACCTGGACGAAGTGGACCCCAAATTAACTCACTACTCCTTTTTACATTAACTCCATGAAAATAGTACTTTAAAACGCCTTTTATAGACCTCTAAATACCAAACGCTGCGCTGGCTGGATGAAGTATACATAGATAGTACATACCAAATCAAGTTGGGCTATTGAGGGAGATGTATTGCTTCTTCAAGGCGCTACCAGCGGTCAACGCGTTTGCGACCTTCTTTCGGGTTGTCGGAGTCTGATCTGAAATTCGTATAGCAGCTCCTCGACAAGTAGTGAAATATCATTTTCTCCCAAAGGACGGGATTGGACGAAAAGACGTTCCCGTAAGTAATGCCTACGTTTTGGTACATCCATCCCTCGCAACTGCTTGCATATCTTCTTCATCACATTATGTAGATCCCCCTACTACCTTCAAATAGCGATTCTCTGCATGCAGCAGCTTTTTAGATTTCAAGACTCAACAACCATCGAAAGCGATCAGATAATCGCTGAGTCATACGGATAATACTCGCTCCCCACTTGACATGATCTTTGCCATCCAATAAGCGAGCGTAAAATTTAAATTGATATGTCTCCATGAAATCCACCAGATACCAAGTCTGTCTTTAATTTGAATGTGCACCAATCTACTGCTGGGCTTCCTAATTAATCCAAGCACTCAAGCGTCTTGGTTTTATTGTTTCTCTCAAGTGCATGTGTGCTCCTCGGGTCACAGTCCACCTCCAGAGTCCAAATTCATTCTTTGCAACATTCTACAACCGAATAGCAAGTTTGAGAGTGTTTCTTAGTTGCTCTTCAGCGGATAAGGCTTGGATATGTGTTGGTGGCTTTATTGAGGGCGAGAAGGTCATTTCAATTAAACCCGTTCGCCCCCCCCCCCCCCCCCCCAGTGGACAGTTGAAATAGTTTTGGACGCGTGGTTTTCTTTTTTTTTCTTCTTTTTCTTAGGCAAATACTGCAATCGGTTGAGCTGCGCCGACACAAAACAAACGCCCACGTAGAAAATTCGCGGGAGCGTGACTACAACTCGGCGGTTTGCGTTTTTTTTCTTCTTTAAAAAAAAAAAGATTAAGAAAACTCCCGCCAACGCATCCAAACGTTTGTCGGCCGATATGGTCGCATAAGTCTTATCAACGTTTTCTTGAAACATGTTGCTTGGCGGTGCTGTTGATAAACGGAAAATGATGCGGGCTGTCGCTGTCGCCCCCCACTCTAAAGTGTTTGAGTTAATTTTAATTTATTAACGAGTGAGATTGCATCTCGGCGTGTTTTTTTCTATGTCCCACAGAGAAATTGAAATTCTCTGTTTTAAATTGTGACAAATGAACGACTTTGGAAGCCATTTACCGGGTGATAAATTGGTAATCACTTGTGGATGAGAGGGAGATGAGATGATCGCCCCTTTTGATCTGAGGGATAATATCGATTTCAATGGATTTTTAATTATAAATTTATTCGGTGGTGGATGATTTTGACATGGAATACGCTTAGATGTCGTTTCTTCTTTCAACGGCATAGACATACGCATAATATCAGCTGATGTTGGTAATTGCATTCCAACCTGTCAAATATCAAATGCCAAATTTGTTGTTCGAATTTCGAATTTGTCTGTTCAATATTTTGACAGTCAACAGCCGAAACAGAGAGCAAATGCATTAATTTCGTTGATCAATTTAAATGTCAAGTGGCAACAATTACGATGGTTGATTTTGTAGTATCTCGATAAGACTGTTTTACACCAAGTGTCGCTCTTGGCATTATATATTATTTCGGTAGTATTGACAACTGGAGGCAAAACCCCAGCGGAGAAAATTAGAAGTGGTAGAGATATACAGAATTTGACAGCACGTAAACAATTGTATGGAAAAAAGCAAGATAGATTTTTAAATTAAATAATAAAAATATTTGTGTGCGATTTTATTTATAAAATTAAATATTTATCATTTGCAGGAACGATAATCTTGTGGTTGAAGAGATTTGCGCGACGATTTGCGTTTGGAAAACTATCTTTTTATACCTTTAATGTGAGTGAAACAATAAACCTACAATAATAGGTAGACCTGGGATGTAGTTATTTCCGAACCGATGGGGTATATGCTATTCAACGAGCATATGCTCCAGACGTATTTGCATGCGCCTAAATGGCTAAAACCAAATGGAAAAATGTTCCCTGCATATAGCACCGTTTAGCGATGAATCTTTGTACTCGGAGCAATATAATAAGACTATGATATAAGAATTTGTATGGCAAATTCGGTGCGGCATGTACAGTAGGTCCAAGCCAAACTCGTACACCCGAAACACTTAGTTTCATTTGGTTAAAACTGCTTTATAAAAGGGTTAGCAAAAAAAGTTTCAATAGATTTAAATAGTATATCCAATACTTTATTAATAACAAAAAACATAAAAAAAAAATTCATTATTACAAAAAGTATACAAGAAATAACAAAACAGTAATTGAATTCAGTGCCAAAGCCAAAGTCGTACAATTAAAAAAAAATTAAATTAATTAATTAATTATTCAATTATTGATGAGTTAATACTTTGTGTGTAGTCCCTTATTCTTTATTACCATTTTAAGCCTATTAGGCATGCTGTCCACCAATTTTTTACAGAAGCTGGGTTCAATATTCTGCCGTTGTGCTTTGGAAGAAATGCTGTGTTGTCGAACTTTATTGTCCAGATAGCTCCATAAATTCTCAATGGGATTTATATCAGGACTCTGAGCTGGAGTGTCAATAACATGAGGGCAATGGTACAGAAGCCTCGACCTCACATTGTAAGCTTTATGCTTAGGGTCGTTATCTTGGTAGAAATGCCAACTTTCACTCAGCCCCAGTTTTTCTTTAGCTTGAGGCAGATTTGCTTTTAAAATGTCTAGGTATACTCTCTGGTCCATTATTCCCTCGATAAAGTGAGAAAGAGAAAGAGCCCCAAACCATCACGGAACCTCCACCATGTTTCACATTTGGTTTCATATTTTTTGCGAGCAGTTCCTCATTCCTCTTTCCCCACACGTAGGGCCTACCATCCGATCCAAATATGTTAAATTTGCTTTCGTCTGTAAACAAGACAGTTTTCCAGAACGAAAAATCTTTGTTGCAGTACGTTTTAGCAAATTCCAATCGCGCTTTTTGATTCCGTTTGTTTATCAGTGGTTTCTGCCTTGCTCTTCTTCCATTCAAATCGGCCTTGTGGAGAACATTTCGTATGGTCTGAGGGCACACCTTTTTCCCCAACTCATTTTCTGCAATAACTGTGAGTTTTGGAGCACTTAAAAATGGATCTGCTTTACTTTTTCGGGTAAGGTATCGCTCATCTGCCTCTGTAAAAACTTTGTTGTGCGCTGTTTTAGGCTTATTTTCTACCATTTGATTATTTTTAAACCTTTTTAAAATATATTGAATTGTAGAATGACTTCTGTCTACAATTTTGCTTATTTCGCGTAAAGATTTTCCTTCCTCAAAATGTTTAATAATTAACTTTCTCAGTTCAAGACTGGTTTGACCTCTTCGTCGTCCCATGATCAATAGTGCTCAGTCAGTGGCATATGTCCAACTATGAAATCAGTTTTTATATGAAGTAGTGAAATTGTTATACGAAATAATAAAATTCGGAGGTTCGTCAATATTTAATGGAGTCATATGGCGCCAGCAAGGGAATACAGCTTATTAATTTGGACTGTACGACTTTGGCTTTGGCATTAAATTCATTTACTGTTTTATTATTTCTTTTATACTTTTTATAATAATGAATATTTTTTTTTCTATTTGTTGTCATTAATAAAGCATTGAATATACTATTAAAAGCTATTTGAGGTTTTTTTTCAAACCTCGTTGATTAAGTTGTTTTTACCAAATGAAACTAAATTCTTTGGATGTACGAGTTTGGCTTGGAGCGACTGTATGTGATTTTTTGCGAGACAACGAAAAGGATTTACATAATATTGGTAAGGGGATTGGATATATATTTTTGAAATGATTACGAAATATCAGTCTGGGAATCTACTATAACTAGATTTAATGTGGCATTACTCTAAGTCGCGTAAGCCACCTCTACTCTTGTTTGAATTAGATTCTAGAGGCCAAAATTTGAGCAAGCGTTTCATAAACAAATGCATGATTCTTTAGATTATTTGTGACCAATTCTCGTAATAATTAAAACCTTTGCAGTTATTTCAAACTTACTCACTGATGAGTTTGTCACAACTTCATAACACATGCACGATCTCTATGCCAAAACAACAATAACAACAATAATAACAATAATTATTTAATTTTTAACTTTTTTCATATGTGTAATGTGTGTATTATAAAACGTTTAATTCTTTAAAATAAAAACAGCAAATGGGACAAAATAAAATGTTTTTCTTTTTATTACAATATTTTTATTTACATTGAAAAGTTTGTTTACACAGTTTTTCAGAATGAAGTTTGTCTGCTTTAATTGCATAAATACCACTAAACTAGATACACATTTAAGTAACAACATTTAAACTGGCCCACAAACTATATTTTAATACAAAGTACATATATCTATTTTATATTTATTTATAAATTTTATGACTCCGCCTCTATGAAATTTCACCTATTTCTTGGCTGATGACAGATTTTTGTATCGCTCTACGTCTTCTTTTTAATTCCTGCAGAGGGCGTTAATCAACTGTTCCATTCGTCAATAGGTACCATTTGCGGCTCTCATACTTAACCAATCTTAACAAAGGAGGTGTCAAAAGAAAGAGAATTTCCTGGAGCACTGACGAATTACACTTTCAATTTATAAATTTTAACAAATTAAAAAACCAATCAAAACAAGTACTCTACCCAAAATGAAATTCCAAAAGAATAAACATATGAAATCATATGGGAAGTTTGGATTTTGGGGTTGGATTTTCTCTTGCGCGAGATCTGGCACGGGTACACTAGTTATTTTCTAATCCTTTAAAGATTCAATTTTTTCTTATTTTGACGAATGCAGTGGACCTTATGCTGGGTACCTGTGCATGTGCATATATCCCAGGTAAAGAAAGACCCAACAATCTAAGTTTTTTCTGTTTATAAAGAGGTTTATATCAGTTCCATAAAGAAGTTCATGAACGTAGACGCACCGACAGAGCCAGTAACCGCTGGATTCACCTAGGTACCTTTGCGTAGAAGACAGAACTCTTGACCCAGTCTATGAAACGAGTAACAAGAAATCCTATTTCTCTGGTTAATTTTAGTCGCAGTTGAGAGTGGACTGTCTCAGGCATCACAATATCAGGATACTTCACGATGACTATTGCAGAAGATGTAGCGATGAGGAAGACATTTGATCGGCACGTCATTCTGCCTTCAACATAAGAAGATTGAGAACTCTTGGTAGTTACCTACATCTTCACGGAGATTCACCTAAATAGAGCTGAGTTCAGACTTCAGGAGCCCATCGTGGTGACTCTTAATAAGTGGCTTTTCTTCATTTTACAGGGTAACAAAATATGGTCATAATGAACGCAACCGTTGAACAGTGACTTTGTCCCAAGGCACCCATCAACCTAACCTAACCTACAATTTGACAGATCTGTCAGATAAGAAAAGTTCCGTTCTTGCCAAATATAGAATGGTAATGCTTAGAAGGAAAACAGATGATGCCAATCCAGGAAAAAGGACTAAGAACCGAGACGAGTGTAATAAGGGTCTTAGGATAAAAAAAGAGAGCCGGCGGTTCCATATGAACGCCATATAGACAGCTGATTTTGATGTTACCTTGCAATAGAAGCTCTTTCAGACAGTGAAGGTAACCTGTACTCTGTTCCACAAAAATTGTCAGTACAGGGGAGATAGGATGTTGCCTCTCAGTCTGGTTGCAAAGTTTGCATAAAATTGTCGCTCTTTTCAGCTCACACTGGGTTGCCGTAGTATGCATTATAAATTGTCGCAAAATTGGAGAGCAAGACCCGTAGGGTAACCATCTGCTGGTTTAAAAACAAAACAATTTGTTGAACGAGGTAAAGATAATTGTGTACAAAGTGGACAATTTACGAAAAATTGATTAAATGCATTTCAACGTTTTCTCCAGAAAAACAAGAAATTGAAAAAAAATAGCGGCAACAATTTTAATTATTAGTTCTCAAAGCATAAAATCCCAAAACTGTTTGACAAAAAGCATAGAAAAACCTGTAACAGCGAGGGTTGTTGGCGGCCACACGATTACAGTATGCCATTGTGGTGTGACAGGCTGGTCATGATGCGATGTATGCGAATTTGAGAAAAATTACAAAAACAAAACTTGTGTAAGTCAGTGGTTTGGTTTTTATTTCAGTGGCAATTTTCCTATCTGACACATGTACATGTGTTTAAAAAAAGCTCTCCCATAAGCAGGGTTGCGAAATGACACACTTTTTGGTTTTTTATACATTTTACCGTAAAAAAGGGTATACAAGTGTATTAAAGTGTATAAAAGTGTATTAAAGTGTATAAAAGTGTATTAAAGTGTATTAAAGTGTATAAAAGTGTATTAAAGTGTATAAAAGTGTAAAAAGGTATCTAAAAGTGTATACATTTATGTATGACTTTTATACATTTTTTTCAGTTTTATACCTATTACAGTGGACGTCCAGTATTACGAATTATATAATGCACATTCATTCGTTATATCGAAAAATTCGTTATATCGAACGTCTTTTTTTTTGCTAATTAATACTAGATTATAAAAAGCAAGTGATCTTAGCAATGAAATTTATGTATTTATTTATAAGAAAATAGAAATTAATTAATAAAGTTTTGGTAAACAAAACAATAGGCGTGTTTTTTTTCAAACCTATATAGGCTAAACATGTTTCCGCAATATGTTTTCAATGTAAAATACAACAAAACCTTAGCCTGTATAATTATCCAGACTTTTTTTTTTGTATGGAAAGCTTTTTCGAAATCTATATAGGTTTGAAAAAAAACGCGCCTAATTACGATTTGGAAAAAAAGTCTTTAATATTAGTTTCCCTTTTGGTTCCCTCCAAGCTTTTTTGGACCACCTCCTCTAGCATTTCTCTTAATAAAAGTGTTTTTGAGTAGTCGATATTGTTTTGAACTGACCACTGTATGCATTTATTGAAGCAATTCATTGCTTCTGAATGTTTAATTTGTTCATCAGTGCGCCACTAGAAATACTTCGCGAAATGAATTCGTAAAAATAAAACGTAAAAAACCCAACAAACTGAAACAGTTAATTTTCATTTAAATTTACATTTATGTACATATGTACATGTTAGCATAACTGATCATTACCAGGAATTAACAAAAAAAAAATAGTTACACTGGTCCCTCGCTTTGCGCGGTGGTTATGGGAATAAAAAGTCTCGCGCAAAACAAAACCGCGCAAAGCGAAGTATGAATTTCATATAATTTACGGTGTTGTGTTTCTGGAAAATGAAATGAGTTTTGGTAGGCAAATGCATTTCGCGCAAAAGTGAAACCGCGCAAAAAGAAGTTGCGCAAAGCGAGGGACCAGTGTATACTCAACAGATGTTACTAGTCGAAGCAGAAGTAAGGATACATACAAAATATGACAATATCCGACAAAAGTAAACTTGCACCTACAGGAATTTGCAAGGCATTCGTTATATCGAGCGTAAAATTTTTAAACCATTCGTTATATAGAACCATTAGTGGGAAATAAAAATTCATTCGTTATACTGGAAATTCGTTATATCGAGCATTCGTAATACTGGACGTCCACTGTACTTGCTTTTATACACTTTTATACACCAGCAATATTTTTCAGATGTATAATACACACTTTTATACACGTAAAAAAGTGTGTATAATACGACAACTATTATACGTCTACAACCCTGCCCATAAGGCATGCACTGACAATTTTTGTGGAATAGAGTATAGTCACCGACGAACCATCATAAAACATAAAAAAAAAAAACTTAGAAAGGCAAAGAAAAGAAGCACGACTTTTGAGGAAAAGGCTGGTTCAAAAACAATTAAATAAATCGTCCAAGTTCTTTGTAACGTGGTTAAAAATATAAATGTTTTTGTCTTTATTTTTCTATTTTTATTATTGTCCTTGATTTCAGATTTTATTGTCGATTTTTTGTTTGCTCTTCAAAGGTTCCCTAATCCCTTTTATTCAAAAATTGGGTGGTGCCCGTTAACCCTGTTCCTTTTTTTGGCCACCGTGTGTACGCCAGCGGCCGGCGCAACCAGCACACCACCAATCTTCATGAAACGAAACTCAAGGATCCGCCTGACACTTCGATTTTAAAATCCTGTAAAACATGCCAAGTGGAGAGAAGTACAACTAAATGCATTCAGTGCAACAACTCCCAATCAACTCATGACATAATGTATGTATGTATAAAATATGTATAAGCCAGGTCCTTAAATTTGCTGCTAATTGCTCAGTCTTACTGTGTCGTGTCATAGATACATAAATAAGTGTTTTTCTGCATGAAATTTAATGGACACTTTAAAAACTCTTTTCCCATTGGACACGAATTAAAAAGGAATAAAAGTTGAAAACCCTGTTTGGTTGGTAAGCGTCCTTGTTATATGTATGTACTTGAAAAAAGCACTATGTGTGTCATTCTATAGCTCCACAAAGCAAACAGCTACATCCATGTTTAGAGGAATTCTTTTTTTTTGGCGACATCCCTAATGTCCCTCCCAATAGGTGATACTCCTATACCAAACAAACACGGCGGAGTATGGAAGATAAATGGCTTTGCTAGGTCATGGTGCTCTTATCATGAAATTAAATCGCATATCCAAGTTCGACACCATAATCTACGGGCAATAATTGCGTTCGGGATAAGGTTTAGCACAATTTATACCAGAAATTTATAGTATCCTGAGTTAAGTAATAAAAAACAAAAGATTAAGGATCTGCGATGACGTAGTTATTGTTCCGTATAAAGAGAATTAGCGATACAAATTGAATGGAAGCGGATGGTGGGCGTTGTTGGAAGCTTCAAGTTAATTTATTTTTTTGGACTGATATCCTTTCATAAACTGGAAGACAGTTAATGTGTTTTGTGCACAGAGTCGTAGCTTATCTCTATCGGCGTCGCCCGAGCTATAGTCCAACGAGGGGATTGGTACTTAGCGAACGTTCGGTTCGATATGAAGCGAACTCTTTTGCGAATCACCCGTATCGTGGTATTATGGTTAGCGAATGTTTTCATTCGCCTGTGAAACAACTGCTGCCACAACAAAAAAATAAATTAAATGACAGTTGCGAACGTCAAAAGGAAATTTGGTTTGGTTTATTCGTGTTATTGTATTCTAGAGTATTTTCATTTAAAAGGATTTAATAGTGAATTTATTAAAAATATAGTGAAAATATATGACAAGTAAGCTATTAGAGGACAATCACAATACGTAGACTACGAAGAATAATTCGGGATAATTCTAATCCATGGTACGACTTGGCAAGTGAGTTTCACGATGATATGAATTTTGCTGTTGCAGATCCTCTTCAATTTCTCATAAAGGAGAAGTGTCAATGCTTGCGCCAAAACAATACAAAGTACTGACTGCATTTTGAAGACTGGGTAGCTCATCCACAGCCCAGCTCCAAAGGTGGCAAAGAAACGCATACACGGCCGTGCTCCGTTTGTTACTACTGTATTCTTTAAAAATTTCAAAGTTATTTTCAATTTTTGAAGTGATGAATATGTTATGTTTATAATTTTGTATGTATATACCTTTGCCGCTCACATATTTGGAAGCAACACCAAGCAAAAATTAGAAAAGAAATAAACAAAAAACAATAATAACAAACAATTATTCGATATCACCGAATATTTTCAATCGCTCGATTTGACATACGAAATGAAATGATAAGTTTAGCTTAATTTTCGCTTAATTTTTGACATTTGAAGCGAATTCGATTCGATTCGCTAACCATAATACCAAAGTATCACATTCGCTAACTTTTTCGTTCGATTCGCTAACCATAATAGGGCTGTTAGTCTACCGATATGATCCCTCTTGACAAAGCTATTGTTCTAACGAAGGTTGTGGTCAAGTAGTTTAACCGTTGTAGATACCTGACTTAACAGTTCGGCTGAAAAGTTCGTATCGTTCCCATGAGAGGGCGCCACAAGAATTACATCATTTTTAGTTAATACCAACATACAAAAGACATGTGAATAAATTTGACAGCTGTCGGACTTTTAGTTTGTGAGATAGAGCATTTTGAGTGAAGCAACTTTTGTTATTTTGAAAAAAAAATGATAAAACGGAATTTCGTGTGTTTGCTCTGTGCAATGAATTGATGATTCTGAGCAGCGTTTGAAGCTCTTCAATCGTAATAAACCCGAATTTTTGCGTCGATATGTGACAATGGATGAAACATGGCTCCATCATTTCACTCCCGAATCCAATCGACAGTCAGCCGAGTGGACTGCACGCGGTGAACCGAAGCCAGAGCGTTGAAAGACTCAGCAGTCAGCTGACAAAGTTATGGCGTCTGTATTTTGGGATGCGCGTGGAATAATTTTCATCGACTATCTTGAAAAGGGGAAAACCGTCAACAGCGACTATTACACATCTTTATTGGAGCATTTGAAGGACGAAATCGCGGAGAAACTGCCCCATTTGAAGAAGAAGGAAGTCCTGTTTCATCAAGACAATGCACATCACAAATCATCACTGAAAACGATGCCAAAATTGTATGAATGGGCTTCGAATTGTTTCCGCATCCACCGTATTCTCTAGATCTGGCCCCCAGCGACCTTTTCCTGTTCTCAGACCTTAATAATGAATTATCGCAGAAACGGCGAAAATTTTAGGACAACCTTTATATCCCCACTAAACCTGAATGATAATGGCACACGCTCATCACACACCACTGCTCCCTGTGCCTCCGGGATCTGCACATAACAACCCGCCTTGATACGGTCCACAACTGTTACTTCCCATCATTCACATAAATAGGTTGCTGCCCTTCCAAGATTGCTTCTGTGATCGGACTTCCATTGTCCGGAATTCAGAAACTGCAAACAAATAGTCGTGTGCTCCAAAGCAAATCAGAAAAGAAGGCCTGAAGGGGCGATGAAGGCCCATATAAATCATGAGAATGGGAGTACCGTATAATCATATAACCACCTGAACAAGCTGTGTTCCATTGAACTCTCGCCGTCGCCATGTACGAGTTTCATCTGCGGAGCACATGTTCTACCATTTACCATGTGCGAAAATCATTCCTACCGGCGCGGCGCGGCGCGGCACTTAAATTCCACACCACAATCGATAACTCATTGCCATGTGTTTCAGGTTCCAATCGGACATGAGAAGGGCTCCAACTCACAATGCCTTACATAACCCCAGGTCATCGGCGTCGGTTTCGGTTGGCGCTTCACCATGCTGATGGTGACCCACAAAAAAGGAACCGAAATCCTTCTCTCAGATGTGTATTTTTTGTTTTAACAAGCTGCACTGCAGCACGAACACACATCCTGATTTATCCTGGTCATTCATAAAATTGCCTCCTGGTCGTTCTGCTTTGTGCCTTTTTTCTGGTTTTATTTATCGCTTCTGTTTTGTAGGATTGTGGAGCTGAATTGATGGCCAATTGGCGGATTGATTCTTTTTACCGGAAGGAAGGTGGTACACGTGCCATGCACGACGCACCTCATGCAGAAGGTGTTCGCTATAAACGCAGCTGAGGCTGCGATCTGCAGTCCGGACAGATGGGTGCAACCGAGAGGAAGAGGTGCAACGATGGACGCATAAAAGAAAACCGAAAGACGGCTCCACCAGTTTGTATCTAATTTGATATGCCACCACGCGCTTCTTTTCTACCTCCGCGTAACGAGGAAACGAATTAGTTGCGGATCGTGGGTCGTCCGTTTGAAGGCCACCGTCCGGTCTGTCCAGTAGCACAGCGGATGGACTCGTTAATTTGTAATCCACGCAGCGGAAGGCCGCAATGGCGCGATTGAGTTGACTTGACCGTTTCCAAAGAAAATTAACTATGAATATCCAATGTGTGTGTGTGAGGAAGCGAGGGTTATTAAAATATAAATTCTTAGGGGATATGCGCCATGGCAGTCCGTTTAGATGCATTTCCGGATTTCGTTAGACAAGCAAGGGGAATTTCAAATTCATTTGACACGCCACTGTCAATGTTTTGATTGTGTTGCCCATATACGGAGGGATTTGCATATGAATTGATAGTAAAAAAAAAATACTAATTTGTTATGTTCTTCGAAATGCCGTTTGGGGATACTTTAATGATTTGTTTATTGTTTTTTCTTCTTCTTTGTTTCTGGCTTTCTGCTATCTGAGATGTAACTAAACTATAAACTTTGTTGGTGGTCATGTTTGGTCATGGGCGGTTCTTGATTACACTGACAGCTGTCACATGATGAGAGGATATAACATGACAAGCATACAAAATTTAATTTTTAAGCAATAAAGTCGGCGTTTAAGAACTTTAAGTTTATCGATTAAGTGGCATTCCTACTAAGATGTTATCGAAATTAAGCATTTGAGATTCTAGTACAATTCAAGTACAACTGAAAAAGGTCAGCATAGGAGGCTAGAGGGTCGGATTTAAGCCCCATGCAGCACTGCTTATAGATTTACGCATTGGCAACTGGAGACTTAAAATGACAATCTATGAATGTCATTTGAGCGGAATTTTCCAAAGAAGTTTATTTGTTTTTTGTCCAAAAGAGAATGAGTAGAAACCTCGGGTAGGAAAATGGAACTCAATCCAATTGTTGACACTAATTTAGCGTAGCGCCATTTTAGAGACAAATACCAATTAGAAGTTTATTTGCAATAATTATCACAGAACCATTTGGCTCATTAATTTGACAATTTTAGCACAAACAGCGGATAAACCATAAACAAAGGTTGGGTTAGGTTGAAAGATATTAAGAGGTTGAGCCATCATAAAACACAGGGCACCATAATGGGCCCATCTCGATCCACTGCACTGGGACCATCGTGTGTTGGTACCTAACCGAAACATTTCCTCCCCAACATTTAATTTTCCTGCAAAATTTTAAAATTTGATTGTGGCCATTTTGGCCAGCCTCTTTCAGTGCATTAAGGAAGTAATTCCCTACAAAAAAAATCGAGAACGAACAATAACCTGACAATCACAAAGAACATGTTCGATATCCTCCGATGTACCTACAGTAGCGAGCATAGAGCATGCAACACCCATTTTTTACAGAATAATCAGTAATTACTTTTATGTAGCAGTTTTTTTTTAATGCCATTCAATTTTATTGGGTATATAAGTGTGCTACAAGTCGTTTAGGGTAGTTTTATTTTTTTAAGTAATCGCCGTAGCCGTGGTGGTTAGTGCGTTGGACTACTACGCAATGCTGCCCGGGTTCAACTCCTGGCCGGGTCTAACACCTTAAAGAGTTTTTTCACGGTACCACCTCTTTCGAATGCCTGACAAGCATCAAAGAGTATCATTTGTCACGATTGAGCTTCTCAACTCGCCGTTCGGAGTCGGCAAAAAACTGTAGGTCCCTTCCATTTTATGCAAAAATATAACACGCATACACAAATGGTTGCGAGAAGCAGGCCCAGGTTCACCTCGAGCTGTAGCGCCAACTAAGTAAGTAAAGAAAATGAAAAATAAAAAATGTCAAATTACAACCGATTGACGGATGGCCAAACAAATCAAATAACTGCACTGTTTGAGGTGGCCAATTTGACTATTATCGAAATTAGTAAAGAGGTTGGTTGCAGCAAGTCGACTGTTAGTAGACTAATAAAAGAACAACAGTTAAAGGCACAGTTGAACGAAAAAAGGAACAGGAGCGATTCGTAAGACATCTACCGCGGATGATAGAGTTTTACACCGGATGTCATTGAAGAACCGTTTTCAAACAGCTGTACAAAAAGAGCAGAGTTTATGTAGTCAAGTGCAACTGAAATTAGTGTGCATACAATGCGTCGAAGATTCAGAGAATTTGGCTTTATGGCTCGTCGCCCTACAAAAAACAATCGATGTTCACACCTAAAATTATGAAATCTCGACTAATTTGGACAAAAAGATATGAAAAATGGACAGATATTAATTCGAGAAAAGTCATATTCTTCGACGAAAACAAATTCAGCATTTACGGATCAGATGGAAATATAATTCAGTATGTGCGGCGAAGAGCTGGAGAGCGCTTACCCCATTAGCGCTCAGAGTAATATTTTGGTTCCAATTTTGTTAATTTTTTAGTATTTTGCTACTTACCGATAGATAATTTAAGAAAAAATATTACAAAAAAAAAATATTGCAACAGAAGTTTCAAAACTGTGTGTCCTATAAATAGGACGCTGGGCAGATATGAGGTCTAAAATTTGATACCTATGTAAATAATTTTCAGTTATTTTAATTTTTTTTTTATTTTATTTAAGGAATTTATAAATGCCTGTTGACCAAAGAAACGAAATAAATGCCAGGCGAAGATTAAATAAATTCATAATTAGGTTAAAATTTAAATACATAAAAACACAGTGAACAAATATAAATCGGAGTTGAGTATAAGAGACAAAACTTCTTCCTCCTAACTGCACCAGCGATGATTATTTCTATTTCTCTGGTACCAAAAACTTGTGTATGACCCAAACATTCACCATAGCCATATCCTAAACTCGGGTAAAGTGCACCAGTACCATTTTTTCCCCGCTTATTGCAGTATTGTATTTGGACGCAAGTCAATCATATTTATCAAATTCACACCTGTAAGGGTTGTACTGCTTTGCCAACTCATGCTGAGGCAATTAATTCAATTCGTTTATTCTCTTTTTGTGAATATAGTGCGAACAGTGGCTTGCAGGTTCAATACGATAAAAATTTAAAGGAGTTGCGACTAATTGAACTATGAAAATCTCCTTTGCAACGTCAAACATGCGCTCAAAGAAACCACGATCGTTTTCTTCATTTCAACAATTCATAATAATTGGACAGGATCTTAGCCTAGAGATTTTCCGTTATCGTTTCCATATATAAGTCATTTCGTAGAATATATGGAAGCTAGAGAACAAATTAGTTCTCTTCTAAACCTGGAATTCTCATCAGTTACATAGTCTAAAATCGGAGGTAAGACTGCAACACTTGCATCTTCGACTTTTGAATTACGTTGAAGTTGCTCGAGCATATTGGCAATTTGGTCAACAGTCAAACTAACGATTCTTTTTTGAAACATGGGAGTGTGAAATGCAAAATTAATCAATAAAGGAAAAAGTAAGAACTACTCCATTCAACTATTCAGTTCAGAGTCCTCCGCATCACATTTTGATTGCTATAGCTAAATAGTATTCTTTTTACGTGAGTATGGCAAAGCCAAAAGGAAGGGTTTTGAATCTCAATGGCTTTGTATGTATTTCATATGTATCTAATGCTATATTACGTCACCGAAAATTCACCCTCAGACTTTAAAATTGAATATAAATATAATTATATAATTAGTTTAGCGAATATTTTACAATTATAATGCAACAAAACTTTAAAAAAACGTATCAAAATGAACATTCAACCTGCAAACATTGTTTTTTTTTTTTTTGTTTGTAAAGCTATCATATCTGCCCAGCGTCATATTTTTAAGACAGCTGATTGCAATCCTTTCTAGTTTCGTCCGATTTTTTATTTTTTTTTAATTTGACTACCCATTTTCATATATAACCAATTAGTTACTTAAATCTGAAGTTTCATCCATTTATATTGAAAACTTATATTTTTAAAGTTTTTTTCCCCAAAAAGTGTATTATTCTACCAAAAACTAATTATTTTTAAAATTAAAAAAAGATATTTTTAAATAATATTTTTTTTATTTTACCCTTCAATTACATAAACAATTGATAACACTTAACGTTAGAAATACAGATCTGGTCTTTTAACTATTTTCTTAGTCACTAGAATTTTTCGTCCTCAGCTGCCCTATAAATATGACGCTGAGCGTTAATGGGTTAAGGAAAAATTTCCTCGAGAGAACAGTGAAACATCCAGCGCAGCGTCCCAAATGATATGGCAATGTTTTTCCTACTACGGAGTTGGAGATGTATGCTTCGTCTAAGGAACTGTAAGCTCGGAAGTTTACAAAAAATATTTTAATCAATCACTTTTATCGTCAATCGAAAAGCATTTCTCAGAGGCCATTGATGTAATTTTTCAAGACTGCTCTGCTCCGTGCCATCGTTCCAAAATGGTAAAATTTTTTATTTTTTTTATTTCTATTCTAATCCCTTAGTAACTCTACGCAACAAAAAAAAATTAATAAAATTTATTTTCCGCACTCGACTTGCCAGGTAATTCACCGGACCTCAGACCCATGGAGGAGGCCATACAAAATAAAGGAGGCGCTACAAAGTATTAATATTGCACTAAATTTTATAAATGTAATTGCTCTTGCCTCAGAATTGCAAAATGTACAAGTTGGATGACCATAAAGAATAAATAAACATTTCTATATGTTGTCAATTTATGGAAAACACTTATGATTTTTTTCATTGACAAAAAAGGTAGATATGAAGAGAGATGTGGATTTTTTTCCTGTTGCAGTTTCTATGCTCGCTATTGTATATATTCACATTAATGCATTTCAGCTATGTACATATATCACGAAAGTTTAATACTGTCAAGGTACCGGCTGCCAAACATAGTCGCGGTACATCTGTTTGACCGAAATCTACAGTTCTTGAGTGAGTGACAGAGACTAAATAAGGAACATAGCATGCAGCTACTGGATGAGAAAATTGTAGCTACGCGGATAGTGTTGGTCAATATTTAGGCATATTGTCTCGGCAATATCGACTAACGGGCACTTGTTGCTCCTACGTGCCATCTGAACCTTCGACGCAACGGTGCCCTTCGAATTCCCAACAATGATATGTTACTCTTTCAACTATTTACATATGCTAGCATCGATTCCAACCTAATCTAAGCTACGAAATCACATCTGCGAATGCATAATTTCACGAAGGTGTTTGAATTCATTAGATTTGCATGCAAGACCAAGCCACTTAGTGTCCAATCGAAGCCCACCAAAACAGATGAATATATTTTACTCCCCCAAGCGCAGCACTACCAGCATCTATTTCCAGATTGGCCAAACCGCAATCCGCCCTCTCTATTTCAGATAACGAAAAATATCTCTCCACTTAAGGTCACACTCACACTCGCCTACAATCCCAGGTGGGAGTAACGACCAAAACTGATGTCAATCACAGCCAAATTAGTGCGATGACTTCATTACCATCGTGGGAAGGTAATCAAAAAAGACCAAAAAAAAAGCTTATTTCCAAAAAAAAGGTGTAGAAAAACTACCATCAAGCCTACACGCTTCCGTTCTATCATTTCAAACCGAACAACCTGTTCGCACCGAACAGCCATACTTACTTCCCTTGCGTTGCATCATTAATAATAATAATTTACGTCGTCACGTCGCGGTCGTACCTACTTAGAGGTGAATGTTGCCAGGAAGATATTGCTGGGGTTTCATAGTTGTTAATCTGTTAAACTGCTTTAATAGCGCTTCTGACACGGCTCGTGCTTATCGCGTTCCGATTCATTTTACAACTCGGATGTCTGTGCCCACGCCATCGCATCGCCACTCGGCTGGCTAATGGGGTCTAAGCATTCCAACGAAATTGGAGAACATTCGAGTAACACCAGAGGCTGCCTGCCTCCTCTGATTATTATTTTTCAAGACGAAGTTATGCGCAATTTAACGCTTCGTCATTCGCCTTTCAATGGAATGCCAATTGCAACGAGTCAACATTTTGATATCAGAGTCAAGCTGAAGCTGAACCGTTTTTTTCTCTTTTTTTTGTCGGAGATGGAAGTTGCGGTCTGACGTAAGAGGCGCCCATTTTTATCAACTGTCGCATTGTACGTTATAACGTTTTGCATTTGTCATTTTTTAAATGATTAAATTCAGTTCTTTTTTTTTTGTGTGAGAAATAAGAATGTGTCGCGTCGTCATCGTCAGCATCAGAGACCAGATTACGGATTTCTAAGAATATATGTTTTATTTTGATACAGAAGTTCAAAAATAGATCTCAGTTTTTGGTGACTGGTGAGTGAATCAGCAGGCGAGAAACTGGACACTTGGCATCTCTCTCCCAGTGTTCATTAGTCGAATCGAAGTTGTTTGTAGGTACCTTATGGGAGCAAGCGCAGCAATTCCTTCGCTGTACTATAGTAAAGCTCTGGGTCAGCAGTGAGACAAAACGATTTTCGAAATTTGGAATAAAATTGACGATGCACAAAAATGTTACTCCTAAACGTGTTTTCTAATTCTAGCAGGTAATTTGTCAACTTTTTTCGGTCCGGGACACCAGAAGTGTACTTTTTCAGCTTTTTTTGTTGGTTATAGTTGTTAATATAAAAAGATGTAGCTACTCACTGATCCAAAGAAATCCTTTTTATTTACGAAGTGTGGAGACAATAACTCGGTATTTTTAACAAGTGAACTATGGATGGCGTCTAGTAAAATTATTGTGAGTAACAAACTGGCAATTTCTTAAAGCCAGGATTATGGGCAATAATTGAAGTATTTTTAGTTTGAACTTCAAATAAAATTGTAAAATTATCCTTCTTTTAAAAATGGCAACTGGGGCAAATACTACCCTGAGCTTGCTTCTTGTAGAGCTAGCTTCTTTGAAAACCACCTGGTAAGTAAGAATTTAGTGAAACGGTGAAAAGATTGTTAAGTCATTCTCCGCCACTATCTGTTCCAATGATCAAATCATGTCCGGCATTTTCACTCAATTAATTTGAGCAGATTTCTGGTGCCTTGGATTTCTTCTGTCCTTGAACGGAAAAGCCTCGTATCTCTCATTTATCAGCCTTTTAGTAGTTTTGACGAAATGGTTATCAAATACGAAGTCCTCCTTTGACGGTTGCACTTTGAACGTACTCTCCCCTATTTTTTTCAAAATCGTAGCATCTCCGTGTCTAGATCCACAAACTGGACAAAATAGAGAAGATTTCTTAACGTCACGTTCACGTTATACCCAGCTCAATACACATAAATTCATTTTGGTGCCCATAGGATTTTGTTTTCCTTATTTAACCCTCACCGACCCACAGGTGGTATCCGGGTACTTTTTGGACATTCAAACCTAAATTTTTTTTACCACTGTTCCGATTTTCTTCAGATTCCATGACATCTCTAGAAAATCATTTTTACGCAATAAAAACTAAAAGTTGTTGAAAAAAATTGAAAAGAAAATGTGGATTTTTACCATTTTTCAAACCAATGGCGGAAAGTGCCTCTTAATCTTAAAAGAAATAGCTTTCCAGAGTATGGTTTCGAGCTGGGCAATGACAGTGAAGTGTCTTCTGCACAGATAATCTTCGTTAGGTAAATTTTAGTTTCGTAGTTAGTAGGTTAGTTATAGTTGCATATTGTGCCCTGTTATTATTCCGTTTAGGGCCGAAAGAAAGTATAATACTGTCAGAGTTGTCTTTGTCCGAGAGTAGGCATAATTTTTTCATATAACACAAACGTTTAAGGCTTTTAATTTTTTGCTTTTTTGCTTTGAGTGTCCTTCCATTTTTACTTTTTATTTTAAAATATCTAACAGGATACTTATTGAAGGTTCAAGTTAATCTGTGTTTAACGCTGATTCCAGTCTAGTACCTACCAGCCGTGGTGTAGTTGTTTAGTGCAATGGACTACTATGCAAGGCTGCCCGGGTTCAATCCCAGCCCGTGTCCAACACCTAAAAGTTTTTTCACGGTGTCACCTCTTTCGAATGTCTAACAAGCAATCAAAGAGTATCATTTGTCACAATTGAGCTTCTCAACTCGCCGCTCGGAGTCGGCAAAAAACTGTAGGTCCCTTCCATTCGTGCAAAAATATAACACGCACACACAAATGGTTGCGAGAAGCAGGCCCAGGTTCACCCTGACCTAAGCAAGCAAACCAGCCTTCTTATTTTAATGGGTAGGAACTAAGTAGAATTTTACAGTTCTTGTTGTCTTTGTTATAACAACGATATATTCCAATCCACCAGATCGGTTTTTTTTTTAAAATTCCCAAGTCATGTTTCTCAAATAAACATAATTCTTCTTAAATAAGAAAATAAAGAGGATTCTCTTTGAGGTCACTTTTTAGCACAGTTCCCAAAAATATGCAGTGGCAACACTGTTTTCTACTTGACGCCTGAAAAGCATTCCTTTTTATCGATAGTTGAGTCATGTTTCATAGTGCGACGTATGAAGTAAAGTATCGATGCCGATTTCGCTGAGTTTTGTTGCACCAGTCATAATGGATTTTTAGTTTTCACGAATGACTATGTAAATACATACCTAAGGACTGGGACTATGATATTTTATTTATAATCCTTTTATAGTTTACACCAAATACGAGTATTGCGCCATCTATTACTAATGAAAGCATTTATCACCTGTCACCTTTGTAGACCAAACTAAAATGTAGTTTTATTCAACTTAATTACTAAACTCACCTAACCTCTTTTTAAGTCCTCTGTTCGATCTGTCTATAGCTATGATATTCGTACTATACATACTCAGTCTCTTTCTGGGTCTAAATTATCGATATAAACTATTAATTCAAAAAAACAAAAACAACATATGTACATATGGACTTCAAGAGTCCTTTTTACTAAGTGTTTTACACTTCCTTATACCCATCAATTCTATGGTTGCATTACTCCCAAATGAAACCTCTCGTTCAGACTACAGGCTGACTTCAATCAAACTATATCATGCCACTAATTGCCATTCTAAAAATGTCCTTTAACCTAACCGCAACCACACTCCCCTCACTGCCCTCCTTCTAATGAACTTGCTTACCAATAAAATTTTCCAAAAACTTGGTCAACTTTTCAAAGCGTTCCATGTCCTTGCCTCCACATGTGCAGTAAATTATTCCCAGTTTTACTATTAAGTACAATTTTCCCAAATACTATATGTAGGTAATAAATTCATAACAAATTTCCCACACACACATACCCATGCAAACTCGCAACAGTGTATTCTATTAACCCATTAGTGCATGAAGTTAATTTGAAGTTTTTTTTACATTTTGTCGTTTGTTTGCAGTAAAACACTCTTTAAAAAAAAAAAAAAAAAAAAATACCAAATCAGAACATTTTGTGTTTTTATGAGTAGATAGAGTGTGTCCGTTTAAACGGACTCTATGTAAAGAAAACATTGCAAGTTTACATTTAGATGACGTCCGTTTAAACGGACCATATGCACTAATGGGTTAAAGGGGGGAGTCGAAGCCATTTATGAGATGCGTCGTTGGTCCTTATACTAGTTACAAATTATGTGGACTCATAAAGTTGACTGGTTGGGTAGAACCATACCATACCCAGTCACCTTGTCTACTTGGGACTTCCCCCGTTAACACAACCAATATTGTCTTACAGCAAAGCTACATATGCTTTGGAGGTTGGAATGCAATTAAAAAGGATCTCTGGGTGGAACGCTCTATCGTCTGTTGTACTCTAAAAGACTGAATAGTATCTTTTTTGAGGGGGGAAACAACTAAATTGTTGCCTTCAGGGGCAAACAAAGTGTACACCAAAATTTATTATCCTTTGAATGGGACACAGAATGAGACAATGACTTTGTTTGGTCGGTGTTAGCGTCCGTCGGTTGTCTCCCTGTGTCGGTTTCGTTATTAATTTGAATTTAGAACTACAAAATAGGACCTTACGGGATTAGTCCTTATTCAATTTAAGGATAAGAGTGATTGCAGTAGATTATCCTGAACAGTTATGCTGAATAATTGATGGAAAATTTGTTGTATTTGTTAAAGAGTGAATGGTTGTTTCAGAGACTGTAGTTCCTTTTCTTTTCTTTTAAGGTTACCCTATAGGCTGCTAGCCAATATTTTTAAGCCATTTTTCATAAAGAAAAGTTCTTCCTTACACCCACACAAAGATGGCGGTATATTCGACTAGATTTATGGTTAGTTAGTCACTTTAAATTGGTTGCATACACCGCTTACTTTGATGTCCGGAACCCACCGGAATGGCCTTTAAGGACTCTCTAGATCGAAAACGAGCATGTTTTAGTTTAAGGATAAGATCACATATCAATTAATGCAATTGTGGGTGGCCGTGGTGTAGCGGTAGTCGTCGTCGTTTGTCACGCTGAAGGTCCACGGTTCAAATCCAGATGTCGCCGAAACATTTATTTCTCAAAAAATTAAAGTAAGTTGATCAGTTTCAGAAGCTAATATCAAAACCTACTGCGAAGGCATAACATAACACTGGCAGTAGGATGGTGGTATGGCCGAAGAAATTGATCGCACAAACAAATAATAAGAAAACATTTGCTTAAGACTTCTGTGAATGGCATAATTTTCAAAATACACAACTCTTCAGTTATCCTGAGTTAGTTGAAACCTAACATCTGAGTTTCCTATCACTACGTCGATCTGTCTGTCTCTCGTTGTTGTCCTTCATGTGCTCGCGCTGTGTGTAAGCATTATAAGGGTATTCATATCCCCTTTAGCGTGTGTAGATTATAAAACAAACAAAAAAGCCAAGAAGCCAAGCCAAGTTCAGTTTTATTGTCACTCAAAATATAAAACACGTTTTTCTCGAAACTTTATTTTCAAAGTCGGTTGTCAAGATTTCTCGAAAACTACTGAACCGATCTTGATGAAATTTAACACACGTCTTTGAGATATTACTGACAAGGATTTGGATGAAGGAAATTATTTTTTTTCTAATGCAACTATTTTTAAAAAAGAAATGTAGAGCAAATCTTACCGAAATTTTTAAATTTTTTGTAAAAATGTCTGCCAGAAATCCAATTTTCACTTTTTTTTCCTAAAACACATTTTTTTTTTTTTTGTATTCAGTTGATCCTGTCATGAGTTCTGCTGTCAACGGTCAAGCACCTTTTCCGAGGGGTCACCGGAAATGACGTCGCAATGGCAGAGTTTTAAATATTTTTCTACAAAAATTTCAGAAACTCTTTGTCAAATGCGTATTTTTAAGGCAGTAAAAAGTTTGAATGAAACATTTAATTTTTTATATAAAAACAAAATTGTTAAAAATAAGCCGTTTTTTACCCGATTAAACCCATGTAACCCCTTAAATGTGGAACTCATTTGCGTGGCCTCATATAAAACCAATTGTTCCATAAAAGATGAATAAAAACTAACCCTCCCCCGTTGCAATAATTAAATTAATTACCATCATAGTAAACCCCACCCTTTGAGTTCACCGACCCTGCTCCATTACAACTATTCGCCCCCCAAGAGACTATATTCTACTCACGTGACTATAAAAGCACTCAGCCGAGTAATGATTGCCGAAGGGTGGTACGCAACTATGCATGTGCACTACTATCATTTTTGGGTGTGCATTTTGTATTTGCTTAGAGGGTTGCCCCTGCTCGTTAATATTTCAAAGTTCCGTGCTTAGAGAACATTTTCACGCATTTTAATATCAATACCTGGGGGCGGCAGCAAGCAGCAGCAACACCGTCAGGGTTCATTAATCTCTTTTAATTGGTTATGGGCTTGGAATTTGTATTTCATCATGAGTGTCTTCCTAAAGATGGTGTGCTCAAGATTGTCTTTCATAAATAAATTATCCCCCCAAAAAACAGAAAAGGAAGTCACGCAAAGTTTACTTGTGAAAGTGCGGCGGGGTGGTTGCGGTAGAGTTGCAATATTTTCCGTAATTGTATAATTAATTAAATGAGGGGAGTTTTGTAGTTGGCAATATCAAGAGATAGAGAAAACAGAGCATAGACAGAACGCAGTGAATGTCTTCATTGTTTAAACAGTCTTTTATGCTGATCTAGAGAGAGTGAGAATATTAGTCTGTCCACCCAGTCCTTAGAGGAAGTCCTCAACGAGAACACTGGCGAGGCAACGTTGATTTAAGTCTTGAGGAATCCTTATTGGAACGCTCATCAAATAATTCTTTCACCGTTGTATCGAGGAACCCAAACAAAATTCAAGTTCAACTTCCCGACTGAATTCGATGAAGATATGTATTTTTAAAGTGAGTGGAAAATGTACTTAGTTTTTATAGTCTCAAACTCAAACACCATAATATGTTATCAGGCTGAATTATTTCGCACTTTCAAAGGAAAATAGTTCCACTTTCGAAAACTAGATGTCTTTGTCGCATTACTCAGTTAATAAACACCGCGAACGAAATATTCGAGAGGGAGCAGCTGGTCATCGTTTGGCGTATCTATGGCAGGCGAAAAAAAAATAATCCTGCGTTAGCATGTGGCCGTCGCCAATGCACCAAGGAATGTGGCTTCAATATCCCCAAGATCCGAAAGAATTCTCGAGTCAATTGGAATGTTGAAATACTTAAAAGACTTCAACTGTCTGTCAATGAATCTTGAAAGGCACTATCCTGGTTGATTAGAGCCTGATAACGCATAAAACCGTCTTAGACTTTACATTCGAGTCGCCTGCATTAACCTATTTTAAGTTACTGTCATTGAGTATGTATAGTATACGCCTTCACCTACTACAAAGCATAGAAAGAGGAATGAGGCTTCAAATGTTCCAAAAAGGATATATGTTAATTTGTGTAGCTGATACGCTGGTCATTTTTTACCTTAATGTTGCATTAACGCTATTTACCAGTCTGACTTCTGTATTCTCTATATCCCACTGACAAACATATTTGATGGTCGCGACTCACCACAGTGTCCACACGAATCTACATAGCTATAAGCTCGAAAGGAAAGCGATGATCAGCGATGGGTCACATTGTCACCAATCCATTAGAAGATTGTTTTTCCAAAATTGGATACAAAGTGACTAAATGCTTACATACTTACTTACTTAGTTAGGTGGCGCTACAGTCCGGGGTGCACCAAGGCCTCAACCAACAACCCCTTCCAGTTAGCCCGGTCCTTAGCTAAATACCTCCAGTTGCGCACTCCAAGTTGGTTGAGGTCCTTTTCTACTTCTTCGCGCCACCTTAGGCGAAGTCGTCGGATAGAATCGTTAGAATCGGATATTCTCCGAACCAGGGTGTTGATGTCCATACGCTCTACATGTCCTAGCCATCTTCTGACCAGGTCGATGTCGCTGTACAGCTCGTATAGTTCGTGGTTGAATCTTCTCCTCCAAAACCCTTCAACGCAAACGCAGCTGAATACATTACGAAGGATTTTTCTCTCGAAGCGACCAACGATATCTTCATCCGCTTTCGATAAAGTCAATGTTCAGCTCCATATAACAAGACTGGGATGATAAGGGTCTTATATAGAGTCTATTTAGTCGATCGAGAAAGAATTTTACATTGGCAAGAGTAATCCTTCTTTTGATTTCCCACGAGATGTCATTTTTTGAAGTTATGGCAGAGCCGAGGTAGACAAAGTCCTTTACTACCTCAAAGTTTTAGCTGTCTATTGTGACGTTCTGTCCAATTCGTCGATGTTGGGTGTCCCTTTTTATTGACAGCATATATTTTGTTTTGCCCTCGTTTACCGCGAAACCCATTTCAGCCGCTTCCATTTCTATACTCGCGAACGCACCGGCGACAGCTCGGTGTGTTCTACCAATGATGTGAATATCGTCGGCGTATGCAAGTAGTTGAACGGACTTTTGAAAGATCGTTCCCTGTGTGTTGGCTTGTGAGTTTCGAATAATTCTTTCAAGTATGATGTTGAAGAAATCGCATGATGGCACGTCACCTTGTCTGAATCCTTCTTTGATGTCGAAGGTCTCGGTGAGGTCATTACCGACCTTGATGGAGCAGCGATCTTACTCCATCGTCATCCTGCACAGACGAATGAGTTTGACAGGGATGTCAAAGCTAGACAGATGCTGTCAAAGGCGGCCTTGAAATCGATGAACGGGTGGTGGGTATCGATTTGGACTCCTAGGGTTTTTTTCCAAGATCTGCTTTAGTGTGAAAATTTAGTCTATGATGGACTTTTCTGGCTTAAAACCGCACTGATAGAGGCCAATCAGGTTGTCGACGAAAGGTTTCTGGCGTTCACACAATATGGCTTATATAGATAAGATTTTGTAGGAGATGTTGAGGAGACTGATGCCTCTGTAATTGGAGCAATTGAGGGGATCTCCTTTCTTGGGTATCCACCAAACGATTCTGAGATTCCATTCATTAGGCATACTTTCATCTTTCAATCTTAGAGATGAGTTGGTGTACCTATGTTCTCTACCAAGTCATCTCCAGTTGCTTTAAATAGCTCTGCGGGTAAACTTTTGTGATTAAATTAGTGTTTTTTTTATTCCCCATCAAGGACTATCGACTTTCGATTCCAGAATTTATGAATAACCTGCTTCTAAGTTGATTTTAGGACGGGTGCAGCTGTGGAAAAGTGTAAATATGTAAGTTTTCACTGTCCATTGTCATGGTTCCCATTCTCCTTTTGACCTCCATAATTGCTGTGCAATTTATTATCCATTAGATACATTTTAGTCTTTAACTGCAGACAAACAAAGTTAAAACTACATATTCGATTCAACTTGTTTTTCCTTCCAAAAATACGATGGACCAAGTTTTCCTCGCAGCTCCTTGCACTGTAACTATTGGGGACTAATGTGGCATGAGACCATTACTAATAGAATTTCCAGGAAGTATCCTTATTTCAATGTGTATCTAATTAGCAAATTCACAATACTAAT
Source organism: Brachyopa scutellaris (assembly GCA_949775065.1). Lineage (NCBI taxonomy): Eukaryota > Metazoa > Arthropoda > Insecta > Diptera > Syrphidae > Brachyopa > Brachyopa scutellaris. The sequence goes on along the minus strand of OX459115.1, from coordinate 95,255,665 downwards.
CTATGTAGGTTAAGGTTAAGTTTAATGTTACTCCATTAGCCTTTTTGACAGCCACGTGTTTGTCGCTATGACTATGAAATACGAGTACAAATAAAGTCAACAGATATAATAATGTAGCCTAATTAATGATTATATAATTTGACAGTAGTTGGGTGGGGGGATTTGATAGTGTTGTACTAAGAGGAAATGCACCCGTCTTAATCTTCCGGTTAAATTAACGACACGTGTGTAGTATCTCGGATTATATAACACATTAATGGATTCCTATTGTAGGGACAACTATTTTGATAAAAGGGGTTTTGTTGAGGAAGATCACAAGAGTGTCCAGTGTCCCTTTTTAGAGCTTTCTTGTTTTTTTTTCTGTCGCTGAATGGGGCCTTGTTGATCAGCTTATGTGTTTTCTATGTTAATCTGCCAGGAGCGACACTATTGTGATGTAGGATGTGGATGATTCAAGACCTGCAAATATAACTCGATTGTCTTAAAAGATAAAGTTAATGATTATTAAAGAATTTAGATTGACGATGGGGCTGGAATCCATACATCCATGCATTCAGCCACAGGCGGATCCAGTAGCGGTTTTTCAAGCGGTACTCGGTTCCTTGGTAGGCAACCTTTCTCGATTCCTCGCTGAACATGGTTTGTATATAATACATACATAGTTAGGTTTGATGATTTCGCTGGAGAGAAATCCCAACCCAACCCAACAATCTCGGGTGACCCGTTTATTTGCATGTAGTTTGAGATATTTATATTCAACCTGTGGAGTTTAAGTAGAGGATCAGTTCTCCAATCCTTTTCTCTGATATCTCTTTAAGATTGTCAAAGAATGGTTTGCCCAGTATACGTTGCCTAGCTTTCGCTTGAGCCGGACATTTGCACGGAAAATGAATATGCGAATCCTTTTCATTTTCATCACTGCAGCTTCGGCAGATATTGTTGTGAGGGATCGCTTTTTGTCTGCATGATCCCTGGGCTATGCTAGCTCTCTCATGCATTACATTCGCAGACGTTGGGACATTTCCGAAGCCTGCGAATTACGTAGGCACGTTAGCACATAAAGAAAAAGCGTTCGATGAAAGAAAAAGAAAATCCTGGACTCTCTCCCAATTGCTAATTGCTGTGGCAGATGATCACCTACCGCCGCTGTATTATAACCTAATAAAAAGGGTATCAGTAGGTACTTTAAATTAATACGGGAATCAAAACTACTTCAGTGGACTTTTGAGCAGATTTGGGGATGGAAGAACTTACAAATAGCTTGCCATTTCATACAAAGGTTATATAAATTACATATATTGGCCTTGCCAATCGCTGGTCATGGTGGTTCGTTGGAGACTGTCCGTCTAGTTGTGATTTCTGTTTGCTAGTATGACCGTCCGTCCAGTTTCTGGTGTGCGTTCGGACAGTTTTTTGTTGTCACTTCTGAGACCGTCTCAGATTGGCTCCTCTTCTTAGATAATCAGTCATTCATACTTACAGAATCACTTTTTTGAGGTTAAGAAACTCTATGTCCCTTTTGAGGAACCTGCTTTGATTGCCAATTCAATATTTGTACAACGAAAATGAGCCTATGGCTGATTCACTGATCCACTGTCCCAGAACATTGAAGAGGCAATTCGGAAATTCAAAAGTTAGTCGGGAGTGAAGGAAAAAGCAAAGGATAAATCTTACTTACTTACTTAGTTGGCGCTACAGCTCGAGGTGAACCTGGGCCTGCTTCTCGCAACCATTTGTGTGTGCGTGTTATATTTTTGCACGAATGGAAGGGAGCTACAGTTTTTTTTGCCGACTCCGAACGGCGAGTTGAGAAGCTCAATCGTGACAAATGATACTCTTTGATGCTTGTCAGACATTCGAAAGAGGTGGGCACTGTGAAAAACTTTTAGGTGTTTGCGGCGGGATTCGAACCCAAGACCGCTGGCTCAGTAGTCCGACGCACTAACCACTTGCGCTACGGTGTAAGGATAAATCTTGTTGCAGTAAAATTTACCACAACACTTTTATGTATATATATGTACATGCATACAAACATACACATGTGTATATCTGTATATATAAATCGCCATAAATAAATGCAAAAACCTTTCGAAAACCAACAAACCCACTCCCGATTCAAATTTGTAACGTTTTTTCACGCCACCTATTGCATTTTTCGCACAACTCAGCGCTCATCTTATCCACTAACCTCGACAAATTGTACTCTGTTCTACTCCATCTACTGTCAAATCCACACAAATCTACTACAATTGCAATCATATGTTTTTGACAAACACTGTCAACGCTTGCGCATCCGAAAAAAAAACAACAAAAAAAAAACGCGTAGGATAGAAAACTCATCACATTCGTATAAAAGTGTTTCCTCGCTGACTGTGGGGTTTTACTATCGTGTTTGTCGTGTGAAAATTCATGAATTTTCCAAAGAAAACTCAACCAAATTCAATTAAAATCATCAACAAAATTGCAATGAAACATTTTCATATCGACTCCGTGTAAAATTCGTAAGGAATTTCCGTGAAAAATGTGAAAATTCAGTGAAAAACTAAATCAAGAAAACTTATCAACTCAGCACATACACACCAATTTGAAGAAAAATCAATATTTTCCGCAACTTGCTGTGAAACTGTGAAGAAAAAAATAGAATTCATCAGAATTGGTAAATTCTCCAGTGCCATTTGACCACTGAAAATGGATAAATTAATGAAAAAGGTAAACAATTACTGCTGCTCGAAGCAAGTGTATTCCATAATCGGAGGCGTTTAAATGTCCACACAGCTGTTTCAATATAAATACGTTTGTAGTGTTTTTTTTACAACCCACAGTCGTGGTCACCATACTCATACCTCATTGCTTATCGCTTGCGTCGTCGTTAAAATCAGAAACCCCAGAAGAATATCAACAAAACAGCAAGACTTGGATATCGGGTTACGGCACATGGAAATCGTCATTTGATTCCCATCCAAGAAGTCCTCGTTATCTATTCGGGAAGGGAAACATCATTACGTCGCGATGCATACAAGATTAGTTTCAGTTTCGGGCTATTGAAATGTGTACATAAAAAAACGGTCGTATGGGGGAAGTGGCAGGAAGCAATTGATTGTCGTTCGTCGTCGTCGTCTTTATTTGCCTTACACACACACTGCACTTGTTCCAGAGTCAATTTACTTTATTTGATTAATCAAGCAGATTAACCTGGTATCCATTTTACCCTCTGCCATCCAAGATTTAATGCACGATAACAAATCTCAGTTGGTACATTGGCATGACCTTGATGGCGTCACTGGATGACCGCGTTCTAGTAAATAAGAATAAATTATATTCTTTCTACTGCTTATTTGGCGAAAGACGAAAAACAGGTTGTGCCGGTCTCATTAGTCACACTATCTGAAAAAGTTGCGAAAATTCTTCTCAGTCAATTCTGGAAATGTTACAAGTGAACACGAAGGCACCCGTTAATGGACGATATCGTATTGCAAAAGAACATGACATACTTGTGTTGCGTTCACCTCCATTTCTTATCAGTCAATGACTAATTTGTGGTTAGTTTTCTTTGTTCTTTGGCTTACCGATTCTATTTTCATGGCCTTATCAGGGTTTTGATTGAGGATTTCTGTTTTGTTTATTCATCGCTTATAAATCGCTCATGATGTGACTATCTAACAATCCGCACTCTTACATGAAATAATTACAGAACGTCTCTGATGTTGCATATTTAATCACGGACAAAATAGATACACAAAAAGTAGGAATGGGGGAAAATAATTGAATTGTGTGTTAATCGCATCAATTTAGGAAGTTCGCAATCGGTTGAAGCTGATTAGGGTGAGTCGTATGCGGGAGTTCTTCTTTCCATCAGTTTTCGCAAGCTCTGTTGATTGTTTATTATGATTTGCTTTCAAACCACGAACGTGATGTGCTCCAAGCTATTCAATATAATTTTGTGAGATTGAATTTGGATTTGGCATCTGTTGAAACGTTTGTATAGAAAGTGGAATTGTAAATGCGCCATTTCGTAGTTCCAGCGGCATTGTATTTGATTTAAGATTTGTGTGGATTTCTTTTCATAGATAATGAATTGATTGGGTATCTCTATTGGATTTTAAAGTCAGTCGATGCTTTTAGCTTAGGAAGTTCCAATGAGTTCTTATTATCCGTTGTGGTTCTTACGGGATCCACTAAGTCTATGTGCTTTCGTGCAAAGTATTACAGTTCTTCCCAACTTGTTTCCAGTTGCCGTCAATGGCCAATTGGATTTTAAGCTCATAAGACCTAGTTCCATTTATGTGTTCACTGTATGACAATCGTCTTTGCCTTAACAAGTTTGGATGCGTAGGTATCCTCAACGAATGTCTTCATCTTTGCTCCCCTGACAAACCCATTCAATTTTATTTTGAAGCACACATTTTAATCTACTACGTTAGATATCCTTCTTTTGAAATGATTTATAGTTGCGTCGCCCCAGTCTACCGGTTATATTTCAAAAGACCCAAATACATTATTAAATTAGATAACAAAACTCTGGTCCTACGATCTTCTCGTGTCTCTAGAGGGAATTACTCTTTCCAGACGATGACAAAAAAGGTCCACCATCCTTTTTGTGTTCTCTGCTGCTGATGCGAAATGTCAAAGCTTATGAATTCAATACCAAGCGGCCTTTTTTTATTTGAAGAAGTACTGGGCTCTGGTGAAAGATTCAGTATGGGAAGTATTTATTTTTGTTCGTTTCACTTACTCTAGAGTTTGTTGTAGTTTTTGTTATATAATTGTAACTCTATCCATCAACATTGCACCTTATCCCAGACCTGCTTGCCTCGCCCAATCATCATTATCAATTAAATGTTGGCAGTATCTTGTTTGTGTTTTATTCGATTCCTTTTATTGTCAAGATACAGGGAACAAATTTGCATACCAAATCACTTTAATTTCCTTTTCTAACGCTATTTTTTTTTTTTGTTTTCATTTCTCCCCCAGGCCTAGGACACCCGAAACCCAAACCACAGACGGAATTATTTCCTTTGTTCAATCAACCCCCATACAAGTGCAACCAAAACTACATACCATCAGTTGCCACACCAGCAGGAATTACGCGCCCCCGAAATCAGTCAGAACTCAACTGACTGGCTGGCAGAGGGCAAACAATGAATGTAATGCGTAAATTACGCGGCAGTGGTGCCAACAATGTTGGTGCCACAACGAATACTGCCGCAGCTAATTCCACATCTACCACACCGAATGCAAATGATGATCCTGTAGCTGAATCGCGCACTCAACTCAGTCTAATGCATCTGAAGAAACTCTTCAATGAGTACACTCACCCGAAGGAGCCACTCAGCGAACACGAACGAGATCAGAAGCTATACAACATGTTGCCATTGTTCTGCAAGGTAAAACTCTGTGCAAAACTCATTTCCTTCGCCTGCTTAACTTCCGTTTTGTCTATACAGGTATTTAGTACATGTCCCTCGTCGGATATGAGTGAAAAGTTCTGGGATGTGGTTGCATTTTGCCAGCAAGTCGCTCGCCTAATGGTTACGGAAATCCGTAAAAGAGCCTCCAACCAAAGCACCGAAGCAGCATCAATTGCCATTGTTAAATTCTTGGAAATAGAAACCAGCGAGGAGACAAGCAGTGGTTGGATGCTATTGTCAACATTAAATTTGCTGGCGAATGGGGATGTTTCCCTTATTCAGGTGGGGGGATAGCGAGAAATCCATTTAATTCCTTGATTATATGATTTCTATGTGTGTTTCAGGTGATGACGGCCGCTGCGGTACCATCGACGCTTGTCAAGTGTTTGTATTTATTCTTTGATCTACCCGAAGTCACCGATGATCCACCAGCTGAGAATGGAACACCAATTAGCGACTTTAATGCCATCGAGAGGCGAACCCTACTGCAAAAGATTTTCGTTCAACTTCTAGTCAAACTTTGTTCGTATCCATATCCGGCCGAGGAGCTGGCCAGAATGGATGATCTGACGTTGTTATTTTCTGCAATAACGTCACCATGTCCCGCGCATAATGACGTATGGCGGAAGAGTGCTGCCGAAGTTTTGACTACGCTCTCAAGGCATGGATTGAAGGATGGCGTTGTTAGCTACATACATTGTGAGTTTACAAAGCAAATTCATCCATTCAAAGATTCTTAAACATCTCTATTTTTAGCCAAAGGATGCATGGCACTTTGTGTGGATAATATGCAGCGCCTGACAGATGCTAATCCACTGGAGATTGTGGAGATGTTTGTCACTGTATTTTGCTTTCTAAAGGATTCTAGTCAAGTGTCACAGATATTGTTGGACGACTTTAAGGCCTCCCAAGGATATCTGTTTCTTAGTGAATTTTTGCTCAAGTGAGTCTTAAATAACTACAAAGAGAGAGAGAAAGAGACACTTTCAAACCCGTTTTGTTTTTTAGATTTGAAAGCGATCGTACTCGCTCAATTGAAGTGCAGGCGGCAATACGTAACCTCGTTCTAATGATCTCATCGTTGTGCATGTGTGGTTTTGCTGAATTGCGGCCACCACCAACGCAGGCGAACAGCCTCTTCAAGATGCAAAACTTCCAAATGCCTCAGGCGACATCGCGTGAGACATGCGTGCGCAATATCTACGCATTCCAGGTGCTACAAAATGTATTCCTGAAATCAACCTCCCCCACACTTTGCTGTACGATTCTGGACGCCATATCGCGGGTCTATCATTCGGAGAATGCAAATTATTTCATTTTAGACTCGGAGAACACCCTCAGTCAGTTTACAGAGAAAATACACCAAAAGGGTCCGCAGATTCAAGAGAAATTCTTCGATCTCCTGGAATTCACCGTGTTCCAGTTGAATTTTGTCCCATGCAAGGAACTGATCTCATTATCGCTTCTGCTGAAGAACAACCACTCGACAAGTTGCAGCATTTTGTGTCTAAAGACACTGCTGAATATACTGCGACATAATAATGTGTTTAAGGATGTCTACCGTGAGGTGGGAATCCTGGAAGTCTTTGTTACATGCCTCATGAGATACTCAGACTATGTGAGAACGATCACCAACGATGATGAGAATGCGGAGATTGAAGTGAGCGATAATCAAAGCGATTTGTTGGGTAAACATGTCCTGGAAGCGCTCACAATTCTGCTGGGCGGAAGCAATAACAATGCGAATGTATTTCGCCAATGTGGAGGTGCCAAGTGCACCCATGATCTGGTGAAATTCAAGCACTGTCGCCACCAGACGCTGGGAATCATACGAGAGTTGATATTGTCGCTGGGAGGGGATGACGATATGCTGTTCATCCTGAGCGTTATGCATTCAGTACCGGCGTATCAGGTGGAGTTCAAGATTCAGATACTGAACATGCTACTGGGCTGCCTGAAGGACAGCCACCGTACGAGGACGGTGTTTCGCAAAGTCGGTGGATTCGTTTACCTGACTAGTGTGTTTGTGTCGCTCGATGGGAAGCTGAATGATTACCTCGAGGAAGACTCTATTAATCTCGGCATTACCCAGGATGATCTCATTTTGCTGCTCCAGATTGTGTGCCAGACATTGGCGACTGCAATGCGCTTTGAGCCCGCAAACGCGAAGTTCTTTCACCATGAGATCTGCTCTGCTACGCTATGTGAGACGCTGCGATTGCTGGGCTGTTTCAGTAGTGGAACGGAGTTGACTGACATCTTTGGCGAGTTTGAGGCGGACGGCGAAGTGCAGAGGTACTTCCATGAGGTATTCAGCGGTGAAATTCTCAGCTTTAGCTTTAGAGAGAGTGTACCAAGATCCTTATCCTACGTGTGTGTGGTGTATCGCCTGCTCTATAGCATTGCGTTGGATAATTTCGAACAGCCAAATCTAAATGGAGTGATTAATTTGTTTGTCGATCAACATATTCGTTCGCCAAGTCAGGAGTTGCCAACGCAGCACCCAAATCTGCTCAATTTAACGCAACCAACTCCGGAGCCGAGAATCGTACATCCCGGGGTGGTCATTTGCATGCTACAACTTTTGCCATCGGTAGGACATGCGGAGGAGCAAGCCAAAGCTATGAATTTGCAGGTCTATCTGTCGGAGATTATCAAAAGCTTGGTTAGGAGTGAGCGAAACCAGCAGATTATGTGCGACTATGGACTTGCTGGTCATCTGTTGAAGATCGGCAGGCGTGCTTTGAGCGAGGAGGACAATCCATTGCATGTTCCGCTGCAGTATATCTTGGAACGCTTGGCTGCGCAGGCTCTACAGCCAACTGAGTTAAGGGAATTCCTTCGACTCGGTGAACCACTCTCATGTGCGAATATTAATTTAGATGAACCCTATCGCATGGGTGCGCCAGTGCCTCTAACTCGTATCAAAACGCTGGTATCTATGACCACCCCAAGGGATTTCCGTGCTCATGGATCAAGCACATTGCCTCCGTTTGTTGAAATGGATATGACGGCGGAGGGATTTGGGTGCTTGTATCTGCCAAGTTTGGCACCACAGGCAGCAGCGACAAGTGGAGGAACAATTGATTCAAACACCATCGGCGGAATCGGAGCTGGTGATCGGATATTTCCACCACAGACGGGACTCACCTACTCCACGTGGTTCTGCGTGGAAAAGTTCTCTGATCCCAAGACTGATCCACACTGCGTGCGTTTGCTGACGCTAGTTAGGACGATAAATAATCCACGGGAGGAGAATTTGGTTTGTCTCTCGATTCTGTTGTCAGCGAGAGATAAAGCGATTGTGGTGTCCACACAGGAAACCTTGGTTACTCCTAGCAAAAGTGATTTACTTACATCTTATTTTCTGTTCCTCTTGTATGACTTTTTTTTTTATTTTTGTAGATCTTGGAGATTGGGAGCCAGAAGGTTCTGATGATGGAAATGCAAGAATTTGGTGCCCAGATCTCTTGCATGAAGGTCAATGGCATAACCTGGTCGTAGTATTGAACAGAGCTGTCCTCAAGAACTCCAGTTTGTCTCTCTATTTGGATGGAACTGTAAGTAGATCTTTAGAGTTTCTTTTTGTGTTCTATTCATGTGACATTTCTGTCCACCTAGCCGATGCATACACAAAAGCTGCACTACATATCGCAAAATCCCGGCGCTGGGTCAGCAAATCTCGCTGTTGCGAGTCAAGTGTTTGGATACATCGGTACTCCACCGATTTGGAGGCGCTATTCTCGGCTCTGTTGGAAGCAAGGCGTTTGCCATTTGATAGAAGATGTTCTCACCCAGCAGACTGTTCTTACGATCTACAATTTGGGTCCACATTATATGGGCTCACTGCAGGCGCCACAGATTGGAAAACAGAATGAACCACTAAATCCACTGGTACCAGAGGATAAGGTGCTGCTTGGCTTGAACGCAAAGGCAGTCTCTCAGCTGACATTGGTGAAGATTCGTAAGGTTTACAGCCGAACTGACAATAAATCGATCGCAAAACAGTTGGGTATGAATTCGCATGAGAATGCAACGCCAATTAAGTGAGTAAACACCTAGTCTTGGTATCGTGTCTTTCTCTATTCTCATTCCTTTTATAGAATTCTTCACAACTCAGCTGGACACTTGGCTGGCGCTGGCCGTGCACTTGGAGGAGTCGTAGTCGGATACCTCGGTGTTCGTGTTTTCAGCCCGCATCCCGTCTCAGCGATGATTGACACTGTTGGTGGTTGTAATGTTCTCCTTGGAATCATCGCAATGGCACAAGACGTCGAAAGTCTATACGCTGGAGTGAAGGCTTTAACCTGCGTGGTCCGCAGCAATCGTGCAGCTCAAAGTGAAATGGATCGCAAGCGAAGCTATCAAACGCTGGGCATGTTCTTTAAGAAGAAGAAGAACCTTCTGAACTCGCATATTTTGCATTTAACCTTCGGACTAGTGGGCACCGTTAATAGCGGACAAGATATGGCAGCCATTCCAAATATAACTGCATTCCAAGATCTTCTCTGTGATTTGGAAATCTGGCATGGAGCTCCAAACGGTCTGCTGCGCTCTCTCCTGGAGCATTTGTTGGAACTGGCAATCGAATCGAATGAAAAGAAACAGAATGTAAAGATCATGAGAGATCTGCAGTTGCTGAATAAACTGCTGAATATAATCACTGACATCGCCGATCATTCCACAAGGGAGATTCTATTCTCGTTAGTCGAGACACTGCTCGGAGGTCAACCCAGGCATAGTGATTTGCTGCTCTTCGGGCAGTACATAGCTGCGAAGCTACCACGTGCCGATCAGCCAGAGCGATCGGTAATCCTCCCATCGATGGCGAAGAAGGATGGAGATGATTTGATGGCGCAGAATATTTACCTACGAAACCGCTGTCTATCGCTGTTGCATGAGCTGCTCTTCACGCCAAGGAACACCGTAAACTACATCATCTGCGATGATATTTCGAAGACGCTCGGAATGGATTGGCTGTTGCTGTTCATGCAGCCGCATGTGCATTTCACCTCGGTAATCATCGCTGTAAGGATTTTGGTAGTCGTCTGCGCGAATGAGTGCTTCTTGGCACGTTTCAGGGACAGCACCCATAATGGAGGTTATTTGAGATTCACGGAGCTGATATCGCAGAAGAAAAGCATCTGCTTAGGTGGACCTCAGCTTGGTTCAACCGGTTCTTCTGCAAATGGTGGAGTAATGGGGTCAGCCTCGTCGACACATCCTCACACTCATCTGCCATCGCAGATCGCGGGAGAGGTGAGGACTACTGTGTTGCATGTTCCTGGTTTTCAAGCTCTCGAGTGGCTGCTGCAACATCATTTGGATGTGCCAGAGTTGTATTTTCTGATAACCGCCCTGATTATGGGACAGCCAGTCAAGTTGTTGGCTTCAGAGCACACAAAATTCGACTTGGATCGGGTGTGGTCATTCCTGTGGGGAACGCCAGTATCCCATGCATCTGCATCTTCAGTGACACCAAAGATGAATGTCTGCCCCGAGGCAGTATGTGTGCTGCTGGGAATGGTTCGCGCGATTGTCCACACTGTAGAACCTGCCGAGTGGTTAAAAAGTCACCCGGAGACAATCATCCAACTGCTGTTCTCTCTCTATCAGAATTTGCCGGACTTTATGCCAGTGATGATGTCGGGCGATGTTGTTAGCTCTCTGGTAGCGGTGCTCTTTCCCATGTCCAAGGAATTCGGACCAGATTCTGAGCCAAATAGTGGAACATCCACTCCAACTGATAACTCAGGCTGCTACGTCGTCCACTCACCCATTCAAATGGCACACAATGCTTTGCTCACCACTCATCCTGTACGAAAGTTTGTCATCGATTTCTTGCGAGTGATCGTGGTGGATTCGTTGAGTCTTTCAATGCACGGCAAGTCGACGCCTGTGATTGATCTCGTTCTAGACGCATCACCAGAAATTGCAGACATGAATCACCAAGTGGAATATCAGACCGAAATCATCACCGCTCTAGTGGAACACCTGTTGGCAGCTGATGTCTTGGTCGGGGAACAGGCCGCTCTACCCATTGTGCCATTGTTGCAATCTCACGTCCAGAATATCGCCCCGAATGTATTCTATTTCACTGCACGCGTCGTGGACAAAACGTGGCAGGGCTGTCTGTTGAAAAATCCACATGACATATTCGATTTCGTGATCAAACTGATCGCTCAAGCGAAGCGTCGATCATCGGCTCTGTCGCTCGAACAGCTGCATCACTCACTGAATCGCTCAATTTTGTATCTTTTGTCCAGACCAACAGAAGCGATCACAGAGCAGATGTCTGTGCTGGAAGCCCTTCACAAGATCATTACCCATCGTTTGCTGATCTTCGGCGCTGGAAATCATGAATTGGAGTTCATTGGCTGCCTCACCTACTGCCTTCTCCAGCTAACCGCCGATATGAAGATCATTTTGGAGCCGTCAACCAGTCGGAGTACCACATGGCATGTGAATCCCCAAGTGGATGTGATCGAGCCGCGCGACGATCACTTGAATCAGTTGCAGGGAAGAAATTTGATTGTCGGAGCAGCTTTTCGTGTCTGGGAGGAGCTGTATGTTTGCAAGAAGCCAGCGATTGAGGAAGTCTTCAAGATCACATTGACTCCTCCACCGAATAACTCAAAGGCTCCCGATTTGCACACCACCCGTGAACAAGTTATGGAGGTAGCCTCGAAGCTCTGGTTTAATTATGTCGATGCTGAGCGCAAGGCATCCTATCGCATCCCATGGGAGATCCACAATCAGATTCAGTCAAAGATTCAAAAGGTTACTGGAGGTCTGACGCGACTCGCTAGCCGTACCAAAGTAAAGAAGGACGAGTTGGTGCGAACCAAATCCACAATGAGCAGGGAAAATGCCTTCGAATGCACTGCGATTCACGTGCAACTGATCAGAGATTTATGGGAGATGCGTTGCAAGCAATACACACAAATGATTCAACACACTCAGCGTTATGTATTCCAGGACTGGATTCAATCAGAAACAGAACTAACAAGGGAACGCGGGCTCTGGGGCCCTGAAGGTGTTTCAACTCTGGACAAATGGACATTGGACACCACCGAGGGACCACATCGCATGCGCAAGAAGACAATGCGCAATGAACTGTTCTACTTGCATTATCCCTATCGTCCCGGGATTGATTTGCCAGACAATCGTCAATTAAAATACAAAGTGGCCACGAGTTTTGATAGTCAAATCTACTTTACCCACTGTCAGCAGCCGCCTCGTATCCTCTGTGAGACTGATTCCATGGCATTGCATGGCCCAGACAATAAATCAACAGAAAGTGCAGCTAATTCAAATGGAACACCACCACTGAGTCCAACTGAGCCTGGCAAGGTGGCAGGGATTGGTGCACCTCAGGAGTCAGTAGATGGTCCAGGAGCTGCTGATGATCTCGACGAAGAAGACGAAGACATGTCAATGGTTTCGGACAATGAAACATTCCTACGATTACTCGAGGAGCAGGAGAAAATTTCCTACATGTTCCGGTGTGCTAGAATTCAGGGATTGGATACCACAGAGGGTCTGTTGTTGTTTGGCAAAGAGCACTGTTACATTGTGGATGGATTCACTCTCTTGAAGAATCGTGAAATTCGTGATATTGATACTCTTCCGTCGGGTGCATATGATCCGATAATTCCCAATTCTGGAGGCACCACGAGGTCACAGAAAATGAGACAATGCTCGAAGTTTTCCTACGAGGAAATCCGTGAGGTTCACAAGAGGCGATACCTCCTCCAACCGATTGCGTTAGAGGTGTTCTCCGAAGATGGAAGGAATTATTTGCTCAGTTTCCCAAGGAAAGTTAGAAATAAGGTGAGTTGTCCGATGGTTCTTGAGTTCCACTTAACATAATTTTGATTGTTCTTGTCCAGGTTTACCAAAGATTCATGTCGAATGCAACAGCTATTGCTGACAACGCTCAGCAGTCAGTTGCGGGACAAAAGCGTACCGCAAGTGTTGAACAAACATCGGGAATATTTAGCAGCTTAATTGGAGAGACTTCTGTTACTCAACGATGGGTGGTAAGTGGGGAATGGTCGACTTTTACCTGTCAGTGTGGTGATTTGTTTTTTTTTTTTCCCGACTTTAGCGTGGGGAAATATCAAATTTCCAGTACTTGATGCATTTAAATACTCTTGCCGGACGATCGTACAACGATCTCATGCAATATCCCGTCTTCCCTTGGATTCTGGCCGACTATGATTCCGAAGAGTTGGACTTAGCCAATGCGAAGACATTTAGAGATTTCTCCAAACCAATGGGCGCCCAATCTGAGGAGAGATTGGAACAGTTTTTGAAGAGATTTAAGGTAAGGCAACGTTTACCAATCATACCAAGTGCAACTAATGTTTAACAAAAAATTCTAGGAATGGGATGATCCACATGGCGAAACACCACCATATCACTATGGGACTCACTACAGTTCCGCGATGATTGTTTGCTCTTATCTGGTTCGCTTGGAACCATTCACACAGCATTTCCTACGCCTCCAGGGTGGCCATTTCGATTTAGCCGATCGTATGTTTCACAGTATAAAGGAGGCATGGCTATCGGCATCCATTTACAACATGGCAGATGTCAAAGAGTTGATACCTGAATTTTTCTACCTCCCCGAGTTCGTTACGAACTCCAATAATTTTGATTTAGGTAAGTTGAAGAGAGAACCCTCGAAAAGGTGAAAGAAAATACATGAATGTATTCAACAGGTACGAAACAGAATGGCGAAACCTTGAACCATATAATTCTTCCACCATGGGCCAAACAGGATCCAAGAGAATTCATCAGGGTACATCGGAGTGCCTTAGAGTGTGATTATGTCAGTCAGAATCTGCATTTGGTAAGCTTCTTTAGAGATCTACAAGTATAGGTGTAGGTTCATGAGTTTTTTTTTTTTTTGTAGTGGATTGACTTGATATTCGGATGTAAACAGCAAGGACCTGCCGCGGTAGATGCGGTCAACGTGTTCCATCACTTGTTCTACGAGGGAAACGTTGATATCTACAAGTAGGTTTGATTTCACTTCACCCGATCACTTGATTGATGGATTTGTGTCCCTTTTAGTATTGATGACCCGCTCAAGAAGAACGCCACAATAGGCTTTATCAATAATTTTGGTCAAATTCCGAAGCAGCTATTTAAGAAGGCACATCCGGCAAAGAAAATGGGCAATTCTCGACATTCGGTCATCGATCCGGGTCCATTAATGGGCAATACAACTGTCCTCCAATCGGATAGGCTATTCTTCCACAATCTTGACAATTTAAAACCAAGTCTGCAGCCTATCAAAGAGTTGAAAGGTCCGGTGGGGCAGATATTGCAGCCCGATAAGACTGTGTTTGCTGTCGAACAGAATAAGGTGATGATGCCGCCATCGTACACGAAATACATCGCTTGGGGATTCGCAGATCATTCGTTGCGGATCGGTTTGTATGACTCTGATAAGGCGTCGTTTGTGTCGGAAGCAGCTGCACAGAACTCGGGTGAGATACTCGCTTGTGCTTGTCCAAATTCGAAGATGATTATCACTGCGGGCACCAGTTCGGTGGTGACGATTTGGAAGTTCGATGCGAATAAAAAGATTCTCACCGTGCGCAACTCGTTACATGGACACACAGATGCGGTAACATGTTTGGCGGCAAGTGCTGCATACAATGTCATTGTGTCGGGTTCGAGGGATGGAACTGCTATAGTGTGGGACATGTCGAGGTTTACATTCGTGAGACAGTTACGTGGGCACGTGGGTGTTGTTGCTGCTGTGGCGATCAATGATTTGACTGGAGATATCGCTACATGCTCAGCTACGTGGTTGCATGTGTGGTCGATAAATGGGGATGCTCTGGCAACTGTGAACACGAGTGTGGGAAGCGCAGATCGCATGCAACAGATTCTTTGTGTGGCATTCTCACAGATTCGTGAGTGGGATCAGCAGAATGTGATTATCACTGGATCCACTGATGGTGTTGTTAGGGTTAGTTTGGTTTGTCTTATGGTTTTTTTTTTTTCTTTCTAATCAAGTTACTTTCACAGATGTGGTCATTGGAGTACTCGCAGGTGCCGATCGAAAGAAAACTGAAGAGATGCGCCGAAGTCACCTCGGAAGACAAAGCTCCCGAGAAGGATGAGAAAGATTCTGCTAATGAGGCTTCCAAAAAGTTGGATCTATTCAAACAGATGAAGAGTTTGTCTTCCAATGAAGGGAATGGTTAGTTTAAGAGAGTTTTATGGTGGGCAAACGGTTTTTAATTTATTTTTACATAGAAATAGCGAAATCAGCTTCCGAAAGTAGTATATCCGAAGGATGTGATCTCTCGGACAAATCATCCAAGTCAGAGGATTCGGAAAAGAAACTGGAAGAGCTGGCTAAACAGCAAAGGAGGAAGAGTAGTCTGGCGGGAACGAAATCATTGCATGAGATGAAATCATCAACAGTCGATGATAGTCGATCCGCGGCACTCGATAGATCTGAGAGTACAGGTGGGGTGTTTTAAGTGTTCGGGTGGGTTTTGTTTTTATGATGAAATGTTCTCTTTTTTTAGTGGAGAAGAGTACCGTGGAAGATCGTGCAATACGTCCAAGTAAATCCGATACAAGTATAACTGAATCATTTGTTGTCGTTGATAACGATCAACGACATCGAAATGAAAACTTGCTCAGAAAGGGTAAGTGAATTTAAATGAACTAAAAAAAGTGCAGATGTTCTAAGATTTAATGCATTTTGTAGGCTTTAGGTGGCAACGGCAGCTTATGTTCCGCTCAAAATTAACCATGCATACTGCTTACGATAGAAAAGATAATGCTGAACCGGCTAGTATTACCGCGTTGACTGTATCAAAGGATCACAAGATTTTATACGTTGGTAAGTTTAATATTCAGGCTTCTTCAGACATAGAAAACTAAGACAGATTTATGTATGTATGCATTTTGGTAATTTAAGGCGATGCCCGAGGACGGATATTCTCATGGAGTGTCACCGAACAACCAGGTCGGGGGGTTGCCGATCACTGGCTTAAAGATGAGGGCGCTGATCAATGCGTTAAATGTCAAGTCAAGTAAGTAAATGTGAATATCAAGGATTCAACAATACAGTCCTTATTTATTCCAGATTCAATCTATATGAACGCAAACACCATTGTCGTAGTTGCGGTCAGGTATTTTGCAACAAATGCAGTCGTTTCGAATCGGAAATCGCCCGTCTACGAATACTCAAACCAGTACGCGTATGTCAGAGATGCTACACCAATCTACGCGCCCTGCCCTCCTTAGAAAGTTAAGCTCAAGGTAAAGTATTGCAAGAAAACAATAATAATCGACCTCCACCCCCCCACTATTCTCATTGTAATGTGTACATCTATGATAGGGAATTTTTGTATTTTTGGTTAAATGAGATATCATTTTAATTTTAAGCAGCAACGTTAAAGAATTAGGGAAAAAGTTTAACAAAAATGTGTAAATGTCTTGCTTGTTAAACGTAAATAAGTAGAAAAATTCAAAATTATTAATTTATTTGAAACAATGTTTAGCATACAAAGAGACTCCAACAACACACATGAATGAAGAATAAGAATTATATATGTTACTGTGTTACATAAGCTACAGTATCAGCATATTAGGTCGTGTTTAGAGTCTTCAATTTATGTAGAAACAAAAAAACAGAAAAGTATTAATAAAGAAAATGTTTAGAAAATTGTTACATATATGTTAAAAAAAAATGAATATATATACACATACATGCATATGTCTATGAAAATTAACAAAAGACACTAAAAATAATGTAATACAATATTTTTTTTTGTAGTTTCAAAGAGAAGAACTACGACAGCGCATTTTGATTGTATAAAAAAAAAAGTCATAATTTATTAACACTATACAATAATTATTAAATATATAAATGTAAGCAAAAATATATATATATTTACATATACTCTCGCACTGAACGCCCAGCACACGTTCTGCGGATTTGCGATATTATTTTAAAATTTATTTGCTTTCTTTTTAAATATTTTTTTAAATATTTCTTTTGTATGAATAATTTATTAAAAACTAACATTAAAGTATAACAAAAAGTAGGAACCTATGACATACATAATTTTGTGATTTACTTATGATTTTATTTTTAGTCATTATACCTATAATTTGTTTTGGAATTTTTTGTAATTTTAAGTCTATTACCTGTGCAACGATTTATTATTTGTTTTTTAATTTGTCTCTTTGTTTATACATTAATTAATATATATTTGGTTTACAGAAAAAAATAATAATTCTATTACATATTTATACAATAAAGTTTATTTATGAAATTTTTGTTTTATGAGTTTATTTTTATTGAGTTTTATTCAGTTGTCCCGGTTAGAAAATCCTTATTTTTCTTTTTACCTTGTATTTCGTCGTATTTGTGGGTCGCATCCGACAATACTCGTATTTTGTAATGTATTTGCTATCTGACTATCCATGGAAAAAAACGATTACGAGTATGTAGCTGCGGATTTTATTTGTTGAAAAACACTGTTTATCTCTATGTATGCAGTACGGCCTCGATTAGTGCAATCAATTAATAACCAATGAAGGTATAGTGAAGAACAAAATACATATTCAGCCTTATTGTGAGTTTCATCCGGAAAATATTTCACCCGCAACATTTTTGTTCGCCCGAAATAAGGCTGATTGTTGTAACTCTGGAGTTAATACATAGTCCAATAACTTATTACTTTTGATCAAACGGAAGAAAAGGTGAATTTAATATAACTAAATATGTACACCAGAGTTGTAAAAGAATGCAATCATTTTGAAATGCATTCTTTAATGAATTCAATTTTTTGATTGCATTCATTGACTTAAATTTGAGACTTCAAAAAAATGAATGCAATCACCATTCATTTAGCATTCAAAAGATTGCATTCTTTTTATGTACCATTCAATTGAATGCAATCAATGAATGCAATCACTTGTGACTTCAATTGAGTGCTTGCATTCTTTTTACATTCATTTGCACTCATTGCATTCATTTGCATTCTTTTGCACTCATTGCATTAATTTGCATTCAGTTGAAGTCTTTTGCATTCTTTTCGATTCTTTCGAATGCAATTGCATTCAATTGAATGGTACATAAAAAGAATGCAATCTTTTGAATGCTAAATGAATGGTGATTGCATTCATTTTTTTGAAGTCTCAAATTCAAGTCAATGAATGCAATCAAAAAATTGAATTCATGGAATGATTTTGAAAGAATGCATCCCAAAATGATTGCATTCTTTTACAACTCTGATGCACACAAAAAGCACCATTTAACATACAGTAATGTAAATCTGAAGAGGGTTTGTGAAAGAACTGCCGAGATAAATAACCGAGATAATCAATTTAAAAATTTACATTTTATCGCTATCCCCCCTGTTCTGCATTCCATTTTTAGTGAATTCAACCACCAAAAGTGGAATTGGGTGTTCTGCATTCCGAACGAAACTATGAATTGTGGATTGTATGTTCGAAAGTGAATATTTTGGTGTTCTGCATTCCGAAAATCCTGTGATTTTAGTGAATTGAATTCACTTGAGATTCTTGACGTGAATTGAATTCACATGCCGTTGTAAAGTGAATTAATTAATTAATTTGTTGATCAGAATCATTTTGAAAAATATGAGTAGAATAATAAGACTTTCCATTAGTGTATTAAAATAATTCCTTTGTTAAATATAGTACAGCACAAAAATTAGAGGCAAGAGAGTATTCTCTTGAATTACATGAAAGAAAATCAAGATTTTCCAAGATCAAGATTTCTCTGACTCCACTTCTCACAGGATATCAACAAATATTTTCTTACTCACCCTAAAACTGTTTTTAAAAATGCAAAAATCATTAAATAAATTATTTTTCTTCAGTTGTCTAACTTCGGGAAGGTCCAGAATGTTAGATTTATCTCGGAAAATCTTCCTGCGAACTCTCTCCATTCGGTTTTCTTCGCGGTTTTCACCAATCATTTAAAAATGTTGTTTTCCATTTTTTCCATTTTTTTAATAAAATATATTTTTTCTTAAATGTTTAATTCACTTGCACAAAACAAAAACCAAGAACTGAAAATCTCCAATGATTTTGAGATGATTTGACGGCTGTGTTTGACATTTCAAACAAATGACTTCGAAGTGGATTCCAAAATTTCGAAATCACTCGGAATGCAGAACACTGAATTCCATTCCGAGTGAATTTCAATTTCGGTTTCAATCCACTTTCACTCGAAATGCAGAACAGGGGGGTATGTCAAGATGTTTTGTTCAGTATCTAACCGAAAATATGGAACGAAATCCATCACGCATCAGATACACTACCCTTGGCAAACTTTTGCAGGTTATTTAATATGAGAGATGACAAAGTTTTCAAATTTGCGGCCAAGTTCCAAGATAGGCAAGGTGGATAACATATACTCGTATAAAGGTATTTTAAGGTACAGACGAATCTCGGAAAGATGAACTACCCAGAAAGATGAACGGAATTTTTTCACCATTGCAGTATTCTAAAAGATGAACGGGTTGATCTTTGGATGCTCGAAAAGCTGAACGCTCTACGCATACATTTGCTTTTCTTCTTTATTCGTGTTTTAGTTATTCGTAGTAGATTCACATAACCGTTATTCTTTAGAAAACTGTTCTTTTCTGCTTGATTTTGCATTTTTGCATTTCATTTCGTTTGTTTGCATACCAGTGTGAAGTGAATTTATGTAGAAGTGAGAAGCCACCAGTTAAAGTATGAGTAAAGTTTTAAATTTAAAAGAAAAGTGCAGAGTGTTGAAAGACATCTTAACCAAAATTAAGTACCTACTCCAAAATATATATTCTTTCATCTTTCCGAGATTCGACTGTATTTTAATTTTCCTCGTGCAGTAAAATATTGGCAAACTATACAGGTTTCACTGTACAAATTTATTTGTTGCGATTCTCGAAATATTGTTCTTATCCATGGTTGCGTTAACGAAGTCGTACTGTATGAGCCTTCAGGTTTTGAAATCAAAAAGGAGATTTGTCGAATAATCATGCGTTTTTTTACGAGCGCATTTGTTTCGTGATTGATCCGATTTAGGAAGTCATTTCAATTAAGTTGAAATTCTCCAGAAACAAATACTTGCTTTAAAGAGCGGTCATATAATACAAACCGTAATTCATTAGCTGTAAGCTTTCAGTTGACACATGAGCAAGTTGCAAGAAGCCAAATTGTTTTGGGGCGGCTTTCGCGAGCGAAGCGAAATTTGATTCCTGTGAAAAATTGAAAATTTGGTCGACATCTGATAAGTGATGACCATTTTTTTTTTCTGTTATAAAGGTCACTTAACCTGAAATAGCAAAATTTAGCCGGTCATCTGAGAACTATTGTCCAGGGCGCTACATTGGCAAGCAGCGACCTGTTGCAGAATCCAGTGGTTGTTCAAAGTCTTTCTACTTTAGTTTCGCGTTTTTTAAAACAACTCAAAAGTACAAATTTCTGAAACGAAAATGTCAACAGCTTGGTCCTAAGTTAGGGTACCTTTATAAAATTTTGTATTTTCTAATACAGTACTACCTCGGTAATTTGAACTAATAGAGACCTACCCAAGTTCGAACCACGGAGGTTTTCAAATTACTGGATACTTTTTTCGTAGTCAATATTTCGGATACAAAAGCAGTGTAAAGCGGCTTTAAGTAGTAAAATACAAACTCGTGTGGTGCTTTTGAAGAAGGTTCATCTGACGGTTCATCTGACAAAAATCTTTGAAATGTAGCTTAAAATAGTATTTTATTAAAATAACAAACGATTCACAAAGTAAGTTGACACAAAAATGCTAGCTGCATGCATACCTACAATGTTTTTGTCTCAAACATAATTCAGCTTACAGCCTACTGAAATAGAATCGACACGTCTTTATCGTAAAAAAGTTTTTTCCTAATATCTCCACGATAATACTTATAACTCTGAAACTTTAAAGTCATTCAGCAGAAAAACTGTACGTAGAAAATTCGAATTATAGAGTACCAATTTTCGCAGGTGTTCGAATTACAAGATACGTAATGTAAACAAATAGGTGTTCGAATTAGTGGAGCGTTCGAATGACCGAGTGTTCGATTTAGCGAGGTAGTACTGTAATATCGAATTTATGAATGCTGAATCCTATATGAACAGAAATCGGCAGCATTCTATTGCCGACAGTAAATGATGTTCTAATGGGCTACTCTGCCTATTCGTACCTTAGTGTTCTTGGTTTTAGCGATACCTCTGGGGTGCCATGCCAGCACGTAACTTGATACAATCGAGTTTAATCGATACAGTCGAGCATTGGTAGCACCTATTTTGGTTCATTCGACTGCCCTCGATTGTATCGTCATAGTTCGCAGCATACAAACTTAAAAATGTCGCCCAACCTAACGCCGCTACTGCTTAGGGAGCAGAGTCATCGAAGTTTGGTTCGCAAGCAGGTGGGGTTAAGGGTACGAGTAATATCCCCAAAGCACCCAGTAACATTCTAAATTATTTGCCACATTTTTCTCCATAGGTAACAGGCAAATACTGAAATAGTGAAACAGACGCATACTTCTCTAGACAGAGCCCACCTTCAAAGTACAGCCTTTCTAAGTAATTGGAGAGTATCCAAAAAGGAAGCTCGTGCGCTCACGCTATTGTCTATTTGGCTAAGAATATCTTTGGCTATATCCCCAAAGGCTAATAGTGTTTTTTTTTTTTGTACGATACGTGCCCTTACTCTACGCAGAAATATTCAGGGTCTAACTAACTATGTCGCAGACTAATAGTCTTGTCCCAGGAGGTATACATAGGCTACCGACCATAGCTTGTCTCTATCAAGTGTACCTAGCCGATGCTTGTATGTAATATGTTAAAGCTTTGTTTAAACCTATTTCAGACTATCCCTAAGTATTTGGATAGATCCCATCTGATATCAGACCGAAATCTTAGTTATTTCGAGGTATGTATTTGGGTTCGAACCATCCGGGAGTCCTAGCAAATTCAACCAGGTCCATCTGACAGCTCGTCGATGTGTTCAAAGAAGAATTTGCCCAGGGTTCCATTTCTTATTTGACAGAGATTAGGGCAGAGTGACAGAGGAAATGGACTTTGTCCTCATGTGCCTCTTCCTCAACGCATCCCCTGCAAATGTCATCATCATTCAGTCATAATTTGTTCATGTGATATTTTAGAGTGTTTTGCCCAGTTAGCACTCCTATTCTGTCTGTGGATAACATTAAAAGTATATCCATACCCCATTTAGCGTATGTGAAGTATAACAGAATAGCAGTTCTCCATGTACGCCATTTTCCATAGGCCGATGGCTTATAACATCCGAGAGATACATACACACATACAGTGGCTCACAGTGAAAGTGGCCCACCTCGAACCAACCTAATCTTCATCGAAAAATCCCACGAACTCAAGAAAAATAATAATTGAGAATTTTCAAGTTCAATTGACATTCATTTACAAATATTTACATCAAAATAATAGAAAAAAACAAATAAGAAATCAAACTTCATCTCACAGTGAAAATGGCCCAGTAATATTTAAGTTCTAAAACTTGTCAAAAAAGCGTAAATATTTCAATATTTAGTACTGTTTTGGGCATACTATTTGTTTTGTAACTGATTTAAGACGATTTGGAAGTAGTTCTACAAGTTTGTTGGTATAGTCGGGACTAATTTTTACCATTTCTCCAATAACACTCTCTTTAGGTAATTGTCATTGGAAATTTCATGTTTTCGAACTTCAATATCCAATTGTTGTCATAAATTTTCAATTATAATAAAATACGGTGATTGCAGTGGGGTTTTGATCACTCTTAGACAATGGTACGACATCTAGTACCACATACTTCCAGCCGGGTGCTTCGGATCATTTGTCTTGATTGAGCTGAAAAGTATCTTCAATTCCATCAATCTATCTTTAATTTGCAGGATATTGTTTTAAATTATTTTGCAAATATCTAAGTATTGATATTTATCTGTATTCTCTTCAATAAAATGTAAGCTACCAGCCCAAGATGCTGATCCTCCACCCCAGACCATTGGATGACCACTGTCGTGCCTAACTGTGGGACGAAAAATGCTTAGGATTCATCCCTTTATTTGGCTTTCTCCAAACGTTTACCCTTCCATCTGATCCAAAAGGTTTATGTTTGCTCTCATTCGTAGTTAAAACAATTTTCCAAAACAAAAAATCTTTTATTATGTGGTTCTGAGCGAACTCCAATTGAACCCTTTTGCTCGTCTGGCTAATGAATGGCTTCTTCCTTGCAATTCTACCATTTGATCCAGATCTACCTAGATATGTCCGAACGGTTTCAGCATTGCAATTAATCTTCAAATGCTTTTCCACCATATCTCTTAGTTTAAGTGCGCTCAGCATTGGATTTTTTTTCGGATTAGTTGACAATCCAACGCTCATCATGATTAGAAAACATCTTCTTGGAGCTGATTTTGACTTGTTTATAATTCTATTATCGTTCTTGGACATTCTAATAAAATTTTTATTGTTTCTTGAGTTATTTTTACAATTTTCGAGATTTCTCTCTAAAATGTTCGTTGCTTTTGAAACAAGAATATGGCAGTCAATTAAAGTTGACCATTTTCGCCATTAATTTCGATGGATTTCCTAGAATTTTTCTCAGAAAATGTATTTAGTTTGGGGTGGGCCATTTTCACTGTGAGCCACTGCACCTCTCGAAATTTTGCTTTATACAATATATTTGTGCCTAATTTTTTATATAACAATTTTCTCTTTTTTTTTTAAATATTTTTCGCTGCATAGCTTTGCTTTCCTTAAAGCCTCTCATCTTTGCACGTGTGTGCTCGTAATAAAGGACAATATAAAATGATGTCTTATCCCATAATATTAATGCATCTACATAATACACCGTAGATTGTAAGAAATATAAAAAAAAAGTATTAAGGAAAATATTTATGGATTAAAAGCGAAAAAAAAAACAAATTCCAATTAAATTTAAGGATCACACAATAAATAAATCACAATAAGAATATCAGCAAGGCGACTCCCCTTGGGTATGTGTAACACAAAACACCACATTTTATATCAAATTTATTTACAAATTAATATAAAAAAATAATTAACTATATTCCAAGAAAATAAATAAAAATATACAAAATATTCACTCACATCCTTAAAAATTTAATGAAAAAGGAATTGGTCCATTTGCACACATAAAACTCAAACAGCACCCAAAATCACATTTAAAATAAATAAATAAATCCATACACAATATATATTATTATATAAGCAACTACCATTATATAGTGTGAGCGTAGATAAATAAATTTTAGACGAATAAATGTTGAAAGGATAATAATAAATGTAAAAAAGAAAAACACACAAAAATTGTAGTCCTGTAAAATAAATTCAGAAAAAAAGTGTTATAGCAAAAAAAAATACATATACTAACATGAAAGATAACTGCATTTAAAAAAAAATGAATCGTTTCGTCCTTTTTTCTCGAATAAGATGATAAATCGCCTAAAACACACCATCATCTTCAAAGAAATGCCCATCGACAATCCTTTGACGGATTTCCACTGCACAGTGAAAAAGGATGGAACATAAATAATCCCATTTTCTCAAAGGATACGATAATAATATACGAAGTATGAAGTATTCCCCGTCTGCCGCCCAATCGGCTCATGGGCTATTTATACATGTTTGCATACGAGGAACGTCTTATGCCGGCGCAAGCAATACGTCTCCTCTCACAAACGAGGATAATGAGAATTATTTTCTTTATTTTCTTTCATATGCAAAAGAGGATAACAGTCGCAGCTGGGTCCATATAACAATGGGGAATTTATTTTATTCAAGTGTCCTTTCTTTAAGGAATTCATCTTAATGTTTCTATAATGCCGAGATCGTTTGTGGGATAAATCGTTGGGGCTATCAACGATTCCAGATGGATTTGTATCGCCGTTGGACATTTGCGATGGACAGAGGAAATGGTGTGGATTGAAAGCCTTTGACGAATTGAATATCCTTTGACATGAAAGTAAACCAAAACTAATAAAAAGAAATGTAGGTTTTATTTGATTGTGGGAATTTTGACAGACGTTCAGGGTTTAGCGCCGTTTAAATTGTTTTTGCCAAAAAGGATTAGATACCTTCAGCTGGGTAAGTTTCATGACAAAGTAAAATCCTTTTTTTAAGAATGAAGCTTCTTATCAAATATAGACTTTGAAACTTTGTCCTTTTCCCATAAACAAATTCAATGCGATCCATATTGTTCCCCAGGGGCTCTATGAAGGAACGAAGACACAACTCTAGTGAGTCCCTTTGAGGTGATAAGCGAAGTCATGGAGAATGCTCTGGAGAAAGTTAGCTCCTGCTCGGCGAGCTGCGGCCTCGGTGTTAATCCAAGCAAAACTGAAATGATACTTTTTACCACAAAAACCAAAGTACAAACCTTTGATCTCCCCAAACTTAACGGTCAAACACTCTCACTATCCTCCAGTGCTAAGTATTTGGGCATTGTCCTTGACTCTAAACTTAGCTGGAAGAAGAACATTGAGCTGCGGGTCAAGAAAGCATGCATAGCCTTCTACGCCTGCAACAAAACGTTCGGAAAAAAGTGGGGACTGTAGCCTTAGATGACACTATGGATGTATACAGCCGTTGTACGTCCAATTCTCACATACGGTTCCGTAGTGTGGTGGCCCGCCCTAAACAAAAAGTACAATATCAACAAAATCAGAAGAGTCCAAAGAACGGCAAGCATAGGCATCACAGGCGCAATCAGATCATACCCAACCGATGCCCTCTCTGTGCTTTTGCACCTTTTGCCACTTGATCTTCACGCAAGAAGTACTGCACTGTGCAGTGCAGTCAGACTCAAGGAATCTGAGTGTTGGACTGCTAAGCCGTATGGTCACAGTAAAATTCTGGATACACTACCAAATGGTTTGGTCGTGTCTCCAACAGATTACATCATCCCGAACGCTAACCATAAGAAACCCTTCGCCGCAATTCTCCCAAGTAGAGATGAATGGAAGCGAGGGAGAGTGGTGACAGACTTTGATACAACGGTATTCACCGATGGCTCAAAGATGGACTGCGGGGTGGGTGCGGGAATTTTCTCGGAAAAACTCGGCATATCAAAGTCCGTTCGCCTTCCAAATTTTGCTAGCGTCTTCCAAGCGGAAGTACTGGCGATCCTCGAAGCATGTCGCAACTTAATAAACGACCCAACACCCAAATATAATATCGCTATTATTACGGATAGCCAAGCCGCAATAAAAGCCATAAATTCGGCAACCACCTCTTCGAAACTTGTAGATCGTTGCCAGAACAACTCAATCGCCTGTGCAACCAGGCCAGAGTCACGCTTATCTGGGTTCCAGGGCATAGTGCCATTGAAGGAAACGAGAGAGCCGACGAACTTGCCAGGCGAGGGTCAGCCCTTAACAGCTCACTAGCGGAAAACGTTCAGATTCCTATAGGTGCTGTGAAGGGCAATATAATCTCACACTTCTTAGAATTAGCCGGTCTCAGGTGGACCAGTCTGACAAACTGCGTCATATCCAGAAAATTATGGCCAAGTTACAAAAGGCCCAAAACAAACGAACTGCTGCTAAGAACTCGTGTAGACATCGCTAGAGTAGTGGCAGTCAGTACAGGACACTGGCCAATAGGAGATCATGCAGCCAAACTAGGAATCCCTCACAACAGTTTCTGTCGTAGCTGCAAAGATGAAAATGAAAAAGAGTCGCTTATTCACTTTCTGTGCAAATGTCCAGCCCTAGCGAGAGCCAGGCAGCGCGTACTGGGCAAGCTATTCTTCGACGACCTTAAAGAGATATCTAGGAAAAGCATTGGAGAACTGATCCTCTTCCTAAATTCCACAGGATGGATATAAATATCCCAACATTACCTTCTAACAAACAGGTCACCTGAGGTTGTGGTATCAAAACGGCGCTCCACGCGCTATTTGGGTTTTCTTCCATCGAAGCCACCACTTCTACCTACCTACCCTACCCCTTTGAGGTTTGAATACATTGCTGCGTGAATTTTGAAAAACAAATCCATAATTTTAGGCTGGACACCAAAGACCTTAGCTACGGCACTGGTAGCAGCTTCTTTTGGCTGGTTATGCTTAATTTTAGTGGATTTTTGTTGGGTATTTCCAAAGGATTTCATCATCTTTTCATTTAAAGACACTAAAAAGGTACCTTAAGGTTTTAAACAGAGAGTTTAAACGTTTAAACGTTTAGACGCATTCTGTCAGGAATCCTTTATATTATTCTTAGTTGGACGAGCCCAGCACCTGATTATTAGAATCACTGTCCTATCTGAGCCGTTGAGTACCATTTGATTGGCAGTGATAGCAGGATCTGGTTTTATAGGTAAACTATTTTGAACTTTGACCCAAGCTTTTTTGTAGATTTGAACCAAGTAACGGCAGTCTTCAGATTCCAGACGGAGAAGCAATCTTGCAATGACTTTATCTGATCTCTTCACGAATCACTCGGTGGTTTTGCAGGAAGTCAAACCTGACCATCGCTCCTTATATGAATAGATTCCATATGAGAACTTATCCAGTAAGTGACTAAGAAATGGGTTCCCAATTTCGCTAATTTATCAGCGGTGACGTTATGCGATATTTCCGTGTGATCTGGAGCTCATATAACACAAACACGGTTTCTCTTTTGGACAGCCCTTTCAGCCTATACAATCAAGGATCATTTTTAAGTGATTAATGGGACCATAGAACGCTGTGAGTGTAACTACTACACCATCCCTCATTCAAAATCCAGCTGGCAACTCCAAGTATTGCGAAGACTTCTGTTTGAAAGACTGTCACCAAAGTTGGATTGTCCAAGTGCCATCCAGCTCCAACTTTACTTAAGGTACTAGAGTCATCTGTAAAGAAGACATGAGTATATGGACTGAGAAGGTTATCTAGGTTTTACCATTTCACACTGTGTATCTCCTACCGAACATGACAAAAGGCCTAATCCTGTCAGAGCGCATCAAGAAGCAATGAGAATATTCAGATACCTTTGATATATGATAGCGCCGTGACGAGAGACATGTTCTTTGCCTAACTCAATCTTTATCTAGCCAGCACATTACTTTCCGGCCGCCCGGTATCTGAGACCACGTTGTGGTATGTGTTTCCTGTTTAACGCGTTTGTTCCATACAAAATTATAATCTAGGATGCAATTATATGATATGATGAATATGGGGTACGGTAGAGGTGTATGATAGTTCCCAGATATGTAACTACTGAAACAAATTTAAGTGTGCAGAGCTTAACCCACCCAAACAGTTTAGAAGTACCAAGATAGATTACACATTCGTGTGGAAATAAGCAAAAAGGATACAGTCCCAGTAAATAGGCAAACTCATTTTAGTTGGGACAAAACCTTCCACTAGGACCATAAAGGCACATTCTAATTTTTTAACAACTGACTACTACGCCCTTATATGGGCTGTTTTTGAACTTCTGCTTGTAGAATTTACTATTTCGCGTTATTCCTAGAACTGTGAAGCTTAGACCTTCTGCCAACTATTTATTAGATACTAGTTGGCCCGGGGTTGCGCAATGAGTTACATTATGTATGTTGTGAATATGAGTCATATTGGTCAATAAATATAGAATTTGCTAATGACTTGACTACGGCGCCACCTATCGGGTCCAGATTCTGTGGTTTTCTCTCTTAGCACCAAACCAGCATAGGTCCTGAATATGAGTCCATTTGGTCAATAAATATAGAATTTATTAATAACTTGACTTCAGCGCCATCTGTGTATTTTCTTTCAGTTAGAAACTCATTCGGACTGTAGCGAACATTTGAAAAAAAAAATTAGCAAAATCGGTCTAGCCGTTCTCCAGTTCTGCGGTTACCAACGATCATCATTTCATTTTTAGGGTTCCGTACCCATATGGTAATACGGAACCATTATAAGTTCGCTCTAACTCAAAAATGTCTGTCACGATAAAAACATCAAGAACCATTCTTCCGAGAAACTTGAAATTTGGCACATTTATACATTATGGTGGTCCACATACATGGACAAAATATTACTCAAAAATATTGTGAAACAACTATACAGGGTGGGTAAAATGTGAGCTCAAAAAAAAAAATTCTGAAAAATATATCATGTGGGATATCATTCGAAAGGGCTTGAAACAAAGATTCCAAAAATATTTTGCTCAGTTTTTTCTGTTAGAAACTTTGGGAGTTATTGTCAATTATATGTGAAAAATATCATACAAAAAGCACCAGAACTTTTTCTCAGAAACTACTTAAGTAAAAAATGTGAAAAAATCATAGTTCGTAGGTGATTAACCATATTTTTGAAGAAAAATATAACGAGTCTCGTAAGTTGTATAGTTTTTGAGAAATTCACGTCGAAAAATTCAATTTTATGTTGAAAAATTCAATTTCTCAACCGATTAACTCGTAAACTACTAGACCAATTTGACTGAAATTATCACTATTCGATTAACAATAATTTTGGGAAAATTAAAGACTATCTAAAATTGTGCTGCTATATAAAATAAAAAATAAAAAAATTTCTCATCTATAAATCTATAATCTATAAATATTATAAAACTGTAGAGGTTTTTTTGTTGGTTACCTAATGGCGTGAAAACCGCTGGACAGATTTCGAAAAAAATTTTTTGAAATGCTTCTTAAGTACGCGGGATGATCACAAGCTATGGAATTTTTTGCTCAGGCTACTGGTTTTTACATAATAGTCAAAATAACTGTGTATCGGAGAGGAATATTATCATTATACAGCCCTAACTCAAGAATGGCTTATCGGATTGAAAATCAAAAAAATAGGTGAAATTAGTAAATCTGTCGCTGATTCATTTGAGATATAAAACATCCTCCTGCGTTATCCTGAAGCTAAGCAATGTTCAAAACAATTATTCAAAACATCGCCCACAATTTTCCTTCAGCGGAGACCACCGCCAGCAGTCGTGCAGCAGTGAGTATCGTTGCAATAGTGTGTGTGTGAGTATATGTGCGCGATCTAACATGATCATATGCTTTGTACTTCAATGTGCTACAATCATTATCACCATTTGCGGCTCTCACACTCAACCAATCTTAACAAATGAGGTGTCAAAAGAAAGAGAATTGAATTGCATTTTCAGTTTATAAATATTATTAATAAATTTAAAAAAAAACACGATCAAAAACAAATATTCTACCCAAAGTGAACTTCTGTTGTTTTAAGAGTTTATTTTTCGTTCATATATGTATGCACATATGTATTTGCTATGTGGAAGTCATCTGGGATGTTTGGTTTACAGTGCTATTTTGCCGAGGCTTTAGGCAAACGTTATCAGTAGTGCCACGAGGTACATCCGAACGCACAACATTTCTCTGATTTGTTATTTAAAATTGGTGGTTTAAAGTGATGTATCACAACTAAAAAACCGTAAGAATTCTTAGCTTTGTGAGCGAGCTATTTTGTTGCCTCGGAATGATTAAGCTCCAGCAATTAACAGCGAGATATTTTCACCTGCTGATGGTCAAAGTGCAGAATGAATTTCAATCACCCGGGTTGTGGACCAAGAAGTAACAACCAGATATCTGGTCGAATTTTTAAACTCTCGCTTTCGCTGCCATCACATAAATTTAAACTAAAAGTGGGTGTACCTACTATTCT
The DNA here is from genome assembly GCA_949775065.1 of Brachyopa scutellaris. Taxonomy (NCBI): domain Eukaryota; kingdom Metazoa; phylum Arthropoda; class Insecta; order Diptera; family Syrphidae; genus Brachyopa; species Brachyopa scutellaris. The sequence continues at coordinate 95,224,588 of OX459115.1, read as the reverse complement.
TCTAAGAAACTTGAGCCCGCCTAAATAATGTAATGGCACCCGACCTAGAGTAACAATTTTGCAATGACATCTGATAGAGGCGGAAGTGTTGACGGGCTACGGGGCGGTGCGGTTTTTGAGAACTATGAAATCTGCAGTTAGGGGCTGAAAGTTACACATTAAAACACTATCAGATCTGTGTCATGGTGTGCTTAATACAAGCAACGGCCATAAGCAGAAATTTGCCAGGGCAAAATATGCATCAACAGGCTCATCATTTAGTGCTGGTGTTAGTGGTTAGGCTACGCTACATTTCAACACTACCACTAGCAATAAATAAACAAATATAAGAACAAATATACATAATTAGAGTTTATGTTCGCAATACATTTTTTAGTGTAATCTTGTTAAGATTAAAGTCAAGAATGTTTACATTTAAATTATAGATTTTACTCATGCGGCTAATAGGCTCATGCATCCCGTATTTTTTTCTGTGATGAGGAACATGCAGTAACTCTATACTACGCAGGTAATGCGATCCGCCACGAAAGTTTAATCCTAAACAGGATAATAAGTCAGGTGCATCAATCAGACCTGAGATCAGTTGATGCATAAAAATTATATCATTATTGACCCTTCTTTGAGCCAAAGGCTGCATTTGCAACAGTTTTATCCGATGCAAATATGGGGGGAGGTTAAAAGGATCGTCCCAGGGAAGACCTTCAATGCGAATCGAATGAAGCGTCGCTGGACGGCTTCAATACGAGAATTGAGATTTTTCTGATAAGGTGTCCATACTTGCGAAGCATATTCGAGGTGAGGACGGACAAGACTACACATTGAAACGTTTTTGATAAAACACTGTTAATCAACAAAATTTACTAAACAATTTTGTGGACTTAGACAAATACTTTGATGTTTCTACGCTCCCACTGAAATTGCATTTTTGTATGCATAAGAAAACCCTTAGAATGCGAAGCAAGGCGAGCATGGGTTCAACTAGTAGTGAATAATATTACTGAATTATTGGTTTGTAAAGTGAATGTAGAGGTGGGTCGTTTTCGTTTTTAGTGTTCCGTCCGTACCAAAACGGAACACTAATGGAATCAGTTCGGTGTCTGTCTGTCTGTCTGTCTGTCTGTCTGTCTGTCTGTCTGTCACAGGCCTTTTTCTCAGAGACTACTTAACCTAGACTATTGAGATTTGGAACAGTTGTAGCAATTAGTGGCCTAAACACAGACCAGAACTTAAAAAGCTGAATTTCGACTTTGGGGGGGTAGTTTCCTAACAAATTTTCACAAAACGTTACAACTTGCTGTCCCGAGCTTTTTCTCCGAAAATATCGCTCAGAAAAATCTGAATAAAATCACAAACATTGAGAATAAAGTGTAGATGGAAACATAATTCTCACGACTGCCCTACTTCAACCGTTTTTTTTTAATTAATTTTTTAATTTCAACTACCCTACTGTTTACATACCCAGAAAAATATCACAACGCCTAAAAGTAGATACGAGAGTAAAAATTGAATAATTGATGGCAAAAGTGTTATACCCGCAGCGAATTTACGTGGCATATTCCTACCGGATAACTATTGACCTAAGACTTAAACCAATGATACATAATATAACACATAAAGGAAGCTTGATGGTTTCCTATTATAATGTAGGTGTCTCTACTTTTACTATATTGGAAAAAATTGAATTTGTGTATATACAGCCACAGAGAGGGAGACAAATCGCAAAATACGCAGTTAATGCAATTGAACGAATAACGAGACGAAAAATTAAATCTGATGCACAAGCGTACATTTCTTGTAAATACATATACATATGAACATATTATGTAGGTATATATGTATGTATGTATATACATGCTTTATTTGTTGTTTTTTTTTTCTTTTACTTTGTGTGTGTGTATAACTATTCTTCTGAGCAGATGAGAAAGGACATCAGAGACATATGTACATACATACATGCATATGTAGGTAATTTGTTCAACTTACTTGTTGGTATACATTTATGTAGGTACAAATTTGAATTTATTTTTCGCAAATTGTGCTGAATTTATTTGTATTGAAATGTGCTGTGCACCATAAAACTATGTATGTAGGTACACATGTACTTTCTTGTGTCTGCAGATATACAAGTGCATATGTACATATATGTACCTATATATGTTTTTATGTTTGTACATATATGTGAGTATCGAACAAAGTATCATTGTATCTTTAGTAGAAATCGTATCGTAAAGAAAGGGTTCATATAGATCTATCAACATAAATCTATGACATACATATGTATGTAGTTAAAATAACTGATACAGTACGGAACACTTGTTGCGCAAGTATAACTTGCACTTGACCGGATTTTTTTTTGTGTTAACGATACGAAATAGTTATTTAAACAAAATATACATATGTACATAATGTAACTATTCTTAAAACTACGGAACCCTTTGAGCGCGAGTCTGACTCGCACTTGGCCGGTTTTTTATTATATAGATTTGACTATTAGAGATTACAATCGACCCAACATAATCAGGCCGTGGCATAGTGGTAAGTGCGTTGGACTACTACGCATGCTGTCCGGGTTCAATACCAGTGAACGTCCAAAAGTTTCCCTGGGGAACGGTTCCCATTCAGTAAATTTTACTCACAATACCCCCGAAGAGTTTGCTATTATGTTGTTATATTCACCCTCACGACATTAAAGCCGCAATAAGTGGTGAAATCGGAAGTTCTTTTGAACTTTTAAGGGTGGTTTGAAAAACTGAGATATCTTATATCTCAAGAATAATGTATTCTTGTGTTGTCATCAAAAAGTCACAAAGATTTACGAATGCATGAACGATTCGAATAATCAGTTGGGTTTTCTTTGTAAGTGGGTGGAGCTTAGAAGTAAGTAAATGTGGTGAGTTTAACAACCAATAACGGATTATTTACTGCGTTATAAATCTTTATTATTTTCAGTATCTCACCAACTACCATAATGTGCTTCTGAGTTTAAAGTTCTGTTGCTAACTTTTGTTTCTCAAAAATATTTTTGTTTAGATAGTAAATAAATAAATCGAATAAAAAAATAGTAGAGCCAAATACAATTGACTAAAATTTACCCTTTATTGCCCGAAATTTTTGTCAAATTTTGCCACAATTTACCACTTCTGAAAATATGTTTTTATAGCTATATTGTGTGACCCAATCCGAATTTAAATCTCGGCAACGTTAATGAAAATTTTATGTTTCTTTAGGTAGGAGTGGGTGGCTGTTGGCTTTAAGCCAGTACACTTAGACCAGTAGATGTTCACGTCTTCCCGTCAAACTATTTAGAGCTTTGGATGTAGCGCAAGAAACCTGTAACATCTGTTTATGCCAGGTCGCAGCTCCTGCAGAAATCGTTAGAGTGGATTCAAAGTCTAATGTCTGGTACAGATTATGGAGTGTCCATTGCTGGACAACTGATGCTGCAATTTCATTGCCATAAATATGGAGGGCGCTCCGCTTATACATATACTGGCAGGCCGCTCTCTGGACTTTCCACAGTATATCGCGATGTATTGCTTTATCTTAGACAGTCCACCAGACCATAACGCCATACATCAGAGTACACCCCGTGCCAAAAAAAAAAAAACGCCGCACCCATGCATATTTTCTAAAAAGTACTTTATTTTACTGAAATTTTATTATTTCTATAAAATTTGAATGAGGGATTGTCCTTCCTAACATCGTCTACAAACTTGTGTCCAAATTTCCCACAAATGATACAAAAGAGCGAAAGTAGGTAGACTCTAGCAAAAAAAAATATAGCAATAAAGAAAAATAAACAAAAATATTTTACGGTAGTTTTTTCCACTTTTTTTTTATTAAACTAATTAAAGGAACATTGAATTGAGCTTAATTAGTCATTTTTACAAGAAAAACGGTTTTAGTTTTTCCCTAATATTTCGAAGCACCACCCTTAGCCCTTATGACCGCTTGAACCTTTCGTGGCATCGAGTCATAAAGTTTTTCGATTTCTTGTGCTGCTATGTCTTCAGTCCATACCTCTTTTATTACTGCTTTGAGCTCTGGAACAGTTTTAGGGGCCTTTGCTGCGTACTTTGCGGCCCATTATTGACCGCAAATTTTCTATTATATTCAGGTCAGGGCTATGCCGGGCTAATTTAGAGATTCTAGTCCAATATTTTCGTTCAATAGGGTTATCTGTTGAAAGAAAATAATAATTAGACGGGGTTAGAAGCGCAGATTTTAAGTCAAAATTTTGTTTTACTTACGGAACGAGCACCATGACAGGGAGCGGAATCGACCTGAAAGATGGGATTTGGGACGTAGCAGCATAACTCCTCTATTGTAGGAACAACACCATCAACAATTCAGCATTCACAGAACCATCCAACAGCAGAATACGTCCAAGACCCCAATTTGTCATGCATCCCCATACCATGACATATGGTGAATGCTTTATGATCGGATGTAAGCATTCTTCCGAATATCGTTCATTGGCTCTCCTTCGCACTGTCTGCCTTCCATCAGGTCCGATGAGGTTGAACTTGGATTCGTCAGAAAATATGACTCTTCACCAATCGTCAGCGGTCCATTCCCGGTGCTCTTTAGCCCACGCCAAGCTTTTTTCTTCATCTTTGGTGATGGAAGTGGCTTCTTCGCAGATCGACGGACTTGAAGATCCACTTCGTTTAGCCGGCGCTGAACACTTCGCGTGCTGATATCAGTAGCACATGTCTCGTTCAGCTCCTTTCTCAATTCCTTGGCTGTTGCAAAGCGATTCTTGAGTGGCATGCGCTCCAAAATCCTACCCTACCGTGCTTTCGTCTTTTTCGGTCTTTCGCTGCCAGGTTGCCTCTCCGTTTTGCCCGTCGAGCTCAATTTTTTTAAAAGCCACCTCACAGTGCTTTCGTGGCAACCCACAACTTGTGCGATTCGCCTGTTCGATAAATTTTCGCCGTGAAGAGCAAGAATAAAACCTTTATCTGCTTCGTTTAAAACTATCGCGGAATTCTTTAGTTTTCACAAAACACTTTGACAAATTCTAGAACACGAATGCGTAGCCGCATTGAGTGCTCTATCATTTATACATGACAAAGACTAAGCTAATTATACCTACGTATGTTTTAAAAAAATGAGAGAAATGCAGCCGGAAGTCATAAAAGCATAAAATTTTCTAAGTGCGACTTTTTTTTGGCACGGGGTGTAGGTCTGACGAGAGATATGTATGTTGAACCAATCAGTTTAAGACCCCATAGCTAATGGCTTTTTTACAAACATATGAAATTTTCTAAAATGTAGTTTAAATAATAAATATTTACCGTATTACATACTACTTTCAAAATTTCCCCGCATAATACGCTTTCCCGTGTAAGACACTGCTTTCTACGGATGCGATCCCTCGAAAAGCGCCTTAAGCGGATTCTACTGTAATAATAATAATTTCTTTATCAGTTCTTCACATTCATAAATATATGAATATGTCTTACCTGGTGTCTCTCTCGACTTCCAGCTTTAAGACTGAGGCCACTCTTAACGGTAAAAATGTTCTCATTTTCAATATAACAGTGTAGGTATAGGTATACTGTATACAGGATAATCTAAGAATTTGGTCCCCGGTTTCTTCCACATATTCTACTGCAGATCTAGAGACTTTCGAATATTTGTTAACAAGTAGCTACGCATCACCACCATTACAGCCCCTTCTTATACAGCACCAGATGCAGATCCACCTGCAAATATTCAAATGCCAACTCGTCCCTATGGGAAATTCCCTTGCATCACTCATCAAAATCCTGGGAAAATTCGACAGATGGACAACAGAAATTCCTACACACCATAAGCATCCCTAATAACTCTAAATAACTTTTTTTTTCACTTCCCATATATGAGTACGTTACCTTTACTCCCAGTTTAACTAAAAAAAAATAAAAAAAACTTTTTAATTACAACCTAAAACATTTCCCATCGCGTCACTTTTTAACTTCTTCGTGACAAGGACATGCACATTCGAAAAAAAAACATAGCACAGCAGAATTAGTACTCATCCTCTTCACCCCTATTTGCATCAATCTAAACTTCACCTTCGCTTCGGTGGGAACTGTAACTGGTGTGAAAATTTGTGGTACACACTACAATCCACCCTCTTGACATTCATATCCATCTTCTAATCGGTTTCGGGCAAAAAAACCATACCAAACCGCGTTTCATCCTTCATACTGAGACTCACCACTCCACTCACTCACCCACCCGCGAACAGCTTCAATGACCAAAAGGAAGTGCGTGACTACAACAAGGATAACACGTGGTCCAGCTCACATGAAGGTATTAGCGCGTAACACACAACGGATGATTACACCCCGTTAGACGTGAAACACAGGATAACTTTGCCGCGTTGCTGTGAAGTAACGAACTAAGGTATACCATTGCCAACCCCTTTTCTGGAGGACAACGATACTTGATAGAGGGCAAAACTCATCTTCCGCTACACGGCAAAAGTTGGACAGATAAATGAAGGATTCACATGCAACGCGGAAGGATCTGTGTAATGATTTTCTGCTTTCATTTCTGTTTCACTTTTATTGTCAGGCAATCAGGTAATTCCAAAGGATATAGTTCTTGACTACGACTACGAGAGAGTCCTTGATTCATCGTCGGTGTTTTGTAGAAGGATATATGAACCTTTACCGCACGCAGATGGCAATCAAAGGCAAAGAATTGTCGATGATTTGATGATGATTTTTCGGTTTCCTTTTAGTTGCGTGTTTGTGTGTGTGTGTGTGTGTGTGTGTATTGGCGGGGGTGGTCGAATTCGATGGTCATCTCAATTCGATGGAGAACCAAAATGGATGAATTTTTATGGCAGGATAATTGCGTGCGCAATGAGATGGCAGTAAATCGAAAAGGAACACACACAGTACAACGGTGTTGAATGCGTGTTTGTTGGAGTGATAATAGAGTGGTAATTATGTGTATGTTGTATGGTATGTTCGAACGACTTATTGTTAGTTGTTTGTTGGGCTTTTGTTACAATTTAACGATGGGGTAAAGTGTAGCCCTTAAGAGACTGTGGATCTCTTTGTAAGGTGGGAACTAAGACAGTTGGTGGGGTTTTTGTTGCTTAAACTTTGGAGAATCACAAACCTTTGTTTAAATTGGATAATTTTTTAATTCTTTACTGGGAGTCAAAAAAACTAAGAATTTGCACCATAATCAGTTTAAATTCAATTGCATTACGAAACAGGCATAGCAAAATATTTTTGAAGCAAGTACTTACAAGACAAATGACATATGTATGCCGCGAAACCCGGAAACTCACCTCATCTGCAGAACGAACGCGCCAACCAACCAGCTCCCACATACAGACCACTCCAGCAGAGCAGAAAGGATAAAGGGGTAAGATTAGTCCTCCATTAATTGCGTATTCTTATTCATTCACATCAAAAGAAGGAGACACCACCAACCTGGTTCTCAAAGTCAGCCCAATTCTCCGATGCCTTCAAAGCCAAAGTTATCAACGTTGCAAAAGTTTCCAGATTGAGAGAAGACCACCTAAGCCCTCTTCCTCGTAGGGCTCCTCTTAGGCACCAGCCCGGAAGATATCCTAAAGGTACAGTACCTTTTCAACATGCAGGTTCGCTGTGGCAACAGCGGTACTCTCCAAACTCGGAGATGCCAACAGTTTGGATACTTGGCGAAAAAGAAGAAACTGCGGAAGAAGTTGGATTACCTGGTACTAGTGGACTATGAATTCCTCACAGGGTAAAAATGTTCCAAAAGTCCGAAAATTTTACGTTGCGTCTTTTAATGTTGACACATCCAATTACTATGATTCGTCAAGGCGCCCAATCGCCACTATGAATGAGGCTAGGTTAGGTCAGCTGAGTGGGCTGATGAGAATGGTTATATCCTACTCACACTTAGGTTCATGTGAACCCGTTATGGTACTGATTATGTGTTCCCAACCGTGGTATCAGTGCCTTGGTTCCAATCATCCGGACGTCCTGGCAGACTTTAGTAGACCTGACGGCGATCACTTAGAATAGATAGTTTGTCGTTATGTTCGAAGAAAAATTTTCCTCATGCTTCTGTTTCTTAGTTAGCAGAGGCTGGGGCAATGACAGAGGAAATGTATCCTCATGAGCCTCTTCGTCACCGCATCCCCTGCATAGCTTAGCATGTTGTGGCCAATTAGCACTTCTATCAGTATTGACCGGGTTGAATGGGTTTCTCACTAAACTATTTGCTATAGTATATTGCAATAGCTCGTCTGAATTGTTACTGAGACAAATCGGAATGAGCTGAGCTTGTAGTTGCCATGTACTGTTTGCCGAGACATCTTCTAACCAAGTTAAAATACTGTTCCACCATTTCTTACCTTTATTCCATTTCGGTTTAAGCTCCTGTTGTGATCCATACGATGAGATTTATTCCATAAGAAGTTGAAAATAACTAAAGAATGCTCATTCCACTTTGTTAGTGCAATTTTTGTTTCCTTCATTTTGATTGACTTTGTGAAACTTTTATAAACCAGTCGGCTTTTCGGAACATAATTGAAAAATTTCGCACTACATTTACTTTTTGGGACTCCAAGCCAGCGACGAGAATGGGCAGAGTGTGCACAGCTGAAAATATGAGTACGGCTGACGACAGTATTGAGGGAGATCATAGTTTATCGATTCGTCAGCGTGCGAAAGAATTTGGCCTGTGTTGGAAGTCGATCCACTTTTTACAGTGAAATTTTGTTCAGTGGTGAGGCTCACTTCGGTCTCAGTGGCTTTGGTAAGTCTCAGTGGCTTTGGTAAGCAAAATTGTCGTATTTGGAGGGAAGAAAATCCCAAGGATCCATCAACTACCAACACATCCCGAAAAATACACTGTTTGGTGCCGATTATAAGCTGGCCGCTACTAATTCTTTAAAAATGAAGAAAAGCTAAATGTTGCTGTCAACAGTGCCCGGTAAAGCCTGAACATGCCATACTACCAGAGAAACCATCGAGTAATTGAAGGAAGTGTTCAATGACAACACTATCTTCAGAAATGGACCTGTGCCCTGGCTTCCAAGATGGTGTGGTTTGACGACGCTAGATATTTGAAGTTGTTGGTCTACAACAACGATTACAGCCTTGGAAGTCAACATCGAGCGCACCATTCCTGAGATACGGTCTCGAATTCTCGAAAATTGGAGCTCCAGGATGCAGTTTCTGAGACGCCCCGTGGTAGCGTTATGCCCGAAATTATTTTTTATCAAAGGCCATTAAACTATCTATCGAAATCGAAACTATGGCTCTTTGCTCAAATTTTGTCTTGTATTTCAATTTCAAATCCTACCTACCACCCACATTTTGGTAAGCAAATGGCAACCAGTTCTGCCATAAGGCTCAAAACAATCTCACAGTGGTCAAGTAACTACACTGGCCACTCCATAATACTAGACAATCTTACCCTTCCCGAAAACATAGACTACACTGTACCCAAGCCCAATTTTGACAAAAACTTTAAAGTCACTATTCCAGATAGGTCCTTCTGGGATGACCTAGGTGCTGTAACAGACAAGTCGATACACTTCTATACTGATGGCTCTAAAACCAATGATGGTGTAGGAGGAGGTGTTTTCTCAGACAGATTAAAACTAAATCTCTCCTTTCGCCTCCCTGATCACTGTAGCGTGTTTCAAGCGGAGATCATGGCGATTTCGGAAGCACTGTCCTGGATCAAGAGGAATGTAATATCCACTAACGATATTAGCATTTTCTCGGATAGTCAGGCGGCGTTGAAATCTCTGGAATCAGTCTCATCCACTTCTAAGACCACCTCCAACTGCCGTTCATCTCTCATAGAGATGGCTAAGCAGTTTAACATTCACCTTTGCTGGGTGCCGGGGCACAGAGACATTCCAGGGAATTGCAAAGCTGACGAGCTCGCTAAAATAGGAACAACAATACCTATTCTACCCGATAAGAAATATATAGGTATGCCACTCGCTACTTACAAGCTAGCACTCAAACTTGACACAGTCAATAAAACCAACGCCAGATGGGAAGGTGGAACCACCTGCCTTGCTACAAAGCAAATCTGGCCTAGATTAGATCTTAACCGCTCTAGATACCTTTTGTCACTAAAAAGACTGCACGATTATCGGTGTCATCACAGGACACTGCCTTATAGGCAGACACGCTACTAGACTTGGCGTCATTTCGAATGACTTCTGCAGAAGCTGTAGAGACGAAGAGGAGGAGGAAAGTCCAACACATCTCCTCTGCTCGTGTCCAGCTCTTTCCCGTAGTAGGAAACTTCACCTTGGAGAATACTTCTTCGATGATCTAAGTGATCTTACACAAAAAGACGTAGGAAGCCTTCTTCGTTTTGTACAAAGTTCCAAATGGTTCATTTGAGTAGCGGGGTGATTATCCCCAAGATCCTTGGTATCACAATGGGCCTCTATAGGCCTAAGTGTGCTGGTACTTGTTACTGGCAGCCACTGCTACCTAACCTACCTAACCTACCACCCACATAAGTACAAAATGCAAGTAACTATGGTATACTGTAACCCAGCGTGACTATATGGTCACACCTATAGTCACGGCTAATAAAACCTACTAATATGTTCTAAACCGCAGAAGCTAAATTTAATTTCTCCAACTGCAGCTTATTAATTAATTAAATATGAGTATTTAAAAATGTATAAAAAATATTTATTAATAACAAATGTATTCTTACTTTTTGTTGTAATAACTTTTTATATTTTTTCGCAATTTCTTTTTTTACTAAATATTCACAGCGTATAACTTTCACAGTTTGAGAAGGACTGGTACAAAGCATAGAACAATAAGTTGAGATATATATTAAGAACGGAAAAGTGAAAAAAAAATCAGTTACCTAGAGACCCAGTAAACCATAGAAACTCATGCCCACCTCGTCTGTGACCATATGGTCACACTGGGCTGATTCGGGTTAAGGTGAAGATAATGGTAATCCACCATCTTAGGGCGTCCGCCATAATAGATTTACGTCATCAAATATACCTACCACTATCATTGTATTGTATTGTCACTGGATTTATGCAGGTGTGCGAAATTTCAGCATGATCGGATATCTGGAATTGGGTGTAAAATCGATTCCCAGATTTGGCCCTCACAGAAAGTGAAGTTAATATAAAAATTTGTAAAAAAAAACAACCGCACTGTTTATATTTTAATTTGTTTATTAGCTTATTTGTTTTTATGACATCTTTGGTTTTTACATACTCTTAACTGTTCTAGAAAATATAACTTATAAGTTAACTAATTAAATATCTTTGGTTTATCAACATACTTTAAGCACTATTTAATTATTATTTATTTATTTTTTTGTAACAATATTTTGCTTTGATTACGTTTGTATATTATTTTTTGTTTATTTCATATTTTTTCTTACAATTAATTCCAATAAAACATTGTTTTCTAAAGCCACCAACTACACTATAGCATAGATGCAAAATATTAAAATTAGATTTAGAGGCGAACAAAAAAAAAAGAAGAAGAAGGAACACGAACCAAGTCAAACCAATTTGATTCACGGAACTGGCTCGCGGCAAAGTTATTTTTCCATCTTCCATTCACCCACACCAACGTATCGTATCGTATCGTATCGCGTCATATGGCAGGCAATGAGAATTTAGAAAATAAAAAAAAAAAAATACAGGTAATGGGGATGAAAATGAAACCACCCCCTTTTTGTATGTTTAAAAAATCATTCCCGTTAGATAATCAAAAGAAAACACATAACGCGGCCAGTTTGTGTCTGTAGAGCGGAACTTCCGTGGAATTAAAGAACAACATTGAATCAACTCAAGGTTCACTTTTCCACCGCGTATTGTTCCATGGAGTACATGTCGCGCAGCAAACGTGCTATGGGTACATTCCCGATGGTTTCTTTGAAAAACAAGGCTTCAATGGTCGATGCACGTATTGTCCGCAGCGAGGGCAGTAGCAGGAGCAGACGTCCGAAACGGGTCGCCTGACGTGGATAACGAATGCGCACATGGTCGGAGAGTATACACTGGGCCTGGTCCTGTAGCATTTCCACGGGTTGGACATCACAGAGGCCTGGAGTTTCGGGAGCAAAGAGTGAAATCGCCTTCATGCAGCCCACTTCACTGCCATCTGGTGTGATTTGACGGAAGCGGGTGAGAATCTCCTGAATGGTTTTCATTTCGGTGGTGGTGGCTTCGTCCTGAAGGACACGTTCCTTAATCATTGGTGAGTCGAGAATCGGGGCCAAATCGAGTGGGATACTCCATTGGGCGAGGTTCAAGAGGAAGAGTTCCTTCCACGACTCCTAAAATAAAATGAAAAATCTATTAAAAACGATTAACGGTAAAATAAGAAGTATATAACCCACCTGCAAGAGCAAATGTTGATCATTCTTCGACAGAGTCTGGAACGGCATTAGGCACTTCACCCATCGAACGGCCATGAAGAGCAGCCTCGCTGTGGTCTCCTGCAGCATTTCCCACGACAGTAGCCTGGAATCCATTCCGATCAACGTCTGTGGCAGAGGTGGGAACAAAATCGAATTATGCACCTGATACTGGATGATTTCCTGGCATTTATCCGGACTTAGCAGCAACTCCAAGAACCCATTCTGTCGTCCTTGAAGCCCGTTATTGTTATTGTTAGCCGATGAGCTGTTGTTGTTGGTTAACGGCAGCATTTCCTTGGGTGCGCTGGGTAGCGTCGGCGTTGACGACGGCGAAGATTCCACATTCAACTTGGGACTTCCCGAGCCCTCAGACCCCGGACCACCCACGCTGGATATACTCTGAACCGAGCTCAATGGTGAGGGCGAGAGCGTGTGCATTGGCTTGTAGAAGTCCCCTTGACTGCCGCCGCCACTACTCGGAGGCGATGTTGTCAAATCGAAGCTGGGCGGCAGGCGCTCACCGCCGGACATCTTCGACGCCTCCATCAGATTGTGGTGCATGTGCGGCAATAAATGCGGTGGAAATGGCATCGTAGGCGGTGGAGGTGGTGGCCCCCCACCATGCAAGAGTGACGGCGGTGGGGGGTGAAAGCCACCCCCATTGGCATGTGCGGATATGTGCGACGTGTAGTTAAACGAAGCCGAAACGTTTGTCACCAGCGATACCGGAAGATGGGGATTCGGATGACCTAGCCCGTTGGCATGGTGATGATGATGATGGTGGTGATGGAGTTGTGGGTGGAGTTTTGGCTTCCGGGGACCGCGCTCATGTTGAACAGCTGAAACGAGATGAGAAGGAAGCCGTGGATTATTTGCTATTATGCCTGAAATCGGATTAACGCAATTATCCAGTTGGATGGAGAGTGTTTGTCATGCCACACAGACGCACACTTAAACTGTGTGCCGAACAAAAGAAAAAGAAAAAGGAAAACCTAAGACATTTTGATTTTATTTGCATACATCAAAGTTCTGCCCACCCCCAACGCCCGACCTCCTGCATATGTCAATAGGGAAATTACAAAGTTCGACGTGAAGTACCAAAGAAAAAAAACAACCCCCACCCTTCTGCTCGTCCCTTTTGTGTGTGTGTGATTTGAGTTTTCCTTCACGATTCTGATTTGCTTAGAAATATGATGGTGGGTAGGATGATTTTCCTTGTGGAAAATGGGGGCTGGTTTGTGATACTCTTGACGTCTTAATGACGTTGTGGGAACCATTTTTTTTTTTTTTCAACTGAGATTTGGAAAAGTACTTAGTCAGCGGTATTTTCTTTTCTTTTCCTTTGGAAAAGTTGCAGACGATTTCTTCTTAAATAAAAAGAAGGGTTAACAGGATGGATGAGTGAGTGAAAGTTCTACTTAAACAAAATATGGCGGCAGTGTGGTGATGAAGAACCGTCACCAGGATCCCTTTTTTTCCCGAACGGGTTTAATGGATTCCCGAGGTGTGGTGGTTTTTGCTTAATTGAATTTTCGAATTTTTGCAAAAGTTTCATGACTTGAGGCTGGGATTTGCGAAGTTACATTCTTGTTCGGTTCCTGTTAGGAGGCTATGGGGAATGGTTTGATAAAATTTTTCTGTCAAATTTGATGTCATGGGGGCTCAGTTCCTTGATAAATTTTTCCTTAACTGGACTGGGGTACTTTCTCAAATCTCTTACCATATCTTAGACATTTAATTCATGTTATAAAAAGGTTCCTAAAGGAATTAAGCACTCTGGATAAAAGATCAACGTTCGGGAAGAAGGCAAGGAAGCAAAACTGACAAAGTACGGAGTCAATGGCCCGAGCCTTTCTTTGGGATTGGTGATAATAAAGGGTGATTTTTTAGCTGGTTTGGTTTTGGCAACACTGGTTTTGACAGCTGACGTGTGTTTAGTACCTTGTGTCACTGTCAAACAGCTTCAGTTTGGTTTGCAATTTAACCATGGATCGTCTTACAAATGAACAACGCTTGCAAATTATTGAATTTTACTATCAAAATTCGTGCTCGGTTCGAAATGTTCATCGCGCGCTGCTTCCATTTTATGATCGGCATTCTCGACCTTCTGAGCAGTCTATTCGGAAGATTGTGACCAAATTTCGCACCAAATTTACTTTGTTGGACATTAAACCACCAACACGTTTACGTACTGTGCGTAGTGAAGAAAATATTGCGGCCGTATCAGCTAGTGTGACAGAAGACCGCGAAATGTCGATTCGGCGCCGTTACTGTCAATGGTGAACGCTACCGAGCGATGATAACAAACTTTTTTTTGCCCGAAATGGAAATTCTTGACTTGCATGATATGTGGTTTCAACAAGACGGTGCCACATGCCACACAGCACGCGAAACAATGGCGCAATTGCGAGGCGAGTTTGGTGAACAGTTAATTTCACGTTTTGGGCCGGTCAATTGGCCGCCTAGATCGTGCGATTTGACACCATTAGATTATTTTTTGTGGGGGTATGTCAAGGCTAATGTCTATAGGGACAAGCCCGCTTCGATTGACGCACTGGAAGCCAACATCCATGCATTCATTCGTGAGATACCGGCCGATATGTGTGAAAGAGTATGCCAAAATTGGACTCAGCGGATGGGCTACCTGAGACGCAGCCGCGGTCAACATTTGCATGAAATTATCTTTAAACATTAAATTGCAAGGTTCAAACTATCGATTCAAATAAATATTTCATTCATTTTTTCGAATTTTTTGTGTTTTTTTTTTAAAAAAAGTTCTCAGCCTCTTAAAAAATCACCCTTTATAATAGGTGTAC
Source organism: Brachyopa scutellaris (assembly GCA_949775065.1). NCBI lineage: Eukaryota > Metazoa > Arthropoda > Insecta > Diptera > Syrphidae > Brachyopa > Brachyopa scutellaris. The sequence goes on along the minus strand of OX459115.1, from coordinate 95,209,391 downwards.
AACTGAACAGAAGGCCAGATTGCTGTCGGGAACTTAAAATGTTAAAGATCCAAGCAATGCACTACTATTTTTAAGGTTTTATACTGAGCTGCTGACAGTGGAGCCTACACGTTCTCTAACAGCGACGAAAAAGCTCCGACTTATTTATTAGAAATCTGATAAGCACCGATTCGATAAAGAAGGGGCTGTCTGGAAGAATATTTAATCGACATCGAAGAGCTGGTCAGAATGAACCATTGGCAAATACGAGACACTGGATTGGTGGCTTTATCGTGTAATGTAATGCACCCTTATATTGTACATGGTGGCCATGAGAGGTTTATTATGCTGGCCTTTACTCATTTAACACAGGGATGTGCTGAAACTCCTTATGAACCTCAGTACTTTTCTGGGTTCCATTTTTCATATCTCATCTCAGAAATGCTCTTTACATATAGACTACTCTGCTTTTTTCTCGCAGCAGAGCATTCACAGAGTTTAAGTGCCGTCTTCTAGTCCTACTCTCCGCAGAGCCAGCCAGGATGCCAATTTGTAAAGGTAGTATCCTAGATGCCAGTGTTCTAGGCTCTTGGCTCTACCACGAGCCTGGCTTATGAATTTTTTTTAGCTTGTATCTAGGACTTGGATTTGCTCCAGTATTCAGTAAAGTAATAACCTTCTTGTGTTTTGAGTTTGTGTGACTCAAAGGTACCCCAAATGATTATTGATTTTACTCTTTAATGTAAAAACTATTGCGGGCGAGAACCACGTCCAAATCCACTTCGGAATCCGACATCTTCGGCTCCAGCTCCGACATCTCCCTTCTTATCAGTACCTCCTGGGACACGTCTGTATGCAGAACGATCTTTGCCAGTCTTTGTGGAATCTCCACGAAACGACGACCAGAAACAGTTGGTGGTGGACGAGCGGTCTCAGACCTGGCCGGACATTTCAGAGTTGCTGGCACGATCTCAGGGGGCAAGTGCAAATATGTCCCCAGCTATTTAATACCTTCGTTAGTCAAATGCCAGTAGTAGTGCCCCAAGGCAAACTGTTTTTTGACCAAACTGCGAGAGTGCAGCGACTATAGAGTTTGACATTTAAATTGGGTATACTCTCCAATTCTGGATGTTTTGTGGCGTGGAAATCCTTTTTGGCCACAATGACTCCCACTTTAAAGAGGTATTCATAGATAGGGACAAGATGAGCCTTTGGCATAAACATTTTAGCGTCTTATGTAGAGCGGTCACCGGAAAGGATTATCTGCGTATTCATTACTCTCGAAGCCCTCGAGACCGGGTTGGTATCTACGAAACGATGACTATATTGTCTTTAGCTTGACCCAGTTCCAAATCAGAGTTGAATCTATTGAATATGATCTTAGGAGCTTAGGAGCTGTTTGACCGTCTCAAAAGATGTGAGTGCACCGATTGTTACACATATAGCTTAGCGTACACCACTTAAAAGATGTAAGGAGATTTCTACAGTATTATAGCTCTTGAGAACTTTAGTCCATAGACTACAAGATTTTTTATCTTTAAGCCGGGTCGCATTTGGATACTAAATTCGTGATCCTGGTGGCTGGTTACAAATACTTTGTTTCTCCAGGTTTGGCGGTTGAATATGCACATCTCAGTTATCTCCTGAGCGGAAATATGGAGAGTAAGTACATGAAAAACTCCCGAAAATAAGTTGATACAGGGCCAAAAAGGACTTTCACAGTATTCGATGCGCTTGGTAGTAAAAGAAAAGTCTTGCCTTTCCATACTTTAACATATGAATCCGAAATTGGAATTCAGAAAAGAGTTGTTCAGCCTCGTCGGTCAAGCTTTCGACTGACTTTTGAACACGAACCTCCAGGATGCCGGCAGTCTTAATTAGGAGTCCCCGCTGTTCGTCCGCTGCATGATACAGCATATCTATCCAGACAAAAACGAAGACTTGCTGAGGACTACAGCTCCTTTGCACCTTTATGTGCTTGGTTCAAGTGAAACCTCTACATGCGACTTTCTGATTGTGCTGTCCTTACATCCTCTTTATCATTGAAGAACTTACCCATTCTCGGAAAGACAAACAAATGGAAGTCTCTACCTGGTAGTACAATGGACCAGACTCTAGATCAAAGTTTTTTAGTAGGCTGTGCCCGTCCCAACAAAAAAAGTAGAAACATTTGAGGCATTTAAAACATGCACATAGTCCAATGTACGCGTAGACTTCACTGTTGCTGGTAGTCTTGACTTGACTTAAGCTTTATTCCCCCATACTGGTCATATTCCAACAGGATGTAGCTTATCAAATACTTTATCAACTTAGCCATCAATTGGTATTGATTTCTTTAGGTCTTAATGAAATGGATTAACCTACTTAATAGCTGTTAAGTAATCAACTACGACGTTAAATTCTTCTTCACAAGGAGTGTCTATCTTATATTTGAAATAATTTCTATTAGAGATACCGGATAACCGGATATTCGGCGGCCGGATATCTGGCCGAACTAAATGCGTATTGCGACGAATAAATTCATGTTTTTATTCCGAAAAAAATATCAAAATAAACTTGAAAAGAAGGAACTCGGCCTAACGGGATTGCTGTATTTCCAGTAGATGAATGAAATGAAATGTACAGTGAACAGATTTACTGGTAAAACGCAGTCTCGGAAATTCAGAGAACGTGATCGGAACACTTTAGCTAGAGACTCCTTTCGTAAGCAGGCACCGTTTAATCGTTTGCCCTTAGTAAACTTTCAGTACAAGGACTATCCGGCCACAAGCCGGATACCAAGACACTATTCGGCGATGTGCCGGATATCAAAAATGGGCCAGATACCGGATATCCGGAGCATCTCTAATTTATATGCTAAAATGTTTTAAGGCAATTTTTCTGGCTACCTGCTATAATAGACGATACGTCTCAGCTGCTTTCAACTTATTATCAGTCCCCACGAGATCCTTTTCTAGCTTCCTGAATTCATAGTTAACCTCTATTCCAGCAGCTTGAGTGTGCCTCGTCGAGTGACACTCTCAGATTTCGCTTGACAGTTAGGAAAATTGCCGTGTCCCTTTCCGCTCTTATGACTTTCTCTCTCCGTCATCGTAAGCTTGTCCCCAATTTAGGAAAACTCCCATTTACATTCCCACTCAACATTTACTTTAAAGACCCCCATTTACAGTTTACTTTGTTCTTAAGCCCCCACACTTTACTCCTACCCACCATTTCAGCTATCATTAGAACAAGACATTTTATATTTTTCTCCTTCCAACCAGCATTTTTTTTTTTGCGGGGCGGCGAAAAGTCCTTCGTAAGCTTATTGCGGAAAAAGATTGAGTGGATTCTGGGGTTTTCTTTTTTCCTATAGTTCTTTATGGATCATTTGATGTGAAGCAATTTTTCATGGCATTTTCCCGCCGCGCCACGCCATAAGGATCATCATTTTCACCATCCACGGAGAGGGGGATGTGGAAAAATGTGTTCACTTTGGGAAATTTTCCCACACACATCAAATTTTTCTTCCGTTTTTTTTTTTGTCGGTGAAGTGGTGGTACAATTTACATCGCCATTTTTTTTTTTTTTTTTACTTTCCAGCATTTCCACTTGAATGTCTTATTTGGTACGCAATCCGCGCTTCCTCTTGTTTGTTCAGCGACTTTACGTGTTTGATGATAGCACACACTCGTATCGTAATGTAATTCTCGTTTTAATGTTATTTGAAATTTTTATTAACGTAATGGCGCGAAGAATTGAAATTGCTTTGCATAGCGTGCAGGCAAGGACATCAACATCATCATCGACAGCGACATCATCAGGTGATGATGAACTGCGGATGATGAGAACTGATGCGGATGGTTGCACTCGCAAAAGCGCGAACGACCCTCGGAATTTTTTTTTATACATTTTCGAAAAGAGGGTGATTTAACGGTCGCTAGATTTTAAAACATTTTATTTGCTTAATTTTCATGGAATTATTTTATATGCTCGAACTCGTATATATTTGTAAATTGATTTTCTCTGTTGCGAGTACACCCGCGTAATTAGGGGTTGTTTAGATGTGAGTGAGAATATGAGTTCAAACAAGGGATGCGCAGCTAACAGGGGACAGAGCGCATCTTACCTGGGGTGGAAAGCAGATGTTTCATTTGTTTATGGTCAGCGATAGGGCGATAGAGCCCTATGGTCAATTAATTACTTTGATTGTTTTAGTTTCGAGGAGACTGACAAGTGTTTTTAGTTATATGGGATAATTTTTTTCGAGGGGTGATTTCATATGTAAGGAAATTTTTTTTAAACAAACTTCCGACGGTGCTTTGCAGAAAACCTGAAGGAATGCACGGGGTATTAGAGCAGCAGCAAGTGGATGCTGATTTCATTCTTCTTCTCTGTTGATGTTCATTTCCACATGCCTAATGGGTATGTCAATAAACAACAAGATACCATAATATTACCAAAAGGTAACTGTTTGGTCGGGCGGCGTCATTGGACCTTACTTTTTTAAAAATGATGACTGTTACATTCAATGGTTTGAACTGCTACTATAGACGCTCACCATTAAATGTAACATAAAAGCTAAAATATGGATGCGGGAGACATGTGGTTCCAACTTTCAACTTCCAACACTTGCCACACATCGGGTGCTACGGTGGATGCTTTGCATTCCCACGTTGCTTTTTTCCACGTTCTGATGCCGTCAACCGAAAAGATAAGGCAGTTAAACGCCGTTGGATTACTTTTTATGAGGTTACGCTAAAACTCGTGTCTACGCCAATAAACCCCAAACGTTGGAGAAACGTTGGAGTTCTACTAGAACTGACAAGTCAAAGATGTGTAACTATGAAACGAAGGTAATACGTACTAGTGTACCAGTGCGAGGAATCTCGCATATACCCACCCGTAGGTATAGGTAATAATGTTTTTTCGTAATAACTTTACTCATGTGCATTTTTTCAAAATTGTTTGTTGACTGATAAACAAAGCTCAGTTGATAAGCTTTGATTCAGTGTTAGAATCATTGAAATCGGTGCAGAAATAAACTCTCAGGAGGAATCACAAGCTCTCGCGTGAATTATATATTACGTAACGACGGTAACAACTTTGTTTGTGTCTAAACATTTTTGGAAAACTCAAGGTGCGAGTGGGTACGGTAAACATTCGTGGCATAAAAGAAATTTGACAATGTTTTTTTTTTTTTAATTAAAACGTTACATTCCGTGAGCTATTAAATGGCTAAAAATTGACGTTTAAACTGTTACAGCATTTTTTTTAGAACGCTCTTTTCACACTATTCGGTTAATGCACGGTTTTGACCGGACGACAAAAATCCGAATTGGAAATACATATTTTCAAACTATTCGCACGGTTGCCACTCGCAAAGAAAACTTCCACCCGAACTTCCCAATAAAACCTACCAAACCAGAGAAAAACCTACCAAAGCAAAATGTATGTTTTTTAATAACGTAAAGCTGGCCAATAATAAATAATAATCGAAGTTTTACAGTTAAACCTCCTTATTGGGGCACTCCAGGGAACTAGGAAAATGCGAACCAAATTGGAGGTGCTCCGATTTGAGAGGTCCTCCAAATTGGTCGTTGAATACCATTATGTATTTTTTTTACAAACAGAAACACATTTCCGATATTGCGGGAGATTCCCCTATTTTTATGCACCACCACCACCAGAAGTAATGTTACCGCTTCTAATTATATGCACGACCTATGTTGTGCTCTTTACTCTGTTTAGGCTACAAATAAAAAAATAACGGAACTTTATGTCAATTGCAAGCTCTTTTCACAAAGTTTATTTAATATATACAAGAAAAATTAAAATTTAGATATCCTAAGGGTGAAAACACATGAGCTAAGAAGAAACCATTTTGATCACCTTAAGCGTTTCTAATTACGTGCACGCCACTGTACATACATATGAACGAATGTACATGCATACATACACACAATCAGTGGCCTATTTCACCCACAAATTACAACCACAATTTTATACTTGTAATTTAGAACTACAAATTAGTACTTTTCGGTCTGTTTAGAATAATACAAATGTTTGATGAAACGACATTAACAAAATATTTTACAAATTTTCTTAAAAAGCAATTGTAAACACAAATTTGTATGTTGTTGAAATAGACCACAGCTCTGACACTTGTAATTTCTCGGTCTTTGCTTTTGGTCCCAATTTGGTGGTTTTTTAAGCAATTCTAATGCAATTCCCATGCAATTCGTTGCCCCATGATCCAATTCAGAGGTGTCCCGTTTTCAGAAGTTCGCTTACATGAAAAACCCGAGTGTATGCATAAAGTGCGGTTCATTTAGGAAGTACCCCAATTCCAGTGGGTCCCAATAAGGAAATTTTACTTACTTACTTAGGTGGCGCTAAAGCTCGGGGTGAAGCTGGGCCTGATTCTCGTAACCACTTGTGTGTGCGTGTTATATTTTTGCAAGAATGGAGGGACCTACAGTTTTTGCCGACTCCTAACGGCAATTTGAGAAGCTCAATCGTGACACTGACAAATGATACTCTTTGATTGCTTGTCATACATTCGAAAGAGATGGCACCGTGAAAAACTTTTAGGTGTTGGACCCGGGCTGGGATTAAGCCCGGGCAGCACTGCATAGTAGCCCAATGCACTAACCACTTTGGAATTGTAAAAAAAACCTACCAAATCAAATTAAAGCCTACTAACCTACCACAGCTGAAAAAACCAACTAAAGTTTGGTAGGAATCTATTAAAACGGCAACCGTGACTATACGGTTAATGAACGGTTTTTTCCGTCACAAGCTCAGTTTGTGGATGAGTGGTGTGCTGTTTGGTCATCATGAATCTTAAACAAATATACATTTATTTATTTATTTATTTCATCAACAAGCTTAAGCTAACAGATTACGAATAAAAATATAAATAAAAGAAAATAACAATATATAAGATAACAAAAATAAAACAACAAAATAGCAGATAACAAAACGGAAAAAAAAAAACTAAGTAATATCTTAATTAGCTAGAAAGCAACCAGAACAGAATGCATTTGAAGCATATGACTACTGATTTCATTAAATGATTTCAGAGATTTAGAAATTGGTTCATTTCGACCATAGTTCGTTCTGTGCCCTGTTACATAAAAAATATATCGATCCCTTTAAACTCTCACAGGAGCATAAATAGGTAACATAGATAGAAGACTTGGACTTTTAACACGGGAACAGAAGACGTCTCTCACAAACATGATATCGTGTGCCTGCCTTCTAGCACTGAGTATCATTATGCCTAAAAGTTTATATCTGGCTTTAAAAGAGGGCTCAAAATCCCACCGCATTTTAAAAAAGATGTATTTTGTAAAGCGCCTCTGTACTTTTTCAATACGATCCGAATGAGTCAAATAGTTAGGATTCCACACTACATCGGCGTATTCAAGTGTTGACATAACTAAGGCAATAAAGAACGATAGCAAAGTGTAAGGGTCGGAGAAATCTTTCGAGTTTCTTTTAATAAACCCGACTAGTGAATTAGCTTTAGCAACTATAAACTCAACATGAGAAACGAAAGTAAGTTTTGACGACGACGACGAAAGAGACGACAATGCCAACGTAAATTTTGGATGCATCTCAATTCTGCGTGTAATGCTTGCTATACGCAAACTTCATGGTAGACATCTGTCGTAGCATTTCTATCGTTGAAGATGTCAAGTGGTTTGTCGCAAATCACAGGTCAATCAACTGCAACTTTAGTGGCTCAAAGGCAAGTAGCCGTCTAATGTGAAAGCGTGCATTTGGTCATGTTCACCACTGAGTTATCGGTTGCAGTCAGGGCTGCCGTTTTGAAAATTCTAATGGGAGTATTTTAGACGTTTTCTGGGAAGTATTTTGTGTTTGAGAGGAGTAGAAAACAGAAACAATACAAATCAAACATTAACATCTAGTATTTGCCTGTTAAAACTCTAAAAGGTAACTATTTTATTTTGACTGTAGCCTCAAGAATGTTTTTTAATGGCTGATGGAACTAGGTAAAGGGTGCTTGTTATGTTCCAGCTCGATTTTGTTTGGCCGCCATTTCGGATTGGATAACATTTTTCAGTTGGCATTTGACAGTCGTAGAGTGAAGTCGATAGCAAATTTTGTTATGGAGCAGCTGAGTTTTACAGCTCCGTATAGACGACCACCAATTTTGGTAAAAATCATTATGAATGACGAAGCAAATTTCGACTTGGTCGGCTTTGTTAAAAAACAGAATAGCCACTATTGGAGCACCGAAAACCCTCAATTGGTACACCAAAGACCACTACACCCTCGTAGAGTAACTACATGGTGTGCCATTGGGCCGGCCGCATCTATGGGTCGTATTTCTTCAAGGATGCTTGAGCAATGTTATAACAGTTACTAATGACCGCTATCGGGATATTTTAAAAAACTTTCTTGTGCCTGAATTTGATCAAATAGGCCTACACAGCATGTGGTTCCAAAAAGACGGTGCCATATCACACGCAGCTCGTTCTACGATGCAAATTTTATGAGAAATTTTTCCTATCCAAAAGTTGTGATATCGAGTGGCTCCCACGATCCCCTGATTTGACTCTCCTCATAGGATAGTACTTTAAGAAACTTTGATGCTTAAGAACAAAATTCGAAATAAAATTTGCATAAATAACACCAGAAGTCTGCGAAATCGATATGAAAAATGTGCTTAAAAGAACCCGCCTTTGAGCCTTGGCCAGAGCCAGCTACTTGACCAACATCATATTCCATACATAATGTTAAATACCATATACTCGTAATCGATTAATAATATAAAAATATAAATCTAAGTTATTAAAAAAACACTCGGCCTGGGACATAGAAAGCACCCTGTATATGGATTTAACACTTGGAAAATGAAATCATTGAGGAAATTAGGGTGACAACATATATAAAAGTTACGGTGCTAGTTAGCTAGTATTTTAAAAAAGTACTATTCACTGAAGAAAAGATATTCAAATTACTAAATTTTTTAAAAATTGGAAATATTCAATATAGGGGAGTACAATCATGACGAGGGGAGTACGGGAGTAAATTGTTTGAGAGAGTAGCACGAATACTCCCTTAGTACTCACTTCGGCAGCCCTGGTTGCAGTGACAGTGGACGGCTGCTTAACGGGAAAAAGCCGTCGCCGTGTAATGTGAAAGGGGCCATGCTCTTCTTCACGCCGTCCGGTCAAAACCGTGCATAAACCGAATAGTGTGAGAAGAGCCTAGAATGTACAAAGTTTTTATTTAGCTAAGGAAGTGACATTCTTGTAGATGTACATTTGTTTTCGAAAAGGCTCTTTAACCTGTCACTGAAAGCGTTCGATAATGTCGTCTCATTTGTATCACAGCAATAATGGGGCGACGAAAGAAAATGCCATACTTTTACATGGAACACGGCCGAATTTTCGTTAATATCTTTTGGGCTCGGGACCAAAAAATTGCTCACCGCCGATTATATATATGTATGTATTTCTGTTTCTCTCTTCATGCGTAATTTGCTGTGTTTTCTTCATTCATAATTATGATATGTTCATAGGTCATTGCTCTGTCAGTATGAGAATTAAAAAACAAACATTCTTCCGCACCAAGACACGAACCCTGAGAACAACCCTGAGAATACGAGAATAAAACAAACGAATACAAATACACAACGAGATATAAGATAACACGCAAAAATCGTCTCGGTTCCGCTACCCATCCGAGTCGAGCTACCCACTGCACTTCTCACCTGCTTTTCCACGACATTCGAGTGTCGGGCGAGTTTTCTCGTCCCATGTAAAAGTTGACTATGCGATGGATTTTAAGGGACGCCTCTTTCCGGCAATACGTGGTCTTCAACATTAACTTTCAACAGAACGACGTCCGCAGATTCTATGGGTCGGGGCCTTTAGGAATAAAGACGGAAATCAGACGGGAATTTCTCGAAACTCCGTAGCAAGTACACGAGGTTTGTCAAACGTTCTGGAACACATCTTGAGAAGTTCCTATTGGTCCATACCTTGTCTGAGCTTCTTCAATGTTCTGTAAAAATGTGATACTCTGGCGATATGCTGAAAGCCTAAAATCTGTCAGTTGCCCAAGTATCGATTGTGAAATTTTTCTCAATTTATTTTCTATAGGTGGCTTTTCTTTTCTAAATCGGCATTACAGCGTTTGTCTCTACATTTTTAGACAGTGCTCATATCTATGACTTTTCTTATAATGAAGCTTTGAATTTACTGATCCAGCAAGAGTTTAGCTTTGAATTAGTTCCAAGCTATTTTAGACTTCCTTAGGTGCGCATTGGATCAATATTACAGCTTCAAAAATTTGATAGAAAACAATTTCTTCTTCCAAAATGTATATCAAACCCAGAATCAACATATAGAGTATTTTCTGTTAACGACCACGACTATAATACACTTATGTATAAAGCCTGTCACTTACAAAAACGAGTAAAGTTATTTATACAGTCCCTTCCTTCAAAGTGGGAATCCTTTAACCAATATTTAACACTTCCAGACGCATAAAGTTGCCACAGCAGTTTATTGACATTTTCCCTATCGCACACACATACCATATGTATTATAATCCATGGTAAGTCCGCACCAGACAAACACACGCATCCATTCATTTGTCATATTCCGATCCCAAAATTCAAATTGTCAAGACATTTACTTAGCCAAAAGGCAAGAACAAGGATACTCTTGCCTCAAGACGAGTTCATACGACTTCATGCTCGTTAGACCTTCGTTAGTGTTGCTCCAATGCGTCTGGTCTATCCCCCAACCCAAATTGTTCATGGGTGGAGCAACACCCCTCTCGCTGCTGCTATCATATCCAAAAGGCTTTTCGGTTATTCCAAGTGAAATTAACTGTTTATTTTTAGCCAATAAATCGGATTAGTGCGGTTCCTTTCCTTTCTTCCCTTTTGTGTACGCCACATTCAACTCGCTTTCTTGGGTCCGCTAAGAGGGTTGACTCCGCCACAAACTGAGGATGAGTGTGTTTCTAAAGATCCCATCCAAGGAACGTGAGATAGTTCACATATGCGCGTTTAGCTAGAGGAAAATTCAATTCAAAAGCTACCATACCGGAGCTGCGGAGTTGGGGGTGGTTTTAATTACGTGACATCTCATCGGAATCATGTGTGCGTGAACGTTTCGCATATGGGAAGGGGTGACAATTTGATCTGTGCCGAGAGAATTGCGTCAGCTGTGCGACTCTAGTTGACACATGAAACTAACTCCTTTTTTGTCATGTTTTACTGTTGCCTTTTATAATACTTTAGCAAAAAAGCCGCCGCCAGTAGAACGCCTGCCCCACTTGATTCATGGCTGGCATGGTTCATGCCATCAACGACGACGAGGTTGATGCATCATCATACATAATCTATTCGATGTTCGAATTCAGTGCTGAATTTTCAATTTGGCCAGTGTCCACCTTTCGGGATCCTGGTAAACAAGGACCCATACTCATCTCATCCTTCGAAGCGAACGTGAACATGGAAAATAAACTGCAATGTCATGTTGAGTCGATTTTAAATTTTTAATCCTTTTGTATGTCAATTGAATGAGAGTGACTGCATTTGAATCCTGAACTGAAAACCACCCCCACTCATCCCTTAGACAATCAAGTCTCGGGGAATGTCAGAAATGGGAGTGGATGTGTTGACACTTCCACATTGCTAGGTCGCGCGTTATGCGCATCCAGCCACTTGTAAAAACACACACACATAGAGAAACACACATGCTTGTAGTTTATGTATTCGTTCTCGTCCTTGCATTAATAAATCACCTCGTGCACTTTGGGACTTTGTTTTAATCGCTTTTTGAGTGTCACTGTATGTGTGGGTATGCAAGGCATACACAAGTGAAAATGACACCACAGGTTGTACGGTTCCCAGGTGACTGTCAAGGTGTAATGTCATATTAGCTTATGGGGGTGTGAAAGGGGTGAAATGCCGAAAGGGACAGGTTAAAGTGAGTTTTCATTGGACTTTGATGTGTGAAATGCCGTCGGCATTTTTGTTTGCTTGATTATTTCACGGTAAATGGAATTTTATACTATGGACTCCTTTGAGACCTCTAGTGCATATTTCACTAGTTTACGAGGCAGTGGTTGTGGGTTCGATTGCCACCCAGAACTTGGATAGTTAGGGGATTTTGATTCAGTATGAGTGCTCCGACAGACTAGATAGCACCCGAAATATCCCCTTATAGGACCCCCTACTGCAGGTGAAAGTGATGAGGAGAGGCAATTGTTTAACTACTTCGAAAACAGATCAATAATGCTAAGCCTCAATGAATTCAGGACAAAGACTTAACTCCACTCTACTGGTTATACATATATCGAGATGGTCAGATCCATTATTTCATACGGGGCCTTAGTCTGGTGGCAAAAAGTACTCGAAAAGACTACATCAAAGAAGGTGGAGATCCATGCCATTGAGATCTTTGCCTTGATAAACCTACAAAGAGTCATCAAAGGCGCTATCATAAATGTCTTCTCAGACAGGCAAGCTGCACTCAAAGCACTGAGCTAATATTCTTTGGACTCAAAACTAGTAGAGTGGTGCTTCAATGCTCTCCAATTTCTAGCCACTCGAAAGAAAGTCCAACTTTAGTGGTTGCCTGGCCACAGAGGCATTGAAGGAAATGAGATTGCGGATGAACTTGCTGGTCCAACTGACAAATTTTCGGGTTCAGAACGTCTTTTTTGGCATACCTACACTGGTTAAGGATTTCAGCCTTAAGTAACAAATGGGAATATGAACTTCAAATTTCCCATTGGAGAAATGTCCCAGGGCTCAGACCAGCCAAACTGTTAACTTAGCCTTATACCCATCACAGGGAACTTCTCAACTACAGTTACAAGGACATTAGCTATCTGACAAGTTTCCTCTCTGGTCATTGTCAGCTACGATACCACTTAAGTAAGTTAAGCCTGTCCAGCGAGACCGAATGTGGACTCTGTTTAGAGGAGGTCGAGGCGGCTGAGCACATCCATTGTGAATGCCCGGTACATTTCAGGGTCAGGCGGCTTACCCTCCATAAAGAATTTCTCAGACCTTACGATTTAAAAAATGCGTAAACCAAGGACATACATATATGCATTTATCAGGAACATGGGTTTCCTCTTAAACTAATAGAATGCTCCGATACAATATATGTATATAAAACAGATCTCTTAGGTCGCTGTATCAGCTTTGGGCAGGATCATTCTTTAAAAAAATAAGCTTCACTCTACCTTTGCCAAATATCTTAGTGTCCAAGGTTAAGGTATTACTGCCTGTGACTCTTTTCGAGAGGGCGACAACAGTGTGGAACATTTTCCATGTTATTCATGGGCCTGACTTGGCTCGGATCAAGTGATGGATCGATGATATCCGAAGGTCTTTTCTTACATTAAAAAGGGGTTCTCTGCCTAGCTGTTCAATGGATCAGTGCCTGAAGTGCTCTTATAGATTATGCGAAAACTCTGAGTGTTCATACTTACCGAAAACGATACCACTCTGCATTCCATTTTAAAGAAGGCTCCAAGTTTAAAATGTGTCAAAAATCGAACTAAGGTTTAGGTAGTTCCCGACACATCTACGCTAATGCTGCATAATCTTCAAAAAAAAATTAGTTGGCTCCATTTAGGCAGACTTTTCAGGTATTCTTGGAGTCCGAAAAAGAAGCTCATAACATCACCGAATATAACACATATGAAGACAGTATGAGAAAATGCCATTAAAAAAAAAAAAAAATGAAAAGTAAGGGCCCAACACGACTTCCTTGCGGAACCCCGGAAAAAGCTTTTATAGACTGTGACAAAGTAGCCCCAATTTCGACTAACTCAGAACAATCCAGAGAACAGGACTGGAATCGAATTTGTCTGAGCTTGTGAAACAAAACTGTGGCGAAGGCGTTAAACATGTCGAAAAGATGATATCGGTCTGATACCCTTGTTCAGTTTTAATAGGTTGGTCACACAAAACTGCTTAAGCGGGGTTTTGCTAAGAATATCCTCAATATTTTTAAGATTGAAGGGTTTTAAGTCTGGCTCCTGGTGGTTGCTTGACTTTTTTATAAATATCTATTCCTTGTTTTTTTTTAGGTCCAAATTATGCGTTTCTTCTGCGGCTTGGCTCTCTTTTATAAGTCTTTCCTGTTCATACGTTGTCATTGCCTAGCTCGGCTGTACAGCCATCACGCCATCTCTGATTCAACCTGCATAAATCAATATGCATGTTCTAATGGCAATCTTTATTCCGCGACATACACATCCTTAACCGAGGACTTTTCTCTTGCTGTACAAACATTTGCCTGTTTACATTAGTTGTCAGATTTTAATAAGGCATCGATGTCATCCTCGGCCTAATACCAGATTCATGAACAGAGTACAAGTGGCTATTCTGATAAGCTGGTATTTTGAGGATTCAGTTCAGAGTAGTCTTCCTCAACAGATTTGCCATTCGAATGAACATGTGCTAGGAACAAGGACTGGCCAATTTGACGCATTGAGCAAAAGATTTTAGATGCGTCTCAAATTGTACATTTTTAGTGTTCCGTACCCAAAAACGGAACACTAATGGAATAAATTCGGTGTCTGTCTCTCTGTTTATTACAGACCTTTTCTCAGAGACTATTTGACGTAGACTATTGAAATTTGAACAGTCATAGCAATTAGTAGCCCAAACACAGATCTAAACTTAAAAAGTGAAATTTCAATTGTGGGGTGGCTAGTTTTAGGGGTTAAATGGGAAGTTAAAAAAAAAAACTGAATTTGAAGTAATCGTGTGGGATGTCAAATGAACGCTCGTTAAACCACGAATTTAAAAATGTATGAAATATTTTTTTGTGTTACTCTTTTCTTAACACTTTCAGGAAAACTTTAAAAAAATGACTGTCCCTCTACCTTATCCCCAAAAATATCGCTCAGAAAAATCTGAATAAAATCACAAACTTTTAGAATAAAGTGTAGATTGAACCAAAATTATCAGGACCGCATTACGTTGGACAGTTTTTTTTCAATTAATTTTTTTCTTCATTCCAACTACCCAACTGTTTACATATCCAGAAGTGACGTAGCCCTATCGCAATCAAATAAAAGCGGATACGTATAGGAAAATTCGTGTATGTGGGAGTAAAAATTGAATGGTTGATCCTAGAAATAGGCCCAAAAAATCAGCATTGAGCTTATACTTAAACCATTGATTTTATGCACGAAAAGGAATCTTGATGGTTTCCTATACATTATAATATACTCTACTCTAATTTTACTACACTGAGAAAAATTGAATTTGGCTGCAGACACGGACAGGACACGCATTTAATACAATTCAACGAATAACGAGACGAAGAATGGAATCTCAAGCACGGCGTAAATATCGTCTATACTTTATTTGTTGTATTTTTGTATCATAAATCTATCAAGTATCAACATAAATCTATTACATAGTATGTACTTATGTAAAAATAACTGATAGTTCGGAACACTTACTGCGCAAGTATGACTTGCACTTCACCGGATTTTTCTTGATAAAATGATAAAATGCCGATAGCTCGAATCTTTTTATTAAATTTGTATACACACTTTTCGATCGCGAATAACGACCCCCCATACCCTTGGCGCTCAGGCAACTTGCTCAAATGCCCATATGCTAGTCACGACCATGTTGAGGAGTTGATAAGCATTCCTATTTTGAAATTCCACTGTCCCTATTTGGGCAGAGGACATGCTACTGGCTTAAGGCCATCTTTTATTGCTTCTCAGCGGAAGTTTATGCTCTTCTTCAGAGGCAGGCTTACAATAAGAAGCCATCTACCCTATGTCTTGGAAAGCTAAGAAAACGCTTTTTGCTAAAGGAAATCATCGTTTCTGACCTCTTTACGTTTCTGACCCTCTTTGCGAAATAAAAAATGACCAAAAACCCTTATTCTGCTCGTCTTCCAGAGGCAGTAGCTGCCTATTCAAAAACAGCATTTCCCCCCCTAATTTACTATAAAACAACCAAAATGTCAGCCCAAATACCCAAATAATTGATCTGCCTATCAAAAGTCGAGAATTAAATTTCACAAAAGATTACATGTGAACCGTAACACACTCTATTTCGTCCTTTTTTGTTGTTGTTGCTTTGCTCCACTTTGCCAATCGATTTATTCTGTGAAGATGTCATTTTTTAGGTTAACGCTTAACTCCTCCCTCAGTGCTATTGAATTTTTTTCCAATCTTCAAAAGACTGACAGAAGAAACCGATTCATACGATTATCCTCTATTTACTATTGTGTCGCAACTAATGATCCTTAAAATGATGGGATCTAACTTAATCCTTCTTTCCCTTACCAAACCGTGCTCCTGCTTCTGCTCCTGTGCCTTGACCAAAACGCACCACAAAAAAAAAATGTTCTCAGAAACAGGGAAATTGAAAACTCCTCTTCAGCCTCCCCCCACACGCCGCACCACACTGACACAACAAGATTGCTTTCGAGAAAAAGTCTCTCGAAAAGCCGAAAATACACAGGACGACTCGAAGGACGAGGGCAGCCAAAAGAAAGTGGTTGCTTCTTTTTCGGTTATCTGGTCGTGTGAATTTCACAGCAGGCAGCATCCTGTGGTGTCGACACAAAGAATGTTTTGTATAGATTCTTGTGTAATATGTAATTTACCACATACAAGAGTCGAATAAAAATAACATTACCACCGCCGGAATCCTAGAAAAGGACACAATGCCAGTAGGATTACAAAATGCCACCAAAAATACTTTGGTTATGTGTGGGAGTTTTGCTATTGTTTTTCACCCGGAAAACCAATGTTGTTTTCAGTATTTTTCCGGAAAGACCCCCCCCCCCCAATTTTTTTTTTTTGGTGGCGGGGTGGAGATACCGAAAGTCGAAAGGAAGTCCTTGGATTATTGTAACCATCACCAGCTATGGTGTTGTAGAAAAAGGATGTTGGGTGAAGAGTTGGGGCCTACCGCAATTCACATTGCCAATGGAAATAATTTTAATATTTTAACAGGAAGTGTACTCCTCAGTAGCATTGTCTTCAAGGATTAACATCTTGTTCAGTTGGCAGTTGATGTTTTTTTTTTTTTGGGGTCCCGCAAGGTTAATTGCATGGGCTCGTATTGTTTTGTTCTAATATTTACCGTGGCCACGCATTGGAGCGTATTGACGTGCTTCTAATTAATTACAATTTTCGACAAATGACAAAAGGCTGTTGTCAACTACTAAATCGATTGCAACCCCACAGTCGTCCTTTGCAAGGACACTTTTCAAATTCTGAAAATCTCGTAAAGTCTTCCCCCAAATAATTGCAATAGATACGGTATTACGAACAATAAACCTAAATAAACACGATACTAGATTGTGTTTTATCCCCCCCCCTGCCCCCCCCCCCGCCCTTCTCATTACGTTGTTTTTCCAACAAAGTGCCAAGGATAACAATTTTAATTTAACTTAATCAGGGGTTGGAATTATGTTGACTTATTGTCGGTTACTTCCGCAGGTGTATACGGTTACGATGTAAGTCTGTGTCATTTAAATAAATTAAAATATTTTCGCCTTAGATATCCTTTTTGTGGAATGTATTTAAATTTAAATCAATTTCACTTACCATCCTTGTTCATGGCGGATTGAAAACATTTTGATAGGCGGCAAGCACGACACTGATTCCGATGGGTTTTATCAACGGGACAGCGTCCTTTCATATCACCAGTCGCTTTGCAGGTATATATCCGATTGCGGTGTATGCTGCGTTTAAAGAAACCAGAACATCCTGAAATGGAGAATTTATAGAAATACATTTTATTAGTTTGTAATCTTTGGACATAGAAATGTGTTTTGTGGGGGGAGGGAAAGAAGAGATAGGTGAACTGTTTGACTAAGGATATATCCTTCATGAAACGATGAACTACCACAGCATAAGCCTACTGCAAAAATTGTATGACGGAAAGAAGACACTGACGAGGCGTGTCCTGCCAAATCAAAAATAAAACAGCGTCTTATCACATTAGGTGATTTTATCATAAGGATAACACTTAATGCCATGTAAAGACCCATGGCAAACGTTGACGGCCCAACTTAGGCTAACTTCTATATGGCTGTAAGATTTGGGCTGACGCACTAAAGCAGGAGATATATAGGAAGCTGTTAGTCCACGAGAAAAAGACGGAAATGGGAATGGAAACAGCAGCTGCAGACGCGAAAGTTATTACTAAACAGTTGGAATGCCGAAACAAGAGGAAGGTGGACCGCGAGACTGACCGGCGACGTCTCTGAATAGGTGGATCGGAAACATGGAGAGGTATATTATTACATCACTCAGTTTCTTATCGGTCACGGTTACTTCAAACAGTACACGAACAAGATGGAAAAAACAGGGAGCACAGAGACAAACAGGCTGGTGTCGGAGGTAGGCAACTTTTCCACAGAAAGTATAGTCACGAAAATGATCTCAACAATTGACACGTGGAGCAAGATACCCTCGTAAAAAGCCAAAGAAGAAGAAACGACCACCCTGAAGTAATGCAAAGAGCAGTCCCGGAATGGAATTTCGCCTGAAGATGGAAAGTTTTGGGTCTATTAGGCGGCGTGGCGCGGCGATTCATCCTCAGCCTCTTGATCGTGCAGAATTTTCTCTTTAAAAAAATGCCATGAAGACACACCTTTCATCATTTTCAAACAAGAGATCTGCTTTATCAAGATTGGGTAAGATTTAGGAATCCTTTGTCGAAACATGCCGGCTTACTTCATACTATAGACATTAGAATAGATCCGTATTCATCTCAGTGTAAAGTGACAGAATCTTCCTCTGCTATAACTTCACAAAAGTATTTAAAGGCGCATTGTTTGTAAATATATCGGGGTATATTCTAAGACCGTACTTGATATGGTCCAAGGAATCTTTTTTAGAGCCTGAGTATCGGGAAAGAGTTTTGTTTCAATTCGATTAAATATCAGCGAATCTGTAGCAGCGTCGGATATGATATCCGAACAGGTCTTCCCTGTTGCTTCACATGGCAATTTATACACATTATGGTGTTTTCTAGTTTATTAAGTTTCCAGAGAAAGTTCTAGTTAGACCCTGTTCTTTGGCCACTTTCTCACACCTTTACTTCGTAGTATAAACAAAACTAATCCTTTAATTATAATTCATGGTACCTAACTGCGATGACAAGCCCTTCAACTTATGGTGATCTTTGGTTAGTCATGGATGTCAAAAGAATTTGTAAGACTAAATAACTGCTGTCATTACAATCATCCTCTGTATTTCAGGGCGAGTTCATGGTATCTGGTTGTCTAAGACGTTTTCAAGCCGCAATTAAATAAGTAAACGGCCTTGGCCCTTTTTTTTTGTCTCCGACACTCTTTCTCCTCGTTTTGACGAAATATCCAATGAACTCCGATTGGTAATATTATGTCACAATTTAAAGCTATATCAAAGTGTTAATACTACAGGAAAACAAGGTCCTAAGCATACTAAAACGAGTGTTCATCCTTTATAGAGGGTGTCCCAAAATGTTTCGCCATTTGTGCGGTAACACTTCACCGCAATGAAAAAAAATCAACATGCAATTGAATTTTTTGGAACACCTTTTATAAGAGACATTAGAGATTAAGCTAAACGAGATATCCAGCAGAACCGAATAACAATTTGATCCCTATTGTCAGCGGACGACACAGTCTGCGTGGCACGATTTTAATCAAAGATGATGGTTTTCAGAGGCGGTGGAGGGCAGTACTGCTGGAGGGGGGTAGAATTTTAATTAAATCCGACTTAAATTTAAGTAAAAATGTTCAAATAAAACTAGTCAAAGTAGCGAGCTACATATTTATAGTTATTTCAACAACAGAAGCAAAAAACATTCCGTGCAACTGCAACCACACCCGTCATACTGTTATATGCAATGCAGTCCCATAGTCTCGGGATAAGGCCCATTTAACTCAACGGAAAAGTTACTCTGTTACATCTGATTCGTTCACTGATCTACATGCTGCATTTAGAGACAGGTTTGGAAACACTCTTCCTGAATACGTTGAAGCTCAATCTTGAGAAGTAAAAGTCTTGGGAATGAATGAGGAAAGACTTTCACAAGTTAAACAAGTCAAACGATTTACAATGAATTTACAAATGAAGCCCAAACGTTGCATTTTTAATACAGCTTAGTTAAAAATTAAACCTCTATTTACCCGGAAACACATACATATCTTTTAAATTTAAACAGAAACTTAGTAACTACACTGAACCAAAAAACGTTGTCATATTGACAATTTTTGTAATCAATGTGTTAATTTTCATTTTTTAACCGACTACTATAGTTATCAATATGATGATTTACGATTTTCAATTTTCAACTGGATAACTTGTTTTTTCATAATGACTATTGCTGACAATTGCAAGCAGTTGTCATATTGATAACTTCTTTCATCATATTGAATACCGTGAATCGAAAATCGAAAATTTTCATATTGACTATCCGGTTTTCAAATACGAAGCTAGTCGGGGATAATTTTCATCATATTGACAATTTTTTCTCATCACATTGATTATTTTCAGTTGACAACCGGCAATTGTCAATATGACAACCTTTTTTTTCAGTGTATGATAATAACAATCTTCAGAATAAGGAGGCAACTGATAAATTTAAATTATACTCAACACCGACCGTAACACCCCATTTTGAGTGAACTATTTAATTTCAGGGAGAGAGAGAGGACGTGTTTCATTTCATAGCAAATTCAGCTTTCAATCCTTTGAATAACGGGTACTTGATATAGAGCATAGGTTCCGAACCTGTGGGTAATTACCCCCGCGGGGGTAAAATAGCTATTCTGCGGGGGTAATAACGCTGCTAATAAATAATAAGTCTTACAATAAATAATTAACCAAAATTTCATAAAATGACAGATCAGCGCGCCTAGACCAGTATAACCTTTTTACACTCATCAAACAAAGCAAGTCGTTTTTCTTTACGTTTACATTCGAGATTTGGGGATTCAAAAGTTCGCACAATTTTCCTTTTGCATAGACGCCGGGCTCTGGGATTATTTTTTACTGTCATCTCTCTTTCCCTCACGCTAGCAAAGCGTCGCAATTCGCAAGTTTGCTTGGGAAACGGCCCATTGGAGAAGTGGGGGTGTAGGCGAGCGGCCGAGTTGCGGGTTGCAACGAGCAGCACGGAAATGTACAAAGGGCAAATGAATCGTGTTTTCAAGCCTCATATCAAATTTCTTATAGTATCGCTATGAACAAAAAACCATACACAATAGGAGAGGATTTCATCAAACCTTGTTTATGTGATGCACTTTCGCCGTTATTGGTGAGCAACATGTGACTAAGATTAAGCAAATATCACTCTCCAATACAACAATTCAAATTCGTATTTAAGAGTTGAGTAATTACTGGGGCCTGTAACAGAACGCGACAAGTACTTGTAGGACAAATGAATTTTTCGACAACTTGTAAAAAATTGTGTAACACAAACCGACAAGTCCATGAGCTCTTCAACAATTGTCGCGAGGAAAAATAATTTCCCTCTTTCTTTAACAGAACACGACAACTGTCAAGAAACACTTGTAGAATTATGGTTCAATTAGGACAGGTGATTGGAATATTGTCAAAAGCCGCCAAGTGCATTTTTTATGCAATATTTTTGAAAAAGCAGAATACAAATATAGAAATAAAATAACATTTAATTGAAAATGTGCTTTCTTGAGTCTGAGTTTGATAGTGATAACAGTGAAACTCGTCACAGGTTAAAAGTTTTTAATCCAAGAATTAATTTGGATGTAAGTGATCATCTGTTTATTGCAAAATTTCACTTATCTCAATCAACTGCACATAATCTTGCTACCAAACTAAACACTAAAATAAAGTCCACTACTATTTTGTCTGCTGTGATTTTCGCCATTTTCACTAGTAAAACACTTGTCGACGAATGCCGACAAGACAGAAGAAATTAATTCTTTTGACAAGTCCAACGGGTTGAGTTCTGTTACAGAATTAATTTGTACTTGTTGGACAAGCATAGTTCGATAAGTGAACTAAGACTTGCCCACTTATCGCGTTGTGTTACAGGCCCCTGGTATTTACTCGGTTCATTAAAGATGACCATATAAAAGAGGACTACTTGTTCTGCAAATCTTTGCCTACCACTATTCGCGACGAAGACGCACATATTTAAAAAGCTAAAACAGCTGCTTGAGAAAAACGGATCGCACTGGTCAAAGCTAGCTGGCGGCTACATAAAATTTGGCCTAAATGAAAAATGACCCCAAAACAAAAATGAAAAATTTCCCCAAAAATGTATATGAAAACCAACATAATCATTGCCGGATACACCGTTACGCTTTGGCAGTGAAGACATTTCCTCCAGATCTACTAAGCACGTAGCAAAAATTGTATATCATAATCGTTCCAGCGCAGCGGTACGAGTTCCAGGTTATTCAAAGTTGTATATATACATATGTATGTATGTTGTCAATAGGATTATTTTTTGAAAACCAAAGAACACAAAAAGGAAAAGAGAGAGAGAAGATAAAATATTTGTCGAAATGCTGGCGTATCTTGCTAATTTTTTCAGTGAAATTGACAGTTTGAATATCTCATTACAAGGAAATATAACAAATATCTCGACAGCGCAGGATAAAATTGCAATCGGAACGCAGAGTTCAAGTTTGTCGATGTTTACACAATTGTGTGGGCAATTGGTAAATAACGAACCTGACAAAATCACGTTTTATTAATAAAGTAACGTTTATTATCAGTTATTATTTCATGAGGCGAACATGTTCGAATCGTTTTGTACAACTTTCCGACCACATTTGGTCACAATGCTTATCAGTTATTATTTCATGAGGCGAACATGTTCGAATCGTTTTGTACAACTTTCCGACCACATTTGGTCACAATGCTTATCAGTTATTATTTCATGAGGCGAACATGTTCGAATCGTTTTGTACAACTTTCCGACCACATTTGGTCACAATGCTTATCAGTTATTATTTCATGAGGCGAACATGTTCGAATCGTTTTGTACAACTTTCCGACCACATTTGGTCACAATGCTTATCAGTTATTATTTCATGAGGCGAACATGTTCGAATCGTTTTGTACAACTTTCCGACCACATTTGGTCACAATGCTTAAGTGGGCACCGTAGCGCAAGTGGTTAGTGCGTCGGACTACTGAGCCAGCGGTCTTGGGTTCGAATCCCGCCGCAAACACCTAAAAGTTTTTCACAGTGCCCACCTCTTTCGAATGTCTGACAAGCATCAAAGAGTATCATTTGTCACGATTGAGCTTCTCAACTCGCCGTTCGGAGTCGGCAAAAAATTGTAGGTCCCTTCCATTCATGCAAAAATATAACACGCACACACAAATGGTTGCGAGAAGCAGGCCCAGGTTCACCTCGAGCTGTAGCGCCAACTAAGTAAGTAACGTTTATTATAAGGTCCGTTCGCATACGCTCCCATAACTTCGAAAATCTACGAAAAATAACGAAAAATTATGAAAACCCGTTAGCGTACGCAAAATTTTCGTAATTTTTCGCAAAGGAGAGTTCTTACGAGAGAGTAAGAAATTTCCCCATGGTACGAATTTTAGCACAAAAAATTTCTTTTTGCTAATATATGTATGAATGAAAACTGTCAAATCTGTCATATCACATACATTTTTGATTTTTTGTTGTTTAACGCGTTCGGTTACTTTTTCGGAATCTGTCTGTTTTTTGAGAGAATTTCACCCCATTCTTCAAAATTGACAAAAAAAACTCATATTTGGTGCAAAAAGTACGCGAACGGACTTGTAAATAAAGACAATTTATATTTGCATGTATTGTTTTCTTTGATGACATTTCAAACAGGGGGTAAATGAGTTTCGCTAATAGGTCATAGGGGTAACAAGATTGAAAAGATTAGGAACCACTGATATAGAGGAAACGATTCAAATCCTAAATGGCTCTCGAGAGTGGGAATCGCCGTAATAGGATATTGAAGACGCATTTTCGAAGAAAGCTTACAAAACCAAATAAGAAAAGAAAGAACAATTTTGCTCTGAAAATTACAAATAGGTGGCCGTCTATAAATAAATCTATAAGTCAAGAATGTTAACGCCAAAATTACGATTCCTGATTGTGGTGGTGAAAAATGGAAAAGTTCAAAATTGTTTTTAGTGTCAAAGTTAAAAATTTTTTCTTTTCTTTTGCAATCGATTACTTTGAATTCTTAGGATTTTATGTAGGTAAGTACAGATGTCCTGTATAGATTTGCTGGAGAGTTCCTCTATATCTTGAAAGAAATGCTTTCACAGATTTCTAAAGCGAATTTGGTACAGTGCTGTGCAGTGACGAAGGAAGTGGGGTGTGTCCTCATGGACTTCTTCATCGCCGCAGCCTCTGCACAAATCATAGTAATTTATTCTTACTTTCATGGTATGATACCGCAGCAGGTTGTGCCCGGTGTAAAAACTGATAAAGAGCCCCTATGTTTGAGTGGGATATCGGAAGTTTAGGTCTTCCCATCTGTTTTCTATCTATAATTAGAGAATGCATAAACTGATTCTAATTTAAGGATCAACTTGAAGTCTAAAGCTGAGCCTGGCAAATATAGCAAGTTCGCCACCCGGGAATCCACCAGAGTCCTACAATGTGCTGTGTGTGAAGAACCTGCGGCCGACAACAACTCACAATCTTCGATTTTACTAAACTGACCTAGCGGCTTTGGAAATAGATGCTAACAGCCTTCACAATGGTTTCACGGTCAGCTACTGATACTATACCAGAAAACACTGCTATAGTGCGGACGTCTAACAGATATGGATAGATTAAGCCTTTCGAAGAAGATACCTGCTCCTATCCCTGTTTCCATCTTGGAAGGATCTGTGTGGATGGAGATGGATTCCAAGAAGTATCAGGTTAATTTTCGATTCTTCACTGCTTGGAAAGTAAGTGGAAAATGGCCATGAGAAGTCTAAGTAGGGTGTTGTGTCGTTTATACCGACTACATTACCCATGCATTTGTGTAGAATCCACTCGTGTCCTGTTAGGTTGGTTTCCAGCTTTTTTGCTGGTGATTCTTGCATACAAAGGTCTAATGGAAGAAGATTCAGTTTAGTATCAAAGCAGTTGGGGTGGAATCCATTGCTCCTGCTGCCCCAATGCAGGTCAACCTTTGAATCTTCCTCAGCATCTTGAGGTTGGTTGTTTTACCAGTACCATGCCACCAAACCACATTTTTATAAGTGAGAACCGGTCTAGCAACTCCTAGGTACATTCATAGAATAATGTTGGGGCTGTGTCCCCAAGTTCTTCTTAGAAGACAACTTGTGCTTCCTGTGCAAATTTCACTTATTCTTCGGTGGTCTCTTAAAAAACTGTCCATTGAGACACTGATTCCTATTCCTACATCCAAAAGGGACACTATGCGCATCTACCCCCCTATGATTCAACATAACAGTTAACACTTACCATCACAGCTGTATATTCCATAGTGTTTCCCTGAGCTTCGATCTCCGCAAACTTTACACGGAATGTCCAGAAGGCGATCTCCTGTAAAAAAAAAAAAACAGCAAAATTACTTAAAACTCTTAAAACCAAAAAAAAAAGGCAAAAATGAAACAAACAAAAAATAATCCTTTAAATCCTCGAGGAAAATGGAAGACACTTCAGCTTGCAACATAAGAACTTTTCTTTTATTTTGCCTTTTAACATAAAAAATCTTTCGTCGAACAGCGAAAGGACTTTTTCTTCCATCTCCTTCCACGGTGTGGAGTAAATATTTCTTCAGTTTTAATTGAAAGCGAGGAAAGAGTTAAGTAGAGCATCACAGTGAAGCGGCGGTGGTTTGGCGCAAGGGAACTAAATAAAAGTATTGCCTACCGACGACAACGACGGTCGTTGCCGCCGCCCGCCGGTAGAAAGACAAGAAAATCCTTTTTACGCCACTTCTTTGCAGTTTTTTTCTTCTGTTTTTTGTCTTCCGCGTTGCTTATTATGTTTGTGAATCGCTTTTCCTGTTTAATTGCCACCCAGTGGTAGTTTTCCCATGACTACTGAGTGAGAAAAAAAAAACAGAAAGAAAGACACAAAATCTTAAGGGTATCCTTAATTAGTTATTCGAAAAAAGGATTTTCCATCTACCAACAGCAAAAAAAGGTAACCAAAACGAATTAGCTTTTGTTTATCCTGAAAAGGATATCCTCGCACCAGTCTCCAACACTTCACAATCATTGCAAAGGCTACTTGAAGGATTGGATTTAAATGAAATTATCCTGGATTACGCATGAAATTAGTTTTTTTTTGCATTCCTTTCGTCCTTCCAACCACAACAGTGAGTCCTTGATTTTAACACACACACATGCGTCAGTCCATTTGTTGATTTAATTTCATCACAGAACAAAAAAAAAGAAAACGTCTGCCCAAAACTTTCGAGTGGCTCTCATGTGTGTGTTAATCCTCCAACGACTGTATAGGGTGTTGCCGTCTGAGGGTAATCATCAATTTGACACTTGTCAAAATACAAGGGGTTGACATTTAAACGGTGTCACGTTTTCCTATTCCACGCGTTCAAGTGTGACGCAAGGGGGTGTCGAATTATTCGAATGTCCACAATGGAATTGAAATTGAATTTTAAAGAATGGTTTTTTTTGTTTTGATTTGATTTTAAAACTTTTATATACTCATACAGTGTAACCGGCCATTTTCGATGATGGGAAACGTATTGCAACAGAGTTGAAATGATAACAAAGGGATGGCGCGATCGTGACGTGTGAATTCGATTGAAAACTTTGGTGGTAAATATTTTTTCAAGCCTTTGTCGCGCTTTGTCAAACAGAAAAGTGTTAGAGTCCTTTATGTGTGGGAACAAAGTAGAGTTTATGGTTTTCAGGTTGAGTTGGCATATTTTACATGACAAGCAATGGTGTTTTCTTTAGTCTTCAAGTGGTTGGGAAAACAGACGTAAAGTTGTGGGTTTACTGACGTTGCGTTACGCAATGTGACGGCGGCTAAAGGTTGTAATATTACAAATTTCTAAATCGATTTATAAAAACAGTAGAATTCGCTTAAGACGCTTTTCAAGGGACCGAAAGAAAATAGCGTCTTAAGCGGGAAAAACTAAAAAAATAACATCCAGTTGAACAAACGTTTTTTTTTATGACAAAAGTATAAATTATACAAATGTATGTATGTATTATTACATTACTTTTATATGAGTAGTTACATGCATGTGTATATGCACTGGCCACCGAAGATTTCGGTAGTGATTCCTCTTCACCCCTTACTCCTCCTGGTTCAACCGTTGAAGCGCTATCACTGATGGGTTCTTCTAAATTGCGAGGACCACTTGTTACTAGGTCATGATCAACGGAAGCATAGTCAGAAAACACTTGTAACTCTTCAGTATTTTTCGATGGGATATCAGACTCATCTGGGCTAGGATCGTCTGCCCGAAAGAAGCCAGCCTTACGGAAACAGCTTTTGATCACGTCCTGCTAAATTTCCTTCCATTATGATGATATGTAGTGAATGGAGCCGAACACAGATAAAAGTAACGACCACAAAAACGACACGCCTTATATGGTTAGTTTGTGAAAAACAAAACAAAAAAAACCTATAAGAGCGGTGGTGACCGTGGGCGCCGTCGTACATCCCAATGCACCGAATGGTTTTTTCTGGGAAAAACATGCAAAAACGGGAAATAGAGCGTATTAACCGGATTTTTTTTCATACGAATTCTAGTCGGAATGAAGGGTCCAGAGAAAAAGAGCGTTAAAAGCGGGATAGCATCTTAAGCGTGAGCGTCTTAAGCGGATTCTACTGTATTCCTAAAATTTGAAGCGTTTCATATTTTATAAAAACTATACAAAAAAAGGAGTTGGGAATTAGTTTGAGAACCTTTGGCAAGGATTTACATCGACACGATTATATTTTGGAGCAGTAGGATGGATGGTATAGCTAAAGAAATTGATCGCGCAAACAATGAATAGTAAGAACACATCTGACAAAAAAAATTTCTGTGAATGATGAGCAACGACAAAAACTTTCAATAATACACAACTCTCCAGATATCCTAGATACCAACCATTGAGATAGTTCGAAACTAACAGCTGAGTTTTCTATCACTACTTCTGACTCTTGGTCTTGTTCCGCCTCAATTCTGTCTCATTACTCTAGAAACTCATCTGTGACCGACTCATACTACTGATTTTCCACATATACTCGCCTGACTAAAATTCCCCAAATGTTTTCAATCGGGGTCAAGTCAGGAGTTTATGCTGGCCAGTCCATAACAGCAATAGCATTCGCATTGTAAGAATTGTCCTACTGAAAATCCCAATTTCCGGTTCAGAATTGAAAGCACCCTTTAACAGAAAAATTACCCCACATCATTGCCGAACAGCCACCAATTTGTATTCTGCAGTATTGCAGTTCCATTCGCAAATCTCGCCAATAAGGGTGAAAATCATCAAGATCATCCAAACGACATGTTTTCCTCATCAGGAAATATGATGAGCAACTAAATAATGATCAAATAAAATAATAAAATTAAGTCTCATTTACAATGGTCCAATTAGTAGCCATTCCAGTCTTGCCGGCCTGTGGCAACTTATGTATAAGACGAGGATCAGTATTCATTTTGGACCGAGATAAAAGTTTGGATATTTTTAAATTACTCTCCATACCGTGATTTCGGATACTTATCGCTGGACCCACTTCATAAACTTGGTACAGCTCAAGGTCGAATTGCTGGCAATTTTTCTTCCATCACGTTCAGAAAGCTTTCCTTATATTTCTCTGGCGTCACAGTTCCATAGATATCTGGATTTTATTAGAAAATTGCTCACAATACGGCGGTTTCAATTATGGTCGACTTTAGAGGTAGAATTTTACCTTTTTTCACATGGGAATTGCTCAATAAAGAATTGTTTCGATCGTGATGAAAGTATAACACAGTTATTGTGATGTGGATTATTATTAATATGAAACACCTTAACATGGCCAAAAATATGAAGCTGACTATTAAGATACAATTCCAATGACCACACTTAAAATCAAAATAAACTTAGTGTGATAGTAAGAAAAGTGTTAAGCCTTATTGACTGTCATATGCTAATGCCAATTCGCTTACATAGGGCAAACCATTGAATGTCAAAACTGTCCCTAAAAATAATCACATATTTCCAAGTGTAACTTTGCTTCAACTTTTTTGATTCTTTGATTGTTGAAATTTTATTTTCCATAAATCTCCAAATGTTTGTTTTTCATTCCATATTCTTATCCATATCATTCCATATCCATATATCCAATTATGGGACCTTTTCAGTTTTTCAAGTTTCTACCGAGTCAAATAATGTATACTTTCAACATTTCAGCCCAGATTTTGCAACTTTGGCCTAACGTCTCGAAACTCAAAATTTCAGTTAAATGCTAGTCCAAATGTACCTACATAGTTTTGGCAGCTTATTGAATCTCCTGAGTTCTAAGAAATTTAATCAATATATATAAAAAAAAAAAATGCAGTTGCAAGTTTTGAGACAACAAAAGTGAAGTTAAAACTTCGAAATTTCATCTCCAAAAGCGTTTACATATCAAGACAATTATTAGCAAGCGTTTTAAGCTAACAATGGCTGCGTTCAGTTGCGAATGCACATTGAATACATGAATTAACATTTTGAACCAATTTTCGGCATATTCTTTTGACCTTCTTTTGTCCATATATACATACATACACATGTTTATACATAATGTAGGTTTGCTACCGCACAGAAATTTGATATATTCTATATCTTTGTAATAAAAAATTTATTATTTTATTTTAATTAACAAAACAAAGTTATTATTTCAAATAATAATAAATATTAAATAAATATAAAAGTAATAAATCTATATACTATTTATAAAGACGTAACTACTTTTATGTATGTTCCGGCTAATCTCGGGAACTACTGAATGGATTTTGATAAAACCTTCGCTTAAATATTTGCTGAGTTCCTCTTTAATGGATTGCATATATATTATCGTGCTTTATACTTTTAATTATGTACAAACATTTTTTTTTTTCTTTGTATGCTTACAATTTAAACACTTCCATGCACTTTACGTCATAACGCGTGCACCTATTTCAATGAAATTAATTTGGTTGATTTCAGCATTTCTTGCCAAAGATTATAAGGTATAAATCATTTTCCTACGTTACCTAGAAGCTGCGAAATAGACATAAATAATGTGATTGTTAATGGTTTTAATTAAAAAGCACAGAAAACCATTGAAATTGTCCGTCAACCTGCTGGGAGAGGATCACGTTGTTGCATTACGAGTATGTAAGCTTTTCTCTTCGCTTTTGCTCTTGCAGTATGCTGAGTAACTGGCCGAACACAATGGTGAAGCTGTAGTGGAAGTAGAAAGTTGAAGTTGGCTGAACTTTGCGCTTCACCATACAATTCATATTACAGCATCAGCTTCGTATTGTGTTCGCGCTATAGGGCTTACGTGTATTTTAACTTTGACAGCGCTGCCTACTTCCACTACAGCTTCGCCATTTTGTTCGGGCAGTGAATCGTGTTGCGTTTTTGTGTGGTCGGTCTGGCGATCATTTTCATCGCTCATCCGATGGTGATGATGATGGCTGATGAAACTTTGGGGAGTTGCTGTGTGGGTGTGCATACTGGTGAAGGTTATACATAATCTTTATTCATACATGTGTATATAAAAATGAATTTCTGTTTGTTTGTGTTTTTTCGATAAATTCCGATTTCCGAACTACTTTGCCGACTGAGCTCAGACTTGGACATTAAGTATGTTTTGAAGAGAGAAAGACTAAGCACATAATACAATTACTTTACGGTAGGTGAACAAATTTATATTAAGAACAAATCGGTTCAGTGGATAGTTTCAGAGATTACCCCTTACATACAAATTTCACCTCTTATTTCAGAAACCTACCCCGGCGTGCGTACAACAACTCCTTTTGAAAAATGATGCTTAACCTACCTCAGTACCACTCCGCTATTGACCTGCATTTGGAAGCCAATGTGATATTGATTGTAATCCCTGTCCCGTGAGAGTTTTAGGTCACTTCTGTGTATGTACTTTTTTAAGAAGATAATGACAAACGAAAATACATAATTCATAGAATTAAAGGTCATTAAAGGAGTGGCCGGGGGTTTAGGTCAACGCAACATATTTAAAATAATGAACGTTTGACAGATCTTTCAAACAAAATCATCTTCAGCGATGAGGCGAATTTTTATCTTGATGGCTTTGTTAACCATCAAAATTGTCGTATTTGGGATTCAGAAAATCCAGGAGTGATTGTTAAGAAACAAATGCATCCACAAAATGTCACTGCATGGTGCACATTTTGGGCTGGACGCATTGTCGGACCATTTTTCTTTGAAAATGCGGCTGGTCAGACAGTAACAGTTAATGGTGCTAGCTATCGCGACATGATAATCCAGTTTTTTTGTGCCTAAATTGCAAGATATGGATATGGATGACATGTGGTTTCAACAAGAGGGTTCCTTTACTTACTTTATGAATCGATTAAAAAAAATAAGAACCGGTGTTTTCTATCAAAATTACTTCCTGCGTGAACTTTGGGACACCCTTTATACATATACAGTGAACTGTATCATAACGGGACACTGACGGTACCGAGAAATTTGTCCGGTTAGAAGAGGTATCCGGTTATGGGAGAAAAAAATAAATTGACATTTTTTAAAAAAAGTAACACAATAGAAATGTTGTATTCATTTTATTTTATAAACGTATTCATTTTTATGTGATAAACATAAATTACCGAAAAATACTTATTTCTGGCACATACAGTGGCTCAATACAGAACTCGGACACTTAGCTGCTTTCTTTTTCATAACGCTAAAGTAATTAAAAAAATAAATTCCAGAAAAAAACAAAATTATTTTCTTAAAGCTATATTATTGTATTATAAAACATAAAAAGAAAATAGTCCAAAATCAATTGCATTGTCATAAAAAAATATAAACAATGTATAGATTCACGAAATCAATCCCAAAAAAGAACTCGGACGGGTTAAATTTCCTTCGGTTTTTGTTTAATTTAATAGGGCAATCAGAGAATTTTTATTTTTTATTCCCTGTTCAGAGCTCAAAGTGATCAACTGAAATAGATCGTAGTCCAGTTTTTCTAATTTTGTTGAAATAATAAATATAAAAATTAAAATGGGAAGGCAGCGTGGACAGACTTCCTTAGAAGTGAGGGATCTAGTTACAAAACATCACAATAATGGTAAATCGGTTCGTGATATTGCAGCAATAGTGAATAGATCGAAATCTACAGTCCATGACATTATAAAACGGTTCAAAACATCGAAGTCCGTGCAGAATAAACCAAAATCCGGTAGACCGAAAGTATTCACACCTTCTGATGAGCGATGGATTGTGAAGCAAATTAAGAAAAACCCCAAGCTAAGCGCTCCAAAATTAGCCACAGAAGTTTCACAAAACCTAAATAAAAATGTCAATCCTGAAACAATAAGACTTGTGTTACGAAAAAGCAATTTTCATGGAAGAGTAGCTCGTAAGAAACCGTTCATAAATAAGCGAAACAGAATAAAAAGGTTAAAATTCGCTAAAACCTACAAAAATAATGACTTTTCCTTTTGGAATCAAGTAATTTTCTCGGATGAGAGTAAATTTAATTTATTTAGATCAGACGGTCAATCTTACGTGTGGCGAAAACCAAATGAAGAATTGAGAGAGCAAAATTTAAGAGGCACAATAAAACATGGTGGTGGCTCTGTGATGGTTTGGGGCTGCATGTCGGCTGCTGGTCCAGGAAATCTGTGTATAATTGATGGAATTATGGACCAGAGGAAATATCTTACAATTTTAAAAGACAATCTGATCCAAAGTGCTGAAAAATTGGGAATAAAGGACAATTTCCACTTTTATCAAGACAACGACCCGAAGCATAAAGCACACAATGTACGCTTGTGGCTGCTTTACCATTGTCCACATGTTCTAGAAACGCCACCACAATCCCCAGACATTAATGTTATTGAACACCTGTGGGCGTATTTAGAGAACCAATTGAAAAAATATACTATTACGAACAGAAAAGCTTTGGAATCCATACTTAAGGATGAATGGTCCAAAATTGATCCTTCAGTCTGCAAAAAGCTAGTTGAATCCATGCCCAGAAGATTGGATGCCGTTCGAAAAAACAATGGTTATTAACATGCTTTTATATTATGTACATTTTATAAACAATTAAATTTGATTCTCAGTGTCCGAGTTCTTTTTTGGCATTGATTTCGTGAATTTTTATTTGTTTTTTTTTTTTTTTTAATAAAATGATATTGATTTTGTACTATTTTCTTTTTATGTTTTATAAAACAATAATATAGCTTTAAGAAAATAATTTTGCTTTTTTTCTGAAATGAGTTTTTTAATTACTTTAGCGTTATGAAAAAGAAACGAGCTAAGTGTACAAACCTATTTAAAAAATGCAATAGGATTTATAAATGCACATACATAGTTGTTGAATAACATGTTTGTGGACAAGACAGCATATGCCGTCAATGGTTGAGGATATTAGCGGGGCCATGACAATTTAAGGTATGTTAGGACAAGATGGAATACCCTGACGAGAAATACAGGATGCTTCCATATTCCGGCATTATTTGTCCTACCAGAGACAAATTTTCACTTCACTCTGACCAGCGGAATCATTTTAATCTTTATACAAAATTCGCACAATATAGTATAAAATATCGCTCAAAATGTCGGAAACATGCGTGTGTAATTCTAGCGTTCCCCACAGAAAATTAAGTGTCCGCGAACGTGATAGTAAAGCAAAGGCACACTCCATACCTTACATTTTTGTTTCATTTCTTTGCAAAGTGTAAAGAAGAGAAGAACAAAACAAAAACAAAATAAAGTATTTGTCAATTTGTCCATTTAAGAGAGAGAGCGACATTCTATTGCGGTTACGAAAATTGGTGTCCGTGTACGGTTGTGAGAGAGTCCGGTTATGGGAGAATTTGTTATATGGAAAATCGTGTATTTATTTCCGTTCTTTGAAATCTATCCGGTTATAAGAGGTGTCCGGTTATGAGAGGTGTCCATAAGGAGAGAGTACACTGTATATTAGAAGAAAATATTTTGTTTTCTATTAAAAGTTGCTGGAAGGCGAAGCAAAGCGAGCACGGGTCAGCTAGTAAATATATAAATGAAATAAATAAACAGAAAAATATTTAAATAGATTAATAAGCAAGGCAATGAACAACAAATAAATATAAGTACATGCAAAAACTCAATCAAATAAATAAATTAATAAATTGACAAAACAACAAAAAATATATAAATAGCTATATGTACATATGGAACAAATAAAAACAACTTCACATTATTAATAAATTTTACATACATAAAATCCAGTAAATCGTTTTCCAAACAAAATAAGGGGATTTATCTGAAGGACAATCAATTCTAGCTCTTGTCAACAGCGCTACAAATATTCTGGACTCCGTATAAAATCTTACTACCATACTCTGCTCGAATTTTATATTATCAGTTAGCTTTTTGCTCGAGAAAAACAATTTCAGTAGCTTAATATTTTAACTCTAACAACCCCTTAAGCCCGAATGGAATTTTCACATTTTTCTTAGGAATTTTATTTTTTTATTCTGGCAATTTTATCCTACTACTCCTAGGGCGGACAATCTTTATTTGGATAAATTGATACTTAGAAACGTTGTTTAAAAATAAACTTTCTCCCTTGTTTATCTTCCTTAACTGAAAAATATTACCAACTAATTTATGAAAACAGGTAAATAAAATACAAGTATGCAAGTATATTGAATAGTTATAGGTGAAACTGGAGCTTTTTTCTGTTCGATTATGATTAGGTACTCTTCTCTTACCTATATTTGACGAAGAATGCAGCTGGCAGTACAGATTTATTAAATGGCAGTCTTAGCTTTCGCACGGTCTTTTTATAATCTTAGTGTTGCCAAGCTTAGTGACTTTTCAGTAATTTTTCCAGGTAAAACTTTGGAATAACTTCTAACATACATGACAGCGAAAAGTTTGATTTATGATTTAAGGGTTTTTGTTTCGATCTTAACCGTTCGCCAACAATGACGAGGAAGTATGTACCTATGCCAGAAAGGTTTTGAAAACAAATACTTTCCATTAATTGGAACCAACTCGGTTGCTGCTTATTTTTCAAGCCATTCCAAGTGAGTTAAAGGTGCTTATTGTTCAAACCAAGCTTAAGCTTAAGAGTTTTAAAGTAAACTCTTGATATCTTTTTCTTCTTAAGGTGGCGCTACAGTTTGGAGTGAACCAGGGACTGCTTCTCGCAACCATTTGTGTGTACGTTTTATATTTTTGCACGAATGGAAGGGACCTACAGTTTTTTGCCGACTCCGAAGTTGAGAAGCTTTTTGACAATTGATACTCTTTGATTGCTTGTCAGACATTCGGAAGAGGTGGCACCGGAAAAACTTTTAGGTGTCTTGCTGGGTTTGAACCCGGGCAGCATTGCGTAGTAGTCCAACGCACTTAGATCTACACCACGGTGCTCACTGTATCTGCAGACAACAGTAGATAAGTTTGATTAGAAAAAACGGTTGCTTCAACATAGCTATAAAGTCAACTTTCCAGTTCGTTAAAGATTAAGTTTCAAGCGACTCCAAAAAGACCCAATAGCCACACAAGTAAGCTATATCCTTAGACGTATTGATGGAACAAATTGATGACAGATTGTAGGAAATTTTTTGGGGTTAAAAACACTAAATGGCCTCCGTTCCGTCGGAATTTAACGTTTCTTTGTATCGAATTTATATACCATACATACATACGTACATACATTATCTACATATATGTGGGTATGTAAGGTATGAACTTAAACATTCAAAATTTCTTTGAAAAAATAAAGAAATGAAATTTGGAATCACCTGTTCCCATTTTCCGCTGATGGAAATATTTAAATCCTAAGGTATCCAGGGCGTCAGCAGTTTTTCACAATTTGTCTGTCAAAAAATAACTTAAGTCTTTTTTCTCACAAGTTGTCATATGTATGCGCGAGTAGGTATTCAAATGTTTTCACTAAAAGCACAATTTTTTTAAAACTTCAAAAATCACAAAGGAAAACGAAAACCGATCCGAACAACAAAACTTGAACAAGAAAACAAAACAACAACAACAACGAGTCTCTATTTCAACGATCACGGTACACGAGTATACACGTCCGTCTTACGGTAACTTTGCACAGTCAGTGACTCCGACACGACTTATCTTCCACCCGAAAATGTGGCCGCTACTGCTGCGCTACTGTTATGCTCTACCGTTGGCTGGTTGGTTTCCCTGACATCCTTGTGATAGATGATGACAAAACAAGGATGACGACAACGACGTTGATATGAAGTTTTGATGATGATGATACCATCTGCTATAACAAAACGACCGACCGACCAACCAACCAGCCAGCCAGCCAACCAAACAACCAACCACCACCATCATCATCAGCACCCCCGTCAACGATAAATTCTGACATTGGCCACAGATCTCACCCTCCGCGTAACAAGCCCAAAGAAATGAAAAAAAAAAACTTCAAATAGCTTTTCCAGAAAGAAAAAAAAAACTCAAAACAAAATCAAAAAATGAAATGGTATCTGTAACTGTAACCAGTGGTGGTGGATGGATTGAAAAAGGATGCGCCGCTATACTCTCAATTGATGCTCTCGAGAGAAAGAGAAACAAAGTCAAGAAATACACACAGAAAGAACGCCCACGTATACACGTCGTCGTATAGCATCGTTGAAAACATCCCTTATTTCCCTGTGGCTTTCGACAAATTCACCACAAAATGTCAAGAATGACAAAGTTATGTATTAAGTGAACACATACACACGCACAGAGATATAAATACAGAGAAACAGAGAGTGGCAACCTGAAAGTCGATTACACCGATTGAAAGGCAAAAAAAAAACACTCCTGGCAATGCCGTCTTTCCCTTTGCAGCTATTAGGCAGTGACCTACACGAAACTGTCCGATAACAGAACCGATGACCTATCACAGGCTCAGGGGCTGATTTGGAAGGCAAATATGTCGTTAAGGAGAAGATCTCCCAGGACTTGCCAGCTTCAAATAAAATATATATTTCACCCCACTGACATTTTTTATGACACTTGCAAGTGCATCCTTAAAAATCCAAGAACGCTTTACAATGCAATAAAGGGCGTGGATACATTTAACGAGAGAAACAAAAAAAAAAAAATTTCATCGCATCTCTGACAGGACGAAGGATACCTACTCGTGAATGTACATGGCTGCGTGTGTTTCGTATGAGGGTTGATTTACTGACTCCGCAAATTGAAATGACTTAGAATGGTAGTACGTGAGGTTGAGATATAAAGATAGACCCACACACACACACACACACCCGGACAGACACCAACCGTATTAGGGTGGAGCTATGAGAAGTGCAAATGACATTGACTCCTGCCACATCAGTGAAGATAGGTTACTAACATTTTCACCACCACCACCACCACCGACAGACAACACAGCATACAGCTTCCTGTGTGGAAGTAGTTTTCCTGCTCTACACAGGATGTTGCGGTTACGTTTAGTAGCAGTAAGCCGTTCAGTCTAAAAACCCCCCCATTTTGACTCTTACACGTAGATGTATGGGTGAGAGAGTCCACCATTTTGAAAATCATTGTAACTGTAACACGCAAACAAGAGAGACTGTGTCGGTGTGCGAATCCAGCAAGCCACACCTCCGTATCATTCGAATATGCCAACCACTAAGCGTAAAGCAAGCCAAAAAATCACTTTCAGCATCCAAGAGCGCATCTGTCAGGATTGGTCCAGTTGGTGTAGTGGTGAGTTTCAAACGGGAGTTTGGAGTGTAGGCTTACACACACTCGTTTACGTACATATATTGTGTAACGGAAAAGCTAAAAGCTACATTTTTCCTGGAGCTAGCTGACATCACACAAATTGGGTTTTTTTTTCTTTTCACATCTCGTATCATTTTTAGAAAGGAATGCTAGTGTGAGAGAGAAGGAGTGACTTGGAATTGGGGTGAGAGAAGTGAGAACTCAATTGGGGGTTGTTTTTTTTTTTTTTGTGATTTCCTTATTTGATTGTTTGCCGTAATAACCTCTTGGTATACTTCGTTTATTGGACGTAAAAATGCTGAGTTTTATGGACACACTGTTGTGGGGATGTTCATTGTGAGAAGCCATATTGCATATGGGATATATGGGTCGGTGGTGGTAAATAGCAGTTAAATTACTGTAACTGTTCATTTAGAGAAGATATAAGGTACTGAGTTTCTCACTCTGTACAAACAAAGAGAACATTTTAATTCTATTGTGTTTCAATGGTTCCTGGTGCTTTATTTAATTTTTATTGCCATTGTTAGAAGGAACCTAGTGGGCTGTCAATATATAATAGCCAGTAAACTTACACTATTCCATTGAAGATACATTGTAAAACCTACCAACGCAGCGGTAGTTTCAAACACCTAACTATGACTGCCGAAGTAGGTATTTCGAGCTTTGAATAAACAGCACCACGTCATTTTGCTGCAAGCTAAAATATTTGAGCGGTCCTTATTTTACTATAGACTGTCTAATAGCAATATTCCTTCCAGAAAAGTAACATGAACTTGACGGGCTACTGAGTCGAGAATGGTACCTATTCTTGTCATTCATTTTTCGATCTTGCCCGATCAAAGTGCCCCTGCTTCCTGATTCAACTGCTGCAGCAGGTCCAGAGTCACAAATTTGTGTGTTAGGTTAGGTTAGGTAGCAGTGGCTGCCGGTAACAAGTACCAGCACACTTAGGCCTATAGAGGCCCATTGTGATACCAAGGATCTTGGGGATACTTACCCCGCTACTCAAGAGAACTATATTTCGAGCTTTGTACAAAGCGAAGAAGGCTTCCTGCGTCTATTTGTGTTAGATCACTTAGATCTTCGAAGAAAGTATTCTCCTAAGTGTAGTTTTCTACTACGAGAAAGAGCTGGGCATGGGCAGAGGAGATGTGTTGGACTTTCCTCCTCCTCTTCGT
This sequence comes from Brachyopa scutellaris, assembly GCA_949775065.1. Classification (NCBI taxonomy): domain Eukaryota; kingdom Metazoa; phylum Arthropoda; class Insecta; order Diptera; family Syrphidae; genus Brachyopa; species Brachyopa scutellaris. Next base: position 95,170,377 of record OX459115.1, on the reverse strand, counting down.
CTCTACAGCTTCTGCAGAAATCATTTGAAATGACTCAAAGTCTAGTAGCGTGTTTGCCTATAAGGCAGTGTCCTATAATGATACCGACAATCGTACTGATATGTAGTATTTTTAGTGACAAAAAGTATCTAGAGCGGTTTAGATCTAATCTAGGCCAGATTTGCTTTGTAGCAAGACTAGTAGTTCCACCTATCCATCTAGCGTTGGTTTTATTGACAGTGTCAAGTTTGAGTGCTAGCTTATAAATAGCGAGTAGCATACTTATATTTTTCTTGACGGGTAGAATAGGTATATTTGTTCCTAGTTTAGCGAGCTTATCAGCTTTGCAATTCGCTGGAATGTTTCTCTGCCCGGGACCCAGCAAAGGTTAATGTTGAACTGCTTAGCCATCTCTATAAGAGATGAACGGCAGTTGGAGGTGGTCCTAGAAGTGGACGAGACTGATTCCAGAGATTTCAAGGCCGCCTGACTATCCGAGAAGATGCTAATATCGTTAGTGAATCCTACATTCATCTTGATCCAGGACACTGCTTAAGAAATCGCCATAATCTCCGCTTGACGTACGCTACAGTGATCAGGGAGGCGAAAGGAGAGATTTAGTTTTAATCTGTCTGAGAAAACACCTCCTCCTACACCGTCCTTGGTTTTGAATCCATCAGCGTAGAAGTGCAACGACTTATCTGTTGTGTGTTGTTACTTTAAAAAAAAGCTTAGAGGCTGGAATTGGATCACCCTTTATCTTTCAATTACTGCTATTTTCAGAGATGCAATGAATTCAAAAGGCTCTGTTGTGCAAAAGTCCAATTTTATTTTTTATGGACAATTTGTGCACATTCTACTCATCGGATTCATCGTACTTCCAGGACCTTGGCAATGCTTTCTTTATAATCCACACTTTCTTTAACAAGTCCTAACCATAGGCACAAATGGTGATGTTCTAGAAATCATCTTTAGATCCTACTGCAACCTAAGTCACAGTCGATTTACACCGATTATTCTTAAGCATTTGACCGTATTCAACACAATGTCCTTTTAAAGAAGTTGCTTTCATTCGAAACTCTTTAAATGGCTTAACAATTATTTCATTAATCGAAGACAATTTGTCAAAATTGGTGATGATCTGTCTAAAGAAATCATTAATTTGTCAGGCAGTCACCTTGGTCCACTGCTCTTCTTCCTTTTCATCAATGTTTTACCTGCTTATGTGACGACGTTAAATCAGTGCAATCTGTCGTGGAAGCAATTGAGCTGCAAAATCATATTGCAAGTGTTCAGAATTGGTGTGATATGAAAGGGTTGGATCCTGCCCCAAGGCTGATACTGCGACCTGAAAGATCTATTGTATCATATATGAATGGGTTTTATTTCAATATTAATAACGGTTATGTCTTTCTCAAGAATTATGTCTGCTGTAAGATAGGATCAGTATGACTATGAAAGAGTTAAAAGAGCTACTTCACAAAGGGGCCATGCGAACCACCCCCACCGCTGCTCTTGAAACAATGTTAAACATGCTGCCTGTTAGGAACATGGCAACAAAACCGGCGTTGTGACTTAAAGAAACCTCGCAGTGGATATCTACTAACTTAGGACACGCCAGATTACTCTCAATCAATAGTTTAAATGCAGGAAGTACGGACTACATGACACCGCTCCTAAATTTCAACATCAAATAAAGGACTAATATTCCCAACCGACAGGAATGGGTATGTCTAAATGACAAAACCGTATTGGAGATTTACACCGGATGGGTCCAAGACAGGCTAGCCAGAAAAGGTACAAATCTGGGAAGTTTTATCACGGAAAGTGAACCCCAAGTACCAATAGAAACAATGCAACACAAAATCTCCACGCAAGCTCTACAACAGGCTTACGAAAGATGGCGTAATCTTGACACGTGTAGCTGTGCCAGACAGACTTGGCCACAGTAAAACCAACTTAAAACTTGCAGCCTGTTAAAAATTAGCAGAGCACATATCAGCATTATAGTGGGCGTACTGACAGGTCATTGCGCAATAGGCAGACATGCCAACAGGTTAGGAATCCTCGCCAATGACTTCTGCCACAGCTGCATGGATGAGGAGGAGGAGGAATCCCCCTATCACCTTCTATGCAGTTGCCCAGCTCTCTCCTCATTGAGAAAAAAGATTCTGGGAGAATACTTTTTCATAGGCCTTCAAGATATTTCCTCAACGGATATCAACAAAATACGAAAATTCATTCCACTCTCAAAATGGTTCCAGGAGTTTCGATAAGAGTCGGCTCATGTGGCAACACAATGCACCCACCTTGGTCTAAGTGAATCCTACCGATTACGGTGGATAGCCACTCAACCTAACCTAACCTACTTCACAAAAAAATTAAGGCCAATGCCACACGAGCTCATTTTTCCATGAGTATATAGAAATAGAACTGTACATTCGAGCGCCCGCAGCCAAAAAGGCGTCGTTTACACATTTTTCTATAAATACTCATGGCGCGCGACTAAATGGGGACGCGAAAAAAGGAGCTCGTGTGGCATTGGCCTTAGGGGTAAGATTCGATGTCCAACTAACGTTTGCGATGCACATCGATTACATCATTTTAGGGGTAACTTCATATTGAGATCTATGTTTCGGTATTCTAAATAATTTCAGGATCCTTAGGTACACCCCGAAGTCTGTGTTTTGTTAATCCGATCAATGCTGGAGTACTGTTGTATAGTTAAGAGTAGAGATGTAACGGATAGTAATTCAGTCGTATACCGGATACCGGATACCGGACGAAATGCGTACTGCTATGCATACATTCATATTTTATCCCACAAAATGATCCGAATGATCGAAATAACTTACAAAAAAAAACTCGGCCATTCCGTTCACAAGATGTGAGGTAGATGACTGAATTGAAATGTGCAGTGAACAAATTTAATGGTAAAACGAAGCCGTCTGGTGAACATGATCGGAGTAGGAGATTCTTCACTTAGCAGAAAAATAAAATGGGTGAAAGTGATTCTCATGATACCTACTGGGACTGTTTTCGAGGTGGCGGAAGACAATAGTCAAAATAAAGTTTCAAAGAAAAGTGGCATACAGCTAACGAGCTGGACTTCTATTTTAAGGGGTTAGGCCACTCTAGAGGCCGAAAAAATAGGATTTTTTAGAATTAATTTTTTTCAGAAATACCTACTACAAAATAAATCGAGATTCCAATAAAGAGTTTATTATACATATCAGTGACTGTATCTATACAAATTTTTTTTGAAGCGATTAATTTCAAAATGGCGGCTATGCAGCGTTTTTTCGATGACGTCTCCGTTTTTTTTTTCAGTGTCGACTTTAGTTCCATACTCCAGATTCTTTTCCAACTATGCGCACCACTTTAGGTGAGGTCCTCCTTTGTTGCGCTGATCCTCCGGCTTGGAATCGTGTACTCTGCGAGCCGGAGCGTTAATGTCCATTCGCTCTACATGACCTAGCCATCTTAAACGTCCAATGCGCACTTTTTAGACCAGTTCAATGTCGCTGCACAGTTCGTATAGTTCGTGGTTGAATCTTGTCATCCAAAACCCGTCAACGCAAACGGGATCGAATATCTAACGAAGCATTTTTCTCTCGAAGGCAATCCTCATCCGCCTTCGAGAAAGTCCATGCCTCAGCTCCATATAGCAAGACTACTCAATTACCTTCTTAGCCAAAATAAACAGCGATTGGCAAGAGTAATATGTACTTCTCTTGAGTTCCGATGAGATGCTATTTTTTGACAGAGCCAATGTGGATAAAGTCCTTTACTACCTCAAATCTGTAACTGTCTATTTTGACATTCTGTCCATGTACTTTGTTTTTCCGTCGTTTTTTTCTTACTCGACCAACTCGCATTGACTGCTTGCTGTCTTTCTGTTTTCCCTATCTCATAGATTTGCATTTCTTTTCAGGAAATTCTATCGAACTAAAATAATAAACCGCAGGCTGTGACATTCATTGATTTTTGTCTGTTAGTGTCTGCTAATGCAAGCATTTTCTCCGTTTTTTCAATTCCAAAATCAAACTTATCCCGTAATCGGTGTTCATAGAGTCCCCCACTCAAACTCAGAAAGCTCAGTAAATTACAAATCCTTTCCAATACGTATATGCCTAGACTTTACAACCTACCTCCTCCTGTATCCCATTCGAAAACATAATCCAACAATTTGATTATATGATTTTTGATAACGCAAATATTTGCTCAACTTCAGAATCCATGTTGTCACGTCACAGTCACACCGAACGTCAACTTTTGCCATTCAATTCACCCGTTTCCATCGCACATATTCGCACAACCTTCATTCCTCCACCCACAGCCAAAGAAGCACACCCTGTGCAAACTGTGTGGTTGACCTACAAGCTACAGATACACAGCATCAGTCTGTTAGGCTGCTGTAGCCATTTGAAGTTCGTTTTATTTTTGGATTTTCCGAGCTAACAAATTCTATTGATTTCTTCGATTTAATTATTGTCAGCTGGATGGTTGGTCCTTAGCCGGTCCTCTACGGGAGTGTGACATCCTTTCGTTTACTTGTTTTGCCGAAACGTCACGAACGAATGGAGTTTTGTAGTTTTCCCACCCGTAAAACCACCCCCAAAGATGTCAAGTGCGGTGATCCAAAAATGTCTGGTTTGGGGGCGCAGCTGAAAAGGATGAAGAAAAGCAAAAAAAAAAAAACTCCATTTTGTAGCGGAAATTAAATTAACGTTCGTCATTAAGAAATTAGGAAAGAGTTGGGCCGACACAACATCATGTAAATCCTGCCCTCGTACCCGACGACGGATGATGGATTCACCTTTCAACTTAAGTCCTGGTAATTAACCTTATTACTCGTTTAAGGATTACCACTCGGCATAGCTAGGCAGTTATGTTGTGGTTTAGTTACTTCTGGTGGGCAGTCTTCACTCCGAATACAGAAACAAAAAACTCCCCCGCAACGCTGTTCTATGGGAGGGAGTGTAAGCTGTAAGTTGAGGAGCCATCGACCTTCAATGATAGTGGGAACTAAAACACCTGGACCATTTTTTGTCCTCCTTTCTACTTTCATTTGTATGAGCTTCAGCTCCGGTCTAAGTAATTCGTCGGTCGGATGATTAAAAGAGACACGCTGCGCTTAGGTAAGGGATGAGGGATGCATTCGTCACTTTAGCTGCAACACTGGTGATGGTAGACACACAAGTACAGAAACAGAGAGTGATTAATGTCATATGTATGTGATAACTGATTGTCAAAGGATTACAGTCTTAGTCATGTGTAAGACATCGTCTAAGTTATCAGACTGGAAGGAGTTATGAGCTCATCTAGGGATTATTTAGGTTGGGACAGTTGTTTAACCTGTCTGTCACATGATTTCTGTCTATGGGCTAAAGACTTTCACTCTCCAGTGAGATGAGGTCAGTAGACTGTCAATTGAAAGGCAAAAGGAGTTTTCAATGCTGGACTGATTTTTAATATGCTCATACATATTTATATCTAAAAAAAAATATAAAGATAAAAAAAATATTTTTAAAAACAAGCCTAAATGAACTAAATAGTAAAAAAATAATTTTTTTCCGAGTCACCAATGTGTGACTATAAATTAAAGCTTGGGGCACTCAGGCACAAGACAACACATGTACGATGTGCAACGAGGATGGAAGAAGAATTAGCAGAACACATTTTGTGTCACTGTTACTGTTTAGTTAGACCTCGTAATCGTCATTTAGCCAAATTTTACCTCGAGCCTGAGTGCCCCAAGCTTTAATTTATAGTCACACATTGGTGACTCGGAAAAAAATTATATTTTTACTTTTTAGCTCATTAAAGCTTGTTTTTAAAAATATTTTTTTATCTTTATATCTATTTTCAACTTTTGAGTATCTGAATTTTTTTTGCAAATTTACGTCTATACGTATATTAGCTTGGGTGGGTTGGATATGAGAAAGTTTACTCAATATGTTTGAGATTCTACTCGCCCTTTCATTTGATACCCATGCCATTGTGGTTGCGAAGAAAAAGGTAATTCGCCATCTTGGGGTACCCACCATATTGAATTTAGAATGACGTCACTTGGCTAGTCTAATTCTGCTTGTCAATCCCTTTAAGTTGATACCCATATTAAGGAGGTCGTGAAGATAACGGCAATCCTCCATCTTATGGCGTCCGCCATATTAGATCTACAACGTCATAAAATATACTATATTCAGGGTTGCCGCTGAAAAATTTGAAAAAGTCGCAAAAAAAGGGTCATGGAGCAAAAAAAGTCGCAACAAAAACAAATAATAGGTCTGTTCGTTTACTTTTTGCTCCAAAAATAGGAAGCTATTAAATGGAGTGGGGAAAAAGTAAAGGAACGCGTTTAACCACAAAAGTTGCAACAAACGAAATGTCATATATATATGTGAAATAAACGTAAACAAAGTGGTGTTGTACAATTTTGGATTTTACAGCAGAGTCCACTCTTCATGATATCCTAGATCCAATAGTATATTGCGAAATGCAAATTTCAAAATTCAGAACATTCAACTTTCATCTACATACATACATATGTCCCTTTTCTTTTCATTATTTTACTTTTTGCGTTAAAATAAAAAAATGCAAATAATTTAAAACAATTGAAACAGCTGAGTTTGACAGATAGTTCACTTTATACTGGCAGAAATTTGTTAAGTAAGAATTTGTAAGATTTTTTAAAGAGGGGAAATGCTCGTTGCTTCTCTTTTCAACTACTTTTTTTTGTGTAAAGGAACGCGGTTGGTCTAGAATTTGTACGAATTCGTAACAATTTTTAAGTAAAGAAACAGACCTAATGTAAACATGGTAACGACGTCAGACCTCCATATCCATTATTATTATTTTTCAAAAGAAAACAAAAAAACAAAAACAGGAACGCATTAGATTATATAAAAAAGGCGTGAGTAGAGTATGCACAAGGTACTCGTGAAATTTGATGTGTAAACATATACAGAGAACGTTGACGTTGCTATTGCTATGCTATTGCTATTACACTGTGTGAAGGAGAAATGAATAAAGAGAATCATATACAGAGAAGAGAACTAATACTAAGTTTGGTTATGCGTGACTGCGAGAAACTCATGGAGCCCATACCGAGAGCTAAGAATTTTACACATCAAAAAAAAATTGAATAAAACTAAATTTGTACAAAAGGAACACATTGGAAAAAATAGATTAATGAGAAACAAAGGAATTTTTATTGGAAATATATTTTTTGTACGAAAAAGTCTCAAAAAGTCTCCAAAAAATCTGAAAAGGGTCAAAAAGAGGTGTTTTTTAAAAAGTCGGGTCATAGTCTCTTTGCTTCAAAAAAGGGTCAAAATGCGACTAAAGTCGCATAGCGGCAACGCTGACTATATTGTTTGAGATTCCATTCGTCAAACCCTTCTATTTGATATCCATGTCATGCGGGTTGTGAAGAAAAAAGTAACCCGCCATCTTATGGCATGAACCATATTGAATTCAGAATCACATGACTTAGCTAATCGTATTCTACTTGTCAAACCCGTTAATTTGATACCCATATTAGGATGGTAGTAAAGATAACGGTTATCAGCCATCTTGTGGGCGTCCGCCATATTGAATTTTTAATGACGTTATAGCGTATTGTATTCTACTTGCCAAGCCCTTTCATTTGATACCCATATTTAGGAGGTCGTAAAGATAATGGTAAACCATAATTTTTGGGCGTCCGCCATATTGGATTTACAAGATCATGAAATATACTATATTGAGTTGTCACCGGATACGCAAAATTTCAGCATAATCGGATATCTGGAAGTGGGTGTAAAATCGACTCCTAGATTCCGCCCTCACAGAAATTGAGGTAAGAAAAGCGTCCGCCATATTGGATTTACAACGTCATCGAATAATCCATATTGTATTGTCTCCGGAACTATCTACGTGTGCAAAATTTCAGGATAATCGGATATCTGGAAGTGGGTGTAAAATCGATTCCCTAATGTGAAGTTAATATAAAGCTTGTAAAATCGGAGAGATGCCAATTTGGAGACCACAATCCACAATGAAAGCCCTCCCCAAAACTGAGTATCCACAAGGGCCGCAGAACAAGAGAACCTCCGTTGGCGAAATGTAAACTCAAAGGTTCCTTCTCCAGGTCTTCTCATATAGGGTTGTCTTGGTGGACACTGCTGTCACCCAAAAAATGTGAAATTTATTATGAGCTCAGGTATTATTTGCCTAAATCAAACATGAAAGGTGAAGTTTTTAAAAAGCTAAACCATAACGCATTAAATCCAACTTTATCGACACAGCCAGGTTTCAGTACAGCTTTCTAGTAATGTTTTGCAATAAAATTGTATACCTCTGCCTTTGGCTTTGTCTTTTTAGATTTTCAGAGTAAGTCCGATTTTTTAAGAAAGGTGAAAGCTGGTAAAGCGGAGACCCCTTTCTGGACACATTATAATAGCCTCATAAGTTGATTGCTGCACTCGGGTTTTTGCAGCTTAATTCAAAAGTTAACATTCTGGTTCTTCCAATCCACATATTTTTTAAGCCGGTTTTCAACTGAATTTAGGAAGTTTTTGAAGTGTTTTTTATAGATCTTTGTACAGTGACGCTGTCGGAAAACAGGCAACGTGAAATTAGCAGCTTAAGAACCAATCTATAACTGCCTTGAGGGTATTGTATTGTATTTAGAGGGCGGTTACCCCATAGTGACAACAAGCACGTAGACCTGTAGGCCCATTGTACTTTGGTAAAGTACCACCTCATTCGCTGAGTTAGCGATTTGCTGCTGAGCTATACATCGATCTAAATCTGCCCGTCGCTTTCGCAAAGCGAAGCAATAGTGCAAGATTGAGCTGCAGTAGATCAACGTCCCGTAGGACGTAGCTGCCTAGAGTGGCCTTTCTGATCCGAGCAAAGGCCGGACACTCGCCAATGAAGTGCTCAGCCGTCTAATCTTCTTTCAGACACACCTCGCAAAGGCCCGAGCATCTGATTCCAATTTTGTACAGGTGCTCGTTTAAGGGAGTGAACCCAGTGACCAGTCCTGTGAGGATTTTAAGCTCAGTTCTGCTAAGATGTAACAGAAACTTAGTTCTGTTTGCCCTAGGCGCGTCTACTAACATTTTGGCCTGTCGGTATGACCTAAGCTCGTGCCAATGGTTGTAGAGTTGTAGTCGCAGCAGCTCAAGAAGCTTGTTTTTAGCATATGCTGAACTGCAGCCAATAAACGGGGCCGCTGATCCAGCTCTAGCTAGAGCATCAGCTTTATCGTTTCCCGGGATATCAGAATGTCCCTAGTCCCACACCAGTGTGATGTTATTACATCGCCCAAGCTGGTTCAGTTTATTAACAGATCCCTGAACAATTTTGGAGTCGATCAACGCTGCTGAACAGGCTTTAATAGCTGCTTGGCTATCAGAGCAAATGTAGATGTACTTGCCTTTCCATCTGGCAGATAGGATCTTGTAGGTGATGTTGAGGAGACTGATGGCTCTGTAATTGGACCAGTTGAGGGGGTCTTCTTTCTTCTGGACCGGGCAGACGATGCTGAGATTCCATTCATCTGGCATACTTTCATCTGACCAAACCTTGGAGATGAGTTGGTGTATGCTCACTACCAAGTCATCTGCAGCTGCTTTAAATGGCTCTGCGGGTAGACCGTAAAGGCCAGCAGCCTTGGATATTGCTATCCGCACTTCGTTTTGATTTTGGATTTCCATCACAGAAACCGTTTTATTTAAAAAAAAATCCGATAAATTTCTTTCTCTGTTTTCGGAACTTCTCCTGCGAAATAAAACCACCTACGGAAACCGCAGGGTTACCATCAAAGGATTGCTCCTGGCGTACACCGAATTTTGAATTTTCAATAATTCCCTCCCGGGCTTACACATTTCATTCCGTTTGTTATTTGTAAACGAGCTTCAATATCAATGTCCTCTATCGACAACAACGCCCGCTTGGAATAAAATCCTTTCATTATGAAACCAGCCACAGCAGGATCTACTTGAACATTACGCCCTCGCATACGCAAAAGGTGAACGCAAATAAAACAAACCCCCAGGATACATTAATTTTTTCCATTTGTCCCGCTATTTGCTGAGGAATCTTTTGTGGGATTTTTTCCACCATTTTTTTTTTTTTGCTTTTTCGAGACATAATTCACAGTAATTTCCAATGACCACCGTAAGGATGCAGAAGCACACGCAAAAATGTTGGAATCAAAATCCTATCCAATCCTCATTCGCATTCGAATGGGAAAAATGGAAGGAATACGAGTATACGAGCATGCAGGACTAAAACATTTCGTGACGTTGCAAAAATTAACAGTAACAGGATTTTTATTTCCTCCTTCATTTGGAAAAAAAAGAATCTTTGTTTTCTTTCGACGGCGTGGCGCGGCGTTGTGGGTGGATTTTTTTTCTGTTTTCATTTTGCATGCGGCAACGCCAGGACTCATTGTTGTCTCATTACGGCGGTTTTTACTATTTGCTTTGCAATTTTTAAGGATTTTACAGGATTTATACGAGCATTTCTGAAGAGTACGATAATTATTGTGTTTTCAATTGAATCCATGGATTTTTGTGCAAACAAACACGAACGAATACTTTAACAGATGACAAACGTCAGAGGAAAGAAAGAAAGATAACAAAAACCAAATTAAGTGTCCCAAATGAGGTCCTTATTTGACAACGTTGACGGATGCTTAAGAAGAAGAAAAAAATTGAGACAAATAAATTCCCATACAAACATTTTTCAACCCCCAGTCTAGTGGCTGTGTGTCGGGGATTTATGTTTCAAATTTCTTTTCCACCATTTTTGTCTGCGTTGGCGTTCTACCCGCACCCGACATAAAGTCGCTGGGTTCTATGCCACGGTATATGGTGTCTAACACGCGATAAGCCGCCCTGAGTTTGAGTTATGCCATGATAAATGAAGTGACATCCTTTGTATTTACATACCTTAATCCTATCAATTTGTCTGGCCAAGGGAACGCGCTGTTGTTTCTTTTGGACGAGTACGTCCTGCCGTGCGTTCTTTAGTTTTGTTTGGTGTATGTGTTTTTTTTTTCTTCTGAAGTGACAAGGGGATTAAATGACAGTTGGTCATCTTGGACAGCGTCCTGTTCAATTGAAGTGGTAGATGTTGTCTTTTGTTAGGGATAAGCGAAGCTATTTAAAACAATAACCAAAGGATGTGGGGTTAAGTGGGTGTATTCGTTTGTTAGCTTAGACTTACAGTTACGAGACAACCGTTAGTTACGATAATTTTAAGTATTTCTGCTCCGAGAAGCTCAGATGACCAACTTTAAGGCCAATGCAAAAACGAGCTCCTTTTTCCGCGAGTACCTATATAGAAATATGTACACACGACACCTTTTTGGTCGCGGGTGCTCGTGTGTACAGTTCTTTTGGCGCAACCAAAAGGGAGGTCGTGTGGTGGCATTGGCCTTAAATCTTGTTTCTGACACAGAGTGTCACTTAGGGAAGACGCAAACCCAACCGCATATCACAATCTTTGGATTCCGCACTTTTGGGCGACCCACGCTAGACTCTGCTCCCCCCTTCCATGTCAGTTTAAGTCGTTCAAGCTAAGCCGAATATTTTATCAGTTAATTACGACTTCAAATGCATTCTTCACTTTATAAAGTGACTCCATCTAGTGGTCATGGTTGCAAATACAAGAGACAAATAGTAATCATAGTTAATAGTAATTCTGAGAAAGTCTTTCTGGATTTTGTTTGGACATAGACATATACAATTAAGAGAGAATGGTAACTGGAGACACTTTTAGTTTGGACACACGCTCATACTGGACATTTTCAATTAAAAAGGACTCATGGCCTGTACAGATTACGAGAGATCCCAGCTTGACTTTACCATAGGTACTTTAAGGTCTCGATTCTAGGCAGACAGATCTGGAATAACCCGACAACGGCATCATTGGAACATCCAACTATACAAATGGCTCGTAAACAGAGAAAGGAACCGGAGCAGGAGAACTTTTCATTAATCAATCTTACCGACTAGCTGACTATAGCAGCGTCTTCCAATCAGAGAAACTATATGCTATTAAGAAAGAAGCACATATTGTCTTAGCAAAGAAATTACCCGCAAAGGAAATAACCATTTGCGTGGACAGCAAAGGCGCACTTAAAGCACTGGACTCCACTTCTGTAAATTCAAAACACCACACAGTTCTACTCTGCTAGGTACCCGGACATGAATGGGTATAGAAAGAAATGAAACAGCAGACGAGCGAGGCAGAATTAGCTCTGACATGGACATAACAATAACTGACAGACAGTTCTTATCGGCCTACAATACACCTAAGAACCGAATAGACTGAATCACCCTTATTCTAGTCGATGACCGATGGAACAATACTAGCGATTGTATCATAACCAGCAACCCTTCTTTTAAGGGGAAGAAGCCCAATATATTTGCTCGTCGGTATTCTAACCGGACACTGTACAGTGTACAAAAGGAAACATGGCTAGAAGATACGGCATCCCTACAAATGACTTCTGTAGAAGCTGCGTGGACGAGGATAAAATAGAATTTGTCACTGCCCGTCTCTCCAAAAACGGCTCCTATCCTATTTGAAAAACTTGTTCTTCGACTGCCTGGACGTCCTGGCTAAGATACCGCTTACGGACCTGAAAAGATTTATCATAAGATCAAAATGGTTATGGTAAATGCGTGTGCAAACATGCACAACTAGGGTAATCACAAAGGAACTTTATGGCCTCTGCGTGGCATTGCACCTACTGTAAGCGACCCTCCTAATCTACCTAGATATAGACAATGATGACAGAATGAAAGAAGACGTCGAAACTCACTTATTAGTTTTTCGAACTCCATCCCCCACATATACAGATGTATTGGAGCAAATAGTCGAACGGCCGACCGGAAACTTTACGGGAGAACTAGTCATCTTTAGCAGCTTAACTAATTCCTAGGATAATTTTAAGAAGGGATTCTTTTGGCAAGCAACAGGTCTGGGAATAAAAAAGCCGCTGAGCCAGTTCGGGCCGATACTATGAAAGTAATTTCAACCAAAAGAAGAATCATAGCAGTGCACCAAGCGTGAGTAGTACTTTCCGCAACACCTAGGAAAATGCAGCCTGCGTCATCGCAGCAAGTTACCAGTTACCCATCGATATATTGGTGTAAGAAATGCAGAAAAAGTTCCTAGAAAGCAGACAGGAGGGACGGCTGTCTTACAGTGAAGCGGACACTCCACAAAGAAGCACGAGATTGATAGAATAGCACCAACGCTGGAGCCTGTTTTCCAAGGGCCGTTGGACTTACCGCCTTATCCCGAGCATAGAGACTTGGATAAACCGCAGTCATGGTGAAGTTAACTCCCACCTAACGCAACTGATTACGGGACATTTTTGTTTCTGGTCATATGTATCTTTACCAATACAGGAACGATGATTCCCCCACTTGTCAATCATGCAGTGGTATCGCCGAAGACGTGCCCACGATTTCAGCTAAAAAGTGATGCACTACAAACAGCACTGGCAGAAACACCAACTCCGGAGAATTTAGTAGGTACATCACATCATAGAATCGGAAAACAGATGGATCTCAGTGAGCTTTTATGCCAAAGATGTAAGCCATGAGTTGAGGAGACAAGTGCGAGAAAGAAGAGCGACCAAAGAGAACGCAATAAGCCACGGATTGGAAGCGAGCGGCAACGTTGGTATGAACCACAGTGTAGCTACGGAAACGCACAGACACACGCACACATACTCGACCAATACGAACTGATACAGACATACACAAACGATACCCTTCAGGGCATTGTCAGACACATAAACAAAGCCATGTGAGGCTGAGGAAAAGCTACGGCTGAAGTCGCCCCCATAACGAAATACTACAGTTGTACCATGGGGACCAGGGACCAGAAGCAGGAGGAGATTTAAGTGGATTAAGGCACAGGCTATCGATGCTTTCCACCTTTCTTACAAAAAAAAAACACAACACAAGTTGAAGCTCCTATCTTCTGGTGAATTTCGTTATTTTGCATCCATCTGTCCTAATGTTTTAAAGAAAAGGACGAATCTAAGTCAAGACTCACTATCTACTCACCGATGCATATTTTGACAATTTTAGCCTTAAGCTCTAAACAGTGATGACCAAAGTCGCGGTACATAACTAGAAATAGGCCCCTTCCAAATGAACCCACTTAGCCCGTAATAACCTTGACACATAATAATCTTAGTACCCCAATGGATTTCAATGAAATATTAATCAATCTAAATTGTTTTCGTAAATTTAATTCTATTTTTGTATTCGTCTCGTAGACATCAAAAAAATACCAAATTTTTAGTGAATTAAAATAAAAAAATTCAAAATCAATTAAAAATTCTGTAAGCATTTCAGAACCCAACTCCCCTTGCATCTATTAACACGTCTCCTTTATTCGTTCCCCTATAGAATAAAACATCCTTTGAAAAAATGTGTGATCAGACCATGTCGATGCCTTACGGCGCTGAATGTGACCCCTCAACTGGATCATATGAGGTAAGTTTCGAAACTCTCGTACTCTTTACCCATCTTTTGTGTTTTGTTTCCCACCCCATCCCCATAAAGCATTCACCAGTAAACTATTCGGGAATACAGCCCCAGAACGGTCTCATGTCTTCAAACTTTATGCCAATGAATATGCAAAGCCAGGCGAACACATACACGTCCGGCTATTTTCCAAGCAATCCCGAGTCCAATCAAATGTTTAACTATCATCCGAACTCGCGCAATGAAACCGCATCCCCACAGGAGTTCTACTATAGCCAGCCCAGTACTAGCGCGGCCAGTTCTCAGAGTCTTATGAATTTCGGTGGACAACAGCAGGGCTACAATTGCTACCAGATGCCACAGAACGAAGCCTGTGGACCGGGCCAACCCGTGATGACTGAGCCATATCCCACATTCGAGAAATACAACATGACTAACCTCGGCGGTCTTTCTAGTACGAGTAGTTCATATCATGGAGGACTAGGTGGTGGTGGTGGTGGTGGTGGTGGTGGTTCATTTGGTCCGACTGGTGCTTGTGGTTCTTGTGTTTCGCGTGTCTCCAATCTAAGTGCTCCGTCGAGTTACGTGCAGACCCCCAGTGAGTCCTTCACTGGATTTGGCAACAACTATCAAGGGCAAGGAGGTGGCTTCCCCTATCGATCCTATTATCCATCTACTCGTGCGCCATCAAAAGCACGGCATATCCTTTTCTAGAAAAAAAAAAAACAATAAAAAATCCTTACGATGCTTATCAAGGTAAGTGGGTGTGGCCTTGATAAGCATCCCAGTTCAATTGTGTCCTTTGAAAAAAAAATTCTTTGATTTATCCCAATTTCCCTTTTGTCTACTTCCAGCCAAATAACAACAACAACAACTGTCAGAATTTTGAGCTAAGAGGCAGTCGTATGTACACCAATTGTGATTGCTGGAGACGGAACGGTCTCCAGGACAATTGTCCACGATCGATGTGTCAAGGCAAATCGGGTTGTATGAATCAACCCTCACCGAACTGTGGTCCCTCATCGTATCCCATGAAACTAACCAGCATGACAATGGGTCTAAGCAAACGACTGCCATTGTATGGTGAAGCTGATAATGGCTACAAACAAGAGTCTGATCTTTCATCGTATTCACCAATGAATGGCTACCAAGAGTATCAGAGTGATATGCAGATGCAAATGCCACAGGGTGGTGGCAATTACTCGCCAATGCAAATGAATGGCCTAGCAGATGCTCCCAATTGGAATAGTGGCCAGCAACAACAGGGAAACTATCCATGTAAGTCCTGGACATATGATTCATAGTCGAAGTGAGCCTAATAATCGCAAGTCTAATCCTATCTAGGTTACATATAAGATGAATCTAAGGACTTTACTTTAAGAACGGCATCTCTAATTAAGTTTGAAAATGTATTCTTTTTCTATTATAAATAAAAATTTAAATTTGTCGTATTTCTAACGTGTTTTTGAGTTCGAAAGGGTGCTGGAGATTTTTGGTAGTTTTGGAAGCAAACAACAAGAGTTCACCTGGAAAATAAGTCAAACTGCAATCTAGTGGTACCCAATTTTCGAAGTCTCAGAAGTGCTTTACAAAATGGTCTTCACGCTCATTAATTTAACAAGTACTCGTTGGTCCTATCCTTAGATACATTTATGGGCAGGAGGAATCTTTGGGTCTTATCATTGGCCAAAGGGAGCGCATGAAGAACAAGAACGAAAGACAGATAGATGGGCGTAGTGGTAGGAAACTCAGATGTAAGGTTTCATCTTAACTATATGGGTGGTGTCCAGGATAACTGAAAAGTTGTGTATTGAAAGATTTTGTCGTTACTTATGATTCACAGAAGTTTTTTCCAGGTGTCTCTTTTTATTCATTGTTTGTGTGATCAATTTCTTTAGCCATATCACACAGCTTGCTCTTGCGAGAAAAGTTTTCTGGGCGATATCACCTCTTCAGGGACATTAAAGAGGAGGAGCAAAAGAGGCCGTGGAGGCAATTTAGAACGCTGCTTTCAGTTTTCCAGACCTAGCGCTTTGGCATTTGCAACTATTTGGTCTCTAAATCGGAGGTTCGGACTCGAGCCTGTGGGCTGAGTTTCAAATATCCACTTAGCTGGATCATTATTATCCATTTTGTATCCATTATCCATTAAAGTAGCCCAGAGAAGATGTTGTTTCTGTTCTGGTAAAGTTGATACCGCCGTTTCCATCGTTTATGGTGTTGCTCTCTTGATGAACACTCGGGATTATTAAGTTCAGCAAGTCGAGTCCGTGTGGGAAATCTGATGGTTACCAGGACAATTCATGCGTGCTAACACGGGGTCTCCATTAAACATTTCATGTCTGCGCTCATGTCTGGCTAGAAAAATGTCTAGTGGAGACCACAATCAGCCAGACAGATTTTCTACCCCGACATCTATGTCTGGACATGAACTGTTACTTTCGGGGAACTTTTTCAATTTTGTTGAAGTTTTCAAGAGAAGTAGTTCTGTTTGGTGTGTAGCGTGCTACATCTTTCGAAAGAGGGGACATTTTTTGCCACTCTCATTAAATTTTTTGGCACCTCATGTGGCTCTCTCTCCTCTTGATTTTTGACAGATGCAGTCATTTTAAGCTGGCTTTACACTCTCGTTCTCTTACCTGGTGTTCGTTGTTCGTTGTCAGACGTAAAATTACTGCACACCAAACAGACCTGATATGAAAAGGCAAGACATGAAATGCACACCACAAAAATTTTAACGTTCGTTCCGCCATCTTGTTTTTGTGCTTGACAGATATGTCCGACATGAATAATAGCTCATGGAGACGCCGTGTAACAGTTACAACACTGGGAATTGCCAGGGTAAAGCCAGTCAGGGCCTACCCTATTTTAAAAGCATTTAGCCATTAAGAAGTGACAAACGGTAGCAAATTTACTTTATGTTAGGTTAGTGAGTTACGTCCCATAAGGACATGATAAATAAAATACAAAATTGTCAAAACTATTGCACTGCTTTGTTGCTAGTTCTGTCAATATATTCTTTAAAATTGAATCACATCCAAGCAATGTTAACAGAGGCGGAACAGAGCCGGTTACGCCTCCTCTTTCTTTCTTCGATTATTATTTGAAGACTTGTTATTTTGCTTAAATAATTGAGTGTTCCATTCGTGCCATAAACACCAGATTGGAATATGCCCACAGCCACAGATATCCCTCTGATGTGTGCGTATAATATTTTTGCACGAATGGAAGGGACCTACAGTTTTTCGCCGACTCCGAACGGCGAGCTGAGAAGCTCATCGTGACAAATGATAAAATCTTTGATAGCTTGTCAGACATTCCAAAGAGGTGACACTGTGAAAAAATGTTTAGGTGTTTACTGGGATTGAACCCGGGCAGCATTGCGTAGTAGTCCAACGCGCTTACCACTACACCACGGTGCTCACGCCAGTGAGCTTCATTTAGTGGAAATTCGGTTCCTTTGTAAAATTTAAAGTCTGATCAAACAATTTAGGAAACTCACTCCTATCGTAGAATCTGGCATTTCGGAGATTTGCTTCATCCATTCGATAAACTCTCGATCTGACAGATTCTCCGAGACGAGGGACCATTTCGTTTATTTCCACTTTATTGCCAATAAATTTATAAATATTAATTTCCGTCTTACAGGGTGCTATTCGCTTTTTTTCTGACTGATCTCTGTGGGGTTTTCAAAATGCCTTTTGTCTTAGCCTTGCTTGCACCTTATACCTAAACAAGTGAGTCGCTTAAAAACTTCCAGGACTATTAATTAGTAACATCCATAATCGCCGCATGTTTGAAGTGGTGTACATGGTGGCAGTAAATACCAATAGCGTCTTGGTATTCCGATGCACACATTACAGGGAGTCTGATCTTGAACACCATTCCTTCGATAGCAATCCCATGTGCTGTACATATAACCGGCTTTAAGTTTTCTTCGGATTCGACCTACATTCTAAAAAGGAAAGCGTTGAAAATGCTTTCGAAAACTCGTTCATCTTAAGAAACTCACCGAATGTGGTCCACAGCAACGTTCGATGGGATTAATTGGGCCGCCAAAACCACAGGTGTAATCACACATCTAAACAGATACAAAATGCAGTTAACCAATTTTGAGGATACAAATGCTTTTATTTGAATATTCTTACCACTTTTTTTTGGTTTTTATTTGTTTGTTTTTTTTGTTTTTATTTAATTCAGAATTTTGTGAACGAAAAATGTGTTTTTGTGTTTGATGTTCGAAATTTTATAACAAACTTTCCAAAACCTATTTAGTTTTCTTTTTTACTACCAAAATGTTAAGTCTTAGAGCCGTTGCTCTTCTATTTATGTAAATTGAATGCAGGACACATAAAGCTCCATAAGTGGCGGAAAACCAGATAGCTGGAAACTTAGACGGATTTATAGTCACTTATACCTTCTGTACTACGTGGAAGCCCGGAATGTATCACTCTATTGGAAGGTGCTATAACTTTAGCAAATGACGGCAGACGACGCAGAATTCCTGACCGTCCTACGCCAATTGGTCAAACACTAAGACGTTTAGCTTCTCGCTTGTGAGGGACTGGAACAACACGTGACAGAAGAGCTGCCGGAAGCCGTTGTAGTGCTTGTTCTGACGAGAATATCGCCTCTGTGGCTGAAGATGTGCTGGATGAGCCGTCAACGTCGATCAGATGATACAGAATCATGATCAACGAGTTTGATGAATTGGGACTGGAGGACATGAGTGATTCCAAAAGGATGGAACCGCGCGACAATAGTCATTTGGAAGGATGCGTTTCCGGACGCCTAATGTCCCGTTTTGCCGATTTACGCTAGCCGGCAAGATCGCCCGATTTCACCGCTCCAGACTTCTTTCTTTGGGGTTTTTTTATATCACGGGTCAATCAGAACAAGCCACCGGCTCTGGAAGTTCTCAAAAAGAATATTCGGCGAGAATGCGAGAACTTATCGCCCGAAGTTGGTAAAAAGTAAGGATAAAAGGAGCCCAAATAGTCATTAACAATAGCGGCGCCCACTTGACCGAAATCATATTCTAAAAGTAATGGAAAACAATATAAAAGTCCAAATATGTAAATATTTAAAGCATAAAATGATGAAATTTTGTCGATATAGCAAAATAACATCGGCTGAGTGCTTTTGGGCCACCCTGTACTCTGTAGAGTCTGTAGAAAACCAAACCAAGTCCAGTGTAGGACCATGACAGCACATAAACACCAAACTTTAATTCTTTAGTCTGTTTATGATGATATGATGAATCTGTGGTGCGGTAGAGATATCCGCTAGCACTACGACCAAATTAGGTCTAATGTGCCTTTAAACGGCACGGGGTCTGCTGTGTGGATCCAGATCAAAGAGTGTCCTTAAGACTCCCGGATGCCTACAGTGTTCTAGCCGTATTTAGAGCCGCAGAGTTCCTGAAAATGTAGCACTATGAGCTTAGCTATGTTTTTCTCTGCCAGCAGATTTGATGGTTTCTTAGTGTACAGCTTTGTTGTCAGATTTTAGATTTTTAGGTTTTTCTACAGTAAGATTTGTCCAGCTCTATTGAGGGTAATAGTTCCGCTTGGAAAATTGTGGTTTGTTAGGCTTCTGATCCACTTTGGGTTATTTTTCCATTCGACTCTGTTCGGGAAGTATGTTTCTTATATACGAGGCTTATTTTCAGGGACATGTGATCACTGGCACTGGTCTTTTCTTAAGCTTGATGGACTTTGTTTAGTATACTCAGATGTCCCAACTTTGAATTTATAGATCCTATAAAATGTAAAAGTTTGTTTACGTGCTTCTTTCTATGTATATAGGTATGTGAAGTGGGTGATGTTCAGTAGAACTTCTAGTCTAGCTATAGCTAGTCTCTGGATACTGTTTAGCCTGTTTTCTAACAGTTTTTGGTTAGTTCTATTCCACCATAACATCCAAGTTTACGGGATCTACCGCGGTGTTGAGTTACTATTTGTAAGTGTTCTTTTCAAGTAAAGTGACTATTTCTGCGGCTGCTCTATCCCTGGTACCCCGAAGGACTAAAACAGCAAGTCACCAACTCACTTTGTTTTTTTTAGATCCCAAATATTTGATCAAAGTAAACGAAAATTTAAATTCTTATCAAATTTCGAAAAACTTTCAATTGAAATAAATTTTCGGCCCGTAAAACATTCAAAATTTTTAGCGAAAATAAAAACGTTATAAAAATCCCAAAAAAATGTAAGAAACCCATTCACTAAAAATAAGTCCTCAAGTTTATCCTCTTTTCTCCTTCATTCAGAGTAAAACAGAAGAAAACGTTCTTTTTAAAACTATGTGCGACCCTAACGACAATTGCTGCCCATCTAGAAGTGTTACACGTTGTCCATCCGGACAATGTGGAATGCCAAAATCATGTGGACCACCTGGAGGCGTATCGCAGTCAACCCCCAATATGATATTTAACAGAAGCAGTCCTCTGCCATGTCAATACGATTGCCCATGCAAGGCGCACTGTTATGAGACAACAGCTTGTGCTAGGCCTAAACGTTATGCGAATACAGTGATTTTCGAGAAGGGTGATCCGCTTTGTAAAAAATTATAATCCAAGGGATCAACCAAACGACTTGGAAGGGGATCGGTCGGACGGCAAATGGCGTTAGGGTAATGGAACTGGAAGAAAAGTTCTAAAACATTTTCTAAATAAAGCCAAACTGAGAGAACAAAAAAAAAGTTTTTATTTGAAGAAGCTAGGGGCTTCAAACTGGCCAACAGCCATAAGGCTGGAAGGGGCTCGTCATACATAGTAAGCGCTAGTGCGGCTTAAGTTAAATCCATCCTGTGGAATTAAAGAAATTTCAATGGATTTTCGAACAAATTTCTGAGACGTGCTTAAGAACATTTGTGTTGTCTGGATTTAGCTTTCCTCCACATTTCCACTCCCTTCAAGGCTTCAACTGCAGCAGTGGAATGTACTGCAGCAATACTGGCGGTCTCCGGACTTGATCTGCTGATAGGTCATGCTATGAGTCATGTCTTCTTGGATATGGCGCAGTTATTCACCCCAATTACATTTGTCGGTTTCGCCAAGGTTTCTTCACCTGGGGTTGGCTTTAACTAGAAAGTGTTGGAAGTCCCAAAGGAAGACGTCGTGAGCTATGAAAAGAGCGGAACTACGTCTGGCTAGCTCATCGGCTCTATGGGCAGGGTCAGTTTTTCCTTACACCGTTCAACAAACTCGAAGGAGGTGATGGTTGGGTGAAAGGCTTTGATGGACGGTTATACAGCTGAGACTAAGTTCCCTACATGCTTCTTTGACTGCTAGTACCTGCGCTTGAGAGATTCTAGAGCAGCCTGGAAGGTGAACGGGCTTAGACATTCTTTGTTCGGCTGGGAAGATACCCATTCCGACATTGCAATCCATCTTAGAAGTGGTTTTTCCATTCCAATCTGATTGGACAAAAGACTTGGAATAGATTTCTTGAAATAATGTTCAGGGCAAGATTTCTCGGTAGCGTATCAAGGGCCTCACTATAAGCTATGTCTTCGAGGACCAGTGATCATCGGTGTCTTACAGCATTATACGATAACAAGTACTTATGTGTAGGTGAAGGGGGGTACGATATGTGGAAGCACGTTTATTGCTTTAGTTGGGATTGGCATCAACCGCATGGCACCGGTGGCACCTAGACCTGTCGTTTTTTGGACTCTATTCAGTTAAGTGATTTTGTGGGTAGCCATCATACTTGGTGAGGATGGCGAGTACTATGGTAGTGTACATAGAAAGGACTATCTTTGGCTTCAGTCCCCGCCTTTAACTTTTACACGCGTAGAAGGCAATGGCTGCTTTCCGCACTTTGTGTTCTTTATTTAGTTTCAAGATAAGTTAAGATTTCTACCTAGCGCTGGAGGATATTATTGCTTCCATTTCACAGAAGCTTAACGTCACCAAAGGAATTGCAGGGGCTTTCTACTACCAACCAAAGCCCCTTTAAATGCTGCTTTTTCCCGTTAGAAAAACTTTAGGCTTGAGAATGACGTGGGCGAAAGGTTTGCTGAATCTAGTGAACTAGTACTGCGGTATATCTAACGGCGTGGCGTTTAGATTGCTCCACCACAGAACCAAACTGGAGCTGGGCTCACAATTTTCCTTCTGTAGATGCACATTTTAAAGCAGTTTTTATCAATGGGACAGAAAACGGATTTTTGGTTTTTGTGGTGTTTTCATTGTTTTTATTGTTATTTTTTTTTTTTTGTTTAGTGAAATGTTTTATTAAAGAAAATGTCTTCAACTAATAAGCTAGAGTCCCTGTAGTTTTACAACACATCTGTTGCTTGTTGCTTTGTATTTGTTTCGTTTACAAAAAAGCATTCACCACTATAGTAGGTACAAAAGTCTGCAGATCATCCACTTCCTGATCCTTTTTCCGTTCCTCTTACTTCCTCTGTTTGTTCTTTCCTTCATCAAGTATGATTTTAATCTAAATTGAAGTAATTAAATTAATAAATGTCCTTGATGTCATTGAGAAAGCAATTGGCACTTACACATATTGCAGCAACCCACAATCGGTCCATAACAGCAACTAGAATCAGGATAACACGGTGAAGGTGGACAAGATGCAAACAATCGGGGCAAACGGTCTTGAAGCCCATTTTGTTTATAATAGTCCCACGGCATATATAAGACACTGCTCATTATCACTTTGGGAACGCATGGTGCCTGGAAATAGAGACAAAAAAAAAATTAAACTTAAGTGGATATGCCTCAGTTTTTGTTGAGACTTGCCTTGTCAAAGGGATTAGCTGTTTAATAGCAAATCTTATAACCACAAGGACCACATAGAGAATAGGACCCATAACATGCGCCACATCCGTATCCACAAGCAACACTGCATGCACCGGGGCCACATGGGTATCCACATGGGCCGCACGAATACGGATTACAAGGAACCCCATATGGTAAGCAGGGACCACATGGGGGGGTCCGCTAAGGTTCGAGTAACAAAATATTGATGCAATCGCTTTGCTGGGGGTTTTTTTTTTTTTTTTTAATATTTACCTCATATGTCGAGGCACAGGGTCCACATGGAGCACAGCTGGGAAAGCATGGACCGCAGGGTGAAGAGCAAGGACTGCACATCTTAAAAGTGATGTTTTGTTTTTTTTTTTTCTTAATTTAATCAAAAATTTAGTTTATTGTGAAAGCCAACTGAAGCCGAAATGGCAGAGTTTTTCGAATCGAAAAGTTTATTTGGACTTTTTAGGCGATCGAGTGCTATGATTGGGCGAAAGCTGAGTTTTTATTTGTTGAGTAAATGTTCTGAATCAGTTGAGGCGCGTTTTAAGGGCGACCCAGGACCCGAGACGGAACTTGCTCTCTGTAATGACCTTCTCGCTTCACTCCATCAACCTCATCGTGGTTCAGTTCTGACCACCTACTTTCATCACATCTTTTCATATGAAGATATTTTCATGACTTAGTCCTTTATCATCGAATGCAAGACATGAAATTGCTTCGCAGCTTTGAACACTTCTCACAAGGTTTATATTAGAATCGTGTGTGCCCTCGAAAGAAGGAGTTTTGTAGAGGTAATGAATGACAATATCAGTTATTAAGAACGGATTTCTGCCTAAAGGCACGGCGATTGAAGCCCACTCCTTTCAAATGCAGATTCAGCTCAGTAGTAGTGAGTGGTTTTGTATTCAGCTGAGGAGCCATTTTGAAAAGGAAATAAGAAATTTTGGAATAGGGAGTTCCAGAATTAGATAGAAAAGATATATCCAGGAACTGTATTCCTAACAAGGATCAAGCTAGAAAACATCGAAATAACATTGAACCTTCTTCTACAGCATTAGGTTAGGTAAGGTGCCAGTGGCTGCCAGTAACTCGAGTACCAGCACATTTAGACCCATTGTGATATCAAGGGTCTTAGGGATGTGTATCCCCACTAATCATTAGAACCATTTAGAGCTTGGTATAAAATGAGATTGACTTCCAGCGTCTTTTTGTGCCAGGTTGTTTAAAAAGTCTTCTCTTAGGTGTAGTTTTCTACTACGGGAAAGAGCTGGACATGAACTTTCTCCTATCTACAACTTCTACAGAAGTCACTTGAAAGGTTATCAAGCCTAGTTGCTGGCTTGCCTATAAGGCAGTGTCCTGTAATGACGCCAATAACGGGTATGTAGTCTTTTCACGGACAGAAGGTAGTTAGAGCAGTTTAGATCAGTTTAGGCCAGCTTTGTTTGAAGGCAAGGTAAGTAGATCCACAATCCCATCTAACATTGGTTTTATTAACTGTGCCAAGTTTGAGTTATAACACGGGGTATACTATATTCTTTTTTTTTTCCGGTAGAATAGATATTGTTGTTCCTAGCTTAGCGAGTTCGTTAGCTTTACATTTACCTGAAATGTCTCTGTGCCCCGGCCCCGACACCCAGTATAGTTGAATGTTAAACTGGTGGTCTAAGAAGTAGATGAGACTGACTCCCGCGATTTCAAGGCTCCCTAACCGTCCGAGAATATCGTTAGGGCAGTGCTTCTAAAATAGCCATAATCTCCGCCTGAAACACGCTTCATTGATCAAGGAGAAAACGCCTCCTCTGAATAGTGACCTTATTTTTATCAAAATTGTCTATGTCTATATTTTCATGGAGACTGGAGAGTTGAGTGATAATATCGTGGAGTGACCGGGGTATTTGTTTGACCATTGTCAGATAGCTTTGAACCTTATGGCAGCGCTGGGTTATCTATGCAGCTTTAGGTTGCCTTTAGTTTTTATCAGCTTACCTTGTGGCATCACAAGACTCTACTTAAGTTACAAAATGTAGCCTGTTATGAATGTTGTAGCTACACTTATCCAAGGGGATAAATGCGGTAAAGAACGCATTCAAAAAGTTCATCATACATTTTTTTTTAAAGACACACCCCGATGGCTGATATTGCGAAGAAGGGAGGTATTCAGGGCTGAATCAGTCTCGACGACTAAGTTAAGGTATTTTTGAAGTCTTCAGGGCTTAGAATTTCAATGGATGACAAGAGTACACTTACAAATAATATGCTCAACAGTCACTTCTTCTCCTGAATAAGGCCTTCTCTCATGTCAGTTGACGGGAATACATCCGTAGTTCGATTTTATCTCATCTAATGAAGAACGACCAGGAAGGTAGCTCCATATGCTCCTTATAAAATTTGACTTTGATTGCGAAAAAGTTCGTCCACGTCGAAGTTCCTATTGCCATTTGTAGATCAAGACGGTTGACAACAAGCCTGACCGGCGGATTTGGTGGTTGAGCTTCTTTTGATTCAAGTGATGCCTGACTACCTGAGATAACCATGCCTTTCTATACTTCTTGTATATCTTTTATTTTATGTTGAATGAAGAAAGGCTTTACATCTTATAGTTGGCCATAGGAATGTTTTTCTGTGCTGCAAATGTATATAGAACCGTTAGTCAATGAAACTTCACTGCAAGATTTGAAAGCTATTTTTAACCGACTATGTACCTACATACATTTGGCTGGCTACATTTTATTTCAATATGCTGTATTTAGGGCTTACAGGCAGCTGCCATTTGCTTGTATCTCATCAGACAGGCAGGGTAAGTAAGTGAATTGGAGGTCTGCCAAATCAACTGAAAGAGTCAAGACTTTTTTCCAGTTCAAATCAAGAGTAGTCAG
The DNA here is from genome assembly GCA_949775065.1 of Brachyopa scutellaris. Lineage (NCBI taxonomy): Eukaryota > Metazoa > Arthropoda > Insecta > Diptera > Syrphidae > Brachyopa > Brachyopa scutellaris. The sequence goes on along the minus strand of OX459115.1, from coordinate 95,144,245 downwards.
CTTTTTGCCTAGAATTTCACTTTTTGACACATGGAGTTTCTATGCAGATTGCAGATCCTTCCCTATCTAGCGCTTTGTTCTCTTAACTAAAATATCAACTCTAGTTCCGAAAATATAAACAAATACACGGCAATAGTCACATATCCTCTTTGTTTAGTTTATCACATGAGAGGCAAATAATTTGGAAGGTGTTTTTTTTTTTTAAGTATCTCTGTAAAGGCTGACTTAGAAGACTGAATTATTTGCAAGGATAAAATAAGTTTATTGCTGCTAGTGAACCAGCTGGGCTATTGTGGATGTTTTCGAAGTTTTCGCCTCCCGTTTAAACACGCAAAAATTCCATGTCAGGTGACAAGCTATTGTTGCTGTGCCACAATCCAAGAACAGGACATCTTCACTGGCAAAAAAACAACTCCTTCAAGCACCATCCAAGTATGTCCTAAATCGAATGAATAAAACAAATTTGTCAAAAATATAAAAAAATAATTATTTACAAAACATTTTATTCGGTTGATTCAGCACGTTAAATTTTAGTTGGAAAAAAAAAAATTTTAAATCAATAAAAATTGTATAAAAAAATTTAAATAGGTAACCAAATTCCATTCCTTTAAGTCATTGAAATAACCGTCTTTTCTTTTAAAGACAAAAATGTGTACTCCTTGTGGACCGTGTGGGCCTTGCAGACCGTGTGGACCCTGTGGACCGTGTGGACCTTGTGGGCCCTGTCGACCCTGTGGGCCCTGTGGTCCTTGTGGACCCTGTGGACCCTGTGGACCTTGTGGGCCCTGTGGACCTTGCGGACCCTGCCCTTCGCCAGGGTGCTACAGTCAACCACGATGTGGTCTTCCCGACTATCCATTCTGTGATGTACCAGTCCCATTGCCAGCCGATAATTGTTGCGTATGTCCCCCATTAATGGAGGGGGGTATTCCAGACCCAAGAGTTTGGAATAATAATTGTGCGCCATCGTGTTACCCTTGCTACCTATAGGAGGTCACAAAGAAAAAAAAAAAAATCCAGCTTCCAAAACCCAACAAAAAAAAAATGAAATCTCTTTAAAGGTTGAAATGGTGTTTTGAACATTTTTTTTTAATTTTTTTTTTTTTTTTTATTTTAAATTGTATCTATACAAAGTTATTGAAAATGTTATTTTTTTAAAAATGGTAAATAAACTTTGGGAGTTTATATTTAAATTTTGATTTTCTCCTTTTGAGTTACAACTGATATCAAGGCTTAAAGTGGATCTTGTATCTTCTGAAGGACGGTTTCGGTAAAGTTCGAAAGAAGATAACTAGGGGGATTTTCTTAAACAATACTGGAATCAACTTCAAAAGTACGACCGAACCATTTGTGGGAAAGTCTCACCATTATCGTGGAATCCGCCGGATCGGAGCTTCCCTTAACTTGATCGATTCACTTTCATTTGAGCTTGGTATCGCAAAAGCTGCTCATATTTCAACCATTTCTTTCAAAGCCTGAAACAGGTGATGGTCGTAGCCAAATTCAGTGAAAGCTTTGCTATTACAGAAAATTTCCTTCAAGTTCTAGAGTGCGTCGGCTTCATTCGAGCCATTGACTGAATATTACATTGGTGTCAGAATTGGAATAAAGTCTTGTTCAGTGTGTATCTAGAAATATCTAGAAAGTGAAAGACAAAGATGAATACCTGAAAGAGTGTCTGGAAATATCTAGAAAGTGAAAGACGAAAATCAAACAGTTTGATAGTGTGACTCGAGACATCGAGAAAGAAAGAGACAAACAACTAACAGCTAAACAGTGACTTTCTGTGAAGTGTAAAGTGATAATGGTTCGTTAATCGTTAAAAGAATTAAGGTAAGGGGAACAAAAAGAAGTGCTTGCCGAGCGAGAGTTCACAACAATGCGAACCAAAAAGGAATTGGTGGTTAGATTGCAAGGAGCTCTAACCGACGATCAAGTAAGTCCCACAGAAGTTATTTCCACTTTGATGAAATGGCTCGATGTTAAGTTCAGAAAAGCTCCACGCTAAGTTCGTTGACCGCAAGAATTTTCAAAAGAATCTGGAAGCTTAGTTCGATGATCATAAGAATTATCTGGTGCGTTGGACCACTGCACAATGCTGCCCGGGTTCAATCCCAGGAAAACAACTAAAAGTTTTCTCACGGTGCCACCTCTTTCGATTGTCTGACAAGCAATCAAAAAGTATCATTTGTCACGACTCAGCTTCTCAACTCGCTGTTCGGAGTCGGCAAAAAACTGAAGGTCCCAAAAATATAAGACACACACACAAATGGTTGCGAGAAGCCGGCCCTGGTTCACTCCGAGCTGTAGCGCCACCTAAAGAAGAAAGAAGAAGCTCGATGCTAAATTCGATGAACAGAATAAGAAGTTAGAAACAAAATGCGGAGTGGTTGACGAAAAGTTCCGAGACGTGCAAGCCAAGAACGATCGTCTGGAGAGGCAGTTACAGGAGAATACAGTTGAGGCAGCTGCTATTAAAGCAAAGCAAATGCCATCAATAATATCAGCTTCAGTGGAGGAGGAGGATGGTTGCTCCATCTAGGTACTTCTGAGACAAAGAAGGAGGGTGAAGAGGCAGAGCAAAAGAAAGAAAGAAAGTGATGAAGATGCCCACCGAAGAACTCCAGGTGGATGAACAGAAACACAAACAATCATCCGAATCGGAGGTTCAAATGCCATCAAGTATTCAACTGTTTTGCAGGAGATGATTGATCCTATATTGGCAAAGAAATTGAGGCTAATGCGGATTACTGAGCCTGAGCGTACTGGTAAAAACAGCTCAACAAAGCGCCTGTTGGTGAAGTTTCTGGAGACTCTGTCAGGGGTTCCCCAACCAAAGAAGAGAATGTCAAAGGAGGTTGAAGGAACCCCATCATCCGAGAAGAAGAACTCTAAGATAAATGGAGCACATGGCATTTCTGGTGTCCTGAGCGCAAAAAAAAATAAGGAAGCCCGATGGAGAGGTGCTGTCGACTACAACTATAGAAGTTATTGTTAAGCCATCAACTTCAGTTCATTTAAGAATCTCAAGTGGTTTTCGCGAGGGTCCAATGATTCCAGTTGTATTTGAAATGCGGGATGTTCATTCTACTGCCTGGAATGAGAAGGAGGAAAGTGGACATCGTACGGAGGAGTTAAAACTGGGGGAGGGAAGAATCAAGAAAATCGTTCATGTTGACAGTCTACATGGAGATAATGCGGACAGCCTTGTTGGGATGAACAAGTTTTAAGAGAGGGGCAGTACGGAACCGATTGGGTATAGCACCATCTAGAAGAGAATCGACATATTGGTACACCAATACGTGGATACCAGTACGTCGATTCTCTCTTAGATGGCGCTAACCCCAATCGGTTCAGTAGTGCATACAACAGTATGATCCTTAGCTTATAAGGGATGCTTCTACAGAGACTGAGCCTTTCGACAAGTACATTAACATATTTCGAGATTGACTAAGATGGAAAACAGCCGCATGGTAAATCATCCAAGTATTCCTACGAAAATGGGAGACCAAGGAGGGCCTGCATGCTTCCAACTGACAGAACCTCCTATACAACACCCTTCTTATCTGCACATCCACGTAAGCCCGATGGGAAAAAATAGCCAGTAGATTTGGTGACGGTTTATTTTCTCTGCCTCTTTTAGACTGAATGAACTATCGCGTCTCACAAGATTGCCAACTCTACTTCTAGCAAGATCCCAGACTGCATAAAACCGCCGGATAAAATATGGGCTCAAGCCTTCCAGGACCTTCAAAGCGTACCACAAACTTCGATTTACCTTCTGTCCTTGGCATTGGTATGCGTATGACTGATCACTAGCTCCGTTTCACAACACAAAAAAATATAGACTAACAACCTTAGAAAAACACATCACAAATTTTCATTTGGCTTACGAACTCGAAACAAAATTTGAATTTGGAAAACTATTTAAAAATTTAATAAAATTAGGCCAACAAATTACAAAAAGAAAAAAAACTAAAAACCTTCAGCGAAATAAAATAAATAAAGAAATGTGTGATCCTTGCTATTCCGTTTCCGGCTATGGATGCTTATCGTGCGGACCATATCCACCCAGCCCACCAACGGCACCATACGCATGTGGACCTTGTGGTACGCCAATTGCATCGGGACCTCGAATGCCTAACGGATCGGGTGGACCCTGCGGTGCCCTCTATTCATGTGGACCTGGAGCGCCGCAAGGGCCAACAGGACCATATGGACCCTGTTCTCCTTGCGGGCCATTTGAACCGTTGGCACCTTGCCAAGCGTATAGTCCGTTTGGACCGCGTTGTTGGTGCTAAAAATGAGTATGTTTGTGAGGATCAAATGGACATCCTTTCAATTTGTATCTTTTCAGCTCAAAAAAGCTAAGAAATACGATTTACATGTCTTATCGAAATGATTGATCTGATCTGAAGCAAGGACCTAGTGTTGCCGATTATCAAAACTAAAAGGGGGGGGGGGGCAGTTTTGATAGTGTGCGGCTTAGATGTGATGAAACTTTCCTTAAAGGACGAAGATTAACAAACTTTCAGTTGCTTGTGGGCATACTGCAGATATGTGTTGGTCATAGCTTAGCATTTGTTTCAAATAATAAGAGCAAGAGAAATAAATAACTTGTACACTGACGTTGGCTTTTTATTTATTATACGTTTCAGTTGCGGAAAGATGTGGTAGATGGCGACTCTAGGCATAGCGAAATTGTGTTGTAAGACATTTTAGATCACATGCAGACGTTTTAGTTGCGGAAAGATGTGATAGATGGCGACTCTAGCCACAGCGAAAGAGACATCGGAGACTACCACCACTGGGGTGAAATCCTCGCGTTGACAGGAGGGACCCTTAATTTTAGTGAAACAAGTCTTTGGATTTTTGATTCTTAAAACTTTATTTGTTACGGTTATTTTAAAGAGCTTTACCCCTTTAAGCTTACAAAGAATCCAATTATTTTAAATGATGTTTTCATTGGAATCGTCGATCACAAATAAAATCCGCTCTGTAGGAGCAATCCTTTCAAAGAAAATCATTTCCTTTTGAAAATTTCCCCTAAAAGGTTCGCCACTAACCGCAGATTCTCAGCTGGGACATCAAACCGACGATGGCCAAAGCGGAAGAATTTTGAGTTTTAAATTTAGAGACAAAAAAAATGTTTCATCCTTTTGCTGCTGTTTTCTTTTTAGTTCGTCCTTTCACAAGTCTTGCACACATTCAACCACCGACATGACTGCGTTTGTCCCGCTATCAAAGATTTTGCTCATTTTTTTATATATAACTTGATCAAATGAGAATCCTTTACTTACTTGGATTATATATTTAGATGTTTCATTAGCAACAACCCGCTGGATACCAGCAAGGTTGTTTGGGGCAGCAAGCAGCCGTCGCAAAGCTCCTTCTACGCTTGCTATCCGTACCCATGGTCATGTAGGCGAATCTTAGTGGGTAAATTGATGGGCAACAGGACGGTGAACATCCGAATGCACAACATCTATCTTTGCACATCGACCGAGGACATTGGTCCTGTAGTCCATTTCTTTTCCAACAATCGCAATTGGTGTACATAATGCCGGCTCTTAGCTCACGGCTGCAGCATTCATCGGAACCGGGTCCATAGGGACCGCATGTACCACATGGACTGCAGCAAGGAGAGCACATTATTTTTTTTTTATTCCGAAAAAAGGGTGTCTAAAGGTTTACTGCAATTGGAATTTAAAAAAAGCATTTAAGGGTTGAAAGCATTTTTGTGATTTAACATTCTTACGGTTTTTTTAAGAAATTTTGAATTTTTTTTGAAGAAAATTCCAAAAAATTTTATGCCGAAATGCCGAAAGGAGATTCAGAAACTGATTTTTTCAAAATTATTATTTTTTACATCTCAAAAGTGGGCTGCTATAGACGAGGGCATTTTGAAAGGTGTTTTTGGGGAGTGTTTTGAATGATAAAGATTTTATGTTGCCGGAGTCCAGGATGTTTATAGTTAGGCAAATCAACACTTGGTTCAGACCATACTCAGCAGATGACACAAATCTAAGTTCATGAATGTCATCTTCGGGTTTGGGTACTCGTGAATGCCGAAATGAATGCCGAAACGATGTGCATTCGGCCGGAAATTACACTTCTGCTGACACCGTTCCAAAAGCACAACACACTCTCAGTGATGCGATTCCATGCACCGAGTTCATCCGTCTCATGTACGTTTTCCGCACCATCGCTGGTGCCAATATGGGGGACGCGTACATAAGGATCGACTTACTCATCAGTTGCCAGTAGGCTACGGATACTACTGCTGGAGAGGCTCTCTATCCTGCATACATCAGGTGCTCTTTAAAATTAACCCTGTGGCCCAACAGCATTCCCAGGTATTTGATGTGCGGACTAGACTCTTTGATTTGCTCACCGACCTATACAGTGATGTGTTCTACCTTTATCCTGCTGCTTAGCACTGTTTCCGTGTAATGTTCAGCCAGTTCTAGACCTGATGCTTGTAGCCATGCCTTCACGTTACTGATATTTTGGTTGTGATTTCCGGACAATTGCTCTAGCGTTTTTGCTACAACGATTATCTACTGCTATGCTATCTGTATGGCCTATGATGTCTACCCCTCTCGCCCTTGGTATTCTTAGTATGCCATCATACATTACATTCCACAGGATTGGGCCCAGCACTGATCAAGGTCATGTGGGAGTACTCTATCCGCGTTTTTTGTTTGGTTTTGCTGGCTCAGTGTCCTGAACATTTCACGCAATCTTTCCTCAATTTCTACTAATAACTCTTATAGAGCACTACGCAGGGTTAGGTACTTCGCTTTCGGGGTACAGGAGGACATTATATTCTCGTCCGAGCCTTGCCCATTCCGTAACGATTCGAAATCTTCTATTTCTAAGATGCGGGAGACTATGACTTTGTTGGCCCAATATTTTTTGTATATGTACGCGTATGTACCATGTACGTACTGCTTTCGGTCGTCATAAAGCGCATCCTCGCAGAACAAAAAAGCAATTTAATCGATAACTTTGGACGTCATATGAAGACAATAACTCCTGTTCGTCCGGCAAGGTCACCTGAGAGTGTGACTGAAAATCCATCAGGTGTGTCCATTTCGAGACGAACACAGGAATTAGGCTTATCCGCAACCATTTTGCATAAAGATCTTAACCTACAGTTGACATCCGAATCGAAGCCCACAGACCACGCACCACGTTGCACTTTCGCTACTGATTTAAAATGTTGTATGTATGTCAATATTTAAACACTCAACTCATCACATCATGTGACATGACGCATGACCGCAGCTATGACCTGCTTCCGACCATCCATTGCATTTCAGTTGAGCTAGCTATGTAATTCCGATAAAAGACGGCAAAAGAGTGAAGAAAGTACTAGTGGACAGATGAAGCACTCAAACTCATAAGATTGACGTTCCCACAGGACTTTAATTGCTCCCATTCCAAAAGTAGCAAGTAGAAATTTTAGCGCAAAGTGGAAAAAACACTTTGTTAAAATAGAACAAAAAAATTTAGAAAACAAATGAAAAACAAAAAATTCCAAAGAAAATCGTTTTGATGAGCTCATAAAATATTTATCCGGCTTCGTGAAAACCGCAAAATTTTGGTGAATTTTTTTAAAAATCAAAATAAAATAGGTTCGTGTTTTTAAAACCATTTCGATGTGTGTTCCTCTTCTTCTAATAAGAATTTCAATTTAATTTTATTTGCCATTTAGAAATCCTTTAAAAGATGTGTAGTCCTTGCTATTCATATTGCGGCTACTCTTGCGGACCCTGTGGACCTTGTTGCGATCCGTGTGGGCCTTGTGCGCCATGCGGACCATGCGCGCCGTGTGGACCCTGTGGACCTGTTTTTTGCGGACCATGCGGACCCAGTTGTGGACCCTGTGGGCCTTGTGGACCATGTGGACCTTGTGGACCCTGCGGTCCATGTGGCCCTTGTGGACCATGTGGACCCTGTGGGCCTGGTCCTTGCTGCCGTAAGTTATAATATTTAGCTCCTGAAAGTTGAATTTCTAATCTATAGTTTATTAGGATTTTAGCCTGCAATCGAAGGAATCCACCATGCCGGTATGCTGCCCCTTGTAAGGCGCACTGTTACGAAACCCCACCTTGTGCAAGGTCAGGTAGATGTTGCTGCTGAACGAGTGTTAAATGGGTAATCAAAAAAAGAGACCAAGAATTTCGAAAATGTCGCCAATAAAAGATGCCATTCAAGCGAGTTTTATACGAATTCTAAAAACGAAAAAAAAAAAAAACAAGTCATTCCGGCATATGACCGGATTCTTTGCAATGTATTGAAATTCTTGATACATAAAAAACATGAGCAAGTATTGGGCACCTTTTAAGTTTGTTGTTTTCATTTATTTAAATAATTTTATTCCTTCATGAGGAATAGATGACTTTTCAGCTAATTGGGTAGATACTTCCAATCCAAAAAGATTCTAGAATAATCCACCGAACTTGGAGGGTAGTTCGAAGTATTATGAAACAAATCATTCTAGCTGTTGTTGAATATTGGACAACAACCTTTGGTAGTAGGGCCATCTTCATTATAAAGGAGTTAGTTGAAGAAAAAACAAGAGCTTGGATCTTATGAACTTAACTTGGCTAAATTACGGTATTTCATTCGTATAAGAGAACATAGTTTGAGCCAAATAAACAAAATAACGTCTTTTTAAATGCAGCCTAGATTTCTCCTTATCGTACCTTCCTGTTAGCCGTTGAACCCCTTCTTAAGAAATTGTCGGACAATTTAGCTAACAAAATGGTAAGGCGGAGGCTGAGTTCCAAAACATCAAAAAAATGCGCGTCGGTAATACATCACTGCCTATCACCCCTATTACGGTTAGCGAATCGATCGTTCGACTCGAGTCGAACTCCCAGGCGAATTACTGCTGTCGAGGTATTAGGGTTGGCGAACATTTTCATTCAAGTAAAAAGTCACAATTCGCATAAACATTGACGTTTGAGGCAAATGAAATCTCAGCAAGTCGCCAACCGTAATACGAAATAGTCACTTTCGCCAACTTTTCGTTCGACTCGCCAACCGTAATAGGGGTGATTGTTATGCGATGTAACGATGCTTTCATTTTGCGATGCATCACGATGCTTTAAAATTTTTGACTTCTTGGAACTTCTTTCTGAAAATCACCCCAATTACATTTGTCGGCAGTCGAAAACGCCTCAAGTCGACTGTCGGGTCGGGTCGAAGAAAAATCTAGATTCTATAGTTTTTTCGACCGACAAGACGTGTAGTCGATTTTTTTCGACTAGCTAGCACAATTTTTTTTTTGACAGCTCACTTAAAATTTGTTATCATGAAAGGCTTTGTGTTTTGGGGAAATTAAAATAATAAATAAGAAAAAATAAAATAATATAGAAATAAATATGTTAAGTATTGAGTACTTTATTAGTAGCAATTAGTCTTTCCAGCAACTGCTCTTTGTGGTGCACTTTTTTTCTTGGCGTCGAGTGCACCGGATGAGGTTCTGAGATGGAACGTGAGGTTGATGGTAATTCATCTGCCATCGATATTTGCTGATTTGGGGTTGACGAAGTCAATGCTTGATCTTCACACAAAATGACTTGGTCTGGATTGCCGAATGAATGACCTTCAGGCTGAACCACATCATTCACCGATAGCATAGCCACCACAGCTTCCTCCACAGCAGAAAGAGCTTCTTGGTCAAATGGACTACCCGCAGTCGCTTGTTTTTTCATTTTGTTTTTGTTGCAAACGAACATAGAAAAAATAAAGACGTTGCGTTAGGTTGCTGTTAGGTTTTACGAAGAAGTAAGTTTATTAATTGACAGATTGGAAAATGTAAATGGAAAAGGCGGGAGAAGTACTGGAAAAGGCGGGAGAGATACTGGAAAAAGCGGGAAAGATTTCGTTAAGGAAAAGGTTGGTAGGTCTGTTGATTTACGTCGTATGTGATGCCAAATCACATCGTCTTGCTTGGTTCAAGAAGATAGGATTTTGTACCAACAGTTTTTGACCACCTTCTTTTTTGTTTTGTATTTGAAGTCGTTCCACACCTGTGTTCAAAATTACATTAAGTTTTTCAATTTCAACTTTATTAACAACTTCATGCAAACCTTTTGCCAACCGTCACCGTCTCTTGATGGAGGACCTAAACTATTTAATTTAGAAGCGAGCGAACTCCACTCATTCTTCGCATAAATTTTATGAACTGATTTAATAAAGGCCTTTGCAAGGTGCGGCTTTTCTAGCATGAATGCAACTAAAACCTCAAATTGCCTTTTGTTTGTTACTTTCATTCTCCTATTCAACCTTTATTTACACCTTCAATAAAAAAAATTAATATGTCAAACGTGCAGGTTTTTTCTATCGACTCGAAATGACATTTATTTAACCGCTACACGCCAAACAGAATCACAGCTGAAGTCGAAAATATCTTATAATCTACTACAATATTCAAAACCGCCAAATGGAATGTGCTATGTTTCGAGTCGGTCGAAATCAAGTCGATTATTAGTCGAAACCGACAAATGTAATAAATAAACTACGATGCGTTGTTTGTTTTTTGTTTGCGTAGTGGTTGATTTTATGATGCGTTTTGGAACTGCTATATTGACGATATGGAACGCTTGACTTTGCAGTACTGCGAAAGATTTGCGTTTTGGAATTCAGCTGGATTTATTAACCGCAGCTAAAGTCATAGGCTACTACATGGATATTCCAGGTTATGACGATATGCCAAACCCTATTCCATTTCTGCATAATGTACCGGGCTTTTCATTATGTATCTCCTAACTTTTAAATTGAATAAAAAGCGTCATCTGTGAGTTATGACAGAACATTTTTATTGCGGATTAAAGTGCATTCACTATCATTATGTTTTAAAAATGATATCGTTCAAATAGCCTCCGCGGCTTTGTTTGCAGAACTCGATCCGAGTGGTCCAATTTTGTATGACTCTGATGCATAAGTCGGGCTGGATCTCAGCAATGCAATGGTTTGAATGATGTCGTTTTCCAGTTGGTCAATTGTTATTGGTTTGTTGCCGCATAAACTAGCGACTTAAGCTAGAACTACACTTGTCTCGTGTGGTGTGTCACTGTGTGGTGTGACGTAATGCCATCCCTCGGTTTTTGATTTGCGACACAGCGCTCTATGGCGCTAAGGCGCGTCACGAAACAAGTGTGGCTATGCTTGTCTCGCATCATAGCAGTTCCAAACGAAAATTCAGAACAGATGTTGAATGAAATATTTCCGCTAAATTACGGATTAAACTATATGTATAAATGATCAGCGCCACTAGCAGAATAGATTGAGCCATGTTCGTCCGTCTGTCTGTATGTAATCAGAGTTTTTGTGACTTAAATATTTTTTACGAGTATGTACGCGATTAATTAAAGAAACTCGAAAAATGTTATGCAAATATGTATATAAACATTCACCTAATCTAGAAATCAGACAAAACGCCATTTTCAAATATCCACAACAGAATGAAACCTGCAAATGCTGGCGTCACAACACACCACACGAGATAAGTGTGGTTCAAGCTTTAACCCATTAATGACGAGAGTCCAAAATGTTCGATACAAGCCTGAAATTTTAAGGCGCGACTTGTATTGTGTGCAGAAACCTAGATCAGATTTTTTTAAATTTTTTTTTAATAAGGTTTGGTCACACTAGGCCGTTACATATATGTAACGTTAGTCCTGATACCACAAAAATCGTATAAATAATAAGACTGTATACATGCAAACAAATCATGTATTTTATTTCAGTATTACTTTACTTTAGGTGGCGCTACAGCTCCGGGTGAACCTGGGCCTGCTTCTCGAAACCATTTGTGTGTGCGTATTATATTTTTGCATGAATGGAAGGGACCTACAGTTTTTTGCCGACTCCGAACGGCGAGTTGAGAAGCTCATCATGACAAATGAAACTCTTTGAATGCTTGTCAGACATTCGAAAGAGGTGGTACCGTGAAAAAGATCTTTTAGGTGTTGGGCCGGGCAGCATTGCGTAGTAGTCCAGCGCACTTACCACTACACCCCGGTGCATTTTATTTCAGTATTATTTTTATTTATTTCATAAATTTAAAGATATGTAATGATTTTTCTGGAAGCAAGCTACACATAAGCCTACATCGCACTTAGAACACATTGTAGTACAGTGTGATCTGCATAGCGAACCTGCACATCGTCATCTTTTTTTATTGGGGGTCTTAATAATCAAATGGTCCACTCGATCGTAGCGAGCATTATCATGTTCGGTTTCCATTTTATGTCTACGAAAACCATCAGGAGGTTTCGGGTCACCAAGAGTCCGCCAATAAAACCGTGCTGGCGAATGTTTGAACTGAAGTCCGGGTAAATTGGAGCCAGCTTTTTTATGGAGTAACCAAGCGTTTTGATTTGAAACATCTATCAGTCAAAGCCAAGTTAAAATGGACGACCACCATTTCTTCCCTCTAACACTTATTCGGTAGTTGTTTACATTTCGGTCCATACGGTCCGTGCCACCTATGTTTGCATTATACCATGCAATTGCATAGGGTCGTGGAAGATCCATAGCTTATGCTCTTTCCGGAAATATGTTGACACTTTTGTAACTGGATTTTTTCCAAAAAGTATAGACGCAACACTCACAATGGAACTGTCAACCCATTTCAGCAGAATTACAATCCAATTGTACCACGATTTGAATTCTTCAATTCCTTTTTATTTCTTAACTGACAAGAAGCCGGAATGCAATTTTCCCGGATGGTTCCGGGATGGTTCCGGTTCCGTTGTAACCTCTTTGTTTTATCCTACCAAGACGAATAATACAAAAAGTAATCAGATACAAAGCCTGCTGCATACGGACTAATGTTACATAAATGTATTTTCTGTCACAAATTATGTTATGTTATATGCGGACTAACGTACCATATATGTAACAGCATCCAAAAACCGGAGCGATCAGGCAAACGGATTTCCAAAAAATATTTTTGTTTCAGGTATTTGCTTCTATACATATTATACAATAACAAAACATTGATATTTTTTCTTACAATATACAGTAAGTTCACTAAAATAATTAACAAACAAATGCCTACCTTCCGCTCATCCCCATTTTGCTATCAACTCAAGTTCAAATATGTAAAAAATCTTCTATTGTCAAAAAAATCACAACCAAAATGCAGTATTTTCGTGTTATTCTCTTTAGAATCCTTTACACTTTACATTGCATAAACTTTAAACTCAGAAGTCGATGAAAAACAAATAGTAATTGTTTTAAACAAATAAGGTGACCCAGTGTTACATTTATGTAACGTTAGGCTAAAATGGGTTAACGTAGCTGCAGAGAAAAAAAATCTAAGGGCATTAAATCGCACGATCTTGGCGAGTCCAGATCGCGTCTTCTGGAACTAACGCGTTTTGGAAACTTTTCTTGCAACACCAATGTCCAATGTAACGCCTTATGTATGGTTTTTTGTGCCATCTTATTTGAAAAACAGGTCCCGGTTCAGGTCTATGTCATCCAATTGTGGCTACAAATAGTCCGATACCGTTCGCCATTTACAGTCACCGTCTGACCATTTTGTTCCAATTTGTTGGATTGTTCTCTCCCCAAATGTGGCAATTTCGCTTGTTCACGGAACCATTCAATCAAAAATGTGCTTCATCACTGAAGATGATTTTTCGCCAAATTTGGACCTGTTTGGCACTGCTCCAGAGCCCAATCAGTGGACGTTCGATGAAATCGGAGCTCTTGCGGCTTCAGTTCTTATGTCAATTGGATCTTATACGGATGCATGCCCAAGACTTTTTGCAAAATTCGCCATTTTGAGGTCGCAGAAAGGCAAACTCCTAATGCACAACGAGGAATCCAGAGGTTTGGGTCTTCAGTTACACTTTCAGCCACTGCAGCAATATTCACGCTTGACCGCGTTTTTCAGCAACCGAACCGTTTTCCTTGAATTTTGCGATAATTCGTTGAAATGCTCGCTCGGTTGGACGATCATGTCGGCCATAAATGGTTCGTAGCTCGCGAAAAGTTGGGCGAATAGAATACGAATTTTAACAATTTTGACGCGTTGTTGAATGATGTAGCGATCCATGGTACATTTAGATATTCTTGTTAACAGTGAAATTCCTCTTCCAATATTTAAAGGCCTTCCTTCAAACACAGTAGTTTTCTTCAACTTTTTGCAAGATTAATGCCAAATCTTTGTGTTGATCAATATATTGACAAAAATAATTTAGTATTAGTGATACCAATTGCTACCAATGGGAAAGAAATCCCAGTACCTCCTAATTGCATCATCGATTCATTCCTGAATCCCGAATCATGATAGGTCTTTCCATCCATATACTCATGGGAAGTCAAACAGCTATAAAAGCAATAAGCTTTAACAGTATTGAGTCCAAATCCTGTCCTGCATTGCTTCAATACGCTCCGAGACGTCTTCAATTAGAACAAAGTCAGACTTGGTTGGGTGCCTTAATAGAAGTTCATTTCCGGAAATTTGAATTGTCCATGTCCATATCCATACCCATGATTTACAGAACTAAATGTACCATTGGCACTCCTTCCAAGTACCACAGTAGACAAATAATCTTCAAATCACTTGGCGAACCCAAAACTATAAAGCAACTCAAACTCCAAATATCAAGAAATACAAAAAAAAAAACTCACAATTTTATTAAGGCCCCCATATAAATTGCAGTTAAAAAAAAAAAAATTAAATAAATTAAATTCAAAATCATATAAAAACAAAAAAAAAAAAATGTTCGGGCCCTGCATCCCTTGTGAACCCTGTTGCATTCCATATGGCGTAAGTCTTTAATAATCCCCCGCATTGGTTATATTTTCTATGTTCCCCCCCCCCCCACATGGACAGCAATCATCTGAACCTCGTTTAGGGGCCGAAATAGAGGCGATACCACAAAATACCCCACCACCTTTACCACCCACCGATCCACCCGAAAAGAAATCCGTTATATTAAGAAAGCTTATTCCATTGCTGATGGATCCTAGTAAACGTCTAATGATTAGACTGGTAAGGAGTAGTCCCAGTACTAAGGGAACTGGAACTGACTGTGTGCTGCTATTTAGATTTTCCTAAACTTTATTTTGGGTCCAAAATTTGTATTTTAATTCTCTTCTTGCTTTCCTCTTCTATTTATTTTTCGTTTGCTAGCCAAAGACTCGAATCACAAAGAGGATTAAGGCCGATGTCATGTACAGCACTTGGGAGTGTTGCAAGCGAAATGGGATCCAAGATGAAACACCGCAATGGCTTGTTTTAGGCAGACCCTATTGTAGGCCCGGTCCAGGCTATCGTAACAGACCAGCTTACTTTCCCATCAATAATCAATGCTGCCCAGGTGAGTTAAGAATTGATTTTTTTTTTCTAACGGGCCGGTACTGTACTGTATAAGCTGAGAAAGACAGTTGTGCCAAAGAAAAAAAAAAGCTAAAGTTCGAACCCCATGCCGTGCTAAGTCGACTCAGCTTTGTAGTTTCGTTTTTCATTGGCTGTACGGAGCCAATAACTGGTACAAAGCTACGCTTTATACAGTGCCGTAGCTGAGTCGACTTGGGGCGGCCTGGGGTTCGAACTTGCAGTAAAATAAGCCTTTTATTTCTAAACATTTTCTTCCTTTTTAGGTTGCTTTTGCTGAACGCAAGCGATTAAAAATTCAAACTGAAGCGCTTATTAACTGCGATGGCAGCACGGTCCAATCTTAAATGCGAAAGTTTCGAGTACATGGTCATGTAACTTAATGTTATGGCTATAACTGATCGAGTGAACTAATCGAAAATAGTACTCCGGCCAGTAAGAGCTATCGCACTAGCAATATTGTTCCAACCGCCGCCATGTGATGTGTACATAAACTTGGCTCTGATAGCCTTAGACGAAGGGGTGGAGAAGCAAATGAAAGACGGAAGAATTACCATTTTCCATTTGCTGTGTTCGTAGCATAAAATAATTAAAGTGAATTTGTTTATTTAAATTTTTATACAAAGCCAACACACTACTTACCTAACCTTTTAAGTTCTAAATTAAAGAAAATCGACATAACCTAAAATTTGTGGTAATTTTTTTATTTTAATAACAAAGAAAGAAAAATAGTCAAACAGAAGGGACTAGCTGAAATGTGTTCAGCCTGAAAGTAGACCGCGCTACTTGGTTATCAATTAAGATTGAGGGTTGCCACTTTATTTTAATATTTCCTACAAAGTTACTCGTATTTATATATAGGCGAAATTGAATGTGTGTTCCAACAAAATAATAATGGCTTTCAGAAGTTCCATCCAAAATGGACCAAAGGTGGTCAATTGGGCACAAGTCTAACGACTGAAGGCCCCAACCCATAGAATCCGTTGTGCGTTTATTCATCCTTTTTAACGGACAGCTCGATAGAATACACGTTTTCTTATGGAAGGTGGCCCATAACCAACGCACATAAAAACGCAGCGCAGAAAGTAGGTTTACTTTCTACTTTTTTCTCTGCGCTGTGCGTTGGGTGTTCACACATTAACGCATTGAAGTGCACACCTTCACATATTATAGTTCACGCATTTACAAATTGAGAGTATGCATTTTAATTGGTGGAAGCATAGAGAAATATAGAGAAACTGTCATCGATGTTGACAATCAGCTGACATCAGCTTGAAAAGAAAACACTTTCCGCCAGTGTTGTCGGTCGTATTACAATAGTAGTTCTGTATACCCATCTGCAGTCCGTACTACAATTGCCTTATGTCGTTTTTATTTGGGCTTTGCAGAGTTTGCTCTCTCAGGTCTTAGATTTTTCGTGCTGAATAGAGAACAAATGAATTTGACTTGTTTTTCTGCAATTTTATTAGTGTGTCATTTGACATTTTGTTCGTAAAAGGAAATAAATAAAAAAAGAAAAATAATAAATACAATTGTAAATACACTTTTTTTCTAGTTTTTTCTGATAATATGTGTGTTAATTAATATCATTTTGATGTGCTGCGTTTAAATTTCGTATAAAATGTTTTGGTATTAGTGCATGTAGGTGTAAATCTCGAGTTGAATCCGAAATTCACAAAAATTGATCTCGAACAAAAAAAAGTGCTTTTTTAGTCGGTTGGAAAATGATAATATGTACTGGAGCGATAAAAACTGCTGGAGATGAAAAAAAGTGATTGCAATGTCAGGTCCTTATACCAAATAATAGAACTCTATTGGTAAGACATTGGTAAGAAAACTCCTAAGGCCATGATAAAATTATGTTTGGATTGAAAAACCAGCCGGCAATCGATAGGAACATACACTGAAAAATTCAAAAAAGAAAAAAATCGAAACTAGTGAGCTTCAGATAATTTTGTTTCTGATTCCAAACATTTTGCCATTTTCATAATTTTTCTCATATGTGAATATTGGTACTATGTACCTTCATCCTAAAAGTACCACCATGTTATCAAAAATTAAGCACCCAAAAAATTACCGAAACGACAACTCTGCTTTCAGCAATAGCAAAATGTCATCGGCTGTCATCCTTTCAGCGCTGGTATGCGACGGATTCTATGGGACGGATCTTTCCGTCATGCGCCAACGTCAGCGTCAACGTTGAACGCAGCGGCATTGACGGATTCTATGGGTCGGGGCCTTGAGGTGGCTATTCCCATTCAGGCCTATCGCGAACAAAGTTTCCCGGGAAATATTTCCCATTCAGCAATCTGATTTACGATAACCTAATTGATTTTGACAAGATTTCCAACGCCGTTGAAGGCCCTTGACCTTTCTCTGTGTTTTATGGTAGGACTCTCAGTCAACCCCTGTAAAACCGTTCTAGTGCCCTTCACGAAGAGAAGAATCATTAACTTGGGTCCAATCATCTTCAAGGGCACTACACTTGAGTATTCCAGTGAGGTCAAATATCCGAGAGTTATCTTCGACACACGCCTCAACTAGAATTCTCACCTCAACTCTATAATAAACCGTGCAACTGGGGCCTTATGGGCAAGCCGCTGACTGTATGGTAGAGCTTGGGGTCTCAATCCTAAAATTATACACTGGTTGTATCTCAGGATGGTCAGACCCATCATTTCCTACCCAGCCTTAGTCTGGTGGCTTAAAGTTCTCGAAAAGACTACAGCCAAGAAGCTCGATAAGCTTCAACGAGTCGCGTGTCTTGGTATAACCGGTGCATTCGCACCTACTCTTCGGCAGCTCTAGAAGCTATAATAACTGGCATATCGCCAATACAGATATTCATTAGGCAGTCAGCTGCTAAAAGTGCTAACTACAACTTACTCGAAAGTACAAACCAGGTAATCTTACGGGTCACCCAAAACATTATCAACAACACTCCCGATCAGGACATACTCTGCACCGTCGCTGACGTCATGATAAGTGAATACCTACTGCTCCTGCAGAAAATTCGAATTGAGATCTGTCAAATGGTAGAATCCTCTCAAAGAGAGCGAACTCCTCTCAAAGACAGAAAACGTGCACAAAAGTAAACAAACGCTTTTCAAACAACACTTGGTCAAATCTATCAAATTGTTTTTGTTTTCCACTAACAATGGAGATTATGACATTTCACAAACTATCAGATGGTTAGTTTGACAGAGTTGGCTCGGTCCACCCCAAGGAATTGGTCGCAAGCTGAGAGCCAAATGAGAGTAAAAAAAATTGAGAGCCATGAAACTGTCAGATTCTATGTAGCTTACGTAGAACTTTCGAGAACTAGCATGTTACCAAACAGACCTAATAGGTCTGTTTGGTGTGTCTTTTTCGCGTAAGTGATTGATATCTGTCAAATAGTAGAATCCTCTCAATGAGAAAGATATCCTCTCAAAGAGAAAAATCCTGAACAAAAGACACCAAACGCTTTTGAAACAAAACCTGGCGATTTGTTTTTGTTTTCCACTACAATGAATATTATGACATTTCTCAAACTGTCAGATGGCTTGGTTTGACAGAGTTCAACAGTCCACCCCGTGGAAAAGGTCTTGCAGATACTTGCAGATAATTCATCGCAAAGAGCGAGCCAAAGGAGAGTAAAACAAAATTGAGAGCCATGCAACTGTCATGATTCTATGACAGTTAACATAGTATTGCAGAAACTATCGACACACCAAACAGACCTAATACCACAATACGGGTGATTCGCAAAAGAGTTCGCTTCATATCGAACGTTCGATTCGCTAACCATAATAGGGGTAAGTTTGTCCCGAAAGAGTCCACCAAAGTGTTTTTTTGTTTTTTAGATTTTTTGATCATTTTGCACAGAGCAAGGAGTAGTTGATAATCAAAAATGACTATTAACAAAATGACTATCAACTTAGCCGATTCCACCCCAGGTTCTTAATTAAATATCTTGAATTCTTGGAATAGCATATCGGGTAAATGGTCCCCATGGCTTTGCTGGCACATTATGTACGCACTTCTTTGTCGAAATTTTTCATGACCATTTTGCATAAATTTGGCTGAATTTCGTTTATACAGCGCAGCGCTTAAAGTGCGCCTTCAAAGCGTGGGTGGTCATGCGCTTCTTGGCATAAATATTAGACTTCAAAAATTCAAACGGCGTTAAATCGCATGATCTGGGCCGTAAATTCAGATAACCAACACGAGCAGGAAATGACTCATGCAGGAAATGACTCACGCAGGAAATGACTCATGTAATAAATGAGATCTTCCTCAGGCTGTATGGCATATGGCACCGTCTTGTTGAAACAAAATGTCGCCCAAATCAATATCTTGCAATTTAGGCACACAAAACTGCGGCCGAATTACCGCATCCGTTAACGAGTGAGTGAGTAGGACTCGTTATCGAATGATCGAGTAAATGATAAGCAAAATGATACTCGATAACGTGAGCGGTAATGCAAAATCCTCACATTTCGATAACAAGTAACTCGTTAACGGATACGGTAATTTGGCCCCTGGATTATCATGCCGCAATAGCGAGTACCATTAACTGTTATTGCCTGACCAGTCGCATTTTCAAATAAAAATGGTCCCATGATGCCTCCAGCCTAAAAGCCAAACCAACCAGTGACACGTTGTATATGCATTTGTGGATTTTGTGGATTTTCTAAACTCCAAATTGGATCATTTCAATGAAGGCAGGACAGTTAATAGCTGTACATTGGCAACCTCACACCGTTTTTCGAGAGACTGTTAGGTAATCAGTTTCAAGCGATCAATGTTGGGTATGGTAAGCTGTAGCTGTCTAACTAAAGAAGACCGCGTAGGACAAAACGAATGAACTTACGCTGGGCGGTTTTGATTCGCTTAGTGTGGATCTCGTATTAAGGAGACTATACCTGGATAGCAAATTAAAGCAAGGGCATTACGAAGGTGATGTAGGGGGATCTCGTGTGACATATGTACGAGCCCTAAAACTCCTGAGACCAACACTTCATAAGACCGAGAGCGGAGGGATATGGGGAGTTTAGTTCACTATCGCAGGTAACCGTAACAACCAAATCACGTTTAGTCGTTCGGGGCAAGAGTGCGCGTTTTGGACTTCGGGCTTAAATTATGACAAATTTACAACAGAAAACAAACAAAAGAGCCTATTATTTGGTAGCTCTATATTTTAGGAACAAAGTTATATGAAAATATTTTATATATTTTTTAATGTTCCATACGTTTTGATTAAACAACCAAAGTAAGTCAAGTTGCGCACTCTTGCCCCGAAGTCAGGGTAAGAGTACGCAACCATCAGTTTAAGTCACAGTTTTCGTTGTTGAAATGGTTTGAAACTGTACTTTTGCTCAAACCAAGTTCTTCGGCAACGTTTTATGGACTGCTTCCATTTTAAATCAGCTCCCTTGCCTCGAAGATTTTCTTTGGGGTTATCAATTTCCTTTCCGTTTGTGTTTGGCAGATACGAGGCATTTTTTTAGAAAAACCAAAACAGGAAAAAAAGCTACCACCTAACGCTTACAACTGTGATGTGCTCGTTGCATCTTTCGATAGAAGGTAATAGCCTAAAATGTGTTATTATTATAAAATGTTAAATACTGGGTAAGAAAGCACTGCGCACTCTTACCCACAGAACGACTGCGCACTGTTTCCCTAGATTCAATAATATTATTCACTAAAATGTTATCCTAAATCAAACACACATATACACTGTTTATGCATACATACTACTTATGGGGTATCGGTGTTGCCACGCTTTCCTGACACACTTTTGAAAATTAACTTTTTTTTTAACAAAATCCGGCATTTTTTTCCTTACTGCTAATTCTTTCACAGGTGGAGAAAATGGCACTGCGTACTCTTACCCGCTGCCCAAAAGACTCTACGCTAAGTATTTACATACATACATATTTACTGTGAATACCGCAAACGTCGAAAATGCTAGAGTAGTAGAGTCCTTTAGGGCTAAGCTAGTGACGAGGCCTGGTTTTTTTAACCAAAATATATTTTGGTAATATTTGGCGTCAAGTAGATAGTATTTATTTGCTTCAGATTTACGCTGATTACTAGGCCTCACAGACACGACGTTCGACGGTTATTTCTGTAACTGGCCTAAGAATAAGAAAAATAGCTCCCAGCTCTAATCTCGGGAACTATCTCACCGTAATCGGAACAGGTACTAAATGGATCTCGTTTGTGTTCTCTAGTCAAATGCATAAATAACTATTTGATACAATGCCTAGTATTTTGAATTACTTAGACATGTTGATGACCTTCTTTTTGATTCTCATGTTAACATGAGTTCCAGTGTCTATGGAAGATTTTCACCTACCCTCGGGGAAAAAAAAAAAAAAAAAAAAAAAAAAAAATGTTAACATAGTCCAAAAAGAATCTAGAGTTCGTTGGTCGAGAAAGAAATCTCACTACCATGTTATTGTAACATCTAAGTCCGCGATGATTCAATTAGTCTGAGCATTTTCATTTGCTAGGAATTCAAACCCAAAGAAACCCAGTGAAACTCTATTTAAAGAATCTCTCCTATTTTGTAAAATAACAAAGAAAACGTTTGCCTTTCCACAGGTTCTTGTGGCGGTGGTGATGGGTACGGATGCGACACCTATTGGAAGCCCACAAGGCAAACTAAAGACTTCATAACTGAATTCACCCCACTACCACCAGGGTCTGGAGCCAAGAAAACCCCAACTGTCTGCCCGCCTGTCAAAATGCGCGTCAGAATAAAAACCATCTACTCTAGGTAAGTAAACTGACTCTCCAACAATCCCCTCGCATCGCAGCCGGCCGTGAAAATAAAATAAAAAATTGCAAAACAAAACGTTTCCCTAAATTTTTTATTATATTTTTGTTCGGCTTTTAATAAACATCATAAAATTTTCGTTTAAAAAAATAAAATAATTTTGTTAAAATTAGGTAAGTGCCATTAACCAATGGACGGACGGCATTGACCGCGCTATAATAACGTGTATTTGTTCTTTTTAGAGGATAATCCTAAACGATAAAAAAAATGTGCGATCCTTGCATTCCATGCTGCGCTCCATGCGATCCCTGCACGGGACCATATGAGGTGAGTTTCTAAATGTATGCAATAACTTTCTTTTTATTTTCACTTAAAAAAAAAAAAAACAAAAACAAAATAGCCATCGCCTCAATGTTATTCGGGAGCTGAATTAGAAGCCCTGCCTCAGTGTGCCCCGAGGCCTCCGCCTCCCCTACCGAAATGTGTTACAATCCAACAGCCTCCTCGTCTGATTTGCAAAAAGAAAGTCGTCTTCAATCAGAAAATTGTGCCGGAACCGATGGTGGTAAATCGATGTCGTCAGATAACCATACCCAAGGTGGTGGACGTTACACGAGTCATAAAGGTCCCCAAGCTGACATGGGTCTCGCAAATGATACGCGAGCCAAGGGTCATTTACTATCCGTCTATGGTTCCCGATCCGTATGTTGTGTGCTATCCGAAGAGAATTTGTGAACCTCGTGAAGTCTGCCAGACGTTCCTTTGTCAACCGAAGCCACAAGTTGTTGATATTCCACCACCCAGAGAGTACTGCTGCTACCAGAATGGGCCAATCCGCTATAAGCCCAGTCAGCCATGCCCGCCAAGTCCGATTGGTGGTTGTGGTCCATTGCCGTGCTTCACTAGTGGACAATATCCAGTCTGCGAGCCATGCGGACCATGTGGACCTTTGTCGTGTGGACCGTACCCACCTTGTGGTCCGTGTTCACCATGTGGACCTTGTGGTCCATGTGGGCCTGGACCCTGCGGCCCATGTGGCCCCAGATCTTGTGGCCCCTGCGGACCTAGTGGCTGCGGCCCTTGTGGTCTTCCCATGCCTAATGGGCCGGTCGTGGCTAAATGTGGCCCTTGCGGGCCTTGTGGTCCCTGTTCTCCTTGTGCACCCTGTGGACCATGTGGACCCTTAGGACCCTGCGGTCCGTGTTTACCTGGTCCACCCTATATGGCGTGTTAGAAAACGATGCTTATCAAGGTAAGTGAACCTTGATAATGCATCCCCATCCCTCAACGATAATTGGACATCGGATTTTTGTTCTGTTTGGATTTCTTACAGCCGAAAACCTGCAGCAGTCGGGAGTTAAGAGGCGGCGTAATGTACACCAATTGTGGTTGCTGGAAGAGAAACGGACTGCAAGATCAGTGCCCTCGTTCGTTGTGCCAAGGCAAACCAGGTTGTATGTGCCAGCCCGTTCCGAATTGCTGTCCATCTACGTATCCCCTTAAATATGCCTACATAACGATGGGAACGAATTCAAAACGAATGCGATGCAAGGAATCTGCACCATGTAATCCTCCTTCTCCTCCTGCTTCGAAGCCCAGCGGCTGTCCACAAACAACTGAGACTACAACCAAATGTCCAGTCAAGTGCTGATTAAAAAAAAAAATTATGTAAGTTTAAAAAGTCTTCCATGGCCAATTACTCTGGTTAATCTGTCCTATTTCTTTAATTCCAGTGAACCTCTGAGGAGACGGACTAAGGCCGAATCAACTTGTACGGAGCTGCAGCAAGAGCTTGAGATCATCGAATTTTGGAAATGTCATCGTTTTTTTCTTTTTTTTTTTCTCTTTTCGATTAAAATTGCAGGGCGTTTCTAGCTAAAAGAATTTGTGGTCTTCTCATTTGTTTTACACATTTTTCTAAAGGAACATTTTCAGAAGGTTTTTGAAAGATATCCAAGATGTCCACGATGATCTTTTGAGCAAGACTTAAGTCGGTGTCTCCAGTTTGAGTGGACATGATTAGAGCTTTTATCCTCAGAGATGGATACTGTGACCTAAAAGGATCTATTGTGTCATGGTATTCTATTAGTCCAAGAGGCCATCACCTTTCTAATAAAGGCTAGTGGCCCTTAAAGTGCCCGGCATTCACATGGTTGGTTGGTTGGCTTGTGGGGGGTGAGAAAGAGATCTACCTTCTCACGTAGGCCCCTTGTGTTCCCCTCAGGAACCTGATCTAAGAAAGAAGGGGTTGGGGGTTTGTGAGTGAAAGGGTTTAAAATGTTGGGGAATGGAAAAGTTAAAGAAGGTACATATATGAGTGTGGATACTCGAAACACGCTCCGTGTGTCGTGTAAACCCCAGTGTTTTCGAGAAATCGATGGATCTAAGCGATGTCAGCGTAGGTAGGATATGTCTTCCCAGGTAGCTGTGCCTTATTGCATATAAAGCAGGACAATCGCAGAGGAAGTGAGCGATACTTTCGTTCATTTTTTCACGAACTGGGCAGATGCTATTTTGCACTGATCCCAGTCTGTTTGCGTGTCTGTTCAAGTTGATGGGGCCCGTGTACAAGCCGCTCATCAGTGCTCTACCTAGATTCAGTACTTTCTTCGCCCGTTAGGGGTTCGGATTTTCTATCATATCTTTGGCAGCCTTACATGTTTGGACTTGACTCCACATTTGCGAGTGGTGTTTTGCAAAGGACAGACTGTACGCGGTTTCACCGCTTGTACCGCGTGCCGTACCTATGGTGGTAACTGTGAGATTTTATACGTCTTCCTCTGCCCTTTCGTTCCCCGGGATGTCGTTATAGCCAGATACCCAGAGCTGGTTCACCGTGCAGGATCCTGTGGGGTTGTTGAGTTTTTCTTTGCATTCCTTCACTAGCTTAGAGTGACTTATTGGGTTTGCAAGTGCTTTAAGCATGGCTTGGCTGTCCGAACAGATGTGCACGCAAGTGTCTCTGGTATTGTTATTGACGAGTTTGTCTTCGCACCTGAGAATTACAAAAACTTCCGTCTGGAAAACAGTCACCGATGGTTCTAAATCAATAGGTATATTTATTGAATGACCAGGACAGTGTACATCAGCTCCCGAGTTGGTATCGAAGGTAGGTGGCAACGACCTAACAGGAAGCCTGCTAGATACCTAATGTCCTTCGTCTTGTGAGGTGTTCCTTTTGATGGGTCAGATCTTCGTCCAATGAGAAAGTTGAGGTTTATGTTTACATTTCTGAATAGGCTGAAATAGTTAGTGTCGTTAACTAGCACAAAATGGTTCCGGGCCTAAGAATTCCTTAGTTGACGCGACGGGGACAGTTCACTCGCAATCACATTACCTTCAATGCCTCTGTGACCAGGCATCCAAAAAAGTCGGACGTTGTTGTGAGTGGCTAGGAATTGGAGAGCAATGGAGCAACACTTTACTTGCTTTCAGTCCAAAGACGAGGAGCTCACAGCTTTGAATGCAGCTTGGCTGTCTGAGAAGACATTTATAACAGTGTCTCTTTATAGAAAAGTCAAGACGAGGATCTTAATATCATGGACCTCAGCCTGAAATGCGCTGGGGAAGGTTTCAATAGACTAGTATTGGCTCCAAGGACCCCAGCACCAACACCGGAGCCTATTTTCAATCCATCTGCGTACCCAACCAGACTTTTTGGGTACAGGGTCCGCCATTTGACCATGTAGTACGTTGTAAAATATAAACTTCGAGTTCTCTACAAAAGCAGTATTTACTTATCATATTTTATCAGCGACGGAGCAATGTACATACATATACATATGTCCTCATTGGGAATATTGTCGACATCGCATATATACAACTGACTACTGAGACAGAAAACGCTTAAGGATGTGGCAACTAGATTGAGCAGTTAATTCTGAAAACACTTCTTGTCACAATTTTAAAAATGTCGCAATGACCAATGCCTATCGTAAATGTTTGATTAGTATCGCATGTTCTAGAATTTAAGGACAAGGCACTTTTCTTAACTTCCATACTTAAATGCGGGGTAGGCGTGGGCATTTTCAGCACATCGAAAGTCTATCGCCTACCGAATTTCGCTAGCTTCCATCTTCCAGGCGGAGCTACTAGCGATTCTCGGAGATTTTCACAATTTAATAAGCGGTTCAACACCCAAACACAGCCTCACTATTATTACCGATAGCCAAGCCGTACTTAAAGCTATAAGCTCGGCAATCACCTCATCTAAACTGGTTGAACAATGCCAAGAAGAATTCAATCAATCAAATGTGCAACCAAGCTAGTTCTGGACCAGAACGATAGAGCCGATGAACTAGCCAGGCGAGGAGCAGCCCTTATAGCTCACTAGCGGAAAATTATCATGTTCCTAGAAGTGCTGTTAAGGGCAATATACTCTCATAGTTCTTAAGACTAGCCGGTCTCAGGTGCACCAGTCTGATAAACTGTGTAATATCCAGAAAGATATGGCCAAACTACAATAGGTCAAAAGAGCGGCTACAATGAACTCGCGCAGACGTCGCAAGAGTAGTGGTAGTTAGTACAGCGTACTGGATAATAGGGGACCATCCAGCCAAACTTGCGGTCCCTCACAACAATAGTAGCCTAAGCTGCTATGATGAAAATGAAAGAGTGACTTATTTATTGTCTGTACATGTCTAGCTCTAACGAGAATTAGGCAAGTTTTTGTACGAGGATCTTAAAGAGGATCCGAGAAAATTATTGAAGAACTAAAACTTACTTTTGGTGGCGCTACAGCTCGGGGTGAACCTGGGCCTGCTTCTCGCAACCATTTGTGTGTAAGTATTATATTTTTACGCGAACGGAACGGACCTACAGTTTGTTGCCATCTACGAACGGCGAATTGAGTTGCTCATTGACAAATGATACTCTTTGATTGCTTGTCAGACATTCGAATGAGGTGGCAACTTTTTTTAGGTGTTGGACCCGGGCTGGAATTGAACCCGAGCAGTATACGTTGTAGTCCAACGCACTAATAATCACCACGGCCACGGCGACCCTCCTCTTCATAAACCTCACACGGTGGATATTAATATCTCAAAACTTCATACGAATAAACGGGTCATCTGAGATTGTGGTATCATAACGGCGCCCTTTTTGCGCTACTTGGGTATTCTTACCTTAGGTCTAAAAAACCATTTTCGACCATTCAATTGGGAAATACAACAAGCCGCTTACAGTATCATCTGTTTTCTGGATTTCGTACAAATTAGAGGCAAAAGTAGATTGGAATGAATCCACATATCAGATAGATTGTACACATTTTTCAATATCTTTTCCATTTCAATTATTTCCGTTTTCATCATTCACACTACTAAACCATTGGCCTACTAAAAAACTTCATACAATTTCAAATACGAGCTCACAGCGACACATTAAAAGTTCATGGGACATTCATCTGACTATCTCCGCTCAACAGATAGTTTTATTCAGATTCAGATTGGAAAAACAAAAAAAAAAGACAAAACAAAAAAAACCAAGAAAAATAATCGAAAAAGACTTCTCCAAGATATTTCACGACGCGAGCCGGTATTTGAAAATCAGTTTCAATTCGTCGGTCGTGGAATTAAGTCGCTTCCAAAGGGAAGTAGTGGTCTCGCGATATTATGTAAGTAGTGATCTTGTTCTGGCAGTGATGTGTAAAAAGTGTAAAAAGTGATAAGGATGGGATCTAGGAGATGTTTTTTTTTTTAGTGTTAATGATAAAATAAATAGACATTTTATAATATACTCTTTTTTTGTAGAAGAATAGAATTTTTTTTTTTTGGGTTATTTTGCAATTAATTATGTGGGGTTATCTCTTGAGTTGAAAGTTCAAAAAAGAAAAAATTTAAGAAATATCTATATATGCATAGTGGAAATCAGAAGAATACAATTTAAAAACAGTTCTTTTGAAAAAACAAGTCTAAGTTGGTGATAAGTACTCATAGTGACTGAATACCTCCTCAGGAAGGATGGCAAATAAATCAGAGACGGCAGTGAAATAAGCAGTAAAGGACTTGTGCTTTTTTTATAAATAGTTTAGTTGTAACAGTAGTATCGCAGTTTTAAAGAATATTAACACATTCATTGCGTTTAAATAATTTTAAGAAAATTGTGTCTTTTACATGTGCAATTCTGAAAAAAATTTTTTTTTAAAGATTCAACTTTTTTTTTGAGTTCGTTTTTCTCAGTTTTCATTACGCTATAATATTTGTCTACCATTTGATATTAGGCGTGTTTTTTTCAAACATATATAGACTTAAAAAAAAAGCTTTCAAAGCCAAATACAACAAAACCTTAGCCTTAATATCCAGGCTAAGGTTAAGTTGTATTTTACATGGAAAACATATTGTTTAGTCTATATAGATTTGTAAAAAAACCCGCCTATTGATGGGTCTTATAGGCATCTATCTAAATTAAAAAAAAAAAATATTACTCTGAAAATAATGTGTACCAGGTTGTTCAATAAGTTTTGTCGTTCGATAGGAAAAACTAGATTTTATAGTATTCAAGGAATAGTCTCCCTAAGCTTCAATACACTTGTTCCAGTATTTTTCTAATTTCTGGATTCCATCCCTGTAGTGAGAATACGGAAGACAGTTGAAATACGCTTCCACGGCTGCTATGACCTCTTCGTTCGATGAAAATCGTTTTCAACGCATGAATTGTTTAAGATGTGAGGTCAGCCAGAAGTCAAAAGGGGATAAATATGGCAAATATACGTAGGGTGGATGTTGCAACAATTCCTACTATAATTCACTGATTTTCGCGATGGTTTTTTGAGCTATGTGAGAGGGTGTGTTGTCTTGATGAAAAATGATTTTTCTCTATTGTAAACCAAGTCTCTTCTTACGAATTTCGACATCCAGGATCCAGCTGGCCGACGGCACAGATCTGCGGCCGAATCCCCGCATCCGTTAACAAGTGAGTAAGGAGGACTCGTTATCGAATGATCGAGGAAATTATAAGTAAAATGGTACTCGATAACGTGAGCGGTAATGCCAAATCGTCAAATTTCGATAACGAGTAACTCGTTAACGTATGCGGCAATTCGACCCCTGATAGTGTTTAAAAGTAAAAACTAGATAAAGACCTCCGCTGCACGGAAGTGCATTAGGAACATTAAAATGTATTTGTAATTATTTTTCTAAAATCATTTATTGTAAAAGATTTTGAGAAAAATTTAGAGGAGGGCATACTCTCAACATCATCGTTTCATTTCATCTTGTGTCGTACTTTTTAGGTAGTTTTTTTCCATAGTCGGCAGTTCCCCTACTTTCCTTGCCAACTCATAGGCAAAATCGTTGCCTTCTACAAAAGACGTACCAGGCACCCAATATAGTCTTACCTGGTTCTGGATAATGCACAATTCCCTTAGCATTATTCTAATGCCGATTTGGTAGTGATATTGAACTATTCTAGTACCTTAAGTGCAGCCTGACTGTCAATGTTAATAGCAATATCCTTGCTGGATATTTGTTTCATTATCAGGAAGTACGGCTAGAACTTCTGGCTAAACGACGCCCCAGGCATTCGGGAGTCTTACAGATACTTTTCGCTGGTTCCATGCAGTGGTCCGTGAGGACTACCCTTCCCGCATATGGTTTTTTGGCTTTGCCATAGCCGGGTAAAAATAAATAAGAAACAAAAAAAAATGGAAACCGCCCTGGTCGAGAAAGGAACCTGAGATACACAAGGTCATCCAATATCTCATGTTTTTCTCTGGTAGCAGTTTTGAAACGCACAAATTTGCATACAAACATCAAGTGGTTAGACATATTAATGTCAATAAAACGACGAACCATAAAACGCGCTATCTCTTATCGAACGACAAAACTTATTGAACAACTTGGTACCGATATATGTAGCTTGCTACACGTAATGCTTGGCCGACATGACTAGCTCGCATATGGTAATACCTTAGATATGAACATACATGTGTATGTATACCACGAAAACCCCATATGTGGAGATAACCCTATTTGAGGACACAAACGTTCTCGTTCTTATTTATTGTTTTCTATGGAATCGCGGAGGTTGTTTGAAAACATGACTTTAATCCATTTGTAAGCTAGTTCGTGGCAGTTTAAGTTAAACGATGGAATATGTGCTCCTTTTCTTACCAGATAACACCAAAAAAGGCTCCTTCTGCACTTTAACCGATTCGAAATTCACCTCTCTACTTGGTCACGGATACTTACTTAGTTGGCGCTACAGCTCGAGGTGAACCGGGGCCTGCTTCTCGCAACCATTTGTGTGTGCGTGTTATATTTTTGCACGAATGGGAGGGACCTACAGTTTTTTGCCGACTCCGAACGGCGAGTTGAGAAGCTTAATCGTGACAAATGATACTCTTTGATGCTTGTCAGGCATTCGAAAGAGGTGGTACCGTGAAAAAACTCTTTAAGGTGTTAGAAACGGCCAGGAGTTGAACCCGGGCAGCATTGCGTTGTAGTCCAACGCACTAACCACTACGGCCACGGGGACCACACTTGGTCACGGATATGTGAATAAAAAATGATGTTGCTTGTAATTCATAAAATCTACCAAAAACGTTCCTCAGTGTCGGACCAGTATTAAAGTCATAAGCAATTCCTTAAATTTCAGACTTACTTTTTAATGGCACTATTGTGAACGGGTCAGAGCATATTCCGTGAAAAAATTGCCTGATACTCGTACCTAAATACATATATGTAAGAGCTGCCAACAGACTGTTTACCATTCAATTTCTAATCCCTACGCTCCACAGTGAGTCGAAAGTGTCATCTAACTCACTTACTTAGGTGGCGTGGCGCTACAGTCCGGGTGGACCAAGGCCAAAAACACCTTCCAGTTAGCCTGGTCCTTAACCTTCCTATACTCGCGCCAAATAAGAAGTAACATATTTACCCACGCACGGTGCATGAGGCCGAAAGTTCTAGGGTATTTTTTAATTATTTTTTTATTTTATGGAATATACGAATTTGCTTGCTGACAGCTGCTGTAAGTTCATTGCACTTCTCTCCATCATGCAAAACAAAAAATAGAAGAAAAAAAATAAAACTTGTCGGTCTGGCGGTTGAGGTCCTTTTCCAATTGGCCACCTTAAGCGAGGTCGTGCTCTGTTGCGCTTACCCTCCGGATTGGAATCGAATATTCGCTCTACATGTCCTAGCTATCTTAAGCGCCCAATGCGCAGTTTTTGATCAGGGTAATGTCGCTGTACTGTACAGCTCGTATAGTTCGTGGTTGAATCTTATCCTCCAAAACCCATCAACGCAAACGGTACCGTATATCTTACGAACGATTTTGCTATCGAAGCGACCAAGGATATCTTGATGCGCTTTCGATAAAGTCCATGCTTCAGCTCCGAGTAGCAAGACTGGGATGATAGGGGTCTTATATAGAGTCTCCTTAGTTGATCGGGAAAGGGCTTTACTACTCAATCGTCTTCTTAGCCCAAAGAAACAGCGATTGGCCAGAATAATCCTTCGTTTGATTTTCAATGAGATGTACTTTCTTTTTTCGGTTATAGCAGAGCCGAGACAAAGTCCTTTACTACTTCAAAGTTGTAACTGTCTTTTAAGATATTCTGTCAAATTCGTCGATGTTGAGTGTCCATTTTGGTTGACAGCATATACTTTGTTTTGTCGCCTTAATCGAGAATAACAATACAAAAAAATAACGTAGAAAGAATAAAGCCATGTGGTACCCCAGCCACAGTTCAGTTATTTCCTATTTTCTAGACTTGTTTACTAGTGCAGGTTAATTTAGGTTACTTACGAGTATGTTGATGAATATGTTCTACTGTCGTAGATTTCATTATCGTTGATAATTGCCTTACCCTGGTGAGGTTTTGCGACTTCAACGCTGTTTAACAAGATACAGGTATGCATAGCATACATAGAAATCTATTTAAAAAAAACAGGATGAACTAGTATTAGGAGCTCTTCTTTTTAAATAGTTCAAGATGCCTAATGGGTACTTATACATAGCTTTTGACATGGGGATACTATCATTTTCACATCTCGCTGCGCGGTCCGCAAAAATTGGCCTCAACATCGTTTATCGGTTGATTTTTAATGGGCAAACTAAGCTTTGCACTTTTGATCTCAGCCCAAAAGTTCATTAACTTCATAAGTCAATGAAGGCATATCCACTCCAATGTCGATTCATGTCATTGTCCAAATTTAGAATAAATAAGCCCACAATTCAGTCCATGCACATAATTTTGATTTAGGTATACCGTATACCAATCGAAGAAATGTAGCTTTAGGTATTTTTATGGCCGGTATGAGGATGGTCTGGAAACCATTAATTCGGAAGTAATATCTCATAAGGTACACAAAAGTAAAAAGAAAAATTGTGTAGGTAATAAATTCCAGGAAATGAATAAAAATAAAAGTTAAATCTAAACTTAAAAAAAAACAGCAATCATTCTTCTAATTCGACTCCAAATTAAATCCGATAAGAGTCTCGAGAACTTCCTCATGGAGGCCAAAATGTTATCACCGTGTCGTTGCCTAAAATAGTGTTTTTTATAGACAAAACAAAAACAACAACGATGATATGTTTTCATTGATGTGAAGACCAGCATAGTGATTGGGTTGGGTTAAAGTGTTTCAAATATTACGCGATTAAATTAGTTTAGAAATTGATTGACAAAAGTGAATTCTATCTCTTTCTTTCCAGATTTCTTTTTTCAAAATGGAAAAACAAATAAAACTTACGACAAAAAAATAAAATAAAAAAAAAATCGATTTAATTTTAAAAATTTCTTAAAAAAAAAGTTATACAACAATTAAAAAAAAAAAAAACAACAAAAATCATTCTCAATGCACGAAACAACCCAAATGTGTAATGGTGAACAAAGTTATGCGAAAAATTCCTCTTAAACGGAGAAAAAACAATAAACACCATCGTCGTCGTAGTCTCAGTTGTTCACTTTTTGCTGCCGCCGCTGTAACATCGCCAATAAAACGATTGCCCCAATGGGCAATTTTCAGCGCCACCATTATCGTCATCTGTATCGCTTGGAGTTCAACTGTGGGTTATGTGGATGCCGCCGAAAGGACCGACGAAGATAGTAAGTTTTTTTTTGTTTTTGTATTATTAAAGAATTTGTTGCAAACACACACACATACACGTAGACAGTCTCTCTGATGTCATCTTTAGAAATAGTAGAGCCGGAGTAGTTTTCTTTCATAATTTTATTGTGCGACAAATTGATTGGAATTGACGCCTTGGGTTGGCTTCTTGACGATGGAAAGTGGGTTATTTCAACACGATTTCCTTGTATGGGGAAAGTATGTATGTTATGCAAAAGTGCAAAGTGGCATATAGCACTTTACGACACATGCTTGGAAAATGGGACACGCTATTGTGTAGCGGTAATTTAAATTTTGCATTCGATGATTTAAAGGTTCGGCATGAGTATAGATACATTGAATAGTGAAGCCTGTAAGAGAGTTGTTAGTCCTGTTTTTCTAAATAAGTTAAATTTAAAAAAAAAAATACAAAGGCCTGAGTACCAGGTACTCGTGAAATTTGATGTGTAAACATACGTTTGTGTATGATGGCGGATAAACAGAGAATACACTATACAGAGAATGCACTAATTCTATGTTTGGTTACGCGTGACGGACGACGGTGAAAAACTTGCCCATACCGAGAGGTAACGAATTTTAAATGTTACCTGTACCGCCAAATTAGATGTTAAACACTTTGGCGCAAATTCATAGTCAGCCCATGAATAGTGCCTATAGCCGACTTTAGTTATAGCCGGCAATAAATAAAAAGCCGGCTATAACTTTTCGTTATTCATAAATACATTTTTGCCTGTGTATTAGTTAGTATCGACTTTGGTATGTTTTTGTAAAGTGATTTGAACGAACAAACCCAAACGTCAAAATATTATGTGAGAAATTTAGAGCCGACTATAACTATTTAAAGTGACGTTTGGCTTATTTTAAATTTCGAGCCGGCCATACGTTTAAAGTCGAATATAAGGTGACTATGAAAAGCAAAAAGTATATTTTAGGCTATGTGGGTGAATAAATTCTTTTATTGTCGGCTTTATCTGACTATGAATTTGCGCCTTTGTTTTTGAACTTTCACACATTTTTGAAATCACGGTTGAGTGGAAATAGACCGATAAAAAGTCTTGCGTCATCTCGCATTTTCCGAAGTTAGCAATCATTTTTGACTTCTATAAAGTTCTACTACAGTAAAAGAAGCCGAAACATTATAAATAATTGGATGATGAGCACCGTGGTGCAGTGGTAAGTGCGTTGGACTACCACGCAATGCTGCCCGGGTTCAATCCCAGCAAACACCTAAAAGTTTTTCAAGGTGCCACCTCTTTCGAATGTCTGACAAGCATTCAAAAAGTATCATATGTCACGAGGAGCTTCTGAACTCGCAGTTCGGAGTCGGCAAAAAACTGTAAGTCCCTTCCATTCGTGCAAAATAAAACACGCACACACAAATTTTGGTATACTTAGTATCTTTTTTTTTTTTTATATATATATAATCGACACTCGCTAAAAGGGATATGAATACCTTTATAATGTTTTCACACAGCGCGAGCACATGAAGAACAAGAACAAGAGACAGACAGTATCTTTCCATACATTTTTGGCAACAACTCCCAAAGTTTCTAACGGAAAAAGTTTTTTTTTTGGAATCTTTGCTTCGACCCCTTTCGAATGATATCCAACATGATATATTTTTCAGAATTTTTTTTCACAATATTTTTGAGTGATAAGTTGTCTCAAATATATGGACCACCAGAATGTATAAGTGTGCCCAATTTCAAGTTTCTAGGAAGAACGGTTCTTGATGTTTTTATCGTGTCAGACATTTTAGAGTTATAGCGAACTTATAATGGTTCCGTGTTACCATATTTGTACGGGACCCTAAAAAAGAGGAGACAGGAACAAAAAGTTTTAAAAATGGTTTGATTTAGTCTGAAATACGGGCAAGAAGTAGTTCGTTTTTTTGTAGTTTTTATCAAGACTTATAGTTGGGAAAAATGTCCATTCAAAATTATTGGAATCGATAAAAAAGGGAAGTATCAAAGAGATGAAAGAGTTAAAAAAAATACCATGTTAGTCGTCGACTTAAATTATTATTTCCAAATTTTAGCTTGCAGACTAAATTTTGGATTTTAACTCAATTGGCTATTCCTAGTGCTGAAACAAAATGGCTATTGCAGGCCAAATGCGTCAACATTTTTCACTCTTCGAAATTCGTTATGGCAATTAAAGTTACAAAATTATTGCATAACAAAACCAACGCAGCTTTCAGCGCGTGATTTTAAGGCCAATGCCATACGAGTGTCTTTTTCCGCGCTTCCATTTGGTCGCGCATCGTGAGTATATAGAAAACCAATAGAACTGTACACACGAGCGCTCGCGACCAAAAAGGCGACGTGTGTACATTTTTCATTATATTCAGGGCACGCGACGAAATGGGAGCGCGAAAAAAAACGCTCGTGTGGCATTGGCCCAAGGGTTCTGTAGAGTACTGGGAATTTGGAACTAAAAAAAAAAAAATTAGGATCGCTTTTTGAGTGTCTGCTTTACCCCGACGCATATATATTTTTTTTTATAATCTACACACGCTAAAGGAGGATATTAATACCCTTATAACATTTAGGCATAGCCCGAACACATGAAAAACAAGAACAAGAGAAGATAGGGACTCATCGCCAGATAGACACCATTGTGACTACATAAGTGCTCCGTTTTGCCAAATGAGTATGGAACACTAAAAAGGAACGAACCACACTCCTAAGCTTGTAATTGGTGTGTAAATATGTTTGGCGTGATGATGTTAACTCCTAAAAGTATGCAATTCTTAGAAGTTTGCCGAAATATGTATTAGCTACGGCAACAATCACTCATCCAATACACTTACCTATCGGGTTTCATCGGAATTTAGAATTACTGCCTAACGAGCCATTTATGAGTTTCACTTCGATAATATTTGCACCACCCTGTACAGTGAACAGTGAGTAAAAGCTCTTTGGACAGGTCTTCCTAAATGCAAAAAAATACCTTGACACTTCGTAGTTTCATTTCTTGAGTCCAGAAATATTTGCTTTTCATGTACTTAATTTTTTAGGCGTCTACACTAAGTAGGTACTAACTACAAAGATAGTATAATAAATTGTATAGCTTCGCTCTATCCTCTGAACATGACGAGAAGGCTGAACGGAAACTATACAAACAAACAGCAGGTTCAACAATTCGTTTTGATTACATTACAGTAAAACTTGTGTATAGTGGGATCTGCGAATAAAAGAATCTTGTGAAACCTGGATAGTGGACATTTTTGGATGCCAATTTTGATTTTTTTCATACAAACTCACTCTTAGATGGTGGAAACCTGTGAAATCTGAATAATGGAACATTTTTCATTGAATTTTGTTTTATACCCATGGAAATTCACTCTTCAATAGAAGAATCGAGAAATGAATGAGCCAAAAGTCATTAACATTTTGTCGACTTCGTTTCCTTTTCCGAGAATTTTGACATTTCGATTTTCTTTTTGTGTGTGTCTTATTCTGCTAGCGGTTACATTCAACAACTACACATTCTGAACTCCGGTGTCAAAATTGATGGAGAAATAATAACAGAAATGAGGTTGCCGATTATGGAAAAAATTGCGAATAGTAGAAAAATGTTGCGAATAGTAGATAGAAAATATGCACCGCAGCATTCCACTGTTCACAAGTTTTGCTGTACATTCAACTTGAAACAACTGTCCTCAGTTTACACAAATGAATCCATTTCCATCTTTTGTCTGATACCTTCGTCTTTATGTGTGTACTTTGCTAGACCTTTCCCAAGCTAAATGACGAAGCTTTTCGGAGGCTATCGGTTTTGAATTATTGGCGTATTAAGGGTTCGAAGATTTTGGTATGGGTTTCCTGCCAACAAATATCCAACGAATCACGATTATTCTAAAATTCTGAAGTCGACCACTGGTTAGCGATACTGACCGCCATTTCATTTCTAGTCAAAATGCTTCAAAATCAAGAAAAACATTTACAACTCAAGGTACAAGTATTACTATAATAATAGTGTAACTTTATTTCGGCTCCAAGTATTTTGTTCCCATTTGTTTTAAAAACAACTGCACTAAATTGACTTTGGTTTTCACAGTTGCATTGCAAAATGTCAAGATTAAGACTTAGGATATTTTTTATCGTTATCTGCTTTCCAGAACCGGAGATCTAAGCTGAACACTTCAGCTTCGAAAAATCATTTGGACTACCAAAAAAGCATTTAAATACGAGGATATATGTAGGTCAAGTTTTGCAAATTAGTAAAACATGACAGGCGGGCGAAGCAAGACGAGCACGGATCAGCTAGTTTTGAATAAAACGAGATTTATTGGCATCGGCAGTAGAACCTTAGGCCTGGTTCAATAATTATAGTTTTAGAGAAGGTTATCTGTTTTTAAATCATTTGTCAGGAAGAGAAAGAAATTGCATAGAAACACTTGGAATCCAAGTACATGCAGTTGTTCTTCTAAAGCGCTACACGCTCCAAATGAACACAATGCATATCCACTGTCGCATCTTGGCACACATATCCGCCCTTAATTACACTCTTGAATGCATTCAGCATTCCTTGTTCGTTGTGCATACGTACATCCCCCACAGCATCTGTCATACTCAATAAATCAATTCATTAAGTTAAAGACGCGTTCAATTGAATCTCTAACTCAGATGTAATGCCGCGACAATCATTAAGGTCACCGCACAGAAATTCTGTCAAACAGAGAAGAAAACATAGAAAAAAAACATAGAATTTCATTAGCGAATGAAACAGAAGGGACTTGGACTCATTCTCTTTCACTCTTTCTGTTGGTTAGAGTATTTCTAGTTGAACTGGAACTAGGTCAATGGTCGTTCAGAGATAAGACTCGATGCCGGCAACGGCAATCGATTCTACACTTGACCACCATCAACGTAAGCCTGAGTCTTATCTGTCGAAGCGATTATCTCGTATCTCACTTATGTAATACGCGCACGACTTAATCAGCTGTCACGTTCTCAGTCTCACATATACATATGTATGTATATTTACTTTCACGTTTGCACTTACAGATGGACTCGTCGATCTGATCAAAGAGTTCGGAATAACAGACGTACCCGTTGGCATAACTCAGGCGAAGGGCTTCTGCGGCAGCGAACGGAATGCCTACCAAATGTCATATCCATCACCGGCGTTCACACTTAGCAAAGAAGCCATTTTGACCATCCAAACGGCACGGGCGTTCCCGAACGGCTTTCCCGAGGACTTCTCCATTTTGATTGCCCTGAAACCAGGAAACCGAACTCTCACCAAGGTGCCCGTGTTCACGATCTACTCGGATGAAAGCGAAGATGTCCTTTCGGTGACAATTGGACGGGAGATCGGAATGATCTACCAACAGGTGGATGGGCCGAACTTCCAGCGAAATGACATCAATTTTGGCATCGGGATCAGTGACAACAAATGGCATCGGATCGGTATCAGTGTGAAGGGTAACGCTGTCACACTGATCCTGGATTGTAACAAACAGGTAACGCGACGTCTGGACAGGCAGCTGGGATCCTCGATCCCGACAAATGGGTTGATGTTGACGGGAGTGCAGCTGACGGACGACGAAGGCTTTTTCACCGGCGACATTCAGATGATGCACGTGGCGAACACACCAGACGCTGGGTATGACATTTGCTCGAAGTATGTTCCGTCCTGCAGCGAAAAACCGGTTTCTGATGCTGAAAATGTGAGCTACTCGTATACGGGTCCAGATGGGATACGAAGGACTCAGACTTCCACAACATGGAGCTCGGGTGACGGCAGATCGGGATATGAGAGTTCAAGTGTTGCACCTATAGGTGGCTTTGGCGGTATGACCTTTACGCCGATCGGTGGGTCAAGTTATCACAGTTCCAGCAGTGGATCCTTGGGAGGAGGCGGATCGGGAACTGGAACTAGCTACCATTCCTCAACAACTGGAAGTACTTTGGGAGGTGGCATAGGAGGTGGTTCTACTTATCGTTCGTCAAGTACCGGAGGAGGCATCGGAGGTGGTTCCACTTATCATTCGTCAAGCACTGGAGGAGGAATCGGAGGTGGTTCCAGTTATCATTCTTCAAGCACTGGAGGCGGCATCGGAGGAGGCATCGGAGGCGGTTCCAGTTATCATTCGTCGAGCTCTGGTTCGTCAGGAGGTGGAGGTGGAGGTGGTTCCAGTTATCACTCTTCTGGAGGGCTATCTGGAGGAGGAGCTGGAAGTGGTTCTAGCTACCAAACTACAAGCTCTGGATCCTTAGGTGGTTCCAGAACTGCAGGCGGTGATGACTTCTCTAGAGGTACCTATGGCAGTGGTTCGACTGCTGATTCCATCTATGGCGGCTTTGAGTCTCAAGGTGGCCGTGCAACAACTGACAGATCCGGTGAAATCGATGCATATGGCGGTGAAGTTACTAGCGAAGACTCGATCTTCGGAGGTGGCCTCAACGGGCATGGGGAAATTCTACCAAACGGAACAGAAGGCGAAACGAATTCACAAGAAGACAGCGCAGGGTTGGAGGGGGATGACTTTGATCTGAATTCTTTCAACGCAGGCATGGCTGGAAGTGGAGAAAGGGGCTCTGGTGGACGACGCAAGTCAAAAAATAAAAAGAAAAATAAGAAAAACGGTTCCAGCTCAGGAACTGATGTAGCAGCTGTCGGTCCAGACCGGAAGAACAATCAAACTGGCATTGGATCATATGATACGACCACCGTTACATGTTATCCTGGACCTAGAGGCTATACGGGACTACCAGGACCTCTGGGAGAGAGAGGACCCAAGGGTGATTCTGGAAGAGATGGATTATCTGGACAATCTGGTGCTCCAGGAGCTCCGGGACATGTGTTTGTTGTGCCTGTAAGTATTCTTATTCATACTCCACAAAGACTGCGAGTAAAAACCAGGACATTTTTTCTTCTAGGTTAGTCAAAGTAATGAGAAAGGACCGGACACTCAAGCGGATGCCTTAAGGCAAATGCTGGCGCAGCACATGGTATGACACATCGAAAACATCTTTTAAGGCTCTTTTAACACTTATTTCTTTCCAATTAAGATGTCGATGAAAGGACCTGACGGACCGATGGGATTAACTGGTCAACCAGGTCCAGGAGGACCACCAGGTATTCAGGGTACAAAGGGCGAGCCAGGAGATGTTGGAGAGCCTGTGAGTTGCATTTGAACATTCGTTTGTTCATATAATATGGATTTTGTATCCTTTGAAAGGGTACGCGAGGACTGAGAGGGCCAGCAGGTCTACAAGGGCGAGAAGGTCGTCGCGGCAGATCTGGCCGAGATGGTGAACGTGGTGCTGTTGGGCCTACTGGTCCGAAAGGTGAAATAGGATCAATGGGATCACCAGGGCTGCCTGGCGATAAGGGACATCGAGGAGCACCCGGCATAACTGGAGAGAAAGGACAGCAAGGCGTGGAGGGACAATCTGGCGAAGAGGGACCTCCCGGATTGCCTGGTCTTCCAGGAGAGTTGGTAAGCCAAATTGGATCCGAATACTTAGTACCGTAATAGAATCTTTTTCTTTCTTTTTCAATTTAGGGCGCTCGAGGATTTTTAGGTCCCAGGGGATTTCCAGGACCTGCTGGAAATCCCGGTCTTCCGGGCAACGAAGGTCCTCAGGGCGTTAAAGGAAATCCTGGTCCATCTGGAGGACCTGGAGCACCTGGTCAACAAGGTCCATCTGGACCGTCTGGTGCTCCTGGTCCTCAAGGTAATGTCGGATCACCTGGCATTCCCGGTCCATCGGGAAAACCAGGTCTACCCGGACTACCAGGTGCAGACGGTTCTCCAGGACGATTGGGAGCACCTGGTTCGACTGGAACTAAAGGCGAACAAGGTATGCAAGGCGTACAGGGGCCAATTGGATTTCCTGGACCACGAGGAGCAAAAGGCGATGACGGACCGCGTGGACCAATGGGAGACAAAGGCGACACTGGTGAACGCGGTATTGACGGTGAAAAGGGAGAAACTGGTTCACAGGGAGAGAGAGGGCCTGCCGGAGCACCTGGCAGTCCTGGTCCTGAGGGTCCAGAAGGTCCAAAAGGATTTGAAGGACCTCGTGGTGAGACTGGTGTGATTGGTCCAACTGGTGACAAAGGCAAACAGGGTCCTCAAGGATTTCAAGGATACCCTGGGGCGACTGGAGACAAAGGTGATAAGGGAGCAACAGGTGCCACAGGACCTGCTGGCATCAAGGGTGAAAGGGGCTTGCAGGGTGCTCACGGAGAGCGTGGTGAAATAGGACCAAGAGGATTTAGAGGTTCCAGAGGTCGCCGTGGTAACGAAGGCAATGCTGGACCAAAAGGGGACACTGGCCAACCAGGAGCACCGGGAGCGCAAGGAGAGGCTGGACAGCAAGGTGCTGAAGGTCCTAGAGGATTTATCGGAATGCCCGGGCCACCAGGAGCTGATGGAAAGAATGGACCCGCTGGGCCAGCTGGGGAACGAGGACAACCGGTATGCGTATTGTAATTCTTTTTTCCCCTAAATAACAATAAACATTTCTTATTATCTTTAAGGGTGAACCAGGAAAACCTGGACCAACAGGAGAACCTGGCGTAATTGGTCTGAGAGGTGCCACAGGAGATGCTGGGCCGGTAGGTGAACCTGGAATTCCAGGAATGCCTGGTCTTCCAGGAGAAGCTGGCCTTCCCGGCGATGCAGGAAAGGAAGGAGCTCCCGGACCAGCGGGGCCAATGGGTAATCCTGGACCACAAGGTCCCACAGGCTTACCAGGCTTCCCAGGTGAGCGTGGACATCAAGGTCAACCAGGCCTTCCCGGACTTAAAGGCGAGCTAGGAATACCTGGAGGGCCAGGTCTACCCGGAGACAAAGGACAAGCGGGTGAACCAGGCAAAGAAGGGCCCCAAGGTCAGTTAGGTAGACCTGGACCATCCGGAAATGTTGGCGCTCCAGGAGCTAAGGGAGAACCTGGTGAAAGGGGACCAATCGGACCAGCTGGACGCGATGGTTTGACAGGATTACGCGGATTACCAGGACCACCAGGTCCAGTGGGTACACCAGGTGAAGATGGTGATAAGGGTGAGGGTGGACCCCCTGGAGAAAAGGGACTGAAGGGCTCCCAAGGAGAGATGGTA
The DNA here is from genome assembly GCA_949775065.1 of Brachyopa scutellaris. Classification (NCBI taxonomy): domain Eukaryota; kingdom Metazoa; phylum Arthropoda; class Insecta; order Diptera; family Syrphidae; genus Brachyopa; species Brachyopa scutellaris. The sequence goes on along the minus strand of OX459115.1, from coordinate 95,101,956 downwards.
ACTGCTTTTTTGAGTTCATAAATGGATTTGTAATTGATTCTTTTTCTTCAAAGGGTCCTTTAGGATCATCAGGACCTCAAGGTCCTCGAGGAGAATCTGGCCCTCCCGGTGCACCTGGCGACAAAGGACCCCCTGGTGAAATGGGAAGACACGGCATCAAGGGCGAAGATGGCAAACGTGGAATCGCAGGCCCTCCTGGCAACATCGGGCTGCAAGGTCTTCCTGGTCCATCCGGAATAAAAGGTGAACGCGGCGATGATGGAATGCTGGGCCCTGTGGGACCTGCGGGAGCACCTGGTGAACCAGGACGCCGCGGACCAAAGGGTGCTGCAGGAGCGCATGGAAGACCAGGACCCCCTGGGCCGACTGGATTGACAGGAGCTGATGGACCGCAAGGACCACCAGGTCCAATTGGCTTACGAGGAAAAGAAGGTGAACGCGGCTTACTGGGACCGAAAGGTGAAGAGGGTAAATCCGGGCTACCAGGACCACCAGGAAAACAAGGCTACCAAGGTCCTGAAGGCCCGAAGGGAGCTATTGGACCTCCAGGTTTTCCAGGAAACACTGGTGAACCTGGCTTCCCCGGACTTAAAGGTGAACCAGGGAAAGAAGGTGATGATGGCAAACCAGGTGAACAAGGATTGCCGGGTGATTTCGGACCGGCTGGTCGAATTGGAGAAGTCGGACCACCAGGCAAACAGGGTCCCGAGGGTCCTGCGGGTATTCAAGGCAGCACTGGACCATTAGGTGAAAAGGGCGACAAAGGCGATATCGGCCCAGCCGGTCCTACTGGAATCATCGGACCGCAGGGCTTGCCAGGTGTCCAAGGACCAGCTGGCCTAAGAGGCAGTCCAGGTACTATTGGTGAGACTGGGAGACCGGGAAGTATTGGAGCTCCAGGTCCTAACGGAAAGGTGGGTGATACCGGAGGTGCAGGACCAAAGGGCGATCGTGGTCGGCGCGGAATGAAGGGACATCGTGGTGAGCTTGGAATGGTCGGCCTTAAAGGCGAACAAGGCGAGAAGGGGGACAGAGGACTTCGTGGATCTCAGGGTCCAGAAGGACGGAAGGGTGAACCTGGTCCTATGGGCAATGTGGGTTTCAAAGGAAACGAAGGTTCACAAGGTCAGCCAGGAGATAGTGGCCCATTGGGTCCTAAAGGAACTGACGGTCCGACTGGAGCTAAGGGTGACATGGGGCCCGCAGGTGAACCAGGACCACCGGGAGCTCCAGCAGATGCTCCACTCATACCACCTGAGCTTCTGTTTCAAATGGGAGAGTTTGGAAACACAAAGGCTGATACAAGACGCAGACGGCAGGCATACCACCCGGACGACCTAACATCACTTGCCGATGACGACGACTTCAACGAGCTGATGGGTCTTTCCCACGACTCCACGTCGAAGAAGAAATCTAAGAAGAAAAAAGGCAAAAAGGAAGACCTGCCACCGAAATTCCTCGACATGTACAGTGCCATCTACACGATGCGCCAGGAAATAGATCGCATTCGAAAACCACTGGGCACGCAAGATAATCCCGCGCGCACCTGCCGCGATCTTCATTTCGGTCATCCGAACTTCAAAGACGGCTGGTATTGGATAGATCCGAATGCAGGAATGCCCGACGACGCCATCTATGTTTACTGCAACATGACCGCCGAAGGAGAGACTTGCGTCCCCGCCGATGTGCACACCGCACAAATGCCCTCAATCCCATGGCGAAAGGAGAATCTAGATTGGTTCTCAAACATGAGAGGAGCCTCGAAAATCACCTACGACACTATTGGAACGGTCCAACTGACATTCCTAAGACTACTCTCACAAGAAGGCTACCAAAACTTCACCTACTCTTGCCTGAACAGCGTAGCCTGGTTCAGCAGACGGGAAAATACCCACGCGAATGCCATAAAGCTGTTGGGTGACAACGAACTGGAAATGGCCAAAAACGAGACTCCAGTACAGCCAACTGTGTTAATCGATGGATGTCAGGTAAGTTAACGATGATTGATTAATAAAAGATTTGATAAACCGTTATTTTGTATTCCAGTATGAAAACACTAAATCCGAGACAATATTCGAAGTTCGAACGAAACGCCTCAGCTACTTGCCAATAACGGACTTTTATCCAAAGGACTATGGCCAAGCAAACCAGGCATTTGGTTTTCAAGTCGGACCCGCCTGTTTCAAGTGATGACAGATGCAAGAGAGAGGGAGATATATAAAGTGAGACAAAAAAATACAAAAAAAAAAGAGAAGAAGAGAAACTATAAAAAAAAACTGGACTGCCAAAGATCTTTACTGATAGAAAAAGGTTAAGAAATCGTAGCCTCTTAAGAATCTGATTAAGTGTACTTATTAGTTAATTTAGTGTTTATATTTTTATATTTAGGAGTAATTTTTAATAATTTTAAGGAGAGTCTTTTGCTAGTTTAAGGAAAAAAATACAAACGAAACGAAATCAACATTTTTGAGTAGTTTCTTTTTGGGGCATTGGACGGAAAGGAGTCTACAAGCTAACCTTGAAGATAGTTTTCAATTCAAAGTGAAGCAACTTATAATGCCCGTAATCAATGGGGTTGAGCTAACGCTCTCAGAGCATGCGAAATATCTTGGCATTGTTCTGGATAAGAAACTAAACTGGAACTTGAACGCACAACAAAGAATAAGGAAAGCTTTTAATGCAGTCTTTATTTGCAAAAGAGCGGCGGGTAAAATATGGGCCTCAAACCGGCTATGATGCACTGGCTATAACAAACGTCATGATAGGCAGGTCAATATTAACGCATGGGGCCCTAGTCTGGTGGAAGGCGGTAGATAAGAAAACGACGCTGGCAAAATTGTCGGCAGTACCGGGAACACAGAAACTAGCCAGCCTAGGTCTTTTCAAGAATAGCGGCAAGGGATACTGCACTATTCTTACAGAAATCTAAATGGATAATCCAATGAGAACGGATTGAGTTCAACACACCGTACAGAACCCTGTACCCTGTGCGTGAGGAGTGGACAAACAACACAGTAACGCGAAACACATAGATACTGCAGTCTTCACGGACGGTTCTAAAACTGCAAGCGGCATGGGGTCTGGTATCTACTGTGTGGAACCAGATTTTAAGGTGTCCTTAATACGCTTTTCAGGCAGAAGTTCTAGCCGTACTTAGAGCTGCAGAGCTTCTGAACATGAAACGAATATCCGGTAAGGATATTGATATTTACTTCGACAGCCAGGCTGCGCTTAAGGCGCTAAAATCGTGCACTATTAAATCGGCACAAATCAGGAGTTGCCGCACAATGCTCAGGGCATTATGAACGCAGAACCGGGTAGGACTATGTTTGCCGATGAGTTGGCAAGAAAAGGGAGCTACCACTACCCGAGGCGGTGAGTTTTGCTCCACCACTTTGCCGCATCAAATCACAGGTAAAAGATATGTTTACTAGCAGGGCTGACCACAGATGGTCTAACATTGTAGGACATAGGGTATCCAAGGCACTTTGGCCGGCGTTGGACCGTAAAAAGACCAGTGAAATCGTTAGACTTAGCAGGCCACAAATGAGAATAGCTATAGGAATAATAGCCGGGCATTGCCTTTTGGGGAAGCACGCCAAGAGGCTCGTACATAAAGACACGGATATAAGAAAAAATCCTGCAATGATATAGGTACATCAGAGGATATCGCACATATTCTGTGTGAATGTCAGGGTATAGCAGGCAGGAGCATTTCAGGCTCCTAGTTCTTTAGTAACATGAAGGACGTAGGCCGAAACAACCATAGACTCGTTCAAAAAATTTGCAGGGTAATAAAATGCTTTGAGGAAACAATGACGGTGTAGGACCTGTAGGTGCCATCCTTGGATGGATTTTAGGGGATCGCGATGGGCTTACTCTGGTGCCTGGTGTTTTGGAATGGCTCGGTATCGCAATCCCTCTCAACGTAACCTAACCTAACCTATAATGGACGTCGTTTGGCATATGTATCAGCAGAAAACAACCCTTAAAAGGCAGGAAGGAAATCAACTCCGATCCAGGACATATGGACGAAGAATGTTTTTTAAAGCAAAATGAATAGAAGCGAAATCAAAGATGCCTTATGAATGACTCAATCAGAAAATGCTTTCAGGACAAACAACTCCAAGCAAATGCCCCAGTATCTCACTTGTATAGTTTTGCGATACTTTTTATAGCTCTATTATAATACAAGGCCATGTTTTACGCCTTAAATAATCCAAATGCCAGCTGCCACTTTACTACATGGACCTGTTGAACCTAAAGTTTAAGAGTATGGACAATGTTCGCAGTTTTAAAATGGAATAGAATGAGACTTCTTCAATACTCAAAAGCGGAATGTTTGTTTTCTTTTGAAGACAAACATCTACCAATCAAGGTATGAAACGGAAAATCAGAAATGTCAAAAAACAAACGATCGACGCGACGCGTTATAGATAACCCACTGACACTGACATCAAGATGGCGAGAAACTTGCACATTTTGTATTGAAAACTTCTTTCCTTATCATTTGCCTTCACTATTGTGAACATTTTAACTAGCGGTACCTATAACTAAAATCATATTCAAATTGGTGTTGGAATAAGACGAGAGAAGGGAAGAGTAGCGACAACAACCATTTGACATCTTTATGAGTAAAAAAGTATGTTGCGAGCTGTTTATAACAATGATCAACAACCGAAATGGCTTTGGCCACACTCATTATGATTTTCTTCTTCTGCTTAATAGAGAGTATTGTAATCTTGACATATATGTAGGTTCTTTCTTTCTTCGTCTTCTTTGAACATTCGGCAAGTATTATCTTGAGCTATCTAAGCTATGGCCAGGAGGTGTTTTTTTTTACTCCGGTAACTGTGTGTATCAGCCCTCTTAGAAGCGATAGACTCACATCAACCGGAAGAACTCTGTTTGATTGTTTGCCGTGTTATTGTTTGTGTAAGAAAATGTTAAATGTTGTGACGTTGATTGTATGCAATTCAAAACACTAGAAACCAAATTGAACTTTTAACAATAGATATACAGAAAAAAAAACTCATACAGGAAAGGTTCACACAAAACTTATCCCACCGACTGAGCTACTATCCATGTTGCTTTCTTTAGTTGGCCAACTGTCTATGGGTTTTAAGAATTGAACCTTCAATAAAAAAAAAATGTTAACACTAGCCGTGTTTTTTTGAAACGTAGCTAGCCAGTAGTTGCTAGCAAAGTCAAATTTCACACGTAAAACAAATACAACAACCAGCTGGCTACAACTCTTGATTTTATCCGCAGCCAAAAGCAGCTGGCTAGGAATGTTGCGATATCTCATGGCAAGGTGGCACTTAAAGCGATTTGTAGAACATTTGACAGACTGTACGAAAATTGAAAATTATACTAAATAATGTTTCACAGAAATAATCCACTTTATTATGATTTCATATCACTTTATGTAAATTATCCATTGAATAAATTACCGAAATTAATTGTTTTCACAACAAATAACAAAAAATCGATTTGGTTGAATGACGAATACTTTGACGGTTCACACTTAAAAGCTGATCGAAATCACACACACAAACTTGGAGGTAAGTCAGCTGGGTTCGGCTGGCTGGGAATCGTTTTAATGGACGACTGGCTAGCTACGTTTCAAAAAAACACGCCTACTATCTGTGTAGAAAATGGACATTTCGATAGGAAAGAGTATCCAAAAAGTAGCAAGTCATTTCCTTGCTCAAAATCTCCCAATTCCATTCAAATCTCTTATCAATTAATTTTATTTGAAAAATTTGCGATATTTTTTCTTTATTTTTCTCTTAATAAAAATATTTTAACAAAATAATAAATATTTTATAGCAAAATTCAATACAATGGAAATACATATACAAATTAAAGTCAATCAAATAAAAATGTAATTTTCAGTTCACTATCAACTATCAATGTGACAATTAATTTGCTGGTCAGCACATAAACCATACAAAACAAAAAAAAAAGTGGTTAAATTATTTTTTTTCTTATCTAATATACGTCTATGTAATTTTTTGTTGTTGTTTTATCTTTTTTTATTACAATAAAAAAGAATTGAAATTATTTATCCTAAACGTGGTGTTTTCATTTAAATATATTTCTCCTCCAACCGTAAATAAATTTTAAAAATGTTTACTAAATCAAATAAAATTTTATTAAATACACTTCTACATTGAATTTATTTATATTTTGTTTATATTTTTTTTTTAAATTTAAGTCTGTATTTTTTTTCATCCGTCTTCTACCACAAAAGAAACATTTTCGAACAGGTGGATAAACTCTTTAAATTTACAATTTGGAGGTTATATAGATTAACACTAGACAATAGACAGATATAGGATTTGATTGGAATATACAGTTACTATTAATAAATGTTAATGTAGGTATGGTCGGTATATGTATGCAGTTGGACTATTGTTGTGTTGTACATTTCAAAAATATTATTTTTAATTCATTTCAAAACGTTTCGGATTATAATTAGGTACACTTACAGTATGTCTGTCACTTTGAATAAATACTTTTTTTAATGGTTTTATGTCGTTTTTTTGTTTAAATTTAAAATTTAGAAAAACATCCTTTGAATATTGAATGTGGATTTATTTGATTTTGCTGGTGGTTGAAGTCGACTTTTGTTTTTTGGGTCAAAGAAATAATTATAATAAAAATAAAAAAATATTTAAGAACAAATAAATATTGTACATCAAAATGAAGAGGACTGTAGTCGGTAACTAATCCCCATAGTTTCATCATTATCATGTTTTACCAATTCGAAGGGCATAGTCATACAAAATGAGTTTTTATTTTCTCTACCTTCTAGCGTCGATTATTCCAAAGTTTTTCTTCATTTATCGAGTAGTTTGCAGGTGGACAACCATTTCTATAGCAAAAAAAGATATCCAGTGTTCGAATTAGACAAAACTATAACCTTTGTACTACAAGATATCTATGGTCGAGTTCATAAATATAAAAATACAGTAACACTGCAGATATTGCGTTCATTATTGTAAAAAAAACTATAACTAATGTACACGCTTCAACGTTCAACGCGTTCAACAATGTAAACTTACAGTCGTACTACTGTATAAGCTGTATCTGTTTTTATTTTGTTGCAAAAAGTTTACTGATCTCAAATGGAGTTCGAATTCTTTTCTGGTGCGATAATAATCAAAAATAATAATTCTTCACAGTCTTCTGCGTATTATCATTTTTCTCCTTTCTAGCATTGAGTTGGCGTCATCTCGAATGACTTCAGCAGGAGCTGTAGGGGCGAAGAGGAGGAGGAAAGTCCAACACATCTCCTCTGCTCATGTCCAGCTCTTTCTCGTAGTAGAAAACTACACCCAGGAGAATACTTTTTCGAGGATCTAAGCGATCTAACACAAAAAGACGTAAGAAGCCTTCTTCGCTTTGTACAAAGCTCCAAATGGTTCTCTTGAGTAGCGGGGTAAATATCCCAAAGATACTTGCTATCACAATGGACCTCTATAGGTGTGCTGGTACTTGTCACCGGCAGCCACTGCTACCTAACCCAACCTAGCATTGAGTACTGATGGTTGGAATATGGACCATTCAGTAAATTTAAAACATTTTTTTCGCACCATTTTGTTTTGCACACATTTTTAGAAGAGTATCAGAATACAGATGTGTGAATGCTGCAACAATACAGAATTATTTGCGTTCACAAAAGTATACAAGTAAAACTGCGGTAAAAAATTTCGTGCAAACAGTTTACATTTATGAACTCGACCTATGTACATGTCTCCAGTCATTCAGATAGGTCAACTCTGTATATCAACAATTTTTTTTTTTGAATGATCGACACCAACGACGCCGACGGTATGATTTATGCCGGCTATCTCAGGGTTTAGCTCGGTCGTTTTAATTCTTAGCTAGTGCACCAGTGCGAGAAATCTCGCATGTAAAAACCCTGAAACCGTTTACGGTTTACGAATGAAAAAAATAACGTAATTATAGGTAATGTTATTTCGTAGTAACTTCACTCGTATACACTTTTTAAAAATTGTTTATACTGATAAACTTTCGATCAGTGTTAGAATCATTGAAATCGGTGCAGAAATAAAGGGCGAATTCGTAAACGCATATGTTGCGCAAAATATGCAAAGCAGGACGTTCACAAACGCATAAGCAAAGAGTTCTTAAATGTAGTAGTTTGCGCAACAGCAAGAGCCTCTGGAGTGCCTCAGGGCAGTCATCTGGGCCCTTTGCTTTTTCTGTTATTTATTAATGACATTCCTGACTTGTTTTTAAATTCACAATGTCTTATGTTTGCTGATGATGTAAAATTGTTCCGACATATTCATTCTGAGCATGATTGTCTTCTTCTACAAGAAGATCTTGAGAGACTTTCTATGTGGTGTCATATTAATGACCTTCACCTCAACGTCTCTAAATGTCAAAGTCTTTCTTTTTGTCGTAACCTATCCCCGGTGTTATTTACGTACGCGATAGATAATATCCCATTGTCTATTATCTCCTCCAAAAAAGACCTGGGAGTCATATTTGACAAAAAACTGAGTTTCTGTAGGCATATCGAGTTTTTGGTTGCTAAAGGTAATTCAATGCTGGGGTTTATTTTGCGAAACTCTAAAGACTTCAATGATCCGCACACGCTTAAGTGTCTTTTCTTTGCATTGGTTAGATCCAATCTCGAATACTGTAGTATCATATGGAATCCTTTTTATGAAGTCCATTCCAGTAGAATTGAGAAGATCCAAAAACGCTTTACTAGGGTTGCCGTGCGTAGATTACGTTGGAACATTGAAATGCCTTCGTACGAGACTCGATGTAAATTATTTGGTATCCTACCACTGTTCAAGCGTAGACAATTTTTTTCAATTATGTTTGTTCGTGACTTAATAAACAATCATATCGATTGCCCCTCATTATTATCATTAATTGGATTCTATGCTCCATCTAGAGTGCTTAGAAACCGTCTTCTTTTTTATGTTCCATTTCATAGAGTTAATTATGGTTGTAATGAACCTATTACTAGATGCCTTAGAGAGTCTAATAATTATAGTAGTTTACTAGATTTCCATTTAAGTAGGGAGTCGTTTAGGAGTAGACTTATTCTGGCTTTAGGTTTTGGTGGTAGTTTTTAAGTATTTAAGTATGTATATATATATTGTAATAGGTAATCTAGCGAGAACAGTAGATGTTCTCATTTGATGATGAAATAAAAAAAAAAAAAAAAAAAAAAAAAAAAAAATTGACAAAACATGCAACCAAAACAAGAACATTTTAATGGAAATAAATGTAAATATGTACAAGAAACGTTGAACTTTATAAATAAAATAAATGAAACACGACATTGGAATGCGAAATATTGCAAAACAAAAGCCAAAAAAGTATTTATTTATTATTTTGTATTCCTTAGATTTTTGTTTTCACTCCACAATCGCCCTTTCAAGTGTCAAATCAGAAAACAGCTGATTTCGAAAACATAAGAAGGGATGTAGATAAAGTAGCGTATCCGGCGGATTTAATGATCACGGCGATAGGTGAATGTGAACCGAATGAGTGAAGGGAATCTCAGATCCGTCGGATTTAATGATAGGGGTGAATACTACAGTAAAACTTGTCAATAGTCGAATTCAACGGTGAATTTTATTTTTCTACTAGGTACTTGTAACATTTCTACTATTTGCAATTTTTTCCACAATTGGCAACCTAATTTCTTTTATTTTTCCATCAATTTTGGATATCGGAGGTCAGAATGTGTACTTGTTGAATGTAGCCGCTAGTAGAATGAGACCCACACACGAAAAGAAACAATTGAAATGTCAAGATTCTCGGGAAAGGAAACGAAGCTGACAAAATAAAATAATATTGACTTTTGGCGTATTCATTTCTCGATTCTATTGAAGAGTGAATTTGCATGGGAAAATAACAAAATTCATTGAAAAATGTTCCATTATTCAGGTTTCGCAGGTTTCCACTATATAAGAGTGAGTTTGTATGAAGAAAAATTAGCAACCAAAAATGGTTAATCGCATTTCAATTTCTACGACAAATTGTGTGCCTCTTCTGGCGCTTATGCCGACAATTGACTTAGAAACGTTTTATGCATGTACCAGTGGTCATTGTGCTCGTTTAGAAACAGATGCAAAGTACATATATCTACCAATAGGAAGAACATCTGGTGGCTTTACATCGAAAGTAGTCATATGCGGGGAGTTACACAAGAAGATGTATCTACTTTTATGGCAACGACATTAGCAAGAGCATAACTGCAAAGTCGATTGTATTTAAAAAGCACACAATGCATTTTTTTTTTGTCACAGAAGACAGGACGCTTGAGTAAGCTGTATTGCTTCTTCCCCGATATAACAAAAGAATAAATCCATGTAAAAGCAAATAAAAATAACAAAAAATAAATAAATAAATAAATAAAAACATTTTCTTTTATATGTATACATTTTATTATACTTTGTATTGTTTTTTTTTTCTGTATTTCCCACACCTTTGTTTTTCCAAGCAGTGAGCTGGTGTGTGTTTCTTTTTTTTTTAAATAATTTTTATAAATTTATTGGTGAATTTGATTTTTTCTCTTGCTATTCATATCTATTTGTATTTATATTGAATATAATATACTTATATTTTTTTTATACATATAATTGTTTGTTTTTAAATAAAATTATTATCAGTTGAATTTGTTGTAATAATTCCTAATATGTATAAACAATGAATAAACTTTTAAAATAATAATTAAAAAAAATAAAAAATACTAATTATTCACAAAAAAGTAAAAAAAAATAAAATAAAACAAAAGTAACTTGAAATTAATCATTAAATTAAAATCACAAACTAAACTAAAATTTAAAAAGGAAATAATTTTAAATAATAATAATATTATATAGGTAGGTAATTATATTCTCATTTGATACACACAACATATGAAACAAAATTAAATTATACATGTACACTCTTGTAGGTGGTTGCTTGCTTCTGTAGTTGCTTTTTTTTTTTAATTAGACAATTTTCTTTAAATATCGTTTTTCACAATGAAATTCAGTTATTCGCGCATTTTTATATTTTTACATTTTTTTATATGTATGTAAGTGAATGAACAGTCTTACATCTGCGCAGTGTCCTTTTTTTTTTTTTATTTCCAATAATATCAGTTAAAATGTAGTAAAAAAGTTAATTTAAAAAAAAAAAAATCTTTGCGGGGAGACATGGTTTTAAAAATGTAATTTAAACAAATAAAATTAAATCAAGGAAACTATAGCTTTGTATATTAATTTCCTGCATGTGAATTTTTTTTAATTTATTAAATATTATTTTTAATAATAGTTTTCAGTATGATGTTTGTTTTTTGTTATATTTTTTTTTTTTTTTTAATTATAACTGGCGAATATTATTATGTAAATATATATATATTTTTTATTTGTTTTGTTATATTTATAAAATTTAATACAACTGCCACTACTATCTGGGCGTCTCCATTACGACTTGTTTAAAGGCTCCAGCCGATACACGAGATTTAACTTCATGGCTGCCTAATGATGCCGTACCATCTTTTGCTATATACAATTGCAGGCCAGATGCTAGAATAAAAAATTGATTGGTATTTTTTTTAAATAATAAAAAAGGCTAATAGTTGGGGGAGTAAGCGGGCCATAAATTCTGTCACTAAACAAGGGATCTTTAAGAACATAAAAAAGAACTAAAACATAAAAAGGTAAGGCGTAAGTAGGGCAGGGAGGCTAGATGGACTCAAGTCATTCGTGTTGTGCGTGCTATATTAGCACACGAGAGGATTACTACTTCTAGGGAGGCCTAGGGAGATGTTAAGGATTAGAATCTCTAGTGTATTGTATCAACTGCAACCTATTTTCGAATTCCCATTCAACACAGAAATAAAAACCGTGGAACTTTTTATAGCACCACTAAAAATATCGCCCGATATCTGCCTGACAAGCATTCAAGAGTATCATTTGTCATGTAAAGCTTCCCAACTCGCCGTTCGGAGACGGCAGAAAACTGTAGGTCCCTACCATTCGTGCAAAAATATAGCGCGCACACACAAATGGTTGCGGGAAGCTAGGCTTGGCTGAAGCCTAGGATTGCTGAAGCCAAATATTTTTTTCAACTCACTTATGACAAATGCGCAGTTCGGATGTACGTTTAGCAAAGTAGTGCTGTATGGTGGTAGTTATATCGGGAATGAGAGGAAATTACAGACAACAAGTTGATATCTTAAAGTGCTATCCCACGTTTGGGTTAGACAAATTTTTGAAACCAGGAAGACCTCGCTTAAAGCATGTCAATTTACTAAAGTGTATGCATCCTAAAGACTTTTTCTTCTGGAAGTCCAGAGCTTTTTTCACGAAATACTGAAACTATGAAGGCTTAGAGAGTCATGTATCATGGAGTCATGATGACGCCGCGCCTATCGTTTACAAAGTATCTAGAGACAAAACTCAAGGAGTCCAGAATAGCGATAAGCACTAATGAGAGAAGCTTTCTTTCTAAAAAGGATATTCCTTTAAGTGCAAAATATAAACTCTTCGAACCAGTCATGAGGTCAATAATGTGTTAAAGGGACCAAGTTAAGGAAACTCTCCAGTATGAAAAAAATGAAAAGCTGCTGAGATACTTTGTAAAGAAGATGTTTAGATTACCAGAAAGTACGCCTACCTACATGATTCATCTGGAAACTGGATTAGTACCGCTGTATACACGTGTTCACATTAATGGATTACAGCTATATAACGAACGTGATGACACTATCAAGGTAAATCTAACTTAGGGCACGCCAGAATACTCTCAATGAATAATCTTAATACAGGAAGTATGGACTATATGACCCCGCTCCTAGATTTCAATATAAATCATAGGACTTATATTCCCAGCCGCCAGGAATAGGCATGAAAAATCTGTCTTAATGACAAATCCGCATTGGAGATCTACACGGAAGACAGGTGATGGTAAAGGAGCGGGTATCTTTTCGGGCCAGCTCAGCCTGAACTTATCCTTAAGACTTCCAGATCACATAGTGGGCACCGTAGCGCAAGTGGTTAGTGCGTCGGACTACTAAGCCAGCGGTCTTGGGTTCGAATCTAGCCGCAAATACCTAAAAAGTTTTTCACAGTGCCCACCTCTGCCGAATGCCTGACAAGCAGTCAAGAGTATCATTTGTCATGTAAAGCTCCCCAACTCGCCGTTCGGAGACGGCAGAAAACTGTAGGTCCCTTCCATTCGTGCAAAAATATAACGCGCACACACAAATGGTTGTGGGAAGCTAGGCTTGGTTCTACCTAGGACTGCTGAAGCCAAATATTTATTTATTTATTTATATTATCAGACGGACTACTCAGAAGAAGTACAAAACTCGGCAGTTTTATCACAGAATGGCAAAAAGCCATTGCTAAATAAAATTGTGATTTTTTTTGTAAGCAGCAAAATAAAATCTATCTAAGTATCTATCTACTGAACCAACAGCCCAAACGCCATTTGAAGTGTTAAGGTGCAGTTTTAATTTTGATGTGTTAACATCTTAGCTCTCAGTATGGGAACATTTCTCGCCGTCGGCGTCGTCCGTCACGCGTAACCAAACTTAGTATTAGTGCGTTCTCTGTACATACATATATGATTCTCTTTGTTGATGCGTATTAGTAGTGCGTTCTTTGTATATGATTCTCTTTGTTAATTTCTCCTTCACACAGAGGAATGGCAACATCATAGCAACGTCAAGTTCCCTGGCACTCAAGACTTTTTTTCTTTATATTTCTTAGTGCCTGGCTACACGATCAATCCCATACCGATTCTTTTCAGTGAGACAGGTATATTTTATGTGAGTTGAAACGAGAAGGGTTGATTTCACCAAAAGCACACCGAAAATCCGATTTGATAATAATTCTCGGTGGAAGATGCATGTTCTTTTCTCAAAGCGTTTCATTTCTCATACATTTTTTCATTTGCTTCCGACCGTCGGAGGGTTCACATCACGGAAAACTCAAAAAAATAATTCTCTGTGGAGGACGGAGCACGGCGGTTGTGTGTTCTGTTTTCAAAGCGTTTCCCTCAACGCATTTTGCGTGTAGCCACGGGGAACTTTTAAATACCTAGTATGCCATTGACCGTGTAGCCAGGGCCTTACAGAATTTATGACACGGCTTTTCCATACAATTTCCCTTTATTTTCTTAGATTTTAAATCAATTTATACTCACTCTCTGCTGATTCCTCGAACTGATCTAATTTAGTATCCTTTAGAATTTCATCGATTAAAGAATTCGGATTAACTCGCGTCTCTTCTACACGATCGGAAACGCGTGGCGCCCCATCATCCAGAGCGCCTTTCTTACGTTTCTCAGCAGCGGTTTTCATACGATCTAGAGATCCGGTTTCACTTATAACTAACGATCCAGAACTGGGGTTCCTGTTGTTTTGTTGGAAATTTGCCAAAAAAAAAAGGGGGAAAAGAAAAAAAAATTTTATTAGCAGAGCCTTTAAAAAATCTTCGATTTATTTTCAGTTTTTTTATTATTTTACATTGAATGTGTTTTTATTTTTTTAATTTATGTTTTTAATTTTTTAAATCAATACACACATTCAGTATAAATAAAAAAAATATTAAAAAAATAACACATAAAATATTTTAAATAGTAGTAACAATGATTATCAAAAGAGTGATGCACTAAATGACTACGATGCGTTATTTAAGAGCTTATGGCATAATGGGAAAATGAATAAGAGTACAGAAAACTTAAAAGAAAAGAAAGAGAGAAAAAAGCATAGTGTAAGTTGGCAGCCGTGAGATATTATAGAGAGTGCATTAAAAGAGAATTTTAATTTTAAGAGTTATAATTATTTACAAGATATTTACATAAATTTGTACAGAAGTTTAAAATAAAAGAAAGTCTTAAACAAATAAATTAGCAAAGAGAACAATAAACAATATCAGTCTTATGGTCACAGATTTTTTCGTTCGTCAAAGAGTTCGTCTCTTAAACTCCTCCTTGCAATGATGATAATAGTTACTGTCTCATTATAAAGTTTTTAAAAAGTAAACTGGAAAAACTTTTGCTTATAAGAATAAAAAAAAAATCATTCAGACCAGACTGAGGGTAAAAAATAAAATAAAAAAATTAACAGTGAGTATCGATGCAAATTCGAAAACAAAAATTCATCTACAAAGATAAAATAAATTTAATTTCGAAAAGTTGAGTCCAAAAAAAAGGTGCTGGCAGACTTTGAAGCCAGTCAAGGAGCAGCAAAAGATAACCACTAAAAGACTGTAAACGTTAAAATATAGTTCTGCAGGTGGAACGTCAACTCCAAGGCATATCTGTGTATCCAAAGAATATGCTCTACAAAGGTTTAGAAACGTGGTCTCTACTCCAGGAAAGACAACCTCTTGTCGAGTGAAAAGTAAGGTATTCTAACAATATGCTGAAGAGAACCCTTTCACATGATATTCTTTTCAGCTATTTTAGAGTTCACTACAACGGATTCTTGTAGTGTAGTCCTTTCCCTTGGTTCAAAAGTCATTCACAGGGTTGTGGGCAAACAAACACCCATTCAGATGCTTAAAGAAACACATCAGGGCCATATACGTATAAGAATTCAGTGCAGATATTCTGAATAAAAAATAAAACAATAGAAAAGGTCAGAGGAGAGATTTATGAACTTAGGTTGGGTTATGTTGAGAGGGGTTGAGATGCTGAGCCATCCCAAAATACCTGGGACCAGAGTGGGCCCATCGCCATCCCCTAGAGTCTATCCAAGGATGGCACCTAAGCCGCCACGATTTCCTCAAAGCATTTAATTACCCTGCAAAATTTCAGGACGAGTCTATGGTTCTCTAGGTTACTAAAGAAGTAGGAGCTTAAAATGTTCCTGCGACTGCGGGCTATGCCCTGACATATTTCATGTGTTAATGAATGCTGCTGATACCAAAAAATGGCTTGCAGAGTGTTATCCGGATTCTGCGCCAGGCGAAGCAACTATTCGTAAGTGGTTTGCTAAATTCCGTACAGGCCATATGAGCACCGAAGACGATGAACTCAGTGGACGTCCAAAAGAGGCTGTTACGGACGAAAACATCAAACAATTTACAAAATGATTTCGGATGATCTTAAAGTGCAGTTGATCGAGAAAGCTGACACTCTGAAGATATCAAAGGAACGTGTTAGACGAATATTTGGGTATGCGAAAGCTCTGTGCAAAGTGGGTGCCGCACGAGCTCACAATCGGCCAAAAACAACAATGAATTGATGATTCTGAGCAGTGTTTGAAGCTGTTCAGTCGTAATAAATCCGAATTTTTGCGTCGATGTGACAATGGATGAAATATGGCTCCATCATTTCACTGCGGAGTACAATAGACAGTCAGCCGAGTGGACTGCACGCGATGAACCGAATCCAAAGCTCGGAAAGACTCAATAGTCAGCTGGCAAGGTTATGGCGTCTGTATTTTGGGATGCGCGTGGGATTTTTTATTTTTTTTTTTTAATTTTAATTATACAGCGTTGTTGGGGCGTTTAAAGGACAAAATCACGGAAAAACGTCCCCATTTGCAGAAGAAGAAAGTGCTGTTTCATCAATAAAAACGATGCCAAAATTGTATGAATTGGGCTTCGATTTGCCTCCGTATACACCGTATTCTCCAGATCTGCCCCCCCCCCCAGCGACTTTTTCCTGTTCTCAGACCTTAAGAGAATGCTCGCTGGAAAGAAATTTAGCGCCGGTGAAGAGGTAATCGCCGAGACTGAGGCCTATTTTAAAGCAAAAGACAAATCGTACTACAAAAATGGTTTCGAAAAGTTGAAAGATCGCTATAATCGGTGTATCGCCATCGATGGCTACTATATTAAATAATAAAATCGAATTTATGAAAAAAAACAATTTTTTTCTTTAAAACGATACGAACTTTGCAGCCAAACTGTTACACGTACATTAGGTTAGGTAGCAGTGGCTGCCGGTAACCAGTACTAGCACATTTAGGCCTATAGAGGCCCATTGTGATACCAAGGATCTTGGGGATATTTACCCCGCTACTCAAGAGAACCATTTGGAGCTTTGTACAAAGCGAAGAAGGCTTCCTACGTCTTTTTTTGTTAGATCACTTAGATCATCGAAGAAGTATTCTCCTAGGTGAAGTTTCCTACTACGAGAAAGAGCTGGGCACGAACAGAGGAGATGTGTTGGACTTTCCTCCTCCTCTTCGTACACGTACATTAGTTACTCTACAAGAAAACCTCCTGAAAATTGACAGCTCGTTATAGGTTCAAGAGAAAGAAAATCGCCTCTAATGGCGGCAAATGATAAGAACGGCAGCTCACTGGGGAAGAAACCTGAACCTGCAAGATTCTAAATTTTAGTTTTTTCTTCTTTTTTTTTCCAAGCGAAACTTCAAAACTTTATTCCAAACGCAACAGGTAAGTGTATAGGATTAATGTGGTTCTTGTTGGAGCTAATATTTGTGCAAATTTGATTGCATATTTGTAGGAGTTGACACAATCACGCCAAAGATGTTTACACACCAATTACAAGTTTAGGAGATTGGGCTCATTAGTTTTTAGTGTCCCGTACCCAATTGGCAAAACACTTATGGAATCGCCTCAGTGTCTATCTGTCATTCTGTGACACGCGTTTTTCTTAAGCCCCATTTAGATGATCAGTTCAGTTTCAGTTTCAGTTGAGCTTTCAGTTGAACTGCTGTGTAAATGAAAAAATTGAAACATTTAACTGAAACTGAAACTGAAACTGAAACTGCTACTGAAACTTATGGAATTCCCTCAGTTTTCAGTTCAGTTGTCAGTTAAACTGCTCAGAAGAAACATAAAAGCTCAACTGAATACCGAACTGAAGTCTAAATGTACTACCTTTTTTAACTGAAATGTCAACTGAACTGACAACTGAAACTGAAAGTGATCATCTAAATGGGGCTTTATACAATTGAAATTTGGAACAGTTCCATAATAGCAATTAGTAGCCCACATACAGAAGGGAACTCCAAAAGTTGAATTTTGTCTTTGGTGGGTTAACTTTGGGAGCAAAAAAAGGGGTAGTTTCCACTATCACTAAATTTTTTTATTTGCATCACTTTAGGTTGTATTCAAAATTCCGCTATAACGAACAACCTGCTGTGACGGTAATAGGTTGACAGTGCAAGGTGTCTAAAATCATGGACAAAATGGACAACATCGAAAATTGTATGCATATCTCCCTCTCCTCACAACCTCTTCTTCCTTTGTCCACGATAAAAGCTTAGAAGTTTCACTTCTGTCGCGCGAACTCTGCTTTTTTTGTTAAAGAGTTTTGTGACTCAAGTCATAAAAAATAATACAAATACTCAAAAAGTAATTTCACTAAAAATAAGGATATTTTTATAGAACATACATAGTTTTTAAGTCGATAGATTAAGTCGTACACACATGCTGATTATTAAAAAAAAAAAAAAAAAAACTAAAAACAAAAAGAAAAACCTTCAGCATCGCCCAAGAATCGTTGGCGTTTTCAAGCAAATTACACAACAAAACGGGAAGAGACAACGTATTCAAAGTTTCAAAAATTCAAATACCATAAAAAAATAAAAGAGCAAAATCGTTCAAAATTCAACTGTCAACCGTCAAATCAGCAAAACGAAAAATTCGAGCAAAAATAAAACAACTTTTAGTAACATTAGGCAACACAGGCAAGATGGCAACTTTAAAGCATCAAATAACGGGCAACAACAGTCATCAATTTAAATTAATTTGTTTACGAAAACACATTTTGACATTTGAAAACGAACATATTAACACTGGGCCGTCGAATAACTTGCGAGGTGGCCAACGGCGATAGGGAAGCTCCAGTTGGTGTCACATACTCTCCAGCACAGCCCGTACAACCGGTGGCAGCCGATGAACTCGTTGTTGTGCCCACAACTGCGGTACTTCCACCCGTACTACTAATGGGCAGGAGTAAAGATGGAGCCGAAGGATTCGATCTTAGACTGCATACATCTGTTGGACTAGTTGTCGATGAGTTTTGTGCGTTCTGTGCTTGACACGTACCCGGCGATCCAAGGGGTTGGGCGGCACATGGGGCCACACCATCTACGGTATCACTTGTGCAGGTGAATGTTATTACGGCACCACTACTACTACCACTCGACGATGTGCTATTTATACTGCCCAGTGTGGTGCAGGATGATGAAGCATTCGGTGATGTTGTCGCTGTGGCAGCAATTGAGGATATTTGTCGATTACTGCCATCTAGGAGTCGACGTGGTACACCTGAGATGCTTCTGGTTCGATCAAATGAAGTAGGGCGGCAAATTAAAGGTGACACGTGCGCAGTAAGCAAGAGGAACGCACACGCACAGCGAGAGAGAGAGAGAGAGAGGGATAAAATTGTAAAAATTGGAAGCAAGATTTTTTTTTGTATTCAATTGGAAATAGATTATTCTTTTTTTTTATAAATTAACAAAACAAAAACAAATTGTATAGTGTTACCAAACGAAACTGTAAAAAGAAAAACACAAATTAAGCAAACACACGCGTTGTATTAGCTTCTTTCACTTAAAGGCATTTTTATGGCAAGCATATAAAAGCAAAGCACTGCATTACCATATTACGATAGAAAGTGGAGTCCCACAAGGTTCCACACATTCGACCAATTTATTTTATTTCGATTTATCAACATGCAACAAGAAGTTACGCCACCATTCCTTCGACTGTTACACAGGATTTAAAGAAAAATTTGACAAATACAAAATGGAATCCCACATGGCTGTGTACTTTCCCCCCAATATTTTTTTAAAGGTTTCCCCACCTATCCAGCAAATTACCAACTTAAATTAATTAGAAATCGATTAGTACAAATGTCAAATGAGATTTCATATCCTCAGACCATTAAAAACGGAAGCAAATAAATCCTTTCCCGCCAACCCAATCAGAAGTCCAATTTAAATTGCATTATCTACTCTTGGCTCTGACGGCACCAGTTTCCCAATGGAATTGTTGGTTGGTTGGTTGGTTAAACACCCAACTCTTCATGTGGAATTCCGTGATATCATCGAGCAGTGTGCGCGCAGCAGTCATTAGGGAACGGAAAGGCGTCAGGATAACAGCACACTTTAAAATTGCCTACCGCCTACCAAACAAACTTATGTGTGCCCCCGCCAACATAAATCATGTCAACGTTTTTTATTTTTTATCTCGAATTAATCATTTATTGATTTTTCTGTTCGCCTTGCACACCACAGAACACGTACTTTTCTTACGTAAAAGGACGACGATAAAATGATGTCACCCTCAGCGTTTGGCGTTATTAATTCATTTACAATGAAAAATTTGTAAGCCCTCTACACTGCGATGATATTTTGCGAAGAGCCTGACTTTTGGGTAAAAACCCTAAAACCCAAGTAAGTACCCACCTACGCATCCTTAATTGGAGTGCACACATAAGGAGCAGTCTCTATTGCCCTCAGATTTGTGTGGGCGGTAGTTAACTTTAGTATTTTAATACCTGCTGAACTCTATTTTAATCTTTCATTACTAAAGGAGAAGAATGCGGGCAGAAATAGAATTTACGGTTTATTTCCGTTTTTGTTGGGTGGAATTCCATTATCAGGACATAAAATAGAAATGAAAAGCTCCACACGTGTCTATTTAAGTTTTATTCTATGTTCAGGTAGTCTGGATGGTATTTGATAAGGACGAACCGCAACTATGGTCAGGTAGTCTGCACACACGGCAACAATTGGGACACATTGAAATGGTAATGATTGCTCCTGGAAGACGTGTAATCTTTTCAAACATGCCAGAATCCTGAGTATAGCCATTTTTAGAAATATATTCGTTTTTTTGTTCACAATTGTTGTTGGTTAATAACAATGTTCTAGTCAAGAGAATTTTCCAGTCAAAGCCCAAAGGTTCGAAGCGTCCATGAAGAGTCGAATCGTTTCAAGGAACTTCTTATTTGTTTTATGAAAGAGCAAGCTATCCCGAATGGCCTAGCCAACAGTCTGAAAACCTGGAAGCAGCATGTCCTAAAACAAGAAGGATAAACGGCTGCTTTGTTTCTGGCACTCTTCAAGTGTCAGGAGCCCGTTAAGTATGCAAGTCTAGACATTTATTACCAAGACTTAAAATTAAGGATCGTCTGTCAGCACCTTCAATGCATTTTTTTAAGTTCAATCCTTTGTTTTTTTAATTCCACCTAATCCCTGAGTTTTTCAAATCACTTAAAACTAAGCCAGGAAAGAAGGATTTTGCGACCAATTTAGTTACAGTTTCGAACTATTGAATGAAGCAGACCCTCCTGTCTATGTTCACATCATCGATCTGTACAGGATATCGTATTTTAACAATGGAACAAGTTTAATTAGTGGAATTTTGATAATTTCGAAAATCCTGGACCTCCTGCTATGTAGCTGACGACTTGCTACTCGTATATAAGTCCAATTCGAGCGCCTAATAATAGCCCGATCTACGCTAATTTCGTTCGTAGTTCCATTGGAAAAAATCTGCATCAAGCCGTAAAAACTTTCACATTTCACAAGTTGGATTTTTTTACCCACGTTTTTGAACAGTGTGCGTTGTTACAAATGTGAGAAAACCGCTTTTGTGGTTAATTGGGAAGTGTTTAGGTTTTTATTGATTCAGTACCTGTTTCTGACTTTATAAATCAAAAGGGCTGTTAAATCCCAAAATTTGTCGACCTGGATTGGAAGTGTCTTACATAAAAGCCACACTTTGAAGTCAGAACATTTTATTTGTGATTCTTCACGTCTTGAGTAGACCAGTTGATTAAAATGGGAAATGCCGTGGAAACTATAATGGAGAAACGATCTGCAATCTTCAGCCCACTTAAGAAAGGCAAATCGCATCGAGAAATTGCTTCGCAGTTGAAGGTGTAAAGGTTCTTCGTTCAATGTGTCATCGAACGAAACGCTCCAACAGGAAGTCTTGAGGATAAAATACTGTTAGGACTGCCTAAATACGACGATCGCCTTATGGACACAACAAGCAAACTAAGTCGGCCAAAAACTGCACCGAAACAAATGAATCATGAACGGGTTAGTTTCAGCTGTCGTTGAAAATAGTCAAACAAACATTAAAACATGCTGGGCTATTTGGGAAATTTGCTGTTCGAAAACCCCTGCTGCGACCACAAAATAGAACAGGTTAAAATGTGTCAAAAAGCACAGAGACTGGGCGGAAGAAGTTTTAAACAGAGTTTTAAGGAGCGATGAATCCAGCATGTTTAAGCCTTAAGTCCGTTGTCTAGGGTGGCCTCAAAGCGTATGGCCTGCAGGCTGCAGAGTAAGTATGTTAAAAAAAACCTCATTTATGCTTTAAGGAGTTAGGCCACCCTAGAAGTCGAAAAAATAGGCTTTTTTGTGTTTTTTTTTTCAGAAGTACCACAAAAGAAATCGAGATTTTAATAAAGAGTATTTATTATACATATCAATGACTGTATACAAAATCCTACGTACTTCCATAGACAATGTATTTTTCAAGATATATTCAAAATTTCAAGTAAATCTGTTGAAAATTATCTGAGTTATGTTTCCGGCCAACTTAAAAAATGCAGTTTTGAGATATACGCGTTTGAAGTTTTGATTAGTAGAAAATCATAAGGAAATTTTGCAATGCCTTTAATTTGCGATGGCTGCACTGAGTACTTAGAGATTTTTCCCGACCATAATCTTTTGTTATATCGTTTTTTAGGTCTTAGGGTACAATTTAAAAAAAAAA
This sequence comes from Brachyopa scutellaris, assembly GCA_949775065.1. Classification (NCBI taxonomy): domain Eukaryota; kingdom Metazoa; phylum Arthropoda; class Insecta; order Diptera; family Syrphidae; genus Brachyopa; species Brachyopa scutellaris. The sequence goes on along the minus strand of OX459115.1, from coordinate 95,079,238 downwards.
TTAAAAATCAATTTTTCGAGTTTTAAGACGGTTTAAGATTTTTTTTTCTACGTTTGTTCTAACTTTTCATACTTTTTCTACCTTCGTTTCGTCACATCGGCTATACTCGTATATTACCCAGAATAAGATAAACACTCTACTGATTCCATCCCAAAAAGGGTACTGAACAAGATTTAGTAGCCGTCAAAGCAGACTGTATATGTAAAGGGTGATTTTTTAAGAGGTTGAGAACTTTTTTTAAAAAAAAACACAAAAAATTCGAAAAAATGAATGAAATATTTATTTGAATCGATAGTTTGAACCTTGCAATTTAATGTTTAAAGATAATTTCATGCAAATGTTGACCGCGGCTGCGTCTCAGGTAGCCCATCCGCTGAGTCCAATTTTGGCATACTCTTTCACACATATCGGCCGGTATCTCACGAATGAATACATGGATGTTGGCTTCCAGTGCGTCAATCGAAGCGGGCTTGTCCCTATAGACATTAGCCTTGACATACCCCCACAAAAAATAATCTAATGGTGTCAAATCGCACGATCTAGGCGGCCAATTGACCGGCCCGAAACGTGAAATTAACTGTTCACCAAACTCGCCTCGCAATTGCGCCATTGTTTCGCGTGCTGTGTGGCATGTGGCACCGTCTTGTTGAAACCACATATCATGCAAGTCAAGAACTTCCATTTCGGGCAAAAAAAAGTTTGTTATCATCGCTCGGTAGCGTTCACCATTGACAGTAACGCTGCGATTCGCATCATCTTTGAAGAAATATGGCCCAATAATGCCGCCGGCCCATAAACCGCACCAAACAGTGGCTTTTTCGGGATGCATTGGTAGCTGTTGCAATGCTTCTGGCTGATCTTCACTCCAAATGCGGCAATTTTGCTTATTTACGTACCCATTCAACCAAAAATGAGCCTCATCGCTGAACACAATTTTTCGATAAAAAAGCGGATCCTTGGCCAGCTTTCCAAGAGCCCATTCACCAAAAATTCGGCGTTGTGGTAGGTCGGCTGGCTTTAGTTCTTGCACCAGCTGTATCTTAAAAGGATTTACGCCCAAATCCTTCCGCAAAATTTTCCACGTAGTGCTGTAACAAAGGCCTAATTGCTGGGAACGGCGCCGAATCGACATTTCGCGGTCTTCTGTCACACTAGCTGATACGGCCGCAATATTTTCTTCACTACGCACAGTACGTAAACGTGTTGGTGGTTTAATGTCCAACAAAGTAAATTTGGTGCGAAATTTGGTCACAATCTTCCGAATAGACTGCTCAGAAGGTCGAGAATGCCGATCATAAAATGGAAGCAGCGCGCGATGAACATTTCGAACCGAGCACGAATTTTGATAGTAAAATTCAATAATTTGCAAGCGTTGTTCATTTGTAAGACGATCCATGGTTAAATTGCAAACCAAACTGAAGCTGTTTGACAGTGACACAAGGTACTAAACACACGTCAGCTGTCAAAACCAGTGTTGCCAAAACCAAACCAGCTAAAAAATCACCCTTTACATGTGTATGTAGTAACAGTGCCCATTTACCACCAATGGGGACCAATTGAAGACCTTTGTATGTCTCATAGAAAAGTGGTTTTTAACGCAAAAGTCATCGACAGCATTAAAAGAATAAAGCAAGCAATAAAGCAATAGCTTAAATAGAAACCCGGGAGATGAATCTACTGACTGTTAGGTGGACAAATAACAGGCAAACACCAAAATAATCGAGGAAAAGGATACCTACTCGCCGTGCCGGTACTTTTGAAGTGGGCACACAGCTGACTTTCGGGTTTAAGATTACCCTCACAATCACAATGGTGCAATATCGAATAAGTCCGCTGAAAACCTATAAGACCTGATACTTTGCGATGTCCACAAAAGCTAAATATCGACAATTTTCAGCGGCTTTCCCCAGACCAAAACATATGAAATCGACATTAGTATCATACAGTGCCGACTTTTTTGGCAATCGCTTAAACTAGCCTGTGTCTCATTTTTTTCTCTCTCTCATTGGAGAAACGTCCCACGACTTAGGCAAGCCAAACTGTTAACTAAGAAGGATATTAGGTATCTAACAAGGTTCATTTCCTGTCACTGCCAGTTGCAATTACGATACCATCTATACAAGTTAGGCCTGTCTAGCGAGACCGATTTTTGACTTTATTTAGAGGAGGTCGAGTCGGCCGAGCACGTCCTTCCTTTTTGAATGCCCGGCACTTTTTGCGGTCAGACGGCGTACCCTACATAAAGATCTCCTCAGACCTTATGATTTAAAAAATGCATCAACCAAGGTCATTAGCCTTTACCAGATAGATAGTTTGCCTCTTGGACAAAATAGTATCCTACGATACATAATATGAATCTTTTAGGTCGCAGTATCAGCCTTGGGCAGGATCACTCATTTACAAAAAAAGTCACCTCTTGCCTGAAATAAAAAAAGGCTTTAAAAAATTGATAAAGGCATCGGAAGGGAAAAGTTGGAGTATTTTGTATTGGCTTTTCTAAGACTGTACATTTTCGACATTCCATTCTACAGTACAAGACTCCACAGACCGCTGTACTAAAGTCGCAAGTTTACAGATATTTTAAAAATATAATAAGTACGCATATATGTACGTATAATTTAATAATAATAACACTCCAAATAAAAACAAAACGCCTTAATTTAAATTTTAAGCTACACGCAAATATTCATCCAGTCTTCATGGACTTTCTAAAGCTTATCACTAAAGTTAAGTTATGGTTGAAGTTTCAGTCAAAGTCTGTATCTAAATATGTATAGTAATTTACCTTATAAATTTTAATATAATTTTTATTTTATATTTTTAATTTCACGAAACAATTTCTAAGGACCAGACGGAACAAAAACAAAACACAAAATTAAACTCCTCTTCAATAAAAACTCACGGCACAGCTGAACATGTTAAACAAAAAAAAAATTAAAAATAAAACAAAACAAACACATCCTTAAAAAAAATAATCACATTAAAAACTTTTAAAAATAAATATAATTTAATTTTTTATTTTAGTTTTTAGTAAGAAAAAGTGTTTTAGTGCGAATCAAAAGCAAAAAAAAAAAAAAAAAGACTAACCCGGAACTAATATAAAAAAAAAGAATCCCTTGTAAGGATTTTTTTTTAAATAATAAAATAAAATAAATATACTTCAAAACCCTTGGTTAAACAGGACAAAACAGATATAAAAAAAAATTAATGATTTTTGTGATTGATTTTCGATTTTATAACTGCATCGAGATGTGAGCGAGTGAGCGTGTGAACAACAGACTGATCTGTTTTTTTTTTTATTGCTGAAAAAGCTGATAGTAGGCGTGAGAGTGAGAAGTTAAAGGCGATTTAACGAACAAAAAAAAAAAAAAAAAAAAAAAAAGTGAGTGAAAGAGAAAGAGAGAGATGGTCGACAAATGTTTACAAACCGTACCTCATTAAATTGGAATTTGGACGACCCACGACAATGGTGGTCGAGTCTGTACTCGTGTAATACACGTAACCGTCGGATTGCCTTAACGGTGTAGAGCTTTTTACATTTTGTATTAAAGCACCTCCATTGCGTTGATAGCTGCGTCGATAGGCCCGCTCGAATGGTGTCCTTGACATAATTAGCGCCTCCGGTGTATAGTGCAGCTTTCCCAAACGATCGTAGGTCGTTAGCTCCTTTAAGGAACTGCCCCATGAACAATCGACTACGTCAACGCCGCTATTGCCGATCTGACTAACATCGGGAGTCTTTCCGCCAGGGAAACTCTTTCGACCCGAAGTCGGCGTTAGAAACGGATCACATTCGATACGTTCGCTTATCACATCAGGTATGGTGCCGAGGGATTTCATTTTCGCGATCGGATAGTGCGGACGTGGCTTCAGAGCCTCCGGCGTATCGTCGTTCCCTATGAACTTGGCATTACCCACTTTGTTCTTTAAAAACTTGCCACTCTTTGGTGAGTCCCCCGTTAAGCCGCTGCCGATAGCTGGCGATGTCTTGCTATGACGGAGTCTCTCGAATTCCAGCTTCAAGGCTTCCCCTTCATAGTTATCGATTTCCAGGACTAGATTATTCAACGACTTAATCTTGGGCAGCCTAGAGTTGATCAGCTTCAGCCTTCGCGGCGAGTTGCGGTCCAGCTCGCGCGAGGCCTTGTTGAATTCCATCTCCAGAATGGATAGGTTCTCCATGGACTTGATTTTCGCCACCCTGGGTGTGTGGTAATTCTCATCCAAACCGGAGTCATCGTCTGTCGACGCCTCAGCGTCACCATCGTCATCTTCATCATCGTCGCCGTCATTCGCATCGCTGCTACTGCTGCTGCTGTAAGCCTTCTGCGGAGGAAGCTGCTCGTTCGGTGTCGGCGGGGTGTGCAGAAATTGGCTGGGCATCTCGTTCAAGGGCGTTCGGAACTCCTCGATACTTTGATCGGTGTGAGCACTCAACGATGAGTTCGGCGTTAGATAGACACTACTCTCCGTATCGATACTCTCGGCTTTGGTATGCAGGAATGAGGGGATGTTCAGTTTCATGGCGTTTAGGGCTCTGTGATTTAATCTGCTTAAGAGGGAGACGGATTTTTGGAATCTATTTGTTTGTTTCATCATCAGCGCGATTTTTTATTATTATTTGTTTTATCAATAACGAGTGCAAAATATGTTTGCAACGCACAAGTACAGGTGTGTGTTAGTTTAGATGAATTCGATATTTATTTTTATTTTCGATTTATTTACCAAACATAAAAGTAAAAAAAAACAAAAAAAAAAAATTAAACAAATGAGAGAAGAAAAAGAAAACACAAAAATAGAATAAATTAAAGTTTAAACTAAAACCAAATAAAGAATATTGCTAAGTTTAATTAAAGAGAGCTATCGGAGTTTTTTTTTTCTAACGAGAAACTAGCTACATTTGATTTTTTTCTATTTTAACAAGATACATACATACATATGTACATAGATTTTTTTAAGGACTAAATTGTAAAAAAAATGGGCTGGTGTTGTTGTATTAATTAAAAGAAAGAAACAGCTTAGATATCGTTGTAGCTTGAAAAATACCCTGAAGTGAAAATGTTCCCCACGTATTGAGGTACAGGAGACGGAACAGATTGGCGTGTAGTCTAATTTTTGAAGACACAACCAAAAGATCATAGTTTCAAGGCCTGGGTTGGAATGGCAAGAGAATTGAGTATGAATAACTATTGGACTAGAACAAGGACAGAACTGTCAAACTGAATGGTAGATCAAAACAATGCTGACCGATCTTGCGGATATCAAGGATCATTGATCATCCGTAATGTGCAAACAAATACTTTGTCAAGCAATTTGTCAACCATAAGGAGGAGGAGGCCCGATTAGGCATTCTTTAAATAGATCTGAAAACGATCGTGCGAACTGCAATCAGTGATCTATCATCTCAATCAATATGCAACAAACAGATTTTGACTGGACATGGGTACATTTCGGTCTAGAAAGAAGATGCTACTTTCACAGGCGAATCTTGACATCATTCAGGTTGATTTTAAGTTTTTTAAAGGCTTACCACATTGTTATAAGGGTCCAGTCCCCAGTGGTAACTCGAGGTTTTTTTTTTCTAGGCAAAAAGGATTAATTTTTTCGGAGCCTTAAAATTGGAACGAAAGAAATTCCTGTCAGTGGACAACGTAAGAGTTCATTAGGTTTGGCTAAGTTAGGGTTACATCCAGTATCATGAGGAAGGGCACACTTAAACCAACGGAAATCGAAATTCAAATCTTCACGTAATGATCTAAGAGCAGGTCCACACATGCCTTAAGGGGGTATTCTAGTCTAGCGGTACGAATTTTGGGTGTTTTCTAAAATTCGATAAAAAAAAAACTAAGAATATTTTTACCAGCCATTTTTTTATTAGATATTTATTAATATTTTAATAATACAAAAAAAAATTAAGAAAAATTTTTTTTTTGAAAATTAAAACAATTACAGGCTGGTAAAGTGGGGTGATGAAAAATAGGGGTGCGTCCTTCTTGACATGATTCCAACCGTTTTGGTGATCAGAAAAAAAAGGTTCTTAATAAGTAAGAATGTCGCTATCGTCTGAACTACGGGAATAAAAAACAAAATGGCGGCTGTTTGAAAAAAATTGATTTTTTGCGCATTTGTTCAAAGTTTTGAATTTTTTAAAAATAGTAAATATCAATTTTTTTACAAAATTATAGTTCCAACGATAGGGGGATATATAAAGAAGTTCCACGCCAAATTTCAAGTTAATCGGTTCATTAGAACTAGAGGAATCACGTCAGACGTGTTGGAAAAAGTAGTTTCGAGAAAAACGCGTTAAAAGAAATACGTTACAACGACCTTTACATAATGACTTTCTGAGAATTCATGGTGTATAAGAGACTATCTGTTTTTTCAGGAAACGTTTGGAGTAAAAATTTTTGAAGGTATAATCTTTAAGAATATGAAAAAAAAAAAACGATTTTTTTCAAAATTCTAGACTAGAATACCCCCTTAAGACTTTTAAGACAATTAGCTGAGTTGCATATCATGAATATCGATCAATCAATAATTTTCATATTACAGTGGACGTGCAGTATAACGATTTTGCGACATAACGAACGGTTTTTAAAATTGCATTGGCATCACCAAATAGCGAACGTTCGTACAACGTTGTTATCCCAATGTAACGAACATAATATTTATAATTGCACATTTCTTTCACATCTATTTTTGTTTCATATTATTCTAAGTATTTTAAAAATAATATATGCTTATGGTTGCCCCAGGAATTGTGATTGCAATGTGTCATTTAAAAAAGCGCGCCAGTCTCGTGCAGTCCTCGCAAAACCCAACCCAACCCAACGACTTATGCACATTTAAAGAAAAGGTCAACATTAGTGATGAAAGCTACAAAGCTGTTATACACTTCGGAAAATTTCTTTAAACTTCGATGTGCAAAAAATCCTATAAAAAAAGAAGTTGACGCACATGAATTCATAAGAGCTTTCGTTCGATCACATTGTTTAACTAAGCTAAGCAAGTGTAGGCTGAGCTGGCTAATGAAAGCAATATTTTTGAAGCTCCAGTTAAGCATACTGAAGCAGTAAGTTCTTTAGCCACTGCACTAGTTTGGACAAAACAGGTCGACATTGATGCGTCTGAAATATTCACGCATTCACCCTAATTCTAAAAGTCTTATTTGTGATTGGGGTGATTAAACTTGAAATCTGAACGTAACGTAAGTAACGAAAAGTTCTATCACAAAAAAAAAAAATAAAACTTTCGATATAACGAACACTTTCGATTTAGCGATCGACTAAAAACATTATAGCATTCGTTATATTGGACGTCCACTGAACCTTGTAAAATCACTCGTTAATGCAGAATGACGATAGGAATGATTCGCTCCGTAAAACTTCCCAGGTGCACAAATCAGAAATTGGCAAACTGGGATAAATACACGGTTCTACTAATAAAAGCATCGGAACAGGTTTGACAGGTTTGACCAGCAATTAAATGCAAGATCCTCTTTAAGAAGAACCAAGAAAACGCTGGAAAAAACATTAGACTTAGTGTGGAATCACCAGATAAAAAAAAAGAAGACGATCTATGACTATAGTCAGCGTTAAATATGTATACACGCATCGGAATTGACTAACGAACTGCCAGAACTCTACGGATATATCAAACTAGTGAAGTATGCGGTGGGACTACGCGGAGAAGGCATAAGAAAATGGGCCAAGGATAAGTTTACAACACCAGATACATATACATACATACATAATTTCATAAATCAATTTAACAACACCAGCTGGTGTATTTGCAATTTTTTTTTTTTAAATGTCCATCTTCTAACAAAATCTACTCGTACCATCCAATAAGCTATACACAAAAGGAATCTATATCTAAACATGAAATTTTACTTTCTTGTACAAAGTATTTTTTTTTTATTTTTAAGTTTGTTTCTAAACATAATCTAATCTATCTAAATAAATTGTGTAAATTGTATATAGTAAAGAAAAATATATGATTAAGGCATATATAGCAGAATGTCTTATATTTATTATTTTATTTTAGTAGAAGCGCATTTTATATTAATTCGCATAGAACAATTTTGCAAGAAAAAAAAAGCCAGATTTAATGATTTGCAGGCTGTGTTTGTAGTTAAAAAAAAAAAATCAAAAATAAAAGATTTTTTAGTCCCAAAAGAAAAGGAATTTAAAACAAAAAAAAAATTTTTAATTCCATTCAGCAGAATAGTTTCACATTTTTTTTAAAGAACTTCGTACTATAATCGATAAGGTTAGACGATAAATTTATTTAAACTACAATAAGTCGCTGAATACTCTTTTCTATATAAACAAATAAATTAAAGACAATAAATAAATTGTTCAACAAGTTGCCGAGAAGAATTTTAGAAATAAAAAAAAACATTTTGTAGATCAACTCAAGATCATGTATAAAAAATAAATTCCAAAGAGTTTGCAGCAAATTACAAGGAAACAAGAAAACTACAACTGGATGACAATATTGACCAGAAAACTCCATGAGGTCGGATTTCATTGCGGAAAAGTGATCTGAAAACAGCTAATATCTTACATTCTAGGCTGGCAGCAAACAGATGCATAAAAAACACGCTATGCTCTTACCAAAGTATTGCCATAGCATAGCCAGCGGACAGAGGTGGATCATCTTTTTTTTTAGGTTAAAACATAACGAACGAGTGAGCTATTTTCAGACAAGGTGGCACAGAAAAAAAGTGGATTTTAATAATTCATAACTTTGAAACAAATTAATATTTCTATTTTTATTTATTTTTATTTAACTGTCAAAAAAATATTCATTCGACGCGCGAATTCCTCATACATAAAGTAGGTATGTACATATGTGCAAATTTATTTTTTTAATTTTTATATTTAAATGAACTTAATATACATATGTTGTTTCTTTTATTTAATTTTTATTTTTATTTTTTATTTTTTTTTTTTTATTTAATTTTTATTTTATTTTATTTTTTTTAAACTTTTTTTTTTCTTTATTAGATTAAATATTTCGACTTTGAATAATGGTGCACTGAACGATTCAACAAATAATTTTGTGTGTCGAATCCTACATTCGGCACAATTCCTCAATCGTAACGACCCAGCGAGGATTTCGCAGTCATTTTAATCTAAGCAGTGCCCCATCTAGAGATGTCCCTTTTCGACAAGAATGTGACTCTGTTAAATCACAGAATAAGTGTTAGATCTGCGTCCAGTCGTTCCCGAGACAATATAACATATAAGCTGCGTACAAGAATTTGTTGACGAACATCCGTAGATATCGATCAGGCGATCCCACCTTGCAGGGACTTTTAAAAAGGGATTTGCTTCAGTTCCAATTTGAACTTCAATTTAGGTAGCAACTACTGGCCAGAGACCATACAAGTCGGCTTTTATTGGCCTACACACAGCTTGAAAGACTAAATCAATATTGCTGTTTTTTTTTTTTTGGAGAAATTGATTGGCTCATCCCATTTTCACCTTAATTGCTTCGTCGATAAACAGAACTGGATTTTCTGGGGTAAGGAAAACCGTCGGCAGATGCATCCACTTCGGGTCACGAATTGGTGTGGTATCTCAGCGGAAAAGGTCATAGGAACCTTTCCAAAATCCATATATTGGCCTTAACACACTAAACTTAGTACACATAAGGTTTTGGTAAAATTCTTTAATCAAAAAAAAAGTTATTCCGATTTTAAAGCCAAATATTAAATATTGGACCACCCTGTAGTGTGCAATAGTCTAATGTAGAATTTCTTATGACCGCTATCATAAGGGCTCTTTTTTTTACAAAAAAAAAAAAAAGACAATCAGAGATCAGATTTTGAGGAATGGATTGCAGACTGATGCTCTTTTGGGGGTGCCTTTGACTAATTAACATCGAATATTGTCATAATCATGATGATAAGTGACATGCAAATGCATTGTCATCTTGGCTGTATTAACAACAAAATAAACGAAAAATAGTGGCAACTTAGTTCATCATAAAGCTTAGCTGGTGTTGAGAAGGTGGGAGCACTAGTCTAAGGTTAAACAAGTGGCAGCCTTGCATACATATGTATATAGCTTTCTCCCTTTCCTTAGACCTTAGAGGAAAGAGTTTCAAAGAAAAGATATTCGATATGTCAAATTATGAATCAGAAATAAAACGTGTTCTCAACTAAAAGGTTAAGTAGTCGAGTTTCATTTTCTTAAATCTTCTTCATCTTCTTTTTTTCAAGCTTTTAAACAGCTGGTGTGTCACAGCCAATGGAAGCCATCAAAACGAATCGTAATCAGTCTATCTATGAAGAGTACCAGCGCGATCATGGATAAGAGACAACTGTGGCCTGTGGGAAGTGAACATAGACGTGAACAAGAAGAAGTGTAATAAAGAAGCAGGCTGTCACGGGATTATTCAGTCCAGTTTTCTAGGGGATGTGCAATGTGCTTTCGCAGTGCTCTGTTGGGAAAAAGCCGTGGAATCCTAAAGTCTGGCAATCTGAAATACCCTAACTACGCCTTTGATATTCATTTCCCAAATGATAGACTTCCGATTGATGTTCACTGTTTATGTCATAAGTGGTGAAGGAAACCTCGGCCACAATATTTATCCAACCTCACCGAACTCACAAATATGCACCGCTGAATAACAGCGCGGAAGACTGTTCCTGTTGTTTACATGTTGCCCCACAGTTGCTAGGAAAAGCTGTAAAAACAGATAAGATTCTAGGAGTCTCCGCATTTGGAAAATGACCAACATTATGAAAACATAACATGTAGAACCACCATGTACATAAATAAAGGAATTTAGAACGCTATTCTACCATACCATTAAACGAATTACGTTGGCTGCCATATGTACATAAGCAAGTTTGTTGTTATATTCAATAAAACAAAACTCACAGCATTTAAAAACATTCTTGTGAATCATAAGATTCCCGGACACAAATATTTACAACGATAAGTGTCAATAAAAACTTTGTAAATTCGTGAATAAAATCTTTTTCAGCTTCAAGCTTTATATTATATGTTACAGACTACAACTTGTAGTGTTTGTAGAAAACCGCAATGTTACTCATAAATAAATTGTGTACAGATAATTAGTTCTCAATACAAAAAAAAATAAAAAATTAAATAAATAAATACATTTTAATTTATGTACCTATAAGAAAATGTTAAATTTTAATTAACTGTCTATGTAAAAAGAGTATGGATGTGTTTTTTTATGTTCTTTTTTTTTATTTTATGTATAAGTGCATATTTATATTTCTATTTTATCTAGCGAATTCTTAATTAAAAAGAAACAAAAAAAAAGTAAAAAGCTAACACTTCCAACAACAAAACTACTCGCAACACGAATGATGGGCCTCACCGCTGCTGGCATTGGGACAAATCACGTTTTCGCGTGATCTGCTAGAGGTGATGGTCAACCTTGTACTTGAACTGTCACGCTACCACATTACAATACCAAATGTGTGTTTGCAACTGACAAAACCTTATGACGAAGGCTAAAGCGCCAAAAAGGATGACGCGTAATTACCACAAACGATTTTAGAACGTTTTTCTCGTACAAGGGACAGCGCAATGTGTGTTGACATTTTAGTTTTATATAAAAAACACATGATGATATGTTGGAGGCATGAGGGAAAAGGGATTGCGGTAGAAGAGGGTGAATTTAAAATTGATTTTTGAACGTTAGCCAACAGTTTTACATGCTGAGCTTAATTGACCTTAAAATTAGAAATTGAAGTGAAATCCTTGCAGAGGGTTCAGGTACACGTGCTTGAAGGGCTGACAGATAGATTTGTTTAAGAAAAAAGGTGTCAGGTGCCTGCATCTACTGAAATTGTTGTTCAGAATCGAAGAGCTCCAACGGTCCCAATGTCGATTCGGAATCGTGGTATACCTAACGTAGGTTTGTCCAGTCTTAGACAAGGATCTTAATCATGCTCTATAGGAGGGTTGGCCACACTTTTAGGCGTGCTACCTACCGATTATTTTTACTTGGAAGAAAATACATATAAATATGTACACATCATAAGAAGGTCACTAGCCAGATATAGATACGCCAAACTGCCAGCGAAAGATTGTATCTAGCTACTTCACCAATAGAAGGTTGAGAGATACGAAACCGAAGAAAGAGAAAAGTACTATAAAGTCTCCGCCGGAGTCCCACAAGGATTAGTACTGCCCTCTACTTTGAAATATCATGTACGACGGAGTTCTGTAATTAACACTGCTACCAGGAGTAAAAAATAATCGGATTTGCCGACGATATCGCCGTTACTGCTGCAAAGAACATTTGCGAGATAGATTAAGCTACGAACGAAGCAATCAACCTCATCAAAGACTGGCTAATATCCGCCGGCTTAGAATTAGCAGATCACAAAACAGAAGCTGTCCTAATAACCAGCCGGAAAAATATGGAATACTTGGACAAAAGAGGTCGAACCGGCGAACCGGAATGCAGTGAAGTGGGAGAGTTGTGAACCCTATAATTCTGATCATAACATCGTCGTTTAAAGGAAGAGAAGAAGAGTAGGAAATCAAACTATCAGATCGAAAGACTCTGTAAAATATTTAGGAGTAATACTCGACAATTATAAACTTGGCTTTAAGTCTCACATCGACTATTCGGATATGGTAGAAGATACCTGATATCCAAGGTACTAAGCTCAGTCCTGTTGTACGCTGCCTCAGTTTGGGTGGAGGCCCTAGTGACATAGGAAACAAGGATAAATTGATCGTCAACATATCGACCTAGCGCAGTAAGTGTAATCAGTGGGGTCAGTGGCAGGGATGTTCACCATCGATATCCTTGCGGACGAGATGCAGAGTCTATTATAGGAAAACTTATAGTAACCAAGAAGCGACGGTCATCAAAAGTATTAAGGAAGAGGAAAGAGTGACTTCAATGACCCGGTGGCAAACTCGGTGGGACACTAATGCGAAGGACAGATTGACCTACAGATTGATCCCAACCTTCGTGGTCTACGGTTTGGCCACTCATGCTCTATGTCTATAGAAATGATATTCTCGAAGGGCTCCCATCTACGAAGAAAGCTACCAACCAACAAAGATACAATTCCAGGAGAAGGTTGCCATCTTCTGTTTTTTTGTTCGCAATCCTTGGTGTTTTTTTTTCTGACATGACGAAATCACCCAAACGGTTCTGACAAAGCAAATAAGGATTTACAGACATAATGCAAACACTAAAATGTTAAATTTCTCTTTGCGTATCGAGCAAGTTGACAACCGTTTTTAGAAGAAATTGACTCGCCGCACTTATTATGGCCGCTTAGCCGAGAAAGGCTTAAGCACCCAGACTGCACTAAATACAATGCCGCAATCGTAACCAAGCATATTTGTTGTTGGAATGAATACAATCGCATTTTGTTTAAAAATAAAAAAATAAAACTATACAACTAACTAAATGTGTAGCTAAATTAAACTTCTTTCCTTTTTACTGCGTAATATACAATTGTTTTTATTTTAAATATTAGTAAACATAAACTTAAAATTAGTACTTTTAAGTAAGAAAATCAAAGCAAAAGAATGAAAATAAAATTAATAAGAAAACGAAAATAAATATTAGGAACTTTAGTTTTTATTATTCTGTTGGTATGCAGTGTGTTTTTTTTTGTTTTTATTAGTTTAAAAATAATAATGTGTAATTATTCAAATACACAATTTATACATGTATGTTATAATAATAAATATAAAATAAGCAAAAAAGATTTAAATATAGAAGAACTTACCTAGCATGTCCTGAATCACCTTCAGAACTTTGCCTTGAATGTTGACTGTGCGAAAAACTACTATAACCCGAACCTTTGGACATCTGTTAAGGAAGAGACAGGGAACGAGAATTTAAGTATCATGAAGCTTCATACCATACAAACAAGAGGAAGATATAAATAAATTGACGAATGCCTAACCTAGCAGAAACGCTTTCGGGAATCCATTTCATTCAAAGATTCAGATGGAAACCATACTCTTAAATGTATACTTACTAGCTGCTTTTGCTAAAGTCCATGACATAAAAGATTAAACAGCTGTAGCACAGCCAAATAAATAATTCCTTGCAAGCACTCATTGAGGAACTTACAACACGTAAAGGTAAACCATTCTGTCAAAAGCGTTAGGTGAACATTACGTTCCCAAATGAATGGCAACAGAGATTTAAGAAAATAGTTGAATAGCAACGATTCGGACTGATTATAGAAATTAAAAATTACAAAGCTAGACAGCGTGATGTTTATGGATCAACAATAATAAGTTAGGATCATCCGAAGTGTTCGATAACATATTTACTGAGCATGTCATCGGCTCAGTACTCATCATGTAATTGCACTTAACGATCACTAGGGTACAGAAGGCTTACGTGGTAATTTGATCCAGCGTTTCTGCATTTCCATTAGGCTCAGCACATTTACGTGTTCCGTAAAGCTGGCTTTACATTTTCGTTTTTTTACCCGGTGTTCATTGTTAGACGTACACCGAACAACGAAGGTATATACGACAAAACCGAACAACGAACGAAGAACGAATGAACAACGAACGCGTAGGCGAGAAGTTCAAAGCTGTTTGGTGTACTTTTGGTGTACGGTTCTACCCAAACACTGCTACTGCCAATTATGTGTTGCTATCCATTTTGATACAAAGAGCGAACTGGATCAAAAAACCGCATAACCTGAATGCTTCTTTAATGTTCTTTGTTCGGTGTACGTGAACCGAGCAACGTACAGCGAGTACTGAATGAAGAACGAAAGTGTAAAGCCAGCTTAAAGTCTGTTTACCCATAGGCAGAGCAAGGGAATAGATTGGGGTTAGGGGTTCATCTATCACCGACAATTGTACCTCCGGAACACCCTTACCCTTTACGCTACCCTGCGTTATGGGATTAATTTGGTCCACAAAAAAAAGACGCAATTTCACCAACTTCTACTCACTTGACTAGTATTGCTGGAATTCCTCGAGTGTCCTATCTCCATCATTGATGCAGTCCCAGTATTGCTTATGACTCCTCCTCCACTATTTGTTATCACTCCGCCACCGCCACCTCCTCCTCCTCCTCCGCCACCACTACCACCAGTTCCTCCAATTCCGCCACATGGAAGCACTTGTTGTGCATTCGATGGCGGTGGATATGTCTGCAATAGCGATTCCGATGCATTTGTGTTCGGTTCCGATGACTCCGACATCCCCGAATCTGTTACAATCGACGCGATCAACGATGCTGGATCCACATCCGTAAATAATTCCGATTTTTTCTTCGTTAACGATCCAAAGCCGGAAGAGGTTTGCGATTGTGAGATACCATCATCACGTGACGATGATATCGGTCGATTGCCACTCGTCGCTCCAGAACTGGGCACACCCGGATTAGCTGCCGGTACGGCAGATGGTACTGTAGCCGTTGGCGTCTGGAGGCCAGCTAATGAATTATTTCCTCCAACAACGGTGCCAAGGTCGTCTTGCGATGGAATTTGTTTACCCGCTAAACTGGGCGTCGGTCTGGAAAGAAAAAGATTTAATTTTTGTTACTCAAACGATGAGATGGTGAATCCCATAAATACTTACGCTTTAAAGAGAATATCTCCGCTCAGCATGTGCATTCTAATTGACACCCTCAGCATTGAGTTATCCAATCGATGGCGCTGATCGTAGCCCTCTAATAGGCAGCGACGTGACGTCAGTCCAGATCCGGCAAATTCGGCAAGATTCAAATCGATAAAACCTAATTTATAATAACTACGTCCGCCTTTCATCTCTTTGCGGATGGAAATTCGTAGGAAGCATGGATCTAGGACACCAGTCGATGCGTTTGCCGACATTTTGCATGGGAACTCGAAATGACGGTCCCATTCTACGCGATGATTACGAACTTCTTCTCTGTTTTTTTGTGTTGGAAAGGGGGAAGAAAATGGAAAGCGGGGGGGCGATTAAAAGTGGATAGATTTTCAAACAGCACGTGTGGAAAAGTGCACGGGACGACATTTTATTGGTTTAATTGAATAATTCAATACGAACGAGAAAGCGAAAGAGTGGAGTCTGAAAGGCCAATTAAGCTGTTTCCAGCGATGCACAGCGATTGAGCCAGGACCCGGAATATGACTGTGACACCTTGTTCAAGCGTAAAGTGGCAGACCAGACTCTTTGAATGCGGATAGAACGCAATTATAGTGCCGCCAAATGGAGGACAGAAAAAAAAAGCTGCAACAGACAGAGTGTGGAAATGGCCATCTCTTCGAGGGGGCGGATGAAATTGAATTACGAATACATGTGTGCAGATGTATTTTCGAATGATGTGAATACGATGGCACCCTATTTGCATGTGCAATTTTATTAACTTTGAATTGATTCAGGGATACTTGAGAGTGAGGATAACACGTTTGAGTGCTAGGTATGTACTGAGTGAACAATTGAAATAAAATAATGTTGGTCCTTCGAGCCGCATACTTTGTTCAAAGAAGTTCTAGATGAAAGGCTGGAGATTTGAATACTTCTAGACACAAACGTAGTTCATGTGGCGTAATGGTACTTAATTCCAAATAAATTTTCATTGATTTTCATAAACAATGATTGGACACATATTGGGCTCTGAACTAACGTTCTACTAGCGGAGACTATGGAGAATTATAAGACAGAGCATCGCTGTCGTTCGGAAACCTTGCTACTAAAGAAATGTAATGGCACCGACAAGGTGAAATGATCAAATGAAACCTGACTTTGTTTTAGGTCTCAGACATCTAAGCAAAACTAAGGTTGGTACTTGCTTTGAAATCACATTCATGGTAGTATTCTTCATATTTAATATAATATATTTGGCTTCAGCAGTCCTAGGTAGAACCAAGCCCCTAGCTTCCCGCAACCATTTGTGTGTGCGCGTTATATTTTTGCACGAATGGAGGGGACTTACAGTTTTCTGCCGTCTCCGAACAGCGAGTTGGGAAGCTTTACATGACAAATGATACTCTTGAATGCTTGTCAAGCATTCAGAAGAGGTGGGCACTGTGAAAAACTTTTTATGTGTTTGCGGCGGGATTGGAACCCAAGACCGCTGACTCAGTAGTCCGACGCACTAACCACTTGCGCTACGGTTCCCACTATTCTTCATATTTGAAGATCTCCAAAACTGTCAGCACCGTAAATAAATTGAACTAGAGTAGAGGTCTAATGGGCTTCAACAAGTCAACATAGACTTTTGAACACTTTTTTGTAAGGGCTAAGATCCGAAGATGAAAATCGTTTTAAGATCACTCTCCGTCAGCATTAATGATTGCAAAAGACTAGCAGCAAAGTTTGCGCAAGTGCAGCCCTTGATAAGCTTGTCTTCTGTAGACGACTCGCAAGAAACTCCTAGTGATACACACATGAAAACAGCTAAAAAGTTCATAGAACAGAAGCAAGAGTAAGCAGACCATATTTTCTTGCATTCTTTTTAGACGTGGAGGGTGAAGCAAAAATACCTTCTAACCACTTCAGATCAATGTGACATTCTTTTAATTACGAAATCAGTTTGCCTTGAGGTTTAACCAGTCTTTTTTAGACCACTTGTTTCCCTAGTTACAGCAGAAATATGGACAGAAGCTTACAAATCAAACCGACAGACGCGATATGAACTTTTTTGATACTTTTTACGTGATTTCTATCTAAAGACGCAATCAAGCGATATATTGCTTGTTTTTGGAAAGAAGGAACTGTGATTAATCATAAATCAACTGGGAGAAGGACTTCAGCTGTTCACAAGAAAACATAAGACGTTCAGGTGCTTCTGGAATACCTACACAACATCGTTAAATAATTTAGGAGCGAAACAGGCATAAAATAAGTGAGACAGTATGGTCATGGTGTGGTAAAGTGACCGAAACTCGAATGGATGCATACGTCTTAAGGATAAACATGAAGATTCAGTAAATGTCCAATGATCTAAAAGTTGTTGGTCACACAACTAAAATCAGCTATTCCGTGATTTAAACCAGGCGCTACATTAGCTAACATAGATTGGAGACATGGGTTGACCAGCTTGTTTTCTGGCTCCTGATTTTTTCTTATTGGATAGATTGACCATTTTAAAAACATAAGTCTTCCAAAAAAAACTGCCTTCACTCCATAAGAAAAAACGAAAGTTTAAAATGCACTCAGTAATATCGGTGGTTAGGTTTGGATACTCACGACAAAAATATAGGAAATCGCTGTCACTGCTGATAGGTGTGCTAACTGGCCACAACACGGTAAGATCTCACATGAAAAAACTACGACTAAATGACGATATCTGCAGTGGATGCGGCGACGAAGAGGCTCATGAGGACACAGCCCATTTCCTCTGCCGCTGCCCTAACCTCTGCCAATTGAGAAATAGAGCCCTTGGCAAATTCTTTTTCGAAGACATCGAAGAGCTATCCGATGGAACACCTTGCTAGGGATAAAACCACGGGTGGGAACAGACTATGGGTATCACAATGGGTAGGTGATGAAGATGTTACCATTCTCATCAGCCCGCTAACCTAACCTAACTTAGGTTTGGATAATGGAGGGCTTGTGACAAGTCCATTGCGGTCCATGTTTTGTTAATCGGGGAAACCTAGAATAGCTTCTGATTTAGAAACAACCCAGATAGGGATATGAATCTCCACATACACGTGGAGAGTTCTCATTAATTCTCTCGGCATAGCAGGTGATGCACCGATTTACCAACGCTGCTGCTTAAATCGAATCTATCAAAGTTCTTAAGGTGGATAGACTATCAGTGGATAAGAAACGACTAAAAGCCTATAAAAATAAAAACCTTGCTGAAAAAAAGACGAAGAAAGTCCCCACTCAACGCCAGTAACAATGGAAAAGCCAACCAATGCCCAACCTGACGAGATTCTTTGATCAGTAGGATTGTAGAAAAATCGGAACTTGTTTCGGACCAATGACAGGGAAAAGTGTCAAATTCACTGTCCGAACCAATCATCAAAGTTTAAGTTAAAATATTTTCTTAAAAAAAAAAAAAAACCAACTCACCTTGAACTATACTCTTGAAATGATCCACCGTCTAGTAATCGTATTTTTGCGAATAGCACCTCATTAACTAAGGCCACCTCAACCAAATCCTTTAGTTGCACCTCAACATTAAACTTGTACTTCTTCTTTTTCATCATAAAGGCCATCCCAGGGGCGCTAGGCCCAAGTAATGTCATTCAGGGTTCCGTCTCGACGAAATATTTTTGCCTCTTTTCTGGACGACACCTCTTGAATTCCACAGAAAAAAAAAAGTTCAAACACTAACACGTCGAAAATGGAGCTGTTCGAAAAGTCCTTTCTATTGGAAGTTGTTGTTGTTACTTTGGTTTTGAATTCGTTGCGATCGCTTGAGGCAGTTCGGCTGAAACAACCTTTTCCTTGTGCTGATAACCGCAACAATGACGATTTTTTGTTTTAATTAAATAAAATTCCTTCACTGGTGATGATTCATTTTGTTTTTGTGTCCGAAGAGTAATGCGGATGGAGGGAAATTTTCTGAAAGTAAAAAAAAGACAAAACATTAAAATTGTTTCTATTTCCTTGTTTTTTTTTTTTTCAAGCTGATAAGAGTTGATGAGTTGTGGAGTAATTATAGAACGCTTAATGATTCCGAGTGTAATCCATGTTTGTTTAGAATAAGATAAGGGGTGTATTGTGAGGTCAGCTGGAGCACAGTGCAATGAAACTAGCTACGGAGTTGTAGCTGGGAACGAAGACAAAGTTCGATTTAACGATTGTAGTGACATACATAGATCTTGGATTTTTTTATTATTAGTTACGCTATTAAAAATGAACTAGAAAACTATGTAAGATAGATAGCAGTTGGTAATCGAGCAACGCGATAGCTACTCTGGAATTGAGTGATGGTAGTCACAAGGGGGGATGAGTCTCTATTCTTGGTCATGGGACCTGAAGTAACGAAACACGAACTTTTTTTCATAATTTACACATGCAAAAGGGGATATGAATACCCTTATAATGTTTACATACAGTGCGAGCACATGAAGAACAAGAACGAGAGACACAGATGGGGGTAGTGATAGGAAACTCCGATGTTAGGTTTCAACCAACTCTATGGTTGGTGTCCAAGATAACTGGAGAGTGTGTATTACTGAAAGTTTTGCCCTTGCTTGTGATTCACAGAAGTTTTTTCCAGATGTCTGTGTTATGCATTCGCAGAAGGTTTATTTCGTGAGAAATAAATGCTTCGGAGACATCTTGATTTGAACCGTGAACCTCCAGCGTGACAAGCGACGGCGACTACCACTACGCCACAGCCACCCACAGACAACTTGGGGTTGAAATGTTTTTTCTATTAGAAAGATCAATTTAAATGCTCTTGAAAAAAGGGCTCCCATGTCAGCTCTTGATAAAGCTTGGCCATATGTCACGAAAAACACGAACAATGTTGGCTTCCAAGTCGTCAATTGTGTCTGGATTACCAGATATCTATGAAGCCCCACAGGAAATAACCAAGATGAGTCAAATCGCATGACCTTGGGAGGCCAATTAACATTTCACCGCAGTCTTACTAGATATTGAGGGAGTCTTTGATAACCCTGTCTTTGCCCTACGTTTAAAGCCAATCTATTTTGGATCGTTGTAAAGCTTAGGATAGCTACATACACCAGGAAGCGATTCTTCAACCCTAAAAGCTATTAAAGGTTTTGCACGCAGCAACATACTATATTATCAAACACTTAGCGATACCTTTAGTTAGACTTTTTATTGATTGATGCCTTAAAGAGGATTGTTGCCTGACAGACGGTTCTCTACTATTTAGTGGAAAGCTCTATACCACCAGATAGCTTAACTACCGTCTTACTATCGCTATTACAACGCACATCGCTCTCAAAAAGATGTTAAATAGTAAATCCATCTACGTATGTACATCTTCTCCGATGGCCTTTAAAGCCTATTCAACAGCGTCAACAATTTCCAAATCATGGAGGCAGCTATTGACAAGTTGAATCGACTTGGACGATGCAATGGAATGCTCTAGCTAAGGCCTTCATTGAAGGAGAAATAAGGTACAGTGATGGGATCGGTAGGGTCCTTCTGAATCGATCCGACAATTAAGATTACAAACAAAATCATTTAGCCAAAAATTAGCCTCATGGCTGCAACAATGGGTCAGGTTGAGACTGTTTAGAGCCCAATGAGCACAAAAAAAACTACGCGAATGATAGTCTTGTGGTTTTAAATGCCGCTGGATTGCTGGACGGACGGGCAAGGCCAAGATCTTTGACTGACAGAATCTAAAGCACAGTTGGACATGAGGAACGATTATATCGTCTTTAGATGGCGCTACAGTTCGTGGTGAACCAGGGCCTGCTTCTTGCAACCATTTGTGTGTGCGTACTGTATTTTTGCACGAATGGAAGGGACGTACCGGTTTTCGCTTACTCCGAACGGCGAGTTGACAAGCTTGAATGTTTGTCAGACATTCGGAAAAGGTGGCACCGTAAAAAAAACCTTTAGGTGTTTGCTGGGATTGAACCCGGGTAGCATTGCGTACCACGGTGCTCACACGATGTGCGCCATAAAAAAATCACAGAAATCTTCTGAATTTCTAATGAAAGCCCCAAAATAATTATCAGGCAGCCTTGTTCGATCTTGGAGTCTATTCTTGACGATTTTACAAGCTAAACTGAACACAAATGTCAAAAAATCCGGTAAAACAAAACAAAACCAGTCGCATTTACTTTAATTGTTTTAGATCCTTTTTTCAGTAAACGACATTGGTCTAATGTCCATCAACATTCTTATTAATAAATTATAATCTTATTTTGTATCGTCGCCATTCATACCTAAACTCTCCAAATGCCAACGAAATGATTTCAGAAATTGTTATATGCTCCACCAACTCCTATTAACTAAATTACCGTTGCGTCGGTGTCAGCGTTAAACCAAAACAAACTTCACCCCTTTATATCATTCACTTAATCTAACTGAAATTGGAAGTAATTTCATTCAATTGACCTATTTCCACACTTTATCAGTATATTGGCCCTCCTCGTCCTAAATCACATGACAACCATCCATCCATTCATATATCTGTCTATATATGTTAGCACATTATTTTTTACCCACTCCCTGGGGTTGAATAGAATTACAGCCACGATAACTCTCAGGGCGTTGAGAAACGATTTCATTTTTCTTTTTTTTTTATCGAAGCTTTTATCGAGATTAATTTCGTCCTTTTTATGGATTCACGACAAACCCAATCGCAAAATATGAAAAACCAGTTTACGAACATAGCCGCGCATGGAGATGTTATGTCAAATTGACATTTCTTCGCATTCGGATTTTGGATGCCTGTCTCCCACATGAGTGGAGCAAGATAAGAAATGACAACCCCCGTCGTCACCTGCCACTTATGAGACGGGGTACGTTCGCAAATCACCTACGTATGTACGAAAAAAATAAATAAATACTCGTTAGGCACTGACGCACATGAGATACCCAACGACCCATTTTGAATAAATAAAATGGCGTCTACATTTTAAAGGACCGTGTTGTTATCGTGTTCTCATATCTCATTGGGTTGTTAAGTGTCGCTTTTGCTTATATATCCAATTGTCAATTCTATTTCCACACCCCTAGGATCCTTAATCACCAAAAGTTTCACTCAAATATTCAACAACAAATACTGCGAGTTGTAAGCATGTGTAGAAAGTACACGTGTACTTACATATATGGTTTGTTTTTTCTGCCCCCTTTCTTGAACCAAAAGACCCGTAATTCAAGGACTTTGGCAGCAATTAGTGTGACAGGTTAACAAGCCAAATTCCATCGGAAATGACAGATATTAAGTGGAAGCCTGGAACTGACGCGGCGGCCATAACGATATGTAATTAAGATAAAAAGGAAAAAACCCTCATGCGCCGAAAATAGGTGAAATGCGCTAGAAATGAGTCATTAACGAGAGTTCGCATGTGTAAAAAAAAATCCTGCAAGAGCGGTAAAAGTCTACCAAAGTAGTTGCGACATGCAATCGGAATGTTGGAATATAGGAATATAGGGTTTGTTTTGTTTTGGTTTTTGTTTATAATGAGGATGACCTACCTAAAAGCACCGGAAATAGGAGCGGCGCGTTTGGGTGCGAATAGTTACATGTACATTAGGTGACACGTTTCCGTGTGTAAAAGGATGAAATTTGGTTCGATATTTTTTTTTGCAACGCAAATAAAACATCAAATGTGTGGCGTGTTTGGAAAAATTACTAAATGTTTGTTATCGGGCTTAATGGTCAAAATTTGGCAAACTAGAGTCGAGCGATCTGACAGTACGACTTTTTCATCGCTGATAATAATTTAACATTTTTAAAGTTTTTCCATAAAGCCCAAATCACAATGTCGCGTTCGTGCGGTCTCGCGTTAATGGGCTTTATATCGGCCTTACGATGATTTCTGTCCAACGAATCAGGTCGATATTCGCAAAACTAAATACCGCTTCGAGCGTCGGGCGGTCATAGGTTAGGAGTATGACAAATAAAATGTTCTGTTTCCTTAAATCTCTAGAAACAGGATTTGAAATGCCTTACAAAAAGTAAGAAATAACTTTGCAAACAAGATAGTACGAATATATAAAGGGTTTTTTTTTATAGAGGTATAGAACTTTGAAATGGAATAAAACAAAGATGATTTTTTTTTAAATTGACATGAAATTTACTTTATTCGAAAGATAATCTTCTGACATTATAATTTAAATATGATTTCTGGCATATGACCGCCACGGCTGGCGCGGACGTAGTCTAATCTGGAGGTCCAATTTTTGATGACTTTTTCCAACATTTGTGGCCGTATATCGGCAATAACGCGGCGAATGTTGTCCTTCAAGTGGTCAATCGTTTCGGGCTTATCGGCGTAGACTAGCGACTTCACATATCTTCACAGAAAATAGTCAAGCGGCGTTAAATCGCACGATCTTGGAGGCCAATTCACGGGTCCGCAACGTGAAACTATGCGGTTACCAAACGTTTCCTTCAATAAATCAATTGTGGCACGAGCTGTGTGACATGTTGCGCCGTCGTGTTGAAACCACAGTTCCTGCACATCATGGTTGTTCAATTGATGAACGAAAAAGTCAGTAATCATGGCTCTATAGCGGTCACCATTGACTGTAACGTTCTGGCCAGCATCGTTTTTAAAGAAGTACGGACCAATTATTCCACCAATCCATAAAGCACACCAAACAGTCAGTTTTTGTGGATGTAACGGTGTCTCAACATACACTTGAGGTTTATCAGCACTCCAAATACGGCAGTTCTGTTTATTGACGTATCCATTAACCAAAAGTGAGCTTCATCGCTAAACAAAATTCGCTTATGAAAATTGGGATCAACGGCAATCTTGTTTTGGGCCCATTCACCGAATCCACGCCTTGCTAGGTGATCCTGTGGCTTCAATTCTTGCACGAGTTGGATTTTGTAAGCACGCAAACCAAGATCTTTCCGCAAAATCTTCCATAAGGTGGATGGGAACATATCCAATTCCTGTGAACGATGGCGGATAGACTGATTCGGGTCTTGTTCTACGCTACGCTCTACAGCAGCAATGACCTCTTTTGTACGCACTGTACGACGTCGCTCTGGATGCGTATTATCATTAAGAGTAAACGTGGTGCAAAAACGTTCCATAGTTCCACAATTAATTGCTCTGATGGACGATTATGTTCAACGTAAAATGGCCATAGTACGCGATACGTATTTCGAACAGAACTATGATTTTTAAAATAAATATGCACAATTTGGAAGCGTTGTTCAGGTGTCAGTTTATTCATGTTGAAATGTCAAACCAAACTAAAAATAAATCACTTGACAGCTGGCAAAATGGCCGCCAGTTAAAAAAAGAGTGTTGCCAATTTAAAGTTCCATACCTCTAAAAAAAAAACACCCTTTACATTAAAAAAACCCCACCCAATTAATTTGTGCTAAAAAAATGCATGTAGCCCTTAAATCTGTTACACATATTAAATGTAAAAAAAAATTGAATGTAGTGCTGTAGTTTTAATCGAACAGGCCAACGAATAGTAGGTCCGTTTGCGTACGCTCCCAAAACTACGAAATTCTACGAAAAATAACGAAAGGCAACGAAAAACCGTTCACGTACGCAAAAATTTCATAGTTTTTCGTAGAAGAGAGTGCTCACGAGAGAGTAAGAAATTTCCCCATGCTACGAATCTTACCACAAGAAATTTCTTTGGTGTAATATATGAAAACTGTCAAATCTGTCAAATCACATACATTTTTCATCTTTTGGTGCTTAATGCGTTCGTTTACTTTTTCGTAATTTTTCTGTCTTTGCACCCCCAATCTTCGGAAATTGACAGATAACACATATTTAGTGCAAAAAGTACGCCAACGGACTTAGTATAATGTCAACACAGCTGTGAGCTGTCACAGCGCATGCCCTAGTAGAAAGTAGCTTTACTCGGCCATTGCCCAGGCGTTTACGATATCTACGATTTAACGCCTGAAGTCACTTTTAAGAGCATCCCATATGTTTGCATTGTTTCAACTCTATCTTCATTTAATTCAATTTTAAGTGGAGCCGCTTATCCTTTACCCGCAGTCCTATAAATTAAAAAAAAATCCAGTGAATGAGTGACGAAGTTCAGAAATGACGGACGTGTTTTAAGTTGTACTTCTGCGGATTTCAGTCTTCTGGAGTACAGCGGATGAGGCAAGTCGTTACAGATTACTGCGAAGTAATAAAATGTAACTCTAACGCATATGCATGGGCGAGCGAAAATGTGGGAACGAAATTATGATGAACCTAACATGGGTGAACTAAATCGCTGAAGACTAGAATGTTAGCTAAGCTGCTTGAATGGCATGGGTCATTAGAGCATCGGTATACAAAAAGGTTCACAAGGTTTGGTCTACAAGGGTAAGGTGAAAAGTTCTCGGCCTGATGCAGAGATGGCGTTCCAATCAGCAAAAATGTATGTTTCCTGCCTGGGTGCACATGGCATTGGTTCGTATAACGTATACACGAATTTTCGCAGTAGACGTCTTGTGTGGATAATCTTGAATATCGTACAGTCATAAAATATTCGCTTTGGTTGGACTAACCCCTAAGGAAATTCATCCAAAGTTGACAGAAGTTTATGGGGACTCTGCTTCTTCCATGTCAACCGTTAAAAAGTGGGCAGCTGAATTTAAACGTGATCGCAAGTGAAGATGAGTGAGATAGCTGAGGCTGTGGGGATGTCGGAAGAAAGGGTACGAAACATCTTGCACAAAACATTAGGGATGCGAAAGCTCTGTGCAAGATGGGTGCCGCATTTGCTGAATGCCGATCAAAACCAAATGCGCAAACGATTTTCGCACCAATCTTTGGACCGATTCAATGCGACCGATTTTGTGCGGCGATTTGTCATCATGGATGACTGATGAGACTTGGGTTCACCATTACACGCCAGAAACAAAACAGCAGTCGAAGCAGTGGGTGGAAGCCGGTGGATCAGCGCCAAAGAAAGAGAAGTCGATCGCATTTGCCGGGAAGGTCATGGCCAGCGTGTTTTGGGATGCGAAAGGGATCCTGTTAATTGATTACCTTGAAAAAGGCAGAACAATTAAAGGCGAATATTAATCCAACCTTCTTAAAGAAGAAAAAAATCATCTTTCACCAGGACAATGCCGGTGACACAACGGTGCGTTGGCGATGGGTATGATTTGCTCGGCCATCTCCCCTGTTCTCCTGATTTGACATCCTAAGACTTTTATCTGCTCCCAAACTAGAAGAAATTTGTTTCTGGGAAGCGCTTCGCATCAAATGAAGAAGTTGAGAGGGCCGTAGATGAATATTTTTACAGCCTTCCAGACTCTCACTTCCGGGAAGGAATACAGATGTTGGGAAAACGCTGGACCAAGTGTGTTCAAGTCAAGGGAAATTACGTAGAAAAATAAATTCATTTTTTAACTGAAAATCGCAGTCTTTCATTGTCAGGCCGAGAACTTTTCACCTTACCCTCGTATATAAGTACAGACCTACATACTTGATGTTCAGTTTATCCGAGAAGACTTCTGCTTCGCTATCTTTTCCCATCTCTGATCCATCCGTAGAGTAAGAAGAAGAAAGGGACAGTGTATGTCATTTCCAGTCTTGTCTGTTGAGTACAAAGTCTCTCAATTGTGCATCAGCACTTTTTGCTAAAAGATTCTGTATCCAGTTAATACATATCCAAAGCATTGCCTTTCTTCATTCTCTTTCTTCGCTTCATTTATTTGGCGTCTACTGTCCGACGAGTCATGCCACCAACGGTTATCCAACGACGATTATGGTACGGCGAAGTTATTTTTTGATACTTATTCTCATCCTTGATTGGATATAAGAGTAAGCACATTCAGTCTTTCGATAGTATGTAGACTTTGAACTAATATCAATTTGGTTACATAACGCTGACAGACTTCACTTAAAATATCGCGAGATGCTGGCATAACTTAGGTGGATTGCAATTTCTCAGTCGTCGTAGAGGGGAGTCTTTAACAACGAGACCTTACCTTGTCTAAAAGATTGAAGAAGGCTTACAATTTTGAATGGAATTGCCACTCTACCTGTTCCACTGTAGAATGCCCGCAATTTCAATAATGCAAAAGGAAAGTTTGCTTACTGGAAGGGGTTGTTGGTTGAGCCCTTAGTCAACCCCGGACCGTAGCGCCACCTAAGTAAGTTTCTGTTGCTCAAGTAAGGTTCGATGGGTTTAATTTTGTGACCGGTCTTAAGACGGAAACAAAATGGCAGCAACTTCTCAAAATGTGATAAGAACATCGTCCTTTATCACGGAGCAGTTTACCTACTCTTGTGTGTGTCATTGCACAGGATTAAGGAGCTTGGAAAAAGAGCCCGATTAGTGCTAAAGTAACTCGTTTTTAAGGCTGTACAGTGAACCTGTGGAGTTCAAGAAAACATGTAGTTCTCTTTTAGGTCATTGAAGAAGGGTCTGTCCCGTCTAACTCTCGGACTCTGAGAATCTTTCTCATTTTCATCTTTGCAGCCATAGCTGTGAAGGATATCTAGCTTCGCTTCATAGTCTCCAGTGACCGTGACCGTGGTATCGAAATCTTTAGTGAATGGAATTCATCTTTCGTAACAGCAGCTAAGGGATTCATCGTCGATATTTTCTTTAAAAAGAACTCTTTTAATTTGTATACTATTTCAGATCCCTATTCCAATTGGAAAACCAATTTAAACTCAACCAGTGTACACTTTCAGTGTCCTGTTTCATGCAATGCAGATAGAATTTTCCAATTAATCATCCTCTAACCCGTATCAAATGCACAGAAATTTATATCTTCTGTCTAAGTTATGTGCAGCAGCAGGCCAGGCCCACTGTTGGTGATATGTGACTTCAAATCCACATGTGTATTTCTATTTCTAGATAACTAAAATGTTATACGACATCCACGGCGGCCCGCGTGGGGATACGAGTAGCTACATAAAAATATACCAAACCATATGTTTGAATATGAAAGTGTGAAACACAACAAGTTGCCCTCGAGATGCACATACACATATGTATACAAATTGTGACATATTTATGGGATATCCGATGGGATTTTGAAAAGATACTTTTGGATTTTGAAGTTCTTTTCAGAGACAATTTAGTGTTGCTGCAGTGTCAGATTGTGGAATGAATTTATTAATTAAAATGTTTATCTCTGTATATTCGAATGTAAATTATGTCTGCCGTATGTAGAGATACATATATGTTTCTCCTAATCTAATCTCAGCCCTGGTGGCTATAAATGTCTACGAAAATGTAAAAAAAAAAATCTGCACAAAGTGAGCAGTGTTGCTTTTAGTTTATATGACAATGTTTGCTGATTTTATAATGATTTATTGAAGGGGTACGAGCAGAGTCAATAACACCGTTATTCTTATCAGAGCGTGTGTCTCCTTTGGAGTGTATTTTATTTAGGAGCTTTTAGGCTTACGAGTACGAGTACTATGACGGTAGTGCATTGCAATTAGCTGATGCAATTTTTATCTCATTTGTTTATAACAACTTGCGAGAGAGCAAAATCACGAACCTCTTTACCATATGCGTGTCTTAACAATTTGTAGGTATTAAAAATAAAAACATGACATCTGCGAGTATCTTCGAATTGATTTTTTAAAAAAAACCGGCCAAGTGCGATTCAGACTCGCGCTCAAATGGTTCCGTAGTTTTAAAACTATGTAGTTATATTTTGTTTGAATAACTGTTTCGTTTTGACGACCCACCTCTATATTAACTTTACAAACTTTTAATAAGTAGATAAATATTATTCACTATGAGAAATTGGATAAACATTAAGAACGCGGCTGAGTATGTAGCGCATCCATTAACCTTTTTTGCGCTGTATTACTGAGTTTTGAGGTCCCAGGTTCGTTTCCGTATATTAATTTTTTGTTTTTTAGAATACCTACATTTTATGCATATTGAAGTAATATTTTTGAGTAATATTTTGTCCATGAATGTGGACCACCGTAATGTATAAGTCTGTCAAATTTCAAGTTTCTAGAAAGAACGGTTCCTGATGTTTTCATCGTGACGGACATTTTTGAGTTAGAGTGAATAATGGTTCCGGGGGCGAGCCGCACTGGACGTACTCGAGATCTATGTAAACATCTCAGTTGGACGTCATTTTCTGTTACGGACTTCCGTCGCCGTCGCATTTACACCAAAATGACTTTGAGCCAGAGAGTGAATAGAGAGATAGAGAGGGAGAGAGAGAGAGAGAAAGAGAGAGAGAGAGAGAGAGAAGGCGGGAGAGACAGAGAGAGAGAAAGAGATATAAAGAGAGAGATGAGGAGGGAGAGAGAGGAAGAGAGAGTTAGAGAGATAGAGAAATAGAGAGAGAGAGAGTTAGAGAGATAGAGAAATAGAGAGAGAGATAGTGAGGCGTGGGGGTGGAATAAAATGTTTACATTTATACACAAAAAATTTCTATTCAATCCTTCTACATTTTTTTTTCTATTCGTTGTTAATAGAAACAGTCATATGAGATCGTTGTTTGGGTTTGATACGAACTTCGATTTAGAGGAATTGATTGAACTAGAGTCCTATTGGCTGATGATAAAGCTGCGACCACTGCCATCATCATACATGCTCACCAAATGGCATTGGACGACCATTATTTTAGACCAGAAATGCATTCGAATGAAAATTTCCAAGGCCCTGTTGGAGAGGTAGGCGAAATAGGTCCGATTTTTCTCGTCGATTCATAACTCTTGATGAAACTTGGAACAACCACTCCACTTTCGAGATAAAAGATTAGTCAGGACAGTGGAGTGTAAAGGACCTGCTCCGATAAAGGCGAAATGCCGGGAAGGTGATGGCAACTATTTTTTGGGGATCTTGTTTATCGACTTTATCAAAAAAAGTTAAAACAATAACAATACCTGATAAGCTGAAGGCACACATAGATTGTGTGGTGAGTATCATCAATGACTGAACTTATTCAGCCTTAGAGCTTTTAACACAATTGGTGATCTCTATCATAAGGTCTTCAATTCAGTTGTTTGTCCTCCCTCGCATGAATCACATGCTAATCCGTGTAACCCGAATCAAACAATAAAGACATTTATATTAATCTTGAAGTAAGATTATTGCGTTTAACTTGAGTCATCACAGATTGCAAAACAACGGCTGCACTTGAAGAAGATTTCTTCTGTTCCATCGAGGCAACGTACCTGCTCACACTTCATCGATCGCCATGGCAAAAATTAAAAAATTTCACTTTGAATTGATTCAACACCTACCATACCTTTTTTCCTGTTTCCTAAACTTAAAGTCAGAGAGTCCTCCGCTAAGATTTTCATCGAACGAGGACGCCAATTATCATTTGGAAGGGTTAAAGATGTTTGAGTATCGCTGGGAAAAATGTATCAACTTGAAAGGAGACAATGTTGAGAACTAAATCTATATTTGACCGACAAAATACCTGTTATTGGGCTCAAAACTTTCCAGACTAGCGTCTTACATGCATTGAGATTCATGTTTTTAGGGTTCCGAATCAAAAAGGAAACTCCGAACCATTATAAGATCACTCTTGTACCTGTCCGTGGGTTTGCCACAGTTTGATATATTTCCCAATACTTAGATAGCGCTCAAAAATATTATGAACAAAATTATACAGTGGGCAAAATGTAAAACAGAGTTGATAAAAAATAGGTTATGTTAGACATCATTATAAAAGGAATTTTTGTGCCCAAAAATACCGAAGCTACTGAAGCCAAAAATATGAAAAACCTAATTTCGTAGATTTTAAGCTTAACAGTATATACCTATAAGAAAACTATAGCGATGGTCCTCATAAGTTGCATAGTCTTGGAAAAATTGCTACGAAGTACGAGTCAGACTTGCATTAAATGCATGACAGCTGTCAAAAAACGCTGCACTGATCCTTAAATTCAGTCTCTTCGAAAATATACTCGTATACCAATTATTTTAAATATTTTACAGATAAATGGATATCGTGGGCTAGATATTTTTGCCAAACTAAATTAAATCCAGTGTTAATCAAATGAGTGAGCGCCGTGGTGTAGTGGTTAGTGCGTTGGACTACTATGCAATTCTGCCCGGGCCCAACACCTAAAAGTTTTTTTTCACGGTGCCACCTCTTTCGAATGTCTGACAAGCAATCAAAGAGTATCATTTGTCACGATTGAGCTTCTCAACTCGCCATTCGGAGTGGGCAAAAAACTGTAGGTACCTTCCATTCGTGCAAAAATATAATACGCACACACAAATGGTTGCGAGAAGCAGGGCCAGGTTCACCACCGAGCTGTAGCACCACCTTAGTACGTAAGTAAGTGTTAATCGAATGATTTGTTTAATAGATTTAGATTCGCGATTGTTTTCTTCTGTTGCGAAAACGCCTTCTCAAAAAAGTGGTACCCATACCTACTCCCCTTTTTAAGCACTCATCGATGAGTTAAATAACTGTCTCCACATTAACAGTGTAACCCGTCATCTCCATCTGTGGTAAATACTCGTTTAAGCATCAAAGATGACGCAACGTGTGCATCCCATCATTTTGAGTGACAAAATTGTAAACCCCCAAACTATGAGTCAAAATCTTTCGCTTATATCACAAAAAAAAACAAATAGCTGCGCATTTTTCACACTGACAGTTGCCAGCCCTTCTCACAATTGAATATACACGAGCTCGAATTATCTCTATCAATCAAAAGCAGCAATGACATAATTAATTGTACATACTTGTACATAATCTAACCTCAATGTGTACATTGAAAGTTCAAGTGCAAGTGTAAACCGCGCACCAATCAACACAAATTGGGCGCAATTAATCCCACAACAAAAAAAAAAATACACAACAGCAACGACGCCACCACATCAAATCTCTCCACCACCAGGTAAAATCCAATTCAATGAGTTATCCAAAAAGGTCTGTCACTCGAGTTGAGATAGAAATTCCAATACGTCATTGAAATATGTGACTTTGCCATTTGTCACGCCCTCGGGGCTTTAGAGAGGAGAGATAAAAAAAAATTAAATTGCAAATCAAAACAAAACGAAAAACCGGATTTGGATAAAAAAAAAAATAAATAATTAGTTGTTGTTTTTGTATCTTCGAAAAAGTGACAATAGATTATCGCCCGGGGCTGGAGACTTCCCCGCTTGCTGGCAATTACCTACCCTAATCCGATCGTGATTAGGAGTGGAGAGAGGGTGTTTTCCTATTTCAGAATAGCCGCATTTCATTGTCCACATGTAAGCTGTGACGGTGACCTTTACCTTGTCACTTTGTTAGTTGTTTGGCGACAACAACACGACAAGGTAAGACGTAGCAAGCTAGGTGGAGGAGACTTGTACTCGTAGATGTCAACAGCAATTATTGTAACTTTTTTTTTATTATTGTTTCCTATGGCATGAGCGCAAACATTGATTTCGATTATGGAACGCCTAGCCCTGGAATTGACACCACATTTGGGTGGCTTGCGGTACACCCGATGCTGTTGTGTTGTCACATGCAGGTGGTTGGCGGCGCGGCGTAGATTTTCCACAACAAAGAAACGTGGAACAGATGGTAGAGATAATCAAGTGGAGTTGCTTTGCCACCTCAGCCATCCATATTCTTTGCTCCCGGACACGTTTCCGGTTCGACAGACCTAGGAAAAGTTTTCTCGTTTTTAAGTCCATTAGAAATTGGTGAACTATTTTCCAATCTACTGAAGAGTGTCCTTTCTGATGTCATCATAAATATCGCGGAACTATCTTGATGTTTTTAGACGTGTTTGAAACTCCATCAGCTCATTCAATTGAAATAAAAGCAAGCTCTCCCAGTGTCGTTTGAGGGATTGACAGCAGTAGTGGCGTAACCCTCATTTTTTTACCCGACTATGGTAAAGCCAAAAGGAAGGGATATGTTTCTCACAGGCTATGTATGTAAGATTTTTTAACTTTTTAACAAATATAGCGTCGTTGGAGTGTCTTAGGCTATATGACAGCACAATAAATTCAATATGGCGGACGTCCCAAGATGGCGGATTACCGTAGTCGTAACGGCCTGCTTAATATGGGATTCAAATTAAAGGGTTGGACTAGTAGAATACGATAAGCTAAGTGTCGTCATTCTAAATTCAATATGGCGTACGCCATTAGATGGCGGATTACCATTATTTTCACCGCCTGCTTAATATGGGTATCAAATTAAAGGGTTTGACAAGTAGAGTACTATAAGCTATGTGACGTTATTCTAAATGCAATATGGCGGACGCCCCAAAATGGCGGATTACAGTTATCTTTAACAAAGTAGGGTAGGTATATAAGAAATGTACGCATATGTGCATCAGATTTAATTCTTCGTCTCGTTATTTGTTGAATTGTATTAAATGCGTAGAATTTGGGAATTTGTTTCTCTGTGTCTATACATAAAATAAATTTTTCCCAATATGTATAGTAAAAGTAGAGACACCTACTATATTATAATGTTTAGGAAACCATCAAGATTCCCTTATGTACATAAAATCAATGGTTTAACTTTAAGCTCAATGCTATTTTTTGGGGCATATTTCTAGGATCAACCATTTAATTCTAACTCTCAAACATACAAATTTCCCTATACGTATCGGCTTTTATTTGATTGTGATAGGGTTACGTAATTTCTGGATATTTAAGCAGTTCGGTATTTAGTTGAAATTAAAAAAAAGAAATCGTTGAACGCAGGGCAGTCCTGATAATTTTGGTTCGATCTACACTTTATTCTCAATGTTTGTGATTTTATTTAGATTTTTTTGAGCGATATTTTAAGAAATAAGCTAGGGGGACAGCATTTTTTTTTTTTTTTAGAAAAGTAACAAAAAAATATTTTAGATATCTTTGAATTCATGCTTTAACGAGTTTTCATTTGACATCCCACACTAATTGCTTTAACTGTTCCAAATTTCAATAGTCTAGGTCAAATGGTCTCTGAGAAAAAGGCCCGTGACAAACAGACACTGAACTATTAGTGATTCTATTAGTGTTTCGTTCTATAAGTTCTATTAGTTCGTTTCGTTTTTGTGTTTTTGTGGAATAAGATGAAACGAAACGATGATATTCAGAGTATGGCCGTGGTCGCATGCCACTTTGCCCTATGAAGGCGTACTTATGTATAGAAAAACGATATTATTACGTCATGTGACGATACTACGATGAAGACTACACTTTTAATTCTACACCAACGAGTCACATTTTCAGAAGCCTTCCATTTACAAGAATTCGAAAAACAGCGTCCTCCAAGAAAAATAATTCGAAAAACTCGTTCAAAAAAAGTTCGCAGGTTCAAGTAAAACCCCAAGTCTATGCCACAACCCAAGTTCACATGCCCGTGGTGCCAAAACGAAACCCCATGCCATTGTTCTATAATATTTCACCTTCAACTTGACCTTTTACAATACTCTGCTACTTTGTGTTTTTTTTCAAACTTAATTGAGCGATAAAAAAAAAGAAAAAAAACCTCATCCATCACATTGTGGAGGTGCGCTTCCCGCTGTTTATGTTTTTTGTTTTTTTGTTAATGTGACACCAACCGTAAAAGTTACAGTTTCGTGTCGAATAACACCACTAAATTGGTTATTATCCTAGTCCGCCTAAGCACTGGTACGCTGATTTCCCAGACACGACTTTCTTAACAAATAACGTCGCATTTTTGAACCTCATAAACTATTTATAGATTCAAATCAAATATTCATCCATTCAGGGATTGCAAAATTTTAAGGTCCGTCCAGTAGCCATGCATAAATATCTTCGCCTCCATTCCTCTAGGTCCCAACGTGATTTTTTTTGTGTAAAACTTTTGGGTTCAAAATTTGCGTTTCATATCCAATGGAATTAATCATGACAGGGTGGGGGAACAACATTCAACCCCTTCATTTGCATTTGCATTTGGGAGCGTGCATAAAGCGGAAACACTTAAGAGCATCGAGAATGTTGTTATATATGTATTTACAAGTATGTGTACCAAACTTTTTATATATATGTACATGTGTATGTAATTCCAGAAAGTGGAGCAAACAATCGGCAGGTTATGAAATAAAAAAAAAAAACTACGAGATAAAACCTAGACTTGCCAGAAATTGACATGTGACTAAATAAACAGCACTTCCTCCGGACATGATGATGTAATAAACAATTTAATAGCAAATGAAGTGGATTTTTGCTGCCCCCAATTGCGCTATCTAATCCAACCCCACCGACGACGACGTGACGAGTAGAAGGATAAATATTGCGTTTCATATTAATTTTAATATCCATACATCCATGCACGATGCAAGCCGAGGGTGCGTTACGTAGTAGATTCAATTTACGAGTGTATGTTCCGGCATCACGAGGAAATAGCTGAGATCATCTTTAATGGCAGTCAATTCTGAGTCTAGTTATGGTTGGATTTCCATTTGGATTCATAACCATATCCGTCAAAAAGTACAAACGCCCGCCAGAGAAGGTTTTAGATTCTGTGAATCTTTTTTTGTTCGAAACCAATAAACTTGTAGTAAACTTTGAAAAATCATTGGCGAAGAAAGAATACCCGTGTTAGTAGCCTTTCTGGATAGAAGGAGCGTTAAAAAAAATCCACAAAGAAAACCAGCGCTGGAAGACCAAAAAGTGTTCAATGGACAGGGTTGATAAAATGCTCAACAGCAGAATTATCAACTCTAAAAACGAGTCCCAAAGGGGCAGCACAGGGAGGAGAACTCTGACCCATACTGTGGTTCCTCATCGTTGAAAAAATCCATAAAACCTATCTATCCTATTTTCCAGTAGGGATGACTGGAAGATCAAAGATCTTTAAATACAATATTTTAGTGACGGTTCAAAAATGGATCGGGATTCTACTCGAAATACTACTGTGGCTGCGAAAAGCAAGTCGCATCTCGTTCTTTGTGGCCGAAACTAGATCGTTTGCCAACTGAAGAACGCCTTTGCACCGTCGCGTCGGCCAGATTCTTGGAAAAAATCAC
Organism: Brachyopa scutellaris; assembly: GCA_949775065.1. NCBI lineage: Eukaryota > Metazoa > Arthropoda > Insecta > Diptera > Syrphidae > Brachyopa > Brachyopa scutellaris. Next base: position 95,042,775 of record OX459115.1, on the reverse strand, counting down.
AGAGTTGCAAAATCAAGATATTCTAAGATTCACCAAGACCACTCACTGGTATACGAGTTGGAAAAAGAGGATTAATTCCCAATTTAGAGATAATCTAGATTATCAATGGACCTTCGGGACTTCGAGTGGAAATCAATGTTTATGCAATCACACACCCTTCTCAATCTAATCTAACCTAGTAATCTGTCCTTTTTTGACATCTCTTAGAAGCGCATGCACATTTTCTTATCCACACAGCTCCCATCCAACTATTGACACCCGATTATTACAGACAGAGACATGTCCTTTTTTCTTTTGTTTTTTTGACATGTGTCACTTTAACAACCGTGGAATGCTATGAAGTTTGTCAACACGTAAATATGGTGGATTAAGAAAATCATTACTAAAACTTCTTGGAATGACTAAGCAAAGCTCTTTAGCCTAATGTGAACGTATTACGCTGCAGTTTTGGTTCGGACTGTACAAAATGGTGACCAATTGCATCATTTGAGCACATTTCTTGAGCCAAACATTTACTACCGCAATATTTTGGCTGCCATTTGAAAGAAAAAGAGTTGCCGAGTAAGAAACAGGAATAAATATAACCTGTTTCCTGTGCATTATGTTTTTTGTTTGTACTGTACTGTACAGTACTACGCCAACTGATCAAAGACTAAGGCGTTTAGACGCTCGCTACGAAGAAACTGGAACAACACGTGACAGAAGAGGCACCGGAAGGCCTTGTAGTGCTTGTTCCGACGAGAATAATGCCGCCTAATGTCTCGTTTTGGCGATTTACACTGGCCGGCAATATCGCCCGATTTGACCGCTCCAGACTTTAGTCTTTGGGGTTTTTTGAAGTCACGGGTCAGAACAAGCGACAGTCCCTGGAAGCTCTCAAAGAGAATATTCGACAAGAGTGCGAGAACTTATCGCCCGAAGCTCTCGCCAAAACGATTGAAAATGCGATAAAAAGAGCCCAAACGGTCATCGACAATGGCAGCGCCCACTTCAATCATCTTCAAAAACGTAATGGAAAAAAACTTTAAGGTATAAACATAAACGTTTAAAAAATTATGAAATTATTTGGTTTCATTTTAAAGATATAGAAATACAACATTAGGTGAATATTTTTGGGACACCCTGTGCATTCAAATTGTCTTACTTAAAGAAAACAAATCCCAGCAGTCAAATTGGATCACCATCAAACTGCCCTGTCAATCTGTGTATCTTTGTTGATATTTATGACTTTGTCATTCGTCAACAGCTATTTTCCCCACCTCCCTCATCATTATCGGTTTAATTGCTTCGCGTTATAAAAATTGAGTAATTATTATTCTCACATATACACAAGACCTTCCCCATTGCAGTGCACATCCCATCCCCTTTTGTTTCTCATCACATAATCGTCAATACATTTTTCTAACACTTTCAATGTCAATTAAAATTAATTTCCCCATCCATTAATAATAACTAATGGAATGTGAATTCGTGTCTCTGTACGAGTGAGTATCTCTGTCTATAGCTTTAAATTTCACTTTAAAAAATTTAACTGATTTTTTTTCTCACGCGAGGAGTGTGGGTAGTACCGAGTAATGCCAAACGACAAAATGGTGAAATATAATAAGACAAAATTTTGATATAATATTAAACAAATTGTTAGCAAGTTCAGCTGGGTGTTGCCCTCTATTGTCGTTTATTTAAATTGCAATCTTTGTCGTTACTTTTTTTCCCCCGTACTTAATGAAGTGTGATTTAGAGGTGTTCGCGCGTAGTACGATCCAAGTCTACACACACGATTATTTGACAGCGGTTTGGGGTCAGATGTGTCAATTGTCTGAATCTTAAGTGCAAGTATAATATTCGAACAATTCTGTCGTGATTGTGTCACTTTTATTTGTTTCTGTTTTTATTTCGTTTTTATGGCTCGAAGTTTGTTGTTAGTTTTTGTAAAAAAAAAAAAAACAAGAGACAACATAATAGTAGCAAAATAGAATTGAAGGTCAAGGAATCTGGTCTGACATTGCGTGGAATGAACATCTTTTCCGCAGTGAATGGAAGTTCGTTTGATATTCTCGAAATAAATTAGCATTCAAACATTTATCTCTGGGTTTTTCGTGCCATTTTATATTAACTGGAATTCGATGGCAGTTGGATTTTAGATCAGAAACTCTCACAGCTTAATTTTATCAACATTTTTAACACGAGGGTCAAGTGTCTATTACTACTGTTTTGTTATTCTTTATGCAGTGAAACGGACAAAAATGTTGCCACTGTCCGCCTAAGGGAATTATCCGTTCAAGGGATAAACAAATTTTTTTTTAAATAAATATCTTTCAAATTGAAATCAAAATACAAACAAAGATTCGATGTGAAGCTACCTACGGAGGTTTTTGTTAATTTCTGTCCGTCTAATGGAATTAAATTAAATAATATCTAACAGATATGCGTGTCTGCACCCGATCAATGGAGTGTCCGTATAAGGGAGCGTAGAATGTATGCAATCTGAAACATAAAAGCTTGGTTACGAAAATTTGTCCATCTAATGGAGCTGTCCGTAATGGGATATTCACCGTTTGATCTTTATTTACATTTAAACACCCGTATAGACTTATGGTTGGGTGAGATATTATTTTGGAATTGTGTCACAATGCTGGGATTGAATTTTTCACTTCTCACCTATTGGATCATTGCAAAAGTTCGTGCCCGAATTTCATACGTGGGGGCAAAGTTTGCGGTATGACGCAACCATTGTTTGTTTGTGGACTTGTTGTATACCAATGGATAGGTCAGGGCATCAGAAGTCAGTTTATCGCTAGACCCCGTTGAGTTAAGTCAAATATTGTGTGAAAAAATATTTCTAAAATCATAGCAGTATACAAAAAACGGAGATGCACCAAGCTATTTAAAGAGAGACGAGTAGATGTTCAACTATATCAACTTAGGAATGCTAACGATTTAAGGCTAAACCAACAAAACTCATCAGCTGCCCAGAATACGTTAATATAACAGGGTTTCGATTCTTTTAATGTGCTACCACCTGAAATTAAGGAAGAAACAAATTTTAGAACATTTAAAAGAAAATGTGTAGAATACATAAAAGCAAACTCTTAAAAAAATAATCAAAATAAGATTGAGTGACATAAATTTTATTAAGTTTCTTTATTTATTTTTTTTGAGTGCTTTTTTATAATTAAAAGATTATTTTAACATTATAGTAAAATAATACGGGATTTATTAATTTATTTTTGAACTATAAAGTATTTAAAATACTGATATATATTATTATTCTCTCTAACAAAAAAGCAGGAGGTCCACAGAGCCTAATCCTTGGTATACACCAGGGATAGGTACCTTCCGGCATTTGTCCGAGAAGAATGAGATTCTATATCTACGGCCGAGCCCCTTCTGGCCAGTTCATCTGCGTCTTCGTTGCCTGGTATTCCGCTGTGAACAGGGACCAAGTAGAGCTTTACTTTGTGCTGCGTGCCGAGAACCTTTAGCTCTCCCCGGCAACACTTAACAAAGCTTCGATGTTATTTGTGTAGCAGCTATTGCTTTTATGGCCGCCTGGCTGTCAATGTAAATATTGATATCCTCTCGTGATATTGTCCTCATTGATACCAATTGGGCGGCCTTTGTCACTGCTAGAACCTCAGCTTGGAAAACGCTACTGTGACCTGGGAGTCGTGTGGAGATGCTTATTCCTAGCTCTTCCGAGAAGCACCCCGCTCCTATACCTATGTCCATCTTTGACACATCGGTGTAGATGAACTTGGCGTTCTGTGGTATCTCGTTTCGCCCCCATTGCTCTCTGTTTGGAAAAGCCCACGAGAAGGGTTTATCAAAGTCCAAGTATGGGACCGTTGAGGTAATTGCCAAGTATTTTGGTGTGTCCATATGCATGTTCTAAGTCAAGACGTCATTGTGCAATTCTATCTACCGAAACCTTACTCTGTTAGCGAAAAGAGATTTGTTTCTAAACAGTTCTGTATGCTGAACTCAATTTTATTAAAAATTAACTTACATATATGTCATTTTGACCGAACATCATAGAATAATTTGTCAGAAGTATTAGCCTCCTATCGTAGGTGGCTTATATTAAAATTTACGATTGTTTGGAAAAAAAAAACAATATTTTTATGCAGTGACTCGAAGATGACGCGACTATCGATACCAAATGAAAGACGTTAAGTTGAGGACACATTCGTCTTTGCTTGAGGATTGAGAGGTGCCTGGCATTACATTTTCAATGGGGTAGGATTCCGCTTCAATGGGGTAGGATTCATCGGTGGTCAGACAAGGACGGCACAGAGGGTTTTCTAAGATGAACAAAAGTTTTGAAGAACAACAAAGTCTATGGCATTAAAGGATTCTATATCTCCCCCGGGAGATCTATTCCATTTTAAATCACTTTCATTCTCTGTGGACGAACAATCGCTACCATTCCATAACTAACTATCCTACTGCCGACGTTCTATTATTAAACGAAGAAAACTTTTAAATTAAACTTTAAATCCACCATTTAAATTCATTTTTCAACTTTACCCACATTCATCTTACTTCTCTCGCCGGCCGGCCGGAAAAAAAAAAATTAAAATTACAAAATTCATTATATTCCCATTAGCAAGGCGAGTCATTCTCAACGTCCCCCCCTCTCAACACTCATCTCACCGCACCATTCCATATCATGCTTCACTCCGTGGAAATAAATCAAATTACCAACACAAAGCTAAGGAATTTGTTGATTAGAAAATTCTTCCTTTAATTTTCGCCTTTTTCCTCAACCACCGACCGTCGAGTGTCGTTTTCGTTTCGTGGGAAATTCGAGTATCCTTGCAAACACACACACACACACACACAGAAATTCGGACGACTCCTTGGAAAAGTTAAATAACAATGTGAACCCAGCCAAAGGGATGCTCTCAAGTGCAAGAGAAATAAGGGTAACGAAACCAGTTCGCATGTACCGACGACGATTGGTGTACGAGTACCAAGGCTTACGAGCTACATGCGCTGGATTTGTAGTCAAGGTCATCGCCATCGTCGTCAACGTTGTGCTCCTCGTCATCGTCTTCGGTCTAACAGGTATTTTCCCAGTACAAAGGGGGATACACAGAAAAATCTTACGTGTTCATGAAAACGGAACCCCTGTACCCTGACGAGTTCACATGAAGGACGAATGAGAAAAGCAAAAAAAAAAAAAATAACCTCGTTAGGGCAAGCGAATGATAAAAGATTTAGTATTCTGAAAAGTGCTCTTAGCCGTGGCATGAGAAGCAAATAATCCTCTTAATATTTTTTTCGCCATTTCTTATTTTTTGTTCCTTTATTCTTTTCAAATTCACCAGCGCTGAACGGAGATCCTTTGCTATCGTTTCACTTCACACCACATCACTTTGTATATATTTTTTTTTTGGGGCACATAATTTACCAAAATTAAGGATCGTTAGTAGTTTCATTATTTTTTATTTTTTTGTTTCAATGATAAATGAGATTTCAAAATTAAATTCACTTGGTGACAGGTGCTTTGGAGAACTTACCACTTTCAGAGCACGGGTAGTGTGGGTGGGATATTTGTATCCTTCTTCAGTTTCTGTGGGTTTCTGCAAAAAGAGAGAAAAGTTAAATTCAATTAGTAAATCAATTGGACGATTAGACTTTAGGTTAAGCCTAAGTGTGCTTAGGATTTTAATTGCCAACATAATCTAAGACATTAGCGAAAGCCTTTAGGTGGTGGTGGTGTGGTTACCCAAATGGATAAGAATTTTGTTTTACTTTAATAATTAAGTGCTTTTTGTTGGTTCATTTGACGAACGGATAGCGCAATATAAACATGAAAATGTCATCTGTCTATTATTCGTTAATTGGTAGAAAGAAACGACCTGTGCGATGGTTGTAACTGGGAAATATGTAGGTCGATCTTCAACAGTTTAAAAAAAGGCCAAACATATATAAAACAAAATTCCCTTATTCGTTATGCAAACGTATCTACCCATTTTTTCGCGTTTCCCCCACCGACATTTTTTCAACATTAAAATTAAGTTTAAAAATGAAACCAAGAAAATAAAAAAAAAATCAAAGACAAGTCAAAGCCTGAGAAGTAAAAAAAGAGTGCGTGAGACTCTCGCGCGTTAGAAGTGAAACTTGTTTTAACCCTATTACTGCCATGCTATCTGACTAACGTAAACTGCCATGGTGTGACTTCGAGACACTAATTGAAAAAAACATAGATAATTCATTTAATTTATTGAAAAAAAGGAAATTTAATACAAATAATGTGGCGATTGTTATTTAACTATTTATTTATACATATAAGGCAAACTACAGTTTTCTGTGAATGCTCGTTACACACGGGTTTCTGACGAACACTTGTATTGCTTAAAAGGTCCTTATGAAAAAGGGCAGTAGTAACAGCGTCGCCTCTTATGTTATTGTACTGCTAAAGTGATACAGTTGAAGATAGATTTGATGATCAATTTTCCAAAACCTCGTCTATCTCAGCAACGTTAGATTTCGACATACATGACATACATATTCGGAATGACTAAGGCCTTGGCGAGTTGTTTCAAAAAAAGTTCTCGACTAGAATTTAGCTTCGCCTGGTTCCAGTTAGAGTATAAATTCAGCCCAATAACTTTTGCCGCAATACCACACATGCACACACACAATTGTGCGCGAGGCCATCTACTCGTTTTTCAGTAAAAGCGTGACAGTCACATTTGATTTAGCGAGTGTACTCCTCCCTTTGTACGGTTATAGTACATACGAAAAAATCGCAAAAAATCACTTTTTTTCAAATAGCCTCCATTTTGTGAAGACATTTTTTCTTAGTTCCGTTGTTCAGATGATAGCGACATTTTTACTGATTAAGAATCTTTTTTTTTTTTCATATCACCAGAAGGGTTGGAATCATGTCAAGAAGGGCGCACTCTAATTTTTCACCACCCCACTTTACCAGCCTGTAATTTTTTGGATTTAAAATTTTTTTTGTATTGTTAAAATATTAATAAATATATAGGGTTTTCCAATGAGAGGTGTTATTGTGAATGGCCCGCTATTTCGGTAGCTGTCACTTTTGAAGCTGTTATGCTTTGACATTTGACAAGTAGAAACTACGCCATTACTAAAAATGAAACGATACACGCTTCAACAACGCATTGAAATTATTAAAGTTCACTACAAAAATGGTGAAAAGCTTGCAGTCACAGTTCGCAAAACTAAAGCATTTTTTGGTCGTCGTGAAGCACCTTATCGGACCGCAATACAGAAATTGGTGGAAAAATTCGAGCTGTTGGGACAAGTTAGTGATGTGAAGAATAAAACCCGTGCACGTCACTCAAGAACAACTGAGAATATTGCTGCTGTAGCCCAAAGTGTTGAAGAAAACCCAGGTTTGTCCATTCCTCGTCGTTCTTAGGTATTGGGCATTCCACAAACGTCATTACACCGTATTTTGCATAAAGACTTGGGTCTTAAGGCTTATAAAGTTCAGTTAACACAAGAACTCAAGCCGGCCGATCATCAACAACGTCGTGTCTTTGCTGATTGGGTCCTTGAAATGCATGAAAATGATCCGGAATTCCATTGAAAAATCATCTTGACTGATGAGGCCCATTTCCACCTCGGTGGCTACGTCAACAAGCAATATTGTCGCATCTGGGGCTCGGAAAACCCAAGAGTTATTGTTGAGAAGCCTCTCCATCCTCAAAGTGTGACTGTTTGGTGCGGTTTATGGTCCGGCTGGGTCATTGGACCTTACTTTTTCGAAAATGAGGTTGGATCAACAGTTACGGTGAATGGATTGCGCTATCGAGAGATGATGAATGATTTTTTATGGTCGCAGTTGGATGGTATTGATCTGTACAACGTTTACTTTCAACAAGCAACGAAACCATTGATCTTTTACGAGAAAAGTTTCCGGACCGTGTTATCTCTCGAAGAGGTGATCACAATTGGCCACCGAGATCTTGTGATTTAACACCTTGCGACTTCTTCCTTTGGGGCCACGTGAAAGATAAGGTCCACGCCAACAGCCCAGCGTCGATTCAAGACCTCAAAGATAAAATTCGTGAGGCTATCGAGGACATAGGGCAGCCACTTTGCGATTTGGTTATGGAAAATTTCATGAAAATGATATGGTCCTGTATGCGTGCTCGTAGTGGCCATTTGGCTGATGTTGTTTTTCATTATTAACGGCATACCTTCCTCTTTATTATGAAATAAACATCCGATCATTTATCTCAAAAAATGGCATTTTTCTTTGAATACAAAAATAACACCTCTTATTGGAAAACCCTTTATAATAAAAAAAAAAAAAAATGATTACTAAAAATATTCTTAGTTTTTTTTATCGAATTTTAAAAAAACGCCCAAAATTTGTACCGCTAGACTAGGAAGCTTTTACTGTACTTTCTTATAACCGAAGAGTGTTATTTTCAATAAAAAGTTTCATCTATGGTTGAAGTTTCAAACGGAACCCTCATGAACAGACAGACAAGAAAGCAAGATAATAAAAACGTAGTAATAAAAATGGTGGGCACCGTAGCGCAAGTGGTTAGTGCGTCGGACTACTGAGCCAGCGGTCTTGGGTTCGAATCCCGCCGCAAACACCTAAAAGTTTTTCACAGTGCCCACCTCTTTCGAATGTCTGACAAACATCAAAGAGTAACATTTGTCTCGGTTGAGCTTCTCAAATCGCCGTTCGGAGTCGGCAAAAAACTGTAGGTCCCTTCCATTTGTGCAAAAATATAACACGCACACACAAATGGTTGCGAGAAGCAGGCCCAGGTTCACCTCGAGCTGTAGCGCCAACTAAGTAAAGTAATAAAAATATAATTAATAATTAATAAATGATTTTAATATCCGACAATTAAGTTGCCATGGAAGTAAGATTCACTAAGAAGGTCGCGAAATATTATGAGCTGTTGTGAGTCTTTCTTCAACAATCGTCTCCAGTAGTTTAGCAACTAAAGCTATGGATAAATCGTGACTAGACCATTAATCTTTCCCACTATACCATCGTTAATTAGAACACAATACAAAAGAGGATCAAAGACGCAATGCTGCCGGAGTTCAATCACAGCAAAACACCTAAAAGTTTTTTCACGGTGCCACCTCTTTCGAATGTCCGACAAGCAATCAAAGAGTATCATTTGTCACGAGGAGCTTCTCAACTCGCTGTTCGGAGTCGTTCTTCGTTCTTTTTCTATACGCCTGATCGTTGTTCAAAACCGAATTAAATTCGCAGTAGTTTTTATAGTTTCACAAACTTCATGTCTTCTCCTCTATGGTGAATTAAATACATTTGAAAAAAAAAAACTGTTACTCGCATAGCAAGTGTTTGATGACTTCAGTATCCTCCCGTTTCCGACAGTCCACAACGTAGTGTATTCTGTTTATTTTTCCAAAATTAATAAATCCTACATCACGGAAAGCAGATGTGAAAAGAGTCATCGCCTACAAGTTAAGACCAAAAAGCAACAGTATAACCACACGACCTCGGTACCGAAAATCGATGAATTCCATACTTCGTGTTCATTTCATTTTCCAAATAAAAAAAAATTTAAGAAAACATCCTCTCTACTGCCGACATTCCTTATTATGAAATTGAAAAGTTATCGACCTCATTTGTTCATAAATGCGCTCATCGTGTGTCTCTCTTATCTCGGTGGGGAAAAAACCCGAAACGAAAGAAAAAAACGAACCTCAACTTTTCTGGTCTCTATTTATAGCGCGCCTCACCCCAATGTGTTCCCAATCTGCTTTCAAGCTCCACAAATCTGACAGTTATCAATATTTTTTTCTGTTCCTTCCTTCAAATACGTATTTCCAAAAAATCATAAAATTTAACATTTCACTTCTGGCGAAGCCTTCTTGTTCGCCACTGTGTGTGTGGAATCCGTTTGAGATACTTCCTAGATGCATAAATTGGCTCAACTTGTAAACACATCACGGGCGTTGAAGAGGCCTTTCGCAAAAATTCAACTGAAATCTAGTGTGTGGCGCCTTGCACCAGAATTCCGTAACCAAAAAATCACACCTCATTGCAATGAAACGAGGATAAGATACGACGACTAGTACGAGTATAAATTTAACACACGAAAACGATGCATTTTCCGATCGAGAAAATAAACGAAGAGATTTCGGAGGAAAAACAAAATTTTTACTGCATTCCTCGGTGAAGCGCAAAATGATTTCCATCGAAATCAGCTTCGCACCCATATCTGTAGGCGAATTAGAGATTGAAATCCCCCATGAGATACTTTCTTACGCGCTGCATGCTATGCGATGTGACGTGGCCCCCTCTTGGGAATCGTTACTAATCTGTCTGTCTGTCTGTTTATGTATGTGTTGTGTGTGAGTTGGGGATGGCTGAAATATGTTTGTTTTCCAGCGATCAACATCTTTGTTATTTTTTAGCATGTTGAAGCCCTTTAGAGGACCCTCTCGCCCTGCAGATACAGTATCTACAACATTAGAACAGACAGTGTGTTTGATTATTCGACTAACGATCTTTCGTGGAATCTGTCGTATATCCGTTCGTTTGTTTTGCAAAGTACTGCCGATGTTCTAAGTGATCTGTTTAGTATTTTATTTTGGCGGGGGTAGGAGGCGGGCAGGGCCTTCGTTTGGTTGGAAATTTATTGATGGTGGTGGTGGTGGTTTCTTTGTATCTGAAAATCGGTTTTGTATTAAATTTGAGCGTTAATTGGAATCCGAATTGCGTCGGCAATGGTCGGTGATGTCATCATATCAAGAATCAAGTGTGTGGGACTTGTGTTTAACGGAGGAAAAAAAAAACCGGAAAAAGAATTCCTTTGTCAGCTGACAATGAAAATGTTGTTTTGGAAAAGTGTGAAGAGTGAAGTTGGCTGGATCAAAAGTTTTCCCCTAATTCTTTTGAAATTGTCTGCGCTCCCAAGGGGTGGGACTAGATCGGCATTCGTATTTGAAATGTTTTGATGTGGCCTTGATTTTTATTTTTACTGCATCCGGATGGTAACTATCAGTCTGTGAGTTTTGTATTTTCCCAAACAATTTTGAACGGGCATCGGGATAGAAGACTAGTAAAACACAGTCACTCCTAGTCTTGCGTCTTTTCCGTACAGCCTATCCTATACAAATAGAAATGTTTTTGTAATTTGTAACGCTGATCAGTGCAAGTGCATCGGATTTTTTTTTGTTCCCTTTTAGAGCCATGTGTCTATGGGTACCCCACGTCGGTATTAACCTCATTTCCAACTAATCTTTCTGAGCTGATGGTGTCGCTATATAGTTTCTTGAAAGTTGACATTTTGAAGTCTCCGTGGACGCAAAGCTGATTTGACTGGAGCAGTGTGTATTCCCTTTCATTTCATTGAAAATTGTTTTCAAAAAGTTGCCTGGTTCCAACATGAATACGGCGAGAATGTGTTTTAGACGTAAAGGGTGATCTAAATTGACCTTCCGATGTTGGCAACACTGTCAATAAGCACAATTGTTAAATGTTAGTTTGCAACAACAATGTATCGTCAACGGTTTAGAACTGCTCAAATGTCCTACAAAAATAACAATTCTGTACGAAGTCTGTTTTGAAAGAAGAAGAATAGGAAAATTTTGGGCAATTTAATCGTCCTACTGAGCGAGCCATTCGCGGCGGGCGTAGTGAACATTTTTGAAACAAGAGTCATTACAGATAGGCTACGGTCTGATAAAAATCGTGGCGTCCGTTCAGCCGAACATATTGCTGCTCTAAGTGAAAGTATTGCCGAAGACAGCTCATGGACTTGTCTAATGGCTCCCCGTATGAAAATCTGTTAACGCCTGGACAGCAAAAAGTTTGCGCAGATTGGGTGTTGAGCAGAAAATGAGGTTGATGCTGATTTTGCAAAAGAAAAAATCTTCCTCTGTGATGAGACACATTTTCAGCTCTCTCACTAAGCAATATTGTCGCATATGGGTGACGATGATGACTAAAAGGTGACTATTTGGTGCGCATTGTGGTCAAGCGTTTTTATTGGAAAGACTGTAATAATCAATAGCGAGCGCTATAGGAGCATATCGGAGTATTGCTGTCACGAAATCAAGGATATTGATCTGGAAGACATGTGGTTCCCATAATATGGCGCAACTTTCTGCACATCGGGTGCAACGTCGGATGCTTTGCGTGAATTCCTCCCGGGTGGTGTTATTTCACGTTCTGTAGACGTCAATTAAGCGCCAAGATTATAGGATACAACGTTGTTTGGTTTTTTTTTGTGGAGCTATGTTAAAAGTCGTATCTACGCCAACAAACCCGAAACGTTGGAACTACTAAAAATAAACATTCGCCAAATTATAGCCGAGATACCGCCTGAAACTTACGAAAAAGTCACCGAAAATTACTCGACTTCTGCAGAAGGTCCAGAGACTATGATTTTAGCCTGATGGACCCAAAAGCAAACAGATTGCTAGATCCCTAGTTAATCATCGGACCCATCATCACCCATGGATCCACCTTGCCCTCGACATTTTCATCAAAGACGCAGAAGCATTGGGAGCCATCAGACTAAGAGAATCCGATTTGCTAAAACAAACCACGTACGGGCAGCGGCGATACTAGGAGAACTAGAGCAATTAAGGAGACTCAACCCTGAAACTCTAGCCAAGATTTAAGACATTATTCCACACTACAACTTTATCCCGTATAGAAGACTGTTCGTCAAACAAAGTGTTCACCGATGGCAAAAAAATGGACTCAGGTACTGGAGCAGGGTTCTACTCGGACACACTAAATACACGGAAATCTTTCGGATTAGCGTATACATGCACTGTTTTCCAGGGAGAACTACTGGCGATTAAAAAGGCTGCAATATTCATAAAAGGGTAATGTGACAAGCAAATGGCTACCTGAGTCCGACGATATCTGTAGAAGCTGCCGAGATTAGGAAGAAAGCGAGTCAATCCAACATCTACATTCCTACTGACCCACCCTCCAAGAAGGAGGCCTCCCTACATTAGGCCATAGATTCCTGGCAGACATAGCAGAGCTCGGAAATTTAAAGATATCGAATCTTCTAAGATTCACCAAGAGCACAAGCTGGTTTACAAGTTGGTTACAATGGGATTTGCTCCTAAACTATGAGGGGACTCACAATGGACCTTCGAGCCTCCGAGTTGAAATGATTGCTCGAACAGTCACACACCCTTCCTAATCTAACCTAACCTTACTTTACTTTAGGTGGCGCTAAAGATCGGGGTGAGCCTGCTTCTCGCAATTATTTGTGTGTGCGTGTTATATTTTTTGCACGAATGGAAGGGACCTACAGTTTTTTGCCAACTCCGAACGGCGAATTGAGAAGCTAATCGTGACAAATGATACTCTTTGATTGCTTGTCAGACATTCGAAAGAGTTGTCACCTTTAAAGAAATTTTTCGGTGTTGGACCCGGGTTGGGATTGAACCCATGCAGCATCTCACTTATCACTACATCACGGTGCTCACCTAAATCTAAATCCCTAGTTGCGAATTCAAACTTGAAGCAGGGATTAAGATTCTCAGCGAAGCGACAACGAATATTGTACGATTTAATGAAAATTAGTATTTAGTGTGACCGCCTTTTGCTTTTAATACTGGTTCCAGCCGACGAGGCATACTTTCGACCAATTTATGCAAGTATTCTGGATCGGGTTTTTCCCAAGCCTTCTGAAGTGCAGCATAGTATGAAGTTTTATTAGTAACGGTTGTTTTTACTATCTCGTCTAAATAACCCCATAGATTTTCTATGGGCTTCAGATCCAGCGATTGTGGCGGCCATTCAAGTAACTTTACCCTGCTCAGCTTAAAAAAGTTAATGGTTTTCCTTGCCTTGTGTTTTGGGTCATTGTCTTGTTGGTAAATGTAGTTGTTCTCCAAACCCAATTTCAACACAGATTATTCTAAATTTTCGCATAGGATATCGATGTAACCGTCTGCATTCATAATACTTTCAATTCGAGCCAAATTACCAACACCAGACCATGCGAAGCAGCCCCATACCATGACATTACCGCCTCCATGCTTAACGGTTTTTTGAATATGTTGATCCTTAAGAGCCTCGCCAGATTTGGGCCACACTCGAGACCGCCGTTTCTTTCCAAATAGCTCAAATTTACTCTCATCAGACCACAGCACTTTTTTCCAAAAGTCTAGAGACATTCCAACATATTGCCTTGCAAACAGGAGTCGTTTCTTTTTATTCTGTTTGCTGATATAGGGGCGCTTTGATGCCAAACAGCTTTTAAGGCCAGATTCGTTTAATCTCCTACGTACAGTGCGGACGCTAATAGGCAGATCCATTGATTCTACAATATTTCGAGAAGATAGTTTTGGGTTTTGTTTAACTAGTCGACTGATTCGGACATCTTCACGGGCAGTTGTAGCCCGCTTTCGGCCGTTTCCAGAAAAGTTCACCACAATTCCATGTATTTCATATTTTTTCCAAATGTGTTGGACTGCTCCAATGGATATAGAATACTTGTCAGCAATTTTTCTATGTATAGGATTCTCCTTTCTGTCTATCGCGTAACACCAAGTTTCGAATATCAAGAGATATTTGCTTTCCAGACATTGTTCAGGCTTGACGCGTCTACTCAAAATAACCGAAAACCTACAAGTTCGCAAGTAATTTCCTGCATAATGGGAAGCAATTGATCTTAAATATAGTAAATAAAAAGTTGGGAATACGTTTCTCAATCGGGAACCAACGAATTGAATTAATTTATCTGTTTTGCTACAATTTTTTAAAGGTGTATGATTTATTTTGACCAAATCAAAATTTGAAAATATTGCAAAATAAATTTATTTAAAAATATTTGTGAATAACTTTTATTTCTTCACTATTACTTTATTAAGCTACTGCTATAAGCTTTGATTTTAGCACAGTAGATAATCTTTTTAAGTCATAAAAAAAAGTTACACGACTTAACTGGAATGCTTATGATATGTATGATTTATTTTGTCCAGCACTGTATATGCAGTGAAATCTCTCATTAGCGGACACCCTGTTAAGCGGACAACTTGTATTAACAAACACCTTTTTGGGGAACCAATTTCTAATTTCCCACACAAACTGCGTTCTTATAAACGTACAGCTCTCATTAAAGGACAAAAAACTCCGGTGCCGTGGCTTTCCAGTTATGAGAGCTTTCAGTGCATAAATACATTGGACTGGTTACTAGAAAGCAAACCAAACACATCAATCTTCTACAAGTGTTTCACGAGAAATAAAAAAATAAACTATAATCCGTCCACCCAAACCTCTGGATCCGAAATATTGAAGATTTTTATGGCTAACCTGGGAACGATATTTGAATCTTTGTCAAAGTGTCAGAGTACTTTGAAACTCTTAGCCTTTAACAGGCAGTGGTTTATTTTTAGCTATGACCTAAGTACAAGAGATATTTATTTACATTCCCCTGTCATTCACTTTACAAATAAGATACTTACTGTATTTGTATTTACATATAATTAACACCACCCTGATATTTTTTTTTTTATAAACTCAAAGTAAACAAATTTAAACTGATTTTCTTACTAAACTTCACCACCCATCGGCGGTGTTGATTTAAATCAATGAAACACGAAAGAAAAAAAACATCAAATGATACAAATTTTCATTGCACACACACAGATGCCCGTCAGTACAAATATTTCGCACAAATAAACAAAAATCCGTTCGGCAAACAGATTTTTTGAAATCAAAAAAAAAAATGTCCATCTGCCACCACACCAACACGACGTTTGCAACTAAAATACGCGAAATAATATTTTTATCTGACCGACACACGCATTAAAAACAAAAAAAAATGAAAAATATTTTACAGCCCTAGTTAACGTGTGCGCCCTTGAAAAACAAAAGCTCTGTCGAAGTAGATAGGTGGTAACCACTTTTATCTGAGTCCCGATAAAAACGTCTCATTACATTTGTCAGATAATTTTTTATCGATACGTTCCGAGCCGAACCGCACAAGTCCAAGGAGAGTCTCCACTTAAAATGTTTACAAAGTACTTTCGCGGTTATCGCGCCGCGCCGTCAGAAGTGTGTGTGGGTATGTCCGCCCCGATGGGGATGAAGGGCTATACAATGGGTTTAAAAATAATTCCCGTTGTTGGCGATTTTCATTTTTTTTTTTTTTATTTCCCGGTCTATGATTGATGAGTTAGCAAAAAGGGTAAAACAAAAGTTTTATATGATTTTGAACTCAGGTTATTGCCATTGGAACGATACTATTGAACTTGCGTAGTTGCATAGATTGCGGAGATAAGCAGGCCTGGTAGGGCGTTGGTGGCGCTTCGATGGTTAGAAAGGTGATAAGGGTTTGTGCTGTTTTTCTTGCATGTCAGTGATTAATTAAGACTCGGTGCGTAGGTGGTAGTTACTCCCTTTTAGCATTTGCAGTCAAATGTCACGCAGTGGCTATTTGTATTTAGAACCCTCAGAGGGGTTTTTTTTTTTGCCATAAATCTACGTGGATACCATTGAAACTGTAGGAGGGGGAAGCACACATTTCTACCTACGGTGATTCCCATGAATGTTGTAGATTAATGACGTTCGGAGAGAGAGAGAGGGCTTGATACGTAAACACGATGTATACATATATTCATTTAATTATCGGAGCCGCAAAAGGACAAAGCAACCATGAAATATTTCAAATGTAATTGCACTCTAAGGGTGCTACTCCGGTGGGTATAGATAATGTGGAAGCTAGCAGCATGTTCAACAGAAAAGGGGTTAGATGTTAAAACACAAATGGCAGAGTCATTGACACATTGTATGTACAGTGAAATCTCTTATTAGCGGACAACTCGCACTAACGGACACCTTTTTGGGGATCCAATTTCTAATTTCCCATATAAAATGCGCTCTCATAACCACAAAAAAAATTCAGTCCTCTGGGGGTACACTTATGAGAGATTTCACTGTATATGAACTGCTAGTTGTATACCCAACATCGCGTTGTTTCCAATCGAAGCACTAGCCCTCTAGTTTCGTAGCGGACAAATGTGGAAACTTAAATTGTGTTTTAAAACGCGTAAACCGTTGGTATGTAAAAAGGGGATTCCCCATTTTATGAGCCAGCAATGTAGGAATAGAAGCATTATTACTTAGAATCTAATCTCTCTTAGTGAAAAAGATTACTTTATATGGTGCATTTAACTTATTTTTTTTAAATGTAATCCTTAAGAGGAACTATCGATATATATCGATAACTATCGATAGTCAAAAGCCAACTATCGAGAACTATCGATATAAAGCAAAAAAAAACATATTAATCAACTCAAAAAATCAAATTCACCAAATTTATCCAGTTTATGGGTCAATAAAATAAAATAACGCGGCAACTATTTGAGATTTAACGTATTTTCGCAGTAACTCGTCTATAAGACAATAGATGTCGACAGTTTCTACGTAAAATTTGCATGATGGCGGATAATTGTTTCACTTTGCTTTCACTACGAACACGCCGCGCTAGTTATGTTGGAACGAAATTTTCCCCAGACATTGTACGAAAGTGACATTTCACTAGCATTCCGCATAAAACGTGTCAATACACAGAATAACCGGATCAAAAAAAAAAAAAAAACAGTTTATCGAATTCACTTTTGGGGAGTGAATCAAAGCATTACTCTTAGTATTGGGAGATACTATAAATGCACTACTTCGAGCAAAGTGGCACTGAGGAATGAGCAACGAAAAAACCTAAAGTAAGCTGGAATAAATTTTTCAACTACTTATCAGAATACAGAGATGAGCAGAGTCCACCAAATAGAAGGTTCCACAGTATCTCAAGCAACTATAGAAAGGTCACTCGACAACCTGACTTTCTCTCCCAGAAAACATATTTTCAGAAGCTCCAAATCTACAGCAATCTAAAAATCAGAATTAAAAGTTATCTGCAAGCATCCTGAGAATTTATGTAAGCGAAATTGCGGTTCAGCTGCTCCGAGAAAGGATGATAATAATAAGTCGAGATTAAAACTGATGTACAAAGGAACTAGTAGCAGGGCGCATTCAAATAAACATGGACGCTTTGCTAAGGACGCACGATCTGTTCAAAAGTAGGTAAAGAATAATAGCAGTAAGGACTTCCTCTGGCGTTTTCTAGCAACATCAAAGATGCGCCACAAACTTGAGGAGATGCGCCTCACGCCTAACAAAGCGAAATCTAAACAAATAACTGAAGGGCAGAATGAGTCTTTAATTTCAATTCAAAAAATCATCCAAAGCAGCATTTTTAACCTAATTTTTTGCCAATAGTATCTTATTTGTTCGCCTTCGCCAAACATCTGCAACTGCTATGGTAAAGGCGACCCGACGGCACATTTTTTAAACCGTTGTCCTCCTTTTGTCAGCATCAGGTAGCGAATTTTCTGTACCTGAGCTTCTTGCCACTAGAGAGCTTTCACGTCTTCCATTGAAAGACGAACAAAATACATTCAAATTAGGTTCTCTACATGGCAGTGGTCCTGAAGGCTGTACCCGCCCGAGCTACTTCACTCCACTCACTGTTGGTGTAAAGAAAAAATAATAAAAAAATTAAAAAAAGATGACAGAGCCAATTCCTGAAAGCCCAGGTTTAAAGTGGAGTCCTGCAACACTGTACTCTTTGACTCGTACTTTTTTCCTATTTTTTATTTTTTTTTTCTTTCAGCAGAGGTGATGGGAAAGGAATCTTTCAAAAATCTGGAAAATAACGATGATTACGCCCTCAATCGCAAAAATGTATGGACCTGCTGCAACAAATATCTACTGGCAAAGCTTTGTCGATCTTATTGGTTAAGTTTAAATTCTAGAGAGTAGGATCCAAGCTCCTCAGCCACTAGAGGTGGAGAACTATCGATTATAATCGATATTTTCTATACTATCGAAAACAATCGATATTTTTTGACCACTATCGATTGTTTTCGATAGCCATTTGAATATAGTACATATTTCGAAAATTTCTTTAGCTGCTCGATACCTAACGAACGTAGTATATTTAAAATTTCACACAAAAACCCGATCTAATAAGCCAACTGTCAAAATGGTTTTAACTTAAATAGGGGATTCCCCGTTTTATGAGTCAGCAACGCAGGATTAGGAGCATTATTAATTATTATCTTTCTCTTAACTTAGAAAGGGGATTCCCTGTTAAGAGTCAGCAACGTAGAAATAGAAGCATTATTACTTAGAATCTAATCTCTCTTAGTGAAAAAGCTTACTTAATATGGTGCTTTTAAGTTTTTTTTTAATGTAACCCTTAGGAGGAAAAAACTATAGATATGTATCGATAACTCTCGATAGTCAAAAGTCAACTATCGAGAACCATCGATGGCACTGACTATCGATATTTCTCCACCTCTATCACCTGCTGCATAAAAATGCCAAAAATGGAACGATAGAAAGAGAAAAAGAAATTTTGCAGTGGTTGGAATCCTGGATTTCAGGTTGTCCAAAGGTAAGAGGAATTTTTAACCTTTAAAACAGGTTTAAACTGAGAACAAGAAAAAAATTGCCACCCATACTGTATAAACCAACTGCATTGCTAACAGCTGCACCATAACAACATGCGATAGCGTGCAATTGGCCTAATTGCAGCATTGGAAACACCATTAGGGTTGTAGTTTACAGTATTTTCCAACACACACCCTTCACTTTGTATCCCCACTATGGTTACCCCCTATAATTAGCTTTGCTACACACTCGTATTCATGCAACACGCTGTTGCATTGCCACAATAAATACAAATACACGACTATAAGGAAAAATAACAACATATTCCAGTTCACTTTCTGCATTTTGTCCAAAACACATGCAAGCTCTACGAGTATGTCGGTAAGGCCGAGAATTTAAGCCTAGATCTAAGCCAACGTCGAAATTTAAGGTTGAAATCAACCGGCTAAAAGTCTTGACTTAGATCCAGCCCCAGATTTACGCGCTAGTTTCCGGCACTAGACTCTAACCCATGAGCTAGAAAAACCTGAACGCCGGAATCTGGTGCTGATTTGTAAATTGTTTTAAAACTTGGAGCTATCTCTTGGTCAAGATCGAAGTCTAAGTTCTAAATCTAAGTCAAGAACGGAATCTGAAAAACTGGGCCTATGGCTTAATCCAAGTCAAGTTAATCATTTGATCTGATAGACAGGTAGAAGCTTCTAAAAGAGTGTTCGTTATTCAGGACTCCCAAAATTAATTGTGTTTAACATAAGTCTATTCTAAAAGGTAGGTAGTAAAGGGTTTTTTAATAGCTACATTTTTTTTAAAGGTTCTGACCGGAAAGTTGAGTAGAGCACCGCAACCTAAAAGATCTATTGTATCGCAAAGTCAGTTTAGGAAGCCAGAAGAGGCTCAACTCTTTTGATGAAGTTGAAGATCTCGGTGGTGGAGACTTTACGGATTTCTATGGGAGTAGGGATTTCTCTTTGGATCCGTTGTCTCTTGACGGCACAGAGTGTCGTGCAGCCATGTACATAAAATATGTTCCGCAGTTTTGTCGTCTTCCATGTAAGGACAACATTCAGTTTCCTGAATGGGACCTATTTTGTTTGGGTGATATCCAAGATGGCTTTACCCTGTTAGAAATCCCATTAATCTCTTGATATCATTTCTATTCAGGAGTAGGTAATAGCTACATAACATACATGTGTCTGAACTTTGACAGCTTCTTGCTTTGACGTTTCTAGTGGCAACGCTGTCATTCTTTGACGTTTGTGTTCTATCATAATCATCATTTGACAATGGAGCTCTACACCATTCAACAATGCGTCGAGATTGTTAAAATTTATTACAAAAATTGGTCTCTGGATCAGTGGGAAACGGATCCAAATTTTGGCGAAAAATCATTTTCAGCGAGGAAGCACATTTTAGGTTGAACGGCTTCGTGAACAAGCAACATTGCCGCATTTGGGGAGAGAATAATCCACAGCAGTATTAGGATTCAGGAGTGTCCATTGCATTGATTTTGATCTGGCGCGCGACGTCATTGGGGCCATACATCTTTCTAAACGAGAACGGGCAAGTGGTGAATGTCAATGGCGAACGGTATCGGGCCATGATAACTGACTTTTTGTGGCCTCAATTGGATGACATGGACCTGGACGACATGTGGTTCCAACAAGATGGCGTAACGTGTCATACATCGGGTATTACATTGGAGTTGTTACTTTTTTTCAGAAGAGGCGATATGGAATGGCCGCCAAGATCTACGATTTAACGTCCTTTGACCAACTGGTGAATAATTCAAACTATTGGTTAGATCCAGCCCGACTTATGCATTTAGCCGAAAAAAGCCCATTTACATACAGCGCTGAAGAACGCATAGAAATATCAATCCTTTTTCCAATAGTCTGGCGCCCACACCACAAACAATTTGACGTCTTGCTGCACAATTCAAGTAGACTGGCATCACATGATACACACCAAGAAATGGACGATACGTACTCCTGTAAGCCGTTTCCATTGAGAAGAATACAAGAACAGCAACACAATTCAGTTCATCTATATACACGAAGTAGTACAAGTCCTTGTTTGCGAATCCTTGGTCCTCTTATAGTCATTAAAGTTGCCTGTTACAGTGATATGCAGTTGAAAAATTGAATTTTAAATTTGAAACCCACTGCCTACCCACATTTGCTTGTGCATGTCCTTTGGACGAGGAACAACTTTCAAAACCCACTCAAATATCCTTTTTTCCATGATGCATTGCAGTTGAAAATGTTCTACCGATAAACACATAACAATTTCGATTACAAAAATTTAGAGCAAACAAAAAACATTAGACACTTTCCTACAACGGGTAACGACAAAGGACAAACGATTGTTCGTAACGGTGACTTGCTGATTTATGCTTTTGTGAAAAGGGTTTTTCCTCAGGATACCGTTGGGTGAAGTTAAACTTTGCTCTCGCGATGCTATCGTTTCGTCGGTAGGATGCCACAAAAAAGCTCTTTATGCCATAAAACTAAGAACATACGAGTACAACGAAACGTGGAGAATGTACATATGTATCTACTTTGACATTCACCAGGATATAGCTGAAGGGCAACAGTAACTTGATTGAATACATACGAGTACATGTGTACGTATAGGGTTCAATGCGAGAGCGACCGATGGCGTATGTGGAACATTTTCTTCGAATGTCATTACTCCTCTAAAAGGACGATTTTAAGGACGATGGATAACAATTAGAAAGGTGATGTCACATTTTAGGTACTTGCTTGGAGGTGGTGTACTAATTTACAACAACGGCAGCGAATGTAAGAGTATCTCAATTATTTCATATCCTGGGGGAGAAATTGTGTAAAGTCCTTGGTCGTAGGTCGTTGGGAATTGCAAACATTTAGAATTTAAGAAGCCGGAGGGCTAACCACGTCAATTTGATACATTAATGGTGGGACATTGAAGGAGGTAGCTACTTTGACGACACTTTTATGGCCAGGCAGCCGGTGGCAAGCAAATTGGAAGGTTGAATCAAAAACAAATATTTAAGTGGTTGGCAAGCTCAACTATCAACCGGTGGAAATATGTTTCCCTCGGTGGTCTTACACGTTTTAAAGAAGTGGATCAAGCTATGAGGGAAAGTTATTCGTAACTGTGTCCAACGAGCACCGTTTTGGGCATATCTGGGGGATCTTGAGAGCGAGCTATAAAGGCTAAGGATATGACCTTTAGTTTGACATTCAGGAAATCTAAAGCCGTAATCATGCAAAAATATACACTTGTTTCTAAAAGTTAACTTCCGGTTGAAATCGTCGACGAAATCACAACCAGTGGTTACTCATAGTAGTCAGAAGATCGCAGCCTTTATCGAAGGACCTGGGCTGAATAACGAGTGCACTCCCAGTCAACATTGTGTATGGACACCGTATTGACTTTCACGGAATTAATTGCTTAAACCACCTTCGACTCGGGCGGAGAAAGGTTCCTGTAAAAAGAAGAAACCCATTTTTTAGGCTGCATTCGCAGAAATCACGGTATATGACCTTTAACGCCACCGGGATAGCTCGAACGGCTTCCAATAATTATCTATGACGGAAAGTGAAGAAAGGAAAGAATTACAAGGGCGGTCCGATAGGTACTGAGCCTCACCGCCCGATGGTGCCAGTATCGCAAGAGAGATTTACTATCGTCTAGTACATTCTCTGCTACTGGCTACTTTGCAGACCTCGAGAAAACCTATTTTTTCGCTGGATCAAGTGTATCGAGCTAAAATGAGACTATGTTGAGAAATAAATCGCCAAACCGCCCTCGTAAGTCGCGTTGCATAAATGAACAAACACGTTCCACACACTGAAACTCATCAAAATGGGAGATAAATATGCTTAAATGTCGCTCTGACGTCTCTTCTATTCAAATGTCAAAACAGCAACAAACAAAATCGGAACAGGACTTCTGCGCCATCTTGTGAACACAAATGATTGCAGTATGCATGTCACTTTAAAGGTTGCCTTTCGACCACAGTAAAGGCGGAATCTATCCAACCAAGTCGATGTACAACTGACACTTATACAAAAGACTGTCACAGCTATAAAGATTACCTGAAGTCAACGCACAATGACAGATGGCAGATGACAGATGAATATCTTAATACTATGTACTGTTACACATGAAGCTACATTTTTGTCTTAAAATACTTTCCATCTCTTTGCTTTTAAAAGCATCATTTTGTAGCCTATTTCCATTTGCGAGTTGAATACTACTTGGTCTGAGAAGTTCCCAAGTTTTAATAGGTGGCGCCACTAGAAAATGATCATTGCGAGAGGCTCATCTGTCACTAGTATATGTATAAAGTATCATGATATTTCTTCCGTTCGTTTGCAAGCTACAGTCGTTTAAGTGACGATTCTTTCGCTGTAGTAAAAATAATGGAAGGACAAAAGTATCGCATATTGATCAAACATTGTTTTTTTATGGGAAAAACTTCCGAACAATCTGCACTGGTTGCAGAAATGCTATCCAACATCTGCTCCTTCGAGAACAGCAGTTTATCTGTGCTTTAGTGGATTTTAAATGGGTCGTACAAGCACCGAAGACGCTCCCCGCTCTGGAAGGCCAAAAGAAGCTACGAATGCGGAAATCGTCAAGCAAGTGCATCAAATCGTTTTGAGTGATCGAAACGTAAAGTTGCGCGAGCTAGCTGAGGCCGTGGGTATCTCAAAAGAACGAGCGCAATACATCTTGCACGATATTTTGGAGATGAAAAAGTTACCGGGGCGATGGTGCCACGTTTGCTGACCGTCGACCAAAAACAGCAGCGCGTTGATGATTCAACGGCCGGTTTAGCGTTGTTGCAGCCTAATCTAGCGGACTTTTTTGACGTTTTGTGACGATGCATAAAACGTGGGTCCATTTCCATACACCTGAATCTAATAGGCAGTCTGCAGAGTGGCTCGAAAGCCACAAAAGCCGACCAAAAGACCAAAGCTCAGCCGGGAAGGTTTTGGCATCCGGGAAACAGATTCAGATCGAATGAGGAAGAGATATAAATTTGCCTAGAAAACGCTTGTTTTCATTGAAAATCCCGGGACTTTTCAGTCCACGTAGTATTTACCAGGTTTCACTTTATTTTCCAAAATCATTTGCTAAGTCAAAAAATGACTGGTCCAAGGAAGGAATAATTTGAATTATCAGGTCTGTTTGGTAACTTTTTTATGCACAAGGAATTGAGACCTGTCAAATAGTGAAATCCTCTCAAAGATAGAAAACTTGAACAAAAGTTACCAAACGCTTTTGAAACAACACTTGTTCAAACCTTGCAATTTGTTTTTGTTTTCCACTTACAATGAAGATTGTCACATTACACAACCTGTCAGGTGGCTGGTTTGTCAGAGTTGAACAGCACACACACCCCAACGAAAAGGTGTAGCGTAAAATACATCGCAAGCTGAGAGCCAAATGATGGTAGAAAAAATTGAGAGCCATGAAACTGTCATGATTCTATGAAAGTTTACATACTTTATATTTCGAAAACTGGCACGTCATCGTTTTGATTACCCAAATTTTGACATTTAAAACGAATGGCATTACCCCAAATGACGAACAGTGATGCCAAATTAGGTTTTTTTTCAAACCAATTAAATGCGTTTTATTTTCAATATTTGACAGATGTTCACATAGAATTTCCACATGTATTTAATATTTACACCTTGTACCAATTCCATCAATCATCCGAAATTCAATTCAATAGAAAACAAACGAATAACTAATAATGTTTTTTTTTATGTATTCACATGTGTGCTTGTGTAAATGAATAAATTCGCCTGTCTGTCTGCCTACGAATTATTTTTGCGACCCCATTTTTAGGCATCAAATGCAAATATACTCGTACGCTTTACTCCCCCCCCCCTAATCCAATTCGACATCCGTCGCACACTAAGCCATTTGAATATCCAATTCAATTGCATTTAATCTCATCCACCAGCCCCAGACAATAAAGATTGATACAATGTCCGCCATGCCAATCGCATTGCTTTCTTTAATCAAAACAAAGAGGAAAATCGTTATTTGGAAGCACTTAAAGTGACATATTCTCTAAGAATGTGAGCTGCAAGAGTACGGGTGAAGGAGAGGCAAACTGGATAGATTTATATAATGATTCCTTCATGCTCCATTTTTGTTGTAATGCGTTTTTTATTCAAATGCAGGACATTTTCTTAAATCAAAAAGTATCGTTTTCCACAATTGGGTTTCCAACTGAAATACAAGAAAAAAAAAACAATTGAAACACAATGAGATCCTCATTTGTGTGCTTCCTGGCTAAGGGCCAGGTGACACGAAGGCTGCCAGGATGATGTTTCATTTCTAAAACAAAAAAAAAATAAAATAAAAAATCTGCACAGTTTGCCAGATAGAGGGAGACAGTTGTGCTTATGCCGGTCGAACATACTAGAGGTCAGGGAAAATGGACCATGTTTTATGAAATCGATTTTCTTCTTTTTCTTTGTACTTTAACTGTGGTTTGGGGTAGGTACTGGAGAGTTATAACGGTCAGCATGTTGTACCACTAACGGGTTTATTAGAATCTGCTCAAGCATTCTCTATTTATGTGGTTTTTCTTTTACTTTTCATTACGATATGCGGGCCACAAAGAAGCCCACAGTGATGTTACAAAAGATATATTGTAGGTATGTGAATGTGTGGCCTTGGTGTAGAAGACCATCTACGATTCTGTCAGTGGAAAGGCAGCAATCCTGGTTAATAGTTTCTTTATTTTGTGAGTTCAACGACAAGAAATACATTCAGTAGAGAACTGCTGGGTTTTTGTTTTGTTTTTAATTTAAAAGAAATGTCCTAAGACGAAAAAAAAAAAGTAAATAACGTCCCTGTACGGTTTAAGACATGGAAAACAAGCAAATCGGACTGAATCTGGTTTTCTGACTGAACTCTGAATTTTGGAACCTGCAGGAGTATACAAGAATTATTTTATCCGTATTGAATAGGTCACTTCTTTCCGCGTCATTCTTCTACTTCCTTAAGGGGTTACATGGGTTTCCTCGGGTAAGGTTGGTAGGTAGTAGTGGTGGTTTCCGTGGAAGAAAACCAAAGTAGCGCGTGGAGCGCAGTTTTGATACCACAACCTCAGGTGACCCGTTTGTTAGAAGGTAATGTTGGGATATTTATATACATCCTGTGGAGTTTAGGAAGAGGATCAGTTCTCCAATGCTTTTCCCAGATATCTCTTTAAGGTCGTCGAAGAATAGCTTGCCCAGTACGCGCTGCCTGGCTCTCGCTAGGGCTGGACATTTGCACAGAAAGTGAATAAGCGACTCTTTTTCATTTTCATCTTTGCAGCTACGACAGAAACTGTTGTGAGGGATTCCTAGTTTGGCTGCATGATCTCCTATTGGCCAGTGTCCTGTACTGACTGCCACTACTCTAGCGATGTCTGCACGAGTTCTTAGCAGCAGCTCATTTGTTTTGGGCCTGTTGTAACTTGGCCCTAATTTTCTGGATATGACGCACTTTGTCAGACTGGTCCACCTGAGACCGGCTAATTTTAAGAAGTGTGAGATTATATTGCCCTTAACAGCTCCTATAGGAATAGGAACGTTTTCCGCTAGTGAGCTGTTAAGGGCTGTCCTTCAATGGCCTGGCTGCACAGGCGATTGAGTTGTTCCTGGCAACGATCTACAAGTTTCGAAGAGGTGAATTTATGGCTTTAATTGCGTCTTGGCTATCCGTTATAATAGCTATATTATATTTGGGTGTTGGGTCGTTTATTAAGTTGCCACATGCTTCGAGGATCGCCAGTACTTCCGCTTGGAAGACGCCACCGAAATTTGAAAGGCGATAGGACTTCGATATGCCGAGTTTTTCCGAGAAAATTCCCGCACCCACCCCGCAGTCCATCTTTGAGCCATCGGTGAATACCGTTGTATCAAAGTCTGTCACCACTCTCCCTCGCTTCCATTCATCTCTACTTGGGAAAATTGCGGCGAAGGATTTCTTGAAGTTAGAGTTGGGGGTGATGTAATCTGTTGGAGACACAACCAAGCCATTTGGTAGTGTATCCAGAATTGTACTGAGACCATACGGCTTAGCAGTCCAGCACTCAGATTCCTTGAGTCTGACTGCACTGCACAGTGCAGTACTTTTTGCGTGAAGATCGAGTGGCAGAAGTTGCAAAAGCACAGAGAGGGCATCAGTTGGGCATGACCTAATTGCACCTGTGATGCTTATGCTTGCTGCCGTTCTTTGGACTCTTCTGATTCGGTTGATACTGTACTTTTTGCTTAGGGCAGGCCACCACACTACGGAACCGTATGTGAGAATTGGACGCACTACGACTGTATACATCCATAGTGTCATCTTAGGCTCCAGTCACAACTTTTTTCCGAATGTTTTGTTGCAGGCGTAGAAAGCTATGCATGCTTTCTTGACCCGCAGCTCAATGTTCTTCTTCCAGCTAAGTTTAGAGTCAAGGACAATGCCCAAATACTTAGCACTGGAGGATAGTGAGAGTGCTTGACCGTTTAGTTTGGGAAGATCAAAGGTTTGTACTTTGGTTTTTGTGGTAAAAAGTATCATTTCAGTTTTGCTTGGATTAACACCGAGGCCGCAGCTCGCCGAGCAGGAGCTAACTTTCTCCAGAGTATTCTCCATGACTTATCACAGAGAGGAACATTCCTGATACTAAAATTATCACGTCATCCGCGTACGCTACCGCCTTGACCCCATCGTTGTTCCTCGGGTAAAAAACGGCTTATTTTTAACAATTTTTTTCTATATAAAAAATGAAATACAGTCAAACTTCTTTATAACGAACCTACAAGGGACCAATAAGTTTGTTCGTTATAAAGAAGTTTAACGAATATTTCGCTATAGAGGAACTTTTAAGTCTGGCAACAAATTTCGTAATATAGAGAATTTCGTTATAAGCAAGTCCGTTATAAAGAAGTTTGACTGTATTTCATTGCCTTAAATATACACATTTAACAAAGAGTTTTTGAAATTTTTGTAGAAAAATATTTCAAACCCTGCCATTGCGACGTCATTTCCGGTGACCCCTCGGAAAAAAGGTGTTTGCGCGTTGTCAGCAGAACCCATGACAGGATCAACTGAAGTCAAAGAAAAAATACGTGTTTTAGTTAATACCTTTAACTAGAATTTGGACGAAGCAAAACACAAAATATATCCAACCTTGCATTCACCCCCAATCCAACAGCGAACAAGCAGAAGGGGTTGCAGAGGGGCATCTGGGCGCTGACATTTTAGTAAAAGATATCGCGATATCGCGCTGTCCTCAACAGGTGTCTAATAAACCGATTCCGTTTGCCCAAACCGTCCTAAACTACTTACATAGCTTGAAGCATCCGATCGGGAGCCAAAATTCAAGCTGTTTTGAACAACGATTCCAGAGAGTTTTTCATAGCGAAATAGGGAAAATTGGTTAAAAGATTTCCGGAAACATTCGACCTTCCAGCAAACATAGCCCCAGTACTTTAAGTTGGGTTTGCAAAAAATCGATAAGTCGATGTCGTGTCTTCCCCATTTGTTGATGACTTTATTACATTTTAATTTAAAGACTGTTTGTTGTTTCTCAAATCCTAAATAATTCACTTAATGATTAAACTGTCTAAAGAAGTTCGCTATATGAAGTCACCGATAAATATTTCCGACGTTTGTCATCGTCTTCAATAGGTCTGTTTGATAACACACTACTTTTCGAAATACTATGTAAATTACATCAATCTGTGTTTGTTAACTCGAAAAAATCACAGTACATCGCAAGAAGAGAGCGAAATGAGAGCGTAAGAAATAAAGAGCGATGAAACTTTACGCAACATCTTTTTCTTGTAGTGGGCTGAACAACTCTGTCAAACCAGGCCATCTGACTGTTTGTGAAATGTCCTAATTTTCATTGGTAGTGGAAAACAAAAACAAATTGATAGGTTCGACCAAACGTGTGTTTGTTTACTTTTCTGCAAGTTTTCTGTCGTTGAGAGGATTTCTTTCTCTTCGAGAGGATTTTACGTTTTGACAGGTCTCATTCGCTTGTGCATAAAAAAGATACCAAACACACCTACTATATCTTCACCCATCTTTTCTAACTGTCAACTTCAAATCGGATACACATGTGTACCTAACTAAACCTAACTCGTACTTGTCGTGTTTTACTCGTATCTTCCACAAAATTGCTTTCAACATGATTCACTCCACTGGCAAAGAGTGCTTAACACAAAAACCTTGACCATAATTGAATTGTCCGTGCTCAAAATTGATAATGTTGTAGGTACTGTTTTATACCACTTGACTCCTCCCCCACTGTCACATTGGAAATCTAACCCTCGTTGACGTTTGTCGATTTATATAACCCGTACTCGGGTATCTTGGCAAAAGTGTCATCTAACCGACAAAGACCTTCCATCGAACATACGAATATACATACATATGGCCAACAACAAACGGAAGTTCTTGAGTCTGTCCCGGTCTGTAGTCGTTGTCGTCGTCTAGAGTTTTGTTTTTCTCATTTTTTAATATCCACCTAAACACGTGCTTTTGAAACACACAAAGATTCTTTTTCTGTGGACAAAATCCCATCAGATTTTCAATTTAATTTCAGGTCACGTTCCAAACGAAAGGGAATGGCTATTGGCTACCCCGGCGCCCCCTCAAACCAAGTGAGGATTACCGCTAAGTTTTTTGTTGTTGTTTTTACCTCTTTCGGCAGTTCAAAGTAAAAAAGTTCTTCCTTGCTTTATTTTCCCCATATTTGGTCGTTTTTAACGGTCAAACTTTTGGTCTTGAAAAGAAGAACAAAAAAGTACCATTACCCGTACCTTACAATGTGAGTTTAAATATACTTCCCTCTTCCTCCAAAAACTATAAATATACAGTTGCGAAAGTGTAATCGCCTTTTGGCAACACACCCAATACAAAGTATCGCTTAAACGTCACTCTTGCAACTAAAATCGAGAAAATGTCTAAAATTACACGATGACTCGGTATCGATGCAATCTTTCGAATAAATTACGAGAAAAAAACACTCAGTCAATGACGGAAACAGAGGGGAAGTGCGGTAGATAACTTCAAAGATGACTCTGACTTCTGACGGTATTTCTGCTCTTTCTCTCTCTCTCTCTCACTGTAATGGCGTCATTCCAATTGAAAATAGAATTTATCTTGTTTACAAAGAAACATTATTTAATTGTGTTAATTATTGTACATACCTACATATTATGTATGTTTACTAAGTAATTACAAGAAGCGCATTTTTGAATGAACAAACAAAAATGTTTATGCAAACAGAAATAGCATGTTTTGAATTCATATTGACAGTGTGGCCAACTGGTTTATTTGTGGGTTTAACATTATTTCGCTCACCGAAAAAACCTGATTGGCCGTTTGTTAAATAATAGAGGAGCGGCACTTCAAACTATAAACTGGAATAACGAGAAAATAAATTCAGTGACCTGGGTCGGGGAGTTATAAAAAAAAAGAGACCGAACGGTTTAGGTCAGTAGCGCAACAACAAATTTCGTAAACTTGCTGTCTTTAAATACTCGTCATTTGGGGGTTTTTTTGTAACAAATATTCCAGAATTGATTCTCGACTTATGCTGGCCTTCAAATGAACGCTTTGCATGTTCCATTTATGAACAGTACCCGTCAATGGAAACTTAAAAAGGTTTCAATAACGAAAAATACTGAAGACTGTAAACAGTTTGGATGGGAATGGCGGCCCACTGATTTTAAAGCTCTGTCCAAAACATTTACACATTTTGCGTACATTCCAGAGGTATTTTTGAATCCAGGATAAACCACAAGTGCTCTATCGGATTCAAATCTGGAGATTGGTGTGAGCATTTTCGTTGTTTCGAAAGATAGTGAGCTGAGAAAACCCTTCGCTAATCAGGGTCAGGATGTGTGCTTGGGGTCTTGCTGAAAGATAAACGACCGTAGACCCATTTTTCCTGCCGATTGGCTCAAATTATCCCTAAAAACGTTCTGTATAGCTGACTCCGGTCCCTATCTACATTTACAAGCCTGCCAACACCAGATGAATCTGACTGGCGGCACTAGACTCGTTTGCAACTTATTGCATTTCTGAGCTCGAACTAAGACTCGTCAGCCCATATAATTGAGCCCCAATAGCTTTGAGGCTTGAAGTTCCATCTTTTTGTATTGTTTTCTATAGAAATCATAGGTTTCTTCACCGCCATATAATAACGAAGGTCAAGTGCTCTTAACTTTTTTTTTTGTTGATTCAGAAACGCTGAACGGAGAGCCAGCGAAAATGGTAACGTCATTTCATTAAGAAAATAGTTTGTATCATTGTATAGTCTGAGTATAAATAAAAATTAAATGCATTGTCTGCCACTTACCCGTTGGTGGGGAGGCTGTGGGTAGTGGGTTGGCTGTCGGTACTTTGCTCGCAAAGCATATGCGGACGATATGCGCCACCCAGTTCGCAAACCAATTTGCGACTTTTCCGCATATCGTGTGAACACTTTCGAATATCATTTGTGACAATTTGCGAGCATATGCGATCATAAGCATAAGCGTCCCAACCATATGCGAACGGACGAAAACCTTACATTGCATATGACCGCATATTTGCGAACAAATCCGAGATCTCAAAAGTTTGAAAATTTAGTTTGGGGTGTGTGTAGGTACCTTTTTTTTTATTTTTATCTTGCATTTTGCTTTGGTTGGGTTGTGTTGTGAGTTGTGACAGTTAAATTGTGAAGATAATTATTAGGTCTGTTTGGTAACACGTTACTTTTCGTAATACTTTGTAAAATTACATAGAATCACATGAATCTGTGTTTGTTAACTCGAAAAAATCACGGTACATCGTAAGCTGAGAGCGAAATGAGAGCGTAAAAAATAAAGAGCGATGAAATTGTACGCAACATCTTTTTCTTGTGATGAGCTGGACAACTCTGTCAAATCAGGCCATCTGACAGTTTATGAAATCTCATAAATCTTCATAGTTAGTGAAAAACAAAAACAAATCGAAAGGTTTGACCAAAACTGTGTTTGTTTACTTTTGTGCAAGTTTCCTGTCTTTGAGTTATGCTCGCTTGTGCACAAAAAAGATACCAAACAGACCTATTATATGTAATTGTGTAAGTAATCAATCCGTAGGCTACCTAGCGGTACGTGTCGCCATGTAATTATAGTCGAAATAGTAGGTCTCTTTGTCTTTG
This sequence comes from Brachyopa scutellaris, assembly GCA_949775065.1. Taxonomy (NCBI): domain Eukaryota; kingdom Metazoa; phylum Arthropoda; class Insecta; order Diptera; family Syrphidae; genus Brachyopa; species Brachyopa scutellaris. The sequence continues at coordinate 95,010,166 of OX459115.1, read as the reverse complement.
GTAACTTTTTTTGGCACAAGGAATTGAGACCTGTCAAATAGTAACATCGTCTCAAAGATAGAAAACTTGAACAAAAGTTACCAATCGCTTTTGAAACAACACTTGGTAAAAAAAAATTGAGAGCCATGAAACTGTCATGATTCTATGAAAGTTTACATAGTAGGTTCGCGTACTATTTGCACTTAATATGGGTTTTCTGTCAAATCTCGAAGAGTGGGGTTAAAATTCTCTCAAAGACAGAAAAATCACGAAAAAATAATCGAACGCGTTAACTGGAATACGGAAATGGTATTGCAAAGACCAAATATTTTCGTCAGTGGACAAGAAGCGCAGCATCAGCAACGGGCCATCTGACGCGGGAATGCTTAATCGCATGTTCCTGTCCGCTGTTTGAATTCGCGGTTTTACCAAACTTAGTAGATGACCAAATTGATCATGTTCGCAAATGCATTTGCGAGTTTTGGGACAAAAGTCGCATATCGTGTGAACACGTCTATATGCGTCTATTGCAAGCAATGCCTACTTTATAGCATTTGCGATGAATTTGCGAGTTTTTTCGTGACGTCAGCACTCGCATATATATGCGACTTTTGCATATCGTCTGCTCGTAGCTTAAGAATATTCTTGCATCGCGGGTGGCAAACTTACCAAGTTTTCACTGTACATACTTACATATATCCAAAAAGTCTGCTGAAGAGATATAAGATTTCATGGATTCGGTCCAAATAGATTCAGACGAAGATGATTTTAGTGATGATGAACTCGAGGATCCAGATTATATCCCAAAGAAAATATCACCTGAAGATGACCAATTTATAATGAAATTCACTTTCCAGAAACAAGTATTGGGATATTTGCGTGGAGAGGAGTATATGCTCTAGGAACAATCAGAGCCAACCGAATTCCAAACTGCAAGCTTCCATTGGAGAAGGATCTCAAAGAAGATAGAGGAATTCAATTGAATGTTTGGCATAGATACTGTTTTGTGGCTTTGTGGATTTTATCCCTGATGAGTCGTAAACGAGGTTGTACTACCACCGCATGGGAGTCAAAAAGGGCTGAATCACGTCTGGTCAGCTCATCGGTAGGATAGGTTAGGTTGGGTGGCTATCCTTCGTAATCGGTAGGATTCACTTAGACCAAAGTAGGTTCATTGTGTTACCACATGGAGTCGGTTTGTCGAAACTCCCCTACTCCTACTCCTATGCCAACAACACGCGGTGTTTCAAAGTGGTCACCCATCTAAGTACTTGATTTCGGTGATCTAACGAGAACCGATGTTTTCAGCGTGGCGTGGTCGTTGACCAGCTCATCGGTAAGTCAAACCCGTCCAAAAATCGATCTTTTACGCATTAAGTTCAATAAGTCGTGTAATCGGTCGATTTGGCTGAGCTGCGATTTGAGCTCGAGCCGGCCGGCCGTTGGCTGAAAATCAAGAAACGATATTGATCGAGCTATTTGTGAAATAGAGCCATGACCCGAAAATGGTTTTACAATATAAGCTACTGCCAAGCTAGGCGCTTGTTAAATGAAACTATTTTCCATAAATAATCGGAAAGAAAACTACCTTCAATAAGACACCCTTACATCAAGTGAAATTTGAAAAACTTTAGTTCTAGCATCCTTCTTGTGAGTAAAAACACTTCGAGTATAATATCTGCCTGTCTGTTTCTGTCGAACGTTTCGGGATGCCTCTTTGCATGCCAGTTTCGTTATGTCCTGGTTCATGATTCTCTGTGTTTGAAATGTCATAGCTGCGCATTAAATCTGCCACCTACACTTTTATTCCTTTCGATTACCACCACGCAAACAATGAAATTCACTTAAAAATAAGTTGAATAACCAACAATGCACTTACTACACCCCCACTGACTGGTCTCCATCTTTTCTGTATTAATCGAAAAAAAGCAATCTTTCCGCAATCACTTTAACGTAAAACGTTGCCCACTTAAAATTACGTACACGTCGTCGTATATGGACACAAATACTAGTCCAACTATACATTACGAGTGTGTCCTTGTGTTCTAGCATCGGCTGAGGACCACAGACACGACCCACATACAGGCTTTCCATGTTTACGCCCTTCTCTAGGCAAAATCCTTTTTTTTTTGTAACGAGTATATGTACGTTTCGCATTCCTTGCAAAATATCTCAATTTTTTTTTTATAGCGCAAAAGGAATTCCAAAAAGAAAGAGAAAAACTGAGCATCTTACACTCTTGGTAAGGATGAAATCCTTTACTTCGGGGCTAAAGTTTTAAACCGATTAAGTTAGTGATGAATGTCTTCTTTTGTTCCTTCTACTTCCTGGTCGGATGACGCAAGTGCAGTCAAACTACCTAGTGGCACTACTGTATGTGCATGCTTTCGAAGGCAATCATGTAGCGCGCCTTGCAACTGGTAATTTGCCAAATTTGCTGTGTTTTTCCATTGCGAAGGATATTCATATTCTCACTTTAGTCCTTGTTGAGAGAGACGAAGTTTTTTGTAATTTATACTTGTGTTTGTGAATAAACAGAAATTGGATTAATGTTGGCATATATCCAGAAGTGACATCCACCGCTGCTGACGGTGCGGGGGGGTGTGGTGGATTTAGCCTGTTAGCCCACTAGTTGAGTTTCCTTTTTCTGTCGTTTTTGCGCAAACACGGAAGTAAACAAAAATACTTAAACTTCCCAGAAAAGCAACCATTAAAAGTTGGATTGTTGAATGTTTTATGTGTGCTGTGCACATAGACACAGGGAGACGACAAAGTAAATTGGATTCCTGGACTCCTTGTAAAGAACGAGCGGACGGGTAGTTTAGGAATGTTTTTCTAAAGGTGGTGTATACATTACTGTGCTTGGTATGTGTGCCTAATAAATTACTTCGTGGAAGTAGTTTTGAAGAGTTTTCTGAACTTTTTGCAAGGACTCGACTCGTCAAGCGGTTTTAACACGTAATCTAATCGGCATTGGTTTGACCGAAACTTTGGACGTTTATGTTAATGATTGTTACTTGTAAGTTGCACAATGGTGCACAAAAAGGAGCCATAAATGTTATAAATTACTACAAATTGATTGAAAAAAAAGGAACAGAAATGAAATGAAGCTTTGCAATCGCAGTTTTTATCGCGTTCCACACGCCCGCTAATGTGTTCCAAAAGCTTTTAGCCAATTCAATGTGGATACGCTTCTGAAAGTAGATGCCATCACTCTAGACTTGAAATGGATTATCAGATGCCATTCAATTTCAAAACGCAGCATCAAACGTCATCACTGTGAACAGTGTAGTTGAAAATACACAACCTTGTGGTATCGCATTTTACAAGCTTTATATTGACTTCGCTTTCTGTGAAGGCAAAATCTGGGAATCGATTTTGCGCCCACTTCCAGATATCCCATCATGCTGAAATTTGGCACACGTGTATAAGTCGGTAGACAATATAATATGGTTATTTGATGACGTTGTAACTCCAATATGGCGGGCGTTTTTTTAACTTCAATGTCTGTGAGTGCCAAATCTTGGAATTGATTTTACACCCACTTCCAGATATCCGATCACACGTATATGAGTCCGGTCAGAATACAATATAGTATATTTTATGACGTTATAAATCTAATATGGCGGACGCCCTAAGATGGTGGATTATCGTTATCTTCACGACCTCCTTAATATGGGTATCAAATTAAAGGGATTAACAAGCTGAATTAGACTAAGCTTTAATTAGTCACATATTCGTGACTCGGAAAAAATTATTATTTTACTTTTTAGCTTATTTTTAAAAATTATTTTTTGTCTTTATATTTTTAATGTTAAACTCGGCAGGATAGAGGTTTCATCTGCTTTGCATTTCAACATTTCCAAAAGGCGATGTTGAAAACAGTCAGGACTAACGTACACATTTAAGCTAATTTCGATTTACAAATCGATTGACAACAGATGGGGTGACATTTGATATTCGCTGCATTGTTCAGTGTGAGATGTTCAATTCAGGATGATTCGAATCCGGTGGTGCTTCCATTATTTACAGCTTCCACACCTTTAAAGTTTGAACTCGGAATTTAACAATATTGCAATCGGCTGTGAGTGTCAATTGTGATCAATTTTCTTGACAGCTGTCAATTTTCTATCAATCGAAGTTTTGTAGTTGATGAAAAGGACAGGTTTTGCAAGAACGTTACTTTTTTCCATAGGATGAAGATAGTGAGCAGAGCAATAGGCAGCAGTCTTAAAGTCCGAGCCTCTTGGCGTGTTTGCAGTGCCAAGATATTATCCCTACATCACTGCTAAGTCTGGTCTTTTTACGGTCCAATCGGCCAAAGTGCCTTGGAACCCCTATGTCCTACAATGTTAGACCATCTGTGGTCAGCCCTGCTAGTAAACATAACCTTTACCTTTGATTTGATGTAGCAAAGTGGTGGAGCAACCCCCACCGCCTCAGAATGTGACAGCTCTCCCCTTTTCTTGTCAACTCATCCGCAAGCTCGTTGCCTTCTACCCCAGAGTGACCAGGCATCCAACATAGTCTTACCCGGTTCTGCGTGCATAATGCCCTGAGCATTATTCGGCAGCTACTGCCCTGTTACTGTGTTGTTTCTCCACTCTTCACGGACAGGGTACAGGGTTCTGTACGGTATGTTAAACACAAGTGGGAAGAGGGTATCATCCGTTCATATTGGATTATCCATTTGGATTTGTGTAAGAATAGTACAGTGTCCTTTGCCGCAATTCTTGACAAAAAAATAGGTTGGCGAGTCTTAGGGCACGCCAATTGCCTCAAAGGCAGATCGAGAGGCAGAAGGGAGAGGATAATGTCCAGTGCCGCCGTAGGTGTCGTGCGAAGGGCACCTGTGATGGCAATACCAGCTGTTCTCTGTACTGCCGCCAATATTGGCAGCGTCATTTTCTTATCTTAGCCAGTGCATTATTGCCGGTTTAAGGGCCCATGTTTTACCCGCCGCTCTTTTGCAAATAAAGAGTGCATGAAAAGCTTTCCCAATTCGGGCTCGCACTTAAAAAACAGATATTTGCAAATACTGTAATGATATACATGGTGTATCAGAGGATATCGCACATATTCTGTGTGAATGTCAGGGTATAGCACACATTCGAAGGAACATTTAAGTCTCCCTACTTGTTTACTAACCTGGTGGAGATAGGCCTTATCAACCATAGATTCGTTCCAAAATTTTGCAAGGTAATAAAATGGCTTATGGAAACTGTGGAGGTGTAGGTGCCATCTTGGATGGATTCTAGGGGATCGCGATGGGCCCACTCTGGTGCCTGGTGTTTTGGGTGGCTTAACCCCTCTCAACCTAACCTAGCTGATGGAGTAAAACCTGGATGTTGTCAAGGGATCTTGCCGAAAGATTTTTACTTAACTATTCTGTTGCCGTGAGGGGCTACTCAACTCACCGTTTGGACATGGCAAACAAATGAAAGTCCCTCCCATTTTTTTGTTTTAGCGAGAAGCTCAGTTCTCCATAGGACTGTTGACAGCTTGACTACAGGCAGTTAAAGGATCATATTGACTGATGTGAGACAGGCGGTTTTTCAGTAGATTATAGTTTGAGTGAAGCGTCTTTTCGTGGCGCACTTGTTTTTTAAGAAAAATGATTCTAAAACATGTCCATAATGACCAAACATAAATAGTTTTCAATTGCTTAGTTCTGTCAATATCCGCCTACAGACGCCAACTCATTAACACCACTCCCAAAGCATCTTCAAAATCATTTGTGTACACATAAAGCGGCAGGAAAACGCCTCGAGGCGGCTCCGAACTGCTGCGAAAAACGATTAGAATGTCAATATTCTCATTTTTATGGCTCTTTCCGTTAGAAGTAAACAATATAAATTCAAATAAACATCTAATTGAGTTATTTCGCTTGAAAGGAAATTTGAAAAATGCAAAATAATAAACAAACACAATAATAATTTATTTCTCACATAACCAAACAAATTAAACCGACAATTAAAGCTCACTTCTTCTCTTGTTGGAAACACAAAAGTGTTCATTTTGAAAATGAGAAAATTCCTGGGAAATATTTTCAAAAACATTTACAAATAATGTTCTGCTGGAATATTCTTTAATTGATTGTAAAATTGTTATTTTAAAACTGTCATTTGCAAAATAAAACATAATCCAACGCGATACGTTATCTCGTAACACAAATACCGCTAGATAAAATAAAAATACTCAAATCCAAAACTCTAAAGTTCAATTCATAATGTTTTGTTTTTTATTTTATTTGTTTTATGAATGTTTTATGAATGTTTTATGGAAAAATAAATCGATGACACTCGTGTAATGTATTCGATTTTTTTTTTAATCTTATCAACACGGGGGGACTCTATAAAGAAAAATAAATAAAATAATCGCTCACACTTGCCAGATGACACTAAAGTGTACAACACTTGAACATTTTAGATAATAATTAATTTTTTTTGTGTTTTATTACGAACTTAAAAGATTGCTGAACGTGAACGATAGTAAAAACACGCGCTTATCAGTAAAGGAAATGCTTTCTGTTTCTATTTAAAGGACATGACGAATATGGGCATTTTAACAAGTGCCGGTGGTCGTGGGGAATTAATTGATAAGGTGAAGAGGCAGTGAGCTGTAGGTGAAGTCAGCTGTATAGTTATAGAAGAATCACGGGCACTTTTATCAGGTGTGTTTTCATTGTGATTTATTTTTTTTTGGAACAAATGAGTACGCTTCAGTGGTAAGAAGTTCTACCACCCTTTGTTGGTGGAGTATCGGACATCTGAACTGGAAAAGTATTTCCAAACTGCTTGAAAAGGCGAATACGTTCTAGATAAAATAAAAAACATCTGTTGATCGTCTACGTTAGAATGTTATCCTCGGAAGATCTGCTAAAGGTTGATACTGGAAGACCCCTTCAACGCTTAGGTGGCTAGGCAAGAGCCACTCTTTGGATCGCAGCGACTAGAACATAGTCACATAGAAATTAACGATCGCACAGATAATCGGAGACCAGACGGTATTCAACCCTTAACAGCTATCAGGTGAAGAGACCCCACAGCTCTGTTGCTAAGGAAAATCCACTTCTGCGGTTCTTAAAGGTGGCTAGTCTAAGGCTCTCAAACTACAGCAAGACGATTACACTGAAAAGCTTTCGTGGATGTCAGAAACACTAGTCTTAATTTCTCATGCCTTAGAGAGTACAGACGGTTGAAGTCTAAGGCCATAGGCACGCTATATTTGTCAAAAGACGCCGACACAAAGGTATTAAGAAAAACTAAATCTCTGCCGAACAGAAAGTACACGGTTTCATCAGTTTTCATGCAAGTTTTTCACGTACTTAGATGACTCTAAAAAAAATGTCCTTTAAATGGTAAAACAAACGAAGTGCGTTGTGTCACACAATGCTGGATGCCGGGATTCACTCCAAAGATGCTTATACCTTCATGGGTGATTTAATATAGCGATCAAACATTGAAAGTGTCTCATGTGGTTGGGCCTCCTGTCAACAAGGACACTCACACGGAACGAGATCACTGAAAAGTAAGCTTAAGTATCACTTAACTGGTCCGTCCATATGGATTAATGCCTTGATAACTATCATAATTGCAAATCACGTCCCAAGTTTGTGGAACTCTTGAGATCTTAAGAATCCATGTCATATGGTAAATGAATTTGAGAAGACATTTCTAAGAGATATCCCCGTCAATTGCTGACGATCTGGCCAAACTAGGATAATACCGATTCTACCGGAGAAGGATTATTTAGGAAGAGCCTCTTGATACCTACAAGCTAATACTCGAACTTGACACATTCATGAAATTAATGTTAGACACGAAGACGGATCCAGAAGTCTTGCAGCCAGAGAGATCTTGCCCGGGCTGAGTCTGAAGAGCTCTAACTATAACTACATACATATCTATTGTCCCTAAAAAGACTAAAACGAGGCATGCAACTAGACTAGGATTGGCGTCCTTTCGAACGAGTTGTAGAGACGGGGAGGAATAAGAAAGTACTAGGTTTATTTTCAGCTCTTTCTCGAAGAACGAAACTACATTTTTATATTAGGTAGGGAAGACTGGGGCTGGTTGTAACAGGGGTAGGTTGTAACAGCTACAAAATAAAATATCACAGTAGCTATATCAAAGAGTATGATACACAGAAGTGTTTGTATTTACATATTCTTCGAGAGAATATTAGTCAATAGTACCGCAGTTGTCGATACAACAAGTTATGTATGCCGCTGCCAAAATCGATAGGCTTGTAACTTTTTACATACTCAGTATTTTTAGCCGTTCCTTTCGAATCTGAGGGATACGGAAACTTGTTATACTTTTTTGTATGAGCTCGTGTCTTGACCATAAGTGAATGTAATTACTTAAGACCTAAAGCTTAAGTTATTTTTTTTTATGGTGCCTGTATTGTAAATTTCTGGTGTGGTGGGGCTAAAAGTAACATGACTCTGGGGCAGGTTGTAATATGGAGCATTATTATTTTTTTTCAATTTTTTTTAGAATTCAGTTATGCTGAGGTTATGCTATTATGCTATTACATACGTAGAAGTTGGTTTAGATTTAAAAGTAATCGCTAAGGCCAATAATAATGTTGGCTTTTCCACCGCATTGCTCTCATAAACTGCACCTTTAGACGTGGGAGCTTATGAGCCGTTTAAGACGTACTGTGCCAATCAACAAGATGCTTGGCAAGGAAACAATACAGAGAAAACCATGACAATATATAACATTTCATCTATTGCCAAAGTAAGATTGTTGTTACTTTTCACCCAGGGTACTGTTACAACCAACCCCAAGGTCGGGGCAAAAAGTAACACTCGCCAAAATTGAAATGATTCAAAAAATGGTATCGTTCCACTTTGAATCCTTTCAGTTTCTAAATGGCGTTAGAAGAGGTAAGATATGCATCTTCGGTATGGATTGTTTTTATTTGAATAGTATGCAATATTTCAGGAGTGAGGACGAATTTACCAAAAAGTGTTACAACCAACCCCGGTCTCCCCTACATATATTTCTTGGACAATCTCAGTGACCTAGCACAAACAGATATCCAAAGCCTGTTCAACTTTAGACGGAGCACCACTTCACCTCAAATGGGAAATAAATGCAGTTTTATGATGTGAAGTTATTTCTCACTGAAAGTAGGAAATAGTTTAACCGGAAATTTTGTACAATTATTTCTCGCCACATAAATGGCGGTATTTGTTAAATTTAAGAATGGCATATAAAGCAATTTGCATATACCCAACCTCGCATCTACTCCCAATCCAACAGTGACCCCGCAGGCGTAGGGGGGTTGCAGAGGGATAGCATCCCCAGTCACACATATACCACTGTCTACTTCCAACCTCATCTACATTTAGAGGTGATTTTTCAGAATCTATTACTATTTTTTTCGTAAGTCTGCAATAAATTCAATTTGCACTTTCATTTTGTTGACCTCACTTCATCACTTACTTCTGTCAGAAACTGATCTCAGACTGAGTTCATTACAAGATCCATTCATAGCCAACTTGTAAAACAAAATCCTCAGCATCATACATTTTTCAGAGTTATACATATTGAAAGAGTGAATGTCGCAAAAAAATAATTTTGAATTCTCCAATAGAGTGAAATTCACATGAGAAATAACTTCGCATTAAAAGTGGAACTAATTCTCACAAAAAAGTGAACTTATTTCCCACTTTCAGTGGAAAATAACTTCACATCATATAAAAGTGCATATATTTCCCACTTGAGATGAAGTAAATTCTCGTGAAGTCATTTTCCTGCACCGCTTTAGACAACGTTCAAAATGGTTTCACGTGTAGCAGTGGTACATATCGCCAAAGATCCTTGGTATCACAATGGACCTCCACAGGTCTTTGTACCCCAATTACCGACTGTCACTGCTACCTAGCCTAACCTTGCTGCCTACTACAGAAGTATCTCGTTTTCCACACCAATCCGCCTATCCACGCCCATTTTTGTCTCCATTTTTATGCATAAGCATGTTTTGTTTATATGTCGCATTTTCGTTGCATATCGTTACGAAGTTCTGTATGAGTTTCATTCTCATTTCTCGAAAACCACCCACCAAACTCAGAAAACAAAAAAAAAACACTATTCGCCTCGAATGGCATCAAATCGTTTCCATTTAACGGTGCAATTAACATGTTTCTTCAGTTTCCAAGAAAAAAAGGCGTTCTCAACGTCCTTGGCATGTTACACAAAACTCACACTCACCTATTTATCACTTTTCCACGAAGTTCATAATCTGGAAGAGGAAAAAAAAAAATCAAATTATTGAAACGGAATAAAGAATGTTGTTGTTATAATTATACCGAAAGTTTTCCCTCTTATAATTAAGTAATATTTCCAAGCAACTGAAAGTATCTTTACATAAGTAAATGGTAAAGCAATCTATCTGTCATAGGTACGTCGGGCTTGAACGTTTGCGATTAGGTTGACTTAATTATAGGTACGAGTAACAACAAATGTCAAAACAAACAAATAACCTCCACTCGGATCGATAATACACCTGCATACTCGTATGAGTGTATATGAATTTTTATGACGGCACGTCCAAAATGACGTCTGTCCATTGATCTATCACAAATGACGGTAATGATCGCAATATAACGATACGGGCCAAAGATTAAGATACGAGTATCCAACAGCACATCGCAACAAGTACTCGATATATGTACATGTATACACACCGAGTAATTAATGCTGTTACGGGAAATCGCCCTGAGAAAATGGAGCGCAACGTTCAAGCTGACATAAGCGATTTATTGGGCTTTAACGTTTAGAAAAAAGATACAATTGCATTTAAGAGATGTGTAAAAGGGATTGCAATACTTTTTTTCTTTTTTACTTATTTTATTAGGCAATGCAGTTTCATTTCGTCACCCACACATGAAGTAAGTTACGCATGCGCATATGTACCAGCTTAAGACTGTCGAAATACAAGTTCGTCGAGGACATAATGAGATCAGTGGAAAGGTATATTTAGAAGAAATAAAAAGCACGGAAACATGTTCACAATGAACAATAGTTTCATAAGAAAAGAGGCACAAGGTTATTTTATAAATCGTATGCCATTTAAGGGCCATGTCAGCATTTTTCAATACCTTTCTACATCATAAGTGATATCGATTCTAAATACAGTAGACGCACGATATAGTGAATTAATAAAATCACTTCCAACCATCAGCAGATTTCAGCGTAATAGAGTGGATCTGTCCACAATGTTAAATGTAGAATACGCGAAGCAGGACTCTTTGGACTCATAGCCAGGAAGAAGCCATTGTGAACTGAGTGAAATCGAAAAAAGCGCTTGGAGTTCGCTTATAAATTAGGGCGTTGGACTGTCGCTCAGTGGAAAGCTGTGCTCTTTTCTGAAGAAACTAAGATCAGCAGGATTAAATCTAATGGGAATTTGTGTGCTCGACGTGTAAAGTCTAAGGAGTTCGATCCCAGGGACACTTGCTTCTCTGTCAAACATGGTGGTAGTAATATTATGATATGGCATGCTATGACCTGGCACTGATCCAATTCAAAAAATCTAGGGACGAATGTACAGAATGCAATATGTAGTGTTATCCTAGTATAATGCAACCATATTCAAATGAATACCTTCGGATTATTTGGAAGTTTAAACAGGATAACGATCCAAAGTACACGACGGGTTAAACAAAAAAAATTGTTCTAAGACAAATAAATAGCGTCCCAGTAAGACCGCCTCTTTTGAATATATGTAGCGCCATTTTCCTTTCTGTGTCGGTCATACAGCGTTGTTGTTTGACAGCTGTCATGTGTAAACATGGTCACATGAATGCACAACGCATAGAAATTGTGAAAGTCTACTACCGAGTTGGACAGATTTTTTCGGAGTAGATGGTTCGAAAATGTCGTGGATTTTTCGGTCTCCCTAATACACCTTTTCGCTGTACAGTCAGTGGTCCGATTAATCGAGAAAATTGGAACGATTGGGACAGTTGGAACTAGAAGAGACATGTCGGTGTTCGAGCAGCTGTCTAATAAAAACATTGTAACAGCTAGTGAGAGTGTTGACCAGAATCCTTTAACCTGATTCGCCATCGTTCTCAGCAATTATGACTTTTACGAAGCCGTTTACAGCGAATTTTGACTAAAGATTTGCATTTGCAGGCTTCTAAGATTCCATTGACGCAACTTTTGAAGCCAGTACCCATGCGCCGCGCCGTACGATTGAAACGTAGAGCAACAACAAGTGAATAGTGATCATCTTCTTCGATGAGGCGCATTTCGAACTTGATGGCTGTGTCTAAGCTCCCCAAATGTGACAATTCTGGGGCTGAATTACCGCATTCAGTAGTCATTACATCTGAACAGCGTTTACAAATTGTGGAAATTTATATCCAAAATCAGTGCTCAGTTGGTGTTCAGTGTTCAGTGTACGTGTACTTTGACCATGGTGCCCATAATCATCCAACTGAACGCACTATGGCGAATGCTACAGAACAATGATCCGTGAATTTTTGTTGCCAAAAGTTCAAGACATCGGTGTAACTGATTTGTGGTTTCAACAGGATGATGCGATTTGCCACATAGTGGGCGAACCATCCACTTAGTGAGAGACAATTTTCACCTGTGAATTGGCCTTCAAAATTATGTGATCTGAGTTCGCTGGATTATTTTTTGCGGGGGAATGTGAGATCGCTTGTTTATGTTGATAAACCACAGTCGATTGATGCCTTGGAAGCGAGCATAATACGCGTTATTAACGGAATAACAGCCAATATGCTCGAGTGCTTGGAAGTTGGACCCACAGAATGGATCATCTGAGGGATAATGGCGAACAATATTTACATGAGATGATTTTCAAATACAAATTGTCATAAACCGAACTAACAGCTCAAATACAATTTTCGATTATGTAATGGATTTTTATGCATTTTATTTTTACTTCAGGAAGCTCTTATTACTTACTTAGTTGGCGCTACAGCTCGAGGTGAACCTGGGCCTGCTTCTCGCAACCATTTGTGTGTGCGTGTTATATTTTTTGCACGAATGGAAGGGACCTACAGTTTTTTGCCGACTCCGAACGGCGAGTTGAGAAGCTCAATCGTGACAAATGATACTCTTTGATGCTTGTCAGACATTTGAAAGAGGTGGGCACTGTGAAAAACTTTTAGGTGTTTGCGGCGGGATTCGAACCCAAGACCGCTGGCACAGTAGTCCGACGCACTAACCACTTGCGCTACGGTGCCCACTCTTGAAGCTCTTATTGGATCACCCTTTAAGTACATTACAGTGTTTTGGAACAGATTTCAATGCACTGCACACAAAATAAGATTTCGCGTTCGAATGCCTGTATGCAAGACGAATTTCAATACATCTTTTAAAACTGCAAAAAGGAAGAATTCAATTACCTTCGTAGGGTTCTGTTCTGTCGATACAAAATAAAATCACTGTCAAAATTACGCACAGGACTACTGCAGCTTCGATAGTGCTAATTCCCACCATTTGTTATTCTTTCTAAACTTGTGGCTCGCTGTGTTTAATTTACCCGAAAAAAGCTAACAAATGCAAATGGGTAACCTGCCCACTCAAACTTAAATTGTTATTCAAAATCTGTCCCCTTTTCTGGGCAAGACTTTCTTGTCTTTAATGAAAGTTAACTGATTTAAGTTAAATTTATTTTTAAGTTATTAATCGTTTCGATGGCGCTACAATCCGGGGTCGATATGGGACTGTTGCTATTGCAAAAGGTGGTGGATGGATTTACATATTTGGAGTTGGAATTAATACGTAGCGTTTCTTTTTTTATAAAAAATTATTTAAAATTAAATTGATGAATTATATTATTGAAAGTATTGTTCATCTTTCGGGCAGGATACGAATACCACGCCTCATATTTAGATGTAATTCACGAATGCGTTATCGATCGGAACTAGTGATAATCTGAAGGAGCAATGTCTGGAGAATACGGGGAGTGGGGTAGGACTTTCCATTTGAGCGGTTCCAAGTATGTTCTGACCGGTTTTCCGACGTGCGGACGAGCATTTTCGTGCTGCAAAATCACTTTGTCGTGTCTTTCGAAGTATTTCGGCTGTTTTTCCTTCAATGCACGGCTCAAGCGCATTTACTGAACTCGGTAGCGATCTCCAGATATGATTACATCTGGTTTCAGCAGCTCAGAGTAGACCACATCCTTCCGATCCCACCAAATGCAGAGCATGAGCTTGGATCCAAGGATATTTGAATTCGCTATTGATGCTGATGGTTGGCCGGACTTAACTCATGAGTTTCTGCGCTTGGAATTATCGTAATGGATACACTTTTCGATGCAAAAATTCTTTCCTATTCAGTCATTGAAGCAGCTGTTCACAGGTTTTCCTACCGATGACAAGTTCCCACGATTCAGATAATTCTTGAATTGTTTAACATGGGTCTTCATCGAGCAATTTCTCCAATTCTTCATCTTCGAACTATTTCGGCAGTCCAGGTCGATCCTTGTCTTTCAAGTCGATATCACAACTTTCAAAACGTGCAAACCACTTCCGACACGTTTGCTTAGCTTGCTAGAGCATAGGTTAGGTAAGGTGAGGAGGGTAGTTTGCAGTAATTGCAAATGCACACAGTGGCCGTAAATGTCCATTGTGAATACCCTAGTTGTGCATGTCGAAAGAATTTAACAAAACAATTTTGTTTTTTTTATAAATCTCTTTAGGTCTATGAGCGGTATCTTAGCAAGGTCATCTTGGCAGTCGAAGACCCGTCTTCCCATATAGGATAGGCGTTGTTCTTGGAGAGCCGGGCAGTGACAGATTCTATTTCATCCTCGTCCACGCAGCTTCTACAGAAGTAATTTGTAAGGATGCCGTATCTTCTGGCCAGGTTTCCTATTACAGTGTCCGGTGCACTGACGAGCACATGGATTTGGCTTCTTCCAATAGAAAGTAGGGATATTGTTCTTTTCTGGTCGACTGCGGGCCACAGGTTGCGGGTTATGGCACAATCGCTAGCGTTGCGCGATCAGTCCTCGGCTAAATTAGTGGTTATGTGGTCTATCAGATGTTCAGCTGTGTTGAAAGCCGGTAAGACCTGTCTGTCAGCTCGTGTTATATCCATATCAGAGCCTTTCTTGGCAAATTCGTATGGCCGGGTACCCCGCAGAGTAAAAATGTATGGTGTTTCATTGCTCTAAGAGCCGTGAGGTACTCCTTTATGCATTTTGAGTTCACGGAAGCTAGAGCATGGTCACCATAAAATTCCACTACATTCCGATGACTTTCGGCAGCCTTTTTTTTTTCTTTTAAAAGTAATGAAGGAAAACTCCCCGCAAAAACAATTCATCCGGAACTGACGTCTAATGACAGCTGTTTTACGAAAAATATTTTGCGTAGGTAATATTGGTTCATTGCAAAAGTTCATGCCCGATTTCATAATGAAACACAAGCGCTTATACTTTAAAGAAAACAATTTTATTAATCGATTATATTATAGTCCCCGTTATTTTCTACAATTGTCTCCCAACGTTTTACAAGCTTTGCGGATTCCGTTTTCATAAAAACTGCGCGGGTTTCCTTCAAAAAATGTCGTAAGGTAGTTTTCGACAGTCTCCATGAAACCAAATTTCTTTCCATTCAAACCGTTCTGAAGGGACCGAAACAGATGAAAATGTGAACGAGCAAGGTCTGGGGAATACGGTGGGTGCTGAAGGATTTCCCATTTTAACTCTTTAAGTTTTTGCAACGTTTATCGGGCGACATGTGGCCTGGCGTTATCATGATGCAAGATGACGCCTTTTCGATTTGCCAAAACCGGACGATTTTCTTCAACTTTCTCACTAAGCGTATAGAGTAGCTCACAGTACTTATTCGCTGTGATTATATCGCTAGCTGAAAGAAGCTCTAAAAAAAATTACACCCCTGGAATTCGACCAAACAGATCGTTGATCGTCCAAGGTCATATCATCCTTACGAAATCTACTAAAACACTTTTTAACAGTTTTAAGAGCAGAAGCAAAATCCGAATAAACGCTCTGAATGTTTTTTGTTGCAGTTCCAACACTCACTCCTTTTCGAAACTCGTACAGCATTACATGGCGAAGGTGTAAATATTCGTTTTCCATTTTAGAAATATTTTTTCACACACAATTTGACTTAACTGAACGGGGTCTAGCGATAAACTGACTCCTGATGCCATGACCTATCCATTGGTATACAACAAGTCCATACAATGGTTGCATGAATAGTTAAAATAACATCTCAAAAATATGCCTGTACTCTGACCTTGGGGTCTTTTGTATTGGCGATTTAGTCAGTGAAAAAAAAAAGAAATGCAGTCTTATCATATAACTGAAAAACGTGAATCAGCTCGTGCTACGAGACCACTAAAAAGAAAATTCTATGGAAATCAACATAGTAATAAAAAAGAAGATCAGAGAGTTTCTGTGTGTCAAAACTTAAAACGCGTTTTTCTCAAAACTACTTTTTTTTTAAGTTGGCGGCCAAGATAAATCAAAAAGTTCTCAAGCGATTCTTATGCAATTTAGCACACGTCTTCTCTATAGTATTAGCTTCTAGTTGAACCTCAAAAATACATAAAAAAAAATACAATTTTTGACCCAAAAGAGTGAAAAATCGGATTTTTTGACTTTTTTGTTTTTTTATTGGTTCAACTTGAAGATACACGTTTTATAAACACGCTCAAACCAAAATTTTTGATTTCAGATCGCTGTAACAGAAGCTAAAAATCCCGCCGATTGATGCCTTTCGCCGCGATGATCTCAGGAAATTAGTTACTACGTCTGATTCTTGTATTTTAATATATAATGAATAAACATACTAATCTAAAAACGATTCATTCATTCTTTCCCTTTTAAATAAGCCTCTGAAAAACGGTCAAAATTCAGGTGGTTACATGTATCGCCCTCGCCCCCTTAAAGGAGTTTTCTTGTTTTGCCGATTTGTTATCTCATTCTTTTTGCGAACGGAAAAACCTTTCCTTTTTCAAAAGGATATTCAAACCCAGAACATAGTTTAATGACTCTCCTGTTCAGTTCGTCACATTTTAAGGAATCGTGTTGAGCTGTTAAAACAAGTCTCTGATAGTTCAGTGAAAGTTCCTCTTGTTATTTTTTTTTTTTTTGGCGAAATTAGAATGGCGACTATAAATAAACCAGAGCGAAATTTCAAATGTCATCGAATACTCGTATCTGTATATCGATTAAGTAGTCCAAAAAATCTAGACTATCATAGAATATAAGAAAACAAGGTCACACAATAAAAGATGGCATTGGAGGGGTCTGTTCAACAAAACGTGTTAAGTCCTAAATTTCAAAAATATATGTACACATAACATACATATGTAGATGACACTTCAAACGTGTATCCAAATATATGTACATTCCCCGATAGATAGTAAAACGTGCAATACAATTAATTTTAAATTGTTTTAATGTGAGAGCGACTTAAAGGCGACTTAAACTTTGCGTTAAATTTACACTCAAGCAGGGAGATAATATATTTTTTTTTGCATAAATCACATTTGCATGTCTTTCTTTCTTTCAGTTGTTCTTTTCCATTCCATCTTTCTTTATCCACTTTTCAATCGAGACTGAGAATATGTATGCGCGCACTTTAAAGCTTATGCCGGACGAAATTGGAAGTTGATTATAAAAAGAATATAATAAATAATTGAAATAAAGACAAAACAAAGGAGAATCATCTTTCTAATAATTATAATTCCATTGTTTTCTCTTTCCCTTTGTTGCATTTCACTCCCCTTCTTCGGTATCTGTGTGTTAGATTGAATCACCTTTCTGTTGTGTATTGTTTCCACGAATGTAATAGTATATAGCAAATCTAAACGCGAAAGCGAACTTGTTTTCCGTGTTAAGAATGCGCTACCTGAGATTGTGAGATACTTAGAAAGATACAAAGATACAAATACTAAGAGGCGATCGAGGTGATGAAGTCAAACCAGAAAACAACTCAAAGTAGACCGGAAGACTATTGTTTTGAAGTAGAACACTGTTAAAGCCCTTTATTCGATTAGATAATCTTTTAATTAGATAGGAGTTAGTTTTTTTTTCTTAGTAATTTATTCTTTAGAAAAAAAAAAACTGAATAAAAAAGATTTGAAGGTTCCTCCCCCCCCCCCCCCCCCCCCCCCCCCCCCCCGGTGAGACCCAAGAGTGAGATAAGAAACCGGTGGGAGCAACACGTAGGCGTTGGGGACACGTTTTAATTTGAAGATTTTTAATTAAAAATTCAATCAGATTTCTGTTATAATATTGAATACAGTTTGAAGCGGTAAAAGGTGGGATTTTTGTTCTGCTTCCCTAGGGATTTATGGGAAGCGTCTTGTGTTTGCGTTCATTGGGTCAGTTTTGATTTTTTTTAAGGCCGTAAATCTTTCAAGAAAACAAAGGCTGGAAGTGGATTGGAGAAGATTTCTTTGAGGACTATCCACTTCGGTTTTTATTTTAAGAAGCCTGTGCTACTAAAACCGTTGACCTTCATATAGATTCGGAACAGCACCGCCAACCGTTGGTATAACATAAGAGTTGGACATTTTCTCTAAATTTGGAAATCATTGTTGCTAGAATTCTTTTTTTTTTTGCCTTTTTTTTCTAACGACAAGGTCACGAGAGATCCCTACTAATGGAAAGGATCTGGATCAAAATAGAAAAAAAAAAACTCAAAACTTATCTAAAAATCGTTAAATCTCTGTTCCGAATTTGTTGCTGCTAATTTATCGTTTAACCTGTGGAAACCACAAGGGCCGAATCACCGCATCCGTTAACGAGTGAGTGGGTAGGACTCGTTAACGAATGATCGAGTAAATGATACTCGATAATGTAAGCGATAATGCCAAATCATCACATTTCGATACCGAGTAACTCGTTAACGGATGCGGTAATTCAATCCCAGGTCAGTCAAAAACGGTTTGCAGAAACTTTGTCGTCATAAAGCGATCATTAGAATTTCTAACCGAACAGGTTAGTAACAGGAAAAGTAATGATTAACCAGGCAAAAATGTTCAGTATCCCACTTAAATTAAATTACAGTAAAATCTTAACTTGCGGACAGCTCTGATAAGCGGACAATTCCCACAAACGGACACATTTTCGGGAACCAGCTTTTTTCTCTAATTTCCCATATGAAATACGTTCCTATTAACGGGCATTCTCTTAAACGGACGCCGACACTTTTCTTACTCATTTAAAAGTCCCATTCAACAGAAAGTCTCCCATTAACGGACGCAGTAATTGAGTTGAAACAGAAAGATGCAGAGGATCTGTTTTCAGTAGAATTTCTAATTTTCGTTAGGGGATAGTATACATTTATTTTTAGATCAATTTTATTTTTTTTGTATATGTACCCATAGAAATAAGGAAGAAATCGTTTGTAGGCCGAAACTTTGACGGGAAGCGTACGTTGTGCAGTTTCGATCATAAAAAAAGTGATACAATTCACTACTCGACCAAGTCGTGAATGAAAAAGGAAGTTTGGGGGCTTGAGACAAGTACATCAGCGAGAAAAATCGTTCCCCAGAGTTCAAAGTGATCGTTGATTTTTTGCTGCAATAACTGCATCGTGAACGAAAACTAACGCGTTTTACTCAAAACGAGATTTCTTCAACTAGCAACCAGCGGACCACGATTTAGAAAAATCTACTGGTCCGATCGGGCTGACATTTTAGAGGATATTCACCAAATATATACATTTTTTTTTATAAATATTTATCCATTTGAGTTGCAAAAAGAGATCAAAAAATAAAAAAATTAGTTTTCACTTTTTTCCATAAATTTACTACCGGCTATTGCCATTTATTTACTTTTTAAGAATCTATTTAAATTTTTGCTTTACGATGATCAAGGGGGGCGATACATGAAAAAAAATATCGAATTTTCTTTATTACAAATAGTTAGAATAACATCTTAAAAATATGCCTGTACATTTTTAGAATGAAATTCGCATTATTTATCGATTAAAAACTCTGAGCTTGGGGTCGTATTGTATTGACGACTCGTTCTGTGCGGAGTGATTTAGTCAATGAAATAAAAAAAAAACAGTTTTGCTGCGAAACCACTAAAAAGAAAATTCTATGGAAATCAACATCGTAATAAAAAAAGAAGATACAGAATCATAGAGTTTCTGTGTGTCAAAACTTTACTTTTTTTTTTTTTTGTATTATATTATAAGGTTTTTTTGGTATTTTTCCTTCAAATTACTTATTTTCTTCTTACTAAACTGTTCATATCATGTTGATAATTTTTCAGTAGAAAGATATTAGAAAAACATATCAAATCTCTGTATTAAGAAATGTGCGGTAACAAACCAATATTGTAAATTTATGATACCAAATAAAGATATATATATATATATATATATATATTAACTCAAAAAGTTCTCAACCGAATTTTATGAAATTTAGCACACGTCTTCTCTATAGTATTAGCTTCTAGTTGAACCTCAAAACGGCAAAAAAAATTTCAAAAATTATCATTTTTGACCCAAAAACCATCAAGGGTGAAAAATCTGACTTTTTTTTTCTGAGGCGTGCCAATTAACAATTTTTTGACTTTTTTGTTTTTTTATTGGTTCAACTCGAAGATACATGTTTTATAAACACGCTCAAACCAAAAATTTTTGATTTCAGATCGCTGTAACAGAAGCTAAAAATCCCGCCGATTGTTGCCTTTCGCCGCGATGATCTCAGGAGATTAGTTACTACGTCTGATTCTTGTATTTTAATATATAATGAATAAACATACTAATCTAAAAACGATTCATTTATTCATTCCCTTTTAAATAAGCCTCTGAAAAACGATCAAAATTCCGGCGGTTACATGTATCGCCCCCCTTAACGCCAGAAATCATGGTCGCCAGCAAAAGGGGTGCCGTATCTCCCCCGGATTTGGTTATAAAGCCTAGAACGTTGCTGATACTGAAAAATCCCATACAAGTGTTACCAACAAATAAAAATAAATTCTTCTGATCCAAAAAAAAAAAAAGCGTTCCTGCATTGTATTTGTTGTTCTGCTTTTATATTTTCGCAGTCATTTCATTATGTTTTGTCAACAGAAGCAGGCTGCAGAATGTTAACAAAATGTTGCAGGTTAATGTTTTAGATAAAGAAAACTTTTCCGTTCGCGCTTTAGCAAAAAAAAAGTTAATAAAAAAACGCTTTATTAATTTTTTCTCTTAACCGGACGGCTTTCATATATGTATTCATCTAATTTCCACAGAATGGCCAACAATTTCATTGTTTCTTTGACTAGTAAAGACTCCACAGTCCTGGCAACGCTATTGGCGACATTAAAGTCTTCAAAAGAAGAAAGGTAGTTATAGGTAAAATTCATATGATGATAAATTCATTTAAAATAAGAAAAAGTTGAAGAAGATATTCCGTAGGGTTCCATTTATGGTCCTATTCTATTTGACATCATTCACCATCGTTATCCTCTGTTGAACGTACTTTTTATTGATCCAAAAAAAATTGTTCTATAGGGTGTTCCGTATGACTTAATTATATTACTGCGTACTGACTAACATCATCTAAATCCACTCAAATCTTCATCTTTTATTGTGTAAATTCATTCGGAATATTTCCAGCCAGTCAAACAAAGTGCAAAACATTTTCTTCCTTAATTAATTAATTCGATCGAAAAACAAAGAAGAGTAGTCATCTGGCGAGACGCATTTAAATATTCAATCCAATACGTCTTTTGTCTGAACTGTGCGTTGAGTGGCGTTGGATGTAGGTATACAATGACATCGATCTCTATGTTCGTCGTAGTTCTCTATGTTCCTACGTAGTATACTATGAAAGGCATCTTCTTTCTTTCTTTAAGTGGTGCTACAGTTCGGAGTGAACCAGGGCCTGCTTTGTTATAGTGCGTGAGTGCGCGTTATATTTTTGCACGAATGGAAGTTTTTTGCCAACTCTAAACGTCGGGAAGTTCATCATGACAAATGATGCTGTTGCTGGTCAGACATTTCGAAAGAGGTGGCACCGTGTTTTAGGTGTTTGCTGGGATTGAACCCGGGCAGCATTGCGTAGTAGTCCAACGCAGTTACTACTACACAACGGTGCTCAATGAAGGGCATCTCGTCCTGAAAATTCACATCATGTTTCGGCACATTTTGATATTAAAAACTTGCGCAACATCATTCAACGCAAACGATTCGTTTTTTCCAGCATTATGAAGTAGTGGGGAGTATTTTCCGTTAGAGTTACGTATACGTATTGAATTCGTGAATTTTAAATTATCGTAATATTATGATTTTTGCTTGGAAAAAGCATTTGATGGTAGCCTTACGTTGCTGTAAATGGTTTTCTTACAAACTGTAAAAATGCATACTGTAACGTATCGTCATCGTAAGCAAAGGACTTGTTTGCCTCATAAATTTAAAAAAAAAATATGCGAAAACTCGTAATGTAACGGAACGTCATGTAATGTAATGTAACGTAACGTAACGTAAGGTAAATAAAAAACGAGGTGCTATAGGACAACACATTGATGGTATTTATTTTTTGCCTCATAAATTTAAAAAAAAAAACAAGATCTGAAAACTCGTACGTAATGTAAGCAAAGAGCGTGCTATAGAACAACAGCTTGATGGAATTTATTTTTTGTCCGACACAATTCGTACTGTAACGTAAGGCAACGAAATAAAAGAACGATGTGGTATGGAAAAACAACTTAATAGATTTTATTCTTTGCCGCATAAATATGAATAAACAAGATCAGGCTTATCACATATCCTGAATGTGATTTTAGCAAGACGTCATCTCATAAAATCTACGCCTCTATAAATGACGAATAATCTGGGGTTTCGTGACATGAAAAATTATCCCATCGTTGACCTGAGGCCAGATGTTTGTTTGAGGCAATTTGAATATTCACGCTTACGCCATTAAATCCGCAGATGTAACTTAGAAGTGGGCAAAGCTTTTTTTTAAAAAGAACAAACACTTTGTAAAAGTAATAAAAAAGAAACTAATTGCCGTGCACCCTTAATTTACACCAAAAGGAAGCCAATAAATCAGCTTAAAGGGTAAAAGTCGGATTTTATCCAAATTCAAATCCATCCACCTTTTGGATTTCCATAGAACCACCATTGATTTTTATTAGCGCATCTGTTTCACTTCTTCATTGATTGAGTATGAGCTGAATTTCAGGGTATAGATTGACAACCAAATGAGTTGTGAATGGCGAACAAAATCCACCAACTGAAACCACTTTCAAAATCACGCACATAATCGCGGAGCTCCGTGAATTTCAAAATTAACAGACAAAAAAAAAAAAAAAAAAAAAACTGCTAATCATCTCACTTTCAAAGTCACCGTAATGAGACCATAGCCGGCGAAGAGGAAAAAAAATATTAACAAAAACAAAAAATGATGACACTCCAACTCCAAGTCCGAGAAGAGGGACAGCAGCACATCTGGAGTGAAGATGTCGCCATGGATGACATGAGACGATGGTGGTGTATCCCTTTGGTTATGGTCTTTCATGCTTCTGGTTTTAATTGAATTTTTTTTTTCATTTTATACTCGAGAATGGTAGTAAAAGCTCGAGATACAAATATAGTCTTGTTGGGCTGGGCTTCGTTTTTATTGCAAACTCGCCGCCGGTTGAATCTTTGTGTCTTCAGGCAGAAATAAAAAAAAAATTTGTGATATCATTTTATTTTTTGTTTTATGAAAACTAAGTCCCGTCCTGCGTGACAATTAGAGTTAATTTAATTGTAGGGTAGCAGTGGAATGTGGTCGCGGTCTGTGTAAATTGTGATCTTGTAACGGTACCATGCATATGGTTGGGTGGTTGCAGAGCTATACAAGTGTCTCAATGGAATTACGACGAAGAGATTGCAATTTTGCTTTTTTAATAAATAAAAAGTGCTCGCCTCTAAGAGTGTATCTCCAACAACACAGTCTTATTAAATAAATTTAGTAACTCAACCTTGCAAAGAGGAGGGAAGCATTGTATCTGTGTGGGACAGTCGAGTCCACAAAGGAGTTTCAAGGGGGAGCGTGGGCATTTAATGCTTTTGCTGTCTACTGCCTTGGTGATTACTTAGCTGCCCACAAGGATAGTTCATTAGGGGGGGAATTATCTCCCTAGTGTTATTCTGTTGACGGCTATGATTTTAGTAGGGACGTATAGTGACGTAATTTTAGACAAATCAGTGTAGAGTTTGATATTTGCTATTCATTACTTAGCCAACACATAGATGTAGGATCACCCTCAAACAGTACTAAAGATGTTCTACAAAACTAAAGTACTAAACCAGAGTTCTAAATATGGGAGATGACAGATGTCAGTGAAAGGTTTCCGGTGGGCTTTCTCTTTTTGCTTTCTTTCTTGATCGACAGCCGAGAGGGACAAGAGGTCTCCATCCTAAACTCATCCTAAATTTGTAAGGTAGATATTAACCTAAATTAATTCTAAATTTGTTAAGTAAATATTATACTAAGTCATCCTAAACTTGTAAATTGCGAAATTGGTAAAATAAATAAAACGAAATTGTTTGAATCGAGAAGCGATCCTTTATAGATTAGTTGGAACTTCTATCAACAAACAATAATAGAACGCTAAAAACTCATACTTATTCGCTCTGCTTAGTTAGTTCCCTGACACCAACCACGCTGTAAGCTGAAACAAAAACCATCCTAGTTTCAAACCACCGAATGATAAATTCGTTCCCTCACTCTAACTATTTTCGACTTACGAAAGCCAATCGCTGGAGTTATGAACTATGTACTAAACAAAATGAAATAAATTAAATAAAATAAAAAAATTGAAAAAAAATGAATAAAAATAAATAAAAGAAAATATATGAAGTGAACTAAATTCAATCAAGTAAATAAAATAAAATAAAATAAATTAAAAACAAAAACAAATAAAATTAATTAAATAAAATAAAATAAAATAAAATAAATTAAAAACAAAAACAAATAAAATTAATCAAATAAAATAAAATAAATTAAAATACATAAAATGAAGTAAATTAAATAAAATAAATGAAATAAAGCAAATAAAATTAATTAAATAACATAAGTTAAATAAAATAAATTAATTAAAATAAATCAAATTAAATAAAAAAAATAAAATAAATGAAATAAAGTAAATTAAATACAAAAAAAAAATCATTTAAATCAAATAAATTTAATTAAGTAAATTACATACAGTATGTAAAGGGTCTTTCATTAAGGGCTTCCAATCTTTAAATTGAAATAAAACAAAGTGTGTGTGAGATATCATCGAAATTTTTTATTCGTTTGAAAATCCCATCGATGCCATTATGTATGGAATATAACATCGTTCAAATATCCGCCGCGGCTTCTCCGGGTGGTGCGCATCCGAAATGTCCAATTTTCCATGACTCTGGCGCATAAACCAGGCTGAATTTGACCGATGGCATGGGTTATGTTGGCTTTGAGGGCCGCTGTGGTTTGTGATTTATTCGCATAGACCTGCGACATCAGAAAACCCCAAAGGAAAAAGTCTAACGGGGTCAAATCGCTCGATCTCGGTGGCCAGTTCACATCACCTCCACGTGAGATGACCATGCCCTCCAATCACTTAGTAATTTCCAATGAGCTGTGTGGCACGTAGCGCCGTCCTGTTGAAACCACATATCGTTGGTATCCATATGATCCAATTCAGGCCTAAAGAAGTTGGTAATCATCGACCTATAGCGCTCGCTCGACCTATGGGCGAAGCGCGCGGAACGTTGTCCGAACATTTTGATACAACAATTTTATTATTTGCAAGTGTTGTTAAACGCTATATCCATCCATGGTGATTTGGCAAAACAGACTGAATAGATGACAGCCAATTTGATAGATGTTGCTTCAACAATATGGCCGTTATCAACTGTCAAAGTTCGGAAGTCCCTATTGGAAGACCCTTTATGTATGGGATATTCGAATAAATTAAATAAACAAAGTAAATAATTAAAACAAAATAAATACGAAATTGAATTAGGAGCATCTTTGGTACAATTCATCTACTTGATGTATTTTTAAATGGAAACATTTGCTTACATGAATATTTGAATCTATGTAAATATGTGGCAACTCACTTTCAAATGGCCAACTTTGACTTGGATACAAGATAACATAAAGAGTTTCGTCACATTACCCCCGTATCTAATAATAATTTACACCTTCGTCATGGCTAGACTATGATAACAGCTAAAAAAAAATTCTTCAAACTAAATCAACTAGCACTCTCGTCACGCACAGCATCGTTGCTGTCATCATCGCCTACCAAAAATCCAGTTTATAGCATTTAAAAAAAAAAACTTAAGAGATGTTAATTAATTTTTAATTTCCTAATGATTGAAGCCTAAGGTTGTGGTGATCATGGTCTTACAGTAGATTACATACAAAAAATAAAATAAAAATAAAAGAGAATGGTGGTTGGA